>JASDFA010000010.1:110850000-112100000 GCA_035772735.1 Datura wrightii | reverse complement strand
GGAGCTAGGTGGGAGGCCGAAGCAAATATGATGGCCAGATACTCACATTTGTTCCCTTCCAGCTCAGTTTTAGTTTAAGGTATCAATTTCCTCCCCAAAATTGCTTTCAGTTCATGTGTTCCAGTTTCTTTCATGAAAATGAATATATGTATGATTAGTGAATTCAGTTCAGACTTGTGATTCAGTTCCGAGGTAGTCATTCCATTAGTTTTCAGCTTTTGTGATTAGTATTTGAGTATAAAGATTGCCATTCTCTATTTTCCTGTGTGTTTTCAAACATTCGAGGATGAATGTTCCCAAGGGGGAGATATTGTAATGCCCCAAAAACTCAAAGGCTAGACCTGGGAGTTAAAATGGAGAAAACTAAAAAATCTGCACCAGGTCACAAAAAATGAGTCGTTATATGACCCGTGGGGGTGACCACTAGTTGTTAAGTGACTCATAGTGAGTACTTTGAACTTGGTAGAAAAATTGGAGAATTTGTGTGACCACGGGTGTGACCACAAGTCATGGTCAACACCATGAGTCATTATATGACCAGTGGTCAACAACAAATTTAAGGCCAGGATATTTAGGCAGTGTACCTAACAAGTGGGTCACCACGAGTAGTCGGGTACACCATGACTCATGATGTTCCTCGCGGTGACCAGTATGAGATTTTTGGCAGTGTACCTCATGAGAGGTTACCACGACTCGTGGTTACTGGGCATGACCCGTTGGATCCCTCATGGGGGACTAGCAGTCAGTTCTTCCTGTGAATTTCTTAAGGGTGTTTCATTAATTTCCTAGCCTCCTAGACTCTAAACTACATCGTTTTGTGTTATTCAAAGGGGATTTAGAGGTGCTAAATGGTTTCCCCCTCATTCCTACTCAGATTTTCAGAGAAATTAGCGTAAGTTTCCTCTCAAGAATTCTCAAGCAAGACTAGGGCTTCTCATCTTTTGCAGCGATTCAAGATTTCTTCTCCAAGGAATTCGTAGCCAGGTATGTGGGAATTCATGAAGGGAATAGTTCTTCCCTTGTGTCACCAAAAACCCTCCTAGTTTCTCTATGAGCCCTGAGTTTTGATTGTGAAGGGAATAAATATATATATCATATTTCTTTGAATTCATATAGAATGCTATCCATTTTAGATATGATTCCATCAGTTTAAGAGTATATTAATGTTGTTCCCATAAAGTAAATTCAAGCCCTGAGCTTTCGGATGTGGATGAATTATATATGATATTCCGGTATAGCTTGTGAAATATGCTTTAAGTTGAGTGTTTTGGATATTCTCCATTATCTAAATATCTTGTATATGCTATTTCTTGTAAGGATGATTTTAGACCTAATGTTGAATGAGATCACCTGGAATTATTCTTGTTGGGTTAGTCTTCCTTGTTGCTTAATTCTGTCAATATTGTGGATTCCCATGTTATTAGTGTGAGTTGAAATCTCAGATAGCTGCATGATAGTCAGTTTCAGTCAGAATGTTAGAATACTCAATGTTATTCAGATTTTGTCAGTTGGCCAGTTTTACTGCAGTGCTTTTGAGAGGTGTTAGTGATGCCTCTTAATTATCAGAACCAGACTCAGTACCAGATTTTAGTTTGTTCTTTAAATGGTTACGACGCTTTCAGATAAACAGCTTTGACCAGTCTTAGAACCTAGTCACAGAATTCGGTCCAATAAGACTCTCAAGTTGCTTCCAGATAGGTATTCCTGACTAGTCTTAGGCCCCAGTTTTGAGCTATCAACTTAATAGTCAGTCTAGGATTATCCATTGGGAGTAGGACATAGCACCGAGTGAACTGGGGTTGCAGCGCACCCCGGTTCCCAGAACTACGTTGCCACCATAGGTTATAGTTTCATTGGTCTCATGGCCCCAGACTTATGATCACCAGTTCATGCCTTTATACCTTGGTAAGGTATATTGGGTCCTACCGATGGGGCGTATACATCAGACTCCACCTCTAGCTCATGTGGTTACATGTCGGTTATAGACTCTCCCACTAGTTAGCTCAATTCATTCTTAGATTAGTTCGTCCAGTTCAGTTCTATGCAGTATCTCAGATTTAGGGCATGTCCTTGACCATCAGAAAGGGTCTTTTAGACCGTCTCAGTTATTACAGTCATTCAGTTCAGTAGCTTCAGTTGTTCATTGCATGTCTATTCAGTTTAGTATTTTATTCCATTGCGTAATGTTTCTCTCACTTAATCAGTACATTCAAATTACTAACACATACCTTTTATGCTGTATTATTTTATGATACAGCTGCAGGTTCTCAGACACAACACCATTAGCCGAGCTCGCTCAGACTTTCCTAGTGACATTAGTGGTGAGTCCTCATCTTTTGAGGATGAAGATCATTTCATACAGTTCTTTTTTCTTTTATCTAGACTTGGTGTTAGCTTGGGGCTAGTCCCACACCTACATCGTTGAGAGGGGATGTGATGTCCTAATTCGTGAGCAATTTAACTACTTGGATATGATTTATAGGGTTTATATCCTTCATTATGGACATTCGTACCTCTAATCATTTAACCTAACTTAGCTTCACAACTACTTCTACGAGCGGTGATGTGACAATCTAAGTCAGTTCTATCTATCATCCCATTTTATTAACCATGCAAGGCAAATTAGGTATAATTTCTATCCTAACTGTGAATCCTATCGTAAGTAAAAAAACTTTCTCCCTACATTCATTCTTTCTAACCTAGGATTGCTCTTTTGAGCTTTTGCCTAAGTTCAACAAGTTTGTTGTCATGGTAATCAAGCATAAAAACAACAATCTATATAAATGTAGGACAAAACAACAATAAAACTCGAACCAAATATGAAAATCAAGCTATTACATTCATGTCATGTGGACTTAACTCTAGAAGAAGGGTTTTAGCCACTCATATTCATACAAACACTTGAAATCATGTTTAAAAGTGAAGTACTTACAAGAATGATTAAAAGAGAATGAAAAACCTTGAGCCGTAGGTGTAGTTACTCCCTTCTCCCTTCACTTCTCTCTTCTTTCCCGAAATATTTATGTGATAATAAAATTAGAAGCTAAGTCTTTAATTTATACTAAGTGAGAAAATTGCAAAATTTTTCTGTGGATGGACCAGCTTCGTGTTATGGAGCTAGATGCCTCAATTTGTCTCCATGACATGGACTGGTCGCATAACTCATTGAAAAACTCGGCATCTGCATGTCGTAGGCTATACGCGCCACCTGGCGTGGCACAGCGCTGGTCGCGCAGCTAGCACAGGCGTGACACGGCAGTAGCGCACAGGTACTGCCTTGCTTTTCCCTTTGTGCGTGTATACTCTTGCGTATCATCACGCCTAGCACGCACACGCAGAGGCGTGACACAACTCTTGTCGTGCAGGTCTGCCGGCGTGGCACACTGGGCAATGCGACATTGATATTTTCATACACATTACATGCAATGTTCCTCCAACGTTTCCTCTTGTTTGTGCATCATCAATTTAAGCTCCTCCTAGCATTTTTCATCTACAAAACAATGGCCAATCATATTGGTTAGTTTATGCACGAAGTTATTCAAAATCACATGAGAATGTAATCAGTGAAATTAACAAACATGTCTAAAATTAAGATATAAAATAGTACTCGGGCACGTAATTATGACCAAGATCAAGTTTGGTATTTAGGTGATAGATGAGATTGATGTCAAGATTGGAGGCAACTGAACTACTGAGATTGGGATGATTCAAGACGAGATAAACATAGTGAATTGTGTTAAATTATGAGTAGTAGTTCCACCGTTACAACTAGTCGGGGGAGAGTAGGTAGATGCCTCCATCTCTGTTGGCAGAGTGAGATGTCAACTGCCAAAGCCAGCCACATAGAGGCTGCCCCCCGCACTTCCTCCGCACCTCCACTAGCAACATTCAGTGAAGTTCCATCCGGATGCATTCTTGTGGCCCATGAGGTTCTACATAAGCTAGCCAAGAGGCTGACCTTGATCGAGAAGATGGTTAACATGATGATGTATCATGTCAAGCCTTGGGTCACGGATGAGATTGAGGAGGCTGCGAGTGGGATACAAACATATAAGAAAGCATTGAGTTCCAACTCAATCAGCGACTAGATGAGTAGCCAGATATGGGGAGTTTTAGAGAGGGAATTGGGGGCGATACGGAGTTAGGTAGCTAAGTTGTTGTCTAGACAGTCGGCCATATTATTAGCCCCCACTATCCCATTGTTTGATGATAAGCTAGAGGAGGAGCATAATCTAGGGGCATTCTAGGCTCCTAAACCGGTCGGTAGAAAGAAGAGAAAGAAGAGAGAAGTAGAGGTAGTTGATGAGGAGACCTCCAGGAAGAGGAAGAGAGGAGAGAGCAAGGAGCACAAGCGGGCGGCAACAACGAGCCTACTAACTCATAACCTACATATGTCTGAGTTGTAGGAGAGAGAGAGAGGAGCTAGGAGCTTAGTTGCTGAGTCTAGGGAGCTTAAGGGTGGCGAGGACCCTTTGGGTGAGCCACATTTAATCCAGAGAGATTCTAAGATTGCTGAGGCGGACAAGATTGTTGAGGGGATGACCACCACCCCACTATTACACAACAAAGTGCCGGCCACTGCTGGCGCCACAATTGCTGAGGTGGAAAGTGTGCCTTCAACTCAGGCCAAATGCCTAAGTTGAGGGTGGCTATTATAGGGGTGTTAAGTTGTATGGGGAAAATAAAAAGAGGAAAATCTAATCAATGAAAAATGGGTGTAGTGTGAAAGAAAAAGAAAAAGAAAAAGAAAAATCTTGAAAAATATATATAAGAGAAAAGTGAAAAAGAAACCACACCCACTAGTTGAAAGATTAATGAAATGGAGATAGGGAGAAAAATGAAGAAAAAGGGAAAAGGCTAAAAAGTGGAGCCACAAGTTATGTAGTGCAAAGGAGGGTCATTTACTATTATCCATTTTTACCACACCTATCTCTAGGACAACATTACAAGCCAATAAAAGTACTATAGTGATCCTAGCCTAGCTGTCCAAAAAGCTAGAGTAGAGAAAATAAGGGCAAGCTTATGGTATCACCTGTGTAGTATTTGAATTTCGTTGTGAGAGTGAGAGCTTTGATTGATAGTTCTTGTTTCCTTATATATATACTAGAAAAGAAGAGGAAAAGGGAAGAAAATGGGCCAAGTGCAACCTCAATACAAGTCGTACCTTGGTGGTACGAGTTGTACCTAGTAATCATGAGAAAATGAAGAGGAGATGCATAATTACTAGGGCCAAGTACAACTCTTGGTACGAGATCTACCAAGGAGTAGTGGAAAATTTTAGAAGCTATGCACTTGCCTGAGTTCCTAGTATGATTGGAAGATACGGGTCTTGATGACAACGTACGACTTTTACCAATGAGTTGTGGCGAATTTCAGAGAAAATGTCAAGTTGGCAGATCCCAAGGTATGAGTAGATACCACGAGTCGTAACATTCAAGTACAAACCATACAATGGACTCATGGAAAGACTCATAGGATGCCAGATGCCATATATCCAGACCATGATAGGCAACATACAACTCGTAGTGGCATTGTACTAGGCGTACCAATTCCTAGGACTTGAAAGATTTTAAGGCTGCATTGCCTACTATGGATGGAATCCATGATTCATAGCTTCATGCTACGACTCGTAAGACATATTGGTAGTAGTTCCCTATTAATTTATGAAAGGACTCCAATTATTTGTATAAATACTTTTTCGGTTATTTTCTTTGGAGACAGATTCATTAGTTGGTAATCATGATTTTGGGGTTTCCTACACTTCTTGGAGATTAAATACACGAATTCCTTGAAGATTATAACATTTTTATTGATTTTCAAATAGTTTTGATTGTGTAATTATTAATTGGGTTTTTAATGAGTCATCATTATAAGTTGTTAATTATGTTTTCTTCTGTGAAATCTAATTCTTTTCTAGCAATCATAAATAGCTAAAACCTCCACAACTATATTATGGAAACCATGTTGGAATGACTAACTAGGGTTAATACAAAGTGATTCTAAACAAATACACATGCTTGTATTGTTCATCTCTTCAACATAATCGTTTCTTAATGGTGCGCAATGTTAGGACTTGCCCGTATTCCCTACTTGCTTAAACATAGAGAAGTAGAGATTAGGAAAAGAGAAGAATAACATATCCTTAAACTTTAGTTTCATTGAATAGCTTGAGTTGTGGTCACAGGATAGTTTATTAGGAATAACTGATAATGGTTAAAGTTAAATCATTCATGGGACCTAATCCAGTAATTGCGTATAATCATCCAAGAGAGATGAATCAGTCGTTTGGATGAACCTATTGATGTGCTATGAGTTTACAGCATTTTCGATGCTTAAAATGGGAAAATATAATGGACATAGGTGTGTTTATATGGATATGAGGTTCTTATACTTTGTTTTCAGGGAAAATAGGTATTGGAGCTGAATTCTGCAAAAAATGGAGAAAATGTAGAAAAGAGGATCAATACAGATCTCAGTACAAGTCGTACCATCCTTGTATGAATTGTACCATGGCAGTCGTGAAAAGTTCCAAATGAAATTGCATGGGCTAAGTGTCCTGGTATGGGTAGCACTCACGAGTAATAAAACTTACCTAAGACTCGTACCAAGGAATCGTCGAGAAAACTTGAAGAATAGATGACTGGAAGAACTCAAGGTACTAGAAGGACTTATGGGTCGTGGAATCAAGGTACGAGTCGTATCATGCCATCCATGAAAGTTAACAGAAGATGCCAACAATTGCAATACCAATCCACGGGAAGATTGTATGACTCCTAGAATCTTGGTACAAGTCGTACCATATCTCAACACTTAGCCAGATTCAATAGAAGCCAGCCAATGTACAAGTTAGGGTATGACCTGTACAATGCTATTACGAGTCATAGGTGAAGGCGACGTCAGTTTTAGTAGTTTTCCCTGTTTTCTTAGGAGAATTTGGTTTTCAATTATTTGTACAAATACTTTTTAAGTTATTTTGAGCATGAAAGAGACGATAGAAATGCAGAGAAGTAATTAGATGCAATTAGGGACAAGCTGTTGTGAATTTTAATTCAAATCTTGGAGATTTCTTTCTTGAATCTCTTTTTTGTTCTTGGATTATTCAACATGAATTCTTGCAATATTCAAAGAAGGTTTTCTTTCAATAATCTGTGTATGTATTTAATTATGTGTTTGTCTATAAAGACTAATAACAATCTTACAATCATGAGAGGCTAAAACCACCACAATTAGGGTTGTGGGAACCATGATGGATTAACGAACTAGGGTTACACAAAGTTATTCAAAACCAATGCTAAACGCTTGTATTGTATTCTCTTCATCTTTGTTGATTCTTAATGGAGCGCAACGTTAGGAGTTGCCCGAATTCTTTACTTGCTTGAACCTAGAGAAGTAGAAATTAGGAAAAGAGAATTACAAAAAAGCCTTGATCTTTATAGGTCATTGTGTAACTTGAGTTGTGGTCGTATGATAGTTAATTTGGAACAAATCGATAACACTTAAATTAAGATCGCTCATGAGACCTAACTCACTGATTGAATATAGTCATCCAATAGGGATGAACCCTAGTTATCATTTCTATTTAGTATGCATTGGGATATATTACGAGTGTAAACCCGAAGTATTTATGAACCCATGGGGAACACTTACCCTAGTTAATTACAAATCTTGATAAACAAAAACTGATTTTCCATCTTGTTTTACAATTGTTTTTAGTAAACCCCCTTTTTTTGGAGATAACATACCTAAATTCTTATATACTTGCATTAGTCTAATTCTTACCATACTCCCTGTGAGTATGACCCAACTGTTGTTGAGTTTTTTTTTGACAACGTCATCTTCATACATTTTCAGGAGTGTGAGTGTGAGCGTTATCAAGAAGTGGCGTCGTTGCCGGGGAATACGACTTAAGAATAGATTAATTGCTTGTATTTAAGTTTTAGTTGTTATTTCCACGCTTATGTTTTCTTTTTCTTCTGTGATTCATTCAGGTAACAAGAAGGAAGCTACCTTTGTGAACACTCAGATGGACGACAAGAGGATGCTAGTGATGGGAGAGATGATGAATATTGATACACTAGCAGTCGTCTTGATGAATTATGAGGGAGATGGAGTACCGGGGTACACGAAATTGGTAAATGCTCTAGAAGAAATGGGGTTGTATAACTTCAGACCAAAGAAGTTAGACATTCACTTAAATTATCATGTAATTCCTCTAGCAAAACCATTAGTGGAAGTACCTCTAGTTTTGGAACTTAAGGCATTACCTCACCACTTTAAATATGCATTCTTCGGAGAAAACAATACTTTGCCAGTAATTATTGCAGCCGACTTGATAGAGTGTCAAGGATAAGCTTTTGTCACAGTTTTGAAAAAGCACAAAAGGCTATTGGATGGACCATAGCTGACAACATCGGGATCCCTCTAGGCATTTGCACCCACAAAATCCAGCTCAAGCCAAATTGTGTGCCAAGTATAGAGAACCCGCGACGATTGAACCTACTGATGCAAGAAGTTGTGAAGAAGGAGATTATAAAGTGGTTAGATGTTTGTGTATTTTATCCCATTGCAGATAAAAAGTGGGTAAGTTTAATACAATGTGTGCTAAAGAAAGGTGGGATTACAGTGCTACCTAATGAGAAAAATGAGATTATACCGACAAGACCAGTCACTAGTTGGCATGTATGTATGGATTACCGAAAGCTCAACCAATGGACCTAGAAGGACCATTTTCCAATCCCATTCATGGACTAGATGCTTGATAGGTTGGCAGGTAGAGGCTCGTATTATTTTCTTGATTGTTATTTGGTGTACAATCAGATCTCTATAGCACGGAAGACAAAGATAAAACCAGCTTCACTTGCCCGTTTGGGACATTTGCTTTAGGAGAATGCCCTTTGGATTGTGCAATGCATCAGCCACATTCTAGCATTATATGATGTTGATATTTTCAGATATGGTAAAGGATACCATCGAGGTATTTATGGACGACTTCTCAGTTATGGGTGAATCATTTGAATCCCAGCTCAAGCATTTAGGCAAAGTGTTAAACAGAGGAGAAGAAATTAATTTGGTCTTAAATTGGAAGAAATATCACTTTATGGTCAAAGAAGGAATATTGCTGGGTCATAAAATCTCTGAAAAGGGGATAGAGGTCAATAAGGTAAAATTTGAAGGAATAGTTGGGTTGCCACCACCTATTTCTACAAAAGGGGTCAAAAGCTTTTTAGGGCATGCAGGATTCTATAGGAGGATTATCAAAGACTTTCCAAAGATTGCAAAGCCATTGTGAAAACTGCTCAAGAATGAGGTGAAGTTTGTATTTGATGAGGCATGTCTTAAAGTCTTTGAATGCCTAAAAGAGAAACTCACCACTGCTCCTATTATTATAGCTCCATATTGGTCTCTCCTATTTATGGTAAAGTGTGATGATAGTGGGGTGGCCCTCGGTGCTATCCTAGGCCAATGAAGAGAAAATATTTTTCACCCATCTATTATGCCAATACGACACTTAATAAACTCAAAAGAACTACACCATCACTAAACAAGAGCTACTAGCTGTTGTCTTTACATTTGAAAATTTTCGAACATACTTGCTTGGAACTAAGGTAATAGCCCATACAGATCATGTTATCTTGAGGTATATCATATCTAAAAGGATGCTAAACCCAGGTTGATCAGATGGGTGTTGTTTCTCCAAAAATTTGAATTTAAGGTAAAAGATCATAAAGGAATAGTCGATCACTTGTCTAGATTAGAATATGAGGCTAGAGTAAAAGATGAGATTGATATTGATGATGCTTTCCCAGATGAACAGGTATTGGCTGCATCTCAAGACTTTATCCTTTGGTTCACTGACAATGCAAATTATTTGGTTAGTGACATTATTCCAGGAGATATGATGCCCCAAGAAAGAAAGAAGTTCTTTTTTGATGCTCGAAGATATTATATGGGTGAACCATACTTATTTAGCATTTATGTATATGGGTTGATTCAGAGGTATGTGCTAGAGCTAGAGATGTGGAGGCATTCTTGAGGCTTTCCACTCGTCCCTGGTCGGGTGTCATCATAGTGTTATTCCAACTGTGCAAAAATTTTTGGAGTGTGGATATTGTTGTCCCTTTGTCGATCAAGATGCTTATGATTATGCCATGTAATGTGATCGGTGCCAACAATAAGGTGGCATTACTCATAAGCATGAGATACTATTGACCCCTATCCTAGAAGAATAGTTATTCGACGTATGGGGTATTGACTTCATGAGCCCATTTATTAGCTCATACGGGATGAAATATATCTTTGTGATTGTGGACTATGTCTCCAAATGGGTGGATGCTATTTCATTTCCTAATAATGAAGGGAAAAGTGTTATAGTATTTCTACAGAAGCACATATTTGCAAGGTTTAGTACTCCCAGAGCAATCATCAATGATAGTGGATCACAGTTTTGTAACAGCCTCTTTGGTACTCTTCTGGAAAAATATGGTGTGAAGCATAAGGTGGAAACACCTTACCATCCTCAATCAAGAGGCCAGGTAGAAGTGTCTAACAAGGAGATAAAGACTATTCTGGCTAAAATGGTGAATACCAACAGGACAGATTGGTCTAGGAAGCTTGATGATATGTTGTGTGCATATCGAACAACTTATAGGAGTCTCATCGACTCATCTCCATATCGCTAGTATATGGAAAGTCATGTCATCTGCCGATAGAGTTAGAGCATAAACTGTTATGGGCTCTGAAAAAGTTGAACATAGATTGGAATGAACCAGCCAAGTTGAGACTAGACCAGTTCAAAGAGTTAGATGAGCTCTGGCTTTGAGCTTATGAGAGTGTGGCTATTTATAAAGAAAGAATGAAGATGTATGATGACAGGAAGATTGCAAAGAGAGAGCTCAATGCTGGTGATTTGGTCTTACTATTTAATTTAAGGCTCTGTCTGCATCTTGAAAAATTAAAATCTAGGCGGATGGGACCGTATAGAGTGGTGATTATTTATCCATATGGTGCAGTGAATATTGGAAATAAAGATGGTAAGAATTTTAAGGTGAATGGGCAAATGATAAAGCAGTATCTGCGAGACACCCAAGAGATAAGAGGTATTGAGGCGGTGTACCTTGTTGACGCATAAATGATCATGGAAGTTACATTGTGCTGCGACGTTAAATCAGGCATTGTATGGGAGGCAACCCATGGAAGGTAAAGTCTGAGTAGCCATAGGTATGTTCCTTTCCCTTGTGCTTATATAGTTTATGCTTCCTGGACGAAGCATGTTTTTCGAAAGAGGGGTACTTATAGTTTTTGGGATGTTTGATTCATCCGAAGGTTTTTCTTGCCATGTTTCTTTTCCCTTGAGCATGCTATCTAGTAGAACCAACATGTTTAGGTTCTTTTTGTTTAATTGGAAGTAGCTTAGAATTACTTTGTAGCCAATAAATGCACTAGTTTGATGTTTTTGAAAACAATTGACCCTGTTGAAATTTTTTTATATTAGTTGTGTAGCTTGATTACAATCGCATGACTTTTATGGATCTTTATATGGAATTTAAATTATGAGCATGAATAGTTGTAGTTTAGCTGTGCATAAACTGGATAGGTAGATTCAATTTAAATCGGTACCATTAGTGAGTGAGCTTGTATACCTAGTTCAATACTGCATTTAAGATCTAGAACTTGCCCAGTTGGTCTTTGCATAGGCTTTAGGATAGTTTGTTAGGAGATGATCATAGGCCTTTATTGATTGATTAGTCACTTTAGCCTAAATTTCCTTACCAAATGATGATGAATCCCTTGATCTTGATTTTAAGCCTTAAATTGACCATTTTCCATTGATTAATGTTTAACCTTACCCATTTTTTATAATGAACCTATTTTGGACCTGGTCCCTTCTTGGACATTGTGAACCTCAACCTAGGGAAAATGCCCAAGTTGAGGGTGGCTATAGTAGGGGTGCATAGACTGTGGAGAGGTGAAAAAGGAAAAGAAAGAAAAAAGAGTTAAAAATGAGGTGTGGTGTGACAATAAATGAAAAAAGAGATGAAAAAGGAATATTGAAAAGAAATACAAGAGAAAAAAAAAGAACAAAAAGGTTGAAAACACACCACACCTACGTATTGCATAAAAAATTGAGAAAAGGAAGGAAAAAGTCGAAAAAGTGAAAAATAGGGTAAAAAGATTAAATGTGGAGCCATAAGTATGTAGTTCCAAGGAGGGTTTAGTCATTAAAATCCCATATTTACCATACCCAACTTGAAGCCTACATTACAAGCCGAACAAAGTCTTATAGTGATCCTAGTTTAGCTATCTAAAGAACCGAAGTAGAGAAAATAAGAGCAAGCTAATGGTATCCGATGTGCAGTATTTGGAACTTATTTGGAAGTGTGAGAGTCCTATTTATTTAGTCCCAAGTTCATTATAGTATATATCTCTGAGTTTTGGGGACTTGTTTTGTTGTGAGGGTACCTAGTTTGTTTTGCATTTTACCAATTATCTATGTGAATAACATTGGTGATAGCTCGCTTCTCTGTTGATAGTTTGATGCCATATCTTGATCTCTGTATGTCATTTATTGTGGTTACATGTGTGCATAGCTGACTTAGTTTGAACAGAAAAAGGGTCAAAAGCTGATTATGGTCCATACTTAAATTTTGTTGTGTTGGCTGTAGGTATTCTAGGTTTACTTTCTAATTAAGCATCATATTTAGTTTTTGTTTTCTTTGGCCGAGCTCATACAAAAGTCTTAACTTGAGCGTGTTTATGTGATACATGTTTATAACACTTTCAATGCTTAAAACTGGGAAAATAGCATGGACTTTATTGTGTTTATATGGATATGAGGTGTTATTACTTTATTTTTCAGGGAAATAGGTATTGGAGTTGAATTGTGCAAAAGATGGAGAAAAATGGAGAAAAGAGGCTTAATACGCATCTCAACATGAGTCGTACAATCCTAGTACAAGTCGTACTGAGAATCGTGGAAAGGTCCAGGAGCTACTGAAGAAAAGTCAAGTTACAACTCATGGTACAAGCCGTACCATCCTGGTACGAACCATACCATTGCAGTCGTCAAAAGTTCCAAAGGAAATGGCACAGGCTAAGTATCCTGGTACAGGAAGCACTCACGTGTTGTGGAACTTACCTAAGACCCATACCAAAGAACCGTGGTAAAGACCATAAGAATAGATGACTGGCAGAATTCAAGGTACAAGAAGGATTTACGAATCGTGGAATCAAAGTACAAGTCATACCATGCCATGTGTGAAAGTTAATAGAAGATGCCAGCACTTGCGAGATTAATCCAAGAGAAGATTTTATGACTCGTAGGTTCTTGATATGAGTGATACCACATCTCAACACTCAGCCAGATTCAGCAGAAGCCAGCCAATGTATGAGTCAGGGTACGACCAGTACAATGCTGTTACAGGTCGTAGGTGAAAAAGACATTAGTTTTTGTAGTTTTCCATATTTTCTTAGGAGAATTTTTCAATTATTTGTATAAATAATTTTTAGGTTATTTTGAGCACGAAATAGACGGTAGAAATGCAGAGAAGTAATTAGATGCAATTATGGATAAGTTGTTGTGAATTTTAATTCAACTCGTTGAGATTCCTTTCTTGAATTTCTTGTCTGTTCTTGGATTATTAAACGTCATTTCTTTCAATATTCAAAGAGCATTTTCTTTCAACAATCATTCTAAGTATTTAATTATGTGTTTGTCTATAAAGACTAATAATAACCTTACAGTAATGAGAGGCAAAAAACTCCACAACTAGTGTTGTGGGAACCATGATGGATTAACGAACTAAGGTTACACAAAGAAATTCAAAACCAATGCTAAAATCATGTATTACATTATATTCATCTTTAATGCTTCATAATGGAGCGCAACATTAAGACTTGCCAGAATTCTTTACTTGCTTGAACCTAGAGAAGAAAAGATTAGGAAAAGAGAATTATTACAAAGCCTTGATCTTTATGGGTCGTTGTGTAACTTGAGTTGTGGTCGCAGGAGAGTTAATTTGGAACAAATTGATAACAGCTAAATTGAGATCACTCATGAGACCTAACCCGGTGGTTGAGTATAGCCATCCAATAGGGACAAACTAGTCATTTGGATGAACCGTTGTTATCAGTTCTACAAGTAAGCATTGGGATAGATCACGAGTGTAAACCCGAAGTAGTTATGAACCCATGGGGAACACTTACCCTAGTTAATTGCAAATCTTGATAAACATCAACTGTTTCCAATCTTGTTTTACAACTGTTTTCAATAAACCCCCTTTTTTTGGAGGTAACATACCTAAAAGCTTAAATACCAGTGTTAGTTTAATTCTTACCGTATTCCCTATGGGTTCGGCCCCAACCTTTGTTGGGTTCTTCATTGACATCGCCCATTATACTTTCTCAAGAGTGTGAGTTTGAGTGTTATCACCTATCTTATAAGTTCTGAAGACTAAGTACTGGGATAGATCACTAGTGTAATTACCCGAAGTTTTTTTGAATCCATGGGGAACACTTTCGTAGTTAATTGCATAAACTTGATCACAATACCAATTGACCGCATTCATCTTTGATTATTTATTTAAACCTCCCATTTGGAAATAACTTAACTAAAATCATAAATACTAGTTTTATTCTACATCCTGACCATATTCCTCATGGGATTGACCCCAACCTTAGTTGAGTTGTTTATTGACAACGTCCGCATTATACTTCTTCAGAGGTGTAATTTGAGCGTTATCAAGTGGCCCAAGTCATTTACCCAACATCTATGATATCAAGCACCCATTGAAGTTGTTGGCTCTTTCTGGCAATCTTCCTAGCAAACATTGTTCCCGGAGCAATTGGTTCCTCCCAATATATGGGGTTGATGGCCTCGGGGGTGATGTCAATTTCTTTCTCCCTTACCATAACCGATGGCATGGGAACTAATACACCCTCCCCAAGTTCCTCATTGTTCCTTATCTCACTTGATATGAGGCATAGAACTCGAGCACTATGTTAGGATAGTATCCTCTGAGCGCATAAAAAAATGGAAGCCATTCCCTTGTGGTGAATTGCCTGTTTATACAGTGAAACTCATTCCCTAGTCCTGCCAAGTTGAAGCTCTTCTCTGGAGTGAATGACCCGCCATCCCAATTCTTGATGAAGTAGAGCTTCATGCCATCAACAAAAAAGCATAATATTTCCTCCACATTGTCATGGACGGGAGAGCCCTTACCTTTGTCTTTGCTTTTTTTTTTTTTGCTTTTGTTGGAGGAAGCCTTTTGGGAATGTGTATCAGTGTTATTCCTATTGGAAGTCATGGCCTGCAAAAGTATGAGAGTACTACGGAAACATCACAAAGATGTTTTTGTATGTTTTTCATTATAAAGAAATAAAAACGTTTACAATAAGCAAAGAAAAGAAAAAGGCATGGAATGCAAACGAGAAAAGTAGAAGAAAGTTTTCTGCTTACACCTGCGAGACACCTGTGTGTCGCAGGTGGAGACCTATGTCACGCAAGTGAGGTGCATGTAAGGAATAGAAAATAGGCAATATTTTTTCCCACCCGCATTTGCATCTTCGTTTTGTAGATGGAGACTTGTGACACCCAGGTAGAGCGCATGTAGAAGGCAATGAATATACAACTACTGCCTTCACCTGTATTATACTTGCATTCCGCAGAGCAACAAATATAGCACGCATGTGCATAGTAGTGCCTCAATCTATGCTTCACAAATTTCAACCCATACTTAGGCCACATTCAATCAATTCAAAATCTAACGGGTACTCAAACCTTCCCGAAAGACAAATCAAAAAGCATAATATCACCAAATGACCAATTAAGAAACACTCAACGACTTCTCTTAAGAAGGATATTACCCCATCTATCGTAAGGAAATGTAGAGCTACAAGCTCTATAACGCATACTACTTCCATAAGTATATTTCTCAATCACATTCAACCAAAATGCTAACTACACATTTTTACGCTACCCAACTTAATCACAAAGCACAATGGAATGCCAATTGAGACACAACAAACACTATAACCACCACTTTTAGCAATGACAATTTTCCCTTAAGAATAATGTCACCCGATTCATTATAGGGTCAATCCATGTATTACTAACGAGTGGGTTACTCAGACTTCACCCCCAATAAAAATTTCATGGCATTATGTGGCATAAATAACATACAATAGCATATGAAGCTATAATAACCCATAGATTCTTAAATTCAAATCAGCCAAAACACCCCAATATTCAATATCAAAACACATATATGAATCACAATGGGGAATGGGGAATTACAATTATCAATATTAAACCAAAAAACTCCCAAAACACATCAAAATGATTAAAGCAAGGGAGCATACCAAAAGTGAGTGTAAAGAAATGGGTGAGTGAAAATTTATGTTTCGGCAAGTTCACACGGTTTCCTATGGTGGCTCTACCACGGTGGTAGAGTGGTGTGGTGGCGAGAAAGAAATATGGAGGTTGATTTGTGGAGCTTGGGGAGTTGAAGGTGTGAGTGAAGAATGTTTGGAGAGTAAAAATGGTGAAACTATGAAGAAAAATTGGGGTTAAAGGGTTTTAGAAGATGAAAGGTTCGTGAGTCAGTGCGGGATTGCGTATGGTCAAATGGTTCAGTCAAAATAAGACTCATACCTGCACCTGTATAAGCACACTTGGCCGCAAGTGACAACCTGCGACACGTATCTGAAGCACATGTGGGGATTTTTTTAGCTAGTACACTAATTTTGACCTGCTTTGCATATACGTGTTGTAGGTCTGTGTCTGAATCTCGCAGATGATGCACAGGCGTACAACTTTGAAAAATTTTCTTCCAGGTATTTTGGCTGAGGCATGCACTACAACTGCATGGTATAAAGTGGCAGCTGTATTTCACAAGTCAGCACATCTCAAGCCTTTTGTACTCCGGACCAAAGATAACAAAGAGTGAAATAAAAAAATAAAAATTGAAAAACACTTGGGTTGCCTCCGAAGAAGTTCATGATTTAACATTGCGGCTCAATAATATTACCTCAAATTCAATAAGGATCCAGAGGTTTGACCTCCTTATAAGGGATCTCAATCAGCTCATCCTTTTTGTCAATCACTGTCATAACTTGACACTCATTCGATTACTTCATTGATTTGCACACATCGAAAATAAGCTCATCACTGCCAATCCTGAACTTGATTTCTCCCAAATCAACATCCACTAATGCTCGGTCAGTGGCTAAGAATGGGCACCCTAAGATGATAGGCACCTCAAGCTCCACATTACAATCTAACACTACTAAATACTCCAAGAGGATCAACTTGTAAACCTTTACCAACATATAAAATAGTATCCTAACCGGGTGCTTGATTGATCTATCAGCCATGGTTAGCCTCATTGGAGTACGCTTAAGAGCTCCTAAACCCAACTTCTTGATTATCACAAAGGGAATTAAATTGATTCTTGCCCCTAGGTCACACAAGGCTTTGTTGAGTAAATACAACCAATAATGCATGGGACGGTAAAAGCCCATGGGTTTTCTTTCTTCTGAGCCATATTACTTTCCATCATTACACTACAATGATGTGAAATCTCCACTGTACCCGCATCGATAACCTTCTACTTCTTTGGCAACTCTTTGATGAATTGGCATACCTCAGCATTTGCAATAAAGCATCAACCAATGAAATGTTCACGGATCACTTACTAAAAAAATTAACTAACTTTTTGAATTGATTGTCCTCTTTCTTCTTCATTATTCATTCGGGGTAAGGAGGTGGATATTTAGGCATAGGGAGGACATGCTGTGAGTTTACAGCACTTTCGACTCTTAAAACTTGGAAAATAGCATGGAATTAGGTATGTTTATATGTATATGAGGCACTTTTACTTTGATTTCAGGGAAAATAAGTGTTGGAGCAAAGATGTTCAAAAGAAGCTTTAAAATGCAAAAAATCAGTCAAATTACCAGTCTTGTACGAGCCGTACCTTGATTGTACGAGCCGTACTGAGAATCAGGATGAAAGTCAGAAGGATGAAGTGAGAAGAAAGCAACATACGACTCTCAATATGAGTCGTACGAAGGTAGTACAAGCCGTAACTGGAGTAGCAGAAATTCTCAGAGGAAATTGCATAAAGGCAGACTCTTGGTACGGATGGAATCATGAATCGTGGCATCAATGTAAAAACTGTACTAGGAGCCGTGGTAAACTTCAGAAGATTTTTCAGTACTTGGCAGAACTTCAGACACTATACATAGTATAATTCATAGCAAGAAGGTACGAGTCGTACCACAACATTCGTGAAGAATTCCAAAAGATTTCAGAGTTCTCAGGGCCAAATGACAAAAGGATTGAACGGATCGTAGGATGAAGGTATGAGTTGTACCAACCTGCTAAATCTGCAGCAGCCAAGGACTTACCGAAAGCAGGTGCGGCCCGTACAATCCTGTTAGGGGTTGTAGGTCCAGTCGTGATACAGTTGGCACCAGATATGGAAAACTCCCTGTTATCTTAGGAAAAAGGTTTCTAGTGTCTGTATAAGTAGCCTTTGTGTATTATTTTAGTTAGAAAAGGAAAAAATTGATTAAATGGACATGTGAAGAATTATTTTTGTGAATTTTTATCAAGTTTTAAGGAGCAATTCTTGGGATCAACTTCTTGATTACCTACATTGTTCTTGAGTTTGTTCTTTGATATACCAATCGTGTTTTCTTCCAATTATTTCTGTAAGTATTTAATTATATGTTTGTCTATAAATACAAATTATAATCTTACAACCATGAGAGGCTAAAACCTCAACAACTAGGGGTTGCAGGAACCATGGTGGATTAACGAATTAGGGTTGCACAAAGTGATTCAAAACCAATGCAAAAATCTTGTATTGTATTCTCTTCATGTTTAAATGTTTCTTAATGGTGTACAACATTAGAACTTGCCCGAATTCTTTACTTGCATTAACCTAGAGAAGTAGAGATTAGGAAAAGAGAATTAAAATAAAGCCTTAGTCTTTATGATCATTGTATTAAATTGAGTTGTGGTTGCAGGATAGTTAAATTTGGAACATATTGATAACGGTTAGTTTGAAATTGCTCATGAGACCTGACCTGGTGATTGAGTGTAGTCATCCAATAGGGACAAACCAGACGTTTGGACGAACCCTAGTTATAAGTTTTACTAGCATTGGGACTGATCACGTGCGTATGCCCAAAGTAGTTATGAACCCATACGGAACACTTAGCCAAGTTTTATCCAAATCTTGATTTAAATCACAATTAAAGTCTTTTTTTAATATTGTTTTCTTTTAAACCCCCAATTTCGAGATAACTCACCAACAAGTTCAATTATCGGCATTAGTCTAGATCTTACTCTATTTCCAGTGGGTTCGATCCCAACCTCTTAGTTGGGTTCTTTATTGACAATGACCACTTCATACTTTGTCAGGAAGTGTGACTTTGAGCGTTATCAATAAGTGTTGCCATTGTAGGGGAAAACGGCTAAGATTAGATTAATTACTTGTAATTTACTTTTGGTTGTTATTTCCCCATTTACATTTTTGTTGTTTTTCTTTTGTGATCCATTCAGGCTGACACCAAGGGAACAACCCTTTTGCAAACACCCAGATTGAATGCAAGAAGCTGCTAGTTCCTATGGAAGAGATGATGACTATTGACACATTAGCAGTTGTCTTGATGAATTATGAAGTGGATGGGGTACTGGAGTACACGAAGATGGTGAATGCACTAGATGGAATGGGGTCATATAACTTAAGACAAAAGAAGTTAGACCTTGTTTTGAAGAACTGTTCAACGCTACCAACATAGCCATCAGTAGAGGTACCACTAGTCCTTGAACTGAAGGCACTGCCTCCCCATCTCAAATATCCATTCCTGGGTGAAGACAACACTTTGCCAATGATTATTGCAGCAGATTTGATGGACTTGCAAGTAGAAGTTCTGTTCATAGTATTAAAAAGGCACAAAAAGCAATTGGCTAGACCATAGTTGATATTATCGGAATCCCTCCAGGCATATGTACTCACGAGATACAGATTGAGCCAAACTGCATACCAAATATATAACATCAGTGATGCCTGAACCCACCAATGCATGAACTAGTGAAAAAGGAGATTATCAAGTGGCTAGACGCTAGTGTAGTCTATCCCATTACAGATAGCAAGTGGGCGAGTCTGGTACAGTGTGTACCAAAGAAAGAGAGGATCACAGTGGTACCCAAAGAGAAGAATGAGCTGATACTGACACGACCAGTCACAAGATGGCGTGTATGCATGGATTACCGGAAACACAACCACTGGACCCAGAAGGATCACATTCCAATGCCATTCATGGATTAGATGCTTGATACATTGGTAGGTAGAGAATGGTACTATTTTCCTGATGGCTACTCAGGGTATAATCAGAACACTATCGCCCCAAAAGATCAAGAAAAGACTACCTTCACCTGCTTGTATGGAACATTTTCTTTCAAAAAAATGTCATTCGGATTGTGCAATGCACCGACCACATTCCAACGGTGCATGATGTTGATATCTCAGATATGGTGGAGGACACCATCGAAGTATTCATGGACGACATCTCAATCGTGGGTGACTCTTTTGAATCTCTCCTCAAACACATAGGCAAAGTGTGGAACAAATGCGAAGAAACTAATTTGGTCCTAAATTGGGAAAAATATCATTTTATGGTTAAGGAAGTAATAGTGATGGGTCACAAAATCTTTGGAAAAGTGATTGAGATGGACAAGGCAACAATTTAAGTAATAGTAGGTTTAGCACCCCCTATTTCCGTAAAAGGGGTCAGAAGCTTTCTAGGGCATGGATGATTCTATAGGCGGTTTATCAAGGACTTCTTAAAGATTGCACAGCCATTAAGCAAATTGCTTGAGAAGGAGGTGAAGTTCGTGTTTGATGAGGCATGTCCAAAGGGTTTTGAGTTCTTGAAAGAGAAACTCACCACTGCTCCTGTTATCATAGCTCTAGATTGGTCTCTTTCATTTGAAGTAATGTGTGATGCTAGTGGGGTTGCTCTTGGTGCATTCTTGGGCCAACGGAGAGAAAATATTTTCCATCCTATCTATTATGCTAGTAAAACACTCAACACATCCCAAAAGAACTACAAAGTCACAAAATAGGAGCTGCTAGTAGTGGTCTTCGCATTTGGGAAATTTTGAGCATACTTGCTTGGAACTAAGGAGATCGTCCATACAAACTATGCCGATTTGAGATATCGAATGTCTAAAAAGGACGCTAAACCCAGGTTGATTAGGTGGGTGCTATTGCTTCAAAAATTGCAATTTGATGCTAAAGATCGAAAAGGGACTGAGAATTAGGTAACTGATCACTTATCCAGGCTAGGGAAAGAGAGGATATTGATGTTGATGATGTATTCCCAGATAAGCATGTACTAGCTGCATCTCAAGACATGATTCCATAGTTTGTTGACTTTGCAAATTATTTGGTTAACGACATGATTTCAGCAAACCTGACTCTCCAGTAGAAGAAGAAGTTCTTATTCGATACCCAAAGATACTATTAGGATGAACCAGTCATTTGGATGAATCCTAGTTATCAGTTGTACAAGTAAATTATCGAAATAGATGACAAGCGTAAAACCCGAAGTAGTTATGAATCCATGGGGAACACTTACCCTAGTTATGCATTAATTTGGAATTAACCTTCAATTTCTCAACAATATTACTTGGTGCTTTTATAAATTTCCCCCTTTAGAAGATAATTGACTTAAATGCTTAAATACTAGCATTGTTTTATATCCTTTTATATTTCCTATGGGATCGACCTAACCTCTTAGTTGGGTTCTCTCTTTACAATTACCATTTCATACATTGTTAGAAAGTGTGAGTTCGAGCATTATCAAGGGACTTTATACATTTGGTCTTCCTTGATACCCTCATCATCTTTGACAACATGTGAAGGAACATCTACCTCTCTATCTTCCACTATCTTTTCATCATCAAGTGACATGGGTGCACTCGGTGCCACCCCATCCTTTGACTTCTCAGCATTTTTTTACCAAAAACATCATTAGGCTTATCATCCACAACTCTCAAGTATTCTCCTATTTCTAGTGACAACTGCCATACAATGGTCATCGTTCTTTGGATTTGGAAGAGTGTCACTAGGAAGTATACCTTTCATACGAAGATTCATTTAAGTAGACAGATGATTCATTTAGGCCTTAAGATGCTTTATAAATGCCGAATGGTAACTCATAGTTTGAGTAAGGTTGGAAACCTCACCTTTGAACTATTTAACCCTATTGTTGATACATTCTACTCTTTTTAATATAGGGGCCAAAATTTCCTTGATTTTTGAGCTAGTGGGATCACTAACACTTGTTTGAATTGGAGTTGCATCAGCCTTGGGAGAAGGTATATATGGATTTGATTTGTGGTGATTATATTGATAACCTTCTCTTTCTGGATTATGGTCTCTGTATTGGCCATCTCTGTCTCTCTATTGACCTTTTCAGTCACTCCATCCTCGATTCCCCTCCCTAGGACGCTAAGGGCCTTTGTTGGCACCTTGGTACCCCAAGCGGGAACCCACCACTTTTTTCGACATACATTGACACTCTTTATCAAACATAGCATATGGAGAATCACCATTAAGAGAGTTGTTTCTTTGAGCTCCAATAGCATTAACACTCTTGACTCCGGAGCCTGATGAGTTGGTAATTTCCAATTTATCTAGCTTCTAAGCAAGAGTTATTGCCTCATTTTAATGCAGTTAAGAAGGATTTATGCCTGTATTCTCATAGGCGCAGGAATTTCTTTGAATAAAAGATGATGGAGGATTTGAACTTAAAGTAACCAGACTGAGGAATGACAAGCGACATTTGTGCCATAAGTTAGCACCTATATTTTGCAAGTGCCACATAAGAGGAGTCAAAGTATACTGGTAGTGGACATGTGTGCAGCAAGGTTGCACCTGGGTTCCATAGGTGCCACACAGAAGGAGATGAAAGAAGACTTCCTTGGACTTGCTTTGCACCTGCATACAAAAAGTCCTTACCTACGAAACACAGGTGCCAACTTTAACACCCTAAAACTTTCCTAGATCAAACTCAGACCTGGTAAGAAAAATCCCGAAGAAACAAGAAATTTTTTCTAAGAACGACCGAGACAACAACTCCAATGACCCATTCTTGAGTCGTGGTCAGCCATGCCTTGGTCCTTCGTGAACCAATGGGACATGGAATGACCCGTTGTGAGAAACAACGAGTCATCCTGTCACCTGTTGGTCCACAGTTCAGAACTCCCTTTTCCAAGAACCCACGACTCAACCAACAAGTCCTCGTGTGATACAACAACTCATGGTGTGAGTCATTAGTTGGGACTCCCATATATCCCTTTCAATGACAACAAGTGGAAACAACGACCCCGTTGTATCACACAATGATTGGTTGTGACCACCCATGGTGAAAAGTCCACGGATCTTAAGAACAACTTTTCTAGTGAAGGTGACGACTCGATACAACGATCCATTATTTTGTTGCTCATTGTTAGGCTTCCCAGATTTTTCCTGCCAGTGGCCATGGGAGGTACCAACTGCCACGCCCCGCCTTGGGGGGTATGACTGGCACCTGGTGCCCTACTAGGACCTGGACTGCTAGACTACTGAGCCTGAGCACTTTTGGTGCCTGGATAGCTCTAACTCAGATTTCTGGAAACAAAGGGCTATATAACGGCTGTAAACACAGCGTCCGGCCAACTGGGCCTATAGCCACTTGTACCTGTAATGACAGCAAACCAGAAACATCTCAATATAAGGGAGCGTATGCGGGCCAACAAGGCCACCATGCTATCTAGTTATCTGTAACTCCACACAAGACTACTCTAAGATTACGTGACCGGCAAGGTCACCACTACTGTCAAACTAAGGCCTCACACGGCCAACATAAACTGAAATGCTAAACAGCTACAACAAACCGCACGGCCCCACACGACCGGCTCAACTGACCACAGGGAATATATACGGACTGCAAGCCTCTAGAAATACCAATAAGATGGTCGGGACAGGGCCCCGGCCTACCCATACTGTACAACAAAAGGAAATGATATAAACCTCTGAAATATCAAGCTCCGGATGACAGGAGCTGATGACTCTGCGCTGGCTAGGATCACGAGGGATCGCCTCCTCGTCTATGAGTACCTGCAGGCAAGTAATGCAGTGCCCCACTGGGCGTCAGTACCACTGGTATCGAGTATGCAAAGCAACTGAAATAATACAACTGAATACAGATAACATAACTAACATGTCTTTGAGCAGATGATAACTGAATCTGAAGAGTTCATAGGAACTAGATCAAACCTTTCTGCACTGATAGGCAGGAGCATGTCTGTAGTCACGGTGGCCTGCTGTCTATTAATTAATATATATAAAACACATAAGTACATATACATTTAGCAAGCAAGAGCCAACACCAACCCCCATAAGCTTGATGGCGCCAAGCAAGAAAACAATCTATATACCCCTACCCGGGTCAAAACCAGCCAAAAATAAGTCACTCCACTCATCTGCTCACTTCGGAGCTCCTATACCGGCCCTCTGCATCTCCGGCTCGGGCCATAGCCTCCGATATAAGCAACCGTGTCTACGTTCGGAGGACTCCTGTGTAGACAGTAATAGGTAGGATCTGGATCCCCGGACACAACTCAACGGGGCTACCTGAAACCTAAGCTACACCTATAATAACTGAATGTACAGACAGTAACAGATAGGGTCTAGTTCCCTGGACACAAAACACAACAGGGCTATCTAAAATCGGATCTGCACCTGTAATGCTGATCAGACTGCTATGGGGAAAGCTTCATCCCATCTTCGTCCAAACTGGGGATGGCATGCCACTCCTTGGAGTGACGTAAAACCCACCCGCTCAGTGGGCGACACGATTACAAACCCAGGGGCGGCGAGGACTCTCAATAGGGGGCCCTCACGCCATATCAAGTATCAACAAGCAAATAGCACATATAAATAGCAAGCATGTATAACTGAAAAAGACTATCTGAAATTTGATTTCTTATTCTGATGTGTTTCTGTACTATACTGATTCTTTACTGATTATACTAATTCTGAAATCTTTATCTAACTGTTTGGCTAATTTGTAGCCTGGATACTATTTGTCCGAATAGCTAATCTGTATCCATAAAACTGTCTGTCTATCTGATTTTACTTTACTAGCTTATATTCTGAAAATCTGTTTCTTTTTATTCTATAACATGCTTGCTAATCATACAATAAGCTATATTGAATCTGGAATGCTAACTCGCCCTTTGGCGCATGCTTTACAAACTTCCGAACTAAATACGATACGGCAACACAACTCAGAATCTATTAGACTTACTTAATACTCAACATTCAACTACGGGAGTTTCAAATACGGAGTTTACTATGATTTACCAAGCTAAGACTTACTAACTTGCCGAAGAACAACTTCAAATACCTTAACCTCGAGTTATTCGACCATTGGACGAGGCTCGGTCAGTATTCCAGCTAAATCTCCCCAACTGCATTCATAAACACGTCAATTAGTACTAAATACAATATTATTCTGAAGGACGGTGTCACTTTCGATATAATTATAGCCTAAACTTAGGCTTATCGAAAGACGGTCGAAAACTTGCTATTTTTCAGAAGTCCAGAAGGGAGAAGTATTCACTCCATAGCTAGGAACACATAGACACTACTTTGGAGCAATTCCACTTACCTTAGTCTGGTAGCACGACGATTTGTCGGCCGAATTCACGAAACTAAATCCGTAGGAATGCTCCCTGCTGCTAAATACTTCGGTATCTGGAGTTAATTTAAGTTTGGATAACGTTTGGCAGCGTAATCGAACGATTATACGATAACCTCCTTCGTCCCTCTCTGTTTTGCTGCGTTTTCTCTGGAAATTATAATGAATAACTGATTTAAAATCGAAGTGCATCTTTATAAACTTGAGCCTGGACAGGCCTAACGTGTCACGGAGCCAATGCGGAGGCTCCACCTCCGTGACACGTTGCCATCGCGGAGGGGTTCTGCCTCGGCTCCTTCCGCGATGGTTAGACCGGTTACTCGTCTGATCCTTTCTCGGGCCTTTCTCTAGCATGTATGGCATTCAAATATGCTTAACCAATGTGCGAATAGGCCATCTAGGTGTCGGATATCTTACGGGGTATAACATTCTCCCCCCCTTAGGAACATTCGTCCTCGAATGGAAACTGCTATCTAGAGGACTTCTCAACTTACTTATTTAGAAAAAAATTCGGCAGAGTTTTCCCCTGTAATATGGACTATACCAAAAACCTAAAACGCAGAAAAGTCCAATAGAGGCACTGTACACAATACTTTAAGATTCACTGGATAGCTACACATCAATCTTTCTCATTTATATATACACAACCACAAAGTACTGCATAAGTAATAATACGGACATACCTGTCGCCTGACTAGGCCTGGAATAAGTGAGGATATCTAGCTTTCATATCTTCCTCAGCCTCCCACGTCATCTCCTCTCAGATCCTGTTATGCGACAATACCTTGACAGACGCAATATCTATAGTTCTCAATCTACGAATCTGTCTGTCTAGGATGGCTACTGGAACCTCTTCATAGGCCAGCTCTTCTGTAACCTGGATATCCTGGACTGGGACTGCTCTGGATGGGTCTCCTATGCATTTTCTCAGCATAGACACATGAAAGACCGGATGAACGGATTCCAATTCTGGAGGCAAGTTCAACTCATATGCTACTCGGCCTATCCTTCGACGAATCTGATAAGGCCCAACAAACCTCGTACTGAGCTTACCTTTCTTGCCGAATCTCATCACCCCTTTCATCGGAGATACTTTCAGAAATACCCAGTCATTTACATCAAATTCCAAGTCTCTACGCTGCACATCTGCATGTGATTTTTGGCGGCTATGTGCAGTCAGTAAGCGTTCTCGGATAAGCTTTATCTTTTCCTCTGACTGTTGGACAATGTCTGGCCCAACCAACGCTGATTCTCCTATTTCAAACCAGCCAACCGGCGATCTGCATTTTCACCTGTATAAAGCCTCAAAAGGCGCCATCTGGATGGCTGAGTGATAGCTGTTATTATAAGAAAATTCAATTAACGGCAAATGCTCATCCCAGCAACCACCGAAATCTAGCACGCACGTTCGCAGCATATCTTCGAGCGTCTGAATTGTGCGTTCAGCCTGTCCATCTGTCTGAGGGTGGAATGCGGTACTCAAATTAATCTGTGTTCCCAGACCTCTCTGAAATGACTGCCAAAATTTAGCTGTAAATTGTGCTCCTCTTTCTGAAATAATGGATACTGGTACTCCGTGCAACCTGACTATATCTCGGATATACAACTCCGCATAATCTTTGGCCGAGAAAGTAGTTTTCACTGGCAGGAAATGAGCTGATTTTATCAATCTATCAACTATAACCCATATGGAGTCATGTATGTGTCTTGTACGGGGTAGTCCTGCTACAAAATCCATGTTCACGACTTCCCATTTCTAGAGAGGCACAGCTATGTCCTGAGTCAAGCCTCCTGGTTTCTGATGTTCTGCTTTCACCTGTTGGCAGTTAGGACACTGGGCTACAAATTCAGCAATTTCTCTTTTCATACCTGGCCACCAGTAGTTTTCTTTGATATCATGGTACATCTTTGTTGCGCCAGGGTGGAAAGAATAGCGGGCGCAATGTACCTCGTTCATGATCTGCTGGCGGAGGCCTGAAACATTGGGAACACATAAACGGTCTTTACAATGCAACACTCCATCCTCTACTACCCAGAATTCTAGCGCCTTTCCTAGCGGAATATAATCTTTAAGTTGAACTAGGTCAGGATCCTCATATTGCCGTTCTTTTACTTCCACAACTAATGACGACACGACGGTGTTCTGAATTACCGCTCTGTTGTACTCTGTTTCTACTACACAAACGGCTAAGCTGACTAACTGATGTATCTCCCTGACCAATTCCTGCTGCTCGGGCTGCAAATGTGCCAAACTTCCCATTGACTTACGGCTGAGAGCATCTGCTACAACATTCGCCTTTCCTGGGTGGTACAGAATATTCACGTCATAATCCTTTAACAGCTCCAACCAGCGACGTTGCCGCAAATTCAATTCCCTCTGAGTGAAGATATACTGTAGGCTCTTATGATCTGTAAAAATATCAACATGGACGCCATACAGGTAATGTCTCCACATTTTGAAGGCGTGGATCACTGCGGCTAACTCTAGGTCGTGGGTAGGGTAGTTCTTTTCGTGTTTCCTCAGTTTTCTGGAAGCATATGCAATCACTTTACCATGCTGCATCAACACACAACCTAACCCGATGCCTGATCTGTCGCAATACACCGAATAACCTTCTGTACCTTCCGGCAATGCTAACATTGGGGCGGAGGTTAATCTATCTTTCAGTTCCTGGAAGCTCTGCTCGCATGCCTCTGTCCACTGGAAGTTTACTTCTTTCTACGTCAGTTTAGTCAGAGGTGCTGCTATAGTAGAGAATCCTTCAACAAACCTCCTATAATATCCCGCTAATCCCAGAAAGCTACGGACTTCAGTCAGAGTGGTAGGCCTAGGCCATGATTTGACTTCTTCTGTCTTCTGCGTGTCAACCTGTATACCAACATCCGACACAATATGCCCTAGAAAGGCTACTGAATTAAGCCAGAATTCACACTTGGAAAACTTAACATATAACTGGCAGTCCCTGAGAATCCAGAGCACTGTTTGTAAATGTGTCCGGTGATCTGCTTCAGAGCGAGAATACACCAGAATATCATCAATAAACACGATCACAAACAGGTCCAGGTATGGTCTGAAAATACTATTCATCAGGTCCATGAATACTGCTGGGGCATTCGTCAACCCAAAGGACATAACTAGGAATTCAAAGTGTCTATATCGGGTCCGGAACGCCGTTTTGGGAATATCTCTTTCACGAACTCGAACCTGGTGATATCCGGACCGCAAGTCAATCTTGGAAAAGTATCTGGCCCGTTGTAACTGATCAAACAAATCATCTATTCTGGGAAGTAGATACTTATTCTTTACTGTAACTTTGTTCAACTGCCGATAATCTATGCACATACGGAGCGAGCCATCTTTCTTCCTCACTAATAGAACCGGCGCACCCCATGGCGAAGTACAAGACCTGATGAAACCTTTATCTAGCAAATCTTTCAACTGCTCCTTCAACTCTCTGAGTTCAGCAGGAGCCATACGATACGGAGGAATTGATATAGGCTGAGTGCCTGGTAATAAATCAATAGCGAAATCTATTTCCCTTTCTGGGGGAGTACCAGGTAACTCATCAAGAAACACATCAGGGAACTCGTTCACCACCGGAACAGACTGGAGCGTCGGAGATTCTGCTCGGACATCCTGAACTCTGACCAGGTTATAGGTACATCCCTTAGTTATCAATTTCCTCGCCTGAAGGTAGGAAATAAACCTACCTTTTGGAGTAGCTATGCTGCCTTTCCACTCTCGCACTACCTCCCTTGGAAAGAGGAATCGGACCGTCTTAGTCCAACATTCTACATTGGCGTAGCACGACACTAGCCAATCCATACCCATTATGGCATCGAAGTCTATCATTTCTAGCTCTACCAGATCTACTATAGTATGGCGGTCAGCAACCTCCACGGTACACCCTCGGTAAATTCTACTAGCTATAATAGAGTCACCGACGGGCGTGGAAACTGAAAAGGGCTGCTGTAATAATTCTGGTGCAATATTGAATATTCGTGCCACAAATGGGGTAATATATGACAAGGTGAATCCTGGATCAATCAATACATAAGCAGGGCATGAACAGATAGTCAGCATTCCTGTCATTACATCTGGAGACGCCTCTGAATCATGTCTCCATGGTAGTGCATAAGTACGGCTTGAGCCCGTACCTGAACTGGAAGCTCCTGATCTACCTCGGCCTCTGCCTACTAAACCTGAAGGCCCACGCCCCGCTGAGGCTGCTGGGGCTCGTGGCCCTGCGGATCCCCTATCCTGGCTGTCTCTAGTCCCCTGACCTCTGGTTGGAAAATCTCTCATCCGATGCCCCTCCTGTCCGCAAATATAACACCCAGTGAAGCCATATTTACAAGTTCCGGAGTGTGGTCGATTACGATATGGGCAGGGTGGGGGTGCAAATCTGCTCTGCTCTCCCCTCCTCTACTGCGGGAACTCTACTATTCTGGAACTGCCACTGGGCTCTAACTGCCCTCGTCACACATATCTACCCCACTGCTGCTGCTGCTGTGGAGGAGGTGGGGGTCTAGGGGGTCTATCTGATAGTCGAGGCCTGGGTCCTCTCTGAACTTCTCTTTGCATCTCATCCGTTCTATCTCTGCGGAACTGTTCCTGACTGGTCTGTCTACTACTTTATTGTCGTTTTCTAAGACCCTCAATGGTCTGAGCAAAAGCCTGTACTCGGGCAATGCCCATATCCTCCCACAACATCGCCGTCATACATGCCTCAGTACATTCCGGGTTCAGACCCATGATAAATCAGTGGACTCTCGCTGGCATGGTATCAACAAATGCTGGAGCATAACGGGCTAAGGAGTCAAACTGTAAAGCATACTCGCGTACGCTCCTCGCCCCCTGCTCCAGATGCAAAAACTGATCCATCCGAGCCTGCTGGATCTCTCGGGGCAAGTAACGGTCTAGGAAGGCCTCCGAGAAGTTGGTCTAGGTCGGAGGGGCAACATCTCTCCCTCGGGACCTTTCCCAACTCTCGTACCACAATATAGCTATATCCCGTAACCGGAACACTGCCAGCTCAACAGACTCTGAAGGGGTCATATGCATAACTCGGAATATCCTGTGCATCTCATCTAGAAAGTCCTGAGGGTCCTCTGCCTGATCTGACCCAGTGAACTGTGGAGGACCCAGAGCCGAAAATTCCCTGACCCTAGAACTACCTGACCCACCTGAAGACTCTGCTGCTACAGGTGGCACTGGCTGGCACTATGTGGCCATCATTTGTGCCAACATAACTACAGTGCTATGAACCTCCTTATCTGATGGCGAGGGCACAGGAGCTATCGGGGGTGGTGTAGTGCCCAACGACTCCTGATGTGAGGGGGACTGCTGAGAAGGTTGTGATGAAGCCTCTATATCACCCTCAGATCGGGCTAGCTCTGTCTGAAACTGAGGCATCCTACTGGTGCCTTCTCCTGCTGCTGTGTATAATCTTCTGCCGGTGGCAGAGTGTCGCTGATCTGCCATTCTTATCTGTAGACAAAAAATACGATAAGTTTTAGGGACTCAACCCTATACTGTACCGCTCTATAGCACGACTGACTGAGAAAGAAGAGTAACCATTGTATCATGCCTCGCAGCCTCCTGCCTATAGTATGTGGTGCACAACACATCCATAGACAAGACTCTACTTAGCACAACTTGCAGACTCCCTGGGACTAGACCTGCTCTGATACAAAGTTTGTCACGCCCCGCCTTGGGCGGTATGACTGGCACCTGGTGCCCCACTAGGACCTGGACTGCTAGAATACTGAGCCTGAGTACATCTGGTGCCTAGCTGGCTCTAACTTAGATTTCTGGAAACAAAGGGCTATATAACGACTGTAAACACTGCCTCCGGCCAACTAGACCTATAGCCACCAGTACCTGTAATGACAGCTCACCAGAAACATCTCAATATAAGGGAGCCTATGCGGGCCGACAAGGCCACCATGCTGTCTAGTTATCTATAACTCGACACAAGACTACTGTAAGATTAGGTGACCGGCAAGGTCACCACTACTGTCAAACTAAGGCCTCACACTGCCAACATAAAATGAAATGCTAAACAGCTATAACAAACCGCACGGCCCCACACGACCGGCTCAACCGACCACAGGGAATATATACGGACTGCAAGCCTCTAGGAATACCGATAAGATGGTCAGGACAGGGCCCCGGCCTACCTATACTGTACAATAAAAGGAAATGATATAAACCTCTGAAATATCACGCTCCGGATAATAGCAGCTGATGACTCTGCGCTGGCTAGGATCACGAGGGATCGCCTCCTCATCTATGAGTACCTGCAAGCAAGTAATGCAGCTTCCCACTGGGCGTCAGTACCACTGGTACCGAGTATGCAAAGCAACTGAAATAATACAACTGAATACAGATAACATAACTAACAAGTCTTTGAGCAGAAGATAACTGAATTTGAAGAGTTGATAGGAACTAGATCAAACCTTTCTGCACTGATAGGCAGGAGCGTGTCTGTAGTCACGGCGGCCTGTTGTCTATTAACTAATATATATAAAACACATAAGTACATATACATTTAGCAAGCAAGAGCCAATACCAACCCCCATAAGCCGGATGGCGCCAAGCAAGCAAACAATCGATATACCCCTACCCGGGTCAAAACCAGCCAAAAATAAGTCACTCCACTCATCTGCTCACTTCGGAGCTCCTCTACCGGCCCCCTCGGTCTCCGGCTCGGGTCATAGCCTCTGATATAAGCAACTTTGTCAGGGTCCAGAGGACTCCTGTGTAGACAGTAACAGGTAGGATCTGGATCCCCGGACACAACTCAACGGGGCTACCTGAAACCAGAGCTACACCTATAATAAATGAATGTACAGACAGTAACAGATAGGGTCTGATTCCCTGGACACAAAACTCAACAGGGCTACCTGAAACCAGAGCTGCACCTGTAATGCTGATCAGACTGCTATGGGGAAAGCTTCATCCCATCTTTGTCCAAACTGGGGACGGCATGCCACTCCTTGGAGTGACGTAAAACCCACCCGCTCAGTGGGAGACACGATTAGCAACCTAGGGGTGGCGAGGACGCTCAATAGGGTGCCCTCACGCCATATCAAGTCTCAACAAATAAATAGCACATATAAATTGCAAGCATGTATAACTGAAAAAGACTATCTAAAATCTGATTTCTTATTCTGATCTGTTTCTGTACTATACTGATTCTTTACTGATTATAGTGATTCTGAAATCTTTATCTAACTGTTTGGCTATAGCCGGGATACTATCTGTCTGAATGGCTAATCTGTAGCCATAAAACTCTCTGTCTATCTTATTTTACTTTACTAGCTTATATTTTGAAAATCTATTTCTTTTTATTCTATAACATGCTTGCTAATCATACAATAAGTTATACTGAATCTGGAATACTAACTTGCCCTTTGGCGCATGCTTTGCTAACTTCCGGACTGAATACGATACGGCAACACAACTCAGAATCTATTAGACTTACTTAATACTCAACATTCAACTCCGGGAGTTTAAAATACGGAGTTTACTATGATTTACCAAGGTAAGACTTACTAACTTGCCGAAGAACAACTTCAAATACCTTAACCTCGAGTTATTCGACCGTTGGACGAGGCTCGGTCAGTATTCCAGCTAAATCTCCCCAACTGCATTCATAAACACGTCAATTAGTACTAAATACAATATTATTCTGAAGGACGACGTCACTTTCGACATAATTATAGCCTAAACTTAGGCTTATCGAAAGACGTTCAAAAACTTGCTATTTTTCAGAAGTCCAGAAGGGAGAAGTATTCACTCCACAGCTAGGAACACATAGACACTAGTTTGGAGCAATTCCACTTACCTTAGTCTGGTAGCACGATGATTTGTCGGCCGAATTTCGCGAAACTAAATCCGTAGGAATGCTCCCTGCTGCTAAATACTTCAGTATCTGGAGTTAATTTAAGTTTGGACAACGTTTGGCAGCGTAATCAAACGATTATATGATAACCTCCTTCGTCCCGCTCTGTTTTGCTGCGTTTTCTCTGGAAATTATAATGAATAACTGATTTAAAATCGAAGTGGGGATTTATATACTTGAGCCTGGACAGGCCCAACGTGTCACGGAGCCAACGCGGAGGCTCCACCTCTGTGACACGTTGCCATCGCGGAGGGGTTCTGCCTCGGCTCCTTCCGCGATGGTTCGACCGGTTACCAGTCCGATCCTTTCCCGGGCGTTTCTCTAGCACGTATGGCTTTCAAATATGCTTAACCAACGTGCGAATAGGCCATCTAGGTGTCGGAAATCTTACGGGGTATAACATTCTCCCCCCCTTAGGAACATTCGTCCTCGAATGGAAACCCCTATCTAGAGGACTTCTCAACTTACATATTTAGAAAAAAATTCGGCAGAGTTTTCCCCTGTAATATGGACTATACCAAAAACCTGAATCACAGAAAAGTCCAATAGAGGCACTGTACACAATACTTTAAGATTCACTGGATAGCTACACATCAATCTTTCTCATTTATATATACACAACCACAAAGTACTGCATAAGTAATAATACGGACATTCCTGTCGCCTGACTAGGCCTGGAATAAGTGAGGATATCTAGCTTTCATATCTTCCTCAGCCTCCCACGTCATCTCCTCTCGGTTCCTGTTACGCCACAATACCTTGACAGATGCAATATCTTTAGTTCTCAATCTACGAATCTGTCTGTCTAGGATGGCTACTGGAACCTCTTCATGGGCCAGCTCTTCTGTAACCTGGATATCCTGGACTGGGACTGCTCTGGATGGGTCTCCTATGCATTTTCTCAGCATAGACACATGAAAGACCGGATGAACGGATTCCAATTCTGGAGTCAAGTTCAACTCATATGCTACTCGGCCTATCCTTCGACGAATCTGATAAGGCCCAACAAACCTCGGACTGAGCTTACCTTTCTTGCAGAATCTCATCACCCCTTTTATCAGAGATACTTTCAGAAATACCCAGTCATTTACATCAAATTCCAAGTCTCTACGCTGCACATCTGCATAAGATTTTTGGTGGCTTTGTGCAGTCAGTAAGCGTTCTCAGATAAGCTTAACCTTTTCCTCTTACTGCTGGACAATGTCCGGCCCAACCAACACTGATTCTCCTATTTCAAACCAGCCAACTGGCGATCTGCATTTTCGCCCGTATAAAGCCTCAAAAGGCGCCATCTAGATGGCTGAGTGATAGCTGTTATTATAAGAAAATTCAATTAATGGTAAATGCTCATCCCAGCTACCACCGAAATCTAGCACGCACGCTCGCAACATATCTTCGAGCGTCTGAATTGTGCATTCAGCCTGTCCATCTGTCTGAGGGTGGAATGCGGTACTCAAATTAATCTGCGTTCCCAGACCTCTCTGAAATGACTCCCAAAATCTAGCTGTAAACTACGCTCCTCTTTCTGAAATAATGGATACTGGTCCTCCATGCAACCTCGCTATTTCTCGGATATACAACTCCGCATAATCTTCGGCCGAGAAAGTAGTTTTCACTGGCAGAAAATGAGCTGATTTTATCAATCTGTCAACTATTACCCATATGGAGTCATGTCTGTGTCTGGTATGGGGTAGTCCTGCTACAAAATCCATGTTCACGGCTTCCCATTTCAAGAGAGGCACAGCTATGTCCTGAGTCAAGCCGCCTAGTTTCTGATGTTCTGCTTTCACTTGTTGGCAGTTAGGACACTGGGCTACAAATTCAGCAATTTCTCTTTTCATACCCGGCCACCAGTAGTTTTCTTTGATATCATGGTACATCTTTGTTGCGCCAGGGTGGAGAGAATAGCGGGCGCAATGTACCTCGTTCATGATCTGTTGGCGGAGGCCTAAAACATTGGGAACACATAAACGATCTTTACAATGCAGCACTCCATCCTCTGCTACCCAGAATTCTAGCGCCTTCCCTAGCGAAATATAATCTTTAAGCTGAACTAGGTCAGGATCCTCATATTGCTGTTCTTTTACTTCCACAACTAATGACGACATGGCAGTGTTCTGAATTACCGCTCTATTGTCCTCTGTTTCTACTACACGAACGGCAAAGCTGGCTAACTGATGTATCTCCCTGACCAATTCCCGCTGCTCGGGCTGCAAATGCGCCAAACTTCCCATTGACTTACGGCTGAGAGCATCTGCTACAACATTGGCCTTTCCCGGGTGGTACAGAATATTCACGTCATAATCCTTTAACAGCTCCAACCAGCGACGTTGCCGCAAATTCAATTCCCTCTAAGTGAAGATATACTGTAGGCTCTTATGATCTGTAAAAATATCAACATGGACGCCATATAGGTAATGTCCACATTTTGAAGGCGTGGATCACTGCGGCTAACTCTAGGTCCTGGGTAGGGTAGTTCTTTTCGTGTTTCCTCAACTGTCTGGAAGCATATGCAATCACTTTACCATGCTGCATCAACACACAACCTAACCCGACGCCTTATGCGTCACAATACACCGAATAACCTTCTGTACCTTCCGGTAATGCTAACACTGGGGCGGAGGTTAATCTATCTTTCAGTTCCTGGAAGCTCTGCTCGCATGCCTCTGTCCACTGGAAGTTTACTTCTTTCTGCGTCAGTTTAGTCAGAGGTGTTGCTATAGTAGAGAATCCTTCAACAAACCTCCTGTAATATCCCACTAATCCCTGAAAGCTATGGACTTCAGTCAGAGTGGTAGGCCTAGGCCATGATTTGACTGCTTCTATCTTCTGCGTGTCAACCTGTATACCAGCATCCGACATAATATGCCCTAGAAAGGCTACTGAATTAAGCCAGAATTCACACTTGGAAAACTTAGCATATAACTGGTGGTCCCTGAGAATCCGGAGCACTGTCCGTAAATGAGTCCGGTGATCTGCTTCAGAGCGAGAATACACCAAAATATCATCAATAAACACGATCACGAACAGGTCCAGGTATGGTCTGAAAATACTGTTCATCAGGTCCATGAATACTGCTGGGGCATTTGTCAACCCAAAGGACATAACTAGGAATTCAAAGTGTCCATATCGGGTCCTGAACGCCATTTTGGGAATATCTCTTTCACGAACTGGAACCTGGTGATATCCGGACCGCAAGTCAATCTTGGAAAAGTATCTGGCCCCTTGTAGCTGATCAAATAAATTATCTATTCTGGGAAGAGGATACTTATTCTTTACTGTAACTTTGTTCAACTGCCGATAATATATGCATATATGGAGCGAGCCATCTTTCTTCCTCACAAATAGAACCGGTGCACCCCATGGCGAAGTACTCGACCTGATGAAACCTTTTATCTAGCAAATCTTTCAACTGCTCTTTCAACTCTCTGAGTTCTACAGGAGCCATACGATAAGGAGGAATTGATATAGGCTGAGTGCCTGGTAATAAATCAATAGCAAAATCTATTTCCCTTTCTCGAGGAATACCAGGTAACTCATCGGGAAACACATCAGGGAACTCGTTCACCACCGGAACAGACTGGAGCGTCGGAGATTCTGCTCGGACATCCTGAACTCTGACCAAGTGATAGGTACATCCATTAGTTATCAATTTCCTCGACTGAAGATAGGAAATAAACCTACCTTTTGGAGTAGCTATGCTGCCTTTCCAATCTCGCACTGCCTCCCCTGGAAAGTGGAATCGGACCATCTTGGTCCAACATTCTACATTGGCGTAGCACGGCACTAGCCAATCCATACCCATTATGGCATCGAAGTCTATCATTTCTAGCTTTACCAGATCTACTATAGTCTGGCGGTCAGCAACCTCCACGGTACACCCTTGGTAAATTCTACTAGCTATAATAGAGTCACCGATGGACGTGGATACTGAAAAGGGCTGCTGTAATAATTCTGGTGCAATATTGAACTTTCGTGCCACAAATGGGGTAATATATGACAAGGTGGATCCTGGATCAATCAATACATAAGTAGGGCATGAACAGATAGTCAGCATACCTGTCACTACATCTGGAGACGCCTCTGAATCATGTTTCCCTTGTAGTGCATAAGTACGGCTTGAGCCCGTACTTGAACTGGAAGCTCCTGATCTACCTCGGCCTCTGCCTACTGAACCCGAAAGCCCACGCCCCACTAAGGCTGCTGGGGCTCATGGCCCTGCGCATCCCCTCTCTTGGCTGTCTCTACTCCCCTGACCTCAGGTCGGACAATCTCTCATCCGATGCCCCTCCTGTCCGCAAATATAACACCTAGTGAAGCCATATTTACAAGCTCCGGAGTGTGTTCGATTACAATAGGGGCAGGGTGGGGGTGCAAATCTGCTCTGCTCTCCCCTCCATGGCTGCGGGAACTCTACTGTTCTGGAACTGCCACTGGGCTCTGACTTCCCTCGTTGCACATATCTATCTCGTTGCTGCTGCTGCTGTGGAGGAGGTGGGGGTCTAGGGGGTCTATCTGATAGTCGAGGTCTGGGTCCTCTCTGAACTTCTCTTTACATCTTGTCTGGTCTATCTCTGCGACGCTGTTCCTGACTGGTCTGTCTACTACTCTGTTGCCGCTATCTAAGACCCTCAATGGTCTGAGCAAAAGCCTATACTCGAGCAATGTCCATATCCTCTCGCAACATCGCTGTCATACATGCGTCAGTATATTCCGGGTTCAGACCCATTATAAATCGGTGGACTCTCACTGGCATGGTATCAACAAATGCTGGAGCATAACGGGCTAAGGAGTCAAACTGTAAATCATACTTGCGTACGCTCCTCGCCCCCTGCTCCAGATGCAAAAACTAATCCATCTGAGCCTGCCGGATCTCTCGGGGCAAGTAACGGTCCAGGAAGGTCTCCGAGAAGCTGGTCCAGGTCGGAGGGGTAACATCTCTCCCTCAGGATCTTTCCCAACTCTCATACCACAATATAGATATATCCCGTAACCAGAACACTGCCAGCGCAACAGACTCTGAAGGGGTCACATGCATAACTCGGAATATCCTCTACATCTGATCTAGAAAGTCCTGAGGGTCCTCTACCTGATCTGACCCAGTGAACTGTGGAGGACCCAGTGCCAAAAATTCCCTGACCCTGAAACTAACTGACCCACCTGAAGACTCTACTGCTACAGGTGGCACTGGCTGGCGCTGTGTGGCCATCATTTGTGCCAACATAACTACCACGCTACGAACCTCCTGATCTGATGGCGAGGGCACAGTAGCTATCGGGGGCGGTGTAGTGCCCAACGGCTCCTGATATGAGGGGGACTGCTGAGAAGGCTGTGATGAAGCCTCTATATCGCCCTCAGATCGGGCTGGCTCTATCTGAAACTAAGGCATCCTACTGGTGCCTTCTCCTGCTGCTGTGTCTAATCTTCTGCCGGTGGCAGGATGTCGCTGATCTGCCATTCTTATCTGTAGACAAAGAATACGATAAGTTTTAGGGACTCAACCCTATACTGTACCGCTCTATAGCACGACTGACTGAGAAAGAAGAGTAACCATTCTATCATGCCTCGCAGCCTCCTGCCTATAGTATACGATGCACAACACATCCATAGACAAGACTCTACCTAGCACGGCTTGCAGACTCCTTGGGACTCGACCTACTCTGATACCAAGTTTGTCACGCCCCGCCTTGGGGGGTATGACTGGCACCTGGTGCCATACTAGGACCTGGACTGCTAGACTACTGAGCCTGAGCACATTTGGTGCCTGGCTGGCTCTAACTCAGATTTCTAGAAACAAAGGGCTATATAACGACTGTAAACACTGCCTCCGGCCAACTAGACCTATAGCCACCAGTACCTGTAATGACAGCTCACCAGAAACATCTCAATATAAGGGAGCCTATGCGGGCCGACAAGGCCACCATGCTGTCTAGTTATCTATAACTCGACACAAGACTACTGTAAGATTAGGTGACCGGCAAGGTCACCACTACTGTCAAACTAAGGCCTCATACGGCCAACATAAAATGAAATGCTAAACAGCTATAACAAACCGCACGGCCCCACACGACCGGCTCAACCGACCACAGGGAATATATACGGACTGCAAGCCTCTAGGAATACTGATAAGATGGTCAGGACAGGGCCCCGGCCTACCTATACTGTACAATAAAAGGAAATGATATAAACCTCTGAAATATCACGCTCCGGATAATAGGAGCTGATGACTCTGCGCTGGCTAGGATCACGAGGGATCGCCTCCTCATCTATGAGTACCTGCAGGCAAGTAATGCAGCTTCCCACTGGGCGTCAGTACCACTGGTACCGAGTATGCAAAGCAACTGAAATAATACAACTGAATACATATAACATAACTAACAAGTCTTTGAGCAGAAGATAACTGAATTTGAAGAGTTGATAGGAACTAGATCTAACCTTTCGGCATTGATAGGCAGGAGCGTGTCTGTAGTCACAGTGGCCTGCTGTCTATTAACTAATATATATAAAACACATAAGTACATATACATTTAGCAAGCAAGAGCCAATACCAACCCCCATAAGCCGGATGGTGCCAAGCAAGCAAGAAATCTATATACCCCTACCTGGGTCAAAACCAGCCAAAAATAAGTCACTCAACTCATCTGCTCACTTCGGAGCTCCTCTACCGGCTCCCTGGGTCTCCGGCTCGGGCCATAGCTTCTGATATAAGCAATCGTGTCTGGGTCCGGAGGACTCCTGTGTAGACAGTAACAGGTAGGATCTGGATCCCCATACACAACTCAATGGGGCTACCTGAAACCGGAGCTACACCTAGAATAACTGAATGTACAAACAGTAACAGATAGGGTCTGGTTCCCCGGACACAAAACTAGACAGGGCTATCTAAAATCGGAGCTGCACCTGTAATGCTGATCAGACTGCTATGGGGAAAACATCATCCCATCTTCGTCCAAACTGGGGATGCCATGCCACTCCTTGGAGTGACGTAAAACCCACCCGCTCAGTGGGCGATATGATTACCAACCCAGGGGCGGCGAGGATGCTCAATAGGGTGCCCTCACGCCATATCAAGTGTCAACAAACAAATAGCACATATAAATAGCAAGCATGTATAACTGAAAAAGACTATCTGAAATCTGATTTCTTATTCTGATCTATTTCTGTACTATACTGATTCTTTACTGATTATACTGATTCTGAAATCTTTATCTAACTGTTTGGCTAATCTGTAGCCGGGATACTATCTGTCTGAATGGCTAATCTGTAGCCATAAAACTCTCTGTCTATCTTATTTTACTTTACTAGCTTATATTTTGAAAATCTGTTTCTTTTTATTCTATAACATGCTTGCTAATCATACAATAAGTTATACTGAATCTGGAATGCTAACTTGCCCTTTGGCGCATGCTTTGCTAACTTCCGGACTGAATACGATACGGCAACACAACTCAGAATCTATTAGACTTACTTAATACTCAACATTCAACTCCGGGAGTTTAAAATACGGAGTTTACTATGATTTACCAAGGTAAGACTTACTAACTTGCCGAAGAACAACTTCAAATACCTTAACCTCGAGTTATTCGACCGTTGGACGAGGCTCGGTCAGTATTCCAGCTAAATCTCCCCAACTGCATTCATAAACACGTCAATTAGTACTAAATACAATATTATTCTGAAGGACGACGTCACTTTCCATATAATTATAGCCTAAACTTAGGCTTATCGAAAGACGGTCGAAAACTTGCTATTTTTCAGAAGTCCAAAAGGGAGAAGTATTCACTCTATAGCTAGGAACACATAGACACTAGTTTGGAGTAATTCCACTTAACTTAGTCCGGTAGCACGACGATTTGTCAGCCGAATTTCGCGAAACTAAATCCGTAGGAATGCTCCCTACTGCTAAATACTTCGGTATCTGGAGTTAATTTAAGTTTGGACAACGTTTGGTGATCTTGGGCAGATTTATATGCCCAAGTGATACTCAAAAGTATCATTTTCGCCTTGTTTATCTATCAATGTGTATACATTTTCATGTAATATGCAATAAAATGTGAATTTATACTAACCAACATGATTAGCATTGTTTTGCAGGTAAAATCTGATTTCAGGAAGCTAAAATGCATGTTGGATGATATCGGAGTTGGACTTGGATGCGAGCAAGGGAAAAGGCATTGGACAACATAAATTAAAGGGGCTCCGCGATGGAGCCGTTTCACGCTGCCATCGCGGAGGCATTCTGCCTGGATGGGAAAATTCACCCAATTTCCAGTGGAGGTCCGCGTTTGCTCCGTGGCACGGAGCCAGTGCTCCGCAATGCACGCCGTGCCACGTTGAGCTTGAATTCCCGGACCCCCAGTTCCAGTGAGGGTCCACGTTCATGGCGTGTCACAGAGGCAGTGCTCCGCGATGCACTCCGTGACACGTTGCTCATTATTCCGAGAAAAATTCCCAGCAGTATAAATAGAACACTTAAGTTCATTTTTCATAATTCAGACTTGGTGGAGAAAGGACGTGGGTTACAGGAAGTTGAGGGACGAAAAGTTCAGGGTTTTTTCTCTCTTTCTTTCATCTTTAATTCAATTGCTTGTATGATTAACACTCGTTTTATGATGATTAATCCACAAATGAGTGGCTAATTCCCTTCCTTGCTGAGGTTGTGAACAATTGTGATGAAATTTGATTATTGATTATCTGGTTTTTCATCTTTTCTTCCATGTTGTTCTATTAATTCTTGTTTCTACTGCATTGGTGTGTGGCATACATTAATGTAGATCTAAAAAGTCCGATTTCACTCGAGAGAGCACGAAATTGGAAAGTTGTGAATTAATAGGATATTGTTCTTTACTCGGTTTGGGAAAATTGAGTTTTGATTAGCTTTCAGGATAGAAATATACCTGAAAGTCGTATTAGTCAACTTAGGAACCGGAATTGTATGGCTAGAACATGAATTGCATTTGATCACAGAAATGTAGACGGATGGTTCATGATTCTTAAGTGAGATTAAATACGAGAGTTTTAATCTCTTGGCAAATGTTCTTGGCTAGCAACAGTAAGAAAAGATTAACCAATTTATGATGATAATCAATTTCATTACATGTTCATTTAACCTCAGCATGCTCTTATCCATAGTTCAGATTCAAAGTCGATAATTGTTCTTAGTTTTAGTATAAAATTTATCAAACAAACTATCAACTTTTTGGTTACGTTGTTGTCAGCATATTTAGAAGTAAAATATAGTATACTTGAGCAAATTGCACTTAACCCAAGTCTCTGTGGGATCGATACTTGGCTTACTAAAGCCACTTACTACTTGTTCGACCACGTGCACTTGCGTGTCAGTTTTATAACCCATATAACACCCCGAACAAGTTTTTGGCGCCGTTGCCGGGGACTTGGAATTTGGTGAATTTGTTTTAAGTGTTAATTTACTGTATTTTTATTTTTCTTAAGTGTTGACAACTTGGTCTTAGCCTATATTTTGCAGACTTAATTGTTGTGAACACTGGCAAGAGACAAGGAGCTGGTGGAATCTTATATAGAGCCAGAACGTATATTTCACAATAAACGGAGAGAAGCTCTACAAAGAAAGCTGCAGTTGCTCAGACAGACGATCATGGAGCAACAACAGAATCCACCGGTAGTAAGGGCAGTGTTAGTGCCCGAAGAAGCAGCAGCACGGCCGGTTCGCGAGGTGGCAATCCCACATGCCAATAATGTTACATCAAGTATCCGCAAACCAGAGCCTGAAGGGAGATTTGAACTTAAACAAAATATGGTGCAGTTGTTGCACACAAGCGGGCAAATTACCGGTCTCCCTCATGAAGATCCACAACAGCATCTCCAAAATTTTTTGGAGATAAGTGACACTTACATACCCGCTGGAGTGTCACCAGATTATGTTCGGATTACATTATTTCCATTTTCATTGCTAGGAGAAGCCAAGAGGTTGTTGAAAGCTGAGCCACCAAATTCTATCTCAACGTGGGATGATCTTGCACGGAAGTTCTTGATAAGGTTTTTTCCCTCTGGTAAAACAGCAAGACTTAGAAGTCAAATTCTAAGTTTCAAACAGAGAGAGGGAGAAAATTTATATCAAGGCTGGGAGAGATTTAAATCCATGTTGCGGGACTGTCCTCATCATCATCAGTCCAATGAGGTGTTGGTGCACACATTTATTGAGGGTTTGGAACCCCATACCAAAATATTGCTAGATTCAGCAGTTGGAGGGCAAGCGCTGGAAAAGACTTATGAGGAGCTGTATACCTTGTTGAACCAGATTTCACAGGGCAATCCAGAATGGAATGCTGATTCATCACGAGGTGGGACAAGGAAAGCAGCAGGAGTGCATGAAGTGGATGGGTTTACAGCTATCGCTGCACAGATAGCTGCATTGCAAAATCAATTGAACAACCATTTCAGCAACATGACTTTGAACCAGCCTCAAGCTCCAGTTAATGCAGTTCAGCAATTGTGGTGTGAAGTGTGTGGAAGCAGTGAGCACTCAGCTGAGTGTTGTGGAGCCAATCCTGACTCAGTAAACTTTGTGGGTAATGCACAAAGAAATCACCAGCAGTATGGTAGTAGCTACAATTCAAATTGGAGGAATCATCCTAACTTCTCATGGGGTAGCAAGAACCATCAAGGCCAAAGTTCAGGTCAGGGTGTGCAAAGGAATCAAGGAGGGCAACAGAACTACCAAACTCAATTCAGAAACAACAATGCACCTCCTCCACCACCATCACCCATCATTGAGGACATGTTCAAGACCATGATAGCTAACCAAGCTCAATTGTAGGCTGACTATGTGAAATTGGCAGCCGAAGTGAAAAACAATCAATTAGCTACCAAGGCTCTTGAGTATCAATTTGGGCAATTTTCTAGTGCCCAAAATACAAGGCCTAGAGGAGGACTGCCAAGCGAAACAGATCTGAATCCCAAGCAGGTAAATGCAGTGACCACAAGGAGTGGTTTGCAGTTGAAGGAGGTGGAACCAGAAAGACCACCTCAACATTCGGGAGCAGCAGAAGTTGAGGGGGAGCAAAGTTCGGAAAGGGGGAAGACCAAAGAAGCTAAATCAGAGGGACCTCCACCCCCGTTCCCTCAACGACTCAAGAAACACAAGGAGGAGGCGTGTTTCAAGAAATTCATGGAGGTGCTTAAACAGGTACATGTTAATTTACCTCTTGTTTATGTCTTGCAGGGAGTGCCTAAATATGCCAAGTACATAAAGGACATCGTGGCTAACAAAAGTCGGTTGACTGAGTATGCTACAGTGGCTTTAACGGAGGAGTGCACTTCCCGGATTCAAAACAGACTGCCCACAAAGTTAAAAGACCCTGGAAGTTTTACTATCAAGCTTACTATTGGGCAGAGCATCCGAGCTCGTGGATTGTGTGACTTGGGGGAGAGCATAAATTTGATGCCTTCATCGGTATTCAGAAAGTTGGGTCTAGGGAGTCCTAGACCCACAACGGTAATCTTGCAGTTGGCGGATCGATCCTTAGCTAGGCCGGATGGCATTGTTGAGGACGTTCTAGTGCAAGTTGGCTCCCTAATTTTCCCGGTAGATTTTGTCGTTCTAGATTTTGAACCAGATGCGGAAGTCCCATTTATTTTGGGACGTCCGATCTTAGCAACCGGGAAAGCATTAATCGACGTAGCTGCGGGGCAACTCACAATGCGATCACATGACAAGGTAGAGGTGTTTGATGTGTACAAAGCACCCAAGCTCCCGATGGTGGATGAAGAACTCTCGGTGATCAATGTGATTGATAATAGTGATGACAAGCAGATGAAGGATTCCCGAGAGTTAATGGGAAGACCACCGGATAGGTGTAAGCACTACTGGGGGGGAGGACGGTGATCGAGAGAAATCGTCCATCACCCTAGCGGACAATTGAGCTTAAATGACGTCGAGCCGCGACGGTAAACCAGGCGCTGCACGGGAGGCAACCCGTGAAAATTTTTTTCTTTCATTTTGTAAAGTGTAAATAGATTTTTCTTTTTCTTTTTCTTTATTTATTACAAAATTTTTCGTTTTAGTTATTGTTTTTAATTTTAGTTAGGTGAAACCTATAATTCTAACCAATTTTGTATAGTGAGATGATTTCTAGGTAAAACGGAGGAAAATGTGCACGGAATCGTGAAGGAAAAGTCGAGGTAAGAAAAATTAATAAAAAGTAGACAACAGTGAGCTGGGGCGATAGCTCCGTGTCACAGAGGAGGACCTCCGCGTTACCCTCCGTGACACGTTGAGGTATAACCCGAAAATTGTAAAATTTCCAGAATGCTATCGCGATGGCTCCGTGTCACGGAGGCAGTGCACCGCGATGCACTCCGTGACACGTTGTCGTGTATATCGCGACGGGTCACACCGGGTCGCCAGGTGACCCGCGTATTTTTCTACCTTTTTAACCCCGAAACTTCCCCTTTTCCCTTCATTTTCTAATTCCTCCGCGACCAAACATCCCAAAACCCCTCCCCCATCAACGTGCCACGGCTTAAGGCAACAAATTACCTAGTTTTCTTCGATTCTTCAACTTCAAGGTATGTTTTCCGATTCCCTCTCAAGTTTTTGTCGCTTTTCTTTGAAATTAAGCATGGGAGGTGAGCTAAATCGCCCTATATAGTAATTAAGCATGAATTCGAGTTATTTATTGATTGATAAATGTTCGTAATGTCGTTATGATTGTTTGAACTTGTCGATTGTATAAATTATTCGAATTTGATTGATAAAATCAATTCTAGGGCTTGTTGTTGAATTTGAAGTTGGAAATATGTTGAAATCGTGAATTTTATGCCGGGGTGTATGTGTTGAATGAGATGAGTCAATGTACAAATTGTTTGGATGTTAATAGACGACGGATTCTCGGGTTTGGGGAAATGTTGAAATTTGTTCGAATTTGGTTGGTTGGATAGGTTCATGTATATAAGTTTTTGTTGTTATTTTTGTTTCTTTGTTTTTCTTGGCTAAGTGCGATAGTTAAAATTATAGTGATGGTAGTGATTGTGATTAGCTGTACAAAGTCTGAGTAGTACGCCGAAGTTATACCGTCAAATTTTCTTTCGAACGCACTAAGCATGATTGTATAGTTGGTTGTTTTGTGTAAATAGAGTTATTCTTGCCGTAGTGTTGTAACTGTAGCTAAGGACTATGTGTGGGGTAACTTAGCATTACCCGACCTTAGCCGAAGTTAATATGTATTTAGCTTAACATTGAGCTTGTTTACTTGGGTTGACAGGTAAAATGGCAAGCCGGCAAGAGAAAGGGAAAGGTGCATCCACTTCAGGCACCGAAAGGAAGCGACTCAGACTGGGCACAGCAGTCCCAGCAGCACCAGCAGTTCCACGCGGCCAACGCCGCCAATATGGAACAATATGGGTGACTGACGAGGGGAAAAAGTGGTACGCAAAGCACAAAGAGAACAAATATTTCCCCGAGGAGCATATAGCACGGGAGCCATTGGCATAGGAGTTCCCCAGGATGGTTCACCGGATCGAGGCAGCTGGGCTCAATTTCATATTTGAGGAGCCCAAGGAATGCAATTTGCACCTGGTTCGGGAGTTCTATGCCAATTGGAACTCATCGATCAGAAGCGACACCATCAAGATCAGAGGGCAGATAGTCACTCTGGAGCCCCACCAACTCAATGCCATCATAGGAGCGTGGGACACAGACGCCCACGTTCTCCGACAGCTGAACATTACCCCACCATATGCAGACAACAGACGCACATTGTGTGGGGCTCGATCTACAGCTAGATGGAGCAGGCACAAAGAAAGGGGCTACCACCAGACTCTGCCATATTCACAGATGAACAGGGAAGCCCGAATCTGGCTGAAGATAGTTTGCTCATGCCTCATCCCGGGGGTACATATGACTGATGTAACCTGGGATCGTGTTTGCCTGGTGTACGCCCTGATGAAAGGGCTGGAGATCAATGTCGGGGCGGTTATTATATCCACCATGAAGAGAGCTCGGTTGCACCAGGGGCACAGGTATGGTTTTGGTGGACTACTCACCACCTTTCTCAGGGGCCTCGATGTTGAGGAGGAGGCCCTTGACTATATCCCGCAGTTGGAGCGGCGGCCCTTAGATGTTACTAAAACTAAGGCTCCCGACACCACCCACGGGACAGTGCTTACACTTGGTGAGCGACACGCTCGTGATGACCAGTACATGGCACGGATGTATGGGATGCAGATGCTCCAGATAAGGATAGGTGGGAGGCCAGCGACGGAGAAGGAGCTATGGCAGCTCGAGCTAGATTACCCCTTCGGCGAAAACGCTAGGGCTCTATGCCGAGTAGGGCTAGCATTTGTAGAGCCCACGGATGATGACGTCCCCACGGACGAGGAGACTCGTCGGGAGGACTCCGATGTGGAGTCTAATGATGACGACGGAGGCGACTCGGACATGGGAAATAAAGCAGCAGCACCCGACGAAGAAGTGGAATACTTTGATTGATCAGGGAGTTCCACCACCCGATTTTGTGCTATTTGACTTTTTGTGAACACTGGGGACAGTGTTCGGACTATGTGTGGGGTGGGAGTAGTTAGGTGCTGGGCTGGGCTGTTTTGTTTATATGTTCTCCTCTGTTATTGTGTATATTGTTTGTCCCTGTGATTTGTGAATTGTTTAAGTGTTGTTCTGTATTTGTAAATTGATGTAAAATTGATGTGTGTTGCTGAATGTTGCCAGTTGATCTTGTAAATATTTTTGTTTATCGAAATGATCGATATTTTTAAAAATTTCTTTAAAATATTGTGTATATAAATTTTTTTTCTTATTCTATCGAAATGATCGATATTTTGCAAATTTTTCAACTTTTTAATTTTGGGTTTCTCGGCGTTTGTTTTCGGTTCATTTATCGAGAATGGTCCCATTGAACTGAAGTCATAGCTAGTGATTGTTCCCTATGATGGATGGATGACGACCGTCTTAAGGGAAATGTAGTCGTTAGGAGTAGATTTATTTTATTTATTTTTTATTTTTTAGTTTTTTTCTTTGGTGGATTGCATCCCGAAACCTGTAGTTACTATATGGTTGCGAGAGTTTGGTTGCGTGTTGTACATGATATTCAAAATGCAAAGGTGATTCGTATGAAAGCATGCAATTTTGTAAATATGTTGAGATACCTAGGCTGTAGAGTTCGATTCAGTGTGATTGAGGCTTAATGTTTGAATTCCTGTAATTAGCTGATTGAATAGTCTGTGAATACATCTTGAATCAAGCATGTGCATAAAGTGTGAAGTGAGGTGTTGATATTCCATGCTATTGTGAAGTGTCTAGAACTTGCCTAGTGTGTGTACAAAACGAAATGAAGGAGGTGTATTGTAGGAAAGGATGTAGGCATTTCTTTGTTTTAACCGAGATTTTCTATTTTTTTCCCTATCATACCCCCCTTTCTATGATTGTATACCCTAGTCAGCCCTTTGAGCCTTTAGCCGATTATTTCTTTCTTTTGTCCAAAAAGTGTAAACCGAGCTTAATTCCTTCTTTTCATTAGCCGTAAAGTCTATATAAAACTCTTAAGCGCTTAAGAAGAGAAAATCATTTTCCCAAAGTGTCAAAGAGTGAGAAAGGTGAAAAGAAAAAGAAAAGCAGAGTGAGGAAAGGAAAAAAAAGGTTGAAGGTGCACTTGTTATAAATAAACGATAATGAAGGTGCATTAATAGTCTTTGTTGTTATGTCAAGTGTGCTTAATGAAATGGGTCATACTAAAGAAAATCATCAAGAATGGGATGATGAAAAAAAAAGAGAGAAACAAATGTCCATGAGTGATGGGATGTGTTGAAAAGGCGCTTAAGGATGCTAGTGGCTATTATTGGCTAATCCAATATTTACTAGTTCCGTAGCTTACATTACAACCCATTAAAGTCCTACGTGATCTTACATTGCATTTCTTTATATTAGTGGAGTAGTACACTAAGGGAAAGCTTATGGGTCATGACATGATGCATGTGAATTCTTTTGGGAGAGAGAGTGAAATTGTGTGTACATGCCCCTGCTTGAATGTTTGTGAGTCGTATGAGCAAAAAAGGGAAGATTCTCTTGAGTTGTGAGGGCACATGATTGATGAAAGATTGATTTTCGTGTCGGATATCTTGATTAGCTGATTTGCATGAGTTTTCCGATATCGAGAGTCGATTCTTAAAGACTAGGAAGTCTTAATGTATTGAAGGTCATTGCATTGATAAGACCATGCATGTTTTCTTGATGATTTGCTGTATTGAGTAATCGGTATGACCGTAGCTTAAATTGTCGTACCATAGTAGCGAGGTTGGGATGTAAATTGCATGAATTGTATGTTTGTTATTCGAGGACGAACAAGGATTTAAGTGTGGGGTAAGTGATCTTGGGTAGATTTATATGCCCAAGTGATACTCAAAAGTATCATTTTCGCCTTGTTTATCTATCAATGTGTATACATTTTCATGTAATAGGCAATAAAATGTGAATTTATACTAACCAACATGATTAGCATTGTTTTGCAGGTAAAATGTGATTTCAGGAAGCTAAAATGCATGTTGGATGATATCGTAGTTGGACTTGGATGCGAGCAAGGGAAAAGGCATTGGACAACATGAATTAAAGGGGCTCCGCGATGGAGCCGTGTCACACTGCCATCGCGGAGGCATTCTGCCTGGATGGGAAAATTCACCCAATTTCCAGTGGAGGTCCGTGTTTGCTCCGTGGCACGGAGCCAGTGCTCCGCGATGCACGCCGTGCCACGTTGAGCTTGAATTCCCGGACCCCCAGTTCCAGTGAGGGTCCGCGTTTATGGCGTGTCACGGAGGAAGTGCTCCGCGATGCACTCCGTGACACGTTGCTCATTATTCCGAGAAAAATTCCCAGCAGTATAAATAGAACACTTAAGTTCATTTTTCATAATTCAGACTTGGTGGAGCAAGGACGTGGGTTACAGGCAGTTGAGGGACGAAAAGTTCAGGGTTTTTTCTCTCTTTCTTTCTTCTTTAATTCAATTGCTTGTATGATTAACACTCGTTTTATGATGATTAATCCACAAATGAGTGGCTAATTCCCTTCCTTGCTGAGGTTGTGAACAATTGTGATGAAATTTGATTATTGATTATCTGGTTTTTCATCTTTTCTTCCATGTTGCTCTATTAATTCTTGTTTCTACTGCATTGGTGTGTGGCCTACATTAATGTACATCTAAAAAGTCCGATTTCACTCGAGAGAGCACTAAATTGGAAAGTTGTGAATTAATAGGATATTGTTCTTTACTCGGTTTGGGAAAATTGAGTTTTGATTAGCTTTCAGGATAGAAATATACCTGAAAGTCGTATTAGTCAACTTAGGAACCGGAATTGTATGGCTAGAACATGAATTGCATTTGATCACAGAAATGTAGACGGATGGTTCATGATTCTTAAGTGAGATTAAATACGAGAGTTTTAATCTCTTGGAAAATGTTCTTGGCTAGCAACAGGAAGAAAAGATTAACCAATTTATGATGATAATCAATTTCATTACATGTTCGTTTAACCTCAGCATGCTCTTATCCATAGTTCAGATTCAAAGTAGATAATTGTTCTTAGTTTTAGTATAAAATTTATCAAACAAACTATCAACTTTTTGGTTACGTTGTTGTCAGCATATTTAGAAGTAAAATATAGTATACTTGAGCAAATTGCACTTAACCCAAGTCTCTGTGGGATCGATACTTGGCTTACTAAAGCCACTTACTACTTGTTCGACCACGTGCACTTGCGTGTCGGTTTTATAACCCATATAACACCCCAAACATTTGGCAAAATTGAAGTGGGGCTTTATATACTTGAGCCTGGATAGGCCCAACGTGTCACGGAGCCAACGCGGAGGCTCCACCTCCGTGACACGTTGCCATCGCGGAGGGGTTCTGCCTCGGCTCCTTCCGCAATGGTTCGACCGGTTACCCATCCGATCCTTTCCCGTGCCTTTCTCTAGCACGTATGGCTTTCAAATATGCTTAACCAACGTACGAATAGGCCATCTAGGTGTCAGAAATCTTATGGGGTATAACACCAACGACCCGTTGGTTCATCCCATAAGTCATGGTCCCTCTCGTTTCCAAATCCAATAAGCCAAAAATCCAGGCTTCAGGACCAACGACTGGTCCCAATGAGTCGTGCTTTCAACCAATGACTCATTGAATGACCCGTTAGTCCCTGTCGGCAATTTTTCCTTATTTTTTCCCCAGGGATATTTTTGTAATATCCCATATTTTAATCCCTAAACTACATAATTTTGGGTTTTTTTGCAGAATTTAGAGAGAAAATCGATGATATTCTTCACTCCTATATTTCCCTCAGAAGTCAGATAATGAAACTCTCTCAGAAAAACTCATAGCAGGAACTAGGGCAATCTATTTCTTCTCAGATTCTCAAGGGATTTTCTCTGGGATTTCTTCACTGGGTGTGTGGGAATTCAACAAGGGAACTATTCTTCCTTTGTGTCCCCAAAACCTTCCATAATCTTCTATTAGTTATATCCCTGAGGTTTTGAAATTTAGAAAAGTTTTCATACAGAATTTGATAAATTTTCGGTGAAATATTATCCATGTTATTAACTGCTCTATTTTTCCCAATTCTTAGAAATCATGTGGAAATGAGCTTCTTGTAAAAATGATTTAGCCCTAGCTTTTGAATGCAGTAAATTAGAGTCTTTCAAAATTGATTAGTTATTCATATTGCTAGATTCTATCATTGTTAGGATTCTCATATTGCTACTATCAGTTGATTATCTCAGTCAATTCATCCTAGTCCAGTTTAAGTTAGAATACTAGCTTACTCACCACTTTCAGAAATGGCAGCTGATAAGTTTGACTACTATCACTTCTTGAGGTACCTCCAAGTTATTAGACTCGGATATAAGTTTTCAGATTTCAGTTTGTTCTTTAGTCAGTTGCAATGCTTCAAGATAAGCAGCTCTGGATAGTCTTAGAACACTAGTTAAAGAATCCGGTCTGATAAGAATCTCAGGGTACTTCCAGATAAGTATCCCTGACTTAGTCTTGGACCCCAGTTTTGAGCTATCAACTTAGTAGTTAGCCTAGGACTATCCAGTGGGAGAAGGACTTAGCATCGAGCGATCTGGGCTTCCAGTGCACCCAGCTTCTTAGAATTATGTTTCCACCGTAGGTTATTTTATTGGCCCTAAGACACTAGACTTGTGATCACCTAGCTCATGTCTTTTTACCCTGGCAAGGTATATTAGGTCCTATCGATGGGGTGTATATGTCGGACTCCACATTTAGATCATGTGGTTATATGTTGGTTATAGACTCTCCCACTAGTCAGTATAGTTTTAGTTTAGCTCAGCTCAGTACTGGTTTAGATTTACTAAGTTCAGTTTACCTTAGTACAGTTAGCCCAGATCAGTATTTCAGATTTAGTGCATGTCTATTACCATCAGTCAAGGTCATTATTGACCGTCTCAATTGTATTTTAGTTGTTCAGTTTCCAGTATTTCAGTGGGTCATTACATGTCATTATAGTTTAGTTACTTGTTCTTCATGTTTATATTTTCTCTCACTTACTCATTACATTCAAAGTACTAACGCATACCTTCTATTCTATATGGTATAATGATATAGGCGCAGATTCTCAGCATCAGGATCGTCAGAAGATTTTCTTACGGTGATATCAACAGCTGCAGTTGGTTAGTCCTCATCTTTTGAGGATGACATTTTATTATTCAGTTATTTTTTCCAGTTAGACTTTAGAGTTAGCTGGGGGCTTTGTTCGGTGGTTTGCTATATGGGGTTAAAAACCGACACGCAAGTGCACGTGGTCAAACAAGTAATAAAGTGGCTAAGTAAGACAAGTATCGAACCAAGGAGACTCTGGATAAGTAAAAATTGCTCAAGTATACTATATTCTATCTTACTTCTGTATATGCTGACAACAACGTAACCAAAAGTTGAATAATTTTGTTTATAACTTATATACTAAAACTATTAACAAATATCTACTTTGAATTGAAACTATGGATATGAGCATGCCAAGGTTAAGAACAAGTAATGAACTTGATTATAATCATAATTCGGTTATTCTTCTCTTCTAGTTGCTAGCCAAGAACATTAGCCTAGAGATTAAAACTCTCGTATTTAATCTCACTTAAGAATCATAAACCATCTGTCTACATTTCTGTGATCAAATGCAATTTATGACCTCGCAATACAATTCCGGTTCCTAAATTGACTAATACCGCTTTCAAGTATATTTCTATCAGGAAAGCACATCAAAACCCGATTTTCCCAAATCAAGTTAAGAACAATACCCTATTAATTCACAACTTTCCAATTTCGTGCTCTCTCGAGTGAAATCGGACTTTTTAGATGTACATTAATGTCGGCCACACACTAATGCACTAGAAACAAGAATTAATAGAACAATATAGAAGAAGAAGATGAAAAACCATACAATTCAATAATCAAAATTCATCACCATTGTTCATAACCTCAGCAAGGAAGGGAATTAGCCACTCATTTGTGGATTAATCACCCTAAAACAAGTGATAATCATACAAAAAATTGATTGAAAGAAGAAAGAAAGAGAGGAAAACCCTTAGCTTTTTCGTCCCTCAACTGCCTGTAACCCACGTCCTTGCTCCACCAAGTCTGAAATTTTTAAAAATAAGCCTAAGTGTTGTATTTATACTAGTGGGAATTTTTCCCGGAATAACAAGAAACGTGTCAGGGAGGCCAACGCGGAGCACTGCCTCCGTGACACGGTGTGGACGCGGGCCCTCACTGGAAATCTGGGGTCCGGGAATAAAGCCTCAACGTGGCACGGCATGCAACGCGGAGGCGTGCCTCCGTGCCACGGAGCTATCGCGAGGCTTCACTGGAAGTTGACGAATTAATCACTCTCCTGGCAGTGTGCCTCCGCGATGGTAGCGTGGCACGGCTCCATCGCGGAGCCCCTTTACATTGTGCAGTCCAATGTCTTTTTCGTGCTCGGGTCCAAGTCCAACTCCGATATTGTTCCAACATGCATTTTAGCTCCTCAAAATCATGTTTTACCTAAAAAACAATGCTAATCATGTTGGTTAGTATTAATTCACATTTTATTACCAATTACATGAAAATGTATACACATTGCAAACTAAACAAGGCAAAAATGATACGTTTGAGTATCACTTGGGCATATAAATCTGCCCAAGATCAGGCTTGTCCCAGCAACTTATTATTTGTAGATGGCTTTCAAACATAGGCTCAGACATTCAGTTTTGTTTTTCAGATGTATGAATGTTTATCAAACTATCTTTGTTAATGAGTTTATTATTTAAAGCTTTTGCATATGTTTAGTCAGATTACAGTGTTAGGATAGACCATGGAATAGCTTGGGGTTACTTGTGACTCTAAGTACCATGTCTCATCCAGGGTATAGACTCAAGTCGTGACAACTAGGTTTAGAGTATTCTAGGATTTCTAAAAGTCGCATCAAGTAGAGTCCTTTTCATGGGTGTGTAGCGCGCCACACTTATGATGGGGAGGCTACAAGACATTATTAGGAAAAACTCTCGTTTGTTAATACTCCTTATCGTGCATTGAGATTCAATTCCAGAAACATTCTCCTAACTTGTGCTCTATTTCATTTCGGTGAAACAATGCCTCCAAGATACAAAAATGGAAGAAGGGCTGTCAATGCTATCCGACCTTCCTCACCAGCTCCAGTGGCCCCTCAGGACGATCAAGCATCCTTAGTAGAGTTCAGAGTGGTAACCTAGCTGTTGGATCAGACAGTAACAACCCAGGTGAATCAGCGGGTGGTTCCAGTGGACACGAACGGGTCTACAAAAGCTGCCAGAGTTTAGGACTTCATCCGAAAGAACCCTCCAGCTTTTCATGGGTCCAAGGTGGGAGAGGACCCATAGGAGTTTGTGGATAATGTACAGAAGATCACCCAGGTTATGGGTGTTTTTTTCCACTGAGAGTGTCAATATGGCTACCTACTAGTTCTAAGGGGTGGCCCAGATCTAGTATGATCAGTGGAAAGAAAAAAGACCAGCAGGAGCAAAACCAGTGAAGTGGGAAGAGTTCACCACAGCATTCCAAGACAGATTCCTCCCCCAGGAGTTGAGGGAGGCTAAGGTTTCAGAATTCATGAATTTGAAGCAGGGCAACAGGATGGTGGAGGAATAAGCACTACAATTCATGCGGTTGTCAAGGTATGCTCCAGAGATGGTAGCCGAGCCAAGGGATCGTATTCTTAAGTTTGTCAACGGTGTATAAATCCTTGTCCTTTAGGAGTGCAGTATTGCGATGCTCATAAAATACATTGACCACTCTAGCCTCATCGTTCATGCCCAGCAGATTGAGGCAAAAAAGCTGAAAGACATGGAGCGGGAGAATAAGCAGGCTAGGACTGGCCAATTAGATTATGGACACCAGAGGTTTTGGGATAGTAGTCGTCCACAATAGTAGGAGCAGCAATAGAGGACTCCAACACCCACTTCAGCCAACGCCCCTAACTTCCGGTCCCGCAAGGATTGGGAGGGTGGAGCATCTCGCTCTCAGTCCTAGAGTCAGAGTGCTAGCAACTGTTATCCAGCTTGCCCTAAGTGTGGCGAGAACCATCCAGTGGAATTCCTTCAAGGAAGAGAGGGTTTCTTTGGGTGTGTACAGCTAGGTCACCGGCTTAGGGAATGTCCGTTGGCAGGATGGGAGAGATCACAATCTACCACTTCAGCAGCTCTAACAGGCCGACTAGCTCAGCAGGCCAACACTTCTGGTACAAATGGTGGTTAGCACCAAAACCACTTTTATGCTTTTTACTCTCTTCAGGATCAGGAGAGCTTAACTAATGTGGTCACGGGTATGTTCTGTCTCTTTCATCTAGATGTGTATGCCCTACTAGAAATAAGAGCCACACTATCGTTCATGACTCCCGATGTAGCTGTCCAATTTGAAATCAGTCTAGAAGTACTCTCAAAACCATTATCAGTATTTACCTCAGTTGGTGAGTCAGTTAGAGCCAGCCGGGTGTATGAAACTGCCCAGTCTTAGTATTGAAAAAGGTCATTCCAGCTAGTCTAGTAGAGTTAGACATGGTCGATTGCGATCTCATTCTTGGCATGGATTGGCTACTCTCTGGTTTGCCTCAGTCAACTGCAGAACTAAAGTCATCAGATTTCAATTTTCTAATGAGCTAGTTTTAGAGTGGATGGGTAGTAGTTCGCGCCCAAGGGTCGGTTTATTTCCTACCTTAAGGCAAGGAAGCTCATTTCAAAATGGTGCATTTATCATCTAGTTTGGGTCAAAGATTCTAGCTTTGAGACCCCAACTATCTAGTCAGTTCCAGTTGTCAGCGAGTTTCCTGATGTGTTTCCCGAAGATCTTCCCGTAGTACCTCGAGCAGGAAATAGACTTCGGCATGGACCTTCTTCTAGACACTTTGCCCATCTCCATTCCTCCTTACAGAATGGCTCCAGCTAAGCTTACAAAGTTGAAGGAGCAGTTAAAAGACCTTCTTGATAAAGGTTTCATCAGGCCTAGCATCTCTCCATGGGGTGCTCTAGTATTATTCGTGCGAAAGAAAAATGGTACTATAAAAATGTGTATCGATTACCGAACAAAGTAACAGTTAAGAACAAGTATCCCCTACCAGGGATTGACGACTTGTTTGATCAGCTTCAGGGAGCCAGTTATTTCTCCAAGGTAGATCTCCGGTCAGGTTATCATCAACTTAGAGTCAAAAATATGACATATGAAAAACAGCCTTCAAAACTCGGTATGGTCACTATGAATTAGTAGTTATGTCCATTGGACTAACTAATGCCCCTGCAGCTTTTATGGACTGATGAACAGGGTATTCAGGAAGTATCTAGAAATGTTCACCATTGTATTCATTAATGACATTTTGCTATACGCCAGAAACAAGGAGAAACAAGATAACCATTTGAGGGTAGTGCTACAAACGCTTAGAGACTGCTAGTTGTTCGCTAAGTTCAGCAAGTGTGAATTATAGTTGAAGTATATGACTTTCCTTGGTCACATGGTCTCGATTGAGGATATTCAGGTAGATCCTCAAAAGATAGCAGCGGTGAAATACTGGACAAGACCTACTTCGCCAACCGAAATCAAAAGTTTCTTGAGTCGAGCCGGTTATTACCGACGTTTTGTAGAAGGATTTTCCTCTATTACATCTCCTCTGACTAGGTTGACTCAGAAAAAGGTAAAGTTTCAGTGGTCAGATGCGTGTGAGAAGAGTTTCCAGGAGTTGAAGACTCGACTCATTACCGCTCCAGTTTTAACCTTACTAGAAGGAACAAAAGGGTTGTTGTATATCGTGACACTTCCAGAGTTGGACTCAGTTGCATTCAGATGCAGCAAGGTAAGGTGATATCTTACGCCTCCAGACAGCTTAAGGTGCATGAAAAGAACTATCTGACTCTTGACTATGAGTTGGCAGTAGTGGTGTTTGCGTTGAAAATATGGAGGCACTACCTTTACGGTGCTCATATGGATGTTTTCATCGATCACAAAAGCCTTCAGTAGGTGTTCAGTTAGAAAGACTTGAATCTTCATTAGGGAAGGTGGTTGGAGCTATTGAAGGATTACAACATGAGTATGAACTATCACCCGGGCAAGGCCAATGTTGTGGATGATTCCCTAAGAAGGAAGTCCATGGGGAGCGAGGCTCATGTTGAAGAAATCAAAAAGGAACTGGCAAAGGATATTCACAGGTTAGCTCGGTTGAGAGTGCAGGTTGTTGATTCAGCCGAGGGCAGAGTAGTAATGCAAAGTGGATCAGATTCCTCGTTATTCGTTGAAGTTATGTCAAGGCAGGATGAGGATCCCATACTACTTAAGCAACAAGAAGAAGTTCTCAGAAAAAAAGTGGAGGCTTTCTCCAAAGGGGGAGACAGTGTTCTTCGTTACCAGGGTAGACTCTGTGTACTGGATGTAGGTGACTTGAGACAACAAATACTGGAAGAAGCACACATTTTGAGATATTCTATCCACCTAGGTGTCATTAAAATGTACTGTGATCTACGAGATGTTTACTGGTGGAACAACATGAAAAAAGACATAGTGGAATTTGTGGCTAAGTGCCCAAACTGCCCGCAGGTTAGGGTGGAATATTAGAGACCTGGGGGTATGACTCAGGATATTAGCATACCTACATGGAAATGGAAAGAAGTGAATATGGACTTTATTACAGGTTTACTTCGTACTTGCCAAAAGCATGACTCAATTTGGGTGATAATAGACTAGATAACCAAGTCAGCACATTTCCTCCCAGTTAAAACTACAGACTCAGTTGAGGATTATGCTAGGCTATATATCTGGAGCTAGTCAGGTTGCATGGACTGCTCTTTTCCATTATTTCAGATAGAGGTACCCAGTTCACCTTACATTTCTAGAAGTCATTTCAAAAAGGACTTGGTACTCAGGTCAAGCTCAGAACAACTTTTCACCCTCAGACAGATAGACAAGATTAGCAGACTATTCAGACCATAGAAGATATGCTGAGAGATTGTGTGATCGATTTCAAGGGTAGTTGGGATGATCACTTTGCTCTCATCAAGTTTGCGTACAACAACAGCTACCACTCCAGTATTAAGATGGCCCCATTTGAGAAATTATATGGTAGGAGGTGTAGATCTCCTACGGGGTAGTTTGAGGTTGGTGAAGCTACCTTGATAGGGCCAGACTCAGTTCATGAAGTTATGTAGAAGGTGCAACTTATCAGGGAAAGGTTGAGAAAAGTGCAAAGCCGCCAGAAATCCTATGCTGGTGTGAGGAGAAGAGAGTTAGAATTTGTGATAGATGATTGGGTTTAACTGAAAATTTCGCCCATGAAGGGGGTGATGAGGTTTGGAATGAAACAAAAACTCAGTTAGAGATATGTGAGACCCTACAGGATTCTGAGGCGAATTGGCAATGTGGCATATGAGTTAGAATTACTTCCAGAGTTAGCATCTGTGCACCCAGTCTTCCATGTGTCACTATTGAAGAAGTGCATCGGTGATCCAACTTGAGTTGTGCCAATGGATAGTGTGAGAGTAAAAGATAGACCCTCTTATGAAGAGGTCCCAGTTCAGATCCTAGACCATCAGGTTCATAAGTTGAGAAACAAGGAATTTCCTTCAGTGAATGTCTTGTGGAGGAACCAGCTAGTTGAGGGAGCCACATGGGAGGCAGAAGTAGACATGATGGCCAAATATCCTAATTTGTTCCCTTCCAATTTAATTCTAGCATCATGTACTAAACCCCTCTTCAATTCTCTGTTCAGTTCCATACCGATTAGCTCTATTTAGATTTTCAATGTGCATTCTAGTTGCATCAACTCAGTTAGCATGGTTAAACCAGTTCATAGTCAGTTATTCCTTTAGAAACTGGTTCATAGCCTCAACTAGGGTGTTGCTGCTCTTTTCCTGATTTTCCAGTAGTTTTAGCCTTCATTCAAGGACGAATTATCCCAAGAGGAAGATATTGTAAGAAAAATTCAGAAGAAACTAGAAATTTTGGCTTAGAACGACTGAGACAATGAGTCATGCTCAGCTCCAATGACCCGCTGTCTTAGTCGGGGTCAGCCCTGCCTTGGTCCTTCGAGAACCAAGGGGACATGGAATGACCCGTTGTGAGAAACAACAAGTCGTCTTCTCACTCATTGGTCCCCAGCTCAGAACTCCCTTTTTCAGGAACCCACAACTGAACCAACGAGTCGTTATGTGATACAATGACTCATAGTGTTAGTTGTTAGTTGGGACTCCAAGATATCTCTTTCAGTGACAACAAGTGGCAACAATGAACTGTTGAATCCCACAATGGGCAATTGTGACCACCCATGGTTAAAAGTTCAGGGATCTTAAGGACTTTTCCAATAGAGGTGACGACTCGATACATGGTCCCTGTCATTGCCAGATCTAGTAAGCAAAAAATCCAGGCCCTAGGACCAACAACTGGTCCCAATGAGTCGTGGACTCAACAAACCTCTCGTTGAGTGACCCATTAGTCCCTGTCTGCAGTTTTTCCAGATTTTTCCCTAGGGATATTTTGATAATATCTTATCTTTTTAATCCCTAAAATACATCATTTTGGGTTATTTTTATGGAATATAGAGGGGTAATCAATGATATACTTCACTTCTCTCATTCCCTTAGAATTCAGACCGTAAAACTCTCTCAAAAGAACTCAAAGCAAGAGCTAGGGCAATCGATTTCTTCTTAGATTCTCAAGGGATTTTCTTTGCGTTTTTTCACCAGGTATGGGAATTCAACAAGGGAATTGCTCTTTCCTTGTGTCCCCAAAACCCTTCCATAATCTTCTACCAGTTATAGCCCTGAGGTTTCAAAATTTAGAAAAGTTTTTAGATAGAATTTGATAAATTTCAGGTGGAATATTATCCATGTTATTAGCTGCTATATTTTTCCCAATTCTTAGAAATCTTGTGGAAACTAGCTTTTTGTAAAAATGATTTAGCCGTAGCTTTTGAATGCAATAAATTAGAGTCTTGAAAAATTGATTAGTTATTTATAATGCTAGATTCTATCCGTGTTTGGATTCCCATATTGTTATTATCAGTTGATTATCTCAGTCAGTTCATGCTATTCCAGTTTCAGTCAGAGTACTAACTTACTCAGTATTTTTAGAAATGTCAGCTGGTCAGTTTGACTTAATCACTTCTTGAGGTGTCAGTGGTGCCTCTCAGTTATCAGTTATTAGACTCAGATATTAGTTATCAGATTTTAGTTATTCCTTTAGACGGTGATGTCGCTTCCAGATAAGCAGCTCTGGCCAATCTTAGAACACCAATTACAGAAACCGTTTCGATAAGACTCTCAGGGTACTTCCAAATAAATATCCCTGACTTAGTCTTGGAACCCACTTTCGAGCTATAAGCTTAGTAGTCATCCTGGGACAATCCAGTGGGAGTAGTACTTAGCACAAAGCGAATCGGGGTTCCAACGTACCTAGGATCCAAGAACTACGTTGCAATCGTAGGTTATTTTATTGGCCCTATGGACCCAGACTTGTGATCACCCAGCTCATGCCTTTATACCCTACCAAGCTATATGGGGCCCTACCAATGGGGTGTATACACTAGACTTCACGTTTAGCTCTTATGGTTATATGTCGGTTATAGACTCTCCCACTAGTCAATGTAGTTTCAGTTGAGCTCAACTCCGTACTGATTCAGATTTACTCAGTTAAGTTCAGTTTAGCTTAGTACAGTTAGCCCATATTAGTATTTTAGATTCAGGGCATGTCTGTGACCATCAATCAGGGTCATTATTTACCATCTCAACTATATTTCAGCTATTCAGTTTCCAGTATTTCAGTTGGTCATTACATGTCATCAGTTTTGTTACTTGTTCTTTATGTTTATATTTTCTCTCACTTACTCAGTACATTCAAAGTACTGACACATACCTTCTGTGTTGTATCGTATCATGATACAGGCGTAAGTTCTCAGCCTCAGCATCGTTAGACTATTTCTTTCTGGTGATATCAGCAGCTGCAGTTGGTGAGTCCTCATCTTTCAAGGAAGATATTTTATTATTCAGTTATTTCTTTAAGTTAGGCTTTAGAATTACCTGGGGGCTTTTCCTAGCAACTCATCTTTTGTAGATGGCTTTCAGACACAGACTTAGACATTTGTTTTGGTTTTCAAATGTATGCATTTTTATCAAACTATCTTTCTTAATGAGTTTATCATTTAAAGCTTCCGCATTTGTTTACATAGATTACCAGTGTTATCACATACCATGGGTTGGCTTGGGGTTATCTGTGACTCTAAGTATCGTGTCTCATCCACGGTATAGACTCGGGTCGTGACACCAACGCTAGTAAGCCGTGTTTTCTCTGAAGGGAAAAATAGTCCAGCAGACAAGTACGTACTTGTGAAGCTTCCAAGCGCATTTTGGGGATCTGTTCAAGGAATATATGTAGATATTTTACCCCATTTATAGAGACATTATATTACATCATACATTAAACACTAGAGGAAGATTGTAGAGTATATAGTACTTACTTCTTCTTCTTCCTATTGGAAACACCATTGTTGAAGATATGATATAGAGTCTGGAATTAAATTTAATTGATTATGATGAATGGATCTAAGGAATTCCTCTTTGGTATAATTTCTCTTTCCCTAATTATAAGCAGCTATTTCTCTTCTAAGGGTGTTTATGAATAACGGGTGTCTAGAATTTATTAGGTGTTGACTAATTCATCTTAAAATTGATTACGATGCATGGATCTATTAATTTCTTCAAGTTTTAATTTGAATATTGATGGTTGCAAATTTTAATTGATTTCTCTAATTTTTCTTTTGCTTGAGAAAGAGAAGTGAAGTTGGGTAAGAATTCAATAGTGATGAATTGGAGCTTTTATCTAAGGGTTAGAGATAGATATAGTGTATACCTGATTCAAGCTCATTTTTGGGCTGGAGCTAGCAATATTCTATGCTCACTCAAATAATGTTTGGCTGTTTATTGATCTTGGTTTTGGGGTTTGAGAAACCAAAACTACACAAACTTTTTTGCTTGAGAAACTTAGAGTGTAGCTAAAAACAAAGCTATCTATTCACTAATTAATTCTAAGGCTCTTAGTACTTATCAATTCCATTCCCTATCAAATGCACACCCCTAGTCTCTCCAATCTTGAATACAATATTTGTGTAACGTAGTTGTGATTAAAAATTTCAATTGATACTTGTTCAAACCAATTCCCTCAATTTTACTTCATGTTTACACATTACACTTTCTCTTTTGATTTAGCTTACAACTTTTGGTGACTCTAGCCTCTAATCTCTATCAGAAATTGATCCCAAATCTTATTCGGTTGAAACACCCCGTGAATCGGTGGACCTAGTGAGAAAATATATTTTACGGTATAATTTTTCATTTTTATATTGGTCGGAAGTGAAATAATAATAAAATAAGGTTTCCTGAGAAAAGTCAGCCACAGGTGCCGATCGACAGCATGTCGGCTGGAGAGTTGCACCCGCAGGCTCAAGTTGGTAGGGAGCCCCGTGCGCAGGTGTGTATAGGTGGGAAATGTGCACGCACACGGGTGCATGAAGGAAAGCGATGCACATGCAGGATGCTGCAATGGGCTGCATAACGCGCACCTGACATGGCCGACAAGTGGTGCCAAATGCCTATTTATGTAAAATCTCACCCTGAATTCCGATTTAACTCATTTTTTGAAAAACTCAAGAGCTCTTCAAGGTATATCCATTGGAGATCTTTTTTCCAAGTTATAAGGTCATTATCCAAGCCTCCTACTACAATCAAGGGTATGAATTTTTAGGAAACCTTGTGAGAAGCACCAAGCTTAATTTGGCTTCGGTAGTTGCGGTTTTGTTGGGTTTTCCCAAAGGGAATAGGGTGTGATTGTCATTTATACATGGTGTTCCTCCATCTAGTGGAAGGTAAGGACTTCTACACCCCTCTTCACCATTAAAGTTGGATGTTTTACTATATATATTGAAACGGCTGCCAATATGGGGAACCTTTTCATTTTCTTGATAAATGGACTGTTTTAGGTGCCCTAAAAAGCTATAAGATATTGGGGTTGTGTTTTGTGGCTGATCATGGGATAGTTTGGCCAAGGAAATTCAAGATATTGAATTTACCGCAAGGTATGTTAAGGCTAAACCTCCTTCAACAAGTTTCTTAGTTATATAGGTGGTACGACTCAATGTATTTAGTAATATACTTGTGGCTATGCTGTGATGGATGGTTAGCTACTCAAAGTTGAACCTATTGATTAGTATAAGTATCCCTTGTCGAGGCTTGCCACATTTATCTTTGCCTTTCATTAGAAACGACATGAGAGTACTTCGTTTAAATGTTGTCACTTAGATTGGTTGTTGATATCTTGATGCCTTACCGATGCCATAGTTGTAATACCCTGGAAATTCCTAACATTAGAACCAAGATCAAAATGGGAAGTTGGTTGAAAATTGGAGAAAAGTGCACAAGTCGGACGATCCAATGGATAGTTGGTCCAACAAACGACCCATTGGATCCATTTGTGGGAAGGGGAGTCGTGGTGGCAGTGGATACAATGGATGATTCAACGACTCGTTGCTTGGAACAACGAGTCATTATTTGTAATCATGGGTGGAGCTGGACCTTGGTATTTGTGTTATGCTTACTTTCCTCTATGCCTTATGTTCAACCTTCCGCTTAAAGTGAATGAAGTTAGATGTATGCTTATTCCATGGGTCGACTCGGGGACTTTCGGGGTTCCTTGTCCCGTGTTACGTTCCAGGTCTACATTCAAGACGTGACAAACTTGGTATCAGAGCAATAGGTTTTGAGGTGTCCCAGGGTGTCTGAAAGCCGCGTTAAGTACAGTCTTTTTCATGGGTGTGAAGCATCCCACACTTATGACGAAGAGGCTATGAGACTTTTAGGAAATCTTCCATTCTTTCATGATCCATGTCATGCAATGGAAAGTGTTTCTATCCTTCTAATTCATGCTATTTGCGATTGTAGAATCATGGCTCCTAGAAGAATGAATGGAAGAAGAAATGGGAACGGTGAAGGCCACAAGGATGGAATGGTCATGGGCATCAGCAAGCCCCACCTATTTCGGATCCCTAGACACCAAAACCAATTGCCCACGCGTAGTTTCGTGCTGCTATCCAGATGTTGGCGCAGACCTAGATCTCTCAGGTCAACCAACAGGATTATTGTGCATGTTCCCAAGAATGGCAACGCGACAGCGAACTGGGTTAGAGATTTCTTGAGGATGAACCCTCCGGAGTTCCTTGGGTCCAAAGTGGATGAGGATCTACAAGATTTCATCAAGGATATTCTAAAGATCACCCAGGTTATGGGGGTGACCAATGGAGATTATGTTGATTTGGCCTCTTATCAGCTAAATGGGGTGGCTCACATATGGTTCATGTAGTGGAGGGATGCTAGGGTAGTGGGTGCAGGCCCTATAGGTTGGGAAGAGTTCCACGTGGCATTCTTTGATTGGTTTTTCCCTCAAGAGATGAGGGAGCTTAAGGTGGCTGAGTATATTAACTTGAAGCAGGGTGACATTTCCGTTTAGGAGTACGCATTGGAGTTCACCCATCTATCAAAGTATGCGTCAAATTTGGTGTTGGACCAAAGGGCTTGGGTGAGCCATTTTGTAGATAGAGTGGCGGACTATCTGGATATGGACTGCAGGATCGCCATGTTGCATTGGGATATAGACTTTCCCTGTATTGTGTTGCATGCTTAGCAGATGGAGTCGGTGTATCGGAGGCAGAGAGAGGCCAAGAGGGCCAGGACCTATAGCTATAGGGCATCTTAGGCCAAATCCGGGGGTGGGCAGTGTCAACAGTCTCAGCATAGGTCTATTTCTCCAGCACCATCATTGTCCAGTATGCCGTCTGGATTCAGAGGGGATCGGAGGAGCAGGGCCCCAGACTCGAGAGGCCAGGGTAGCATGTAGATAGAGCACACTTTTCCATCTTGTGCGAAGTGCGGCAAGTACCACTCAGGAAGGTGCCTAGTTAATTTAGATGCTTGTTTCGGGTGTGGAAAACTAGGACACAAACTCAAGGATTGCCCTTCAGCAAGATTAGGGGGCGGTGGAGCCCGTATGCCAGCAGCCATTTTAGCCGCCCCAACAGCACGTCCCCCTTAGCAGGGTGCCTCAACTAGTTCAGCTGGCGGTCAGCGCCAAAATAGGTTCTATGCTTTAGCACCTTGGTAGGAACAGGAGGTCTCCCTAGGTGTGGTCCCTAGTATGTTGCGTGTTTTTCATATTGATGTTTATGCTTTGCTAGATCCGGGGGCTACTTTATCTTTTGTGACTCCTTACATTGCTAGTAGCTTTGGAGTTAGTCCCAAGACTTTGTTAGAACCATTTTCAGTTTCTACTCCTGTTGGTAATTCGGTTATAGCTAGGTGAGTGTATAGAGGATGCCCGGTCACTATATTGCATAAAGTCACCTCCGCAGAACTTGTCGAGTTAACCATGACTGATTTTGATATTATTCTTTGAATGGATTAGTTGTTTGTGTGTTATGTTTCTGTAAATTGTAGAACCCGTGCGGTGGAATTCCGTTTTCTGGGTGAATCATTCTTGGAGTGGAAGGGTAGTTCGGTTGTATCGATAGGTCGATTTATTTCATATCTTAAGGCCAGAAACATGATTTCTAAGGGTTGCATGTATCATCTAGTTAGGGTTAAGGATGCTGACTCTGAGACCCCGACTACTCAGTTAGTTCCAGTGGTGCGTCACTACCCCGAAGTATTTTTGGATGATTTACCAGGTTTTCCTCCTGAGAGGGAAATCGATTTTGGTATAGATCTTCTACCCAATACGCAGCCTATCTCTATTCCTCCTTACAAGAGGCCCCAGCCGAGTAAAGGAGTTGAATGATCAGTTGAAGGACTTGTTAGATAAGGCCTTCATTAGACCGAGCAAGTCTCCATGTGGTGCACCAGTCTTATTTGTTTGAAAAAGGGATGGTTCGCTTCGGATGTGCATTGATTATAGGCAATTGAACAAATTCACCATTAAGAACAGGTATCTCTACCCAGGATCAATGATTTGTTTAACCAGCTTAGCTTCAGGGTGAAAGGTGTTTCTCAAAGATAGATATCAGGTCCGGGCATCATCAGCTCAAGGTTCGGGAGTGTGATATCCCGAAGATAGCCTTTAGGACGCGGTATGGTCATTATGAGTTTGTCGTTATATCTTATGGACTAACAAATGCTCCTGCAGCTTTTATTTTCCTTTTGAACAGGGGGTTCAAGCCGTACCTGTACATGTTCATGATCGTGTTCATTAATGAAATCCTTATATACTATTGGAGCGAGGAGGAGCATGCCGCTCATTTGAGAGTAGTGCTTCAGACTCTCAAGGATCGCCAATTGTATGCAAAGTTCAGCAAGTGCGAGTTTTGGTTGAACTCGGTAGCATTTCTGGGCCATGTGGTAACAAGCGAAGGCATAAAGTAGATTCTCAAAAGATCGAGGCAGTGAAGAATTGGCCCTAGACCGGTGAAATCCCTTGGACATTCGGAGATTCTTGGGCCTAGCTGGTTACTACAGGAGATTTGTTGAGGGTTTTCATCAATCGCAGCACCTTTGACCAAGTTGACTCAGAAGAAGGTGAAGTTTCAATGGTCGGAGGCTTGTGAGAAGAGCTTCCAAGAGTTGAAGACTCGACTTACTACCGCACCGATGATGACCCTACCCGAGGGTACAAATGGCTTTTTGGTGTATTGTGATGCTTTGAGGATTGGACTCAGGTGTCTATTGATGCAACGAGGGAAGGTAATAGCATATGCCTCTAGACAGTTAAAGATCCATGGGAAGAATTAGCCAACCCATGATCTGGAGTTGGCCGTAGTGATATTCGCGTTGAAGATATGGCGGCATTACTTGTATGGGGTCCATGTGGATGTATTTACAGATGACAAAAGGTTACAATATGTTTTCACATAGGACCTCAATCTACGGCAAAGGAGGTGGTTAGAGCTACTCAAAGACTATGATAAGAGTGTTCTTTGCCATCCGGGTAAGGCTAATGTGGTAGCGGACGCACTTAGTAGAATTTCCATGGAGAGTATGTCCCACGTGGATGAAGGGAAAAAGGAGTTGGTGAGAGATGTGCATCGTCTCGCAAGGTTAGGAGTTAGGTTGGTTGACTCTACTGATGGCGGTGTTGTTGTGCAAAGCAGATCCGAATCGTCATTAGTGACTGATGTGAAATATAGACAAGATGAGGACCCAATTTTGGTAAAGTTGAAAGAAGCTGTTTGAATTCAGAAGGTGGAGGTTTTCTCCCCTGCTTCGCTACCAAGGTCACCTCTGTGTTCCAAATGTTGATGATTTGAGTGGCTGGATATTGCATAAGGCCATGGATCCAGGTATTCCATCATTCTGGGTGCCACCAAGATGTATCGTGATTTGCAAGAAATGTATTAGTGGGATGGTGTGAAGAAGGATATTGCAGAATTCATAGCCAAGTGCTCGAACTGCCTGCAAGTAAAGGTTGAGCATCAAAGGCTGGGAGGAGTACTTCATGATTTCATCGTTCCTACTTGGAAGTGGGAAGAAATCAACATGGATTTCATAACAGGATTACCTCGTACTCTCCAATAATAGGATTCCATCTAGGTGGTGGTGGATAGGTTGACCAAGGCTGTACAGTTTTTACCGGTGAAAACCACGGACTCAGTGGAGGAGTACGCCAAGGTATATATCCAGGAGTTGGTTCGATTACATGGAGCGTTCTTGCCATTATTTCAGATCGAGGTACTCAATTTACCTCTCAGTTTTGGCGGTCTTTCCAAAAAGGGCTTCGGACTCAGGTTAAACTCAGCACACCATTTCATTCGCAGACGGATAGTCAAGAAGAATGGACAATCCAGACTCTTGAGGACATGTTGAGAGCATGTGTAATGTATTTCAGAGGTAGTTAGGATGATCACTTGTCACTGATCGAGTTTGTTTACATTAATAGTTATCACTCCAGCATTTAGATGGTATCGTTTGAGGCTCTTTATGGGCGGAGATGTAGATCACCCATCAGATAGTTGGAGGTTGGTGAGGCAGCCATGATAGGGCCAGATTCGGTTCATGAGGCTATGGTGAAGGTTCAGTTGATAAGGGATAGGCTGAAATCGCTCAGAGTCATCAAATGTCATATGTTGATGTGAGGAGGAGAGAGTTGGAGTTCGAGGTGGATGATTGGGTATTTCTAAAGGTATTTCCCATAAAGGAAATAATGCGGTTTAGAAAGAAAGGAAAACTCAGTCCCAGCTATGTTGGTCCCTACCTAGTTGTGAGGAGAATTGGTATGGTCACGTAAGAGTTGGAGTTGCCCTCAGATTTGTCTTCTGTGCATCCTGTGTTTCATGTATCGCTTTTGAAGAAATGTTTGAGAGATCCAGCTTAAGTAGTCCCGGTAGACATCGTTGATGTAAAAGATAGCCTTAGCTATGAGGTGGTTCCAATGGAAATAGTAGATCACCTAGTTCGGAAGCTAAGGAACAAGGATGTAGCTTCAGTGAAAGTATTATGGAGAAATCAGCATGTCGAAGGAGCTATATGGGAAGCTAAAGCGGATATGATAGCTAAATGCCCACACTTATTCTCTACCGGCTAAGTTCCGACTTGAGGTATTAGTTTTGCCCTATAACTCTATTTAGTTTTCATGTTCAAATCATGTATTCAAGTTTCTTTTATGTATATGGATGTGTATGTGAAGTATGAACTCAGATCAACTATATGATATGAATCGGAGGTAGTCATTTCATTAGTTTTTGGTTTAAATGATCAGTATTTGGGTGTAAGGATGACATGCCTTTTTCCTGCTTGTTTCCAAAATTCGAGGACAAATGTTCCCAATGGGGAGATATTATAATACCCTCGAAATGCCTAAAATTAGACCCGGGATCAAAATGGGAAGTTGGCTGAAACTTGGAGAAAAGTGCATAGGACGGATGACCCATAAGATGGTTAGTCCAACCAACGACCCATTGGATCCAGTCATGGTAAGGGGAGTCCTGTGGTAGTGGATATAACAGATGATGCAATGACTCGTTGCTTGGAACAACGAGTCATTGTTTGTAATCATGGTGGAGATGGACCTTGGTATTTGAGAATGTAATGGGTCATCCAACAACCCGTGGTCAGCTGTCATCATTTGGTTGCTAGAATTTCCAATGCATGTAACGGATCAAGACCAGGACTCATTGTAAGCAACCACGAGTCTTGGTGAGGCTCGTGGTAAGGGATGTTCAGGGTTGTGAAGGGGCTAGTTCCGATCGACTCAATGATCCATTTGATCAAAGGACAAGTCATCCTGTCGAGCCATGGTAAGAATCCAGGATCAGGCCTAGGCATTGCATATGACAGGCCATACCACGAGTCATGGTATCTTTCAATGACTTGTTGGTACGCCTATTGGATCGATCTGTACAGTTTTTTAGGGAATATTCATTAAGGGTATTTTCGACCTCTCTATGCTCTAAGGCCTTAAACTACGTCGTTTTATGTATTTTTCTTGGCATAATAAGATAGGTTAAGTTCCTTTTTCTCAAGCCATTCCCATGCATGCAAATTTAGAGAATTCTAGAGTGATCAAGCATAGAATAACAGTTTTCCCTATCAATTCTCCATTGGGCATTCAAGAACACAAGAATCTGATGTCACCCAGGTATGCGGGGTTATGAATGGGTGTTTCCATTAACACCCATGCTTATTCTCTATTAATTTGTGAAAATATATCAAAAATCTCATGGGGTTTTGAATTAAATTTTGTGAAAATCTAATGTTTTGCTAGTGAGCTATTATGATTTATGATTTACATCATATTTTAAGGAATTTGATCAAGTTTTACAATTACTTTACTTATAAAATTATGGATTTCTTCTTCTTTCAAATTAGGCCTAATTATCCATGATCTATGATAAATCGATTTATGATCCACATCTCAGTTGTTGATATTTACCAGCCCAGCATGATCTGTGATTTTAAATATGGATTTATTCAATTACCCATCATGATTTGATGATTTACAAGTTATATGTATGATGTACATGTAAGCATGGAACATATGATTCATGAATTATGTTTTTGACCGACTCATGGGCCTTATGTCATGCTAGTTCACATATGTACGAGAATGTTTATGATTATCATGATTTAACTATCCTATAAATTCACGCATTTTATACTATGAGCACTATATATGTTTTAGGAGTAGTATCAAACATTTAGTAGGTTCAGGGCCTAGGTTCTGCCCCGAATCTCATAAACTACGTGCCACCGTAGGTATGTTGGGACCTCCTAGCGACTGTCCCCGACCTAATTGGCCATTTTCATGGTGATATCACACTTTCATGGTCCTACCCTTGGAAAGGTATGGACACCCTCCCGACTAGGGTTACAAGTCGGGCTTCATGTGTGCTCATATGGTATATGTTGGTTAAGAGAATCACCCGTTGTTCCTCGTGGTTTATATATGCTTATGATTACATATGTTGGCTCAAGTTATGTTCAGTATACTTTACTCTCATGCTTATGATTATGAATGTATTATGAATGCTTCGAAAACCTTGAGCCTTATGTTATGTTATGTTACGATATTTATGATATGAGCATGATGTCCTACTCCTATGATGTTTTATGAGTTTTACATATTTTTAATGTCCATTTTACTTACCTTACATACTCGGTACATTCCACATAGTGACCGCATAATTTCTATGTTGTATCATTTCATGATACAGGACCGGGCTCTCAGGATCATCCTCATCATTAGACCATCCCAAAGTTCACCTCCAGCTCGTTGGTGAGTCCTCAAGTTCCAAGGGTCGTTCGACTAGACCTTATGTCAATTTATGTTTCAGTACTTGGCCGGGGTAGTTGGGGTTGTTGTCCCATCAACTCATCTTGTGCAATAGAGGCTTTCATATAGTATGTAGTACTCAGCTTGCGTGTATGTCTAGATATTTCTTACGTTATGATATGTTGTGTTATGCTTACGTTTCCACTGTTCCTTATGTTCAGACTTCCACGTAAAGTGAATGAAGTTAGATGTATGCTTATATCATGGGTCGACTTGGTGCCTCTTAGGGTTCCTTGTCTCGTATTACGATTCGGGTCTATGTTAGGGTCGTGACAATAGTTTTCATTGTTAGTCATTGAAAATGTCTTGCTAATTTGGGCAGCATAATGAGTAACTTGGTGATAGAAGTTCATGTTCATGATGCCTATATGTGCTAAATCTCGCCTACAGGCCTTTGGTGTATCTTGACGCCTTTATAGTTAGAATCTTAATATTGTAATTCTATCTTTAGGTTAATTGTCTTTGTGGCTTCCTGTAAGGTTATTATGGTTGGATGTTCAAAGTCATATCTTGTTATTAGCATCCCTAAAGTCATTTTAGGCGAAGGAACCATATAGTTTGGTGGCCTACGACTTTATTGTTTGCTTATGAGCCATTATTGTATCCCTATGCCTTCAAAATGACTATGCTTAGCATTCTAATAGATTAACTTCAGAGTACTATTGTTGTGGCTTCCCGGGGGGTTACATAGTTTAGATACAAGGAGAAACACCTAATATTAGTGATCTTATTTCTTTTTATGACATTCAAATTGTCTTTCAGGTCACACAGGTCCCCGCCCTCTTCTTTCTAGGCTAGCTGGTTCTGTAATTGTCTTTATGACCGTCTGGCTAGTTGTGGAAACATGGGATATGCCTATTGGATGCTATACAGGTTTCTACAGGGGCAAGTAACAATGGTGGTATACCTAAGGGGCTGTGCTACGCTCATCGAGCGGTGTGTGGAAATATACATTATGTCTGTAAGATGCTACCCAGGTTGCTCAAGGAGCAAAATATAATTATGATGTGCCTATGGTGCTATGTTATGCTCATACAACAATATGATGTTTAGAACGACTATATTGAGGCCTATAGAGCCACTTGAAGTCTTGCGCCCTTACGGACTTCCTTTATGCCTGAGTTGGCATTACTAACCTTCAGAAAAGCCTTGTATGCTCGGGGTGTAGTTACAAGAGCCCAGAAAGCTCAAGATACAGATACAGGAGATTCACGTGCTCGCCTAATATTGCGTAAAAAGCTACTTATAGAGATACATTGATTACCTAAGGGGTTAGCTACAGGTACATATCGATTGCCTATGAAGGGCTTGGTATAGTTGAGCTATAGAAAAAAATATAGATGCATGATGATTCCCTATATAGGGCTGGTTTCAGATAAACTAAAGAACACCATGAGGCTAAGTGGTACAGGTAGGGGTATAGAGATTAGATTGTACTTGTTGTGGCTTATAGGGCCAGGTTGGTTATTGTTTGATTGTTTGCACTTGCCAGGCTTGTGAGGGCTAGGTTAGATTCTTGTTTGACTAATTTTTGTTAGTATACAATTGTACAGATGAGATTACTCAGGTTATTCTATGACCTTTTTAGTTTTTATGTTCAGTTCTTATAATCAATTTTGGTTCTACGTTATTGTTGCGTTTCATACTCGATACACGTTGTATTGATGCCCATGCATTGGGTGCTGTATACTTTCCTGCAAGTTCAGAAAAATAGGTTTCAAGAGCTCCCTAGTAGCAGTTCAGACTTAGTAGAGTGGTCAGCTCCTCTCTTCTTGAGCTTCCATACTTCAGAGGTTTGCCTGTATTTTGCTGTATAGTTCGTTTTGGTAGGTTGATGCCCTGTCCCAACCAAGTATTTATTCCTTATAGGCTTGCAGACACTAGGATTGCATAGAAGTATGTTGTTATCTATGTTGGCTCTATTGTTTTTTCTGAGTAGTTTGGCAGCCTTAATGTCTCTTGTATATATGTCTACCTTCCGCTTTATTTGATTTGGACAAAATTATGGTCTTGTCGGCCCTCATAGAATGCTATTACTATTGTGAGTTGTTGGTCAGCTAATTACCTATGCAGGTGTTTATATTGCAAGCCTAGGGCTATTTTTTAGCCGAGATATACTTAATTATTTTCTTGTTTATGTGCTGCTGGTGGGCTACAGAGGTGTATATGTCCATCTAACTTAGCTTAGGGTCTAGTGTGGCATTAGGTTCTAGTTTCACCTCCCAAGAAGGGGCATGACAAACTTTGTATCAGAGCAACATCATATCGTAGGGAGTCTGCAAGACGTGTCTAGTAAATTATTATTTATAAATGTGTTATGCACCACATTTTATAAGTAGGGAGCTATGGGACATGATAGTATGGTTACCCTTGTTCTACTCAAATCGTGCATTAGCTGAGTCTTATATGGTTGAGTTCTTGAGGTCTTTATTGCTATTTGCATACAAAAATAATTCTTACGAGGTAGAACGCTGCCAATCAGATACTAGATACTGTAGCAGGAGCAGGTACAAGGAATTTGTCAATGAGTGGAGTCGACCAAGCTTGAGGGAAAAGGGGAGACATCTTGTTGACCTCCTCAGTTTTCTCCAATACCTTAGAAGCCTCTGGTGAGTACAGAATCACCATTACTACCTCCAACCACGCCCCTTTTCATCTGATCAAGATCAAGAAGTACACTACATATGTTGGCTCACTTATTAACTGCACATCAATAGAGAAGGACACCAACTAATATTAGATATCCTGAAAGGTATAAAAGTTTTTGAATTTGTGAGATTCTTACCTTAAGCCCTCCGGAGGTTGTCGTGTCCTATACCTTAGCCCTACTGTAGGATGATATGGGTATTTCTCAACTCCTAGAATTTTATCAGTATAGAAGAGGGCGTAAATGTTGAGAGTATATCATTAAGAGTAAACAGAAAACAAGGGCTAGACCCATTAATTCTTCGAGATGTTACAAAAGTGGTCAAGCACCTTGTTATTTCAATAGGCCACATAGGCCTTCAGTACAAAAATTTTAGGATAACATGTAAGATTGTTAGGGATAGTAAAGTACATGCGAGAGTCCATAAGCAATAGACTCTCAGCAGTAGAAAAGCTCATATCATATTAGATCAATTCCACCACATTGTGTTGATTGTAGTAGGGAATACCTGGAGAATTATAATTATGGTCCCCCAACTTGTTATATTGAAGAACAGAAAGATTATATTTTGAGAACCTGCTCGATTAGTGGTCAGGATAATATGGGTCAATAGACTTGGCTAGTAGCATCCTTGCTAGTGTTGTATATGGGGCATGGATCCCATACTTTAGCGTGTAGAGGTAAGGGCAAGACGGGAGCATGCAGTTCTAGAAAAGATCAGCACCACAACTATGTTTTAGTTGGTCGATCGTACTTGGAGTCATTGCCAAATGTAGAGATAGGAGCATTCAGGTTGAATCGTAGAAGATAGAGGCCATAAAGGCTTGGCCCAGACTCACAACTCCTACTAAAGTTTATATCTTTATGGGATTAGTTGGGTATTACAGATGATTTGTATCGATATTTTCTATATTATTAACACCATTCACGAAGTCGACTCAGAAGGCAACTAAATTCCAGCGGACCGAGGCTTGTAAGCAGAGTTTACTAAAATTATATTCAGATAGACATCTGCACTAGTATTGGCCTTACTAGAGGGTTTAAAAGGTTATATTGTATATCATAGTGATTCAAGAATGGGGCTAGGGTGTGTTCTGATGCAGCATGGAAAAGTGATTGCCTATCATTCAAGACAGTTGAGGGAGCAAGAAAATAACTACCCGACCCATGATTTAGAGTTGGTTGCTGTTGTTCATGCTCTAAAGATTTGGAGGCATGTATCTGAGTTGTTGAACTACTACGATAGAGATATTATGTATCTCCCAGGGAAGGTTAATGTTGTAACCGATGCTCTTAGTTGCAATCTAAAGGCATTCTGTCGTATCTGCAAAAAAGGAGAACTGGCTCGAGAGCTATACCAGCTAGACTGTTTAGAAGACAGACTAATGAACTCAAATAATAGTAGGGTTGTGATCCAGAATACTATAGTGTCCATCTCTTGTTTCTATGTTGTAGCAAAGTGTCCCAATTATCCGTAGGTAAAGCTTGAACATCAAAATTCTGGTGGGCTAACCCTGAAATAGTTGCGCCTATGTGAAATTGAGGAGCAATCAACATGGATTTTGTTAAAGGCTTACCTCATACTAGGTGTTAGTTTGACTCTATTTGGGGTATAATCAATAGGATGACGGAATCAACCCATTTTTTACCAGTCAAGACTATGTTCGTAGTTAAGGATTATGCCAAATTATATATTAGAGAGGTAGTTAGGCTGCATGGTGTCCCAGTGTCGGTCATTTCATATAGAGGGGAACAGTTTACAACAAATTTCTGGAAATCATCTTGAAAGGGTTTGGGGATACAAGTTACCCAGAGTACAACTTTTCATCCCCGAACAGATCTCTAGGCTGAGCACACTATTCAGACACTCGAGGATATGTTACGAATGTGTGTGCTAGACTTCAGAGGATGTTGAGATGGTCACCTATCTCTTATTGAATTTGCACAACTTTTAATATGACACCACCTCACGATGCATGTATAGGCATAAATATAGGTCCCCCATAGGAGAGTTTTGAAGTAGGTGAGTCAGGGCGGATTAGACCTAACATGATAGATCAGTCTGAAGTAAACGTTAAGCTCATTAGAGAATAAATATTAACAGCCCAGAGTTGTCAGAAGTCCTACTCCGATGTACAACGTAGAGACTAAAAGTTTTGTGTCAATAACTGGGTATTCCAAATGGCCTCACCTATGAAGGGTGTTATGTTATTTATCTAGAAGGGAAAGCTTATCTAAGATTCTTTGGGCCATATTGATCCTACGAAAAATAGGCCAACCGACTTATGAGCTAGAATTGCCTTCGGGGATAGTATCTACTCATCTAATTTTTTCGTGTACTGATGCTACGAAAGTGTATAGGAGACCCTTTTCGGGTTTTCCCCGCTGAGTATGTTCACATCATAGAGGAGCGTCATATGAAGGAACCCAATCATACTAGATCTGCAACTCCGTAGATAGGGGACAAAAGATGTAGCCTCTATTAAAATATAGTGAAGGAATGAGAATGTGGAAGAAGTGACCTGAGAAGTTGAGGATGACAAGAGATACCCTCACTTGTTTCATATCCCGAGGTGATAGTATATCAGTTCAGATTATCACAGTGGAGGTATGTTTCATATCCCGAGGTAAGATACCTATTTAGGTTTACATTGTTGTTCATAGTTACTATTGTGTGTTGCTCACATTATTTTTGTGGAGCTATGCTATTAGCTATTTGTGTCATCTTGTGAGATTCCTAGGTTGGAATTTTCTACATTTCAGGTATCTAGATAGTTCATATTATATAGAAGACTCTGCCAAAATTTTTTTCGGGAATGCGTGAAAGCTAATCCTCCTAGGTTTAGGTTACATTCAAGGATGAATGTCCCTAAAAGAGGAAGAATGAAATACCTTGTGAATGGGTGCTGATGGGACTAGTGAGAAAATATATTTTATGGGCTAATTTTTCATTTTTAAATTACTTGGAAGTGAACTAATAGGAAAATAAGGTTGCCCGAGAAAAATCAGCCATAGGTGTCGATCGGCAGCATGTCGGCTGGAGAGTCGATCTAGCATGCGCACATCCGCAGGGATCCCTGCACGCACTGGTGTGGAGAGGTAGACAACACGCATGCACACGAGCCTACACAGCCAGGCTTCACCGGTGCAGGAGGCCGCAATAGGCTGTGTGGCACACACCTGACATGGCCGACAGGCAATGCCAAACATCTATTTATGTAAAATCTCTCCCTGAACTCAGATTTCACTTATTTTTTAAAAACTAAAGAGCTCTTCGAGTGATATACATTGGAGATATTTTTTCCAGGTTATAAAGTCATTATCCAAGCATCCTAATCCGATCAAGTGTGCGAATTTGTAGGAAACCTTGTGAGAAGCACCAAGCTCAATTTGGCTTTCATAGTTGCGATTTTATCAAGGTTTTTCCAAGGGAATAGGGTGTTTTCATCATCTATGTGTGGTGTTACTTCATTTAGACGAAGGTAAGGAATCCTACACCCCTCTTCACCATAAAAGTTTGAAGTTTTATGGTATATATTGAAACGACTACCGCTATAAGGAATCTCTCCATTTTCTAGATAAATGGACTGTTTTAGGTGCCTTGAAAATCTATAAGGTGTTGGAGATGTGTGATGTGGATGATTGTGGGAGAGCTTTGCCAAGGAAATTTGAGCTATTGAATCTCCTATGAGGTATATTAAGGCTAAACCTCCTTGGGCAAGTTTCTTAGTCATATAGTTGGTACGACTCATTGTATTTAGTAATATACTCGTGGCTATGTTGTGATGGATGGTTGTTGCTGAAAGTTGAACCTTCTAATTAGTATAAGCATCCCTTATCAGGGCTTGCCACATTTAGGTTTGCCTTTTATTAGAAACGACATGAGAGTACTTTGTTGGAATGTTGTCTCTTAGATTGGTTGTTGATATCTTGCATCCTTACCAATGCCATACTTTTTGTTGTTAGTTATTGATCATGTCTTGCTAATTTGAGAAGCATAAAAAGTAACATTGCAATAGAACTTCATGTTCATGATGCCTATATGTGATAATGCTCACCTACGGGCCTTTGGCATATCTTGACTCCTATAGAGCTAGAATCCTAATATTGTAATTCTACCATTGGGATAATAATCATTGTGGCTGCCTGTAAGGCTATTGTGGTTGGATGTTTTGTTATACCCCGAGAATTCAAGAAATCGGACCCGGAAGTGAATCGGAGAAAAATTGGAAAATGTTGCAGCAGCTGCAGAACCATTCACTGAACGACTCATGAGGAGACCCCACGAGTCATCAGGTGACTCGTGGAAAAACCTGGAAGGATGAGGGACTCGAGGTTCCCCCGGGTGATGTATCGACTCATGGTAAGACACCACGAGTCGTCATGTCAGTCGTGGGGTGGTTCTAGAGGAAGATTGGAAAATTTGTCCAATGCACTTCAGGGAGGTGACAAAGGATCGTGGCTGCTGGGGACAAGTCATCATGTCACTTGTTAGGAGCCCCGGCAAACTAGTTATCTAATGAACTTATCGAGCAAACCAATGGATCGTGTGCCCTGGTGACGAGTCGTCGGGTCGTCCGTTAGGAACCCCTAATAGTTATTTTTAGCGAATTCACTAAGGGTTTTTCCGCAATTCCTATGTTCTAAGAGCCTATACTAAGTCGTTTTAAGCTCATTATAGAGGGTTTATAGTAGAGAAAAACCCATCTTAGGCCATAACTTTCATGCATGCAAGGTTGGGGATTTGAGGAGAGGAATCAAGGTGAATTCTCAAGGTTTCCAATTGGAATCTCAGCTAGGGCAATTAGGAAAAGTTAGGATTCTTCAATCCCAGGTATGTAAGGCTATGAATGGGTGCTTCCTTCCACACCCATGCCCATTCCCTATAAATTTGTGATTAGTTTGTGATGATCAAGTATAGATTTTCTTTCAGTTGCATGATTCTTTCATCTCCACTCATTGGTATGATTAAATTGAGTTGGTATTGATGATTTATCGAGCTTGGGCGGATTCTAACTTAATTTCTTTTACAAAAATTGTTTTTCTAAAAATTGAATCTAAAACGCTCATGTGTGGATAGTTCATATAGAATTTGATGATGATGGAGTAGATGATGAAAGGCATGTTTCCAACCTTACCCATGATTTTGATGATGTTTTCAAAGAAGATTAAATAGCCCCAAGTATGGTAGATCTTTGGATTATGCCCAATTGATGATTTCAATTTGTGATTTTCCCCGAAATGAGCTTACCAAATGGTTGAGATGAAATTTTCCTTTAACCCATATTATGAATTCTAGCTTGTAGTATACGTCAAAGTAAAGCCTTCTCTATGCGTAAATCCTTAATTGTTATGCATTTTATTGTCAAGCTTTGTCAAGGACAATGTTAAGCTTTATTTCACATGATGTTGAGTCTACACATGATTTCATTCTAAGCTTTATCCAAATGACATTGTTGAGTTTCATATTTATATGATGTCTAATGTATGCATGATTTCATAATGAGCTTTGTCAATAGACAATGTTGAGCTTCATTTCATACGATGTTGATTTTATGCATGATTTCATGTTAAGCATCATTACTAGACGATGTTGAGCTTTGTATTTATATGATGTATAGCATTACATGTTTTGGGAGAAGAGTATAGCACCGAGGAGGCTGAGGGTTGATAACCCTACGCCCTAGAACTACGCGATTCCATTATATAATTGGGACCTCCCTTGTGATCTATCCCTGGCCCGAATGGCCCCTTTCAGCTTGATATAGATATCATGGTAGCGTCGCTAGTCCTGGAAAGGTTTTGGACTGCTCTGCCCACTTGAGTGTAATAGTCGGGACGACGTAAGCTCTATCGTGGTATGTCGGTTAAGTGACGAGTCTCCCACTGTCTATATCATTCGAATTTGCATATCCATTACTCATGATAATTATCTTATGCATGCATGATCAAGAAGTAAGGTTTGACTCATTTTTCATCTTTTGATATAATTGTTATGCATTAGCTTTGAGTCATTCGTGTCAGTTATGAGGTGCTAAAGCCATGCATGAACATATTATGATAAGAGTACGATTTTAGAATGAATGCATGTAGTCTTCTACTTACTCTTAAAAGTTTATTATATGTATGAATGGTTTTAAATGATTGATGTTATTAAAGCGGTTTTACTTACCTTGCATACTCGGTACATTCCACGTACTGACTGCATACCTTTTATGTTGCATCGTTTCATGATGCAGGATCCGTATCACAGGTTCAACCCCGTTTGTAGCCGCTTATCAGAATTTTCACCTGTTTGGTTGGTGAGTCCTTATCTTTCGAGGACTAGACTTTCAGTTATCTTGGATGTATTTTCAGTTTCAGTATTGTTGAGCTAGTTAGGGGCGCTTTCCCATCAGTTCGTTCAGATTAGAGGCTTATTAGACTTAGGCATGTATTGAACTTCGGATGTTCTTTCTGTTGTTATGTCAAGTTAGATTCCCGTTGAGTTTATGATTATATTTCTTCATGTTTATTGAATGAGTTAGTCAATGCTTATGCCATGGGTTTACTTGGGGTCTCTCGGGGTCCCTTGTCATATGTCTACTAATCTTGGGCAGATTTATATGCCTAAGTGATGCTCAAATGCTCTATTTCTTCTTGTTTATCTAACGTTATGTGTGCATTCTCATGTGATTTGTAGTTAAAATGTGAATTTATACTAACCAACATGATTAATGTTATTTTGCAGGAAAAATGTAATTTTAGGAAGCTAAGTTTCATGTTGGTGAAAATCGGGAATGGACTCGGAAGCAAGCAATGGAAAAGGTCAAGGAAAAGCAGCAAATATAGGGGCTCCGCGATGGAGCCGTGTCACGCTGCCATCGCGGAGGCAGTCTACCTCGGATGATTTATTTTGGCAAATTTCTAGTGAAGGTCCGCGTTGCCTCCATGACACGGAGGCAATGCCACGCGATACAAGTCGTGGCACATTGGGGTTATTTACCTGGAACATCAAATTCCAGTAAGGGTTCGCGACGGCATCATAGCACGTTAGCCAAGCCCCACGTTGCATGCCGTGGCATGCTGAGGAGTAAAATGCTGAGGGACCTGATGCTAGAGAGGGTCTGCGTTAGCTCCGTGTTACGGAGGCAGTGCTCCACGATGCACTCCGTGACACGTTGCTTGTTATTCCGGAAAAATTCCCACTAATATAAATAGCACACTTAGGTTTATTTTTAATTATTCTGGCTTGGTTGAGCAAGAACGTGGGTTACAGGCAGTTGAGGGGACGAAATTCTTAGGGTTCTTCTCTAAGTCTTTCTCCTTTATTTCAATTGTTTGTATGATTTATACTAATTTGATGATGTTTAATCCAAAAATGAGTGGCTAAATTCACTTCTTGCTGAAGTTAAGAACATTTGTAGTGGAATGTAATTGTTGATCATTTTGGTTTTTCATCTTTTCTTCCATGGTTGTTCTATCAATTCTTGTTCTTACTGCATTAATGTCTGGCCAGTGTTAATGTATATATAAAAAATCCAGTTTTATCTTTAAAAGGAAAGAAATTGGAAAGTTGTGAATTGGTAGGATATGATCTCTTCTTAGTTTGGGAAAATTGAGAATTGATTTACCTTCAGAATAGAAATATATCTGAAAGTCATATTAGTCAATTAAGGAATCAGTTTCGTATCGCTAGAACATGAAATTATTTTATCACAGAAATGTAGTTTGAAGGTTCATGATTCTTAAGTTGGGTAGAATACGAAAGTTTCTCTCCATAGGCAATAATTCTTGACTAGCAACCGAAGGAAAGATTAACCGAATTGTATCGATAAATTACTTCCCTGCATGTTCGTTTTGGCCTCAGCTTGCTCATTACTATAGTTCAGACTCACTTTATCAGTTTGTCTTGGATTAGTATAAATTAGGAAACAAATTCTAAAAAATCTTCTTTAAACTGTTGTCTACATTTTTGAAGTTATAGTTCATTAACACTTAAGTTGATTATTACCTTAGTTCAGTCCCTGTGGGATCTATACTTGGCTTACTTTAGCCATTTTACTACTTGTTCGACCACATGCACTTGCGTGTAGTTGTGAAACAGCCCAAACATCTATGATTTGGGTCTATGCTCGGGTCGTTACAAACTTTGTATCAGATCCATAGTCTTAAGTGTCCTAGGGAGTCTGAAAGCCGAGTTAAGTAGAGTCTTTTTCATGAGAGTGAAGCACACCACACTTATGACGAAGACGGTACGAAACGTTCTAGGAAATGTTTCCATCTTTCATGATCTATGTCGTCCGATGAAGAGTCTTTCTATTCCTCTAATTTGTGTTATTCGCGATTTTAGAATCATTGCTCCTCGAAGGATGAATGGAAGGAGAAATGGAGACGGTGAACGCCATGAGGATGGAATGGGTCGTGGGCATCAGCAGGTCCTACCAGTTTAGGAGCCTCAGGCACCGGAGCCAGCCGCCCACACTGAGTTTCAGGCCACTATCCTAGATGCTTGCGCAGGGCTTGACCACTCAGGTCAACCAGCAGGATGTTGCGCATGTTCCGCAGAATGGCAATGCAGTAGTGACTTGAGTCATGGACTTTTTGAGGATGAACCCACCGGAGTTTCTTGGGTCCAAGGTAGATGAGGACCCACATGAGTTCGTGGATGAGATTATCAAGATCACACAGGTCATGGGGGTGAGTGGTGTTGAGTGCGCAGAGTTGGCCTCCTAACAGTTGAAGATCTGGTTCCATCAATGGAAGGATAGCAGGGTCGCCGGAGCAGGTCCGGTCACTTGGGAAGAGTTCCATGTTGCATTCCTGGATCGGTTCTTCCCTCGGGAGATGAGGGAGCTGAAGGAAGATGACTTCATAAATCTGAAGAAAGGAAGGATGACAATACTAGAGTATTCCCTTGAGTTCACCCACCTATCGAAGTATGCTCCTGAGTTAGTGGCTGACCAGAAGGCGCTAGTGAGTAGGTTTGTGCATGGGATAGCAGGTTACTTGGACAAGGAAAGCGGGATTTCTATGCTCCATCAGGATATGGACTTCCCTCATATGGTGTTCTACGCCTAGCAGATGGATGCAGAACAATCGAGAGAGAAAGAGGCCAAGAGGGCCAGGACGAAGGGCTACAGATTCTCCTAGTAGGGTTTGGCAGTAGGCACCGTCAACAGACCCACCAGGGATCATCCGCCCTAGCTTCATCATCCTTGAGTGTGCCATCTCAGCCTAGGCGTGATTAGAGCGGGCGAGCATCAGGCTCGAGGGGTCAGAGAAGCAGGCCCGCAGATTCAGATGTTCCAGCTTGTCGCAGATGTGGCCGAGGGCATGAAGGCCGGTGCTTGGCAGGTTTGGGTGCGGCAACTCGAACACATGCTTAGAGATTGTCTAGTAGCAAGATAGGATCAGGTTGGGGGCCATGGCCTAGCTTCTAGCTCAGTAGCCCCACCCCCTCACTCAGCACATCCGGGGGCATCTACCAGTGCAGCTGGCGGTTAGCGCCATAATAGATTTTATGCCCTAGCATCTCGTCAGGAGTAGGAGGTCTCCCCGGACGTGGTTAATGGTATGTTACGAGGTCAGCGCCAAAATGTTGCAGCAGCTGCAGAACCATTCACTGAATGACTCATGAGGAGACCCCACGAGTCATCAGGTGACTCGTGGAAAAACCTGGAAGGATGAGGGACTTGAGGTTCCCCCGGGTGATGTATCGACTCATTGTAACACACCACGAGTCGTCATGTCAGTCGTGGGGTGGTTCTAGAGGAAGATTGGAAAATTTTTCTAGTGCACTTCAGGGAGGTGACAAAGGATCGTGGCTGCTGGGGACAAGTCGTCATGTCACTTGTTAGGAGCCCTGGCAAACTAGTTATCCAATGAACTTATCGAGCAAACCAATGGATCGTGTGCCCTGGTGACGAGTCGTCGGGTCGTCTGTTAGGACCCCCTAATAGTTATTTTCAGCGAATTCACTAAGTGTTTTTCCGTAATTCCTATGTTCTAAGAGCCTATACTAAGTCGTTTTAAGCTCATTATAGAGGGTTTGTAGCAGAGAAAAACCCATCTTAGGCCATAACTTTCATGCATGCAAGGTTGGGGATTTGAGGAGAGGAATCAAGGTGAATTCTCAAGGTTTCCAATTGGAATCTCAGCTTGGCAATTAGGAAGAGTTTGGATTCTTCAATCCCAGGTATGTTATACCCCGTACAATTCCCGGCACTTAGATGACCTATTCGCACGTTGGTTAAGCATATTTGAAGGCCATACGTGCTAGGGAAAGGCCCGGGAAAAAGATCGGACGAGAAACCCGTCGAACCATCACGGGAGGAGCCGAGGCAGAGCCCCTCCGCGATGGCAGCGTGTCACGGAGGTGAGGCCTCCGCGATGGCTCCGTGACACGTTGCCCTTGTCCAGGCCCAAGTATATAATGCCCCCACTTTGGTTGGAAATCATTAAACACTTAGTAAAATTTCCAGAAACGTTGTGAACAGAGGGAAGACGAAGAAAATTAAATATTTTCGTCCGATTACACTGCCAAACGCTGCCCAAACCCAAATTAATCCTAGATACCAAGGTATTTAGCAGCAGAGAGCATTTCTACGGAGTTAGTTTCGCGAAATACGGCCGACGAATCGGCGAGCCGCCGAACTAAAGTAAGTAGAATTGCTCTAAATTAATGTCTATGTGTTCCTAGCTGAGAAGTAAATAATTCTCCCTTATGGGCCGCTAAAAAATAGCGAGTTTTTGACCGTCTTTCGATAAGCCTAAGTTTAGGCTATAAATTAAATTGAAAGTAACGTCGCTCTTTACAATAACGTTGTATTTAGTATTGATTGACGTATTTATGAATGCAGTTGGGAGAAAATAGTAGAAGTACCGGCCGAGCCTCATCCGACGGACGAATATTCAAAGATAAGGTATGTAAAGTTAAGTTTCCTCGGCAAGTTAAGTAGCATTGAAGCAGTATAGTAATTTACAGACCAGTAGAATGTTCGGAAATCGATTATTGTGTTATTATGAATATGGGTGCAATATGAGCAGTTTTGGGTTGTAACGTGTACGATACCTATCCGTACGATATAGATTTGGGTGTAAGTGGTTAAGGTTGCCCAGTATATTCAGTATGTGATGTAATATGCCATGTTAAGATATTGTTGTGTTTAGCTGAAACCTCGCAAGGTAGTACAGTATCAGTAAGCATTCCCGATATAGAATAGTAAATGTATATGGTTTAGAAAGCATGTTAGAAATAGGAAATTATGTTAACACAGAAACTTAGTAAACAGTATAGCTTTCAGTAGAAACACTTCCTCGTATAACTTTTACCCCAGTACAGTTTGACAGGAGGCTATATTTATATTTATACTTACCTGTCTCAGCATGTATCAGACACTTACAGATTACTATTATTAGCTTAGTATGTGATTTATACGATACCCTACATCTGTTAACCTTAGCTTATGAGATACATAGACAGCATGATTAGTTGAGACCATTGTATTGATTGAGGGTTGGATTACCTAGCGTCCCTGACCGCCCAGGGTTAATAGCTGTATCGAATCGTCCGCCAGAGGACGAGGATACGTCGCTCTACGGAGTGATATGCCGTCCCGCAAGGGGACGAAGATGGGATGCCAGTTTCCCCATATTGTGCCTTGGTCGGCCCTTATACACCCCCGTCGAGCGGGTACGCCCGGGGGGTTGATTTAGAGTCCTTCGGACTCAGATACAGTTATAGTCAGGGGCTCAGCGAGCCTAAGTGCATACCCAGGGACCGACAGGATGCTTACAACCACTATAGGAGATGGGATGACCGGGGTAGGGGCATAGATTCTGTGTTGATTGTACCTCCCGGCTTATGGGGGCCGGGTAAGGTTTGTGTGTGCTATGTTATGTTATGTATGCTATGCTATGTTGTATTAGACACGAGTGGGTTGGTAGTAGAATGATACGCCTCCAGGTATGATTCCTACTTCCTTCGGTATTAGTAAGAACAGGTACGATCTACTTCATCAGACAGTTAAGTTATTCCTCCTACTTCTGCTTCATCGGTCATATTATTGCTTTCAGATGTTGTTTTCAGTTATATTATTTCAGTTGCTTTACATACTCAGTACCAGTGGTACTGACGCCCAGTGGGGCGCTGCATTACTTGCCTGCAGGTACTCATAGACGAGCAGGCGATTCTACGTGACTCCCTGTCAGCGGTTGAGTATTCAGCTCCAGTCATCTGGAGGCTGAATTTCAGAGGTGTAGTTTAGTTTCTTTTGTTGTATATAGTACGGGTAGGTCGGGGCCTTGTCCCGGCCAGTTCTATTACTATTCCTAGAGGCTTGCAGTTTGTATGTATTCCCTGTGGTCAGATGAGCCGGTCGTGTGGGGCCGTGCAGTTGTATAGTTGCCTTTACTCTTTCTTTCTTTGTAATGGCCGTGTGGGGCCATAGTTTGCCAGTAGTGGTGACCTTGCCGGTCACGTAGCTTTTCAGTATGCTATGTTTGAGTTATAGATAACTAGACAGCATGGTGGCCTTGTCGGCCCGCATAGGTTCCCCTGAATTGAGGTGTTTCTGGTCAGCTGTTAATTGCAGGTACAGGAGGCTATAGGCCAATGGGCCGGAGGCTGTGTTTACCGCCGTTATATAGACCTTTGTTTCCAGAAATGTGAGTTAGAGCCAGCCAGGCACCAGATGTGCCCAGGCTTAACAGTCCAGCTGGTCAGGTCCTAGTAGGGCACCAGGTGCCAGTCATACCCCCCAAGGCGGGATGTGACAAACTTGGTATCAGAGCAGGTCGTGTCCTAGGGAGTCTGCAAGCCGTGCTAAGTAGAGTCTTGTCTATGAATGTGTTGTGCACCACATACTATAGGCAGGAGGCTGCGAGGCATAATATGATGGTTACCCTTCTTTCTCAGTCAGTCGTGCTTTAGAGCGGCACAGTATAAGGTTGAGTCCCTGAGAACTTACCGTATTCTTTGATTACAGATACAAAGGCAGATCAGCATTACCCTATCACAGGCAGAAGATCAAAAATAGCAACGGAAGAGAGTATCAGTCAGTTGTATGATAACTACAGCAGCAGGAGGAGGTATCAGAGACCTCCCAGCGTGATACCTTTATTGGCATTATTCCTAGTATACGTTGATAACGTCAGAATAGGGAGTCAGCAGTATAATGTACATATGAGTTGATTTACTTATTAGTTATATAAGATCTGATTATGATTACAGATAAGGTCAGACCACCAGGTAGGTATAAGAAAGAGAGAAAAAAATGTAGGAATCCCAAATACATCTTTTTGGATATGGTACAGTTGAATGCTTTATTTGTTGTAATAAGAAAAGGGTTATTCCTACCTCTTAAGTTCGATATCTGTATAGAAAAGGAGCATAAGACTTGAGAGGGGGTTGCCGAATGATGCAGTAAGTAAAGATGGGTTGATTGATCCTAGTAAGTAGTGGAAGATATAGAGAGCCCTTATGATTACGTAGGCTGTGCAGACCCTTATGATAACCAGCCAGTACAGAAAGTAAGACTGTTACCTTACCCGAAGTAGGGGTAATAGACCTGCTAGTGATGAATGCCTAATAATAGTCAAGTTTGAGCCAGAAAAAGGCCAAGCCCGCCATATATGCTAACAGATAGCAAGACATACCTGTAAGATTATAGTTATGATCTAGTTGTGACATCGAGAGATATAGAGGTTATGTGAATCCGATGGGCTTGAGTATACGCCCAAAGAAGTATAGGCCGAGGCTTGATCAGTAATCTCATTAGCAATGAAAGGTAGGTACCTTGAACCCCAGAGTTCAGTTTAAGTAAGATGAGAGGCATAAGCAGGAATGTCAGATCTTGTGGGGAAATTAGAACTACCCCGGATTGATAAAGTATCGTATTAAGGATTAAGCTTCGCGCTGACAGTAAGATTGCGGTTCAGAATACCGCAGTATGTCCGCTATGGAAAGGTTAAGAAGTTACCGATACAGCAATTCTAATCCAGTGTAGCCTAGAGATGAGGCCCAGCAGACAGTTATGGGCTCTCAATATATGCCTAGTAAGGCTACAGGATTCGAGCGTCGACCCCCACCTCGCAGAGCGGCGGGATATTAAATAGCAGATAATAACTAGAATGTTTATGTTTGTTACTTTCAGAATGGGGTGACAATGCAATGAAATGATAAGTCAGGGTAGAAGATATTATTAGGCCGTAAGAAGCAATGTATCTTGTACGATATGAGATTCAGCAGAGCATGTCAGAAATTATGAATTACCACAGGAATCAGTACATATTGTACGTAGCCAGCGATATATAGATATACAGATAATAGATCGGTTGTGAGTGGCTGCCTATAAGGGCTACAATCACAGATGCTGATTAGTAATAGAAAGCCTATACAAATTGCATTGGGGGACCAAAAAAAAAGAAAAGGAGAAGAAAGAGGGAGAAGAAAGAAAGAAAAGAAGAAGAGAGAGGGCGGATTAAGTGTGAGTTACGTATGAAGTCATAAAAACTATCTCAGTTTTCAGTTATTAGATTAACATACTTATGTGTTGTTGTCAGATTAAGGCTCTAGGAGCTTACCAGAGTTATTGACCTAAGACAGATGGCTAGATGATAAAGGCACAAGGTGCGCAGACAGTCGTTCAGGTTATCCCAGCAACAAGTAGCCTTAGCATTCGGCCAGAAGGCCAGATAAGCTCTGTCTATACCGGTAGATTACTTGTCAGATTCTCCGGCATAATAAACCAGTATGACCATTAGTTATATGCCAATTCCTTGTAAATGTGAATTTTAGCTAAGTTTAGTAGCCTTTGCGGTCACATGGTATCGGAGGCTGGTGTACAAATAGATACACAGAAAAATTGAAGTAATGAGGACCTAGCCTGGACCTACCACTCCGATCGAAGTACGCAATTCCTGTGGTTAGCCGGGTACTGCAGAGGGCCCGTGGAAGGATTTTCCACCTTAGCAGAACCTCTGACTAAGTTGGCACAGAAGGCAGCGAAGTTCCAGTAGACTGAGGCGTGTAAGTAGAACTTCCAGGAGTTAACAGCCAGGTTAACCGTAGCCCCAGTGTTAGTATGGCCAGGAGATACAGAGGGTTGATGCAGCATGGCGAAGTAATAATTTATGCTTTAGAAAGGGAAGATTTTGTATCACCCAGGAAGGGTTAATGTGGTAGCAGATGCCCTTAGCCTGAACTGCCTGAACAGCGAGGATAGACTCGAGGATTACACCAGTTAGCTAGTTAGCCAGTCACATAGCAGAAGTAAAGGATAACAGAACGATAATACAGAATGCCGCAGCGTTATTGTTAGTGGTGGAGGTAAAAGAACGACAGTATGAGGATCCCGATTTAGTCCAGCTCAGAGATAGAGTTCAGAAGGGTAAGGAGCCAGATTTTCAGACAACCGGGGATGATGTGCTATATTGTAAGGGCCGCCTTTGTGTCCCGAATGTCTCAGGACTTCGCGGACAGATCATGCATGAGGTACACTACGCTCGCTATTCCCTTCACCCAGGGGCGACGAAAATGTACCACGACATTAGAGACATCTACTGGTGGCCAGGTATGAAAACTGAGATAGCCGAATTTGTGTCTAGGTGTGCTAATTGTCAGCAGGTGAAAGTAGAGCACTAGAAACCGGGTGGTTTGACTCAAGAGATAATGATACCTCTGTGGAAATGGAGAGTAATAAACATGGATTTTGTAACAGGGTTACCCCGTACTAGACTCAGAAATGATTCCATTTGGGTAATAGTTGACAGACTGACAAAATCAGCTCATTTCCTGCCAGTAAGGGCTACCTTCTCAGCTGAGGATTATGCCGAATTGTATATCAGAGAAATAGTTAGATTGCATGGAGTGCCGACATCTATCATTTCAAACAGAGGGACACAGTTTATAGCTAGGTTCTAGCAGTCATTTCAGAAAGGTCTGGGGACGCAGATTAATCTGAGTACAGCATTCCATCCTCAGATAGACAGGCAAGCTGAACGTACAATTCAGACGCTCGAAGATATGCTACGAGCGTGTGTGTTAGATTTTGGGGGTAGCTGGGATTAACATCTTTCGTTAATCGAATCTTCTTATAATAACAGCTACCATTCAGCTATTCAGATGGCGCCTTTTGACGCATTGTACGGGCGGAAATGTAGATCGCCAGTGGGCCGGTTTGAGATAGGAGAATCAGCATTAGTTGGCCCAGACATTGTTCGGCAGTCCGAGGAAAAGATAAAGCTTATCCGAGAACGTTTACTGACCGCTCAGAGCCGTCAGAAGTCATATGCAGATAGACGACGCAGAAATCTAGAATTTTTGGTAAACGACTGGGTATATCTGAAAGTGTCCCCGATGAAAGGGGTAATGAGGTTTTGCAAGAAAGGCAAGCTTAGCCCAAGATTCATTAGGCCATATCAGATTCGGCGAAGAATAGGCCGCGTGGCATATGAGTTAAACTTGCCTCCAGAGTTAGCATCTGTTCACCCAGTATTCCATGTTTCTATGTTAAGAAAATTCGTAGGGGACCCTTCTACAGTAGTTCCAGTCCAGGATGTTTAGGTCACAGAGGAGTTAGCCTATGAAGAGGTTCCCGTAGCCATTTTAGACAGACAGATTCGCATGCTGAGAACTAAAGACGTTGCGTCTGTCAAGGTATTGTGGCGTAACAGAAATCGGGAAGAAATGACATGGGAGGCTGAAGAAGACATGAAAATCACATATCCTCACCTATTTCAAGCCTAGTCAGATGACAGGTATGCCCGTATCAGTACTTATACAGTATCTTATGATTGTATGTTTGTAAATGATAAAGAAGGAGTGATATTTAGTTGTCCAGTGAAGTTTAGAACATTGTGTGCAGTGCCTGTGTTGGACTTTTCTGCATTTCAGGTTTTTGCGATAGTCCATGTTACAGGGGAAACTCTGCCAAAATTTTCCCAGAAAGTAAAGTAAGCAGTCCTCTAGATAGCAGTATACATTCGAGGACGAATGTTCCTAAGGGGGGGAGAATGTTATACCCCGTAGAATTCCCGGCACTTAGATGACCTATTCGCACGTTGGTTAAGCATATTTGAAGGCCATACGTGCTAGGGAAAGGCCCGGGAAAAAGATCGGAACAGAAACCCGTCGAACAATCGCGGGAGGAGCCGAGGCAGAGCCCCTCCGCGATGGCAGCGTGTCACGGAGGTGAGGCCTCCGCGATGGCTCCGTGACATGTTGCCCTTGTCTAGGCCCAAGTATATAAAGCCCCCACTTCGGTTGGAAATCATTTAACACTTAGTAAAATTTCCAGAAACATTGTGAACAGAGGGAAGACGAAGAAAATTAAATATTTTCGTCCGATTACACTGCCAAACACTGCCCAAACCCAAATTAATCCTAGATACCAAGGTATTTAGCAGCAGAGAGCATTTCTACGGAGTTAGTTTCGCGAAATACGGCCAACGAATCGGCGAGCCGCCGAACTAAAGTAAGTAGAATTGCTCTAAATTAATGTCTATGTGTTCCTAGCTGAGAAGTAAATAATTCTCCCTTCTGGGCCGCTGAAAAATAGCGAGTTTTTGACCGTCTTTCGATAAGCCTAAGTTTAGGCTATAAATTAAATCGAAAGTAACGTCGCTCTTTACAATAACGTTGTAGTTAGTATTGATTGACGTATTTATGAATGCAGTTGGGAGAAAATAGTAGAAGTACCGGCCGAGCCTCGTCCGACGGACGAATATTCAAAGATAAGGTATGTAAAGTTAAGTTTCCTCGGCAAGTTAAGTAGCATTGAAGCAGTATAGTAATTTATAGACCAGTAGAATGTTCAGAAATCGATTATTGTGTTATTATGAATATGGGTGCAATATGAGCAGTTTTGGGTTGTAACGTGTACGATACCTATCCGTACGATATAGATTTGGGCGTAAGTGGTTAAGGTTGCCCAGTATATTCAGTATGTGATGTAATATGCCATGTTAAGATATTGTTGTGTTTAGCTGAAACCTCGCAAGGTAGTACAGTATCAGTAAGCATTCCCGATATAGAATAGTAACTGTATATGGTTTAGAAAGCATGTTAGAAATAGGAAATTATGTTAACACAGAAACTTAGTAAACAGTATAGCTTTCAGTAGAAACACTTCCTCGTATAACTTTTACCCCAGTACAGTTTGACAGGAGGCTATATTTATATTTATACTTACCTGTCTCAGCATGTATCAAACACTTACAAATTACTATTATTAGCTTAGTATGTGATTTATACGATACCCTACATCTGTTAACCTTAGCTTATGAGATACACAGACAACATGATTAGTTGAGACCATTGTATGGTTTAAGGGTTGGATTACCTAGCATCCCTGACCGCCCAGGGTTAATACCTGTATCGACTCGTCCACCAAAGGACGAGGATATGTCGCTCTACGGAGTGATATGCCGTCCCGCAAGGGGACGAAGATGGGATGCCAGTTTCCCCATATTGTGCCTTGGTCGGCCCTTATACACCCCTGTCGAGCGGGTACGCCCGGGGTGTTGATTTAGAGTCCTTCGGACTCAGATACAGTTATAGTCAGGGGCTCAGCGAGCCCAAGTGCATACCCAGGGACCGGCAGGATGCTTACAGCCACTATAGGAGATGGGATGACCGGGGTAGGGGCATAGATTCTGTGTTGATTGTACCTCCCGGCTTATGGGGGCCGGGTAAGGTTTGTGTGTGCTATGTTATGTTATGTATGCTATGCTATGTTGTATTAGACACGAGTGGGTTGGTAGTAGAATGATACGCCTCCAGGTATGATTCCTACTTCCTTCGGTATCAGTAAGAACAGGTACGATCTACTTCATCAGACAGTTAAGTTATTCCTCGTACTTCTGCTTCATCGGTCATATTATTGCTTTCAGATGTTGTTTTCAGTTATATTATTTCAGTTGCTTTACATACTCAGTACCAGTGGTACTGACGCCCAGTGGGGCGCTGCATTACTTGCCTGCAGGTACTCATAGACGAGCAGGCGATTCTACGTGACTCCCTGTCAGCGGTTGAGTATTCAGCTCCAGTCATCCGGAGGCTGAATTTCAGAGGTGTAGTTCAGTTTCTTTTGTTGTATATAGTACGGGTAGGGAGGGGCCCTGTCCCAACCAGTTCTATTACTATTCCTAGAGGCTTGCAGTCTGTATGTATTCCCTGTGGTCAGATGAGCCGGTCGTGTGGGGCCGTGCAGTTGTATAGTTGCCTTTACTCTTTCTTTCTTTGTAATGGCCGTGTGGGGCCATAGTTTGCCAGTAGTGGTGACCTTGCCTGTCACGTAGCTTTTCAGTATGCTATGTTTGAGTTATAGATAACTAGACAGCATGGTGGCCTTGTCGGCCCGCATAGGTTCCCCTGAATTGAGGTGTTTCTGGTCAGCTGTTAATTGTAGGTACAGGAGGCTATAGGCCAATGGGCCGGAGGCTGTGTTTACAGGTGTTATATAGCCCTTTGTTTCCAGAAATGTGAGTTAGAGCCAGCCAGGCACCAGATGTACCCAGGCTTAACAGTCCAGCAGGTCAGGTCCTAGTAGGGCACCAGGTGCCAGTCATACCCCCCAAGGCGGGATGTGACAAGGTATGTAAGGCTATGAGTGGGTGCTTCCTTCTACACCCATGCCCATTCCCTATCAATTTTTGATTAGTTTTGGATGATCAAGTATGGGTTTTCATTCAATTGTATGATTCTTGCATCTCTACTCATGGGTATGATTGAATTGAGTTGATATTGATGATTTATCGAGCTTGGGTGGATTCTCACTTAATTTTTTTTACCAAAATTGTTTTTCTAAAAATTGAATCTAAAATGCCCATGTGTGGATAGTTCATATAGAATGTGATGATGATGGAGTAGATGATGAAAGGCATGTTTCCAACCTTACCCACGATTTTGATGATGTTTTCAAAGAAGATTACATAGCCCCAAGTAAATAGAGCTTTGGGTTATGCCCAAATGATGATTTCAATTGTGATTTTCCCCGACATGAGCTTACCACATGGTTCAGATGAAATTTTACTTTAACCCTTATTATGAATTCTAGCTTGTGGTATGTTTCAAAGTAAAGCCTTCTCTATGCGTAAATCCTTAATTGTTATGCATGTTATTGTCTAACTTTATCAAGGACAATGTTAAGCTTCATTTCACATGATGTTGAGTCTAAGCATGATTTCATTCTAAGCTTTGTCGAAATGACATTGTTGAGCTTCATATTTATATGATGTCTAGTGTATGCATGATTTCGTAATTAGCTTTGTCAATAGACAATGTTGAGATTTGTTTCATACGATGTTGATTTTATGCATGATTTCATGTTGAGCTTCGTCACTTGATGATGTTGAGCTTCGTATTTATATGATGTAGAGCATTGCATGTTTTGGGATAAGAGTCTAGCACTGAGCGGGCTAAGGGTCGATAACCCTATGCCCCAGAACTACGTGCCAACGTGGGTTGATTCTATTATATTATTGGGACCTTCCTTGTGAGCTATCCCCGGCTTGAATAGCCCCTTTCAGCTTGATATCGTATCATGGTAGCGTCCCTAGCCCTGACAAGATTTTAGATGGCTCTTCCCACTTTAGTGTAATAGTCGGGACCATGTAAGATCTATGTGGTATATCGGTTAAGTGACGAGTCTCCCACTATTTTTATATCATTCGAATTTGCATATCCATTACTCATGATATTTATCTAATGTATGCATGATCAACAAGCAAGATTTGACTCATTGTTCATCTTTTGATATAAATATTATGAGTTAACTTTGAGTCATTCGAGTCAGTTATGAGGTGTTAAAGCCATGTATGAACATGTTATGATAAGAGTACGATTTCAGAATGAATGCATGTAGTCTTCTACTTACACTTAAAAGTTTATTATATGTATGAATGATTTTAAATGATTGATGTTATCAAAGCAGTTTTACTTACCTTGCATACTCGGTACATTTCACATACTGACTACATACCTTCTATGTTGCATCATTTCATGATGCAGGATCCGTATCACAGGTTCAACCCTGTTCGTAGCCGCTTATCAGAATTTTCACATGCTTGGTTTGTGAGTCCTCATCATTCGAGGACTAGACTTTCATTTATCTAGGATGTATTTTCAGTTTCAGTATTGTTGACCTAGTTAGGGGCGTTGTCCCATCAGCTCGTCAAGATTAGAGGCTTATCATACTTAGGCATGTATTCAGCTTCAGATGTTCTTTCTATTGTTATGTCAAGTTAGATTTTCGCTGAGTTTATGATTATGTTTTTTCATGTTTACTGAATGAGTTAGTGAGTTCTTATGCCATGGGTTGACTTGGGGTCTCTCGGGGTCCCTTGTCCCGTGTCTATGATCCGGGTTTACGCTTGGGTTATGACATGTTTAGAGTCATATCTTGTTATTAGCATCCCTGTAGTCACTTTAGGTGACTATGACTTTATTGATTACCTACAAGACATTATTGTGTTGCTATGCCTTCAAAACAACTATGCTTAGCATCCTAATAGATTTAGTTCAAAGTACTATTTTATTGGATGCCTAGGGGGCTGCACAATTTAGATGCAGGGAGCTACACCTAATATTAGTGATCCTATAGCTTGTTATGACATTCAGATTGTCATTAGGTCACTCAAGACCCCACCCTCTTCTTTCTAAGCGAGCTGGTTCTATAATTGTCTTCATGACCAGCTGGCTAGCAGTGGAAACATTGTATAGGGGCAAGTAAAAGTTGTGTTATGCCTAAGGGCTATGCTATGTTTACTGAGCAATGCGCAAATATAGATGTTATGCCTATCAGATGCTACACAAGCTGCTCAAGGAGCAAAATATAATTATGATATGCCTATGGGGCTACGTTATGCTCACAAAGCAATGTGAAGTATAGAAAGACTATATTGAGGCTTGCAGAACCACTTGAAGTCTGGTTCCCTTACGGAAATTATTTATGCCTGAGTTGGCATTACTGACCTTCAGAAGAGCTTTGTTTCTCATAGTGCTTTTACAAGAGCATAGAAGGATCAAGATACAAATACAGGAGCCTCACGTACTCACCTAAAGTTGCCTAAGAGGCTACTTACAAAGATACGTTGATTGTCTAAGGGGCTACCTATAGGTACACATTGATTTCCTGTGAAGGTCTAGTTACAGTTTAGCTACGGAACAACACACAGATGCATGCTAATTGCCTATGAAGGGTTGGTTTCATATAAACTACAAAACACCTTCGTGGCTACAGTGGTATTAGTAGAGGTATATAGATTGGATTGTTCTTGCCGGGGATTATGGGGCCCAGGTAGGTTATTGTTTGATTGTTTGTACCTGCCAGGATTATGGGGGCCAGGTTAGGTTCTTGTTTGACTAATGTTTGTTATTATAGAATTGTATGGATGAGATTGCTTAGGTTATCCTATATCTTTTTTAGTTGTTTATGTTTAGTTCTTATTATCAGTTTCAGTTCCAGCTTATTATTGCCTTCCATACTCGGTGCATGTTGTGTTGACGCCTATATTACTTTCTTGCAGGTTCAAATAGACAGGTTTTGAGACCTCCGTAGTAGCTATTCAAACTCAGCAGTGTGGTCAGTTCCTCTCTTCTGGAGTTGCCATACTTCAGAGGTTTACCTGTCTTTTGTTGTATAGTTTATTTGGGTGGGTCAGGCTCTGTCCTGGCCAAGTATTTTTTCCTTAGAGACTTGCAGATAGTGGGATTGCATAGAAGTATGTTGTTGTCCATGTTGTCGTTATTGTTTTGTCTGAGCAGTTTGGTGGTTTAATTGCCCTTGCATATATATATATATATATATATATATATATATATATATATACACGTACCTTCACATTATTTTGATTTAGACAATATGATTGTCTTGTCAGCCCGCATAGGATGTTATTACTACATGAATGTTTGGGTCAGTTGATTACCTACGTAGGTGTTTATATTGCGGCCTTGTTGTCCGAGGGCTACGTTTGAGCCAAGATATACTTGATTGTTTTCTTGTTTATGTGTTGCTGGTGGGCAACAGAGGTGTATATGTCCAGCTAAGTCAGCTCAGGGTCTAGTGTGGGATTATGTGTCAGTTACGCCTCCCAAGGAGGGGTGTGACATTAATATTTTTTTTCATACAACTATACGTTGTAGACACCTCTTTAATTGGAGAGTTTCTTTTGGACATTTATCAAAAATGGTGTCATTGTTGGGGATTAGAAATTGATAGCCATTTGTGTTTTGTTGATTCATATTTTTATTGCATCTTGTTATTTTTTTATGTGTTTTTGTTGTACTTGGTATTTGAATATGTGACATGATGTACCATGGTGATGAAGGAGGTGTCATTCTTCTACCTCCAATGGTAGAGAATGTCATCTTCCATAATACTCACCATGCTCCATCTTCTACAAAAAAAAGGCTTATTAGAGGGCCTTTTATCCGAGGGTTCTAATCTCCACATCAAAAAGTATATGGATATTTGTTGATCCTTGACTATGGTCAATATTATTTAGGAATCTATACTGTTAAGGCTATTCCCTTTTTCCCTAATAGGAGAAGCAGCAAATTTGACATGAAGAACTTCCCGTGGGGGCAATATCTTCTTGGAATGACTTGTTTGATGCTTTTATTGACAGATTTTCCTCCCTTCCTGGATGTTACAATTGCAAGATGAGATCACTAATTTTTATCAAAGGAATGGTGAAACTCTCAATGAGGTATGACTAAGATTTAAGTGGAAAGTGGCACAATATCCAACACATGGCCTTTAGGATATACTCCTTCAACACACCTATTGCTCATTAGATTCTAACAATAAAACTATCATAAATACTTTAGTTGGGGGTTCTTTAATGGACCAAACTTTTGAGTTTGCTAAATTCTTGCTTGAGAAAGTTGCTAGAATGAATCGTGCATGGGGTAAAAGGGGTACCGAAAGAGCAGCAGGTACCACCTCCACAAATATTTTTGGAAAGGGGAAGAGGAAAGGCGAAGTACAAGAGAGAAAAATAGCAACTATAATGAAACTTCTTGAAATTCTCACTAGGCAGTTAATGGAAACAAAGGTATGGAGTTTGAATGCAATTGGGACACGAATGGAGTAAATTGATGATGAGGTTTATTTCCTCAATGATGAAAAATAGTGTGTCATGGTGAACCACAGTATGGGTTCCTACCATAGTCATCAAGAAGCAAGTCAAAGCTCTTGGAGATAGGGATATGGGAATCAAGGTCAGAACTATAAGCATGCAGCTGATGGAAGAGATCGAGAGAAAGAAGAGTTCATAAACTAAAAAATTGAAATCATGATTGAACATGTTTTGGAAAGAGTGGTCTCAACCGATTTGGGAGTTTGGGAGTATGATCTATTAAACCTCACTCATATTGTGGAATCTCATGCCATCTCCATTAAGAACATTGAAGAAAGAATGAGTCAATTGACCTCCCAAATTAAACCGATAATAGGTGTGGATATGAAGGGTCAAATTGTTGAAAAGGCTACCAAAAATTTTGATTGCATTCGATGTAATGGGAAAAACATCATTAGAAGTGGTAAGACTCTTCATACTAGGGTGGAGGATGTTGATAAAGAAAGTGTGGAACAAAATTACAAGGCAGTGATTTTAGAGGAGTCACTAGAAGCGATCTTGTTGAATCACAATAGCGAGGGAATTAAGGGATTTGAAGAAGTGTTTCACGCTTTAACAGGATTAGGGTCCTACTCATACCAATGAAATAAGCTCGACCTTGACCTAAAAAATTGGAAAACACTCCCTTCAAAGCCATCAATCATTGAACCTCTGGTGTTGGAGCTTAAATCTCTTCTTGATCACTTGAGGTACGCATATCTTGGTGAGAATGAAACCTTGCCAGTGATCATTTATGTGAAACTAAACAAGAAGCAAGTGGAAGCCTTGCTATCGGTCTTAAGGAAGCACATTAGAGCACTTGGTTGGACTATTGCGTATATAATTAGCATACCTCTAGGTATTTTCACCCATAAGATTAACCTTCAAGAGGATTGCACCACATCCATCGAGCATCAGAGAAGGTTGAATCCATATATGCAAGAGGTGATTAAAAAAGAGATCATCAAGTGGTTGGATGCAGCGGTTGTATTCTCGATAGCCGATAGTACTTGGGTGAGTCCGGTTCAATATTTACCTACAAAAGGAGGAATAACTAATAGCTTTGAATGAGAAAGTTGAAATGATAGACATATGGCTAGTGACAGGATGGAGATATGCACGAACTATCAAAAGTTGAATTCATGGACCAAAAAAGATCATTTTCCCATCCCATTCATGGATCAAATGCTTGATTGACTAGACGAGCAAGATTATTATTACTTCCATAATGGACATTTGGGGTACAATTATATTTCAATTGCCTTAGAATATTAAGAGAAAATCACTTTTCCTTGTCCCTTGGAATCTTTGCATTCAAACGAATGGCGTTTGGGCTTTGCAACGCCCCCAATACATTTCTAAGGTTCATGATGTCTATCTTTTCAAATATGGTGGAAGACACCATGGAAGTCTTCATAGATTACTTCTCGATGGTGGGAGATTCGTTTGAGGATTGTTTGTCTCACTTTAATGATGTCTTAAAGCAACGTGAAAAAATGTATCTGTTGCTAAATTGGGAGAAATGTCACTTCATGTAAAAGAGTGTATTGTTTTGGGTCATAAAATTTCAAAGAAATTTATAGTAGTGGACAAAATGAAAGTTAAGGTTATCTTCAAGCTACCACCTCTCAAAACCGCAAAAGGGATAAGAAGTTTCTTGGGTCATGCGGGTTTTTATAAAAGATTCGTCATTGAATTCTCAAAGGTGGCTCACCCTTTGTTTAGGTTTTTGGAGAAGGAGGCTAAATTTCATTTGATGATACTTTTATGAAAGAATTCCTTTGTTTGAAGGAGAAACTTATATTCGTTTCTATCATTTTGGCACTCGATTAGGAGAAACCGTTTGAATTCATGTGTGATGCTAGTGGTGTTGCTTTAGTGGTTGTGCTTGGGCAAAGAAAATAAAAAATATTCCATCAAATACACTATGCCAACAAGGCCTTGAATAAATCTCAAACAAAAAATACACGATAATGGACCAAGAGTTTCTTGTAGATGTATTTGCTTTTTAGAAGTTTCGAGCATATCTTTTGGGTATGAATGTTGTGGCTCATACAGGTCATGCAACACTCTAATACCTTATGGAAAAAAATATGCTAAACCCAAACTCATTTGATGGGTTCTTTTGTAGCAAGAATTTGATTTTGAAGTAAAAGACCATTGGGGTTGTGAAAATCCGGTGGCTGGCCACCTTTCTTGATAAGTGGAAGAAAGCAGGCCCGTTAGAGACAATGACATAAATGATGTATTTGCCAATGAACATATTTCGTCAACCTCTCAAGATCTAGTTCTATGGTTTGCTGATTTTGCAAAAATTTTATCTAGTTATATGATGCTTGAAGGTCTAAATTTCAACAAAAAGAAGAAATTTTTGCATGACGTCCGCAAATTTTATTGGGATGAGCCTTACCTTTTCTATATGTGTGTCCAATTTTTTCCTGAAGTAGAAATGATGCCCATCTTAGAGGCATTCCATTCTTTTCCCATTGGAGATCAACATGGTAGTGCACGAACAACATTAAAGGTCCTACAATGTGGGTTCTATTGGCCTGCCACTCACCATGATGCTGAAGATCTTGTTAAGCATTATGATAAATGTCAATGTTTTGATAACATCTCTATGCGTGATGAACTCCCTTTAACTTTGATCCTAGAGGCCGAGGTATTTGATGTATCTAGAATCAATTTCATGGGATCCTTTGTGAGTTCTTATGGGAACACATATATTCTAGTGGCAATTGACTGTCTGTCTAAATGGGTAGAGGTCGTGGCATTACAAAATAATAAAGGGAGAAGAATGGTTGAATTCTTGAATAAACATATTTTTTGTAGGTTCGTCACCCCTCATGCCATCATCAGTGACGGCGGGAGGGTGGTCTCATTTTTGCAATCGCCTATTCAGTGCATTACTGACCAAATATGGTGTGAAACATAAAGTCGCCACTCCTTAACATCCCCAAATGAGTGGCCAAGTGGAGGCTTCAAAATCCAGAGATCAGGTCAATTCTAAGAAAGATGGTAAATGCCAACAGAACTGATTAGGCAAAGAAGCTCGATGTTGCACTTTAGGCATATCGAACTACTTTCAAAACACCCTTTGACATGTCTCCCTATCAGATGGTCTTTGGTAAGGCTTGCCATCTACTTGAAGAACTTAAAAATAAGGCCATGTTGGCACTAAAAAGCTTGAATCTCAAGTGGGAAACAACTGCCCATGTAAGGGTTGAGGATCTTAATGAGATTGACGAGTTCAGGATGCGAGCTTATGAGAGTGCTTCCCTATACAAGGCTCGAATGAAACACCTCCATGATTAGATGTTATTAAAACTGGAGTCTTCTCATGGGGATTAGGTGCTTTTATTCTACTCAAGGCTTCACCTATTCCAGGGAAAATTGAAATCCAAGTGGTCCAACCCACTAAAACTGTCTCAACTCTTGTCGAATGGATCCATTGAACTCGAAGGGGAAGACAGGCTGAAGTTTAAGGTGAACGAACAATAAGTCAAGAAATAATTGAGTATCCCTATAGAGGTCACCTTATTGGGGTAACTTACCTCGATGAGCCTTTGTTGTAAGGTATATTCATCATGTTGTGATGTTAAATCAAGCGCTTATTGGGATGCAACTCAAGTGTTCATTTTTCTTTAAATTTTTTTCTTCACTTGTTGTTGTTTTTTTTTTGATGCTAAGAAGTTTCTAGATCAACATAAGCTACCTCAAGAAACATACGGAGGGCATCTCCAGAACTCATGAGAGACACATGTGGGATTCTGTGGCACGTAGGAGTAACAAATTCCCCAACCATAAAATCAAAGAAATATTGATATCTTCCAAGACCATGTGCGCTTCCCACTACACCCCCATGTCTTGACTCGTGTTTTGTAGTTGTCGCACATTTGGAGAACCAGAAAGCTCTTACTTAGGCTTTAAATTTAGCATCTCCTGTGATGAACATGCAAGAGCGCAGGTGCCATGTTGTAACACGCAGGTCTGGCGCATGTGTCAACCAGAATCCTAAAAGAAAATCGTCCAAAATTGTGCATCTCCACATCATTCACGAAACGCAGGTCCCCACATATAGTACCTAGGTCCAATGCGTGTCTTTGGACAGATCACAATAGCTCTCGGTGCATAAGCTTTCCTTCACACCTGCATCTCACAGGAACCAACCTGAGGCACCCATGCCTCCACCAGCCCAGGGAGTTCTTTCACCCATTCTTCCCTTATTTTCTTTAATCTTCCACATTGGGACAATGCATTATTTTCGTTGGGGGTGAAGTCTGAGTAACCCACTCATTAGTGATGCATGATTGAGCCCTATGAAAGATTGGGTGACATCATTCATAACGACAAATCATTATTGCTGCTATTTTGCATTGTCTCAGTTGAACAAACTCTGAGGGTTTTCTTTATTCCACGATTCTTTTTCAAGAAGAAAAATTTTTTTATTTTAATTTTTGTATCGAATTGGGTGACATTTCTCGAAGATATATTGAGAAGTGACTTTTTTAAGGAAATTCCATGTTTTAGTTCGTTATTTTGAGTCATGTTGTACTTGTCTTGAGTGGTACCACCAAATAATATTGTTGACTCAGAAAGTTAATATTTGAGAAAAAAGAGAACTTAAAAAGCATTTTTTGTCATGATGCCTACATTCTTTATTTTGATTTTTTATTCAAAAATATCCTGTACGAAACTCGAAATAATTTGTCAAAAGTCATTCGTTTCAATTGTCTTTGTGAATAGCTATACTTCTTGGAATTTTGATGACTTGTGTGGTAAGGATGTAGCTTGTTCTTGTGAATACGTGTTTTCTAGTACTTGCCCCGAATGTTATTTAAGATGAAATTCTAGACGTGACTGAGCTTGGAAAATGACCTTAGGCCCTTTTTGAAAAAAATTCACTTCACAGAAAAATTCCCTCCTTTAACATTGATCTTAGTTAACCATTTTCTGATCCTTAAACCCCTTTTCATGAAAACCTTGTTACACACCTTTACCCCTCTAGAATCCTCTACTTTGGCACCCGTTCCTCCCTAATTACAAGTGGGAAAATAATACGGGGGCTAAAAGCCTAAGATGTGGGGGAGAATCAAAAATGACATTTTGATATAGGCAGAAGCCTATGTTTGTGGGTATCTTTATTAATGAAAAATGAGGAATGAGCTTTAATGCGAGGTAGCACTGAATGCTTAGTGTATGAATTATTGATTTGATAAAAGAAAGAAGGAAAAGAAATGATTGGTTCTATTTCTTATCTAGTGAATGCTTAATGACAAAAACAAAGGTGACTAGAAGAATGGATTTTGGAGGAATTTAGATTGTGAAAAAGGAGAAACAAGGTGGAGTTGATTCAATGATGTAAGCGGTGTGCTCGAATTGCTTAACAATAGCTTTAGGGAGGTCTTAGTCACTTGAAACAAATGATGTCCAACCTTTTCCCCTAGCCTACTGTTATACCTTGGAAGCCCAAAAACAAGACTCAAGAGTTGAAATAGAGAAAAGCTTAAAAATTGGCACCAGGCACACAACGAGTCATGGGATGACTCATTGGTGCAACCCATGAGTCGTGGTTTTACTCATGGGAAGGCCAGTGGGGAGTTTTGGAAGTTTGAGAAAAAGGACCCCACGGGCATGAAAATGAAAAAAAAAAGGCCAATGGGGAGTTTTGAAAGTTGTTAGGTCAGCCGTGGGGTAGGTAGGGAAAGAAAAGAAAATAAGGGAGGCAGTGCACTCAACGGGAGGACCCCACGAGTTGTGGTCAGTCCCCACGATTTGTGGGGTGAGTCATGGTCAAGAAGAGTATGTTTTTAAAGCCCAGGCAGTGTACTTCACAATCGATTCCACGAGTCGTGACCCTTAACGACGATTCGTTAGGTCCCTTATTGGGACAACCTGACAATTATTTTTTTGCGAATTTAGTAAGGGCTTTTCTATAATTCTTAAGCTCCTAGGGCCTAAATTACATAGTTTTGAGTTATGAATTGTGGATTTTAAAGAGGCTAAGTTCATTTTAGGCCTCATTCACTCATGCATGTAAGGTAGAAGACTTGAGAGGGTGATCAAACTTAGTATTCATCAATTTCTTTTCAGTTTCCTATTGGGCATCTAAAGGAGTGTTAGAATCAGCTACCAACAGGTATGTAGGGTTATGAATAGGTGATTCCCTTCACACCCGTGCCCAATCCTCTCTAAAGTATGAAATTCCTATGTCTAATCTATGGGGTTTTAACCCAAATGCATGAAACTCTTATTTCTATACATGGGTATGATTTGATTATGATTGTACTATTGAATTATAAAGCATGGGAAATTTTATGATGTTTTCAATTTAAAATCATGCTTCTAGTTTTATGAACTAAAAGCCCATAAGTGAAATGTTTACGAAAGATGAGATTTGTGATGAGTATATGATGAAGATGAGATATTATGATGAAAGGTGCATTTTGAAGATACCCATGTTTACAATTATGTTTTCGATAAGAATTGAGTATTCTTAAGTATGACAAAGCTTTGGGAAATGCACACATGTTAAGTATGAATGATGATTTTCCCAAATTAATCTTACCACATTGTTTTGGAGAGAAGACTCCCAATTATATTTTCATCTTGTTTTATGTTTTCAGTTAAAGTTTTCCTATGCGTATCTTACCACGTGGTTTTGGAGTGAAGGCTCCCAATTATATTTTCAGCTTGTGGAATGTTTTGAGCTAAATTTTATCATATGCATGATTTCATATTTGAGATGTATTGATTATTGAGCTTCTTCAGTGGGCGATGTTGAGCTTCGTTGTAAAATGATGTAGAGAACATACATGTTTTGGGAGTAATGTCTAGCACCGAGTAGGCTAAGGGTCGATCACCTTATGCCTCAGAACATCGCGCCATTGTAGGTTCACACTATTATTTATTAGTTCGGGACCTCCATTTGAGCTTCCCCTGCCCGAATGAGCCTTCAGCTTGATATTGATATCACGGTATCGTCCCTAGCCTTGGAAAGGCTTTGGACGGCTCTACCTACTTAAGTGTGATAGTGGGGACGACGTAATCTCTATCATGCTATGTCAGTTAAAAGATGAGTCTCCCATTGTTCCTCATGATTTCAAATATACATGTTCAATGCTCATGCGATTTACATATATAAGCATGTTCTAAAGCATGTTTGACTCAATGTTTAGTTTTGTTTATAAATGTCAGATTTTAGCTTTAAATCAATCGATTTTGTTATGATATGTTATGTTATGATGAGATCATGATTTCAGAAAGAATGCATGCAAGCCCTACTCTTAGATTCTTAATGTTTATGTATACATTATGCATTGTTTTTATATGATTTTTATTTACTTAAGCGGTGTTACTTACCTTGCATACTCGATACATTCCACGTACTGACCACATACTTTATGTTGTATCATTTTATGATATAGGATCCGTCTCTTAGGTTCAGCATCGCTTGTAGTCAACTTATAAGAATTAGCATTCATATTGTGGGTGAGTCCTCATCTCCCAAGGACTACTAGACTATCAGATTTCGTTTATGTATTTCAGTTTCAGTTTTGCTGAGTTAGTTGGAGTCTTGTTCCATCAACTCGTCATGTTTAGAGGCTTTTCATACATATGTATGAACTCAGCTTTAGATTATGTTTTTTGAAGTTATGTTTAAGTTTAGACTTCCTCTATGAGTATATTGTTGACTATTCAGTTTCTTGATTGAATTAGATGTTTTCTTATTCCATGGGTAGACTTGGGGTCTCTCGGGGCTCCTTGTCACGTGTTGCAATTCGAACCTCCATTTGGATCATGAAAAACTTTGTATTAGAGCCATAGGTTTGAAGTTTCCTCGAGTGTATGAAAGCAACGTTAAGTAGAGTCTTTTTCATGGGTGTGAATCGCGCCACACTTATGACGAAGAGGCTACGTGATGTTTAGGAAATATTCCCTTCTTTCATGATCTATCTCATGCGATGAAAAGTCTTTCTATCCTTCTCATTCGTGTTATTCATAATTGTGTAATCATGGATCCACAAAGAGTGAATGGTAGGAGAAATGGGAATGGTGAAGGCCACGAAGATGGCAATGGGAACAGGCAACAGCAAGCCCCACCACTTCAGGAGCACCAGGCACCGGAGCTAGTCGCTCACGCTAAGTTCCAAGCCACTATTCAGATGCTTTCGTAGGCCTTGACCGCTCAGGTCAACTAGCAGGCCATTGCACATGTTCTGCAAAATGGAAATGCAACGGCGGCTCGAGTCAGAGACTTCTTAAGGATGAACCCACCGGAGTTCATTAGGTCCAAGGTAGATTAGGACCCGCATGAGTTCATAGAGGAGATAGTGAAGATCACCCAAGTCATGGGGGTAAATGGAGTTGAGTGCGCGGTGTTGGCCTCTTACCACTCTAAAGGGGTCGTGCATATCTAGTTTCACCAATGGAAGGATAGAAGGGTCGCCAGAACGAGCCTTGTCACTTGGGATGAGTTTCATGGTGCATTTTTGATCGGTTCTTCCCTCATGAGATGAGGGAGCTGAAGGCAGCTAAGTTCATAAATCTGTAGCAAGGGAAAATGACGGTAAAGAGGTAAGCTCTCGAGTTCACTCGCCTATCAAAGTATGCCCCAGAGTTAGTTGTTGATCAGAGGGAGCAAGTAAGTAGATTCTTTCATGGAGTAGTAGGATAATTGGACAAAGATTGCAGGAACACTGTTCTCCATCAGGATATGGATTTCCCTCGGATAGTCGTGTATGCCCAGCAGATGGAGGTGGCACATTTGAGTGAGAGGGAGGCCAATAAGGCCAAGACTGATGACCACAGATTCTCACAACTGAGGTCAGGAGGTGGGCATCGACAATAGACCCACCAAAGATTATCAGCCCTAGCATCTTAAGCATTGAATGTTCTATCTAGACCGAGGCATTATAAGGGAGGGCGAGCATTAGGCTTGAGGGTCAGAGCAGCAGACCCGCATATTCTAGTATCCCAACTTATCGCAGATGTGGTCCGGGGCACATGGGCTAGTGCTTGGCAGGTTTAGGTGCTTGTTTTGGGTGTGAGAATCCTGGACGCATGCTTAGAGATTTCCCAGCAGCGGGATAGGATCAGATTGGGGGGCGAGGGCCAGCTTCTAATTCAGTAGCCCCTCCCGCATGCTGATCCCATCAGGGGGCATCTACTAGCACAACTGGCGATCAGCCTCAGAACAGATTCTATGCCTTAGCATCCCGTCAGGAGAAGGAGGTCTCCTCAGATGTGGTTACTGGTATGTTAGAGTTTTCCATATTAATGTTTATGCTTTGTAAGATCTGGGCCCCATCTTATCTTTTGTGACACCTTATGTGGCCAGTAGCTTCAGAGTCAGCCCTGAAGTCTTGTCCGAATCCTTCTTAGTTTCTACTCCAGTAGGTGACTCAGTTATAGCTAGACAGGTGTATATATGTTGCCCAGCATCAGTCCTTCAGAAGGTCACCTCGGCAGATTTAATAGAGTTAGCCATGACCAATTTCAATGTTATTCTCTGCATGGATTGGCTATTTGCATGCTATGCTTCACTTAATTGTAGAACCCGGGCAGTAGAGTTCATATTTTTGGGTGAGCCAGTCTTAGAATGGAAGGGTAGTTTAGTTGTGCCTATATGTCGTTTCATTTCCTACCTTAAGGCTGGAAAGCTGATTTCAAAAGGCTTCATATACCATCTAGTTAGGGTTAAGGATGTTGAGTCTGATACCCTAACTATCCAGTCAGTTCCTGTAGTACGTGAGTATCCAGAGGTCTTCCCGAGTGGGAGATCGATTTTTTTATTGACCTTCTTCCAAACACACAACCTATAGTCATTCCTCCTTATAAAATGACTCCAGTAGAGCTAAAAGAATTGAAATAGCAGTTGGAGGACTTGTTAGCTAAGGGTTTCATTAGAACGAGCAAGTCCTCATGGGGGGCACCCGTTCTCTTTGTCCAAAAGAAAGATGGTTCTGTTCGCATATGGATTGATTATCGACAATTAAACAAAGTCACCGTTAAGAACATGTATTCTCTATCAAGGATTGATGATTTGTTTTGACCAGCTTCAGGGTGCCAAGTGTTTCTTGATGATAGATCTCAGATCTGGGTACCGTCAGCTCAGAGTTCGGGAGAGTGACATCCCGAAGACAGCCTTTAGGACGCGTATGGTCATTATGAGTTTGTAGTTATGTCTTTTGGACTAACGAATGCTCCTACAGCTTTTATGGACCTGATGAACAGGGTGTTCAAGCCATACCTGGACATGTTCGTGATAGTGTTCATTGATGAAATCGTTATATACACTTGGAGCGAGGAGGAGCATGCTGCTCATTTGAGAGTAGTGCTTAAGACTCTCAAGGATCATCAATTATATGCCAAATTAAGCAAGTGCGAGTTTTGGTTGAACTACGTAGCATTTTTGGTCCATGTGGTATCAAGTGAGGGCATTCTCATAAAATTGAGGTGGTGAAGAATTAGTCTAGACTGGTGAATACTTCGGATATTCGCAGTTTCATGGGTTAAGCAGGCTATTATCGGAGGTTTGTTGAAGGTTTTTCATCTATTGTGGCACCTTTGACCAAATTGAACCAGAAGAAGGTGAAGTTCCAATGGTCGGAGGCTTGTGAGAAGAGCTTCCAAGAGCTAAAGACACGACTTACCTCAGCACCGATGTTGACCCTACCTGAGGGTACCAATGGATTTGTGGTGTATTCTGATGATTCAAGGATCGGACTTGGGTGTGTGTTGATGCAGCATGGGAAAGTGATAGCTTATGCCTCTAGACAGTTGAAGGTCTATGAGTAGAATTACCCGACCCACGATGTTGAATTGGCCGCGGTGGTGTTCGCATTGAAGGTATGGCGACATCATTTGTATAGGGTCCACATGGATGTGTTTACAGACCACAAGAGCTTATAATATGTGCTCATGCAGAAGGATCTCAATCTACTGTTCAGCTGATGTTATATGGGTATATAACTACATGCAAGTGCACGTGGTCGAACAAGTGGTAAAGTAACTTAAGTAAGCCAAGTATCGATCCTACAGGGACTGGGATAAAGTGCAATCTACTCAAGTGTACTATATTTCGATTCTAAAAATGCAGACAACAGTGTAACCAAGAGTTTGATATTTTGTTTTATAATTTTTATGCTAAAGCTAAAACAACTATCTAATTTGAGTCTGAAGTATGAATGAGAGCATGCTGAGGTTAAACGAACATGTAATGAAATTAATTATCGATGTAATGTGGTTAGTCTTTTCCTCCGGTTGCTAGCCAAGAACATTTGCCAAGAGATTAAAACTCTCGTATTTAACCTCACCTAAGAATCATGAACCATCCACCTACATTTCTGTGATTAAATGCAATTCATGTTCTAGCCATACAAACCCGGTTCCTAAATTGACTAATACGACTTTCAGGTATATTTCTATCCTGAAAGTAAATCAATTCCCAATTTTCCCAAACCAAGAAAAGATCATATCCTATTAATTCACAACTTTCTAATTTCTTGCTCTCTCGAGTGAAACCGGACTTTTTAGATGTACATTAACGTAGGCCGTACATTAATGCTGTAAGAACAAGAATTAATAGAACAACCATGGAAGAAAAGATGAAAAACCAAAGAATCAATGATCACATTTCACTACAATTGTTCATAACCTCAGCAAGAAGATGAATTAGCCACTCATTTTTGGATTAAACATCGTTAAATGAGTGTTAAACATACAAGCAATTGAATACAAGGAGAAGGAAAGAGAGAAAAACCCTAATAATTTTCGTCCCCTCAACTGCCTGTAACCCACGTTCTTGCTCCACCAAGTCAGAATATTGAAAAATGAACCTAGGTGTTCTATTTATACTGTTGGGAATTTATCCCGAAATAACGAGCAACGTTTCACGGAGTGCATCGCGAAGCACTGCCTCCGTGACACGCTGCGGATGTCGACCCTTACTGGAATTGGGGGTCCAGGAATTAAAGCTCAACGTGGCACGACGTGCAACGCGGAGCCAAGCCACCGTGCCATGGAGCAAACGCGGACCTCCACTGGAATTTGGGCGAAATTTCCCTATCCAGGCAGAAGGCCTCCGCGATGGCCGCGTGACACGGCTCCATCACGGAGCCCCTTTAATTCATGTTGTCCAATGCTTTATCCCTTGCTCGCATCCAAGTCCAATCCCGATATCATCCAACATGCATTTTAGCTTCCCGAAATTACATTTTACCTGCAAAACAATGCTAATCATGTTGGTTAGTATAAATTCACATTTTATTACCAATTACATGAGAATGTATACACATTGGTAGATAAACAAGGCTAAAATGGTACTTTTGAGTATCACTTGGGCATATAAATTTGCCTAAGATCACTTACCCCACACTTAAATCCTTGTTCGTCCTCGAACAACAATCCTACACTTCATGTAATTTACATCCCAGCCTCGCTACTTCGGTTCGACAATTTAGGCTACGGTCATACCGATTATTCAATATAGCAAATCATCAAGAAAACATGCATGGTCTTATCAATGCAATGACCTTCAATACATTAAGACCTCCTAGACTTTAAGAATCGACTCTCGATATTGGCAAACTCATGTAAATCAGCTGATCAAGATATCCGACACGAAAATTAATCTTTCATCAAGCATGTGCCCTCACAACACAAGAGAATCTTCCCCTTTTTGCTCATATGACTCACAAACATTCAAGCAGGGGCATGTAAAAACAATTTCGCTCTCTCTCCCAAAAGAATTCACATGCATCATGTCATGACCCATAAGCTTGCCCTTAGTGTATTACTCCACTAATATAAAGAAGTGCGATGTAAGATCACGTAGGACTTGAACGGGTTGTAATGGAAGCTACGGAACTAGTAAATATTGGATTAGCCAATAATAGCCACTAGCATCCTTAAGCGCATTTTCAACACATCCCACCAACTCATGGACATTTTTTTTTTCATCATCCCATTCTTGATGATTTTCTTTAGTATGGCCCATTGCATTAAGCACACTTGCCACAACAACAAAGATTATTCATGCACCTTCATTATCGTTTATTTATAGCAAGTGCACCTTCAACCTTTTCTTTTCTTCTATCACTCTGCTTTTCTTTTTCTTTTCACCATTCTCACTCTTTGACACTTCGGGAAAATAATTTTCTTTTCTTAAGCGCTTAAGAGTTTTGTATAGACTTTACGGCTATTGAAAAGAAGGAATTACGCTCGGTTTACACTTTATAACAAAAGAAAAAAATTAATAGGCTAAAGGCTGACTAGGGTATACAATCAAGGGTGGTACAACAAGGAAAAATAGAAACTTCCGGTTAAAACAAAGAAATGCCTACATCCTTTCCTACAATACACCTCCTTCATTTCATTTTGTACACACACCAGGCAAGTTCTAGACACTTCACAATAGCATGGAATATCAACACCTCACTTCACACTTTTTGCACATGCTCAATTCAAGATGTATTCACAGACTCTTCAATCAGCTAATTACAGGAATTCAAACATTAAGCCTCAATCACAGTGAATCGAACTCTATGGCCTAGGTATCTCAACATATTTACAAAGTTGCATGCTTTCATATGAATCACCTTTGCATTTTAAATATCATGTACAACACGCAACCAGAATTTCGCAACCATCCAGTAACTACAAGTTTTGGGATGCAACCCACCAAAGAAAAAAACTAAAAAATAATTGAAAAAATCTACTCCTAACGACTACATTTACCTTAAGATGGTCGTCATCCATCCATCATAGGGAACGGTCACTACTATGACTTCGGTTCAATGGGACTTTCCCCAGTGTTCACAAAAATTAAAAAAAACACAAAATTGGGTGGTGGAACTCCCTGATCAGTCAAAGTATTCCACTTCTTCGTCTAGTGCTGCTGCTTCATCTCCCATGTCCGAGTCGCCTCCGTAGTCATCATCGGACTCCACATCGGAGTCCTCCCGACGTGTCTCCTCGTCTGTGGGGACATCATCATCTGTGGGCTCTACAAATGCTAGCCCCACTCGGCATAGAGCCCTGGCGTTTTCTCCGTGGGTAGTCTAGGTCGAGTTTCCATAGCTCCTCCTCAGTCGCCGGCCTCCCGCCTATCCTCAATTGGAGCATATGCATCCCATACATCCGAGCCATATACTGGTCATCACGAGCATGTCGCTCGCCAAGTGTAAGCACTGGCCCGTGGGTGGTGTCGGGAGCCTTAGTTTTAGTAACATCTAAGGCCCGCTGCTCCATCTGCGGGATATAATCAAGGGCCTCCTCCTCGACATCTAGGCCCCTGAGGAAAGTGGTGATTAGTCCACCAAAGCCATACTTGTGCCCCTGGTGCAATCGGGCTCTCTTCATGGCGGAGATAATTACCGCCCCCACATTGATCTCCAGCCCTTTCATCAGGGCGTACACCAGGCATACACGATCCCGGGTTACATATGTCATATGTACCCCCGGGATTAGGCATGAGCGGACTATCTTCATCCAGATTCGAGCTTCCCTGTTCATCTGTGAATATGGCAAAGTCTGGTGGTAGCCCCTCTCTTTGTATCTGCTCCATATAGCTGTCGATCAGGTCCCACACAATGTGCATCTGATGTCCGCATAAGGTGGGGTAATGTTCAGCTGTCGGAGTACTTGGGCGTCTGTGTCCCGCGCTCCTATGATGGCATTGAGGTGGTGGGGCTCGAAAGTGACTATTTGCCCTCTGATCTTGATGGTGTGACTTCTAATCGTCGGGTTCCAATTGGCATAAAATTCTCGAACCAAGTGCATATTGCATTCCTTGGGCTCCTCAAATATGAAATTGAGCCCAGCTGCCTCGATCTGGTGGACCATCCTAGGGAACTCCTGTGCCAATGGTTCCCGTGCTATATGCTCCTCGGGGAAATATTTGTTTTCTTTGTGCTTTGCGTACCACTTTTTCCCCTCATCAGTCACCCATCTCGTTCCGTATTGGCGGCGTTGGCCACGTGGAACTGCTGGTGCAGCTGGGACTGCTGTGCCCAGTCTGATTCGTTTCCTTCCGGCGCCTGAAGTTGATGCGCCTTTTCCTTTCTCTTGCAGGCTTGCCATTTTACCTGTCAACCCAAGTAAACAAGATCAATGTTAAGCTAACGGATATTAACTTCGGCTAAGGTCGGGTTACGCTAGGTTACCCCACACTTAGTCCTTAGCTACAGTTACAACAATACGGCAAGATTATCTTTATTTACACACAATAAAAAACTATACGATCATGATTAGTGCGTTCGAAAAATTCGACGGTATAACTTCTGCGTACTACTCAGACTTCATACAGCTAATCACAATCACTACCATCGCTAACATTTTACCCATCACACTTAGCAAAGAAAATCAAAGAAACAAAAACAACAACAAAAATTTATCTACACGAACCTATACAACCAACCAAATTCTTACAAATTTCAACATTCCCTTAACCCGAGAATCCGTTGTTCTATTAGCATCCCAACAATTTGTACATCGACTCATCTCATTCAACACATCCATCCCGGCATAAAATTCACAATTTCAATACATTTTAAACTTCAAAGTCAAAAACAAGCCCTAGAATTGATATTATCAATCAAATTCGATTAATTTATAAAATCGACAAAGTCAAGCAATCATAACGACATTCCGAACATTCATCAACAACAATTAACTCGAATTCATGACTAATTACTACCTAGGGCAATTTAGCTCACCTCCCATGCTCAATATCGAAGAAAATCGACAAGAATTTGAGAGGAAATCGGAAAACATACCTTGACTTTGAAGAATCGAAGAAACTTGTTGAATTTCTTTCCTTACTCCGTGTCACATTGATAGGGGATGGGTTTTGGGGGGTTTGGTCGCGGAGGGATTAAAAAATGAGGGAAAAGGGAGGGTTTTCGGGGTTAAAAAGTAAGGAATCCGCGCGGGTCACCCGGCGACCCGGTGTGACCCGTCGCGATATACAAGGCAACGTGTCACGGAGTACATCGAGGTGTACTGCCTCCGTGACACGGAGCCATCGCGAGACTGTTTTGGAAATTTTTAAAATTTCCGGATTCTACCTCAACGTGTCACGGAGGTAACGCGGAGGTCCACCTCCGTGACACGGAGCTGTCACCACAGCTCACTGTTCGCCACTTTTTATTAATTTTTCATACCTCGACTTTTCCTTCGCGATTCCGTGCATATTTTTCTCCGTTTGACCTGAAATTCATCTAATTATACAAAATTGGTTAGAATTATAGGTTTCACTCTAAATACAAATAAAACAAAAACTAAAACGAAAATTTTTTGTAGTAAATCAAGAAAAAGAAAAAGAAAAGATCTATTTACACTTTACAAAAAAAAAAGAAAATTTTTTCACGGGTTGCCTCCCGTGCAGCGCCTGGTTTACCGTCGCGGCTCGACGTCGTTAAGCTCAACTGTCCTCTAGGGTGATGGACGATTTCTCTCGATCACCGCCCTCCCCCCAGTAGTGCTTACACCTCTCCGGTGGTTTTCCCATTAACTCTTGTGAATCCTTCATCACCTTGATCAATCATATTGATGACCGAGAGTTCTTCATGCACCATCAGGAGCTTTGGTGCCTTGTACACATCGAACACCTCCACCTTGTCATGTGCTCGCATTGTTAGCTGCCCCGCAACTACGTCAATTAGTGCTTTCCCGGTTTCCAAGAAAGGACGTCCCAATATAAATGGGACTTCTGCGTCTGGTTCAAAATCCAGCACGACAAAATCTACCGGGAAAATTAGGGAGCCAACTTGCACCAGAACGTCCTCAACAATGCCATCCGGTCTGGCTAAGGATCGATCCGCCAACTGCAAGATTACCGTTGTGGGTCTAGGACTCCCTAGACCCAACTTTCTGAATACTGATGAAGGCATCAAATTTATGCTCGCCCCCAAATCACACAATCCACGAGCTCGGATTCTCTGCCCAATAGTAATCTGGATAGTAAAACTCCCAGGGTCTTTGAGCTTTGTGAGCAGTCTATTTTGAATCCGGGAAGTGCACTACTCCGTTAGAGCCACCGTAGCATACTCAGTCAACTGACTTTTGATTGCCACGATGTCCTTTATATACTTAGCATATTTCGGCACTCCCTGCAAGACATCAACAAGAGGTAAGTTAATATGTACCTATTTCAGCACCTCCATGAATTTCTTGAAACACGCCTCCTCCTTGTGTTTCTTAAGTCGTTGAGGGAACGGGGGTGGAGGTCTTTCTGATTCAGCTTCCTTAGTCTTCCCCCTTTCAGTACTGTGCTCCCTCTCAACTTCAGCTGCTCCCGACTATTGAGGTGGTCTTTCTGGTTCCACCTCTTTCAGCTGCAAACCACTCCTTGTGGTCACTGCATTTACCTGCTTGGGATTGGGATCCGTGTCGCTCGGCAGTCCTCCTCTAGGCCTTGTGTTTTGGGCTCTAGCAAATTGCCCAAATTGATATTCAAGTGCCTTGGTAGCTAACTGGTTGTTTTTCACTTGGGCTGCCAATTTCACACAGTCAGCCTGCAATTGAGCTTGGTTAGCTATCATGGTCTTGAACATCTCCTCAATGCTGGGTGATGGTGGTGGAGGAGGTGCATTGTTGTTTCTGAATTGTGCTTGATAATTCTGCTGCCCTCCTTGGTTCCTTTGCACACCCTGACCCGAACTTTGGCCCTGATGGTTGTTGCTACCCCATGAGAAATTAGGGTGATTCCTCCAATTGGAGTTGTAGCTACTACCATACTGTTGGTGGTTCCTTTTCGCATTACCCACAAAGTTTACCGAGTCAGGATTGGCTCCACAACACTCAGCTGAGTGCTCACTGCTTCCACACACTTCACACCACATTTGCTGTACTGCATTAACTGGGGCTTGAGGCTGGTTCAATGTCATGTTGCTGAAGTGGGTGTTAAGTTGATTTTACAATGCAGCTATCTGTGCAGCGATAGCTGTAAACCCATCCACTTCTAGCACTCCTGCTGCTTTCCTTGTCCCACCTCTTGATGAATCAACATTCCATTTTGGATTGCCCTGCGAAATACAGTTCAACAAGGTATACAGCTCCTCATACGTTTTCTCCAGCGCTTGCCCTCAAGCTGCTGAGTCTAGCAATATTTTGGTGTGGGGTTCCAAACCCTCTATAAATGTGTGCACCAGCACATCAGTGGAAGGATGATGATGAGGACAATCCCGCAACATGGATTTAAATCTCTCCCAGGCCTGATATAAATTTTCTCACTCTCTCTGTTTGAAACTTAGAATTTGACTTCTAAGTCATGCTGTTTTACCAGAGGGAAAAAACCGTATCAAAAACTTCCGTGCAAGATCATCCCACGTAGAAATAGAATTCGGTGGCTCAGCTTTCAACCACCTCTTGGCTTCTCCCAATTATGAGAATGGGAACAATGTAAGCCGGACATAGTCTGATGACACTCCAGTGGGGATGTAAGTGTCACTTATCTCCAAAAAAATTTGGAGATACTGCTATGGATCTTCATGAGGGAGACCGGTAAATTGCCCACTAGTGTGCAGCAACTGCACCATATTCTGTTTAAGTTCAAATCTACCTCCTGGCTCAGGTTTGCAGATACTAGAAGTAACATTACTGGCATGTGGGATTACCACCTCGCAAACCGGCTGAGCTGTTGCTTCTTTGGGCACTAACACTGCCCGTACTACTGGTGGATTCTGTTGTTGCTCCATGATCATCTGTCTGAGCAACTGCAGCTTTCTTTGTAGAGCTTCTCTTCGTTTACTGTGAAATAGTCTTTCTGGCTCTATATACGATTCCACCAGCTCCTTGTCTCTTGCCAGTGTTCAACAACAATTAAGTCTGCAAAATACAGGCTAAGACCAAGTTGTCAACACTAAGAAAATAAAAATACAGTAAATTAACACTTAAAACAAATTCACCAATTGCCAAGTCCCCGGCAACGGCGCCAAAAACTTGTTCGGCTGATGTTATATGGGTATATAACTACACGCAAGTGCACGTGGTCGAACAAGTAGTAAAGTGACTTAAGTAAGCCAAGTATCGATCCTACAGGGACTGGGATGAAGTGCAATCTACTCAAGTGTACTATATTTCGATTCCAAAAATGCAGATAACAGTGTAACCAAGAGTTTGATATTTTGTTTTATAATTTTTATGCTAAAGCTAAAACAACTATTTAATTTGAGTCTGAACTATGAAGGAGAGCATGCTGAGGTTAAACGAACATGTAATGAAATTAATTATCGATGTAATGTGGTTAGTCTTTTCCTCCGGTTGCTAGCCAAGAACATTTGCCAAGAGATTAAAACTCTCGTATTTAACCTCACCTAAGAATCATGAACCATTCACCTACATTTCTGTGATTAAATGCAATTCATGTTCTAGTCATACAAACCCGGTTCCTAAATTGACTAATACGACTTTCAGGTATATTTCTATCCTGAAAGTAAATCAATTCCTAATTTTCCCAAACCAAGAAAAGATCATATCCTATTAATTCACAATTTTCCAATTTCTTGCTCCCTCGAGTGAAACCGGACTTTTTAGATGTACATTAACGTAGGCCACACATTAATGCAGTAAGAACAAGAATTAATAGAACAACCATGGAAGAAAAGATGAAAAACCAAAGAATCAATGATCACATTTCATTACAATTGTTCATAACCTCAGCAAGAAGATGAATTAGCCACTCATTTATGGATTAAACATCGTTAAATGAGTGTTAAACATACAAGCAATTGAATACAAGGAGAAGGAAAGAGAGAAAAACCCTGATAATTTTCGTCCCCTCAACTTCCTGTAACCCACGTTCTTGCTCCACCAAGTCAGAATATTGAAAAATGAACCTAAGTGTTCTATTTATACTGCTGGGAATTTTTCTCGGAATAACGAGCAACGTGTCATGGAGTGCATCGCAGAGCACTGCCTCCGTGACACACTGTGGACGCAGACCCTTACTGGAATTGGGAGTCCAAGAATTAAAGCTCAATGTGGCACAGCGTGCAACGCGGAGCCAAGCCACCGTGCCACGGAGCAAACGCGGACCTCCACTGGAATTTGGGCAAAATTTCCCTATCCAGGCAAAAGGCCTCCGCAATGTCCGCGTGACACGGCTCCATCGCGGAGCCCCTTTAATTCATGATGTCCAATGCTTTATCCCTTGCTCGCATCCAAGTCCAATCCCGATATCATCCAACATGCATTTTAGCTTCCCGAAATTACATTTTACCTGCAAAACAATTCTAATCATGTTGGTTAGTATAAATTCACATTTTATTACCAATTACATGAGAATGTATACATATTGGTAGATAGACAAGGCTAAAATGGTACTTTTGAGTATCACTTGGGCATATAAATTTGCCCAAGATCATCTACGACAAAGAAGGTGATTGGAGCTACTCAAGGACTATGATATGAGTGTCCTTTACCTTCCGAGTAAGGTTAATGTGGTTGCGGACACACTTAGTGGATTCTCTATGGAGAGTGTGTCCCATGTGGATGAGGGGAAGAAGGAGCTGGTAAAAGATGTGGATCGACTCGCAAGGTTGGGAGTTAGGTTTGTCTACTCGACCGATGGCGATGTTGTTGTCCAGAAGGGATGAAAATCTTCCTTGGTGACTGAGGTGAAAGCTAGATAAGATGAGGACCCAATTTTGGTAAAGTTAAAGGAAGTCATTCAAAGTCGAAGGTGGAGGTCTTCTCCCAAGGGGGAAAGGGGTGCTTCGGCACCAGGGTCACCTATGTGTTCTAGATGTTGGTTGAGCCGAATGCTGCATGAGGATCATGGATCCAAGTATTCTATCCATCCAGGTGCCACAAAGATGTACCGTGACTTATGGGAAATCTATTGGTCGAATGACATGAAGAAGGATATTGCAGAATTCGTAGCCAAGTGCTCGAACTGTCAGCAAGTAAAGGTTGAGCATCAAAGGCCGGGAGGCGTACTTCCGGATATCAGCATTCCTACTTGGAAGTGGGAATAAATTAACATGGATTTCATAACTGAATTACCTCGTAGTCATTGACAATATGATTCCATTTGGTTTATGGTAGACAGATTGACCAAGGCTGCACATTTTCTACCGGTTAAAACCACAGATTCAGTGGAGGATTATGCCAAACTATATATCCGGGATTTTGTACAATTGCATGGAGTGCCTTTATCCATCAATTCATATCGATGTACTCAATTTATCTCTTCGTTTTGGAGGTCATTTCAAAAAGGAGTTGGTATACAGGTTAAACTCAGCACAACATTTCACCCGAAAATGGACGGTCAAGCTGAGCGGACGATGCAGACCCTTGAGGACATGTTGAGAGCATGCGTAATTGACTTTAGAGGTAGCTGGGATGAGCATTTGACACTTATCGAGTTTTCATACAATAACAACTATCACTCTAGTATTCAGATAGTGTCGTTCGAGGCTCTTTACGAGCAAAGATGTAGATCGCCCATCAAATGGTTTGAGGCTTGTGAGGTGGCAATGATAGGGCTGGATTCGACTCATAAACCAATGGAGAAGATTCAGCTGATATGAGACAGATTGAAAACTATTCATAGTCGCCAAAAGTCTTATGCGGGGATGTGAGAAGAAGAGAGTTAGAATTTGAAGTCAATGAATGGGTATTTCTGAGGCTGTCTCCCATAAAGGGAGTGATGTGGTTTGGAAAAAAAGGGAAACTTAGTCCCCGCTATGTCAGCCCGTATCGGATAGTGAGAAATGATGGCAAGGTGGCTTATGAGTTGGAGTTGCCTTAAGAATTAGCTTCTATGCATCCTGTGTTTCATGTATCGCTTTTGAAGAAATGTTTGGGTGATCTAGCTCTAGTTGTTCCGGTGGACAGTGTTGGTATGAGAGATAACCTTGGCTATGAGGAGGTTCCAATGAAAATATTGGATCGTCAGGTTCGAAGGATAAGGAACAAGGAAGTAGCTTTCGTCAAAGTGTTCTGTAGGAATCAGCATGTTGAACGAGCTACATGGGATGCCAAAATAGATATGGTGGCTAGATACCCACATTTAGTCTCTACCAGCCCAGTTACAGTTTAAGGTATCAGTTTTTCACACAAACTCTATTTTGTTTTCATGTTCAGTTCATGTTCCCAAGTTTCTTTCATGCATATGGATGTGTGTATGGGTTGTGAAATCAGTTCAATTATGTGATTCGAATCGGAGGTAGTCATTCTGTCGGTTTTCGATGTAAATGATCAGTATTTGAATATGATAATTTCTTCGTTCTCTACTTTTCTGTTTGTTTTCTAACATTTGAGGAAGAATATTCCCAAGGGGGAGATATTTTTATACCACGGAAGCCCAAAAACCAGACCCGTGAGTTGAAATAGAGAAAAGCTTAAAAACCACCACCAGACACAGAACGAGTCCTGGGATGACTCATTGGTGCAGCCCATGAGTCGTGGTTTGACTCATGGGAAGGCCAGTGAGGAGTTTGGGAAGTTTGAGAAAAAGGACCCCACGAGCATGACAATGACTTGTGGTCAGACCCCACGAGTCATTAGGTCAGTCGTGGGGTGGGTAAGGAAAGAAAAGAGAAGAAGGGAGGTACTGCACTCGACAGGGAGGACCCTACGAGTCGTGGTCAGTCCCCATAATTCATGGGGTGAGTTATGGTCAAGTAGAGTATGTTTTTGTTGAAACCCAGGCAGGGTACTTCACGACCGACTTCATGAGTCGTGACCCTTGATGACATGTCGTTAGGTCCCTCGTTGGGACCACCTGACAATTATTTTTCTGCGAATTTAGTAAGGGCTTTTCCGTGATTCCTAAGCTCCTAGGGCCTAAATTACATTGTTTTTAGTTACGAATAGTGGCTTTTAAAGGGGTTAAGTTCATTTTAGGCCTCATAAACTCATACATGCATGCTAGAAGACTTGAGAGGGTGATCAAGCTTAGCATTCATCAATTTCTTTTCAATTTCCTATTGGGCATCTAAAGGAGTGTTAGAATCAGATACCAATAGGTATGTAGGGTTATGAATAGGGGATTTACTTCACACCCATTCCCAATCCCTCTCTAAAGTATGAAATTCCTATGTTTGATCTATTGGGTTTTAACCTAAATGCATGAATCTCTTATTACATCGGAACTTCCCTTGTGAGCTTCACCTGCCCGAATGGACCTTCACCTTGATATCGATATCATGGTATCGTCCCTAGTCCTGGCAAGGCTTTGGACGGCTCTACTCACTTGAGTCTGATAATTGGGACCACATAAGCTCTAACATGGTATGTCGGTTAAATGACGAGTCTCCCATTGTTCCTCATGATTTAAGATATACATGTTCATATCTCATGAGATTTACATATATAAGCACCTTCTAAAGCACGTTTGACTCAATGTTCAGTTTTATTTGTAAATGTCATATTTCAACTTTGAGTCAATTGATTTTGTTATGATATGCTATGTTATGATGAGATCATGATTTCAGAAAGAATGCATGCAAGCCCTACACTCAGATTCTTAATGTTTATGTTTCCATTATGCATTGTTTTTAGATGATTCTTATTTACTTAAGTGGTTTTACTTACCCTGCATATTCAGTACATTCCACATACTGACTGCATACTCTATGTTGTATCGTTTCATGATATAGGATCCGGCTCTCAAGTTCATCCCCGCTCGTAGTCAGCTTATCAAAGTTAGCATTCATATTGTGGGTGAGTCCTCATCTCCTAAGGACTATACTATCCATATTTCCTTTATGTATTTCAGTTTCAGTTTTGTTGAGTTAGATAGGGTCTTGTCCCATCAATCGTCATGTTTAGAGGCTTTTCGGACATACGTATGAACTCAACTTCAGATTATTTTTTTGATGTTATGTTTAAGTTTAGACTTCCGCTAAGAGTATATTGTTGTCTATTCAGTTTCTTTATTGAATTAGATGTATGCTTATGCCATGGGTCGACTTGGGGTCTCTCGGGGCTTCTTTTCCCGTGTTTCAATCCGGGCCTCCTTTCGGGTCTTGACACATACATTCCAACCCGAAAATCTTTAATGATTCCGAGCTTGAAAACTCTACATTAGTGGTGAATTACATGTAGGCCAAACCTATGAATCGATATGTGTACACTTGAATGCCTTTCAAAGAGTAAGCGTCTTTGTATCATCTTATAATTCTTATTTTGTGAATCACATAATTGTTAGTGGGATTGTATATTTTTATGAGCAGAATTGCATCCTTAGAGAAATTGGTGAAATCTTAATCTTAATTGAGAGGTATGAATACGACAAGTCGTGTAGTGAACTTCTAGGCAAACATTAAATGTTGATGTCAATGGCTCTATATGCTTGTTAATCTTTCTTGAGATGAAAAATCCCCTGATTTGGATTGAATAAGCTAAGTCTCTTGAGAAGAAAAGATTTTTAAAGTGATGATCTTTGTCGAGTGCTCATGCTGGTACCAATTAAAATTTGTGTTTATGTTTTAGTCTTTTTATTTTTTAGTCATTTTGATGTTTTGGTTTATTTTAAATTATAGTAGTCCTATGTGTAGCGCTTATGTATTAATAAGCTTGAGTCAATTCCTATGTTGTGTGAATGCTTTTCTTGAGGACAAGCAATAGTTCAAGTTCGGGGGTTTGATGAGTTGGTAAATTACCAAATTATCTAGCTCTTACGCATGAGTTAGTTCCTTGTTTTAATGAAATTTAGAAGGATTTTATGCCTTTATTCTCTTAGGTGCAGGCATTTCTTTGAAGCAAAGATGATGAAGGACTTGAACTTAAAGCAATCTGACTAAGGAACGACAAGTGACATGTGTGCCACAAGTGAGTATCTGCGTTTCATAAGTGCCGCACAGGAGGAGCTGGGTTATACTGATAGTGGACATGCGTGTAGCAAGATGGTACTTGTGTTCTACAAGTGCCACTTAGAAGGAGTTGAAAGAAGACTGCCATGGACCTGCTTAGCAGCTGCATACAATAAGTCCTCACCTGTGAAATGCAGGTGCCAGTGAAAGTGAGTCGCGTTCCCTTTGAAAGGAAAAATCATCCAGAAGACGAGTACATACTTGAGAAGCTTTCAAGGGTATTTGGGACTCTTTGCAAGGAATATATGTAGATTTTTTACCCTATTTGTGGATACATTACATTACACATATTTTATACTTTGGAGAAGGAAGATTGTAAGGCATATGATACTTTCTTCTTCTTCTTCTTCTTCTTCCGACAGAAAACACCATTGTTGAAGATACAAAGCTTGGAATTGAATTGATTTGAGAATTTTCTCTTTGGTACAATTTCTCTTTTCCTAATTATGAGTAGCTAATGTCTCTTCTAGGGGTGTGTGTGAATGATGAGTGTCTAGAATTGTGTAGCACCCCAAAAGTTCCTTAGGTTAGACCCAAGGCTTACAGTAGAAAACAATAGGAAAACAATACCAGAACCAAACAACGAACCTCAGTACGGTTCGTTGTAGGGTCCAACGGGTCATTGGAGGTGCTCGTTGTTTCATATGTAGAGAGCTATCAAATTTTTGCCTAGAACCCACGAGGGGATTGTAAGGACCGTGGCTTGATTGAACTGGTCATTGTTTGGGTCATTGAATGAGTTCTAGAGAGAGGTTCAAAGGTAAAGGGAGCAACAACCACTGCACCAACGGTCCGTTGTTTGTGACCAAGACCCATTGTATGGGTCGTTGGTTCTCTCAAGTAATTTTCCAGATCAGCAGTCCAGCGGTATATTGGTAAAACCTAAGCTTTTAACTCCTAAATGACATTATTTTGGGTATAAGATGAGTCGAATTTAAGGGGTTTTCCTAGACTAATCCCTCATTCCATCCAAAGCACCTGTAAGGTCTTCTTCCTCTCTTCTCTCAAAGCTATAGAACACCTAGGGTTCTTCTTCAAGGTCTTCAAGATCCAAGTTCTAGTGGGAGATCTCATCAAGCCAGGTGTATGAAACTTCAACAAGGATCCCCTTTAATCCTTGTGTCCCAATTTAAATTAAAACCCTAGTTACTTAGTTCCCTAGAAAAGTATGTATTAGGGTCTCAATCTATGCATGAATTCTCACATGTCTTCCATGAATTTCAAGGCCCTAATGATAGATATTTATGTATGCTTTATGAATTTTCCTCCCAAACTCATGATTTATGTCTATGATATGATAGTAGCATGACTTCTAAAACTCTACCATGAATTAGTACTATTTTCGAGATATGACCCTTATAAAATATCTATATGAATTTACCATGATTTCAGTATATATGTTTAAAGTATGATTTGAATCTATGAGTTTTCATGAATATGGAACACATGATTTATATTATGTTTTTGGGCCTATGACTCTATGAATTTCGAATGTAAAGTATGTTCATGATCCTTCAGACTTTCGGGCCTCTTGTTAGTAAAATGTAGCCCGAACCAAACTCTCATGAATTCAACATGTTATGGTTAGTTGGACTCTCAGGTCTCTTCTTAGCTCAAAGTAGCCCTGACTAGTCCTAGAATTTCTACTTCTCTTCAAACTCCCAGGTCTTTTGATATTAGAGAGTAGCCCTGGCTAGATAGATGATATCAGTTTGAGCCTTCCATGGTAGCAAAGTCACTATCCTCTAGACTCTTGTGATTTCCTTGTTAGATAAACTGATTCAGACAAGCCTTAGGATATCAGTTTCAAAATTATCAGGTTCATGTATTCTTATCTTTAGTAGGGAGTAGCACTTAGCACCGAGTAGGCCAGGGTCCCAGTATACCAAAATCTCAGAACTACGTGTCACCGCAGGATTAGGGATTCTCAGTAGTAGAGAATATTTCCCTTAGCCCGAGGAATATGGGATCCTCATCATTTGAGAGTAGCTCCCTTGCTTCAATAGGCTCAAATTGGGGACATCATTATTAGAGATCATTTCCCTGTGTCAGAATGTGATATTACTGATGTGCCATGATTTTACAACACTTTTGACGCTTAAAACAAAGAAATTATGCACGTTCCGGGTATGTTTATATGGGTATAAATTATTTTGTGGTTAATGTGCAGGAAAATAGGTTTGGAAGTGAATTTGGTCAAATTAATGATAAAAACAACTTAAAGGTGACTACCAGGCCCTCAACGAGTTGTTGGCAGGAGGAACGACCCATTGCTAGAGGCGTGGGCAAAAATATGAAGTTCTGAAGAAGTGAAACAGTGTATTTGACGAGTTGGAGGAACGACTCGTTACACTTGGTAATGATTCATGAGCTTAACCATTAGGATTTGAAGATAAAATTGCAACCAAGTGTCCAGTGAGGTTGACGAGAGACATCACGAGTCGTCACATGAAGGAACGACTCGTTGGCAGGCCACTGGAGCTATCCGTGAAGTGCATTGGATTTTTGTAGGAGTCAGACCACGAGGGACCTAACGACTCGTGCTTAGGCCCGACGAGTCCTTAGGTAACCCATTGCCAAGCCTGGATATGGTGCTGAGAATGACTGCTTTGAGCAAGGAATGACCCGTCAGAAGGCCTAACGATCCGTCACCTAGTTCGCTGCCATTGCCGACCTGGTTTCAAGATTTATTTAGGAAAAGGATTTTTTTGAATTATAAATACCCTTTTTTAGGTTTATTTTTGGGGGACGATTCTGAGACGATTTCTAGAAGGATTTTAGCCGATATTGAGAGAGGATCTTGAATGATATTGTGAGGATATTCTTGAGAGAATTTTCATACAATTGTTCTTGATTCAAGAAACAAAGCAACATTGGAATTTTATTCAATTTACTTGGTTTTTATTCTACAATAATTTGTAAGTTGCAATTATAATTTCTTCTATATTTTGTGATTGCAATAATACAAACATGAGTAGCTAAACCCATAAACTAGGTTTGTTGGGAACCAAGATGAATTAACAACCATAGGTAAAAAATACTTAGTGAATCTTTAACGGGGTTTTATGCATGTTTTATTTTTCCCTTAGTTTTGATTGATTCTTGACGGTTCCAAACGTTAGGACTTTCCTTATTCTTACTTACCAGATCAAGGAAGTAAAGAATGGGAAAAGGGATTAACAACGGAGATTTGAGGATACCAACCCTTATCTAATAGCTTAAACTTTTCTGGGGATAGCTAATCCGATATTATGGGTAAGGGTCAACTAAAGTACACCCATATACAGACCAAGTTGCGTGGTGAAAATCATCTAGATAGAGGACCAACCATTTAGGTAAACCTAAATTATAAATATTGCATGCTAAACACCGTAATAGATCACTAGTATATAAGCCTTGTGGTTATGAAATCTTGGGGAACACAATCCTAGTCTTGTCGTAAATTGAATACAAACCAAACTTGATACAAGCATTCATTAATTTTACTTTTGTCATTATTCCATATTTTTCCCCCTCTGGAAATAAGTAAATCAATAGTAATAGTTATTCGCATTAACCTAAGTTCTTACCATATTCCCTATGGGATCGACCTCAACCTTCGTTGGGTTCTATATTCGACAATTGACTGCTTATATCACAGTTGTGAGGTGTAATTTGGGCGACATCAAATTTTGGCGCCGTTGCCAGGGAATACGGCTAAGGCTTTTGTTAATTGTGTTAACTTTACTTTTGGTTCTTATTTCTTTTGTTGTTTTGGTTTCTTAACAGGTCTTAGGTTTGTACATGCCCGACACTAGAAGTCAAGAAAACCCCTTGATACCAATTAATCACGAACTTGAGCTAATGTTAAGAAACCTGAGGAGAATGGACAACTTACATGAGCAAGAAACCGTGGACGAAGCCACAACAAGGATGTGGGCCAAAGAGCAAGCTCGGGCTAGAGATCGTGAGTTAGCCAAAGTTGCTGAAGAGCAGTGTCTAGCAGACGACCCAGAGGTCCAGAGCACCAGCGACACCGATATTTTGATGAGGAAGATGATGCAGACATAGATGAAGTTGGTGCCACTGGAGCGATAGTCCCTCCTCCTTTGCCTGCTGGGGGAAAAGTTTGATATTAATAGTGGAATGATTCAACTGATGAATATGAAGGGAATATTTGCAGGTCATGCATCCGATGATGCCCATGCTCACTTGACAAATATCGTGGGTATATGCAAGGATACAAGCAGTCAAGTGTCAGCCAGGATGCAATCAGATTGAGGCTATTTACATTCTCTCTTGGGAGTGAGCCGACGATGTGGTTGACTGAGCTGCCGAATGACTCCATCACTACTTGGGGAGAGCTCAAGAGAGCTTTTCTTTAAAGGTTTTTCCCACCATCCAAGGCGTTGCAGCTAAAGGATGAAATATATAACTTCAGGCAGCTAAATTCTGAGGCACTCCATGAAACCTAGCTGTGTTTCAACAAAAAGCTCAAAAAGGTGCCAAACCACAAGATTTCAGATGATACATTATTTGAAATCTTTTAACCAGTCCCTGAATGCCAACACCAAGGCGGTTGATGATACTGTCTCAGGAGGATCCTTTATGAGTCATACTTATGCGGAGGCTGCGGAGTTGCTGGACAGGATCACTAAAACCAATCGAGCTTGGCACACTAGAGAGTCAGAGGCTCCGGCTAGTTCTTATATAGTTGGTATGTCTTCCGAACAGCGAAGAAGAGATGAGGAGCGTGACCAAGACATTGTAGAGATTAAGACCACCATAGGGTTGCTCTCTAGGAAATTAATGGGAATGGGAGCAGAAAATGTTAACGCTGTAGGTTCTCAGGGCAAGGCCCCGAGAAATGATGGTTGCGAATCTGAGTTTGAAAAAGATGTCAATTATTTGAATGATCAGAGGATGGGTTTACAGACCAACACCCAAGGGTCTAACCAAGATTCTTGGCATCAAGGTCAAGGGAACCAAGGTCGGAACTTCTACAAGGATAATAATTTCAACCGAGGCCAGTACCAAGATAACGGGGACTAGAAGAAGCGAGAGGAATTCAAAAATGATTAGAGAGGTCTGTATGTTCCTCCATGAAACCGAGAAACAGATTCAAACGGTTCAAGGGTCAAAGATATGATTTCCAAAGTGCTCAAGAAGATGGAGGCTGCAGACAACCACTTTAAGGAGCTTCGTGCTGATATTTCTGGCTTAAACCAAAAGGTAGAGTCACATGCTGTGGCAATTAGGCAAATCGAGCAGCAAATGAGTCAGATGTATGTTGCAGTGAATCAAAGGCAGAAAGGCACACTTCCCAGCAATACTGTTCAAAATTCGAAAAATGACGGCCACTGCATGGAGGTCAACACTAGGAGCGGGAAGGCCACAGTTGATCCACCGAGGCCAGTTGTAGTTAAAGAGTCGGAAAGGCTTGGGTTGATAGATGATGATGATGTAGTGGATGTTGACAACCCAACTTTGGTTAGGGACTCAGATGTGGAAACTGCTCCGAGTAGTGCAAAGGAGCAAGGAGATGCCCATAGGAAGGAGAAGGAGGCACAACAAAAACTCACAACAATTCCTGGACTTCCTCCTCCTTACCACCAGCGCTTGAAGAAGAAAGCTGAAGATGGAAAATATCAAAAGTTCATCTCTATGCTCAAGAAGATAGCGGTGAATATCCCATTGGTGGAGGCACTAGAGCAAATGCCCGGATATGCCAAATTTATGAAGGACCTTGTCACTAGAAAAAGAACCGTAAGTTTTGGGGGGACGATTCTGAGACGATTTCTAGAAGGATTTTAGCCGATATTGGGAGAGGATCTTGAATGATATTGTGGGGATATTCTTGAGAGAATTTTCATACAATTGTTCTTGATTCAAGAAACGAAAGCAACATTGGAATTTTATTCAATCTACTTGGTTTTTATTCTACAATAATTTGTAAGTTGCAATTATGATTTCTTCTATATTTTGTGATTGCAATAATACAAACATGAGTAGCTAAGCCCATAAACTAGGTTTGTGGAAACCAAGATGAATTATCACACATAGGTAAAAATACTTAGTGAATCTTTAATGGGGTTTTATGCATGTATTGTTTTTCCCTTGTTTTGATTGATTCTTTATTGTTGCAAACGTTAGGACTTGCCTTATTCTTACTTATCGGATCAAGGAAGTAAAGAATGGGAAATGGGATTAAAAATGAAGATTTGAGGCTACCATCCCTCATCTAATAGCTTAAACTTGTCCGGGGATAGCTAATCAGATATTAATGGTAAGGGTCAACTAAAGTACACCAATATACAGACCAAGTTGTGTGGTGAAAATCATCTAATTAGGGGACCAACAATTTAGGTGAACCTAACTTACCAATATTGCATGATATACACCGTTATAGATCACTAGTCAATAAGCCTTGTGATTATGAAATCTTGGGAAACACAATCTTAGTTTAGTCGTAAATTGAATACAAACAAAACTTGATACAAGCATTCATTAATTTTATATTCTATATTTTTCTCCCTTTAGAAATACGTAAATCAATAGTAATAGTTATTTGAATTAACTTATGTTCTTACCATATTCCCTGTGGGATTGACCTCAGCCTTCGTTGGGTTCTATATTTGACAATCGACTGCTTATATCTCAATTGCGAGGTGTAATTTGGGTGAAATCAATCACGCCAGTCACATTTCTTACCCGTGGCAAGGTGTGAACACCCTCTCAACTAGGGTTACAAGTTAGACTCCATGAGGCTCACATTGGAGTTTGTCAGTTAATAGTCTCTCGCATAGTTCAGTTCAGCTTAGTTACAGTATAGTTCAACTTCAGTCTCCAATAGTTATTTCAGTACAGTTTATGATTTCAATTACAGCTTCAGTTCTCAATGCATGTACATGACCCTTATGCATCAGTTTTACTTGTATTTCATTAAATTTTTTCACATAAGCATATCATATCAGTATTTATGCATCTCAAATATGGTCATTGTACTTCAGCTCAGTTGTATATTCAGTTATGTATTCATATTACTTTCTCTTATATTCTCTCACTATACTTGCATGTTTTAGTTTATTTACATTTCCCATATACTCAGTACATTCCAAATACTAATCGCATACTTTATGTGCTATATAGTTTTATGATATAGATCCAGGTTTTTAGACTCAACGTCGCGGTTAGACACACTCTACCCTCTCTCAACTGACAGTGGTGAATCCTCATCGACCGAGGACAGGATTCAAGATTTTCCTATTTCAGTTTTATTTTAGTCTCAAATTCTGGGAGTTAGCTGGGGACTTGTCCTAGAAGCTCATCAGTTTAGTAGAGGCTTTCAGACATTATAGAAAAATTCAACTTATGATTTAGTATTTTTAATAGACTATGTTCTTATGGTGCGGATTACATTCTTTTAGTTATCTTTTACTCAGTTATGACTCTGTTACCTATTGTTATGTTAGTGTTATGCTATGCCATGGGTTAGCTTGGAGCCATTCGTGGTTCTGCGTCTCGTGTTACAGTTAGGGTGTAAACTTGGGTAGTAACAAAATGATAAGGTATTGACTAATTTATCTTAGAATTGATTATAATGCATGGATCTATTGATTTCTTCGAGTTTTAATTTGAGTATTGGTGGTTGTAAACATTAATTAATTTCTCTAATTTTGCTTTTTGCTTGAGAAAGAGATGTAAATTTGGATAAGACTTCAATAGTGAGGAATTGGAGCTTTTATCTAAGGGTTAGAGTTAGAAATAGTCTACACCCGATTCAAGCTTCATTTTAGGACTAGATCTAACAATAGTCTATGCCCACTCAAGTAATGTTTGGTTGTTTATAGATCTTGTTTTGGGGGTCTAAGAAAACCCAAATGATACACACTCTTTTGATTGAGAAACTTAGAGTGTAGCTAAAATCAAAGCTATTCATGCACTAATTGAGTCTAAGGCTCTTAGTTAGAACTTATCAATTCGATACCCAATTAAATTCACACTCCTAGTTCCTCTAATCTTGTCTACAACATTCGTGTTATGTTGTCATGATTACAAACTTAAATTGATACTTCTTCAAACCACTTCGCCCAATTATACTTCACGTTTATACATTATGCTTTCTCTTGTGAATTAACTTACAACTCTTGGTGAATCTAGCCTTCAATCACTGAGGGAAATTGTCCCCGACACTTGTTGGGTACTTCTTTTGCTTACAACCATAGCCACCTTCTTAATTGAAGAGTTGTTTTGGGTGTTATCAGAGCCCATCATGTGCTTAGCTCTCAACTCCATTTGAGTCATCATCTTCGCCAAGGTCTCATCCCTTTCTTCCTCCTTTCTCCTTATCTCATTTGTCATTAGGATGGAGGTAACACTTGGGGACACCTCGATCTTCCTTGTATGCCAAGCTCAGTTCGTTTTGGTCATTCTATCCTAGAGGGCCTTTGCAAGTCAAAAAGTTTGATCCGTGATTGAACCACCTAATATTTTTTTGCCACAGAATTATTGATAGAGTCAAGTGAACAGTAGAAGCCTTGCAAGAGCACTCCATCTGGTAACCCATTATTAGGACACATGACCACCTTCTTATACAATCTCAACCACACTTCATGTAATGGTTCTCCCAGAAGTTGTCAGAAGTTTGTAAATTCATCATGCAATTGTAACATTCCAGAGGGTGGAAAGAATCAATCTAGGAACGTCTCAGTTAACTCATTCCATAAAGTTATAGACCCGGGAGATAGCTCCTCCAAGCAAGATGTAGCATCTCCCGTGAGAGAGAATGGGAACAACCTTAGCCGAATGGACTCTTGGCTAATATTTCTAATATTTAATAGCTGCTAGATTTGGAAAAAATTCCTTATATTCCAGTTGTCATCTTAACCCAGAAGGCCACCAAACAATCCTTTCATTTTGATGAGGTGTAGCATGGTGCTAATAACATGAAACACCGCATTCCCTACCATTGGAGGTAGGAAAATTGCACTAGCCACATCTTGAGCTACTGGCTCATCTTCAATATCCATGAATCTGTTAACACTATTGTTATCACTAGCATGGCTCATCCTTTATCATATTCAGCCAACAAGAGCTATAAAACAACTTAGAAGTAAAACAAGACGCAACACAAATGTGAATCAACAAAAAACAAATGGTAATCAATTTCCAATCCCCGACAATAGTGCCATTTTTAATAATATCCAGAACAACTCTTTTATTTAAGGAGGTGTTTATGATCGTATGCAAAACAAGTACCCAACAAGAGTCGGGGTCAATTTTCCATAGGGATTCGAGGCTAGATTTACCACAAGTTGTAAATTAATTCACAAGAGCAAACGTCAAGAATAAATGTCATGCCCAAATTTCACCTCTATGATAAAAATTATAACACGGTTGTTGTCAAATATAAAACCCAACAAGGTTGGGGTGAATCCTAGATGGAATGTGGTGAAAAACTAAGTCTTATGTGGTTATTTGCTTTTAGTCAAATATTTCCATAATGTTGGGGGTTTTGTAATTATGTTTCGCTCCACTGTTTGTCAAATACAAGAAGTACCAACTATGATCGACTACTAATGAAATCAAGAAGAAATAAACTAGTGTTATGATCATCACGGTTTTCCTAACAATATTTGGTGAATGACAACAGGGAACTAATTTAATTCTATTAGTGTAGGTTCCTAACTCGATTATCCTATCCAAAAGTTTCTCAACCTATTCGGACAAGTACCACACATATCTTCTAAAACTAATAGAGATAATAAATGAGTTACAAGAATTTACCTAGGTTGATTAATCTTATTACATCATTAATCATCAGTCAAGGTTTAATGCCTTGAATCTCTATACTAATCCCTATTCATCCAGATTTATACACCTTACTAAAGCATGTAAAATCAAAGATTTGTTCTAATCTTTGCAACCATTGGAAATCATTCAAAATGAAGACACTAATAATTCACACGTTTACATTAAATTCATCCCTGCATCATTCACCATCAGTATGTAATTCAACCGTGAATCACACAATCCTAGTAATGAAACTTAGCTACACCTTGTCATTGTGTTCATAACAGCAATCACATTCATCAAAGAAGGTTGAACTTACAGAGAAGAGATGAAATCTAGATTATGATTCCAAAAACTCAAAAATATTTCTTCAAGGTTCTATCAAAAGTAGCATATAGAGTTTGTGTTTTTCTCTCTCAGAGTAACGTCTCAAGTCGTTCTTTTCTCTCCCCGAAAATTTGATACTAAAAAATCCTAGTAGCTTCTATTTATAGTCTAAAATAATCCAATACTATACTGAAAATTGGAGTCCCACTTCTCAGGTGACCGCCAAGTTGATGTCCCGTCGGCCAGGTCATGGTCCGTCATTTAGGCCGTCACTCCTTTTCCAGTGTATCTGCAAATCTGCATCCTGTTGATGGTACATTTGATGGTCCATCACAAAGGTTATGGACCATCTCGATCACCATCACAAAGATGAAAAATTAAGGGCACACTAGATACCGAGCGACAGATCAGGTGACAGACATCACCTCTGCAATAGACCATCAAGTATACTATCAAAAAGATGCAGATTTGCTTATACACTGGATAAGGATTGACGGCCCAAATGAAGGACCATCACCTGGCCGACAGGACGTCAACTTGGGCGTCACCTGAGAAGAGGGACTATGATTTTTATTACAGTTTTGAATTATTTTAGACTATAAATAGCAACTGCTAGGTTTATTTTTAGTATCAAATTTTTTGTGTTCTCTCTCAGATTTTTGAAAGAGAAAAGCATCAACTATGTACGCTACTTATGATAGAACCTTGAAGAAATATAGTTGAGTTTGGGAATCATAATTTGTATTTCACCTCTTCTTTGTAAGTTAAACCTTCTTTGATGAATGTGATTGATGTTATGCACACAATGATCATGTGTGGCTAAGTTTCATTACTAGGGTTGTGTGATTCATGGCAGAATGACATACTGATGGTGAATGATGCGTGGATGAATTAATCTAAACGTGTGTATCAGTAGTGTCTTTGTTTTGAATGATTTGTAATGGTCGCAAATGATAGAACAAACCATAGATTTGACATGCTTGAGTAAGGTGTGTAAATGTGGAGGAAAAGGGATTAGTATAGGGATTCAAGGAATTAAACCTTCACTGATGATTAATGTTGTAATAAGGTTAATCAACCTAGGTAAATTATTGTAACTCATTTATTATCACTCTTAGTTTGAGAAGATAAGTGTGATACTTGTCTGAATAGGTTGAGAAACTTAAGAATAGGATAATCGAGTTAGCCACCTACACTCATAGCATTAAATGAGTCCCCTGTTGTCATTCACAAAGTATTGTTTGTAAAACCATGATTATCACAACCTTAGTTTATTTTCTTATTTAGTTCAGTAGTAATCGATCATAGTTGGTACTTCTTGTATTTGATAAATAATGGAGTGAAACATAATTACCAAACCCCCAACATTACGAAAATATTTGACTAAAAGCAAATAACCGCATAGTATTTAGTTTCACCATATTCCCTGTGGGATTTGACCCCAACCTTGTTAGGTTCTATATTTGACACTGACGACATTATACTTCTTATCATAGAGGTGTAATTTGGGCATCTCAAAATTTGGCACCACTGTTAGGGAATATGATTTTAGATTAAGTCAAGTGTGCATATTTGACTTTTAGTCTTATTTCCTAATTTTACATTTATTTGTTGTTTCTGTATACACAAGGTAAAGGTAGTGCATGCTGAATACCCAAAGATGGGGTAAACCATTAACTCCATATAATCCTAAGTTAGAGTGAACTTTGAGGAGAGCTATGAATGCACAAGAGCATGAAGCAGCATGGTTACAACATCTTTCTAATGCTCAAGCTAGGGGCAATAACCAATATGTTTCTAAAAACGAGAATGATATTGTTGTTAGAAATGAGCTAAATGATCAAAATATACAGAATGTATCCCTTGGAAATCATCGCTAGCCTTAGAGAGCTAGGGGGCAGTATCGGCAAGCAATCCCATTTGATTATGAAGACATCGATAATGTTGATTTGGATGGATTTGGCTCCACTGGGACTATCGTCCCTCCCCCATTAGCTCCAGAAATAAAGTTCAACATCACAAGCACTATGATCCAATTGTTGAACTAGAAAGGCTTGGTTTGAGGAGTAGTTGGTGATGACCCAGATCTACATCTGATGAACTTCCTGGGCATCTGTAAATCATTCAAACTACCATGGGTTAGTAAAAATGCTATTTGATTGAGGTTATTTCCCTTGTCTCTATCTGGGGAGGCGATAATGGGTTGAATGATTTGCTACATGACTCAATTATGAACTAGAGAGAGCTGAAAGATGATTTTCTGGATAGATTCTTTCCAACTTCTATAATGCTGCAATTGAGAGATGAGATAAACAATTTCAGGCAGCTTCCTGGTGAGTCATTACATGAGACATGGCTGAAATTCAATAAGAAACTCAAGTAGTACCCCAACCATAAATTTTCAGATGAACATTTGATAGAGACTTTTTACATGTCCTTAAATTCAGTAACTAAACCGATTGCCGATACTGTGACTGGAGAGTCGTTCATGTCCCGAATATACACTGAGGCGGCAGCTATACTAGATAGAGTGTCTAAGACTAACAGCGCTTGGCACACTAGAGACTCTGAAGTCTCTGGTAAGTCTTATGCACTGGGGTCGACTACTGAGTAGCGTCAGAAAAAGGAAGAGAGAGATCAAGAAATGGGCACATATAAAAACTCAGTTGGATTGATTACTAAGCATTTGCCTGCAGGTGGTGCCGAGAGAGTGAATGTTCTGGGTAAGGCTGCCAGATAAGTGGAACATGGATCAAACTTAGAAGAAGAAGCTAAGCACCTGAACAACACAGGGGGTTTCCGAGCCAATGGACAAGGAAACCTAGGTCAGAACTATCCATAGGATAACTATTATGATAGAGCTGGTTACAGATATAGAGAACAAGGAAACTGGAAGAACAAACAAAGTTACAGAAATGATCGTAAGGGAGTATATGTGCCCCCTAGAAACCGTGAGGGAAGCAGTAATGATGCAGGAAGTTCAAAGGTGGAGGAAATGTTAGCCAAAGTACTGCAAAGAGTAGAATCTACTAATTTGGGAGTGAAAGAGATGGAGAGTGACCTCTCCAATATGAGCCAACTTGTAGACTCACACTCAACTGCCATTGAAAACTAGAATACCAAATGGGACAAATGAATGCAACCCTTAATCAGAGGAATAGTAGAGCCTTTCCAAGTCATACAGTGTAGAATTTGAGAAACGATAACCACTTCATGGCTATTATAATTGTTCGGCTGTTTGGAATAACTACAGGCAAGTGCACGTGGTCGAACAAGTAGTAAAGTGGCTCAAGTAAGCCAAGTATCGATCCCACAGGGACTGGACTAAGGTATCAATCTAATCAAGTGTAAATAAACTTTAACTCTAAACTACAGACAACAGTGTGAGGAAGATTTTGATATTTTGTTTCCTAATTTTATTCTAAGTCTAAAACGGATACACAAATTGAGTCTGAACTATAAGTATGAGCATGCTGAGGTTAAAATGAACATGTAGAGAAATAAATTATTGATACAATTTGATTAATCTTTCCTCCGGTTGCTAGTCAAGAATTATTGCCTATGGATTAAAACTCTCATATTTAAACCAACTTAAGAATCATGAACCTTCCACCTACATCTCTGTGATAAAAAGAAATTCATGTTCTAGCCATACAAAACCGATTCCTTAATTGACTAATACGACTTTCAGGTATATCTCTATCCTGAAGGTAAATCAATTCTCAATTTTCCCAAACTAAGAAAAGATCATATCCTATCAATTCACAACCTTCCAATTTCTTGCTCTCTCGAGTGAAACCGGACTTTTTAGATATACATTAACATTGGCCACACATTAATGCAGTAAGAACGAGAATCAATAGAACAACCATGGAAGACAAGATGAAAAACCAATTGATCAATAATTACATTTCAATACAAATGTTCTTAACCTCAGCAAGAAGGGAATTTAGCCACTCATTTGTGGATTAACATCGTTAAATGAGTGTTAATCATACAAGCAATTGAAATAAAGAAGAAGGAGATAGAGAAAAAACCTGAGATTTTCGTCCCCTCAACTGCCTGTAACCCACATTCTTGCTCCACCAAGTCAGAATTATTAAAAATGAACCTATGTGTTCTATTTATACTAGTGGGGATTTTTCCCGAAATAACAAGCAACGTGTCACGGAGTGCATCGTGGAGCACTGCCTCTGTGACACGCCACCAATGCGGACCCTCACTAGAATCCGGTCGTCCAGGTATTAAGGCCCAACATGGCACGGCGTGCAACGCGGGGCTAGGCCAACGTGCCATGGCCCCAACGCGCACCTTCACTGGAATTTGGGTCATCTTCAGCATCCGGGCAGAATGCATCCGTGATGCCAGCGTGACACGACTCCATCGCGGAGCCTCTTTAATTCATGCTTTCCTTGGCCTTTTCCTTGCTCGCTTATGAGTCCAATCCCGATTTCCCCCAACATGCAGCTTAGCTTCCTAAAATTATATTTTTCCTGCAAAACAAATCTAATCATGTTGGTTAGTATAAATTCACATTTGACTACAATTCACATGAGAAGGTACAAACATCGATAGATAAACAAGACAAAATGACGCATTTGAGTATCACTTGGGCATATAAATCTGCCCAAGATCACTTACCCCACACGTAAAGCCTTGTTCGTCCCCGAACAATAATCTTACACCTCATGCAATTGACACCCAATCATGGCTACTTTGGCTCGACAATCCGAGCTACGGTTATACCGATTATTTAATATAGCAAATCATCAAGAAAACATGCATAGTCTTATCAATACAATGACCTTCAACACATTAAGACCTCCTAGACTCAAGAATCGACGCTTGATATCGGCAAACTCATACAAATCAGCTGATCAAAATATCCGACACGAAATTCAATCTCTCGTCCAGCATGTGCCCTCACAACACAAGAGAATTTTCCCCTTTTTAATCACATGAACTCAAAGACATTACATGCAGGGCCATATAAACACGATTTCGCTCTCTCTCCCAAAAGAATTCACATGCATCATGTCATGAACCATAGGCTTGCCTCTGGTGTATTACTCCACTAATATAAGGACGCGTGATGTAAGATCACGTAGGACTTAACGGGTTGTAATGTAAACTACGAAACTAGTAAATACTGGGCTAACCAATAATAGCAACTAGCATCCTTAAGCGCTTTTTCAATACATCCCATCAACCTTATGGGCATTGTTTCTTCCTTTATCCTCCCATTCTTGAAGTCTGTCTTTATTTTTTCTCCCATATCTTTAAGAACACTCGACTTAATAACAAAGATTAGTTATACGTCTTCATTATATTTATTTTAAAGCAAGTGCACCTTTGACCTTTTCTTTCCTTTAATCAATTTTCTTTTTCTTTTCTTTTCTCAATTATTACTCCTTGACACAGTGGGAAAATTATTTTTCTTGAGCGCTTAAGAGTTCTGGATCAAATTCACTGATAATGAAAAGAAGGGGTTAATCTCGGTTTACACCTTTTCGACAAAAGAAAAAAATAGGCTAAAGGCTCAATGGGCTAACTAGGATGTACATTCAAGGTAGGTACGATAATGAGAAAAAAACTTTCGGTTAAATCAAAGAAATGCCTACATCCTTTCTTACAATACACATCCTTCATTTCGTTTCATACACACACCAGACAAGTTCTAGACAATTCACAATAGCATGGAATAATCGAAACCTCTCCATACACTCTTTGCACATGCTCAACTCAAGACATAATCACAGACTCTTCAATCAGCTAATTACAAGAATTCAAACATTAAGCCTCAATCACACCGAATCGAACTCTATGGCCTAGGTATCTCGATAAATTTACAAAGTTGCATGCTTTCATCTAAATCACCTTTGCATTTTAAATATTATGTACAACACGCAACAAGAATTTCGCAACCATAAAGTAGCAACCCGTTTGGGATACAAACGACAACCAAAAATGAAAAGACAAAAACTACTCCTATCGACTACATTTCCCTTAAGACGGTCATCATCCATCCATCATAGGGAACGGTCACTATTTACAACTTCGGTTCAATGAGACTATTCTCGGGAAAAGCACCGAAAACAAACGCCGAGAAACCCAAAAATAAAAAATTTCACGAAAAATTTTAAAAAAATATCGATAATTTCGATAAAACAAAAATATTTACACAACAGCTACACAACAACTTCACATTAATTACAATACAGACATACACACAAAAATCATAGGGTCACAATTTTTTCCAAGCACAACAACAGAACAGAGACATTAATAACAACAACAACCAGCACCGAACTACTCCCACCCCACACTTAAATCGAACACTGTCCCCAGTGTTCACAAAATTTAGCATAGCACAAAAATGGGTGGTGAAACTCCCTAATCAATCAAAAGTATTCCACTTCTTCGTCAGGTGCGGTTGCCTCGTCTCCCATGTCTGAATCGCCCCTGTCATCATCATCTGACTCAATATCTGAGTCCTCACGACGTGTCTCCTCATCGGTGGGGAAATCATCATCAGTGGGCTCCACAAAAGCTGTCCCCACTCGGCAAGCGCCCTGGCATTTTCGCCAAAAGGGTAGTCTAGCTCGAGCTGCCATAGCTCATCTTCTATTGCCGGCCTCCCACCTATGCGCAACTGGAGCATTTGCATCCCGAACTACTGGCCATGTACTGATCATCCCGAGCATGTCGCTCGGCTAGTGTAAGAAAAGGCCCGTGAGTGGTGTCAGGTGCCTTGGTTTTGGTGACGTCCATGGCACGCCTATCCATCTGCGGGATGTAATCTAGGGCCTCTTCCTCAATATCCAGGCCCCTCAGGAACGTGGTCAGTAAGCCACAAACCCGTACCTGTGCCCTTGATGCAAACAGGCTCTCTTCATGGCGGAGATAATCACCGCCCCAACATTAATCTCCAGCCCTTTCATCAAGGCATAGACCAAGCACACACGATCCTGGGTGACATTTGTCATATGCACCCCCGAGATCAGGTAGGAACAAAAAATTTTAAGCCATATCCTGGCTTCCCTGTTCATCTGTGAGTAGGGAAATGTCTGATGGTAGCCCCTCTCTTTATGCCTGCTCCACTGTGTTGTAGACCAGGCTCTACATAGAGTGCGTCTGATGTCCGCATATGGTGGAGTGATGTTCAGCTGCCGGAGTACATGGGCGTCTGTGTCCCACGCCTCCAAAATGGCATTAAGGTGATGGGGCTCAAAGGTGACTACCTGCCCCCTTATCTTTATGGTGTGACTTCTGAGTGTCAGGTTCCAGTTGGCGTAGAACTCTCAAATCAGGTGGAGATTGCACTCCTTGGGCTCTTCAAAGATGAAGTTCAGCCCGGCAGCATCAATCCTGTGGACAATTCTGGGGAATTCCTGTGCCAACGATTCCCTTGCAATATGCTCCTCAGGGAAGTATTTGCTTTCCTTATGCTTTGTGTACCATTTCTTCCCTTCCTATGTCACCCATCAGGTTCCGTATTGACCGCGTTGGCCGCGCGAAACCGCTGGTGCTTCTGGGACTGCTGCTCCCAATCTCATTCTTTTCCTTCCGGCGCCCGATGTAGAGGCGCCCTTTTCTTTATCTTGCCTGCTTGCCATTGTTCCTGTCAAATCAAGCAGACTGTCCCAATGTTATTCAAATTAAAATTAGCCTCGACTAAGGTTGGGTTAAGCTAGGACACCCCACACTTAGTCTTTAGCCACACTCACAACATTACAACAAGACAATCCTCTTTTTCTAACTTTCAAATACAAAAAAAAAACAATAACAAAAATGCCTCGTGCATTCAGAGGGTTCGACGGTATAATTTCTATGTACTACTCAGACTTCATACAGCTAATCCACTATTACCATCGATAACATTTCATCACATAGCACTTAGCGAAAATTTCTATCAACGAAACCGATGCAATTCCCCCAATTTCTATGCAATTTTAACAATTTCATTATCCTGACAGTCCATCGCGCCTTTAACATATTAACGTTAAGCACAACGTGATTTACCTCATCCAACATACACAAACCAACAAGAATTTCACATTTCAACTCAATTTTAACTTCTTCATATTCAAATTGTAACCCTAACTACAAATTTCACAAGAATTTTGATCACCCATGTAATTATCTAGTTCATATAATCACAACGATACTACGAACATCAATCAACAATAACTTCATGAATTCAAGCTCAATTTACAATTAGGGCAAGTTTTCCTCACCTCCCATGCTCAAAATCAGAAAAAATTAGTCAAGAAATGAGATGAAGTTAACGGATATACCTTTAATTCTACGATATCGAAGAAAAGTTGAAGAATTTTATCTCCTAGGTCCGTGTCACGTTGGGGAAGGGGGGATTCTTGGGTGTTTTTCGCGGAGGAGGTGAGAAATGGGAAAATATGAGGGAAAAAGGGGTTAAAAAGAGGTATTTTCGCGCGGGGCACTCGGCAACCCGGTGTGACCCGACGTGAAATTTCCTTCAACGTGTCATTGAGGGTAACGCGGAGCATGCCCTTCGTGACATGGAGCCATCGCTCCAGTACTCTGGAATTTTTCAAAAATTCCAGGTTACACTTCAACGTGTCACGGAGGGTAACACAGAGCATGCCCTCCGTGACACGGAGCCATCGCGCCAATACTCTGGAATTTTTCAAAAATTCTAGGTTACACTTCAACGTGTCACGGAGGGTAACGCAGAGCATGCCCTTCGTGACACGGAGCCATCGCGCAGGCTCATTGTTTTGCCACTTTTTATTATTTTTCTAACCTCGATTTTTCCTTTGCGATCTTTTGCATTTTTTTGCCCTCCGTTCAACCTGAAATTCATCTCACCACAAGAAATTTGTTAGAATTCAAAGGTTTCAAACACAACACGATAATTTTTTTTTTGTTTTATATATATATATATTTTTTTTTCTTATTTAGCTAACTACTTCTACTTATCTCTTACAACAAATTCACGGGTTGCCTCCCATGCAGCGCCTGGTTTACCGTTGGGGCTCGACATCATTAAGCTCAGTCATCCTCTAGGGTGACGGATGTCTTCTCTCAACTACCGTCCTCACCCCAGTAATGCTTACATCGCTGCCCATTGACTAAGAACGTGGCACTTCGATCTTCTTGCCACAACTCTACTGCTCCGTGCCGTGTCATTCTTACTACCTCAAATGGCCCAGACCATTTGGACCGCAGCTTCCCTGGAAACAACTTCAATCTTGAATTGAAGAGCAACACTTTCTGCCCCAGCTAAAAAATACGATGCACCACATGCTTGTCGTGCCACATCTTTGTTTCTCTTTGTAGTACTTGGAACTTTCATAAGCATGCCAACGAAACTCTTCAAGTTCGCTGAGTTACATTAGCCTCTTCTTGCCCGCTAGCTCTAAGTCCATATTCAATTTCCTCACGGCCCATAAAGCTCGGTGCTCTAGCTCCACTAGCAGATGACACGCTTTACCATAGACCAATCGGTATGGAGAAGTTCCAATCGGTGTCTTGTAAGCAGTTTTGTATGCCCACAACGCATCATCGAGTTTGCTTGATCAATCACTACGTTGTGCATTCACTGTTTTTTGGAGAATTTGCTTCACTTCTCTATTCGACACCTCCACTTTCCCACTAGTTTGGGGGGGATATGTTGTTGCCACCTTGTGGCGCACCCCATACTTTGCTAGTAGCTTCTTGAAGCTTGAATTTACGAAATGAGACCCTCCATCACTGATAATGGCTCGGGGTGTCCCGAACCTGGTGAGAATGTGTTTTTTCACAAATTTTGTTACCACCTTGTTGTCATTCCTGGGGAACGCTATTGCTTCAACCTACTTTGATACATAATCAACGGCCACCAAGATGTAACGATTACAAAATGACGGTGGGAACGGGCCCATGAAATCTATGCCCCATACATCAAAGGTCTCCACTTCCAGTACATTCTGCAGCGGCATCTCTTGCTTTCTACCTATTGTGCCTGTACGATGACATCTATCACACCTTCTGACTTATGCCATAGAGTCTCTGAACAGTGTAGACCAAAAGAAACCTGACTGTAGAACCTTGTACGCTGTCCGTTCGCCTCCGTGGTGCCCCCCATACAACGAAGAGTGACAACTCCTCAAAACCACTACAATCTAGCTCTCCAGGATGCATCTTCTCATCACCTGATCCGGTCCCTATTTAAACAAGTATGGCTCATCCCAAATAAAATACCGGCAATCATGCCTCAATTTTTTTTCCCTGCTGCACTGTAGCCTCCAGTGGATAGACTCCACTCACTAGCAAGTTGACTTAGTCTGCATACCAGGGAACTTTAGCTTCCCCTATTGCCAAGAGCTGCTCATCCGGGAACTCCTCATTGATGTTATCAGCTTCCTTCACATGCGACCGACTTTCAAATCGCAATTGGTGATCTGCCACCTGATTTTTGCTCCCTTTTCTGTCCTTAATTTCGAGATCGAACTCTTGCAACAACAGGATCCATCTGGTCAGCCTGGGCTTTGCATCCTTCTTGTTAAACAAATACTGAATCGCTGCATGATCGGTATACACCACTACTCTCGAACCCACCAAATAGGACCTGAATTTATCAAATGCAAACACCAATGGTAGCATCTCCTTCTCTATGACTGTATAATTACTCTGGGCAGTGTTCAGTGTTTTGCTTGCATAATGAATAGAAAGAAAGATTCTATTTCTCATCTGCCCCAATACAGCGCCCACAGCGACATCGCTTGCATCACATATCAATTCAAATGGTTGTTCTCAATCTGGAGAAATAAGGATAGGTGCTTCTATTAATTTCTGCTTCAACTCCTCGAATGCATTAACACACTCATCATCCAACTCAAACTTCACCTCTTTTTCTAACAATCTGCATAATGGTCTAGAAATTTTTGAGAAGTTTCTGATGAACCGTCTATAGAACCCTGCATGCCCAAGAAAACTATGAAGACCCTTCACCGACACAAGTGGTGGTAACTTCTCACTAACTTCGATCTTAGCACGATCGATCTCCAACCCCTTCCAAGACACATTATGGCCAAGGATGATATCTTCCTTGACTAAGAAATTGCATTTCTCCCAATTGAGTACAAGGTTGGATTCTTCGCAGCGAGCTAGCACCCTGTCAAGATTCTGCAAACAAGTAGCAAACGAATTACCGAAAATAGAAAAATCATCCATAAATACCTCAACGAAATCCTCCACCATGTCGTGGAAGATAGCTATCATGCATCTCTGGAATGTGACGGGTGCATTGCATAACCCAAATGGCATCCGCCTAAAAGCATATGTCCCATAAGGACAGGTCAAAGTAGTATTCTCCTGATCCTCCGGTGATATGGCTATTTGGTTATAGCCAGAGTACCCATCAAGGAAACAATAATATTCCTGTCTAGCCAACCTGTCTAATATCTGATCAATGAATGGGATAGGATAATGATCTTTCCTTGTGGCTTCATTAAGCTTCCTATAGTCCATGCAAATCCGCCAGCCTGTGACGGTTCGTGTAGGAATCAGCTCATTTATTCATTGGTGACCACGGTCATCCCTCCTTTCTTTGGAATGCACTGAACGGGGCTGACCCATTCGCTGTCCAAGATAGGATAGAACACACCTGCATCAAGCCATTTAATTATTTCTTTCCTAACCACATCCTTCATTGCTAGATTTAACCTTCGCTGAGGCTGAATAGTTGGCTTTGCTCCTGTCTCCATGAAAATCCTGTGTGTGCAAAAAGCTGGATTGATACCCTGAATATCTGACATTTGCCAACCCATTGCTTTCTTTCTTTTTCTGAGGAAACCCACTGCTTCCTTCTCCTGTACCTCCGTCAATTCTGCGGAGATGATGACCGGCAAAGTCTCATCTTCCCCCAAAAAGACATATTTTAAATGGGGAGGCAATTCTTTCAATTCCAGCTTTGGTGCTTCCTCAATATATGGTTTCGGCAATGGTTCCAGAGACCTCATTAGAGATTGAAATTCCTGCTTCCTAGGATGCCTTTGTGGCTCATTCAGCATTTGTACCACCTCATAAGCATCTCTATCTCCGAAATGATCGGAGTTCATCAACACTCTTTCCAATGGGTCTTGAGATTTAACAATCTGACGAATTTCTTCTTGATCAAGCACACTAATTGTTGAAAGCTCCTCATGTATGGTCGGCAGCTTCATGGCCTTGAATACATCAAATACCTCAACTTTGTCATGTGCCCGCATAGTTAGCTACCCTCCAGCTACATCAATTAGCGCTTTCCCGGTCGCCAAGAAAGGACGTCGCAAAATAAATGGGACTTCCACTTCTGGCTTAAAATCCAGCACGATGAAGTCTACCGGGAAGATAAGGGAGCCTACTCGCACCAGCACGTCCACCACAATGCCATCAGGTCTGGCTAAGGAACAATCCGGTAGTTGCAAGATCACTGTTGTTGGTCTAGGACTCCCTAGCCCCAAGTTCTTGAATACCGATGTTGGCATCAAGTTAATGCTCGCTCCCAAATCACATAATCCGCGATCTCGAATACTCTGCCCAATTGTAATTTGAATTATAAAGCTCCCAGGGTCCTTGAGCTTTGTGGGCAACCTATTTCGTATCCGTGAAGTGCACTCCTCTGTAAGTGCCACCGTAGCGTACTCAGTCAACCTGCTTTTGTTCGCCATGATGTACTTGATATATTTTGCGTACTTCGACACTCCCTGCAAAACATCAACAAGAGGTAAATTAATGTGCACCTGTTTAAGCACCTTCATGAACTTTTTGAAACACGCTTCCTCCTTGTGTTTCCTTAGTCTTTGAGGGAACGGGGGTGGTGGTTTTTCTGGTTCAGCTTCCTTCTCCTTCCCCCTATCATCATTGTGATCCCTCTCATTATCACCTGCTTCCGACTACTGTTGTGGTCTTTCTGGTTCCACCTCCTTGAGTTGCAAACCACTCCTTGTGGTCACCGCATTTACCTACTTGGGGTTCGGATCAATGTCACTCGAAAGTCCTCCGCTCGGCCTGGTGTTTTGAGCTCCAGCAAATTTCCCAAACTTTTACTCCAGCCCCTTTGTAGCTAACTGATTGTTCTTTACATCGGCTACCAATTTCACGTAGTCATCCTTCAATTGAGCTTGGTTAGCTATCATTGTCTTAAACATCTCCTCAATGCTGGGTGATGGTGGTGGAGGAGGTGCATTGTTGCTTCTGTATTGCGACTGGTAGTTCTGCTGCCCTCCTTGATTTCTCTGCGCCCCCTGACTTGAACTCTGCCCTTGATGGTTGTTGCTACCCCAAGAGAAATTCGGGTAATTTCTCCAATTGGAATTGTAATTGTTGCCATACTGTAGGTGGTTATTTCTCTGTACATTACGAACAAATTCACCGAATTAGGATTTGCTCCACAACACTCAGCTGAGTGTTCATTACTCCCGCACACATCATACCAAATCTGTTGCACTACATTCACTGGGGCATGAGACTGGTTCATGCTCATGTTACTGAAGTGGGTGTTGAGTTGATTCTGTAACGCAGTTATCTATGCAACAATAGCTGTAAAACCATCCACTTTCAAGAATCCAACTGCTTTCCTTGTTCCTCCTCTTGAATAGTCCGCATTCCACTCCAGATTCCCCTGCGAAATACGATTTAACAAAGTATACAACTCCTCATATGTTTTTTGTAATGCTTGTCCCCCAGCTGCTGAGTCTAGCAAGATTTTTGTGTGGGGTTCCAAACCCTCTATGAAAGTATGCACCAGCACATCATTGGATTGGTGATGATGAGGACAATCCCGCAACATAGATTTGAATCTCTCCCAGGCTTGATACAGATTCTCTCTCTCTCTGTTTAAAACTTAGAATTTGACTTCTAAGTCTTGCTGTTTTACCGGATGGAAAGAACCGTATTAAGAATTTCTTTGCAAGATCATCCCACGCGGTGATGGAATTAGGTGGCTCAACTTTCAACCACCTCTTAGCTTCTCCCAAAAGTGAAAATGGGAACAATGTAAGCCCGATATAATCTGATGACACTCCAGCGGGGATGTAAGTGTCACTTATCTCCAAAAAGTTTTGGAGATGTTGTTGTGGATCCTCGTGAGGGAGACCTGTGAACTGCCCGCTGGTGTGCAGCAATTGCACCATGTTTTGTTTAAGTTCAAACCTCCCTCCTGGCTCAGGTTTGCGGATGCTAGATGTGACGTTGTTAGCATGTGGGATTGCCACCTCGCGAACCAGCCTAGATGCCATTCCTCGGGCACTAACACTGCCCTTACAACTGGTGGATTCTATTGTTGCTCCTGGATTGTTTGTCTGAGCAACTGCAGCTTTTTCTCTAGAGCTTCTCTCCTTTGACGATGGAATTGTCTTTCCAGCTCTAAATATGAGTCCACCAGCTCCTTGTCTCTTGCCAGTGTTCAACATAAATTAATATCTGCAAAATATAGGCTAAGACCAAGTTGTCACACTAAGAGGAAAACTAACACTTAAGAAAAATTTTACCAATTGTCAATCCCCGGCAACGACACCAAAAACTAGTTCGGTTGTTTGGACTAACTACACGCAAGTGCACGTGGTCGAAAAAGTAGTAAAGTGGCTCAAGTAAGCCAAGTATCGATCCCACATGGACTGGACTAAGGTATCAATCTAATCAAGTATCAATAAACTTTAACTCTAAACTGTAGACAACAGTGTGAGGAAGATTTTGATATTTTGTTTCCTAATTTTATACTAAGTCTAAAACGAATATACAAATTGAGTCTGAACTATAAGTATGAGCATGCTAAGGATAAAATGAACATGTAGAGAAATAAATTATCGATACAATTTGATTAATCTTTCCTCCGATTGCTAGTCAAGAATTATTGCCTATGGATTAAAACTCTCATATTTAACCCAACTTAAGAATCATGAACCTTCCACCTACATCTCTGTGATAAAAAGAAATTCATCTTCTAGCCATACAAAATTGATTCCTTAATTGACAAATACGACTTTCAGGTATATCTCTATCCTGAAGGTAAATCAATTCTTAATTTTCCCAAACTAAGAAAAGATCATATCCTATCAATTCACAACCTTCCAATTTCTTGCTCTCTCGAGTGAAACTGGACTTTTTAGATGTACATTAACATTGGCCATACATTAATGTAGTAAGAACAAGAATCAATAGAACAACCATGGAAGACAAGATGAAAAACCAATTGATCAATAATTACATTTCAATACAAACATTCTTGACCTCAGCAAGAAGTGAATTTAGCCACTCATTTGTGGATTAAACATCGTTAAATGAGTGTAAATCATACAAATAATTGAAATAAGGAAGAAAGAGATAGAGAAGAACCCTAAGAATTTCGTCCCCTCAACTACCTGTAACCCACGTTCTTACTCAACCAAGTTAGAATTATTAAAAATAAACCTAAGTGTGCTATTTATACTAGTGGGAATTTTTCCTGGAATAACAAGCAACGTGTCACGGAGTGCATCGCGTAGCACTGCCTCCGTTACATGCCACCAACGCGAACCCTTACTGGAATCCGGTCTTCCAGGTATTTAAGCCCAACGTGGCACAACATGCAACGCAGGGCTAGGCCAACGTGCCACGGCCCCAACGCGCACCTTCACTAAAATTTGGCTCATCTTCAGCATCTGGGCAGAATGCATCCGCGATGCCAGCGTGACACGGCTCCATCGCAGAGCCCCTTTAATTCATGCTTTCCTTGGCCTTTTTCTTACTCGCTTCTGAGTCCAATCCCGATTTCTCCTAACTTGCATCTAAGCTTCCTAAAATTATATTTTTCCTACAAAACAACGCTAATCATGTTGGTTAGTATAAATTCACATTTGACTACAATTCACATGAGAAGGTACAAACATCGATAGATAAACAAGACAAAATGACGCATTTGAGTTTCACTTGGGCATATAAATCTGCTCAAGATCAATAACTAAAAGTGGAAAGAAATTGTCTAAGACTATTCCTATTAGCGTAGAGAAAGTTGTGGAGTTAGCTTCAAAAACAAAGCCTACAGCTGAGGATGAGGGGGAGAAGCTAAATCCAGTTAAGCCTGTAAGACCAGAAGTCGCAAAGTATTGTCAAGGAGATAAAGGTCAAAAAAAGGAAAGGAGGTGATTAAGCCTTTGACTCAAATTTGAAATCCTCCACCTCTATTCCCTCAGAGGTTCAAAAATAAGGTTGAAGATGGCAAATAACAAAAGTTAATCTCCATGTTGAAGTAATTATCGGTAAACATCCCATTGGTAGAAGCCCTTGAGTAGATGCTAGATTATGCCAAGTTCATGAAGGACTTGGTCACAAAGAAGAGAACTGTTAGCTCTCAATCAAGAGATGATATTCATCATTGTGGCATGATCTCTTCATGTTTACTAGTTCAGAAGAAAGAAGATCTAGGTGCATTAACAATTCCATGCACCATTGGAGCCTTTAGCTTTTCCAAAGCTCTATGAGATTTGGGTGCCAACATCATCTTGATGTCGTTGGCCATATATAAATAGTTGGGCTTGGGAGACCACAAACCAACTACTATGAGTTTGTTAATGATTAACCGGTCAGTTAAGAAGCCTGTGGGCATTTGTGTGATGTGTTGGTTAAGGTGGAACATTCTATATTTCCTGAAGACATCGTACTCTTGGATTGCAACGTGGAGTTTGAGGTCCCTATCATTTTGGGTAGGCCATTCTTAGCAACTGGAAGAGCGTTAGTGGATATGGAGAGTGGAAAGTTGAAGTTTAGACTATTCAACGAAGAGGTACGATTCAATGCCTCAAATTCCATTTAACAACTGAAAGACAGAAATGTAGTCTCCGTTATTGATGTTTTTTAGGAACAAATGGTTGAAGCACTCGGAGAAGAGAACTATGCAGTTGACATTTTAGCTGCGGTGATGATGAATTTTGTTGATGATCATATTCAGGAGTATGAAGAGTTAGTGAATGCATTAGCAGGGATGGGCTTTTATTCTTATGCCCCAAAGAAGTTGGATTTGGATTTGAAGAATAGACCCAATCCTCCAGCGAAAATCTCTATCAAAGAACCACCAGTGTTGGAGTTTAAAGCACTACCCAGTCATCTGCAGTATGTGTTCTTGGGAGATAACAACTCATTCCTAGTCATCGTGGCAGCTAATCTAGTTGAATGGCAGGTTGAAGCTCTAGTTGATGTGCTAAAAAGATATAATAGGGAAATCAGATGGAGAATTTCTGACATTATTAGGGTTCCCTCGGGATTATATACTCACAAAATTCAGCTGGAAGAAGATTATGTCCCAAGCAGGGAATACCAGTGCAGACTTAATAAACTAATGCAAGAGGTCATAAAAACAGAGATAATTAAATGGCTAGATGCAGGTGTCATATACCCAGTCTATGATAGCAAGTGGGTGAATCCAGTGCAATGCGCTCCCAAAAAGGGAGGCATGACTATGGTGGTTAATGAGCAGAACAAGTTGATTCCATTGAGACCTGTCATGGGCTGGCATGTATGTATGGATTATCATAAGTTGAACACATGGACGCTCAAAGATCACTTCCCAATGTCATTCATGGATCAAATGCTGGATAGGTTGGCATGCAAAGGGTGGTATTGCTTCTTAGAGGGTTATTCTGGATATAACCAAATATCAATTGCACCAGAGGATCAGGAGAAGATAACTTTTACTTGTCTTTTTGGGACCTTTTCTTTCCAGTGCATGCCATTCGGGTTATGTAATTCACCTACAACTTTTCAAAAATGTATGATGTCAATATTCTCTTAAATGTTGGAGGATACCTTGGAAGTTTTTATGGATAACTTTTCAGTCATGGGTGACACTTTGGAGACAACTTGGCCAATCTTAGAAAAGCCTTAGAGCGATGTAAGGAAGCAGATTTGGTGTTGAATTTGGAGAAATGCCATTTTATGGTGAAAGAAGGCATTGTTCTAGGCCACAAGATATTAGAAAAGGGCTTAGAAGTGGACAGGGAAAAGGTTGAGGTGATTGAGAAGTTTCCTCCACCAATTTCAGTGAAAGGAGTGAGAAGTTTTTTGGGTAATGCAGGATTTTACCGAAGATTCATCAAGGACTTCTCGAAAATAGCTAATCCATTGTGCAAGATATTAGAGAAAGAGACCAAATTTGTGTTTGATGAGGAGTGCTGAAAGCTTTTGAAAACTTGAAGGTTAAATTAGTGGCTGCCCAATAATAGTTGCACCAGATTGGTCACAACCCTTTGAAGTGATGTGTGATGCTAGTGGGTTTACACTCGGAGTTATGTTAGGTAAGAAGAGAGACAAGATGTTTCACCCCATCTATTATGCTAGTAAAGCATTGTATGAGCACAAAAGAACTGCATAGTGAATGAGCAGGAGTTGCTGGCGGTGGTATATGCCTTTGAGAAATTCAGGGTGTATTTGCTTGATATCAGAGTTATTTTACACACTGATCATTCCATCATAAGATATATCATGGAAAAGAAAGATGTAAAACCATGGCTAATAAAATGGGTTCTTCTGCTGGAATAATTTGACTTTAAAGTCAAGGACCATAAAGGATGTGAAAATCAAGTAGCGGATCATTTGTCCAGACTTCAAGATGAGGCGAGAATAACAACTGATGAGGCGATTGATGACTCCTTTTCCTGATGAACAGGTATTAGCAAAAATAGTTGATCTCATTCCATGGTTTGTTGATTTTTCCAATTACATTTTCAGTGATATGAAGTTGTAAGACTTAATTTCCACCAACGGAAAAAGTTCCTTTATGATGTGAAAAAATACTTCTGGGATGAGTCATATTTATTCTGACTTTACGCTGATAACCTAATAAGGAGGTGTGTTCCAGAAGCAGAAATGTTAAGTATCTTGGAGGCATGCCATTAATCTCCTATTTGAGGGCACCATAGGGGTGCTCGGACAACCCAAACAATTTTGCAATCTGGATACTACTGGCCAATGATACATTAGGATTCCTATGTCTTTGTCAAGGAATGTGATCAATGCCAAAGACAGGTTGATATATCTAGAAGGCATGAGTTACTATGACCCTTATTCTGGAAGTGGAACTGTTTGATGTATGGGGCATAGACTTCATGGGTCCATTTGTGAGCTCATATGGCATGAAGTACATCTTAGTAGTAGTGGATTATGTCTCAAAGTGGGTAGAAGTTGTGGCATTGTCAAATAATCATGGCAAAAGTGTTGCAACTTTCTTGAAGAACATTTTCTCAATGTTTGGAACTCTGAGAGTTATTATCAGCGATGGGGGATCTCATTCTTGCAATAAAGATTTCAGTGCTTTGCTGGTAAAGTATGGAGTTAAGAAGCATAGAGTGGTTACCCCCTATCATCCGTAGTCGAGTGAGCAAGTGGATGTATCAAACCGGGAGAATAAAGCCATTCTGGCCAAAATAGTGATTGCTAACCGAACAGATTGATCTCAATAACATGATGATGCATTATGGGTGTACCGAACAACATTCAAAACACCTATTGGGATGTCTCCATATCAATTAGTTTTCGGGATAGCATGTCATTTACTAGTTGAGCTAGAGCATAAGGCTCTGTGGGCCCTAAAGAAGCTTAACTTGAGTTGGAGTGAGGCGGTGCACTTGAGGCTAGATCAAATTAATGAGATGGATGAGTTCCGTCTAAGGGCATATGAGAAGGCTATTTTGTAAAGGGAATAGGTGAAGATGTATCATGATTGTAGATTGAAAAGATGGAATTTAGCTCCAGAGATCTTGTGTTGTTCTACTCTAGACTCGGACTGTTTTCGGGCAAACTCCGATCAAAATGGTCTGGCCCGTTCAAAGTGACACAAGTATTCCCATGTGGAGCTGTTAAGCTTGAAATTCAAAAAGGGGAATGCTTCAAAGTGAATGGCCAACGTGTGAAGTAGTACTATGGAGTACCAGAGGAGGTAAAGGTGTTGGATTTGGTGTACATTGATGAAGTTTGAGTAATCGAGGTGCCCGAGTCATGCCGCGACGTTAAACCAGGTGCTTCTTGGGAGGCAACCCAAGAGATTTGTATTTTTTATATAATGCTTGTTCGATTTTTATAATGTACTTATTTAAAAGGAGTGTAAACTGTGCACGCACAGGTACTACTAAAGCTAGTGACGACCACCGCTGATAGGCCGTTAGAAGCTTGACGAGCTGTCACTATGACCCATCAAGATGAAAGAAAAAAAATGGATGTTCTGGATAAGCTCGATGGCTGAGTTGATGAGACGTCAATTGTGTCATCAAAAGTGGTTGTACAAACATGGAATCTGGATAACGGCGACAACACATGTGACAAAACCTCATCCCTATGACGGACCATCAATACCTTCTTCATTAGAAGATAACTGAAGGCATCGGTAGTGTTATCATGACTAGTAAGTTGATGGAACATTGTATGTCTGATGGACTTTCACTTGCCCCATCATCTAACTAGGTAAGTCAAGTTCTAAAAAGCCCTACCTCCAGCCTAACTTTGCTAAACCGGATCTGACCCACTGTTGCTCCTAATTACCCTAAGTGTTTGAATTTTTATGTTCATTTTATTTCATTTTCTTTCTTCCTACTTCTTCACACCCATAAATGTTATACCTGTGATCAAACCCGACACCCACCTGGCTTCCAATCTCTTCCATTCCTAGTCAATTGTCACTCAAATTATGGTGTCCATTGAATAATAGTGAATGGAACCTAGTGCGAATTCTGTGATTATTTTTCCCAAAGATCATAGGTATACATTCATATTTAATTCTTATTCGTAGTGTGTGGGTAATGAAGTTGATGATGTGAGTACAGCAGAACATAGCCTTTGCAATTAGTAAGTCATGTGCATTATCTGTGAGAAGTGTGTAACCCTAGGAGTGTTATTTTGAATATATGCTAAGTTGATGTGTAGGATGGAAGCCTGAGTATGTGTATAATAGGTATGCATTATGATGAATTGAACGATGACATTCCTAAGGGAATTAGTCAGTTTTCTATTTTCTTTTGGATTTTTTTGTCTAGGGATGCATGGTTTTAAGAAGCCTGAGTACCCACCATTGTTGTGCACAATATTTGCTTGACGAGATAATTTTTGGGCCTTCATATGTCTGATGGACCATCAATAGTATTGTAAGCCTTGAATAGAGCAAATATTTCATATGACCGAGGAAGTCATGGACCATCATCTTAATGACGGACCGTCACATTCATCGTCATTTGTGGATTCCAATGGGACGCTACTGGATTAGGAGTGAGGAGCTAGTGATGGACCATCATCTTGCACTGTCACCTTTTTGTGAACTTATGCAAATTCTAGATACGCTTGATGGGAAAATTGATGGAACTCACCTATGTGAGGGACTATCAACCACATCATCATTTATACCCTATTTGTCACATGTTTTTCTTAGATTAACTTGGACACTAATAGCTTGACTTTTGTAGGAAATCATGCCATCTAAGTTTCAAACTACTAGAGGTAGTGCAAGAAGGAGTAGAGACCACCGAGATGAAAATACTGACTGTGAAGGTGAATTACAGGAGGTTGGAACTAATGCACCATCACCGAGTTACCAAACTAGATTTGCTACAAGACTAACAAGCTACAAATCCCTAGTCTGATGAGGTTAATGATAATTCAGTAGATGGATCTAGTTCAAGCAGTGACAGTCCTAATTCAGATTAAAGTAGTGGCAATGAAGCCACTAGCAGCCCGGTAGAAGACACTGAGCCATAAAAGGGAGACATAATAAAGGGAAAAACACTAAGGTTTAGAGATAGCATGTGATGGCAAGTGAAAGGGGATGAAAAACACTTCCAAGAGTGTCTCACTACCACAGCAAGAGGACATCTCAAATGTAGCATTACGAAGAAGGTGAGGTTCATCGACTCTAAGTTGCCCAAGTACCCAGATATTGAGGACAAGTACAAGTTTTATGGCCTGGGATGGATGAGTGAAGCACCAGGTTACTATTACCCTACCATGGTTTGTGAATTACATAGTTGTTCTAGAGGGTCTTTGCAAAAAGGGGCAGAAACCTAAGAAATGCAAATATAGAAACTGTAATACCTCGAAAGCCCTAAGATTAGACCTAAGGGTTGAAATAGAGAAAATAGGAATTTCTACACCAGGTTAAAGGACAAGCCGTCCAGTGACCCGTGAGGTGCACCACGAGTCATTAGGTGACTCGTGGAGTGAAGGGAGAGTTTGGTTGGATTTTTGGTCTGGGGGTTGACCACAGGTGAAGCCACGATTCATGGGCAGGGCCATAAGTCGTAAGGTTGACTGTGGTCAGGAGTTGACTTGGATGATGAAGGGTTTGGTAGTGCTCCTAATGACCAGTCACCACGAGTTGTCAGGTACACCATGAGTCGTGGCGTCCCTCGTGGTAAACAGTAGAGGTAAGTTCTCCAGTGCTGACGACGAGTGCAGGCCACGAGTCTTCCCTTCAGGCGATGAGCCATCCAGTCCCTTATTAGGACTGGCAGTATGATTTTTTCTGCAAATTTAGTAAGGGCTTTTCCGTAATTCCTGAGTTCCTAAGACCTAAACTACGTCGTTTTAAGCTTAGATAAGCGTGTTTTAAGAGGATTTAGCTCATTCTAAGCCTATCGCTCTCCATGCATGCAATCCTAGAAGTTTCTAAGGGTGATCAAGCCTAGAAAATTCATCAAGTCTTCTTCAATTTTCTTTGGGCATTTAAGAGGATTGTGAAATCAGAAGTACACAAGTATGTAGGGTTATAAATGTGTGTATTCATCCACTTCTATGCCCAATCCATTCTCAAATTCATGAAAAATCTAAGTTGATGAATCTATGGGGTTTTTAACTCAACTTGTGAATTCTATAAGAATCTATTATGGGTATAATCTATTCATGTTTCTAATGTTGAATTATGATTCATGGGAATGTTTCATAATATTTTCAATTACAATTCATGTTTTCAAAGTTTTACAAATTATGATGCCAAATTATAAAAGTTCATGAAAAGATGAGATTATGATCTATGATTTCAAGCATGATGATGAGATGTATATGATGAACGTTTGATTCAAATTACCCATGTCTATATTAATATTTTTTACTATCAAAGTCTATTTCGAGCATGTTTAAGTTTGGGAAAGCCCATATGATCAAGTATGTTTCATGATTTCATGTTATTAGCTTACCATATGGATTATAGAGTCTAGACTCCCACCCTTTTTAGCTTGTGATATGGTTTGAGACAAGGCTCCTCATGTTATATTTTCATATTTTTTTGTATCATGTTATGATTCAGCTTCGTCACTAGATGATGGTTCAGCTTCATTGAAAAATGATGCAGAGAATATGCATGTTTTAGGAGTAGTGTCTAGCACCTAATAGGCTAAGGGTCAGTCAACCCTGTGCCTCAGGACTACGCGTCAATGTAGGTATGATCATATATTTGGGACCTCCCTTTTCAGCTTCCGCTGCCCCAAGGGGGCCTTCAGCTTGATATCGATATCATGGTAGTGTCCTTAGCCCTGGAAAGGCTTTGGACGACTCTGCCCACTTGAGTGTAATAGTCGGGACCACGTAAGCTCTATCGTGGTAATGTTGGTTATATGAAGAGTCTCCCATTGTTCTTCATTATTTAAGTTATGCATGTTCATTAGTCATAATATTATGTTTTCAGCAGATTTGACCCAATGTTCAGTTTTACTTATGAGTAATTACTTTCAGCTTTGGGTTATTCAATTCAGTTATGATTTTCAGTTATGTTTAAATCATGTTTTCAGATAATAGCATGCAAGTCTCAATCTCAGAATCTTATGATGACATGTTTTATGATATGCATGATTTCTGATTTTACTTACTTAGTAGTTATACTTACTCTGCATACTCGGTACATTCCACGTACTGACTGCATACTCTATGTTGTATCATTTCATGATATAGGCTCCAACATTCAGGTTCAGCCCCACCGTTAGCCAGATTCTCAGAATAGTACTTCCCAACCAAAGTTTATGAGTCCTCATCCTTTGAGGACCCTTTTATAAATTGTATTTAGTATTTTCAGTTTCAGTCATTAGTGAGTTATTGGGGTCCTATCCCATCAACTCATTAGTATGTAGAGCCTTATCAGACATAGTATGTTTTTAGTTTCAGATCGCTGTTATGTATTCAAATAATTGATGTTATCTGATTTCCAGAATTCTGCTATTCAATATATGTTAGACTTCCCCATTATTATGTTGAATTTAGATGTCATGTTCATGCCATAGGTCGACTTGGAGCCTCTCGAGGCTCTTTGTCCCGTGTCTCGATCCAAGCCTATGTTTGGGTCGTGACAGAAACGCATACCAATCGGTGGAGAGATGGTAGATATCTGAATAGAGACCATAAATAGAATGCTCTACAGGCCTAAAATTATGCCACCAGTTAATATCACCGAATTTTAATACTGAATGAGAAAGTGGCACAATCGGCATGGCTGGTTAGCATAGGTCTTAACGGATGGACAACCCTCGTGGTTGGAAAACACCAAAGAAAAAATAGTGAAGTCCACACTGATATCTGCACCATAGTCTTGGTGGGCAATGATTTGACTTCGACTATTTCCAATAGGGGGAGTTAACACTTTGGCTAAAGATAGAGAGATGCTAGAAGAAAGCTTGGTGTTAGGGTTCCCATTAAACATGGGAGCGATAATAACTAAGGAGATGGATTATAGAGTAGTGAAGTTATCCACATGACTGCCCTTTCCATTCTTAATCACCTGGCTGTGCAGAGAAGCTCATGTCCCATATTGGCTAGAATTGATGTGGAGACTTATGCTACAAAGAAGTATGACTTAGAGAAGTCGAAGGATGAATCCAGATATGACTTGAAGCTTCACTAACCAATTCCTGAGGTGTTTGGGCCCAGTGGTCAAACTGCAAGGGCAATGGAAACATACACTGAGCTAGCTGGAGAAGCCACAGGAATAGAGTTAGTTTACCAGGCAGCCTCAATTCATACATTTACACCATCTAAATTTGGTGCCGCTGCAACTTAACTAAGACATCATCTGTCGTACCCCGATCTTCACAATATGTATTCACTCTAGTAAACTTTGCTTAGGTGGTTAGAAAAGCAGACAGATAAGACAAGCAATTGAGGTTGTTTGCTGAGCAGCTAGGCATTTTTGTTAACTGAGCCATCATAGCCACTTTAGAACCATATAAGAACCTTCATGCTCGCATGGATGACATAGAAGCGAGAGTGAATGATAGGCTGAAGGATCTCACAGTGCCATAGTTGGCAAGGGTTGCAGCTGAATTGAAAAAAGACCAAAATGATATTCTAAAGTTACAATAGGAGTGGCAACCCCCAGAGTTCTTGATTGCCGAATTTTAGGAGTTAGAGAATGATGCACCCTTCATTCATCTGCTGGGCAAGAAGCCTAAGGAAACTGAAAAATGTCCACGAGATGATGTTAGAGACGGGGGCAAATCCCACAAGAAGAAAAAGCACAAGCGCAACAAATAGGAGAAAGTTGAGTCACGAGAGGCTCTAAAACAGTCTAGGGTAGAAAAGGAGATGCACATTGAGGAGATGTGACCCAGGGTTGGTGGAGCCTCTTCTAGTTCAGCACCCCAAGTTGAGAGGCATGTCACAGCGGTCACAATTCATTTAGAGTCGATGACTCTCTTCACACTGCCTCTAGCTACGGAGGCTGCCACACATGATCCTTTGAGCGCAACAACCTCCACTGAAGCCACTACTGATAGCTCTGGGTCATTCCACCACACACAGTTGTGCCAGACTCTTAAGTATAAAGCTTCACAGGATTACCTTATTTCAAGTTTGGGAGATTTTCATATATCCATGGGGACAATGCCATTTTTTTGTTATGGGGCGGGAGTATGTGTGAGTCTGTCACACCAGTTGATTTTTAAATTATGTGTTATTTGATATGTACAAGAAAATTTGGGGAAAAATTAAAGCAGTTGTGGAAATGAGCATCTTTTTGTTAAAACATGTTGGTGAACATCTTTTTGTTAAAACATTTTGGAAAATGGGGACCCCTACAATCTTTTGATGTGGCATATTTGTATCTTTATAACGTATTGACTTTGAAGGATCTATGATTGACATTATTGATGTATTGATATAGCAACTGTTCTTAAGCTGTGGAACATGCTAATATTCAGTCATTGATAGTGCAAATTGGTCCCAAGTGTGTGTAAGATTAACTTATGTTGTTCTTACATTTTAAACCAACGATAGAGGTGAAAATGCGCATGATGGTGGAACCAACGACAAAAAGGATGGGCCGCTGGTCCATTGGATGGACCATTGAACCAAATCATGGGTTCTTGCTCTATCTTAGAATCACTCTCTCAACCTGCTCCAATGACTAGAAACAACAATCGGCACAATCAAGCAACGGGTCATAGAATCCACTTGTCAATTCTGGGCCATTTGTGACATTTTTTAGAAGTTGATACTATGGAGTACAACCAATGGATCGTTGATTCATAGGACGATCCATTCTGATGGTTGTCTAATTGTTCTAGTGACATTCCCTGCTGGTTTTGGTTGAAAGTCTCGAATGTGATCCTAGCAGTTTTTTGGGGTATTACAATATCTCATGCATGTAGAACTTGCCTGGTTTATCTTGTTAAGGTTGTAGGATAACTGATCAGTAAAGGATCATAGGCCATCTTTTTTAATTAGTCCACTAAGCCTATATGACCATACAAACAATGTAAATAATCACTTGATTTGTGATTTTGAGCTTGATTGACCCGTTCATTTCATTAGCCTATTTACCTACCTGTATTTTTTTATAGTAAACCTATTTTAACCCTGGTCCCTCCTTGGACATTGTGTACCTCAACTTAGGCTAGTTGCGTAAGTTGACGGTATCTATAGTAGGGGTACATAAAAAGTTTTGTATGGATGGTTGAATCTGCTGATTGAAAATAAATGCGTGTGGTGTGGTTGATGAAGAAACGAGAACAAAGTTCCAATTGTAATATAATAAATATAAATAAATAAATAAAATAAAACAAAATAAACAGTGATGTCTTTATGAGGAAAAGGAAAATCGAAATGAAAATCACACCCATGAGTTGAGAAAGAAAATGAATAAAAGAGAATAAAGGAGATAAAGTAAGAGCAAGGCAAGAGAAATACCATAGTACCAAGGAGGGTCAAGTCACTTTATCTATATGTACCACATATGTCCCCAAGCCTATATTACAAGCCAAGAAAGTCCTATAATGATCCTAATCAAGTGTTCGAATAACCTGAAACAATGATGATAATGGAAAGCTTATGGTTTCGCATATGCATTGTTATGAATTTTATTTTTGTGAGAGCGAGTATCTTGTTCTAGTCCCCAGGAAAATAACTTTAGAAGTGAGTTGGGACTTCTTTGTGGTAAGGGCACTACAAAAGCATTAGTGATGGCTGGTTGGTGGGATAGTTTTTATTGGTGTATGTAAGATGCTATGTTGATATCATCATGTCATTTGTAGGTCCTCATGAATCAATATGTTTAATGAATGCCATTTGTTCATGTCCTGTTTAAAAAAATGAAACGTTAAATGCGAAATAATCTACTTTGAGTATGACAACTACTGTAGTTATCCCAAATTTTCTTTTTCTTTAATGAGTTGTCTGGTGTGTTGCTTGAGGACAAGTAAATATTCTAAGCTGAGGGTGCTGATGCATCGGCATTTGACGATTTATTTGATGATTTTAACTATGAATTGATGCAAGTTCTTGAGCAACGTTTGGTTATTTTGATGGTTTTGCGTGTATTATACAGGAACATAAAGCAAAGAAAATAAATGTTGTGAAACAGGCTGACACAACAACGTGACGGCCTATCTGACGGGCCGTCACAGTGCAACAGACCATCACATCCACCATCAGGCCTAAATAGAAGCAAAAAAAATTAGTGAAAGTGACGATCCAAGTGACGGACTATCACGATCACCATCACAAAAATAAACCTAGTAGCTACTATTTATAGTCTAAAATAATCCAAAATTGTACTGAAAGTTGGAGTCCCGCTTCTCATATGATACCCAAGTTGACATCACGTTGGCTAGGTGATGGTCCATCATTTGGCCAGTCACTCCTTATCCGGTGTATCAGCAAATTTGCATCTTGTTGATGGTACATTTGACGGTCCATCGTAGAGATGACGGTCCGCTATGTGATCCATTCACCATATCTAGTGTACCCTTAATTCTTCATCTTTGTGACGATAATTGTGGTGGTCCATTGGAGAGGTCATGGTCCTTCACCTGGACCATCACTTTCACTTCTTTTTATTCTGCTTCTGTTTAGGCCCGACGGCGGAGGTGACGGTCCGTCGAACTAGTGATGGCCTATCATATAGGCCTTCATAGTGTTGTTTCATCTTGTTTCTCATAATTTATTTTCTTCGCTTCATGTTCCTGTATAATACACAAAAACAATCAAAATAACCAAAAGTTGCTCAAGAACATGCATCAATTCATAGTTAAAAGCATCCAATACATCGTGACATGCCGGCGCATGAATAAACATAAAGTAAAATTAGGAGAAGTGGTCTAAGCAAGTATCAAATGAAATTTGAAATCAATGCAAAGTAACACGATTGATGTTAATAAGATTAGAGATACTAGAGGTGTGCATTTGATGGGGCATCATCTTGATAGGTATTAACTAAGAGCCTTACAATTAATTAGTGCATAAATAGCTTTGGTTTTGGCTACACTCTAAGTTTATCAACCAAAAGAGTGTGTATATTTTGGGTTTTCTCAAATCCCATACCCAAGATCTAAAAAACAACCAAACATTGCTTGAGTGGGCATAGACTATTTCTAGCTCTAACCCTAACAAGAATCTTGAATCAGGTATAGACTATTTTTAACTCTAACCCTTAGATAAAAGCTCAAGTTCTTAACTATTGAAGTCTTACCCAACTTCACTTCTCTTTCTCAAGTAAAAAGAAAATTAGAGAAATCAATTAATGTTTGCAACCATCAATATTATAATTAAAAAATAAATATATCTGTGTATTATAATCAATTCTAATATCTATTAGTTAATACCCAATCAATTCTAAACACCCATCATTCACACAAACCCCTAGAAGAGAAATTAGCTACTCATAATTAAGGAAATAAAAATTATACTAAAGAGAAATTCCTCAAAACCATTCATCATAAGAAATTAATATCACTTCCAAGAATTATATCATCATCAATGTTGTTCTCACAAGGAAGAAGAAGAAAGTGTAAAATCGTACTCTGTATCAATATCTCTCTCCTTCAATTTTCTATATACAAATAGGGTAATAAATCTACATATATTACTTGCACAGATCCCAAAAACTCTCTTGGAAGCTTCCCAAGTATGTATTTTCCTTCTAGGATGATTGTTCCCTTTGAAGGAGATGTGACTCAATTGCGTTGGCACCTAAGTTTTACAGGTGTGGTCTTGCGACACACAGTACATCAACAAATTCAGGGCGGTGTTCTCTCACTTCCTGTTGTATGGCTCTTGCGGTCTGTATATATTAACTTGCGACACGCAGGTCTATTTCCATGAAACTTTGAAATCCTCTTGTGTGGAACCTACTAGACGCAGATACTGACTTGTGGCACACATGTCAACTGTTTTTCCTCCGGTAAATTGCTTTAAGTTCAAATCGTCCATCATCTTTGTTTAAAATAAATTCCTTAACATAAGAGAAGAAAAAGGCATAAAATCCTTATAGATTATGTTAAAACAAAGTGATAACTCATGCTTAAGAGCTAGATGAGTTGGTAAATTACCAATTCATTAAATGACCCTTCCTTGCTAGTAGTAGAGCCTTGATTGACTCAGAAAATATGAGATCAAATTTTGAGTCAATAATTAAATGATGAGCTCCAAGGTGGGAAACGTCATGTGTTTCCTAATTTCTGTGGAAGAATAGTTGTGGTTGAGAAAATTGATGATGGAAAAGGGTGAATCGAGCATGGAGGTAAAAGGACATCCAAAAAGAAGAAGGTAAAATGTAATGAGTGAAATAATAACTCCGCAGCACCAAAGAAAGAAAGTGGATGTGGATTTCCCAGCCGAGGGATGTGTTATACGTTAAAAAAGTCTCTAAGATCAGATCCTAGACATGAAGTAGAACCAGTAGAAAAATCTGCAAGTTTCCTCAGGATGGACTGTACCACAAACCATGTTATGGAGGTACGGTCTATGGTAACTGCTCGTAACGAGTAATCCAGAGAAATGCTCAGGATTTGTTTTAGTAACCACAAGTCATAATAGGATTGGTAGTGAGGTGGTACAATTCGTACACCAATCCTGAGATAAAATTGGAGGAGCAACCAGAATTAGTCCTAAAACCCACAAAAGGAACCTACGGATTGTATTGAGGGGTCGTGAAAAGAGGATCAGAGATTAACCAACATGGCTCTAATGACAAAAAATGGTCACCACGAGTCGTGGTATGACTCATGGCACTGGACGAGCAGATTTTTAATGCGAGTTACTAAGGGTATTTTAGTAACTTTTTATATTTTTAACTCCTAAGCTAGGTCGTTTTGGATTTTCTAAGAGGGGTATTTAAGGGTTACCTATCCTAAACTCTCATTCCTCTCAAAACACCATGGACTAAAGGATCAAAAACTCTCAAGGATTCTAAAATAGCTAGGGGTTCCTTTTCTCAATTTCACTTGGGTCTCAATTCTGCTCAAGAATTAATCAAAGCCCAGGTATGTGGGATCATGAATGGGGGATTTATTTCATCCTCATGCCCAACCTCAAAACTAAATTTCATGATTTCCATTTCATCAATTCTCCAATTATGATTTTCATGAATTTCTAAGATTAGACCTTATTTAAGCAGAACTCCAAGATCTCTTGCATAATTGATTCTCTCATGATTCTACTTATGATATATGAATTTAATTACATGATTTATATGGAAGACTCTCATGATCTCTGTTTTCAAGTTAGCATGATTTTACTTAAGAATGTATAAATCTCATGAAAATCAAGCTTATGTATCATGGTTGTATCTTCAACATTGTTTTCATGGCTGGTTCACGCATGTCAAGCAGTTTATGAATCTATCATATTATCATGTTTCAGGTTAGATCATGAGCACTAAGTATGATTTTGGGAGTAGTATTTAACACTGAGGTTGTCGCGGTTCAGTGCATCCAGATCTTAAAACTACGAGCCACCATAGGATAAGGGATCCTCGCCAGTAGAGAGTATCTTCCTTGACCCTAGATAAGGGGTCCTCACCAGTTGAGCATGTCTTCCTTATGATACTATAATCATAAGTGATATCATGCCTTTATGGTTCTTACCCTTGGTAAGGTACGGACACCCTCCCGACTAGGGATACAGGTCAAACTCCATGATGCTCACTTGGAGTATATGGTTATGAGAATCTCCCATTGTTGCTCTTGATTTTCATGATTCTTCATGTTCATGTTTCATGATCTTATGACTTATGGTATTTTCGACCCATTAATAAGTTTATGAGATTTACCTATGATTTCAAACATGATGAGCTCTATGATTTTGTTTTAAAAACCTTGGGTAATTATAATTCAAATTATCATGGATAGCTCATGTTTTATGACTATATCACGATCATTATTTTAAGAGTGTTATCCTTACTCTCCTATTTTACATATCCTTCATACTCAGTGCATTCAAAGTACTGATAGGATACTTTTGTTCTATATCATCTCATGATATAGGTCGTTTAGTCTCAGCCCCGCTACTAGATTTGATCTTGCTCCATATTCAACTCAGTGTTGGTGAATCCTCATCATTCGAGGATGTCAGTCTTGGTTTGTATTCTCTTTATATCATTTCAGTTACAAACATAGTAGAGCTAGTAGTTTTTGTCCCTTTAGCTCATGTTATGGTTAGAGGCTTTTCAAAGTACGATGTATAGATATTTAGTTATTTTGACTTGTGCTTCTAGTTGATAGGTTTTATGATATTGTAGACTTCTGCTTACGTCATATCTATAATTGTTTCCACTTAGTTGTATGCTTATGTTTATGTTAATCATGGACCATATTTTAGCTGAGAGTCATTCGTGGTTATAGGTCCCGTGTTACATCTAGGGTCTATGCTCGGGTCGTGATAAACTTAGTATCAGAGCGTTAGGTTTAGGTGTGTTCTAGGGTATCTGAAAGTTGTGTTAAATAGAGTCTTTTTCATGAGTGTGAAGCACGCCACACTTACGAGGAAAAGGAAACGAGACATTTTAGGAGAATTTCCCTTTTTTTTCTATATTGTGTGATGAATTCCAATTCTCCTTATTCTTCTAACTCATGCTATACTCATTTTCAGAAAATGCCTCCCTGAATAGCAAATGAAAGAAGAAATGGAAACAATAATGGTAATGGGAACCAGCAAGGCCCACCAGCTCTAGCAACCCTTTGAATGAGCAGGTGACTCATGTAGAGTATAGGGCTATCTTTCAGATTTGGCCAAGCCATTACGGCTCAGGTCAACTAGCAGGCGGTTGCATCACTAAACACCAATGGAAGTGCTGCAACAGTTAGGGTATGAGACTTCACCAGGATGAACTCACCGAAGTTTCATGGTTCTAAGGAGGAGGAGGATCCATATGAGTTTATTGATGAGTGATGTCGCGCAAGTGAATGTGGTCGTCAAGTAATATAGGACTGGAAGCCCCGATTATCATGCCCATATATACTTGTCAGTTCAATAGTTAGAAGGTTATTACTTTATTTTGCTATTCTAACAAAATAGTTGAAATGGGGAATGATTTGAAGAATTAACTACTAAAATCTTTAAAGTAAAATTAACTAAAGATGATTGCAAGCTTTGTTTTACTTCGGTGATGATGAAAATCTACGGAAATGGCACTTGTTTGGTTTTAGGTGGAGTTTTCCAGACGTAATTACACTAGAACGACTCTTCCTATGGTTTCTAGTTGTAAGTTACTATCCCATTCCTTGCCACAATCCCTAGCATCCAAGACTATCTCATGAACCCTGATACCTATATCCCTATGGTCGTAGGAGAAACATGAAACGATGATTATATCTACTTGTATTTCAACTATATAGGGTTGAAGGGTATATCCTTATCCTCAACAACAACTTATATCCTTTCACCAATAGGTTCGAGGGTTTTTGAATTCCTATTCTATATTTACCTTTAACCATTGCATTTCCCTTTCCCAAGTTCAATCAAAAGCCAACAAGTTTACTTATAAGGTGATCAATTTCCTAAATAAACAATTAAAACAAGTAAATACAAACAACAACTACAATGAAGAATCAAAACTAGATTAAATCAGTCTTTCGAATATCAACCATCCACCATGGCCAAAACCCTAGAGTATGAGTTAAGCCACTCATAGACGAGTGGAAAAATAATTACTTAATCATCATCATTCTAAATGAAATAATAAAGAAGAGAAGAAACCTAGTGTAGAACTTTGTCTTCCTTCCAAACAGCTTACAAGCCTCTACAAATGAACTATGTAACGTATAAATGATCAAAAGATGTGTAACAAATGACCTAGAGGTTATATTTATAGTTGAGCCTTGAAATAATGTTTCTTCCCTCCAACACTTACCTTTAAAATCAACAATTTCAACTCTGGAAGGGTCTGGTGCGCCGGCCCACCTATCTCACCATAGAATTAATCAAATTTCTAGAAATTTCAACATCGAGATAGGCCTGGTGTGCCCCCCATCCATGTCATTAAGGACTTAACCAATTTTTCTGCACTTCTAACACCTCTAGCATGCCACTCTCACCATAGCACCAAAGTGTTAGTCATATTTATGCACATTAGGACCCCTCTGGCATGTGACCTCCTCTATCTCACCAGAATTTTGGTAATTTTTCTAAGTCTGGGAAGCTTTGGTTCTCCACACCAACCATCTCACCAAGGTGTTGAATGATCATCTTCTGAAGTTAAGGAGCTAGCGTAGGTTGCCAGCCATATCACTAGATTAGATGAATTTATCTCATGGAGTTGAGGGTCGGGCACTGGGTGCCAATACAATAATTCTAATCAAGCACATGTAAAGGTTTCATAATCAAGACTAAACAAGCTCTATAATTAACTCATCTTTTAAAAACATAGGGCCAACATGATTAAGTATGAAACAATCAGCAAATAGTACACTGATTTAGACATCTTGTTCCCCTCACTTTTAGTGATGTTTCTGTCTCAGATTATCAATGCAAACGCATGGAACATAGAAAGAAAGGCACTCACATCCTCACAAATGATGTAATTCACATATGTCACATACCATAAGCTTTCCCTTCAGGTACATTTGGACTACTTGGTTGTTTCAAGAGATTCATATCACAAGGTCTTTTATTGGTTGTAATGTGGGATGGGTGGAAATGATATTTCTTTTATAATGACTACTCCCTAAGCACTTTTAAGATATTTTACACTTTTTAAGTCCACCACCTTTTCCTTGCATTTTCACCCTTCACGAACTCACTTTTTTTCTTTCTTTTCTTCTCATGCCCCTTTTTTCACTACTTTACTTCTAGTCTTTTCTTATATAATCGATAAGAATTTTATGATTAAGGGTATATCTTTCATTGACCAAGCATCAAGTAAAAAACACAATTTTGTGGGCACCCCTTCTTCCTATTTTCCTCTTCTTACCATATTTTTTTCTTTTTCCCATAACATTATACTTCGATGGAACTTTGCTTTCAAGTCTCAAAGTTCCTAAAACTATTTTGGATCAACAAGTCTGAGGTCTCACAAAGGAAGGGATTAAGCTACTTTTGTGGCTAAGAAAGAATAAGCTTAATGGCTCAAATGGGGTTAACTAGGGAGAATGTAATAGAGGGTAAAACAAACATGGAAAAACTTGGTTTTTTCAAAAAAATGCCTTGATCATATCCTAACTCCCTAACAATCAATTATCCTACATATACTAAGGCAAGTTCTAGATGTTTCAATACGTACATACAAGACAATTTAGCTCACCTCTCATGGCACTAAAAAGTCTAGTCGGTTTCTTACAACTACACATCCACACAATCATATGGAATAACATTTTTAATTTCATTATTAAGCCCTAAGAGTCATTTTGACTCAACTTAAAGAGCTATATGTGTCTCTCATAGATTCCTCACTTATTCATTCAAGATGACCAATTTATTGACTATAGCATAGCATCTAAGTAGAATGTCACAATCACACAAGTGAATGATCTACAACTTAATTCTAAAAAATAAAAAAACATGACGGAATTCCCTTAAGATGGTCGTCATCCATCTATCATAGGGAAGGGTCACTACTCTATGATGACAAAAAACAAAGAATTTTTTTGGAAAATTTACTCTAAAAATTAAACTAAACAACAACTACTCAATACAAACAGAGTATGCAACATCCTAAGGCATGACAAGTCATAAGCATCATACTAGCTATTGCAAACCAAGACCTAACAAATCATAGAGCTACTACTACGAGAAATGACACAATGCTACAATCTACTATTCATATAGCAATTAAAGAACAAACAAGAATCTTTTCTCCAAGACACACTTAAACAGTGCACTATCCCCAGTGCACACACAATCAGATCAAAATGTAGGTTAAAGGAACTTCCTAGACCGCTAAGCATCATCATCGGGATTGTAATTCTTGTTCTCATCATCATCATCATCACCATTAACCTGCATGGCTCCTATAATAGCATCATCCTCCTCTTCATTATTATCTAGATCATCAACACCATCGGTCAGCATAGTGGCCTCATCATCATCAAGCGATTCTCAAAGGCAGGCGTTTTGTCGGTATCCTCTAGTGGAGCACTGATTTTCACCTGAATTATATCCTTTTTACTCCAAGTCATGCTCCTTCTAATCAAATTAGGTACCTACACATAAAAGGGCAAAAAGGGCATAAAATCTAACCAAAATACATGAAAACTAAGCTCAAGCTCACTCTTGGGAGCCTAATGAGTTTGTAAATTATCAACTCATCAAACCCCAAAACTTGAACCATTGCTTGTCCTCAAGCAATGCAATTTTTATTAGTTGAGAAAAAGAAATGACATGCCACTCCACAAGAACCTATGCATCAATGACCACATAATCTATGATAACCCAAAAACTCTGACCAACTCACAGAAAAAGAGAAGAAATTTCCCCCCTAAAAATGTGGAAAGTTTCAAGAGGCACCACAATTCAAAGGCATGATTCACAACTACTTTCATTTTTCAAAACAAGGGCATAGCTTATCCAATCAAATACACATAGCATCTCAATTTATAATAATTGCACATTCAAAGTTTTCCTTGGAGCTCATAGCACTCATGCCTCAATCACACCTTTACCTTAATGCAAGTATGTCCTCAAAAGGGAGTGATGCCACTCACTACAAGAGAGAATCCCTTTTCTTTATCATAAATTAATGTACATAGAAGGGATTATAGAAAAGATAATCAAACTCACTCTCACAAAAAAATCTCCATGCACACATCTTTACCCATAGGCTTTCCCTTCGTGTAATTCACCACTAATGTAGAGAAATTACACTTCAAATCAATTAGGACTTGCTGGTCATGATGAAGACTAGGGGTAATGGTAGGATAATTATTTGGCTCTAGTGGCTAGAACCACCCTAATGCCTGTATGTGAACACTTTTATCTTCCCCATTCAACTCTTTCGATTATTCCACCTTATTCCTCCTTTTGCAACCATTTTCATCTTTTATTTCTCAAAGGTCTTCCTTGTAGTTTATTTCGCTAACATATTAAGCGTTGTCTAAGAAAGACGTAACACCACTTAACTAGTCATTTATCTTTTGGTGCCCTAAAGTTTTTCAACCCATCATTTTGTTCCTTTTGATCACAATTTGGTGCTACCTAAAATTTAGGCTCCTCATACTTCCCTTTTTCTTGTAAACCCCCAAACTTAGGCTTTTTTCCTCTTTCTCAATGATTTCCTTGTCTCACCTTATATCTTGGGGCTTTAACCTCCCATTATTCTCATTCACTCACCACTAGAAATTAGGGAGGATGGGTGCCAAGAAGAGGGTTACAAAAAAGAGACATTGGCTTGTAATGTGGTTTCCAAGAATAGGGATTCCATAGGCACAATATTGAATAGCAAGGAAAGAAATTTTCGGAGGTCATTTTGGTTGAAGTGGCTAGTCAAATGAAAGCCTAAAATCACGTTCTAACTGCAGCTACATCTAGGATTTCGCCTAGAGTGACATTTAGGGCAAGTCTATATAAGACGACATCCCTACTGAGATAGGGAGTCTCTCTCTACTATAGAGGATCCCGACTACTGCTAAGGAGTCACTCTCTACTATTGAGGATCCCGACTGAGCTAGGGAGTCTCTATCTACTATGGAGGATCCCAACTACATCTAGGGAGTCACTCTCTACTATTGAGGATCCTAACTGAGCTAGGGAGTTTCTCTCTACTATGGAGGATCCCAACTATTGCTAGAATCTGAGAGGTACTGGTCTGACGTTTTATATATATCTGGTCTATACTACTGCAGCTAGTCATAAACGTGAACAAACTCTACTTTCTTCATACATCATTCACTTCGAAAAGAATGGGGGCTACTTCCTACTAACAACAAGCCCAATATTCTGAAATTATCATCCTCATGCTTTATCATCATAACTCATATCGTCATGGAACCTTACTAGAATCTCTTCATAGGTCTAACATAAAGGGCATCTTTAGATTCACATCATGCATACTACTTTCTCATCATTAAATTCCAGTTTCATATTAATCAACATGTATCATAGAGACATTCATGACCCATATATTCAATTCATACTTCAACATGCATACATTGATTCATATAATCTAGATTTACAGGAAGCTACGTGCTTACTCATATCTCAACATATACAACAAAATCATGTGATAAGTGTACATCTTCATTTCATAAATCCCATTTCAAGATTTATTCCAATTCATGAGAAGAATGCATTAGATAGGCCATTATCAAAGATTTACATCTTACCAAATTAATTCCATCCAGACATAAAAGAACACACATACTTACTCCAATTATTCAAGTCCATGAACCCTATTTCAATCACATCACATCTATCATTGACATATTCAAATTCTCAGGGATACTCATACAAGTTTCACATATTAAACATGGATGCAAGGGATTTGTGATAATTGAATGAATAATGACAAAGTCGTATTTAAATCTCAAATCATTCGTGAAGAATATTTCATAACTCCACACTTTTCATCACCCAACACATAATTCAAGGTAACCCAATCATTTTGCATCGTACTTTTTTGATAATCACAATAGATCTTGGAATTTAATGAGTTGTAGGAGGATTCACCATGAATTTAAAATCCTAGGTCATGCATTTTCTAGAATAGTAGAAATTGGGCATTTTAATTAAAAACACTTTGGGGCACAAGGATGGAAGAGTATCCTTGTTGAAAAACCCGCATACCTGGTAGAGAGACCCAACTCAAAATTTCCCTTGAAGATTGATGAGCACCTTGGTGAAGTTCTTGAATCTTGAGAGGAGAGGATGAAGAAGAGCTTGAGAGATATCTTCATTGAATGAGGGTTTAGGCTCATAGAAACCCTTAAAAATGTCCCAATTAATACCCAAAACGAGATTGTTTAAAAGTTAAATTCATAGGAGTTTACAAGAATGCCCCTGAAGAAAACTAGAAATTTCCCCGAATCTGGAGTCAAAACTCACGTAACAAGTCGTCCTTCCATCAAACGACTAGTCATCTTTCCCGTTAAGCACACTATAAAATTCATATAGTTTTGTCATACTTGCGACCACGAACAACATAACGAATCGTCACCAGCTCTAACAACTCGTTGAACCCACTCGTCAAGTGCACTGGAAGATTACTTCGAAACATCAAATTCCTCAACTCACGATCAACATGACAAGTCGTTGCTTCCTCTAACGACTCGTCAAGTCCACCCGTCAAGTACATTGTATAATACTTCACGACTTCAACTATTCACCACCCAATGACCAACCTAACGAGTTGTTGCCAGGCAATACGACTCGTTAGGTTGTCCGTGGCCACTGGGCTTGCCATACCCTCCTTACAGTTCCTCAAAGGTCAAACCACGACCCGTTGGGTCTCCTAACGAGTCGTTCCCCGACTCATTCTGAGGAAATTTTATGCTGACTTTTCTGTTGAGCCTCATCTAACTCCGGGGTCTGATCTCTAAGACTTCCGGGGTGTTACACATAGTATGAAAAGAACTCTTGGAGTTTGATTACTATCTACTATTTACACAGGCGACAACCAAAATTTGGATCACAATGCAACATTTGGCAATTAAGGCAAGGACGCATTTAGTAGCACTAACATCAAAGACAATTCAATTCATTTTAATCCCGACAAAGGCTTTTAGACCATCAACTAACAAGCCTGAAAAGGGAACAAATTCATCAATAACCACCACACTCAACCAGCCCCCAACTAAAAAATTTACATTGTCCTAAATGTATGCATGACAATTGAAAAGGGGGAAGGGACTTCCTGTTTTGGTCACTCATCATCAACTTTATAATCATCATCAAAATCTCCAACTTGGCCCACCTCATCCCCATCATCCTCCTTGTCACTAAAGCCCTCAAACAAATCATTGATAGAACCTCAAGCTTTGGAAGGGGAAGCCATAACTGTATCAAGAGAACTCATGTTAGGTGCTGACATAGGTGTCCGACTCTTTCATTCTAGAATCTCCAATCAAAGAGAGGTGACGGCTCCTTCCACCACATAGACACGAGCACACAACTTACCCAAGCTGTCCTTGATTGACTTTAACTCCTTTTTGACTATTTTCATAATAAGTTCCAGGAGGCTCTTAGCTAGCCGTTGGAGTTAGCTCTCATGTGAGTGGGTTATTTCTACAAGCATTTTAAGACCACTGGGATGTGAGGAGGTGGGAGGAGGTGAGGAGCCTCGAATTAATGCACCTCCAAAAGCTTGCCCCAATGCCTTAGGATGTGGCATATTGAGATTGAGGGCATAGGGTGTCGGCTTTGAACCAGGGGTGACAAGCTCATTTGGAAGCTCAAAGGCCTGCATCCGCTACCTCTTGTTCTTGGGAGCATCAACGTCCCTTTTGATGGCAATGGAGATCACACCGGAGGTAAAGCTAGTGGTCTCATCCGGGAAAAGAGGTACTACCGCTCTCAAGCATAGCTGCAATATCAACACCGTGTATGGCATTGAAGTGCCGGCTTGCATGGCCTTTCTCTAGATTTGATTGGCCACTATCTCCCTAAAGTTGATTGGGACCCCTGTCATAATGCAATAGATAAGGATAGAGGCTTCCAAATTCACCCGCTATTCATTCTTGGAGGGCATGATTCTACCATAATTGAAGTTGAGCCACAACTTGGCCCTGAAGCGATGGTCATCGCAAGATATCTCACCACCCATTGATGCCCATAGAGGTGTGTTGGTGGCAATGACTAGGGCTATGACACTGAATTGGGCCTCTTTATTAGCGAGGTAGACCAAATATTCTATACCCTCATCAATTTCATCCTCCCAAAATAGCGAGTTTATGGCTGCTGGGGTGATGTCCACCTCAACACCCCTCATTAACATTGAGGGTAGGCATGGAAAGTCCTCAACTTTTCCTCTATTTTTCATACTCTCCTGCCTAGCCTGATAAGAAGCATAGAATTTCGAGACCAAGTTCTGTAAAAATTTAGAAGAGGCTAGACGAAGACATGCCACTGGCAATCTATCAATTGGCTAGTGATGTTGGGGAAGTTATCCCTCAAGCCCGCTAAATCGATTCATTTCTCCAGAGTGATGGAGCGGTCTTCAGAAATAGCATAGTGCCCCTTCATGTTGGGCACACAAAAGACTATTGCCTCTCTGGCATTGGCGGGGGCTAAGGTAGCTTTTGCTTTTCCTTGGCCCTTTGTTTTTGAAGCGGCGATGGCTTTTCCTTTGCTTGGGACCTTAGATGAAGACATTTTCCTCAAAAATGATGTTAGTCCCATGCACAATATTTCTTTTTGTATTTTTATACTGATAAAATAAACAAACAACGTTACTCTAAAGATTAGACTAAAAACAAGAGGAGAAATCATTATGAAAAATCTAGCAGCACCTACGAAACTCCGGCGAAGTATAGGAAGTGATTTGCGGACTGCTGATAAACTGCCAGCGATAGGAAGAACACTGGGTTAATGAACTTCCCTCCGGTGAGTCATTGGCGAGCCACTAGTTGTGATCCATGAAGTGGATATGTGACGCACGGTCAAGGCAGTGGCCTAAAGCTAATTTTTTCCCAAACCGACGTTTCATCTGCGTTTCGCCGAACATGACCAGTGAATAGCTAATGGTCATCATCCCCATTGCTTCAAAATGCATTCCAACATCAGACTCTTAAAAATGCTTACTCATATCATATATATAAGCATTATCTATACAAGCAAAAAGTAACAAAATGACAATTTACCCTTAAGAATGGCGTCACTCGATCTATCATCGGGCAAATCGGGTCCATTATATCCCTTGGGGTTACTTAGACTTCACCCCAAACTTAACTACACAATAGCAATAATCTCTACACACCTATTTAAGCATCATACCCCCACCCCTCACTAATTTCCCACCATATCAATCAACAACATTCATCATGTATATTCATAAAATGGAAATTTTGGGGGAAGGGGCAGTAAAAAGAAGGGAGAGACATGCTACAACAAAGTTCATATGCACTAAGACTCCAACTTGCAAAAATATCAGAGTGTTAGGAGCACTTTACCAAAACACAAGAATTAGAGTAGATAAGGAATGTGGAAGCTTGAACTAGCTCAACAATGGTGGAGATTGGAACTTGCTAGCAGAGAGTAGGATGGGAGTGAGAGTGAGGTAAAGGAAATGAGTTATAGGGGTTTTTATAGGTGAAGGAAAATGAAAGTTATTTAATGGAAAAGGGAGTGCGAAAAGGGAGTGTTGGAATATGTAATGGTGATTGGGAAGGTGGAGTGTTTGGAAGATGAAAAGGTGTATGGGGAATTGTTAAAAAGTGAGAAAAAGGAAATTTTGGGAGAATAAAAAAGGAAATGATCCGGTTTGGGTGGTTTAAAAAGGAATATGGATCGGGTTGGTCAATGGGTTGGTCAAGATTTTTTAAAATAAAGCACGTACGTGTAGCGCGTTTCACCAGCGGTCACCGATTGGAAGCGGTGGTTCACCGCCTTACTATTACTGACTTGAATTGGTGCCCAGTTCTCTGCTTCATATCCAATGATTGACTAGCGGTTCACAGATTGGATTCTGCCTGTCATTGGTGGATCGCCATTTGTGCCCTACTTCTCAGGTATTCTAACCTGAGTCGACGATCGTCCGGTAGTTCGCAAACTGGAGTTGGCATTCCGCTAGTGACTCGCTTGTCTGGCCATTTTATTTCAAGGTTTCTTCCTCATTTATCAAGGAGGCGGTGGTTCGCGCATCTGGACCGGCAGTTCGCCGGTCTAGCATGGTGCCTGCCCTATTTTGTGCTCCTCCTCCTGGCTTCACACCTACTTTGTCCTACAAAACAAAAACAACAATGACATTAAAACATTCAAAAAAAAACACTTGGGTAGCCTCACAAGGAGCACCTTAGTTAATGTTGTGGCATGACGTATCTCTCATTCAGATTCCATTTTTTGGAGGATTATCCTTCGACTCATCCTCCTCCAAATCAACTCCTCCATTTTTTCTCTCATCATTCAACACTCCAATTAACTTGCATTCATCGCGAGGTTTCGTGGATTGGAATACTTTTAAAGTGATCTCTTCACCTCCCACACAAAACATGAGCTCACCTAGCTCCACATATACCAAAGCTCTGCCCGTGGCAAGCAATGGTCTCCCTGATATGATTGGGACTTCCACATCTATCTCATAATCTAAACCCATAAAGTCATCTGGTAGAATAAACTTATCCACCCTTTCCAATACATCCTCTGAAATGCCCACTGGCTTCGTGGTAGAGCGACCAACCATTAACAATCTCATTGAAATAGATTTGGTGTTGCCAAGCCCCAACTATTTGAAGATTATGAGGGGCATCAAATTTATACTTTCTGCAAGATCACAAAGGGCTTTCTTGAACACACACTACCCAATAGTGCAAGGGATTGTGAAGGCTCTCGGGTACTCCCATTTTTGGGCAAGGTTACTCATTATCATATCACTACAATGATGTGTTGTCTCTCCAGTGTCCACATCTACAACCTTCTTCTTCTTCTGCAGCTCTTTCATAAACTTTGTATGTTCAAGTATTTGAAGTAAAGCATCTACCAACACTATATTTATGCACAATTTGGTGAACATGTCTATATACTTGCTGAATTGATCATCATTTTTCTTCTTGGCTAACCGTTGTGGATAAGGTGGTGGAACTCTTGGGTCTTGATCTTCCTCACTTGAGACCTTCATGCCTATATCTCCTTCCTCACAATTTGAGGAAATGTCATCAACATCTCTCTCATCTTGATCCTCAACATTATCACAGCCATTTGGTGCATGTGGCACCTCATCGGACTCTTTCACATCACTTTCCTTTGGGTCCACAACATCCTTGGGCTTAACGCCCGCATCACCAAGTATCTTACCACTCCTAGTGATGATAGTCATGCATTGATTATCTTTTTTGTGATTTGACATTATATCACTAGGGAGTGTTCCCTTCATCTGAGGGTTCAATTGAGAAGATAAATGATTCATTTGTGCCTTTAAATGCTTGATAGAGGTCAAGTGCGAACTTACTATTTTGGAAAGGTAAGACACCTCCTCTTTAAGTTCTTTGACCCCGTTGTCCGTTGATTTAACTTTCTTGAGAACCCTTGCTAGCATTTCTTCATTTTTTCAGTTCCCTACATTACTCACACCTGGTTGGGATTGAGAATTCTCATCTTTAGGAGGAGGAACATACGGATTTGTGCTTTTATGATAGCAGTCGCCCTCACAATTTTGCTCTCTATTACCCCATCCCCCATTTCGATCAGGTCACCCTTGCATGTCACGGATCCTCCAACCTTGCTTCTCTTCTCTTGGGAGCCAAAGGCCTTGATTAGTCTTGTGGTACCTGGTCAAGAACCCCTATTTGATTTTCCATGTATTGGAACTCCTCCTCGTACCTTAGTGGTGAAGATTCTCTCTCAAAATGCCTTGGACATTTCACTCCCACAACATTCACAACTTTAGGATCGGCTCCCATGACATGGTTAGCTATTAACTCCAGCAGAGTCATTATTTTAGCAAGATTTTCATCTTGCTCTTCATCTCTTTTTCTCATTTCAGTTGTTAACAAACTAGAACCAGCATCATGTGAAGATACATTCGTCTCCCTTGTATGCAATGCCATGTTCATGTTCGTCATCCTGTCTAAGAGGGCTTTAGCTAGACCATACGTCTGGTTCATGATTGATCCCCTAGTTAGATTATTGGCAACTGATTTATTGATGGAGTCTAGGGCTTGATAAAAGCTTTGAAGTAGCACTCCATCAGAAAGACCATGGTTAGGGCAAAGAGGCACTTTCTTATTGAATCTTAGCCATGCTTCATGCAAAGGCTCACCCAACTCTTTCCTATAGTTTGTAATATCATCCCTCAGCTGCAACATCTTCGAGGGAGGGAAAAAGAGATCCAAAAATGCTTCAATCAACTCTTTCCACGTGGTGATACACCCCGAGGTGACTCATCCAACCACATAGTTGCTTCTCCCATTAGGGAAAATTAAAAGCGCCTCAACCTGATAGACTCTTGGCTTATATTCATTATGTTGAAAGGTTGGCAACTCTCTAGGAAGTTCCTCAAGAGGTGGTTTGCATCCTCACTTGGTTTACCCCTGAAGAGCCCTTTCATTTGCACAAGTGCAACATCATCCTAGTGACATAAAACATTGCATTCCTCACCGTACTTGGTAGGCGAATGGCACCTGCGATTTCAGGCATGACGAGATTATCCTCTTTATGTTCCATATTTCCTTCCATCGAGCTATCTCATTCTTGAAAATGTTGGCTCATATGAATTCACCCTAGATGACCAACAATAATGATAATGTTGAAGTCCTTAAGATGCAAGATTAATTCAAATTAACAAACAACTCAAGGATATCAAGTGTTAGTCCCCAGCAACGGCGCCATTTTTGATAACGCTCAAACTACACTCCTCATTTAGAGAGAATGTAAGTGATCATTTTATCAAAACAAATAACTCGAGTAGTATCGGGGTCAAATCCCACAAGTACTAGAGAATGATTTGCACAAGAATCATTTAGTGGACTGAATTGATTCACATCTAAGCAATGAAAACATATATGTAAATTTTCGGGGAAGTGAAGGCAAAAATATTATGGATTCCAAAATTAGCTAATCAAGAGAGCAAGATAACCAAAATTGAGAAACAATAATGAGAAAAGGCAAGAGGTGTGGTGTAGATGGGATGTCAATCCAATCGGGATTCACAAGGTAGCCAAATTATTACTAATATGTGTAAATAACCTTGAAAAAAGATGGAACCTGATGTTTTTCAATCAATTAGGCTCCTTATCCTCGAATCCTCTCAAATCTCAAGGCATAATTCAACTATTCCAATAAGGTTGGGATTAAGGGTTGAGCTATTTTTAGCCATCAACCTCTAAAGAGGTTATGATCATGGATTTTGGCTATTTCTAGCCCAACCCCACATAATCAAATTCCAATCCACTATTAAACAATCCCCAATTACTTAATTCTTCTTTTTCAAGATAAAATAAAGTAAGAAAACAATACCCATATTTGCAACTATGAGCAATCAACTATAATTTGAGGAGAACTCAATAGATTTACACTAATTAAGTAACAACAAGACAAATCTAGAAATACCCAATCAGATTAAACAATCATCATCACACACCTCTACCTGTAGATTTAGCTACTCATAATTAAGAAATACAAGACATATTCATTAATAAACTCGATAATTTTATCATTAGGAGTAAGAAAAATCAAACACAAAATATTTTTACAATAATAGTTATACCTTGTTGAAGAAGAAGAAGAAGATGAAAAGCGATATTCAAATACTTCTTTCTTTTATAATGGAGTTGTTCTCTCTCAATAAGTAAAGGGAATATTCAATGATATGTTCAAAGTACTTTCTTCTAGAATATATACAAAAATAGGGCAAACATTCTCCTCTTTTTCAGTCTTTGACGCTTTTGCCCTGTTCAGGCATCTCCTCACTTGCGATTGAACCGGTGGTTCACCGGTTGCTATACGTGAGCCGCCGGTTGCTTTCTTCTGTGGTCCAGTGAAGTTACAGGGCCTTCTGGTGATGTCTTCCATGGTTCGCTAGTTGCCATCCATGATCCGCTGATTAATTTCATCATTTGTCTAGCCATGTCCAGCACCTGTCAACGATGGAACCAGCAAATCGTCGGTTGCTCTCTACAGGCCGTCGGTTGTAGTTTCTCATTAAGCCAGTGGTTTCCTGTGATCGGTGTTTCACCAGCGTCCTCTGGTGGATCGTCGGTTTTAACCTAAATGACATCCTTTTACTCCAATTCATGCTCCTTCTCTTCAAATAAGATACCTATATATAAAATATCAAAAAGGGCATAAAATCCAACTAAAAGACTTGAAAACTAAGTTAAAGCTCACTCTTAAGAGCCTAATGAGTTGGTAAATTACAGACTCATTAGTCATGGTAAGGAGGCCTCTCAAGCAATATAAAGTACTCTGAAGGGTCTACTACAGGTGTGACAAGAAAAGCATTGAACCTTTTGTAAGTGAACCGCACCACCTGATCCCCGTTCATCACTTTGGTGCTTTGTCCAAATGATGTGTCCTAGTTTGCGTAGAACTCCCTCACCAAGGTACAGTTGCACTCCTTTAGCTCAACAAAGATGTATCCAACTCCCAACTCACAAAGCTTGACCCGAATAACAAGGAACTCAAGCGCCAAGAGGTCCTGATCGATCCAATTTTCAGGAGCATACTTAGCCTACTTCTGTGTGTTGAACTAGGTAAGTCTATTAGGCTCTACAGCTTGTACACCAAATTGTCTAGCAAGGCCAGCCTTGGCTGTTCATGAACTGGCTCCCTTTTTACCTTTTCAGAGCCATTTTAAACCTTTGCCTGCTACCTCAATCTCCATTCCTTTGATGCCTTCGATGCCATGACACCTATCAAGAAAAAATTAAGAACTATACAAGATTAGTTCATGAATAAAGGCTAGCTAATTAAGTGTTAAGGATGTAAAATTGGCCCCACAGTTAATTCACAAGCATAATGGTGAGACTTTATCTAATGGGGTACTGAAGACTTCCCCCATCACCATCCAATCTCAACAATACTAATTTATTCACCACTTTAACTACAACCAAGTTCATGAATTCTTAAACTCTCCTCTCATATTTAGCTTTTCAAGAATGTCTCAATTAGCCATCTCTCTCACTTTTCCTCTTTCGATTCTTAATTCAAGAAATTCATATATGGAAGTAGCATAATTCATTTGATTCAACGACCCAACAAGCAATTTAGTAGCATCCTTAATGAGCAAACATGAATTTCAACAACTCAAGAGTTATTCACATTCAAGAATTGAATACCCATGTACTTTCTCTCTCTACTATTAATGTATTTACCCACCAAATTCATGAATTCAATTCACCATCACCATTCATCCTCATAGCTTTAAATCATAATATTCAACCAAAATTAAGTTAACCTAATAAGAATACACATTATCATGGAAAAATTTAAGACATAGAAGCTCATGAAACTCACAATATGAAACTTAAGCTTTTCACCAACAATGGTGATTTGGGTCTTTAACCTAGGGGAAGAATGGTGTGGGTGCATATTGATGATTGACAATTTACCAACTCATTAGGCTATAAAATTTGAGTTTTTGTTTTGCTCTTGATTTGATTATTTGGATTTTATTCCCTTTTTGCTTTTGTTGTGTGCAAATGACTAAATGTGAAGCAAAGAGCAAAAATGGAGCATAAAGAAGGGAATGAGAGTAAATCGGTGATTCTCAAATGAAAACCGGTGAGACGCCGGCCAAAGGACGAACATCACTACCTCTGAGGATTAAGGCCACAGCCGATTCGTGACTTGCCAACAGCAAGTCACCGGTTCAGTCGCCGAAAGATACCCTAAGTTTTGGAAAATTGCCTGAAGACCCAGCAATTCACGGATTGGCAGTGGCAAAACGCTGGGTGAACCGCCGATGTTAACTGGAATTTAGTAAGGATGCAGAAAGATACCCGGCGGTTCATGAATTGGAACTGGAGAACCGTTGGTGGTTCCGCTGATTCCATAACGGTGCTCATGGGGTATAATCGTCCAATACTGGAAAAGAGATAAATAGTGCCCTACTATTTAGGATATAAATGGAAGATAAAGTACTTTGTACAGAGATATGCAGAAGGAGAGATAGAAATAGAGATATTGATAATGAATAAAGCTTACATCACATCATTGTTTCCCCTTTTAGCTGAAGAACATTCTCTTAGCTGAGATAGTGAGATTCTGATTGAAAATTGTAGATAGTTGTAATACCCCGAAAGTGCGTAAGAATAGACCCGGGGGGCTATAAAGGTCCTCGCCCTCTTAGGCACATGGTTCTAAAGATTAAATCTCAAAGCGGTACTAAAGATTAGGCAGAAGAAGAACTAGAACTAGAATTCTGTGCCCCTCCCCTTGTACCAATAAGCATGTTTAGATTAAGGATAATGGGCTCGTCTATTATAAGTTATTAGTTTACGGAGCTATCTCAAATATCTCGAGTAAGGAGATGGGACGATTTTGATAGTTAGAGTTCTATTTCTAGGAAGGAAGAGACTATCGGGAAGCTCACTCTCGGCCATTGAAAGTTGAAAACGACAAAAATTGGGGAAAAGTTATCGGACGGGCCATGGAATGACTCGTGGTATCAAAACACGAGTTGTTGTATGCAGTCGTGGTTAGGATCAGGTTGGTGACAGTGTAAACCACGGGAGACACGACGACTTATTGTGAGGAGCAACGACTCATCATTAGAAGACGTGGGAAGGAGTTAGATTCTTCAGGAGACATACAACGGGAGACCCAACGACCCGTTAGGAGAAACCATGAGTCGTGGTTTGTGGTCGTTGTTGGAGATTAAGTTTTTTAGTTGGTTTAAAGGAGGAAATCGATGATTTGTTGGTTGTAGTGATGGGTCGTGGTGTGACCCGTTAGGGCATAAGATGCCAAGGTTCAAGGGGCTAATCACGAACGATGTAATGAGTCGTAGGTTAAAGGGACGGGTCGTCCTGAGGATCCGTTGTTTGATTTCAAGAATGGGTCATTAGTTGTGTATACAACGAGGGACATGATGGGTCATTGTTTGTTCCCACGACCCATTGGTACCGCCTGTGGGTAGGGGTGGGCATAAAAACCGAAAAATCAAAAAATCGAACCGAACCGAACTAATTCAGTTTTTCAGTTTCAGTTTTTCGATTTTTCGGTTCGATTTCAGTTTTTTTTTTAAATTTTGGTTTTTCGGTTCGGTTTTCGGTTTTAGGATTTCGATTTTTTGGTTTTTCGGTTTAACCGAAATTTTACATATTTTAAAAAAAATTATAACTTAATTTCAAAAAAATAAAAATACTACACCCAACCCAAATCTCAAAGCCTATTTAGAGAATTATTTATATAATTGATACAATTGCTTAAGTTTTTGTTACAAATAACAAGTTTTATAATAGTTTTAGCATGTTAAGAAAATTCTTACAATTATTAGTATGCTTTGAAAGAAAAATGAAATATATAATATTTATTTAATAAGAAATTAGGGACCATAGATTATTGAAATCTTAAAAGACCCTTGACTTTTTATTGGTTTTGTTATAAGGATATTAAGCATATGAGAAAATGTATTATCAAAAATTCAAATGTTATGTATGTACTACTAAATGTAAATCAATTGATCCCGCTATTTTGTTTATTTAAAAAGTTAAAATTAAGCTTAGTTAATTAAACTTTAGAATTCAAACTTAAAATAATTTATTTTGAATTTAAAAAGATAAAGCAACTCATTTTTAATTAAAAAGTAGCTCATTTTGTAATTTAAAAAATAGCCCATTAAATAGGCCCATAACCGAAAAAACCGAATTAGAAAAACCGAACCGAACCGAACCGAATTTGAAAAAAACCGAACCGAAAAACCGAATGCCCACCCCAACATGTGGGTTCCATCCAGCTAGTTATTAGGGCAGGTTCATTAAGGGTATTTCTGACTTTTTTATGATATAAGGCCCTGGATTATGTCGTTTTGGCTTGGGAAAGCTGGGTTTTTAAGAAAATAATCTTTCCTAAACTCTCATTCATGCATGCAAGGATTTTGATAGGTGATCTACGGGATATCTCAAAGCTTTTCACCTCAATTCTTTCAATCTCATTTTGGGGCTTTTAAGGAGAGTTAGAAATTGATAATCCAAGGTATGTAAGGCTATCAATGGGTGATTCCTTCCACACCCATTCCCACCTCTATAATTTGTACAAAAATTTTATTATAAACTCATGTGGTTTTGTCTTTGATTTGTATAAAACTTAATGATTTAAGTATGGGTCTTGTGATTTTGAAATCTTATCATAATCTACTAATTTTGATCATCTTTTGAGATTTAAATTGATTATAATATTATTGACTTTGAATCTCTAAACAATCAAGCTTGATTATGAATGCCCCATGAGGAATCGATTTATGATCCGTTGATCCATTGATGTTTTTGATAAGACCAACATGCATTATTAATTTATTTACGAATTTATCATGTTATCTATTATGATCTTATGAATTTAAGCTATATGCATGACCTACAAGTATGTATGAATTTTATAACTAATGAATTATGTTTAGACGGACTCACGGGCCTTAAGTCATTGCAAGTTCATGTATGTTCAAGAATGTGTACTATTATTATGATTTAACTAGCCCATGAACTCATGTATGTATTATTATAAGCACTATATATTTTTTGGGAGTAGTATCGAACACCGAGTAGGTCCGGGCCTCATGATCTACGTGCCACCGTAGGTATGTTGGGACCCCTTTCATGTTAGTCCCTATATCAAATGGCCCTTTTCATGTGTGATCATGCCCTTCATGGTTCCTACCTATTGGCAAGGTACGAACACCCTCCCCACTAGGACTATAAGTTGGACTTCATGTGTGCTCATATGGGGTATGACGGTTAAGAGAATCTCCCACTGTTCCTCATGATTTATGCATGTTATGATTATGTATGTTGGCTCAAGTTATGATAAGAAAAGCTCTTCTATTATGATTATGATTATGTTTATGTTACGAATGTTTTGAAAACCTTGAGCCGTATGATATGTTATAATGATTTATGATACGAGCATGTTGTCCTACTCTTATGATATTTCAAGAACTTTATAGATGTTTAAATGTCCGTTTTACTTACCTTGCATACTCAGTACATTCCACGTACTGACCGCATACTTTCTATGTTGTATCATTTCATGATACAGGTCCCAGTTCTCAGGCTCATCCTCACCCATAGCTAGGTTCAGCCTTGCTCTCAGTGCACTTGGTGAGTCCTCATGTTCCGAGGACCACATGTTCGCATTCTATGTCATTTCTTTCAGTTTTGCGATGATGGATTAGTTGGGGAGTTGTGTTACACCCCGTAAATTTTAAATAAATAAATAGCCTAATGTCATTTTGGTTAAGGGATTTAGAAAGTAGCAATGTCGGCCCTTGCCTTTCTTCATCCACAAAATACTAAAGAAAACAGAGGGTAGCCATTGTTAGGCAAACCCACGACAATATATATAAATTTCCTTCCAATTACGCGACGAAACGCGGTCTAAACTCCGTTCCAGCTTAGGTACAGGTGTATAAAGCTGCAGAGAGCAATCCTACGGAGTTGGTTTCGTGAAATTTGGATGTCGAAACGTCGTGCTACCGAGGTAAAGTAAATAGAATTTCTTTAAATTAGTACCAATGTGTTCCTAGCATTGCAGTGAGCATTTATTCCTTCTGGACTATCGAGAAATAACGAGTTTTTGATCATTTTTTGAAAGGTTGAAGTTTGGGATAAATATATATCAAAAGTGATAATTTCTCCTGAATATTAATGTATTTAGTTCAAATTGACGTGTATATGAATGTAGTTGGGAGAAACAGCAGAAGTACCGACGGAAATCACATCGGTTAGTCGGGTACTCAGAAACCAGGTATGTAAAGTTATTCTTTCGGCAAGCTAGGAAGTACAGCTTAGAAAGTAAATAGAATAAAGGCTATTAACCAATACCCAGCGTACAGGAACGATTTTAGTACAATTTCCAGCAAGCATGCTAGTATACTAATTACGTATCATGCGATAATCAGAATAGTAGATATTCAGGCAATACGTATTACATCTGTTGAGATTGTATCTAGTAGTAGGTGGTACATTTTATGTTATTAAGCTATATCAAGATATAATCAGATAGACAGATAAAGGCCAGGTAGTAGTTAGTCCAGCAATCAGGAATAGTGTAACACAGAATATAGTTCAGTTATTTAGTACAAACTGGCCTTGAGATACAAGAAGAGAATATGGTTAGTATTTTGCATTGAGCATGCTTGCTGTGTATGTGTTTTGTATGTTGAGACTTGTTGTGGCATGTGGGCACCCTTTAGCATCCCCATCGCCCCTGGGTTATAGCTGTGTCGATACCAGATTCAGATACCGCCACCAGCTGGGCGATGTCGTCCGACTAAAGGACGATGATGGCCGACCACCATGATAATACGGTCCAGACCACCCTGCTTGCAGGGGTAGTTCAGTTGACTCTGCGCAGAGCTAGCACACCCTGTTTACAGGGGCAGACCACTCTGTGTGCACACCTGTGCCCAGAGGCAGGAGTCTTCGGACTCAGACACAGTTTATTGTCAGAGGCCAAGGCCTGAGCTACGTACCCAAGGGGGCCGATAGGAGGAGCTCACAGTTATCAGATGAGTGGAGTGACTTGTTCTTGGTTGGTTTAGACCCGGGTAGGGGTAAATAGATTGCTTGCTTGGTTGGCACCTTCCGGCTTATGGGGGTCGGTCAGGTATTGTGTGTATTATTATGTATATTGATATGTGCTAGTAGATACTGATAGACAGAAGGACGACACGTCTTCAGGTACGCTCAGTTAGTTACAGAATGTATAAACTCTCCCCAGTTATCCTCAGCTAGATAGACTCAGCTACTTCTTGCTTAAATGTCATGTTATTGTGCTATTCGTTTCTGTTGCATATTTTAGTTTGCTTTACATGCTCAGTACCTGTGGTACTGACGCCCAGCGGGGCGCTGTATTGCTTGCCTACAGGTACTCACGGACGAGGAGCCGATCCCTCATGATTCCAGCCAGCCAGTGAGTCATCAGCTCCTGTCATCCGGAGTCTGATTCCCAGAGGTGTAGCTCCTTTTCTTTTGTTGTGCAGTATGGGTAGGTCGGGGCCCTATCCCAATCATTTCTATTAGTTTCTTACAGTATTCGTAGAGGCTTGCAGTCTATATATATTCCCTGTGGTTATTTGAGCCGGTCGTGTGTGGCCGTGCAGTCTGCTGTAGCTGTTTTGTATTCCAGTTTATGTTGGCCGTGTGGGGCCTTAGTTTGACAGTAGTGGTGACCTTGCCGGTCACGTAGTTTTACAGCAGTCTTGTGTTGAGTTACAGATAACTAGACAGCATGGTGGCCTTGTCGGCCCGCATAGGTTCCTTGTTACAAGTCTGTTTCTGGTTAGCTGTTGTTACAGGTACAGATGGCTATAGGCCAGTTGGCCGGAGGCTATAGTTACAGTCGTTATATAGCCGATTTGTTTCTTGAAATAGAGCCAAAGCCAGCCAAAGCACCAGATGTGCTCAGGCTGGACCAGTTAGCAGTCCAGAGTCTAGCAGGCACCAAGTGTCGTCATACCCCCCAAGGTGGGGTGTGACAAATTTGGTATCAGAGCAGTTCGTGTCCCAGGGAGTCTGCAAGCCGTGCTAAGTAGAGTCTTGTCTATGGATGTGTTGTGCACCACATACTATAGGCAGGAGGCTGCGAGGCATGTTAGGATTGTCACTCTTCTTTCTTATTCAATCGTGCTATGGAGCGGTACAATATAGAGTTGACTTTTGAAACTCACCACCCTCTTTGCTTACAGATATTATGGCAGACCAGTGGCACCCAGCTACAGGTAGGAGATTGGATACAGCAGCGGGCGAAGGCACCAGTAGGATGCCTCAGTTACAGCCAGACTCCGCCCAGTCTGAGAGCAATACGGAGGCGTCATCTCGGCCCTCCCAGCAGTCTCCGCCTCGCCAGACACCATTTGAGGCAACACCGCCTCCCACAGCTCCTGCACCCATTTCGTCTGATCAGGAGCTACGTAGTGCGGTGGTTATGTTGACTTAGATGCTAGCTGCTCAGCGTCAGCCAGCACCACCTACAGTAGTAGAATCCCTAGGGGGGCCAGGTAGTTCCAGGGTTAGAGAATTCTTGGCATTGGGACCCCCTCAGTTTACTGGATCGGATTCAACGGAGGACCCTCAGGACTTTTTGGACCAGATGCAGAGGATCTTTAGAGTCATGCACGTAACCCCAGCAGAATCAGTTGAGTTAGTAGTGTTCCGGTTACGGGATATTGCTGTTTTGTGGTACGAAAGTTGGGAGAGGTCTCGGGGAAGAGATGCAGCCCCTCCTACATGGTCCAGCTTTTCAGAGGCCTTCCTGGACCACTACTTACCCCGGGAGGTCAGACAGGCCCGGATGGACCAGTTCTTACATTTAGAGCAGGGGGCTAGGAGCGTCCATGAATATTCCTTACAATTCGACTCCTTAGCCCGCTATGCTCCAGCATTTGTGCACACCATGTCGTCCAGAGTCCACCGCTTTATTATGGGCCTGAATCCAGAGTACATAGAGACGTGCATGACAGCTACTTTGAGAGAGGACATGGACATAGCCAGGGTACAGGCCTTCGCACAAACAATTGAGGGCTTGAGGCAGCGACAGCGGGGTGACAGACAGGCGACTTCAGAGCATCGCCGTAGGAGCAGACCCGCTGAGATGCAGAGGGAAATTCCTAGGGGGCCGAGACCACAGTTTTCAGATAGGCCACCCAGATCTTTACCACCGGTACAGCAGCAGAGGGGCAGGTTTATTCATCGGAGTCAGTCAGAGTCCGGTAGCAGTTCACGGACAGTAGCCTCACCTCAGCAGCGGAGGGTGGAACAGAGTAGATTTGCATCCACCCCTTGTCCTATATGCCACCGACTACATTCTGGAGCCTGCAGGCAAGGCTTCCCAGGGTGCTATTACTGTGGACAGGAAGGGCATTTAATGAGAGATTGTCCAGCCAGGGGACAGGGTAGTCAGGATGATCTGGATAGAGCGTCAGCAGGGCCACGAGTTCCAGCAGCCTCAGCAGGGCGCAGACCCCCAGGTTCAGGAAATAGGGGCCGAGGTAGACCAGGAGCCTCTGGCTCAGGTGCAGGCCCCAGCCGTACCAATGCATTACCAGGGAGGCAGGATTCAGAGGAATCTCTGATCTTGGGCAGATTTATATGCCCAAGTGATACTCAAACGTATCATTTTTACCTTGTTTATTGTGCAATGTGTATATAATATCATGTAATTGGTAATAAAATGCGAATTTATACTAACCAACATGATTAGCATTTGTTTTGCAGGAAAATGTAATTTTTAGGAGCTAAAATGCGTGTTGGAACTATGTCGGAGTTGGACTTGGATGCGAGCGTGGAAAAGACCTTGGAATGCAGGATTTACAGGGGTGTCGCGATGGCTCCGTGCCACGCTACCATCGCGGTAGCACACTGCCTGGGCATGAATTAAATTGGCAATTTCCAGTGTGCCTGCGCGTCAGCTCCGTGGCACGGAGATAGGCCTCCGCGATGGCCTCCGTGCCACGTTGAGGTTAATTATCCGGACCCTGCAAATTCCAGAGAGGGTCCGCGTCCACGCCGTGTCATGGAGGCAGTGCTCCGCGTTGGCCTCTGTGACACGTTGCTTGTTATTCCGGGAAAAATTTCCCACTAGTATAAATAGCACACTTAGGTTTATTTTTAATCAGTTTTTAGTTTTTTGACTGAGTTCAGAAGTGGAGAGCAGGAACATGGGTTAGTAGCAGTTGAAGAACAGAAAAGCTAAGAGTTTTCTTCTCTTCCTTTCTTCTGTCCTTCAATTGTATGCATGATTTACACTCATTTTAGGATGATTAATCCAAGAATGAGTGGCTAATTCCCTTTCTTGCTGAGGTTTTTGAACTTGTGTAATGAATTTTGATGATAATTGATATGGTTTCTTCTTCTTCTTGCATGTTGTTCTATTAATTCTTGTTCTTACTACATTATTGATTGGCCAACATTAATGTATATCTAAAAAGTCCAATTTCACTCGAGAGAGCAAGAAATTGGAAAGTTGTGAATTAATAGGGTATTGTTCTTAACTTGATTTGGGAAAATTGGGTTTTGATGTGCTTTCTTGATAGAAATATACTTGAAAGCCGTATTAGTCAACTTAGGAACCGGAATTGTAGTGCTAGGTCATAAATTGCATTTGATCACAGAAATGTAGACAGATGGTTTATGATTCTAAAGTGAAATTAAATACGAAAGTTTTAATTTCTAGGCAAACGTTCTTGGCTAGCAACATGAGGAAGAGGATAACCAAATTATCATGATTATCAAGTTCATTACTCGTTCTTATCCTTGGCATGTTCATATCCATTGTCTAAATTCAAAAGTAATTAGTTGTGATTAATTGTAGTATACATATAGTTTAGAAACAAAAACTCAAAATAACTCTTGGTTGCATTGTTGTTAACATAATTAGGAATAGAATAGAGATATAGTAAACTAGGCAATTTTACGTATCTTGAGCAGCCTCCTTGGATCGATACTTGGCTACTTAGCCACTTTATTACTTGTTTGACCACGTGCACTTGCGTGTCGGTTTTTAATATATACCGAGCAGACCGCGAACAAGTTTTTGGCGCCGTTGCCGGGGAGGCTAGGAGATTTGTAAAATTGTGTTTAGTGTAAATTTACTGTATTTGTATTTTTATTTTCATAAGTGTTAACAACTTGGTCTTAGCCTGTATTTTGCAGATTTTTATTTCTGTGAACACTAGCAAGGGACAAGGAGCAGGTGGAATCTTACTTAGAGCCAGAACGTGAATTGCATAGTCAACGTAGAGAAGCTCTTCGGAAGAAGCTGCAGTTGCTCAAACAGTCTATGATGGAGCAACCAAATCCACCAGTTGTGCGGGCAGTGTTAGTGCCCGAGGAAGTAGCAGCCAGGCCGGTTCGCGAGGTGGCAATCCCACACGCTAATAATGTACATTCCAGCATCCGTAAACCAGAGCCTGGAGGGAGATTTGAGTTAAAGCAAAATATGGTGCAACTTTTGCACACTAGCGGGCAGTTTACCGGTCTCCCTCACGAAGATCCGCAACAACATCTCCAGAACTTTTTGGAGATAAGTGACACTTATATACCCACTGGAGTGTCACCTGATTATGTTCGGCTCACCTTATTTCCATTTTCCTTACTTGGTGAAGCCAAGAGGTGGTTAAAAGCTGAACCACCCAACTCTATATCAACGTGGGATGATCTTGCAAGAAAGTTTTTGATCAGATTTTTCCCTTCGGGTAAAATAGCTAAACTTAGAAGTCAGATTCTAAGTTTTAAACAGAGGGAAGGAGAAAATCTTTATCAAGCTTGGGAAAGATTCAAGTCCATGTTGCGGGACTGTCCTCATCATCATCAGTCCAATGAGGTGTTGGTACACACTTTTATTGAGGGTTTGGAACCCCACACTAAAATTCTATTGGATTCAGCAGCTGGAGGGCAAGCGCTGGAGAAGACTTATGAGGAGCTGTACACTTTGCTCAACCGAATTTCACAAGGCAATCCAGAATGGAATGCAGATTCTTCAAGAGGTGGAGCAAGGAAAGCAGCGAGAGTGCTTGAAGTGGATGGATTCACAGCTATCGCTGCACAGATAGCCGCTTTGCAAAATCAGTTAAACACTCACTTCAGCAATATGAATTTGAACCAGCCTTCAGCCTCCGTCAATGCAGTCCAACAGATGTGGTGTGAAGTGTGCGGTAGTAGTGAGCATTCAGCTGAATGCTGTGGTGCAAATCCTGATTCTGTTAACTTTGTGGGCAATGCACAAAGGAATCAACAGCAGTTGGGTAGTGGCTACAACTCGAATTGGAGGAACCATCCGAATTTTTCGTGGGGTAGCAACAATCAACAAGGCCAAGGTTCAGGGCAGGGTATGCACAGAAACCAAGGAGGGCAACAAGGCTATCAGACGCATTTCAGAAATCACAATGCCCCTCATCCACCACCATCACCGACTATTGAGGAGATGTTCAAGACCATGATTGCCAACCAGGCACAATTGCAGGCTGACTATGTCAAATTGGCAGCTGAAGTAAAGAACAATCAATTGGCAACCAAGGCTCTTGAATATCAGTTTGGGCAATTTGCTAGTGCCCAAAATACTAGACCAAGAGGAGGACTACCTAGCGACACGGATCCCAATCCTAAGCAGGTGAATGCAGTGACCACGAGGAGTGGATTACAAATAAAGGAGGTGGAACCGGAAAGACCGCCTCAGAATTCAGGAGCAGCAGATGTTGAGGGAGAGCAAATCTCAGATAAGGGGAAGTCTAAAGAAGCGGAACCAGCAAGGCCTCCACCCCCATTCCCTCAACGACTCAAGAAACACAAGGAGGAGGCGTGTTTCCAGAAATTCATGGAGGTACTTAAACAGGTACATGTTAACTTACCTCTTGTTGATGTCTTGCAGGGTGTGCCAAAATATGCGAAGTATATCAAAGACATCGTGGAGAACAAAAGTCGCTTGACTGAGTATGCCACGGTGGCTTTAACGGAGGAATGCACATCCCGTATTCAGAATAGATTGCCCACAAAACTGAAGGATCCTGGAAGTTTTACTATCCAGCTCACGATTAGGCAAAGTATCCGAGCTCGTGGGTTATGTGACTTGGGGGCAAGCATAAATCTGATGCCATCTTCGGTATTCAGAAAGTTAGGTCTAGGGAGTCCTAGACCTACAACGGTGATCTTACAGCTAGCAGACAGGTCTTTAGCTAAGCCGGATGGCATTGTTGAGGATGTGCTAGTGCAAGTAGGCTCCCTCATTTTTCCGGTAGGTTTCATTGTTCTGGATTTTGAACCAGATGCTGAAGTCCCATTTATTTTGGGACGACCCTTTTTGGCAACCGGAAAGGCATTGATCGATGTAGCTGCGGGTCAACTCACGATGCGAGCACATGACAAGGTTGAGGTGTTCGACGTGTACAAGGCACCTAAGCTCGCGACTGTTTATAAGGAACTCTCGGTGATCAACGTGATTGATCATGGGAATGCTAATGGATTGAGTGATTCCCGAGAGTCACTAGGTAGGCCACCGGATAAGGTTGAGAACTACTGGGGGGATGACCATGATCGGGACAAATCGTCCATCCCCCTAGTAGATAAATGAGCTTAAAGGACGTCGAGCCGCGACGTTAAACCAGGCGCTGCACGGGAGGCAACCCGTGAAAAATATATTTTTTCTTTTTCTCTTTCTTTAGTGTAAATTTTTATTTTATTTTATTTTATTTTCTTTTTCTTGACTAGGTTTAGATTTGCATTTTAATTAGGAATTTTTATTTTTTTAGTAGGGAAATCTATTAATTTAACCAATTTTTGGTTAGTGAGGTGCTTTTCAGGTATAACGGAGGAAAAATACATGGAATCGAGGAAACGAGGCGAGGTATGAAAAATAAAAATTATTGGTGAAACAGAGAACTGGCGCGTTGGCGCCGTGTCACGGAGGCAATGCTCCGCGTTGGCCTCCGTGACACGTTGAAGGCAAATCTGGATTTTTCAAAATTCCAGTAAGCCAACGCGTTGGCTCCGTGTCACGGAGGAAGGGCTCCGTGTTACCCTCCGTGACACGTTGCCCTTATCCAGTGCCGGGTCACACCGGGTTTCCGGGTGACCCGCGTGTTTTCTTAATAAAAACCCCCGATTTCGCCCCTATTTTCCCCATTCCCTCTTCCCTCCGCGGCCAAACACCCATTCCCCTCCCCCCAAGCGACGTGCCACGTTAATAGGCAAGGAAAACGTCAAGTTTTTTCGGTTCTTCAAATCCAAGGTATGTTTTCATCGTCTATCTCAAATTTTTGGCGATTTTTGTCAATTTTGGGCATGTGAGGTGAGATATATCACCCTAGGTAGAAATTAAACATGATGTGAATTATTTTGTGATTGATTATGTGCGGATTATTGTAGTTGACGTTTGAACTTATCGATTGAGTGAATAATTCAATTTTGATTGTCGAAGTGTATTCTAGGGCTTGGGTTGTTGAATTTTAACTTGGGCAACTTGATAGTTTGGTGAAAATTGATGCCGGGGTGTGTTTATTATTTGAGATAAGTCATGGTAAATGTTGTATAATTGTTGAGAGACGACGAATTCTTGAATTTTTGTGGGAAATTGCATAATGTATGAATTGGTTAGATTGTTTAGATTAGTTTGTATATAAATTGTCTTTTTAGTTGTTGTTTTTAGTTTGTTGTTGTTTTATTGCGAAGTGCGATGGTTGAATTGCTAGCGATAGCAGGATTGGGAATTAGCTGTATGAAGTCTGAGTAGTACGCTAACCGTTATGCTGTCGAAATTTTTTTATGAACGCACTAAGCAATATGTGTAAAGTTGGTTGTGTTTGGGGTTGTAAATAGAGCTATCCTTGCTGAAATTTTGTAAATATTGTTAAGGACTAAGTGTGGGGTAAATTTTGTGTAACCCAACCTTAGCCGAAGCTAACAACTATTTAGCTTAACGTTGTGCTTGTTTGTGTAAACTGACAGGTACAATGGCTAGCAGACAAGACAAAGGCAAGGGTGCCTCCACCTCAGGCACAGGCAGGAAGAGGATGAGACTGGGCACGGCAGTCCCAGCGGCACCCGCTGTTCCGCGCGGTCAACACCGCCGATACGGAACACGATGGGTCACCGATGAAGGGAAGAAATGGTATGCGAAGCACAAAGAAAACAAGTACTTCCCCGAGGAACATATTGCTAGGGAACCACTCGCACAGGAGTTCCCTCGCATTGTACAGAGGATTGAGGCAGCTGGGCTCAGCTTTATTTTTCAGGAGCCCAAGGAGTGCAACCTTCACTTGGTCCGGGAATTTTATGCCAACTGGAACCCGGCCATCAAAAGCCACACTATTAAAATAAGAGGGCAGATTGTCACTCTGGAACCCCAGCAGCTGAATGCCATCGTTGGAGCACGGGACACAGACGCCCACATTCTCCGCCAGCTCAACATCACCCCACCGTACGCCGACATCAGACGTACGTTGTGTGGGGCTCGATCCACAGCCCGATGGAGTAGACACAAAGAGAGGGGTTACCACCAGACTCTGCCTTATTCGCAGATGAACAGGGAGACCAGAATCTGGCTAAAAATTGTGTGTTCGTGTTTGATCCCGGGAGTTCATATGACAGACGTGACCCGGGACCGTGTCTGCTTGGTGTATGCCCTTATGAAAGGGCTTGAGATTAATGTGGGGGCGGTCATAATATCCGCCATGAAGAGAGCCAGACTACACCAGGGCCACATATATGGGTTTGGCGGACTCATCACCACCTTCTTCCGAGGCCTCGACGTTGAGGAAGAAGCCTTGGATTATATTCTGCAGTTGGAGCGGAGGGCCCTCGACGTGACAAAGACTAAGTCCCCTGACACTACACACGGACCGGTGCTGACTTTGGGCGAGCGACATGCTCGTGACGATCAGTACATGGCCCGTATGTTCGGCATGCAGATGCTGCAGCTACGGATTGGTGGGAGACCAGCCACCGAGGAGGAGTTATGGCAGTTGGAGCTGGACTACCCCTTTGGCGAGAACGCCAGAGCCTTATGTAAGGTGGGGCCAGCCTTTGTGGAGCTGACTGATGACGATGTCCCTACTGATGAGGAGACACGTCGTGAGGACTCCGATGTGGAGTCCGATGACGACGATGGAGCCGATTCAGACATGGGAGACGAGGCCGCAGCACCGGATGAGGAAGTCGAATATTTCGACTAAGCAGGGAGTTCCACCACCCAAAATTTTGTGCTTTGTATTGTTGTGAACATTGGGGACAGTGTTCGATTTAAGTGTGGGGTGGGGAGTAGTTAGGTGCTGGGTCATAGGCTCTAAATTGCTGTATAATTTTTCCTTGACGTTTATGTATGTCTGTGCTTTCCCTGTTGTGGTGAACTGATTTGCGATTTATGTGTATATATTTGTTTGTGGCTAATGATGTGTGTGCTTTGAAAGTTACGGTTGCTAGTGTAAATATTTTGTGAATTTTGTAAATATTTTTTTCTCTATCGACATGATCGATATTTTTCAAAATTTTTGCGAAAATATTTTGCACTTGTAAATATTTCCTTTCTATCGAAAGGATTGATGTGTTGCAAAATTTTTTTTTGCGATTTTTATTTTTGGGCTTCTCGGAGTTTGTTTTCGGTTCTTTTACCGAGAATAGTCCCATTGAACCGATGTCATAGTTAGTGACCGTTCCCTATGATGGATGGATGACGACCGTCTTAAGGGAAATGTAGTTGGTAGGAGTAGGATTTTTATTTGTTTTTTTTTAGTTTTCTTTTGTGGATTGCATCAATAAACTGTAGTTGCTTATGGTTGCTAAAATTTCGTTGCGTGTTGTAATTGATGTTAAAACGTGAAAATGATTCGTTTGAAAGCATGCAATTCTGTAAATATGTTGAGTTACCTAGGCTATAGAATTTGGTTCATTATGATTGAGGCTTAATCTTGAATTCATGTAATTGACTAATTAAAGAGTCTGTGAATGCATCTGGATTCGAGCATGTGCATGAAGTGTGACTGAGGTTTTGCTATTCCATGTCATTGTGAATTGTCTAGAACTTTCCTGGTGTGTATACGAAGCGCAATGAAGGAGGTGTAGTGTTGGAAAGGATGTAGGCATTTCTTTGTTTTAACCGATAGTTTCCATTTTTTTTCTTGTCAAATTCTACCTTTTTATATGTTGTATACCCTAGTCAGGCCGTTGAGCCTTTAACCGATTTCTTTCTTTTGTCCAAAATTGTATGAACTAAGCTTTATTCCTTCTTTTCATTAGCCTTAAAGTCTTTAAGAAGCTCTTAAGCGCTTACAAAGAACAGAAAATGTTTCCCAAAGTGTTAAAGAGTGAAAAGAGTGAAAAGAAAAGAAAAGCAAAGTGAGGAAAGAAAAGATGATGTTGAAGAGGCACTAGTTGTAATTAAATGATAGGGAGGGTACATGAAAACCCACTATTTTGTGTCAAGTGTGCCTGATGAAATGGGTTGTATGAAAGTAAACCAGCATGAATGGGAGAAAAAGAGAAAAGAGAGGAACAATGTCCATGAGTCGATGGGAATGAGTTGAAAAGGCGCTTAAGGATGCTAGCGACTATTATTGGCTAATCCAATATATATATACTAGATCCATAGCCCCGTTACAACCCATTAAAAGTCCTATTTGATCCTATATTGCATTTCTTTATATTAGTGGAGTAATACACTAAAGGCAAGCCTATGGGTCATGACATGATGCATGTGAATTCTTTTGGGAGAGAGAGGAAAATTAATTTTTATATGCCCCTACTTGCATGTTTGTGTGTTGCACGAACAAAAAGGGGAAGTTTCTCTCGAGTTGTGAGGGTACATGCTTGATGAAAGATTGATTTTCATGTCGGATTTCTTGATTAGTTGATTTGCATGAGTTTGCCGATATCAAGAATCAATTCTTAAAAGTCTAGGAAGCCTTGATGTATTAAAGGTCATTGTATTGTACAACCAAGCATGTTATCTTGATGATTTGCAAAAATTGAATAATCGGTATGACCGAAGCGTAAATTGTTGCACCATAGTGACGAAGGTTGGGATGTAATTTGCATGATTTGTGTATGTGTTGTTCGAGGACGAACAAGGATTTAAGTGTGGGGTATGGTTTTCTTGGGCAGATTTATATGCCCAAGTGATACTCAAACGTATCATTTTTACCTTGTTTGTTGTGCAATGTGTATATAATATCATGTAATTGGTAATAAAATGCGAATTTATACTAACCAACATGATTAGCATTTGTTTTGCAGGAAAATGTAATTTTTAGGAGCTAAAATGCGTGTTGGAACTATGTCGGAGTTGGACTTGGATGCGAGCGTGGAAAAGACCTTGGAATGCAGGATTTACAGGGGTGCCGCGATGGCTCCGTGCCACGCTACCATCGCGGTAGCACACTGCCTGGGCATGAATTAAATTGGCAATTTCCAGTGTGCCTGCGCGTCAGCTCCGTGGCACGGAGATAGGCCTCCGCGATGGCCTCCGTGCCACGTTGAGGTTAATTATCCGAACCCTGCAAATTCCAGAGAGGGTTCGCGTCCACGCCGTGTCACGGAGGCAGTGCTCCGCGTTGGCCTCCGTGACACGTTGCTTGTTATTCCGGGAAAAATTTCCCACTAGTATAAATAGCACACTTAGGTTTATTTTTAATCAGTTTTTAGTTTTTAGACTGAGTTCAGAAGTGGAGAGCAGGAACGTGGGTTAGTAGCAGTTGAAGAACAGAAAAGCTAAGAGTTTTCTTCTCTTCCTTTCTTCTTTCCTTCAATTGTATGCATGATTTACACTCATTTTAGGATGATTAATCCAAGAATGAGTGGCTAATTCCCTTTCTTGTTGAGGTTTTGAACTTGTGTAATGAATTTTGATGATAATTGATATGGTTTCTTCTTCTTCTTGCATGTTGTTCTATTAATTCTTGTTCTTACTACATTATTTATTGGCCAACATTAATGTATATCTAAAAAGTCCAATTTCACTCGAGAGAGCAAGAAATTGGAAAGTTGTGAATTAATAGGGTATTGTTCTTAACATGATTTGGGAAAATTGGGTTTTGATGTGCTTTCTTGATAGAAATATACTTGAAAGCCGTATTAGTCAACTTAGGAACTGGAATTGTAGTGCTAGGTCATAAATTGCATTTGATCACAGAAATGTAGACGGATGGTTTATGATTCTAAAGTGAAATTAAATACGAAAGTTTTAATTTCTAGGCAAACGTTCTTGGCTAGCAACATGAGGAAGAGGATAACCAAATTATCATGATTGTCAAGTTCATTACTCGTTCTTAACCTTGGCATGTTCATATCCATTGTCTAAATTCAAAAGTAATTAGTTGTGATTAATTGTAGTATACATATAGTTTAGAAACAAAAACTCAAAATAACTCTTGGTTGCATTGTTGTTAACATAATTAGGAATAGAATAGAGATATAGTAAACTAGGCAATTTTACGTATCTTGAGCAGCCTCCTTGGATCGATACTTGGCTACTTAGCCACTTTATTACTTGTTTGACCACGTGCACTTGCGTGTCGGTTTTTAATATATACCGAGCAGACCGCGAACAATCTCCCGACGTGGTCACAGGTATATTGACTATTTGTTCATGCCCTGTTTATGTATTGATTGATCCAGGGTCTACCTTGTCATATATTACACCATTTGTGGCCCGAAAGTTGGGCATCGAATCAGAATTGCTTCAGCAGCCCTTTTCAGTGCTTACACCGGTCGGTGACTCGATTACAGCTAAAAGAGTTTACCGAGGGTGTACGGTAGAGATTGCTGATCGCCAGACCACAGTAGACTTAATAGAACTTGAGATGGTCGACTTCGATGCCATTATGGGTATGGACTGGTTAGTGCCATGCTATGCCAACTTAGAATGCTGGACCAAGACGGTCCGATTTCACTTTTCGGGGGAAGCAGTGCGAGAGTGGAAAGGGAGTATGCCTACGCCGAAAGGTAGGTTTATTTCCTACCTTAAGGCAAGAAAATTAATAGCAAAGGGATGTATTTGCCACCTAGTTAGAGTCCAGGACGTTCGGGTAAAACCTCCGACTCTTCAGTCTGTTCCAGTGGTCAATGAATTCCCTGACGTATTCCCGGATGAGTTGCCTGGTGTCCCTCCCGAAAGGGAGATAGATTTTGCGATTGACTTGTTACCAGGTACTCAGCCGATATCGATTCCTCCTTATGGTATGGCTCCTGCAGAACTCAGAGAATTAAAGGAGCAGTTGAAAGATTTGTTAGATAAAGGCTTTATCAGGCCGAGTACTTCACAGTGGGGTGCGCCAGTTCTGTTTGTAAGAAAGAAAGATGGATCACTCCGTATGTGTGTGGACTATCGGCAACTAAATAAAGTTACAGTGAAGAACAAATACCCGCTCCCGAGAATAGATGATTTGTTTGACCAGTTGCAGGGGGCCAAATTTTTTTCTAAGATAGATCTGAGGTCCGGATACCACCAGGTCCGGGTTCAGGAGAGGGATATTCCAAAGACTGCTTTCAGGACCAGGTATGGTCACTTTGAATTTCTAGTTATGTCTTTTCGACTGACGAATGCTCCCGCAGTGTTTATGGACCTGATGAACAGCATATTCAGACCGTACTTGGATCTGTTCGTGATAGTATTTATCGATGATATTCTGGTATATTCTCGTTCAGAGACAGATCACCAGAACCATTTACGAACAGTACTCCAGATCCTTAGAGAACGTCAGTTGTACGCCTAGTTTTCTAAGTGTGAGTTCTGGATGAACTCAGTTGCCTTTTTGGGGCACATCGTGTCGGATGCTGGTATACAGGTAGACACACAGAAAATAGAGGCGGTCAAGACATGGCACAGACCTACCACTCCGACCGAGGTCTGCAGTTTCTTGGGTTTAGCAGGATATTATCGGAGATTTGTTGAAGGATTCTCCACTATAGCAGCACCTGTGACAAAGCTGACACAGAAAGCAACAAAATTTCAGTGGACGGAGGCATGTGAGCAGAGTTTTCAAGAGTTGAAAGAACGATTGACCTCCGCCCCAGTACTAGCATTGCCAGAGGGAACATATGGGTATGCGGTGTATTGCGACCCTTCAGGTTTGGGACAGGGTTGTGTGTTGATGCAGCATGGTAAGGTGATTGCTTATGCTTCCAGACAGCTGAGGAAACACGAAAAGAACTATCCGACCCATGACCTGGAATTGGCCGCAGTGATCGACGCTTTGAAGATTTGGAGGCATTATCTGTATGGCGTCCATGTAGACATTTTTACAGATCATAAAAGTCTGCAATACATTTTCACACAGAGGGCGTTAAATCTGCGGCAGCGTCGCTGGTTAGAATTGTTGAAAGACTATCACCAGGGAAAAGCTAATGTAGTAGCAGATGCCCTGAGCCGTAAGTCAATGGGGAGTTTGGCGTATTTGCGGCCCGAGAAGCGGGAATTAGCCAAGGAAATTCATCAACTAGCCGGTTTAGCCGTTCGAGTAGTGGAGACAGAAAATAACAGAGCGGTAATTCAAAATTCTGCCGAGTCATCACTAGTTACAGAGGTAAAAGAACGGCAGTACAAGGACCCTGACTTAGTCCAGCTCAGAGATAGAATTCAGAAAGGTAAAGAGTCAGATTTCCAAGTGACTGAAAATGAGGTACTACATTGTAAGGGCCGTCTATGTGTCCCGAATGTTTCAGGGCTTCGCCAGCAGATCATGCATGAGGTACATTACGCTTGTTTTTCCCTTCATCCAGGAGCAACGAAAATGTACCACGATATCAGAGACATCTACTGGTGGCCAGGTATGAAATCTGAAATAGCTGAATTTGTATCTAGATGTTCTAACTGCCAGCAGGTGAAAGCGGAGCACCAGAAACTGGGCGGTCTGACACAGGATATAGCTATGCCTATGTGGAAATGGGAAGCGATAAATATGGATTTTGTAACAGGATTACCCCTTACCAGACGTAGAAATGATTCCATTTGGGTAATAGTAGACAGGCTAACAAAATCAACTCATTTCCTACCAGTGAAGGCTACCTTCTCAGCTGAGGATTATGCCGAATTATATATCAGAGAAATAGTTAGACTACATGGAGTGCCGGTATCTATTATTTCAGATAGGGGAGCACAATTCACAGCTAGATTTTGGCAGTCGTTCCAGAGGGGTCTGGGAACGCAGATCAATTTGAGCACAGCATTCCACCCTCAGACAGATGGACAGGCTGAGCGAACTATCCAAACGCTCGAAGATATACTACGGGCATGCGTACTAGATTTTGGGGGTAGTTGGGATGAACATCTGTCGCTGATTGAATTTTCTTATAATAACAGCTACCATTCAACTATTCAGATGGCGCCTTTCGAGGCATTATACGGGCGAAAAAGTAGATCGCTGGTGGGCTGGTTTGAAATAGGAGAATCAGCATTAGTTGGCCCAGACATTGTTCGGCAGTCCGAGGAAAAGATAAAGCTTATCCGAGAACGTTTGCTGACTGCTCAGAGCCGCCAGAAGTCGTATGCAGATATGCGGCGTAGAAATCTAGAATTTGCAGTAAATGACTGGGTATACCTGAAGGTGTCTCCGATGAAAAGGGTGATGAGATTTGGCAAGAAAGGCAAGCTTAGCCCGAGATTCATTGGGCCATATCAGATTCGGCGGAGAATAGGCCGAGTTGCATACGAATTGAACAAGCCTCCTGAGTTAGCATCTGTTCACCCAGTATTTCATGTATCTATGTTGAGGAAAGTTGTAGGAGACCCTTCCACAGTTGTTCCAGTTCAGGATGTCCAGGTCACCGAAGAGTTAGCATATGAGGAGGTTCCAGTAGCTATCTTAGACAGACAGATCCGTAGATTGAGAACTAAAGATATTGCGTTTGTCAAAGTATTGTGGCGTAACAGGAACCGAGAAGAAATGACCTGGGAAGCCGAGGAAGACATGAAAGCCAGATATCCCCACTTATTCCAAGCATAGGCAAATGGGAGGTATGTTAGAACTGTTTTTCCTTATTAATTCTTATACTTCATATATGAAAGCAGGCGATTGATTATAGACAGTTTTATACATGAATGTTATTATATCGCGTAGAGTACCTGTATTGGGCTTTTCTGCTTTTCAGGAATTTTGAGATAGTCCATAATACAGGAGAAACTCTGCCAAATTTTTTTTTAGAAACAAGTTGAGTAAGTTGATAAAGTCCTCTAGACAGAATGTCATTCGAGGACGAATGTTCTTAAGGGGGGGAGGATGTTACACCCCGTAAATTTTAAATAAATAAATATCCTAATGTCATGTTGGTTAAGGGATTTAGAAAGTAGCAATGTCGGCCCTTGCCTTTCTTCATCCACAAAATACTAAAGAAAACAGAGGGTAGCCATTGTTAGGCAAACCCACGACACTATATATAAATTTCCTTCCAATTACGCGACGAAACGCGGTCTAAACTCCATTCCGGCTTAGGTACAGGTGTATAAAGCTGCAGAGAGCAATCCTACGGAGTTGGTTTCGTGAAATTTGGCCGTCGAAACGTCGTGCTACCGAGGTAAAGTAAATAGAATTTCTTTAAATTAGTACCAATGTGTTCCTAGCGTTGCAGTGAGCATTTATTCCTTCTGGACTATCGAGAAATAACGAGTTTTTGATTGTTTTTTGAAAGGTTGAAGTTTGGGATAAATATATATCAAAAGTGATAATTTCTCCCGAATATTAATGTATTTAGTTCTAATTGACGTGTATATGAATGTATTTGGGAGAAACAGCAGAAGTACCGACGGAAATCACATCGGTCAGTTGGGTACTCTGAAACCAGGTATGTAAAGTTATTCTTTCGGCAAGCCAGGAAGTACAACTTAGAAAGTAAATAGAATAAAGGCTATTAACCGATACCCAGCGTACAGGAACGATTTTAGTACAATTTCCAGCATGCATGATAGTATAGTAATTACGTATCATGCGATAATCAGAATAGTAGATATTCAGGCAATACGTATTACATCTGTTGAGATTGTATCCAGTAGTAGGTGGTACATTTTATGTTATTAAGCTATATCCAGATATAATTAGATAGACAGATAAAGGCCAGGTAGTAGTTAGTCCAGCAATTAGGAATAGTGTAACACAGAATATAGTTCAGTTATTTAATACAAACTGGCCTTGAGATACAAGAAGAGAATATGGTTAGTATTTTGCATTGAGCATGCTTGCTGTGTATGTGTTTTGTATGTTGAGACTTGTTGTGGCATGTGGGCACCCTTTAGCATCCCCACCGCCCCTGGGTTATAGTTGTGTCGATACCAGATTTAGATACCGCCACCAGCTAGGCGATGCCGTCCGACTAAAGGACGATGATGGCCGACCACCATGATAATACGGTCCAGACCACCCTGCTTGCAGGGGTAGTTCAGTTTACTCTGCGCAGAGCTAGCACACCCTGTTTACAGGGGCAGACCACTCTGTGTGCACACCTGTGCCCAGAGGCAGGAGTCTTCGGACTCAGACACAGTTTATTGTCAGAGGCCAAGGCCTGAGCTACGTACCCAAGGGGGCCGGTAGGAGGAGCTCACAGTTATCAGATGAGTGGAGTGACTTGTTCTTGGTTGGTTTAGACCCGGGTAGGGGTAAATAGATTGCTTGCTTGGTTGGCACCTTCCGGCTTATGGGGGTCGGTCAGGTATTGTGTGTATTATTATGTATATTGATATGTGCTAGTAGATACTGATAGACAGAAGGACGACACGTCTTCAGGGACGCTCAGTTAGTTACAGAATGTATAAACTCTCCCCAGTTATCCTCAGCTAGATAGACTCAACTACTTCTTGCTTAAATGTCATGTTATTGTGCTATTCGTTTTAGTTGCATATTTTAGTTTGGTTTACATGCTCAGTACCTGTGGTACTAACGCCCAGCGGGGCGCTGTATTGCTTGCCTACAGGTACTCACGGACGAGGAGCCGATCCCTCGTGATTCCAGCCAGCCAGTGAGTCATCAGCTCCTGTCATCCGGAGTCTGATTCCCAGAGGTGTAGCTCTTTTTCTTTTGTTGTGCAGTATGGGTAGGTCGGGGCCCTGTCCCGATCATTTCTATTAGTTTCTTACAGTATTCGTAGAGGCTTGCAGTCTATATATATTCCCTGTGGTTATTTGAGCCGGTCGTGTGGGGCCGTGCAGTCTGCTGTAGCTGTTTTGTATTCCAGTTTATGTTGGCCGTGTGGGGCCTTAGTTTGACAGTAGTGGTGACCTTGCCGGTCACGTAGTTTTACAGCAGTCTTGTGTTGAGTTACAGATAACTAGACAGCATGGTGGCCTTGTCGGCCCGCATAGGTTCCTTGTTACAAGTCTGTTTCTGGTTAGCTGTTGTTACAGGTACAGATGGCTACAGGCCAGTTGGCCGGAGGCTGTAGTTACAGTTGTTATATAGCCGATTTGTTTCTTGAAATAGAGCCAAAGCCAGCCAAAGCACCAGATGTGCTCAGGCTGGACCAGTTAGCAGTCCAGAGTCTAGCAGGCACCAAGTGTCGTCATACCCCCCAAGGTGGGGTGTGACAAATTGTCCCATCAATCTGCCTTTCATGTTTAAAGGCTTATCAGACTAAAAGTTGTATTATACTGTATTGTATAAGTATTGTACTATTTTTCCCTTATGCTATGTTATTATAACGTTCTTTATGTTAAGTCTTCCGCTCATGTGATTGAATTAGATGTATGCTTATGCCATGGGTGGACTTGGGGTCTCTCGGGGCTCCTTGTCCTATGTCTAGGATCCAGGTGTACGTTTGGGTCGTGAAAAACTTGGTATCAGAGCCACAGGTTTATGTGTCCTAGGGAGTCTAAAAGTTGCGTTAAGTAGAGTCTTTTTTATGGGTGTGAAGCGCGCCACAGTTATGACGAAGAGGCTACTAGACGTTTAGTAAATGTTCCCTTCTTTCATGATCTATGTCGTGTGACGAACGTCCTTTACTCTTCTAATTTGTGCTATTCGCGTTTGAAGAATAATGACTCCGCGTGGAGTAAATTCCAGGAGGAACCGTAATGGTAATGATCATGAGGGTGCCCATTATAGTGAGCATCAGCCAGCTCCACCCGTTCGTGAGGAGCATGTACCAAAGCCAACCGCCCACACTGAGTTTAGGGCGGCGATTAAGATGTTGGCATAGTCCATGACAGCTCAGGTTCAGAATCAGACTGTGGCACATTATCCGCAAAATCGAAATGTGGTAGCTTCTAGGGTGAGGGACATTTTTAGGATGAGCCCTCCGGAGTTCACTGGGTCGAAGGTAGACGAGGACCCACATGACTTTATTGAGGAGATTTTGAAGATCACCCAGGTTATGGGGGTGAACATTGGGGAATGTGTTGATTTAACCTCCTATCAGCTAAAGGGGGTAGCACATATATGGTTTAAGAAATGGAAGGATGCCAGGGCGATGGGTGCAGGCCCGATAAGTTGGGATGAGCTTCACACCACATTCATGGATCGGTGTTTCGCTCGATAGATGAGGGAGCTTAAGGCAACTGATTTTGTTAATCTGAGGAAGGGTAACATGTCAATCTAGGAATATGCATTGGAGTTCACCCGGTTATCTAAATATGCTCCAGAGTTGGTGGTGGATCAATGGGCTCGGGTGAGCCGTTTTGTGTATGGACTAGCAGATTACTTTTAAAAGGATTGCCAAATCACCATGCTTCACCGGGACATTGACTTTCCTCGCAGTGTATTTCATGCGCTGCAGATGGATTCTTTCTATAGAAGGTAGAGAGAGGCCAAGAGGGCCAGGACCGACAACTATGGGGTTTCTCAAGCCCGGTAAGGAGGCGAACCACATCAGCAGTCCTAGCACAGGTGCATTTCTCCAGCTCCATCATCAGCCAGCACGCCATCCAAGTTCAGGGGAGACCATAGGAGTAGGCCTACAGGCTCGAGGGATCATGGTAGTGTGTAGGTGGAGCGCACTTTCCCAACTTGTGCGAGATGCGACAAAAATCATCCTCGGAGGTGCCTGGTCAGTACGGATGCTTGATTCAGTTGTGGCAAACCTAGACATAGGATCAGAGATTGCCATGCAGCCAGTTCTACCACTCCAGCAGCACGACCCCACAGCAGGGTGCTTTCACTAGTTCAGCAGGCGGTTAGCGCCAAAACCAATTTTATGCCCTATTGCCCCACCAAGAGCAGGAGGCACCGCCAGATGTGGTCACATGTATGTTGTATGTCTTCCATATTGATGTTGATTCCTTGTTAGATCCAGGAGCTACTTTGTCTTTTTTGACCCTATATATTGCTAGTAGTTTTGGAGTTAGTCATGAAATTCTATCAGAACCATTCTCCATATCTACTCCAGTTGGTGAATCAGTTGTAGCTATGCGGGTATATAGAGGTTGCCCCATTATGGTATTGCATAAGGTTACCTGCGCGGACTTAATTTAATTGGCCATGACTAACTTTGATATAATGTTGGGTATGGATTTGTTATTTGCGTGTTATGCTTCGATTAATTATAGGACTCGTGCGGTGGAATTCCCCTTTCTAGGTAAGTTAGTTTTAAAGTGGAAGGGAAATCCAGCCGTACCAGCCGGTCAGTTTATTTCATATCTAAAGGCTAGGAAAATGATCTCTAAAAGTTGCATGTATCACCTAGTTAGGTTTAAGGATGTGGAGTCCGAGACCCCGACTATTTAATCTGTTCCGGTGGTGTGTGAGTATCTGAAGGTTTTTCCCGATGATTTGCCAGGTATTCCTCCAGAGAGGGAAATTGATTCAGTATTGATCTATTGCCTGATACGCAGCCTATCTATATTCCACCCTACAGGATGGCTCCAGTCGAGCTAAAAGATTTAAAAGAACAGTTGAAGTACTTGTTGGATAAGGGTTTCATTAGACCGATTAAGTCTCCACGGGGTGCACCGGCTTTATTTGTTCAGAAGAAGGATGGGTCCCTTCGAATGTGTATTGATTATCGGTAGCTGAATAAGGTCACTACCAAGAACCGATACCCCTTTCCCAGGATTGATGATTTATTTGACCATCTCTAGGGTTCTAGGTGTTTCTTGAAGATATACCTCAGGTCCGGGTATCATTAGCATCGAGTTTGACAGGGTGATATCCCAAAAATAGCATTCTGGACTCGGTATGGCCATTATGAGTTTGTAGTTAGGTCATTTGGACTAACCAATGCTCCTACAACTTTTATGGACCTGTTGAATAGGGAGTTCAAGCAATATCTGGACATGTTCGTGATCGTGTTCATCGATGACATCCTTATATACTCCCAGAGTGAGGAGGAGCATGTCGCTTATTTGAGGACAGTATTGTGAATCCTCAAGGACCGTCAGTTGTATGCAAAGTTTAGCAAGTATGAATTTTGGCTAGACTCGGTGGCATTTCTAGGGCATGTGGTATCCAATGAGGGCATAAAGGTAGATTCTCAGAAAATTGAAGTGGTGAAGAATTGGCCCATACCGGTGAATCCTTTAGAAATTCAAAGTTTCTTGGGCATAGGAGGCTACTATCGGAGATTTGTTGAGGGTGTTTCATCAATTGCAGCCCCATTGACTAGGTTGACTTAGAAAAAGATAAAGTTCCAATGGTCGGAGGCTTTTGAGAAAAGCTTCTAGGAATTGAAGACTCGACTCACTTCAACACCAGTGTTGACTTTACCGGAGGGTACCGATGGCTATGTTGTATATTGTGATGCTTCGAGAGTCGGACTGGGATGTGTGTTGATACAACATGGGAAGGTAATAGCATATTCCTCAAGACAGCTGAAGGTTCACGAAAAGAATTACCGGACCCATGATCTTGAGTTGGCCGCGGTGGTGTTTGCATTGAAGATATGGCGGCATTCCTTGTATGGGGTCCACGTGGACGTGTTCACGGATCACAAGAGCTTGCAATATGTGTTCACGCAAAAAGATCTCAACCTTCACAAAGGAGGTGGTTAGAGTTGCTAAAGGACTACAATATGAGTGTTCTTTACCACCCAGGAAAGGCTAATGTGGTTGCAGATGCACTTAGTAGGCTCTCTATGGAGAGTGTGTCCCATGTGGATAAGGGAAAGAAGGAGTTGGTGAAAGTCATCCACTGACTTGCAAGGTTGGGAGTTAGGTTGATCGACTCGACCTATGGCAGCGTTATGTGCAGAATGGGTCAAATCGTCCTTGGTGGTTGATCTCAAATCTAAGAAACATGAGGATCCGATCTTAAGGAAGCTAAAGGAAGCGGTGCGGAGTCAAAAGGTGGAGGCTTTCTCCCAAGGGGGAGATGGTGTTCTACGATACCAGGTCATCTATGTGTTCCAGACATTGATAATTTGAGAGTTTGGGTATTGCATGAGGCACATGGTACAAGATATTCCATCCATCCGGGAGCCACAAAGATGTATGAGGACTTGCAAGAAATCTATTGGTGGGATCGTATGATGAAGGATATTGTAGAGTTCATTGCCAAATGTCCAAACTGTCAGCAACTGAAGGTCGAACATCAAAGTCCAGGAGGTGTACTTCAGGATATTAGCATTCCCATATGGAAGTGGGAAGAGACTAATATGGATTTCATTACAGGCCTACCTCGTACTCGATGACACTATGATTCCATTTGGGTGGTGGTAAACAGGTAACTAAGGCTACACATTTTCTACCGATCAAGACCACAGGTATAGCGGACGATTATGCCAAGTTGTATATTCGGGAGTTGGTTCAATTTCATGGAGTGCCCTTGTCTATTATTTTAGACCGAGGTACTCCTCTTACCTCCCAGTTCTAGCGGTCTTTTCAGAAGGGACTCGGGACTCAAGTTAAGCTCAACACAGCCTTCCATCCGCAAATGGATGACCCAGCCGAACAAAAAATCCAGACCCTTCAGGACATGTTGATGGCATGTGTTATGGATTTTTAAGGTAGTTGGGATGATCATTTTCCCTTGATTGAGTTTGCTTGTAATAACAGTTATCACTCTAGTATCCAGATGGCACCATTCGAGGCTCTTTACATGTGAAGGTGTAGATCGCCCATCAGATGGTTTGAGGCAGTCATAATAGGACCTGATTCGGTTCATGAGGCCATGGTAAAGGTCCAGTTGATAAGGGACCGGTTAAAAACTGCACAGAGTCATCAGAAATCGTATGCGGATGTGAGGAGAAGTGATCTGGAGTTTGATATGGACAACTAGGTATTTCTAAAGGTATCACCAATGAAGGGAGTCATGCAGTTTGGAAAGAAGGAGAAACTCAGTCCCTGCTATGTTGGTCCCTACCGGGTTGTGAGAAGAGTTGGTAAGGTGGCGTAGGATATGGACTTGCCCTCGGAGTTATCTTTAGTTCATCCTGTGTTTCATGTGTCACTTTTGAAAAAGTTTATGGGTGATCCAACCTGAGTAATCCCAGTGGACAGCATTGGTGTAAAAGACAACCTCAGTTATGAAGAAGTACCTGTGGAAATTTTAGATCATCAAGTCCGTAAGCTAAGGAACAAGGAAGTATCCTTAGTTAAGGTTTTATGGAGAAACCAACATGTTGAGGGAGCTATGTGTGAAGCCGAAGCAGATATGATGGCTAAATACCCACATTTATTCTCTATCGGCTTAGTTCTGACTTGAGGTAGCAGTTCTACTCTATGATTCCATCTATTTTTCATGTTTAGTCTATGTGTTCAAGTTTCTTTTATGTGTATGAGTGTTATGTGAAGCATGAGATCAGTTCAACTATGTGTTATGAATCGGAGGTAGTCATTCCGTAAGGTTTTGGTTTAAATGATCAGTATTTGCGTATGATAATTGAATGTTTCTATTTTTTTCTTATTTCCTACATTTGAGGACGAATGTTCCCAAGGGGGATATATTGTAATACCCTGGGAGTGCGTAAGAATAGACTCAGGAGATTGAAAGTTGAAAACTGCAGAAATTGGGGAAAAATTGCAGGACGGGCAATCGAACGACTCGTGGTATCAAACCACGAGTCGTTGTATGCAAGTGTGGTTAGGACCAGGCTGGGTGATAGTGTAAACCATGGGAGACATGACGACTCATTATGAGGAACAATGAGTCGTCGTTAGCAGTCGTGGGACGGAGTTAGATTCTTCAGGAGACATACAATGGGCGACCCAACGACCCGTTAGGAGAAAACACGAGTCGTGGTTTGTGGTCGTTGTTGGAGATTAAGTTTTCCAATGGGTTTAATGGAGGGAAACAAGGATTCATTGGTTGTAGTGAGAGGTCATGGTGTGACCCGTTAGGGGATGAGATGCCAAGGTTCAAGGGGCTAACCACAACTGATGTAACGACTCGTGGGTTGAAGGGACGGGTCATCCTGAAGGATCTGTTGTTTGATTATGAGAATGGGTCATCAGCAAAGTATACAACAAGGGACATGACGGGTCATTGCTGGTTCCCAAGACCCATTGGTACCACCCATGGGTTCCATCCAACCAGTTTTCAAGGAATGTTCATTAATGGTATTTTTAAAATTTTCACGATATAAGGCCCTAATCTACGTCGTTTTGGCTTGGAAAAGCTGGGTTTTTAAGAAAATAATCCTTCCTAAACTCTCATTCGTGCAAGCAAGGATTTTGATAGTTGATCTAAGGGAGATCTCAATGCTTTTCACCTCAATTCTTTCCATCTCATTCTTGGTCTTTTAAGGAGGGTTAGAAATTGATAATCCTAGGTATGTATTGCAATCAATGGGTGATTCCTTCCACACCCATACCCATCCTTTATGATTTTTACAAAAAATTTCTTGAAAACTCATGGGGTTTTGTATTTGATTTGTATAAAATTTAATGATTTAATTATGGGTCTTGTGATTTTGAAATCTTATCTTAAACTACTAATTTTTATCATCTTTTGAGCTTTAAATTGATTATAATATTGTTGACTTTTAATTTCTAAACAATAAAGCTTGATTATGCATGCCCCATGAGGAACCGATTTATGATCCATTGATCCATTGATTTTTTGGAGAAGCCCATCATGAATTATTAATTTATTTATGAATTTATTATGTTATCTATTATGATCTTATGGAATTTAAGCTATATGTATGACCTACAATTGAGTATGAATTTTATAACTCATGAATTATGTTTTGGCAAACTCACGGGCCTCAAGTCATTGCTTATTCATGTATGTTCAAGCATGTTTACGATTATTATGATTTAAGTATCCCATAAACTCATGTATGTATTATTATGAGTACTATAAATGTTTTGGGAGTAGTATCGAACATCGAGTAGGTCCGGGGCTTAGGTTAAGCCCTGGATCTCATGAACTACATGCCATCGTAGGTATGTTGGAACCCCTTTCATGTTTATCCCTTGCCCAAATGTCCCTTTTCATGTGTGCTCATGCCCTTCATGATTCCTACCCTTGGCAAGTACGAACACCCTTCCGACTAGGGCTACAAGTCGGACTTCATGTGTGCTCATATGGGGTATGTTCGTTAAGAGAATCTCCCACTGTTCCTCATGATTTATGCATGTTATGATTATGTATGTTGGCTCAAGTTGTGTTAAGAAAAGCTCTTCTATTATGATTATGACTATGTTTATGTTACGAATGTTTTTGAAAACCTTGAGTTTTATGATATGTTATAACGATTTATGATACGAGCATGCTGTCCTACTCTTACGATCTTTCATGAACTTTATAGATGTTTTAAATGTCTGTTTTACTGACCTTGCATAATCAGTACATTTCACGTACTGACCGCATACTTTCTATGCTATATCATTTCATGATATAGGTCCTAGTTTTCAGGCTCATCCTTACCCATAGCTAGTTTTAGCCTTGCTCTTAGTGCACTTGGTGAGTCCTCATGTTCCGAGGACTATATGTTAGCATTCTATGTCATTCCTTTAAGTTTTGGGATGTTGGATTAGTTGGGGAGTTGTCCATCAATCCGCCTTTCATGTTTAGAAGCTTATTTGACTAAAAGTTGTATTCCACCATATTGTATAAGTATTGTAGTGTTTTTCCCTTATTCTATGTTATAATTACATTCTTTATGTTAAGTATTCCACTCATATGATTGAATTAGATGTATGCTCATGCCATGGGTCGGCTTAGGGTCTCTTGGGGATCTTTGTCCCGTGTCTACGATCCGGGTGTACGTTTGGGTCGTGAAAAACTACTCTGCTCTATTTCTTCTTTGTACTAGTAAGTTTCAGCTATTGTTGGAGATTATTTTGTGAAGTTGATTTTTCTAGTCTTTCTATTAAATTCAATGATGCTATTGATGAATGTGTTTTTTGAATTACTTAACTATGAGTGGCTAAAATAAGTAACTAGAGGTGTGTGATTATGTATACTTAATTGGATTGGGTATTGCTAGAGTTATCTTCATATTGTTCATGCAAGTGTATATCTATAAGATTTTCTTCAGTCTATAAAAGAAGATCCATTGATTATGATATGAGTCTATTTATTCCTGCTTGATTGTTTCTTGTAAAAGAATAATTAAGTATTGGAAGATAATTTAGGAGTGGGTATGGAGAAGAGAGTTTGAAATTGGACTAGAAATAGCTGAAATTGCATTCTCATTCCTTATTAGTAGCTAATAGTTAGAAATTAGTGCAGTTGCTAATCCAAATTAAATCGAGTTGAGTTAAATTATGACTAGGGGTTTGAAAAAACTCTAGTTAGAGGTAATTAAAAGGATGAAAACCTGTAATTACCCACTTCCCGAGATTATTTACACTTGTTGAACTCATAAAATGGCCTGGAATGTCCCGATCTAGTTAGTATTTCATCTACACCACACCTCTAGTCTTTCACATCCTTGTTGACAACATAACTGATCTTGCTGTTTTATTTCACTAAATCAACCAATACAATTCTCTGAAAATTTCAACTCCCCCAATTTCATTTGTTTTTATATTAAATCTATGTGGTGCAAGCTAACGTAAATTTCTCAATCGACACTTGTAACTATCATTCCCTAGCCCTCGTGGGATTCGACCCTGGCACTCGTCGGGTTACTTGTTTTGATACTTCGGCCGTGTGTATTCTTTACATTGAGGATATATTTTGGACATTATAAAAAATGGTGTCGTTGTCGGGGACTAGTGCTAGATAATCTTCTGTTGATTGTTATGTTGAAATAGTTTTGCACTGTAGCTACTTAATGTGAGTTTGTTGTGTTGTTAGGATATCATTACCACATGAGTCATCACTCCCAAGCAGGGGATAACTCAACGGAGGGTAACATGGAACTCGAGGAAGATAATCTGATGATGTAGGAAGTTGCATGTTATACCCCGGAAAGAACTCGAGGAAGATAATCCGGTGATGTAGGAAGTTGCATGTTATACCCCAAAAGCCCAAAGATTAGACTTGGGAGTTGAAACGGGAAAAAGTTTAAAACCTGGCACCAGGCACAGAACGAGTTGTGAGAGGACCCGTCGGTGCAGCCCACGAGTCATGATGTGACTAGTGGGTAGGCCAGGTGAAGAGTTTGGATTTTTGGAGAATTGGGATCCCACGAACGTGACAACAACTCAAGGTCAGGCCCCACAGGTGGTTAGGTCAGTCGTGGGGTGAGTAAGGAAATAAAGGAGAAGAAGGGAGTAAGTGGACTTGACGGAAGGACCCCACGAGTCGTGGTCAGTCCCCACGATTCGTGGGGAGGGTCGTGGTCATCTAACTGAGGAATTAATTGGCATGGAGAAAGTTATAACGAGTGGTGATCACGACCGTAACGAGTCATTAGGTTGCCCATGACGAGCCTGGGTGATCAAGTGAGTAGTGTACTTGATGGATGACCCCACGAGTCGTGGCCCAGGGTAAAGAGTCACTACGTCCCTTGTTGGGACCACCTGGCAGCTATTTTCTGTGAATTTAGTAAGGGCTTTTCTGTAATTCCTTAGTTCCTAATGCCTAAACTACATCATTTTGAGTTATGAATAGTGACTTTTAAAGGGGTTAAGTTCATTTTAGGCCTTATTCATTCATGCATGCAATGTAAAATACTAGAGAGGGTGATCAAGCATAGTATTCAACAATTTCTCTTAAATATCCTTTTGGGCATCTAAAGAAGTGTAAGAATCTACTACCAACAGGTATGTAGGGTTATGAATGGGTGATTTCTTTCACACCCATGCCCAATCCCTCTCTAAATCATAAGAAATTTATGTCTAATCTATGTGGTTTTAACCCAAATGGATGAATCTCCTATTTTTATACATGGGTATGATTTAATTATGATTCTTCTATTGAATTATGAATCATGGGCAATTTTTATAATGTTTCCAATTCAAAATCATGTTTCTAGTTTTATGAATTAAATGACCATTGATGAGATGTTCATGAAAGATGAGATTTGTGATGAATATATGATGATTATGAGATATTATGATGAAAAGCATGTTTTCTAAAGCTACCTATGTTTACAATTATGTTTTGGATGAGAATTGAGTATTTCTAAGTATGATAAAGCTTTGGGCAACGACCATATGTGTAAGTATGAAGTATTATTTTCTGAACTAAGCTTACTGCATGGTTTTGGAGTGAAGACTCCTAATTATATTTTAAGCTTGTGGTATGTTTTGAGCTAAAGCTTCTCATATGCGTGATTCCATATTTGACAGGTATTGATTATTGAGCTTCGTTAATACACATTGTTGAGCTTCACTATAAAATGATGTAGAACACATGCATATTATGGGAGTAGTGTATAGCACCGAGTAGGCTAAGGGTCGATCACCCTATGCCTCAGAACTATATGCCAATTTAGGTTGATACTATTATATATATTACTTTGGGACCTTTCGTGTGAGCTATCCTCGGTCCTAATTGTCCATGAGATTGATATCGATATCATGGTATCGTCCCTAGCCCTGGCAAGGCTTTGGACAGCTCTACCCACTTGAGTGTGATAGTTAGGTTGACGTAAGCTCTATCGTGGTATGTGGGTTAAAAGACGAGTGTCCCATTGTTCCTTATGATTTCAGATATGCATATTCATTACTCATGAGATTTATATATATATATATATATATATATATATATACATATATATATATATATATATGCATGTGCTAAAGTAGGTTTGACTAAATGTTCAGCTTTACTTGTAAATGTCAGGATTTAGCTTTGTGTCAATCGAATCAATTATGATGTTATGACACTATGTTATGAAGAGTTCATGATTTTCAGAAAGAATGCATGCAAGCCTACTCTCAAATTCTTAATTTTTATGACTACATTATGCATTGTCTTTAAATGATTTTACTTAAGCGGTTTTGCTTACCTTACATACTACGTTAATTCCACGTACTGACCGCATACTCTATGCTGTATCATTTCATGATACAGGACCCGACTCTCAGGTTTAGGCCCGCTCATAGTCCGTCTTCTGAGATTGCATTGTTTGTTGTTGGTGAGTCCTCATCTCCCGAGGACTAGACTATTCAGATTTCCTATATGTATTTCAGTTTCAGGTTTATTTAGTTAGTTGGGCTCATGTCCCATCAACTCGGTATGTTTAGAGTCTTTTCAGACATATATATGTATTTAACTTCAGATTCGTATTCTGATGTTATGGTTGATTTATACATCCGCTATGATTTTATTGTTGATTATTCAGTTTCATTGATTGAGTTAGAGGTATGATTATGCCATGGGTCGACTTGGGGTCTCCCAGGGTGTCCTGCCCTAGAACTAGGGTAGGGCGCAACTGGCACTCGATTCATGGTCGATCGAGAAGCCGGCTATATAATATCTATAAATGTAACACTAAAGCTGACAAAGCCACCTGTCGCAACCAACCAGGATAAATACTGGCCAATAATTCCTTGACAATTATAATTATGCAACTTGAAAAGCCGACAAGGGTACAATAAAGCTAAACAAAGCAATGAAAAATCAATACGACTTCGTAACCCATACTACTAAAAAAACTAGTCCACATCAACCTTTATAGAGTAAACAAACTGAAATGCACGGGACAGGGCCCCGGCCTACCCATGTTGTACACAAAACTGAAAATAGTCCACACCAGGACATGGCTCCTGGAAGAGAGGAGCATACCACTATTCTGGAGAAATCTGGCTCCTACTATGTTCGATGATCTGAGCCTCGGCCTGTACCTGCAGCACGATTGCGGGAAGGATCCCAAGATGAAGGGACGTCAGCACGAATAAAATGTACTGGTATGTAAGACTGAAAACTGTAAACATGTAAGATAGCTAGGCCTGAAATAAGGAGTAGTAACAACCTGAAATTCTTAAAACAGAAAAATGACAATAACTCATTATTGAAGTATAAATACAACTATGTAATGCACAAAAAAGACTATAACTGAAATGCCAGCAGACAGTCGACCATAAAATCTATAAAATCCATCCAGCCAGCGTATCACACCAGGGTAAAAACAAAAATGCCTCCAGCCGGTGTACTATAGCGGGGTAAAAATAAAAATGCCTCCAGCCGACGTACCAACCGGGGTAAACTCCGTCCAGCTGGTGTACCACACCGGGGTAAAATCAATAAAACCTCTAGCCGATGTAACACACTGGGGTAAAATCAATAAATCTTAGACAAAATCATAAATGAAGCCGATATGGTTTAATACTGGACCAAGTCAATACATACAACATAGAAATGACGAATAATAAACATATGGCCTGCATAAGCCTCCTTCGTAATGCATAACTGGAACTGAATACATATAACATGCAAAGCTAAAAAATAGAACTTAAATGCATGTAGTAAAAACTTGTATGAATCATAAGGAACTACGGATAACCTAAGAATTTCAACAAAATTTGTAGATCGTCTCCACGGGACATTAGAGCTCAGAAACCCGCTAGCTTGTCGTTCGGCTTAAGGGAAAGGGATTATGAAATCTCCCCTTGGCCTGACATATTTCATAACATACACATAAGATAAGGGACAACCATAACCAGGTAATCCTAATACGGTAAGCGCGTTTACCCTTAATAGCTTGCGACGTCTTTACATGGCTTAAAATCGTTTACACGTCCTCATCTCGGCTTTTTCACCAATTTCAAATAGCAGCCAGACCTTTAAACTGTTATACCCCATAAGATTCTCGGAACCTAGATGGCATATTTCCACGTTGTTTAAGCATATTTGGAAGCCATACGTGCTAGAGAAAGGCCCGGGAAATGATCGAACGAGTAACCCGTCGAACCATCGCGGAAGGAGCCGAGGCAGAGCCTCTCTTCGATGGCAACGTGTCACGGAGGTGGAGCCTCCGCGTTGGCTCCGTGACACGTTGTCCCTATCCAGTCTCAAGTATATAAAGCCCCACTTCGGTATAATTTCATTTAAAACATCATAATTTCCAGAAAACTCGCAGAAACAGAGAGAGAGACGAAGAGGGTTATATATTTTCATCCAATTACGCTGCCAAACGTAGTCCAACCTCAAATTAACCTCAGGTACCGAGGTATTTAGTAGCAGGGAGCATTCCTACGGATTTAGTTTCGCGAAATTCGGCCGACAAATCGTCGAGCTACCGAACTAAGGTAAGTGGAACTGCTCCAAACTAGTGTCTATGTGTTCCTAGCTGTGAAGTGAATACTTCTCCCTTATGGACTTCTGAAGAATATCAAGTTTTCAACCGTACTTCGATAAGCCTAAGTTTAGGCTATAATTATATCGAAAGTGACGTCGTCCTTCAGAATAATGTTGTATTTAGTACTAATTGACGTGTTTATGAATGTAGTTGGGGAGATTTAGCTGGAGTACTGACCGAGCCTCGTCCGATAGTCGAATAACTCGAGGTTAAGGTATGTAAAGTTGTTCTTCGGCAAGCTAGTAAGTCTTTGCTTGGTAAATCATAGTAAACTCTGTATTTGAAGCTCTCGGAGTTGAATGTTGAGAATTAGGTAAGTCTAATAGATTCTGAGTTGTGTTGCCGTATCGTATCCAGTTCGAAAGATAGAAAAGCATTCGCCAAAGGGCGAGTTAGCATTCCAGATTCAGTGTATCTTATTGTATGATTAGCAAGCATGTTATAGAATAAAAAGAAACAGATTTTCAGAATATAAGCTAGTAAAGTAAAATCAGATAGACAGACAGTTTCAGGGCTACAGACTAGCCATCCAAACAGACGAGATAGTGGCTACAGATTAATCATTCAGACAGATAGTACCCTGGCTACAGCTTAGCCAACGGTTAGAGAAAGATCTCAGAATCAGTATAATCAGTAAAGAATCAGTTTAGTACAGAAACAAATTAGAATAAGAAATCAGATTTCAGATAGCCTTTTCAGTTACACATGCTTGCTATTTATGTGTGCTATTTGTTTGTTGAGACTTGATGTGGCGTGAGGGCACCTATTGAGCGTCCTCGCCGCCCCTAAGTTGGTAATCGTGTCGCCCACTGAGCGGGTGGGTTTTACGTCACTCCAAGGAGTGGCATGCCGTCCCCAGCTTGGAAGAAGGTGGGATGCAGCTTTCCCCATAATAGTCTGATCAGCATTACAGGTGCAGCTCCGGTTTCAGATAGCCCTGTTGAGTTTTGTGTCCAGGAAATCAGACCCTATCTGTTACTGTCTGTACATTCAGTCATTATAGGTGTAGCTCCGGTTTCACGTAGCCCCGTTGAGTTGTGTCCAGGGATCCAGACCCTACCTGTTACTATCTACACAGGAGTCCTCTGGACCCAGACACGGTTGCTTATATCGGAGGCTATGGCCCGAGCCGGAGACCTAGGGGGCCGATAGAGGAGCTCCGAAGTGAGCAGATGAGTGGAGTGACTTATTTTTTGCAGGTTTTGACCCGAGTAGGGGTATATAGATTATTTGCTTGCTTGGCTCCATCCGACTTATGGGGGTTCGTATTGGCTCTTGCTTGCTACTTGTATATCTATTTATGTGCTATACACTAGTTACTAGACAGCAGGCCGTCACGTTTACAAGTACGCCTCCGCCTTATCAGTACGGAAGCATGATTCAGTTCTTATCAATTTCCTCAGATACAGTTATCTCCTGTCATACAGTTTTTCTAGATATGCTATCTAAATTCAGTTGTTTCAGTTATATTGTTTCAGTTGCTTTGCATACTCAGTAACAGTGGTACTGACGCCTAGTAGGGCGCTGCATTACTTGCCTGCAGGTACTCATAGACGTGGAGGCGATCCCGCGTGATCCTAGCCAGCGCAGAGTCATTAGCTCCTGTCATCCGGAGCTTCATATTTCAGAGGTTTATATCATTACATTTTTGTTGTACAGTACGGGTAGGTCGGGGCCCTGTCCCGACCATCTTATCAGTATTCTTAGAGGCTTGCAGTCTGTATATATTCCCGGTGGTCAGTTGAGTCGGTCGTGTGAGGCCGTGCAGTTGTTATAGTTGTTTAGCATTTTAGTTTATTTTGGCCGTGTGAGGCCTTAGTTTGACAGTAGTGGTGACCTTGCCGGTCACGTAGTTATTCAGCATGTTGTTGTGGGATTACAAATAACTAGACAGCATGGTGGCCTTGTCAGCCCGTCTAGGTTTCCCCCTTGTAAGTATATTTCTGGTTAGCTGTTATTACAGGTACAGGTGGCTATAGGCCAGTCGGCCGGATGCTGTGTTTACAGCCGTTGTATAGCCCTTTGTTTCCAGAAATCTGAGTCAGGATCAGCCAGGCATCAGATGTGCTTAGGCCTACCAGTTAGTAGTCCAGGTCCTACTAGGGCACCAGGTGCCAGTCATACCCACCAAGGCGGGGCGTGACAAACTTGGTATCAGAGTAGGTCGTGTCCCAGGGAGTCTGCAAGCCGTGCTAAGTAGATTCTTGTCTATGGATGTGTTGTTCACCACATACTATAGGCAGGAGGCTGCGAGGCATAATAGGATGGTTACTCTTCTTTCATACTCAGTCGTGCCATAGCACAGTATTGAATAGGGTTGAGTCCCTAAAACCTATCGTATTCTTTGTCTACAGATAAGAATGGCAGATCAGCGACACCCTGCCACAGGCAGGAGTTTAGACACAGCAGCAGGAGAAGGCACCAGCAGGATGCCTCAGCTTCAGTTAGAGTCTGCCCGATCTAAGGGAGACATAGAGGCCTCATCACAGCCCTCTCGGTAGTCCCCCTCACATTAGGAGCCATTGGGCACTACACCGCCCCCGATAGCTCCTGTGCCTTTGCCATCAGATCAGGAGGTTCATAGCGCTGTAGTGATGTTGGCACAAATGATGGCCACACAGCGCCAGTCAGTGCCACCTATGGCAGCAGATCCTTAAGGTGGGTCAGGTAGTTCCAGGGTTAGGGAGGTTTTGGCACTGGGTCCCCCACAGTTCACAGGGTCAGATCAGGCAGAGGACCCTCCGGACTTTCTAGATTAGATGCAGAGGATATTGCGAGTTATGCATGTGACCCCTTCAGAGTCTATTGAGCTGGCAGTGTTCTGGTTACGGGATATAGCTATATTGTGGTACGAGAGTTGGGAAAGGTCCCGAGGGAGAGATGTTACCTCTCCGACCTGGACCAGCTTCTCGGAGGCCTTCCTGGACCGTTACTTGCCCCGAGAGATCCGACAGGCTTGGATGGATCAGTTTTTTGCATCTGGAGCAGGGGGCGAGGAGTGTGCGCGAGTATGCTTTACAGTTTGACTCCTTAGTCCGTTATGCTCCAGCATTTGTTGATACCATGCCAGCGAGAGTTCACAGATTTATCATGGGTCTGAACCCGGAGTATACTGAGGCATGTATGACGGTGACATTGCGAGAGGATATGGAAATCGCCCGAGTACATGCTTTTACTCAGACCATAGAGCGTCTTAGACAGTGGCAACAAAGTAGTAGACAGACTAGTCAGGAACAACGCCGTAGAGACAGACTAGACGAGATGCAAAGAGAAGTTCAGAGAGGACCCAGGCCTCGACTATCAGATAGACCCCCTAGACCCCCACCTCCTCCACAGCAGCAGCAGTAGCGAGGTAGATATGTGCGACGGGGGGCTGTCAGAGCCCAGTGGCAGTTCCAGAACAGTAGAGTTCCCGCAGCAGAGGAGGGGAGAGCAGAGCAGATTTACACCCCCATCCCGCCCTAATTGCGGCCGACCTCACACCGGAGCTTGTAGATATGGCTTCACTGGGTGTTATATTTGCGGACAGGAGGGGCATCGGATGAGAGATTGTCCGACCAGAGGTCAGGGGAGTAGAGACAGCCATGATAGGGGATCCGCAGCGCCACGTGCCCCAGCAGCCTCAGCGGGGCGTGGGCCTTCAGGTTCAGTAGGTAGAGGCCGAGGTAGATCAGGAGCTTCCAGTTCAGGTACGGGCTCAAGCCGTACTTATGCACTACCAGGGAGACATGATTCAGAGGCGTCTCTAGATGTAGTGATAGGTATGCTGACTATCAGTTCATGCCCTGCTTATGTATTGATTGATCCAGGATCCACCTTGTCATATATCACCCCATTTGTGGCACGAAAGTTCAATATTGCACCAAAATTATTACAGCAGCCCTTTTCAGTATCCACGCCCGTCGGTGACTCTATTATAGCTAGTAGAATTTACCGAGGGTGTACCGTGGAGGTTGATGACCGCCAGACTATAGTAGATCTGGTAGAGCTAGAAATGATAGACTTCGATGCCATAATGGGTATGGATTGGCTGGTGCCGTGCTATGCCAATGTTGAATGTTGGACCAAGACGGTCCGATTCCACTTTCCAAGAGAGGCAGTTCGGGAGTGGAAAGGCAGCACAGCTACGCCAAAAGTAGGTTTATTTCCTACCTTCAGGCAAGGAAATTGATATCTAAGGGGTGTATCTACCATCTGGTCAGAGTTCAGGATGTTCAGGCAGAATCTCCGACGCTCTAGTCTGTTCCGGTGGTGAACGAGTTTCCTGATGTGTTTCCCGATGAGTTACCTGGTATTCCCCCACAAAGGGAAATAGATTTCGCTATTGATTTATTACCAGGAACTCAGCCTATATCAATTCCTCCTTATCGTATGGCTCCTGCAGAACTGAGAGAGTTGAAGGAGCAGTTGAAAGATTTGCTAGATAAAGGTTTCATCAGGTCGAGTACTTCGCCATGGGGTGCGCCGGTTCTATTTGTGAGGAAGAAAGATGGCTTGCTCCGTATGTGCATATACTATTGGCAGTTGAACAAAGTTACAGTAAAGAACAAGTACCCGCTCCCTAGAATAGATGATTTATTTGATCAGTTACAGGGAGCCAGATACTTCTCTAAGATTGACTTGCGGTCCGAATGTCATCAGGTTCGGGTACGTGAAAGAGATATTCCTAAAACGGCGTTCAGGACCCAATACGGACACTTTGAATTTCTAGTTATCTTCTTTGGGTTGACGAATGCCCCAGCAGTATTCATGGACCTGATGAATAGTATTTTCAGACCATACCTGGACTTGTTCGTGATAGTGTTCATTGATGACATTCTGGTGTACTCTCGCTCTGAAACAGATCAACAGACTCATTTGCGGACAGTGCTCCAGATTCTCAGAGACCGCCAGTTATATGTTAAGTTCTCCAAGTGCAAATTTCGGCTTAACTCAGTAGCCTTCCTAAGGCATATTGTGTCGGATGCTGGTATATAGGTTGACAAGCAGAAAATAGAAGCAGTCAAATCATGGCCTAAGCCTACCACTCTGACTGAAGTTCGTAGCTTTTTGGGATTAGCGGGATATTACAGGAGGTTTGTCGAGGGATTCTCTACTATAGCAGCACCTCTGACTAAACTGACGCAGAAAGCAGCAATGTTTCAGTGGAGAGAGGCATGTGAGCAGAGCTTCCAGGAACTGAAAGACAGATTAACCTCCGCCCCAGTGTTAGCGTTACTGGAAGGTACAGAGGGTTATTCGATGTATTGCGACGCATCGGGCGTTGGGTTGGGTTGTGTGTTGATGCAGCATGGTAAAGTGATTGCATATGCTTCCAGGCAACTGAAGAAACACGAAAAGAATTACCCTACCCACGACCTGGAGTTAGCCGCAGTGATCCACGCCTTGAAAATTTGGAGACATTACCTATATGGTGTCCATGTTGATATTTTCACGGATCACAAGAGCCTACAGTATATCTTCACTTAGAGGGAGTTGAATCTGCGGCAACGTCGCTGGTTGGAGCTATTAAAGGATTATGACGTGAATATTCTGTACCATCCGGTGAAAGCCAATGTTGTAGCAGATGCTCTTAGTCGTACGTCCATGGGGAGTTTGGCGTATTTATAGCCCGAGCGACGGGAATTGGTCAGGGAGATACATCAGTTAGCTAGCCTAGTCGTTCGTGTAGCAGAAGCAGAGGACGGTAGAGCGGTAATTCAGAACACTGCTGTGTCATCATTAGTTGCGGAGGTGAAAGAACGGCAATATGAGGATTCTGACCTAATCCAGCTTAAAGATTATATTCCGCAGGGGAAGGCGCCAGATTTTCGGGTAACAGAGGATGGAGTGATACGTTGTAAAGGTCGTATGTGTGTTCTAGATGTTGCCAGCCTCCGCCAGCAGATCATGAATGAGGTACATTGCACCCGCTATTCCCTCCACCCTGGCGCCACAAAAATGTTCCATGATATCAAAGAAAACTACTGGTGGCCAGGTATGAAAAGAGAAATTGCTGAATTTGTAGCCCAGTGTCCTAACAGCCAACAGGTGAAAGCAGAACATCAGAAACTAGGCGGGTTGACTCAGGACATAGCTGTGCCTCTCTGGAAATGGGAAGCAGTAAATATGGATTTTGTGGCAGGATACCCCGTACTAACACAGACATGACTCTATATGGGTGATAGTTGACAAATTGACCAAATCAGCTCATTTCCTGCCAGTGAGAACTACTTTCTCGGCCGAAGATTATGCGGAGTTGTATATCCGAGAAATAGTTAGGTTGCACGGAGTACCAGTATCCATTATGTCAGACAGAGGAGCACAGTTCATGGCTAGATTTTGGCAGTCGTTTCAGAAAGGTCAGGGGATGCAGATTAATTTGAGCACAGTGTTCCACCCTCAGACAGCTGGACAGGCTGAACGCATAATTCAGACACTCAAAGATGTGTTGCGAGTGTGTGTATTAGATTTCGGTGGTTGCTGGGACGAGAATTTGCCGTTAATTGAATTTGCTTATAATAATAGCTATCACTCAGCCATCCAGATGGTGCCTTTCGAAGCATTATACGGGCGAAAATGCAGATAGCCGATTGGCTGGTTTGAAATAGGAGAATCAGCGATGATTGGGCCAGACATCGTTCAGCAGTCAGAAGAGAAAGTAAAGCTTATTAGAGAACGCCTATTGACTGCACAGAGTCGCCAGAAATCATAAGCAGATGTATAGCGCAGGAACCTGGAGTTTGATGTGAATGACTGGGTATTTCTGAAAGTATCTCCTATGAAAGGGGTGATGAGATTCGGCAAGAAAGGTAAGCTCAGCCCAAGATTTGTCGGGCCATATCAGATTCGTAGAAGAATTGGCCAAGTGGCGTATGAGTTGAACTTACCGCGAGAATTAGAATTTGTTCATCCAGTCTTTCATTTATCCATGCTAAGGAAATGTTTGGGAGACCCGTCAAGAGCAGTTCCAGTCCAGGATATCCAGGTTACAGAAGAGCTGGCCGATGAAGAGGTTCCAGTAGCCATCCTAGACAGACAGATTTATAGATTGAGAACTAAAGATATTGCATCTGTCAAAGTATTATGGAGTAATAGGAACCAAGAGGAAATGACGTGGGAGTTTGAGGAAGATATGAAAGCTAGATATCCTCACTTATTTCAGGCCTAGTCAAGCGACAGGTATGTCTGTGTTATTACTTAAGCAGTACCTTGTGGTTATGTATGTATAAATGAGAAAGATTGATGTTTAGGAACATTATAGTATTGTGTGGAGTACCTGCATTGGACTTTTCTGTGTTTCAGGATTTATGGGATAGTCGATATTACAGGGGAAACTCTGCCGAAATTTTTCTAGAAACAAGTCGAGTAAGTCGAGAAGTCCTCTAGATAGAAGGTTACATTCGAGGACGAATGTTCTTAAGGGGGGAGAATGTTATACCCCGTAAGATTCCCGGCACCTAGATGGACTATTCGCACATTGGTTAAGCATATTTGGAAGCCATACGTGCTAGAGAAAGGCCCAGGAAAGGATCGGACGGGTAACCTGTCGAACCATCGCGGAAGGAGCCGAGGCAGAGCCCCTCCGCGATGGCAACGTGTCACGGAGGTGGAGCCTCCGCGTTGGCTCCGTGACATGTTGGCCCTGTCCAGGCTCAAGTATATAAAGACCTACTTCGGTTTAATTTCATTTAAAACATCATAATTTCCAGAGAACTCGCAGAAATAGAGAGAGAGACGAAGAGGGTTATATATTTTCATCCAATTGCGTTGCCAAATGTTCTCCAAACTCAAATTAACCTCAAGTACTGAGGTATTTAGCAGCAGGGAGCATTCCTACGGATTTAGTTTTGCGAAATTCGGCAGACAAATCATTGAGCTACCGAACTAAGGTAAGTGGAATTGCTCCAAACTAGTGTCTATGTGTTCCTAGCTGTGAAGTGAATAGTTCTCCCTTTTGGACTTCTGAAAAATAGCAAGTTTTCGACCGTCTTTCGATAAGCCTAAGTTTAGGCTATAATTATATCGAATGTGACGCCGTCCTTCAGAATAACATTGTATTTAGTACTAATTGACGTGTTTATGATTGCAGTTGGGGAGATTTAGCTGGAGTACTGACCGAGCCTCGTCCGATAGTCGAATAACTCGAGGTTAAGGTATGTTAAGTTGTTCTTCGGCAAGCTAGTAAGTCTTAGCTTGGTAAATCATAGTAAAATCCGTATTTGAAGCTCTTGGAGTTGAATGTTGAGAATTAGGTAAGTCTAATAGATTCTGAGTTGTGTTGCCGTATCGTATCCAGTCCGAAAGATAGAAAAGCATGCGCCAAAGGGCGAGTTAGCATTCCAGATTCAGTGTAGCTTATTGTATGATTAGCAAGCATGTTATAGAATAAAAAGAAACAGATTTTCAGAATATAAGCTAGTAAAGTAAAATCAGATAGACAGACAGTTTTAGGGCTACAGACTAGCCATCCAAACAGACGAGATATTGGCTACAGATTAATCATTCAAACAGATAGTACACTGGCTACAGATTAGCCAACGGTTAGAGAAAGATCTCAGAATCAATATAATCAGTAAAGAATCAGTTTAGTACAAAAACAGATTAGAATAAGAAATTAGATTTCAGATAGCCTTTTCAGTTACACATGCTTGCTATTTATGTGTGCTATTTTTTTGTTGAGACTTGATGTGGCGTGAGGGAACCTATTGAGCGTCCTCGCCGCCCCTGGGTTGGTAATCGCGTCGCCCACTGAGCCGGTGGGTTTTACATCACTCCAAGGAGTGGCATGCCGTCCCCAGCTTGGACGAAGGTGGGATGCAGCTTTCCCCACAACAGTCTGATCAGCATTACAGGTGCAGCTTCGATTTCAGATAGCCCTGTTGAGTTTTGTGTCCAGGGAATCAGACCCTATCTGTTACTGTCTGTACATTCAGTTATTATAGGTGTAGCTCCGGTTTCAGGTAGCCCCGTTGAGTTGTGTCCGGGGATCCAGACCCTACCTGTTACTATCTACACAGGAGTCCTCCGGACCCAGACACAGTTGCTTATATCGGAGGCTATGGCCCGAGCCGGAGACCCAGGGGTCGGTAGAGGAGCTCCGAAGTGAGCAGATGAGTGGAATGACTTATTTTTGGCTTGTTTTGACCCGGGTAGGGGTATATAAATTGTTTGCTTGCTTGGCACCATCCAGTTTATGGGGGTTGGTATTGGCTCTTGCTTGCTACTTGTATATCTATTTATGTGCTATACACTAGTTACTAGACAGCAGGCCTTCGCGTTAACAGGTACGCCTCCGCCTTATCAGTACAGGAAGCATGATTCAGTTCTTATCAGTTTCCTCAGATACAATTATCTCCTTTCATACAGTTTTGCTAGATATGCTATCTAAATTCAGTTGTTTCAGTTATATTGTTTCAGTTGCTTTGCATACTCAGTACCAGTGGTATTGACGCCCAGTGGGGCACTGCATTACTTGCCTACAGGTACTCATAGACATGGAGGCGATCCCGCGTGATCCTAGCCAGCGCAGAGTCATCAGCTCCTGTCATCTGGAGCTTGATATTTCAGAAGTTTATATCATTTCATTTTTGTTGTACAGTACGGGTAGGTCGGGGCCCTGTCCCGACCATCTTATCAATATTCTTAGAGGCTTGCAGTGTGTATATATTCCCTGTAGTCAGTTGAGCCAGTCGTGTGAGGCCGTGCAGTTGTTATAGTTGTTTAGAATTTTAGTTTATGTTGGCCGTGTGAGGCCTTAGTTTGACAGTAGCGGTGACCTTGCTGGTCACGTAGTTATTCAGCATGTTGTTGTGGGATTACAGATAACTAGACAGCATGGTGGCCTTGTCGGCTCGTCTAGGTTTCCCCCTTGTAAGTATATTTCTGGTTAGCTGTTATTACAGGTACAGGTGGCTATAGGCCAGTCAGCGGGAGGCTGTGTTTACAGCCGTTGTATAGCCCTCTGTTTCCAGAAATCTGAGTCAGGATCAGCCAGGCACCAGATTTGCTTAGGCTCACCAGTTAGCAGTCCAGGTCCTACTAGGGCACCAGGTGCTAGTCATACCCCCCAAGGCGGGGCGTGACATAAACACATTTAACATCACATATATATACACATAAAATACAGTAAGGACCAGCTAACAATGCCCACGCTGAGGGGTCTCCATCTCAATGTACAACTACGACAACAATCAACACAATATCACACTTTGGGTATCTCCCTTCGGCTAGGCATAATCTTAACATTTATCCTCAATAAAATATGGGAATTTAAAGCTTAAATGAAGCATAACATACTGCCTCAGGACTTTTAAAAAGGTTGTTGTCTCATTCGATTCACATCACAGGAATCGTGCTTGAAAAAATAATAGACGGGGCGACTTACATACCTTGTTACGACGAGCTTTCCTTAATCACTTATGTCCTCCAACAACCCATGTTTAGTATTCTTCAATTCCTTGAAGTTATACTCATGTAACAAGCCTGGTTTGAGCCAACTTCCTAGACAAAATTTCATCCCAACAGAAGCCATAACGATAATACAAAACAACATTTCATTACTTTGTTTTAACTTGTTTTCGCAGTCTTTAAGGGAAAAATAAAATGGTGAACTTACCTAGATTTTCTTGTGATTACTTCCCAGAATAAAAGGAGTATATTCCCAGCAAAACACAGTTGTATCAACCTCTAAAAAGGGGCAAAAACTTCACCCAAAAACACACAATAAAAATGAGCCACAAAACCAACTTCAACTTCTAGCTTTAGCTAAGAAAATTCTTGCAAGTTTAATAGCTAGAAATGGTAACCTTTTTCTTGTCTTCCACTCCTACTAAGATGGAATATCTAGGAAACTTAAAAAGATTGCAAATACAGCAGCTTCACAGCCCAAAGAATGGCAGAAACATAATCTAAACACACATGAAAAAGACAATCTAGCCTAGTTTTGAATTTTCAAGCTTTTAGCTAAGATTTTTGGTAAGTTTAAAGGATAGAATCCTTACCTCCTCCCTTGAATCCAACCATTAACAAAAGCTAGTATATATTCATCTAAGTATTCCTCCAAAAACGAAGGAAAAAACATCATAAACATGCTTAAAAAACGCAGCAACAAGACTCTCTGATGCCTCTCTTCAACTTTGCAATGATCTTCTTCACTTGGCTTCAATTTTTGGTTGATGATTTGCCTTGATTTATCTTAGTTTTTGGCTGTAAAATATAGAGATAAGTGTCCCCTAATCAGGAAGCTCGAATTTGGATAGTAATGATATGATTTGAGCAGCAAACAACTTAAATAAATAGGGGTAGGGCGGTGGAGGCGCTAGGGCGTCATGCCCGCACTGCCGCTCGTGATGGTTCGTTAAAATGCCCATAACTTTTTAGTCCGAACTCCGATTAACAGGAGGTTTGATTTTCTGAAAACTAGACTCAAAGACCTTTAATTTGATAGGTCGTGGGGCTCCTAATTCATTATATATTGGGAGATATGGTCGTTTAAAATTGATCCTTACTTATGAACTTCACATACTCTTTGTTTTTTTTTGATCGTACACATTTCCCTTGACAACTACGACCAATATACAACCCGTACTTTCCCTAACCTAGCATAAAACATCAAATAATTACAAATAAAAATTTTAGGGTGTTATACAAGGCTCCTTGTCCCATTTGTGATCTGGGCATCTGTTCGGGTCGTGACAAACTTGGTTTCAGAGCAATAGGTTTGTAGTGTGCTAGGCTATCTGAAAGCCACGTTAAGTAGAGTCTTTTTCATGGGTGTGAAGTGCGCCACACTTATGACGAAAAGGCTATGAGATGTTTAGGAAAGGTTCCCTTCTTTCATGATCTATGTCGTGTGATGAAACGTCTCCCTATCCTTCTAATTAGTGCTATTCGCAATTGCAGAATCATGGCTCACCAAAAACTGAATGGTAGAATGAATAGGAACAGTTAAGGCCATGAGGATGGCAATGGAAATGGCACCAGCAGGCCCCACCAGTTCAAGAGCACCAGGCACTGGAGCTAGTTGCACATGCTGAGTTTCGGGCATCTATTTAGATGCTTGCGCAGGCCTTGACTGTGCAGTTCAACCAGCAGGCTGTTGTGCATGTTCCGCAAAGTGGAAATTCAACGGCGGATCGAGTCAGAGACTTCTTGAGGATGAACCCGTCAGAGTTCTTGGGGTCCAAAGTGGATGAGGACCCACATGAGTTCATAGATGAGAATATCAAGATCACCCAAGTCATGGGGGTGAATAAGGTTGAGTGTGCGAAGCTGGCCTCTTACCAGTTGAAAGGGATCGCGCACATCTGATTTTTCCAATGGAAAGATAGTAGGGTCGCCAGAGCAGGTCCTGTCAGTTGGGAAGAGTTTCATGTTGCATTCTCAGATCGATTCTTCTCACGTGAGATGAGGGAGTTGAAGGCAGTTGAGTTTGTAAATCATAAGAAAGGGAGAATAACGATGCAGGAGTATGCCTTTCAGAATAATAGTGCAGGAGTATCCCAGGCTTAAAGTAAGTATTTTTCCCTTCTAGATTCCTGAGAAATTATGAGTTTTCAATCGTCTTTCGATATGTAGAAGAATAGTCAGTATATATACATATAAGTTATTGTTTTCTTCCAATATAGTAATGAAGTTATCCCTATTCTTCTGTTTAATGTGATTACAGTTGGGAAGAACAACTGAATACCAGCCAAACCTCGCCTGTTAATCGGTAAATAGCGAACGAGGCATGTTAAGGTATTCCCTTTCGGCAAGTTAGTTTCTTCAGTATAGTAATCCAATATGAAACCCAGTAATGTATTTCAAGAATATTATATCATGTTCAGTATGTTATTATGTATAGTTGTTGTTATCAGTTGAGACCTATATTTGTATTGTTTTGGGCTGGATTACCTGTATAGCTTCCATGACTGCCCCAGGGTTAATAGTTGTGTCGACTCGTACGCCAGATGGTGAGGATATGTCTCTCTACGGAGTGGCATGCCGTCCACAAGGGACGAAGATGGGGAGCCAACTCCTCATATTTTGCCATGGTTGGCCTATACACATCCCCGCCGAGCGCTTGCACCTGGGGTGTAGATTTTAGGAGTCCTTCGGACTCAGACATAGCTATAGTCAGGGGCCCAGTGGGCCTAGTTGCATATCCAAGGGACCGACAGGATGCTCATAGCTAGTAGGTTATTTTTTATGACATGGATAGGGGTATATAGATTGAGATGTACTCACTCGGGCCAATGGGGGCCCAAGTGGGTTGTTCTGTGTTGATTGCACTTCTGGCTTATGGGGGCCAGATAAGGTTTATGACATTGCTTTAGTTACTGATAGTTAGATGGTAGGGCACCTCGTTGTCAGGTATGACTCCTACTCTTCTCATTATAGTTATACCTAGCTTTGATTCCATTACTTCAGTCAGTTTCAGTCCATTCTCCTTACTTCAGATATTGTCAGTTCTACTTCTTACTTTCAGTCTTTTTATAGTTATTGCTTTACATACTCAGTACCTGTGGTACTGACGCCCTCCTTTGGGGCGCTGCATTACTTGCCTGCAGGTACACTTAGACGAGGAGCGGATCCCTCGTAGTTCCAGTCAGCGGTATAGAGCCCTCAGCTCCTATCTTCTAAAACTTGAGTGATAGAGGTTTACTTCCTTTTGTTGTACAGTATGGGTAGGCCGAAGCCCTCTCTCGACCATCTTATTACTCCTAGAGGCTTGCAGATTATATTATTCCCTGTGGTTAGTTGATATTTGTCGTGTGGGGCCTTGTTTAGCTGTTGACTGATGACCTTGTCGGTCATAGTTCAGTTTAGCACCTGATTTCGTTTTTCAGTTATAACTAGATATCATGGTGGCCTTTTCCCGCATAGGAATCCCTATATTCGTTTGTCTCTGGTTAGCTGTTTACTTCATAGGTGGCTATAGGCCTTGTCGGTTGAGGGTTGTATTTACAGCCGCTATATAGCCTGTTGTTTTCTTGATTCCAGAGTTAGAGCTAGCCCTGCACCAGAAGTGCTTAGGCTAAGTCAGCTCAGTAGTCAGATCCTAGTAAGGGCACTAGGTGCCAGTCATGCCTCCCAAGGCGGGGCGTGACAAACTTGGTATCAGAGCAGGTCGTATCCCAGGGAGTCTGCAAGTCGTGCTAAGTAGAGTCTTATCTATGGATGTGTTGTGCACCACATACTATAGGCAGGAGGCTTTAGTGCATGATAGGATGGTTACTCTTTCTTCTTATTCAGTCGTGCTATAGAGAGGTACAGTATAGGGTTGATTCCCTAAGCTCATTATACTCTTTTGTTTACAAAGAAATGTCAGACCAGCGACATCCTACGACAGGCAGAAGATTAGATGTAGCAGCAGGAGATGGAACTAGCAGGATGCCTCAGCCTCGAACAGAATTGACCCAAACAGAGGACGATCCGGAGGCATCATCTCGACCTTCCCAGTAGTCTCTATTACGTCAGGAGTCTCTTGGGACGGCTTGTGTGACGGCACCACCTCCGGCAATTTCTATACCCCTACCATTTGACCAGGAGGTTAGGAGCGTGGTGGTTATGCTAGCACAGATGATGGCTACTCAGCGCCAGTCAACGCCACCTATAGTTGCAGAATCTTTAGGAGGGCCTAGTAGTTCGAGGGTCCGAGAGTTCCTAGCACTAAGTCCCCCGCAATTCACAGGGACAGATCGGACAGAGGACCCTCAGGACTTCTTAGACCAGATGCAAAGGATTTTCAGGGTGATGCATGCTACACCCACAGAGTCAGTTGAGTTGGCAGTATTCCGGCTACGGGACATTGTTGTACTGTGGTATGAGAGTTGGGAGAGTCCCGAGGGAGAGCTGTTTCCCTTCTGACCTGGTCTAGATTTTCAGGGGCTTTTCTGGATCATTATCTACCGCGGGAGATTCGATAGGCCCAGGTTGATCAGTTCCTACACCTGGAGTAGGGATCGATGAGTGTTCAAGAATATGCCATGCAGTTTGATTCTTTGGCCCGATAAATGCCAGCCTTTGTGGATACAATGCCATCCAGGGTACACCATTTCATTATGGGGCTGAACCCAAAATATGTTGAGACTTGCATCACAGCCACATTGTGAGAGGATATGGATATTTCCCGTGTACAGGCTTTTTCTCAGAATATTGAGGGAATCAGACAGCATCAACGGGAGATTAGGAGGACAAGTTAGGAGCAGCGCCAAAGGGACAGGCCGAGTGAATTACTGGAGGAGTCCCGGGGAGGACCTAGTCCACGGTTAGCAGATAGGCCGCCTAGACCCCCGCCTCCCCCACAGCGGAGAGGAGCATGTCTAGTCGCCGAGGGCAGCTAGAGCCCGGTGAAGGTTCGCAAGCAGTAGGTTCACAGCAGCAGAGGAGAGCGGAGCGGAGTGGGTTTACAATACCACTTGGCCCTATTTGCAGCCGACGCCACTCTGGAGCGTGCAGATATGGCTCCACAAGATGTTACATTTTTGGATAGGAGGGTCATCAGATGATGAGTTGTCCAGCTAGGCGTCAGGGTGACCGGGATTGACAAGATAGGTAATCGGCAGGATCATGAGCGCCAGCATCCCTGGTAGAGCATAGGCCCTCAATTTCAGTAGGTAGAGGCCGAGGCAGATCAGGGACCTCCAGTTCAGGTGCGGGCCCAGATCGTACTTATGCATTACTGGGGCGATAAGATTCAGAGTCATCACTAGATGTCGTGATAGGTATGTTGAATATTTGCTCTCATCCTTCTTATGTGTTGATAGATTCGGGATCCACCTTGTCCTATGTTACACCGCTAGTGGCTCGGAAGTTTAGCATTATGCCAGAATTGCTTCGGCAACCTTTCTCAATGTGTACGCCAATTGGTGACTCAATCATAGCCAAAAGGGTCTATTGGGGGTGTACAGTAAAGGTTGCCAGTTGTGAGAGTACAACAGATTTGATAGAACTAGAAATGGTTGATTTTGATGCTATTATGGGTATGTATTGGCTAGCTCCATGTTATGCCAATGTCGAATACTGGACCAAGACTGTCCGATTCTACTTTCCAGGAGAGGCAGCACAGGAGTGAAAGGTAGTACAGCCACGCCAAAAGGTAGGTTTATTTCCTATCTTTGGGCAAGAAAATTGATAGCAAAAGGATGTATTTATCATATTGTCAGAGCTCAGGATGTTCAGGCAGAGCCTCCGACCCTTCAGTCTATTCCAGTGGTTAATGAATTTCCTGATGTATTCCTAGATGAGCTTCCTGGTATTCCCCCAAAAAGGGAAATTGATTTTGCAATTGATCTCTTACCAGTCACTCAGCCTATATCTATTCCCCCTTATCGGATGGCTCCTGCTCAACTCAGAAAATTAAAGGAACAATTGAAGGATTTTCTAGATAAGGGCTTTATCAGGCCGAGTACCTCAACATGGGGTGAGCCAGTTTTGTTTGTGAGGAAGAAGGACATCTCTCTCCGTATGTTTATAGACTATCGGCAACTGAATAAAGTCACCATCAAGAATAAGTACCAACTTCCCAGAATAGATGATTTGTTTGATCAGCTACAGGGAGCGAGGTATTTCTCAAAGATTGACTTAAGATCAGGATATCATTAGGTTCGGGTTCGTGAACGAGATATTCCAAAGACTACCTTTAGGACCAGATATGGCCACTCTGAATTTCTAGTCATGTCCTTCGGACTGACAAATGCCCCAGCAGTGTTTATGGACCTGATGATCAATATTTTCAAACCATACCTGGACTTGTTCGTGATAGTATTTTTTGATGATATTCTGGTGTATTCCCGTTCAGAGGCAGACCACCAAGATCATCTACGGACAATGCTCCAGATTCTTAGAGATCGCCAACTATATGCAAAATTTTCTAAATGTGAATTTTGGATGAATTTAGTAGCCTTCTTGGGCCATATCGTGTCAGATGCTGGTATATAGGTAGATACACAGAAGATAGAGGCAGTGAAAACATGGCCTAGACCTACCACTCTGTCCGAGGCACGTAGTTTCTTGGGGTTAGCCAGGTATTACAGGAGGTTTGTGGAAGGATTTTCCACTTTAGCGGCACCTTTAACCAAATTGACTCAGAAGACAGCAAAATTCCATTAGACTGAGGCATGTGAGCAGAGCTTGTAGGAACTGAAGGACAGATTGACATCAGCACCAGTGCTAGCATTGCCAGAAGGAACAGAGGGTTATGCAGTCTATTATGACACTTCGGGTGTTGGGCTAGGATGTGTTTTGATGCAACATGGTAAGGTGATTGCCTATGCTTCCAGGCAGCTGAGGAAGCATGAGAAGAACTACCTTACCCATGACCTGGAGTTAGCCGCGGGGATTCATGCCTTGAAAATATGGAGACATTACTTGTATGGCGTCCATGTAGATATCGTCACTGATCACAAAAGTTTGTAGTACATCTTCACCCAGAAAGAGTTAAATTTGCGGCAGCGTCACTGGTTGGAGTTGTTAAAGGATTATGATGTGAATATTTTATATCACCCAGGAAGGGCCAATGTTGTAGCAGATGCCCTTAGCCGTAAGTCCATGGGAAGCTTGGCATATTTACAGCCCAAGCAACAGGAATTGGTCCGAGAATTGCATCAGCTAGCTAGTTTAATCGTTCGTATAGTAGAATCAGGAGACAATGGAGCGGTAATCCAGAATACTGCAGTGTCATCATTGGTTGTGGAAGTGAAAGAACGGCAGTATGAAGATCATAGCCTGGTTCAGGTCATAAATAGGGTCCAGCGAGGGGAAGTGACAGATTTCCAGTAACCGAGGGTGGAGTTTTGACATATAGGGATCGCCTTTATGTTCCAGACGTTGCACGGCTTCGCCAGTAAATTATGGGCGAGGTACACTATGCCCGTTACTCTCTCCATCCATGTTCGACAAAGATGTACCATGATGTAAAAGAGATTTACTGATGGCTGGGAATGAAAAAGGGAATAGCAGAATTCATAGCTCAGGTACCTCTGTCTAAAATAATGGATAATGGCACCCCATGAATCCTAAAAAACCCCCGGATATAAAGGCTAGCACAGTCCTCTGCTGAATCTATACTTTTAACTCGGAGGTAATGTGCTGACTTAGTCATTGATGTTGCCCAAATTATACCTTGCAAATGAGATATAAAATGGTCGTTGTCAAATATAGAACCCAACGAAGGTTGAGGTCGATCCCACAGGGAATATGGAAAGAACTTGAGTTAATGCGAATAGCTGTTACTATAGAGTTACTTATTTCCTAAGGGGGAAAGATATAGACTACGAAATATGAGTAAGAACTACTAAATGCTTAAGTCAAATTTGGTTTGTATTCAATGAACGACTTGACTATGATTGTGTTCCCCAAGACTTTATAACCACAAGGCTTATACACTAGTGATCTATTCCGGTGTTTATCATGCAATATCAGAAAATTTTATTCACCTAAATGGTTGATCCCCTATCTAGATGAATATCACCGTGCAACTTGATCCGTATGTGGTTGTATGCTTAATTAACCTTTACACTTAATATCGAATTAGCTATCCCTGGACAAGTTCAAGCTATTAGATGAGGGTTGATAGCCTCAAATCTCCGTGGTCAATACTTTTTCCCATTCACTACATCCTTGGTCCAGTAAGTAAGAATAAGGCAAGTTCTAACGTTTGCAACCACCAAGAATCAATTAAAACGAAGGGAAAAACATTACATGCATTAAACCCTATTCAAGAATCACTAAGTGTTTAACCTATGCGTGTTAATTCATCTTTGTTCCCACAACCGTAGTTATGGGTTTACCTACTCATGTTTGAATGATCACAATAAAAACAAATTTAATAAATCATAATTGCAACTTACAAATTATCATAAAAGAACTAAGTAATTGAATAAAACTCCAAACTTGATGAATAAATTTCAATGTTTCTTTTGATAATCAAATTCAAGAACAAAATTGTAAAACTTTATTTCTTGACTCAAGAATAATCGTACAACACCAAAATCCTACGTCAAAATAGTAATAATAAACAGTCTGTCGAAAATAAACCTAAATAGTGTATTTATAGTTCAAAGAAAACCTTTTCCTAACTAAAACTGGAAACCAGGTCATAAGTAATCACAGTCTTGGTGACAATTCGTTAGGACCTTCGAAGAGTTGTGCCTTGCTAAATATCAGTAGTCCTTAGCATCGAACCCAGTTGTGGCAACAGGTTACCGAATGACTTGTTGTGCTTGGGCACGAGTCGTTAGGCCCCTCATGGTCTAATGCCTTCAAATTTCTAGTGTATCTCACAGTCGGTTCCAGTGACCTGCCAACGAGTCATTTGGTCAACTAACGACTCGTTATGTCATCCGTCAACTTCATTGGCTACCTCTTCACTAATTCCTCTCCCAGTCTTCACGATTGACTTCACGACTCATTATCAGATGCGAGTCATTCACTCAACCTGTTAGGTACACTATTTCTGCATCTTCAAAACTCAATAGTTGCCTACGGCTTCAGCAATGAGTCATGCTTATTGCCAACGACTGGTGAAGTGCCTGGCAGTCACTTGTTCAGTTATTTTAAGCATTAATTTTCCCGGTTCACTTCCAAACTTGTTTTCCTGCAACATTAAATACAAAACACATCATACCTATATAAACATACCCAGAATGTGCATAGTTTCTTTGTTTTAAGCGTAGAAAGTGCCATAAAATCACGGCACATCAACACTCTCAACTTAGAACTTTTGCATGTCCTCAGGAAAAACAAAACAAAATAAAATAAAATAGACTACTTACGCTTCAATCGAAAGAACTCTAGAAAACTTACGACAGTCAAATTTATTCATCAAATTGAATTTTCCAACCCCTCCTTCATCATATCAACTCAAATCACGATGCATATGCAAAATTTCCAACCATGACACAAGGGAATCAAAATATGGAAAAATACTATCACTTGCAACCATGCACATAAATCTATAACACTGACCCAGACAATTTGTAGACGATTTTGTTGATCAAATGCTCTCACCACAAAGAAGTCCCATACTTACACGTGTGTATATGATTATTTCTATATATTTCTTTTGGGACTAGGTAAGATTCACTCCCTCTCACAATGAAATTCTAATTGTGTGAATGCAATACCATAGGCTTGCCTTTACTTTCAATACCTTCATTTTCAGAAAAGTAACAAGGATCACTATAGGACTTTCTAGGCTTGTAACGTAGGCTGGGGCTCGGGTATGGTACATATGGAATTAGTAGCTTTACCCTCCTTGGCACTAAATACGTCTTGACTCCACTTTTCACCCTTTTTCCCCAATTTTCTCCCCTTTCTCCTTTACTTGCTTCTTCTTTATTTGCATTTGCAACTACGGATGCAATTTCTCTTTATTCAATCATTCATTGAAGTCACATCTTTCTTTTGTTTTTTTTCTCTTTGACAACAATTTTTATTTCTTGCTTTTCTTTTCGTTATGCATAGCGCACCTACTTTTTTCTTTTCGTTACCCAAATTTTCATTCCTACCTACTCTTTTTAATCACCCCTATAATAGCCACCTCAACGTAGCCGATTTTCCTGAGTTGAGGTTCATAGTGTCCAAGGAGGGACAAGGTCCAAAACAGGTTCATTCTTAATAAAAGCAGAAAGGTGAATTGGTGTAAACAAAAAGAAAGGTCGAAAAGCTCAAATATTTGAATCAAGGGATTTTTATTCTCTTTTGGTAGGTCTTTTAAGGCTAAAGTAGGCTCATAAATAAAAAAATGGCCTATGATCCTTTCCTAGTTTCCCATCCTCTATCTCGATACAACTGACCATGCAAGTTCTAGATTGACACACATAGCCGAATTAAGATATTAAACCTCACTCACACATAGCATAGGTCAACATCGTCACTTCTACTGACTGCTAGTTCAGGTACAACCATACAATGGTAAACATGTTCACAGTTTCAATGCCATGCAAAGATTCACAAAGGTTATACTTGTCAACTTTAGCATACACATATAAAAATTTCGAAGGGGTATCAACTTATAAATCAAAAAAATCAATACTTTAATCTCCTGACTGCCTTCAAGTCACCTAACTTTCTTCCGACTAACACAAACAAACACAAAAAACATAAAACCCTAAACGTGCCGATTCTACTAGATAAGGAAAACCCGAGGGAAGAGATATTCGGCAAGAAAAACTCTCAGGTTATGTTCAGCAAAAGACATGCACAAGTATCCCTCCCTACCCCTATCAAGAAAAGCATGCTTCGTCCTTGATGCATATCTGTATCAAACAAAACTATGGAAATAGGGAACATACCTGTGCGACCTAGGTGTCAGCTACCTGGTTGGTGGAGGGTGTAAATACTCCTCCAATGTTATATCCAACATTACCGGCTTTACCCGGTGTATTTTTTGATCCAATAAAGCTCGTCCCTTCTCCATGAGCTCTCGCTGCCTCAGTCTCGGCTCTCTGTCGAGCCTCCTCTCTCGATACATCCAGTGCTCTCTCCATCTCACTCCGCTCTCGTTTTTGCTGATGGAGCATAGAAGCATCTTCTTCAAAACTTGCCTCCTTCTGAGGCCTCTTTCCCTTATCATGTGCCACCGGTTCGTCAGTAATAAAATAAAAAATCGGTGGTAACTCTTCTTTAAATTCATCATCTATCACCAGAAGCACCGGTGGAGGTACTACAGCTACATGTCGTGCGGCAAAATCCCGCACCTCGGCTCTTAGTGCTCCTAGATCTGCATACCATTTTGCCATTTCAAGTTCCTGTAATTGCACAAGAAGCTCATCCATTCTTATCTCAAAAGCGTCCAACCAGCCATGCACAGAATAGGACAATGCCTCCAACTCTTTCGACACCCAAAGCTTTACCTACTCTATTAGAACTTTAACTTCTAGAGTCGTGTGTGCTTTCTTCTTTTCATCCTTATCTAGTCGCGTATCCATATCTACCAAAAAATCCTGAGGAATCATAACCAGGCCGACTGTAGTGGCTCGTGGAGGGGCAACTGGTGGTCTAGGTGCTGCTGCGGTGGACGATGACTCGGGAACATCAGCAGGTGTGGAGGTGTCCGCTGCATCTGTAGCCTCAGGCTGGCTACTTGTCTCTCTACCCTCAATAGGCTTAGCCACCAACTAAGTGAACTGTGCAGCATCAGTCTGCATAACGTTGCCAAATGCCTCTGCTAATATGGTTGCTCTAGCGGATGCAGCTCCCTAATTCCCATCTCTCGATACCGGGTTTGTGTAATCTCGAATCAACCCAATATCTATTACCTTTTGTACCACTATTCTCCAGTCAACTGATGGAAACTTCAACACCTTTGACTCCTAAAAGAGTCTACCAATCAGAAAAGGCAAGGGAATTGTAGTACCGTCATTGATTGCCCGCTCTCTAATCTCCTCAGTAATGTACTGCGGGAAATTGATGGAATATCCCTCCATAATACTTTCTACCAATGCTGCTCTGTCAGGTGAGAGGATGTTATCATTGTTGGTTGGTACTAGCCTATGCCGCACCAGTGACAACCAAAATTTAGCCTGAAAGTTGAGCGTGGCCTTCTTTATCTTAGACTCAATGTCGTGCAACCATTCAACCAGTGGACCTCTTGTAGAAATTATTCGAGACAACCAAGTATATTGTGTTATGCGCTCCTGGATCTTCAGCTTTTTGGTATTGACTTTCTTTAATTCGTATAGCCTGTAGTCGAACTCGCTTGTGTTCATTGGAGCATCATAGTATGGGCATAAAACATCCCAGAGATTGTCCTCTCAGATATGTATACGGGAGTCTCTCAAACCAACACCTACGTCATAGCAGGCCTCTTTATCAAGTCTTGGCCCCCTAATGCCAAACGCTATAGTGTGGTCGCGTAGGCTGAATAGAATTCTCTAACTAAGCATGGGCTGTAGCTTCCTGATGGCTCGTTCAACCACCCGAACCTGTACTTGTCCAACATAGGTTATATCTTTGGAAGGTCTTTCAGCCCCGTGGTGACCAGCCTCGACTCCTTGTATATGCTCCTCTTTGGATTTCCTTTATCATTTGGAGCAATATCTATATTATATATGGCTCTTATACCATGGACACACTATCTCTGCATGTTCCTAGGTTTCTCGTTTGATGTGTTCGAGGTCTCAGTCAATTCATCATCAGAGTTACCTTGCTGAGCATGTGATTCATCAGCTATCTTTGTGTTTTGCCCAGTTGTGGGGACCTTAGGAGAAAATGCAGTTGTAACCCTGCCATTATCATCAGTGCGGCTAGGCAGATCCCTCACCAGCGGAGTAGGAGCATCGACAAGGGCTATTGGATTTGTAGTTTGTTGAGCCTTAGCCCTGGTTGATATCCTCACTAGCTGCTCCTCTGATACATCATATTCTTCCTCCAAGCTACTTGATTCTTCGGGGGAGGATGGCTCATCACGAAGTCTACATATGTATGTTGACTATGCTCAGTGCTTATTTCTTTGCCTGACCTTTTCTTGGCGTACCTCTTGGAGCCATTGTACCTGTGGGAACATTGTTAGTATATGAGATGAGATGAAACAAAAACATTTTTAAACTGCTGCTCAGTGGACCTGACGAGTGACTAAAGGAGTCATTGCCACTGGCAACGACTTGTGAGGTCCCTCGTTGTCACAAACTATTCTGCCTTCATGTTCAGCCAGTGTACTTAACGACTGGTCCCAATGAGTCGTTTCCTAAGGCAACGAATCATTAGGTCAGTCATTAGGTAGACTGTTCTCTTGATGTAATTTTCCACTCAGCACGAGATACGCAACGAGTCATTTGGTGATCGAACGACTTCTAATGTAGCTCGTGCTCAAGAGTTTAAGTTTACCCAAATTCATTCGTCTTCGTCCACTTCCTATTATTCACCTCCACAAACACATAACTTAATTTGTCAAACCAACCTATGTAAATTCAATCGCGATTAATTTGTTTAATCTTCCTAGGGTTCATTATCATCATGAGGAAAAGATTGAAACAAGAACAACATTACTTGAAATAAATTCGATTTCATTCAAAACATGGATCAGAAAAATTCTTATTTACATGCAAAGACATTCACAATTTAGTGGGAAAAATTACTCACAAGATGCTTGATCAGAGATGGGAGTGCAATCGTGTGTGCGTACGAATTTTTGGAGTGCAGTTCAAGGGTTTTTTGATGGTTTTGAGAGAAAAAGAAGAGGAGGTAAGTTTGAAGTAGTTGGGGTGATGGGTTAAAACTCAAGCGTGAGTTTGAACAAAAAAGGAATCAGGTTTCATATATTTCAAATTAAAATTTACCCTAATTACAGCCTGGGTCGGGTCAGATGTCAATTATTTTAAAAATGCTGGACGACCCCCCAAATGAATCGTTACATGTTGAAATGACTCGTTTTGACCCTTCATGTATTGAATCGACTTCAACAAACTTACCTGGGACCTAACGAGTCAAGCAATGACTCGTGGTGTCACCCAACGAGTCGCGGCCTGATTCGTGGTCCTTGGACTATTGTAGCTACATGATGAGTCACTTAACGAATTGTTTGGCCTCCCAACGATTCGTTGAGTGAGTCGTTATCACCCTTCTCCATTAGATTCTACCTTTTGTCCAGTGTACATGACGGAGGACCTCACAATTCATTTCCTGAAGAGATGAATCATCGAGTCACCCATTGCTACCCTGTTTTCTGCGATTCTCTTCATGATTTGACTGAACGAGTCGTCAAGTCAACTGATGACTCATTTTGTGACCTTTTGCACCAGAACTGAAGTGGATATTTTGGTTCCAACTTCAAATTTTCCATCTTAATCACCTGCACCCATCAACAAACATAAACAATATATTTTTGTTACATTTACAACTTGGGATGCGTCCCAAGAAGTGCTTGATTTAACGTCGCGGCACGACGTGGGTTTTTTGACCGTTCATACTTCACCAAAACACCTCCATGGCTTGCCTCCCATGCAGTGCTTGATTTAACATCACAGCACGACACAATTCCCCCAAGATATTCAGACTTCACTCAGGGTCCAAAGGTCTACCAGTTTGAGTTCTTCACTTCTCCCCAAATAAGCTTTCACCCGCTGACCATTCACTTTGAATCGATTTCCTTCATGGTTTTGTAGTTTGATTTCCCCATGGGAGAATACTTGGACCAATCGAAAAGGTCCCAACCACTTAGACTTCAACTTACTAGGAAACAAGCGAAGTCTAGAATTAAATAGTAACACCATATCACCTGGACTGAATTCTCTTTTCTCAATCTTTCAATCATGTTGAATTTTCATCTTTAATTTATAAATTTCAGAACTCTCATAGGCTTTCAACCAAAAATCATCAAGCTCATTTAACTGATCAAGCCTCAAGTTTGCAGGTTCGTTCCAGATTAAATTCAGCTTCTTGAGCGCCCACACTGCTTTGTGCTCAAGTTCGACCGAAAGATGACATGCTTTACCATAAACAAGCTGATACAGAGACGGACCTATAGGATTCCTGAAGGCGGTCCGATAAGCCCATAAATCATCATCTAGATTTCTTGCCAATCTGTCCAGTTTGCATTCAATCTTCACCAAGATAGTCTTTATTTCTTGCTTTGTGACTTCAACCTGCCCACTAGACTGCGGATGATAGGGTGTATCCACCCTGTGCTGGACCCCATATTTTTCCAGTAAAGAGAGAAACAACCGGTTACAGAAGTGCGAACCCCCATCACTAACGATGGCTCTGGGAGTCCCGAATCTAGTAAATCTATTCCGCTTCAAGAATGCTATGACACTCTTCCCTACATTGTTTTGAATTTTCAACTGCTTCCACCCATTTCAAGACATAGTCAACAGCAACAAGTATGTACTTCATCCGGTTTGATATCACAAATGGGCCCATGAAATCAATGCCCCATACATCAAATAGCTCAATGACCAGGATAGGAGTAAGAGGAAGCTCATGCCTTCATGATATGCCTCCTTGCCTTTGACATGCATCACATGCCTTTGCGAAATCATGCACATCTTGGTGAATGGTTGACCAATAGTACCCACATTGTAGAATTTTGTGGGCTATGCGAATCCAACTGTGGTGGCCTCCAACAAGGGATGAGTGGCAGGCCTCCAATATACTCAAAATCTCCACCTCGGGCATGCATCTCCAAATAACCCCATCAGCACATATGCGAAATAAGTAGGGCTCATCCCAAAATAATTTCTCCACATCAAACACAAACTTCTTCCCCTGGTAAAAAGATAAGTGCTCCGGTACAACATCACTCACCAGATAATTAGCAAAGTTTGCAAACCATGGGATGAGATCTTGTGATGTCGCTTGTACATGCTCATCTAGGAATGCATCACCTATGTCATGCTCATCTCTAAGTGCTGCATCAGGTTCCAATCTGGATAAGTGATCCGCAACCTAATTTTTTGTCCCTTTTCGGTCTTTTACCTCAAACTCGAACTCTTGTAGCAGCAGAACCCATCGAATCAACTGTGGCTTGGCATCCTTCTTTTCCATCAGATATCTCAAAGATGCATGGTCTGTGTGGACTATCACCTTAGTTCCAAGCAAGGATGCCCGAAACTTCTCAAATGCAAAAACTATAGCCAACAGCTCCTGTTCTGTCACGGTATAATTTTTCTAAGCTGCATTTAGAGCCTTGCTAGCATAATAAATCAAATGAAAAATCTTTTCACGCCTTTGACCCAACATAGCTCTTAGGGACACACCACTAGAATCACACATAACCTCAAAAGGCAAAGACAAGTCAGGTGCCACTATAATGGGGGCAGTGGTCAATCTCTCTTTAAGACATTGAAATGCCTTCATACATGCCACGTCAAAAACAAACTTCACCTCCGTCTCAAGCATTTTACATAATGGATGTGCAATTTTGGATAAGTCCTTGATGAATCTTCTATAAAAACCTACATGACCCAAAAAGCTTCAAACACCTTTCACAGAAATTTGAGGTGGAAGACTAGAAATTACCTCAATCTTGGCACATTCTACCTCAATACCCTTATAAGAAATCTTGTGGCCTAGCACTATACCTTCCTCACCGTGAGATGGCACTTTTCCCAGTTAAGCACAAAGTTTGTCTCTTCACATCTATGAAGCACCTTGCTCAAATGAGCCAAACAATCCTCGAATGATTCACCCACCACCAAAAAATCATCCATAAAGACTTTAATGATGTCTTCCACCATGTCATAATATATCACTTCAAGCAACGCTAAAAAATGGAGGGTGCATTACATAACCCGAATGACATCCTCTTAAAAGCAAATGTACCATATGGACAAGTGAATGTGGTCTTCTCTTGGTCTTCAGGGGCTATAAAAATATGATTGTACCCCGAATAACCATCAAGGAAATAGTACCGTCCCCTACCTGCAAGTCTGTCTAACATTTGGTCCATGAATGGCATCGGAAAGTGATCTTTTTCCGTCAAATGGTTCAGTTTTCTATAATCCATGCATACTCTCCAACCGGTGAATGGTCTTAGAGGAATGAGCTCATCGTTAGCATTTGGGACCACCGTAATTCCTCCCTTTTTTGGTACACACTGGAATGGGCTTACCCATTTGTTATCTGCAATAGGGTAAACCACACCTGCATCCAACCACTTTATGATTTCTTTCTTGACCACCTCATGCATAAGTGGATTCAACCTACGATGATGTTCAATACTCATAATACAATCTGACTCTAGCTGGATCTTATGAGTGCAAATACCGTCTAGGATTCCAATAATATCTGTAATAGTACACCCAATGGCTTTTTTGTATCTCTTCAAGACGGAGGACAAAGCCTCCACTTGCCATTCCTCCAAGTCAGCTGCAACAATGACCGGTAAAGTATTTCCGGCTCCCAGGAATACATACTATAAATGCGATGGGAGTTCTTCAAGCACCAATATCGAAGGCTCCTCAATAGATGGCTTGGCCAGTGGATTTACCTAATTCTTCAAATCAACATTGATTTTTTTTGGAGCATAAGTGTATGACCCCATGCCAGCAAGTGCATTTACAATCTCCTCACCCCTATGAATCTCCTCCGCACCAATGTCCATCAAAAGAGCTGCTAGGTCATCAAGAATCAATAACTCCTCCATGCGCGATACTTGTTAAATACAAAAAAAATAGAAAACTAAAAGGGAAACAAGAACCAATAGTAAAGCAATCACAATTAACAAAAGTATTAGCTGTTTTCCTCGGTAACGACACCAAAATTTGATGTCGCCCAAATTACATCTCACAAATCAGATATAGAGAGGTCAATGTCAAATATATAACCCAACGAAGGTTGAAGTCAATCCCACAGGGAATATGGAAAGAGCTTGAGTTAATGCGAATAGTTGTTACTATCGAGTTACTTATTTCCTAATGGGGAAAGAAATAGACTATGAAATATGAGTAAAAACTACTAAATGCTTAAGTCAAATTCAATTTGTATTCAATTAACAACTTTACTAGGATTCTGTTCCCTGAGTCTTCATAACCACAAGACTTGTACGCTAGTGATCTATTCCGGTGTTTATCTTGCAATATCGGTAAATTATGTTCAGCTAAATGGTTGATCCCCTATCTAGATCATTATCACCACGCAACTTGATTTGTATACGGGTGTATGCTTAATTAACCTTTACCCTTAATATCGAATTACCTATCACTGGACAAGTTCAAGCTATTAGATGAGGGTTGATAGCCTCAAATATCTGTTGTTAATCCCTTTTCCCATTCACTACCTCCTTGGTTTGGTAAGTAAGAATAAGGCAAGTTCTAACATTTGCAACCGCAAAGAATCAATTAAAACAAAGGGAAAAATAATACATGCATTAAACCCCATTCAAGAATCACTAAGTGTTTAACCTATGCGTGTTAATTCTTCTTGATTCCCACAACCCTAGTTATGGGTTTAGCTACTCATGTTTGAATGATCACAGTCACAAAATATTGAATAAATCATAATTGCAACTTACAAATTATCGAAGAAGAAAACCAAGTAATAGAATAAAACTACAAACTTGATGAATAAATTCCAATGTTGCTTTTTATCCTCAAATTCAATAACAAAATTGTAAAACTTTTTTTGTTGACCCAAGAATAATCGTACAACACCAAAATCCTACGTGAAAAATAGTAATAATAAACTGTCTATTGAAAATAAACCTAAACAATGTATTCATAGTTCCAAAAAAGCCTTTCCTAACTAAAATTGGAAACCAGGTCATCAGTGATCACGTACTTGGTGACGATTCCTTAGGACCTTTGACGATTCGTGCCTTGCTAAAAATAAGTCGTCCTCAGCATCGAACCCAGTTGTGGCAATGGGTCACCTAACGACTCACTGCGCCTGGGCACAAGTTGTTAGGCCCCTTGTGGTCTAGTTCCTTCATATTTATAGTGTATCTCATGATTGGTTCCAGTGACCTGCCAACGAGTGATTTAGTTAACTAACAACTTGTTATGTCATCTGTCAACTTCACTGGCTACTTCTTCACTAATTCCTCTCCCAGTCTTCATGATTGATTTCACGACTCGCTACCAAATGTAACGAGTCATTCCATCAACCCGGTAGGTACACTGTTTCTGCATCTTCAAAACTCAATAGTTGCCTATGACTTCAGCAACGGGTCGTGCTTCTTGCAAACGACTCGTGAAGTACCTGGCAGCCACCTATTCAGTTATTTTAAGCATCAATTTTCCCAGTTCACTTCCGAACCTATTTTCCTGCAATATTAAACATAAAACACATCATACCTATATAAACATACCCAAAATGTGCATAGTTTCTTGGTTTTAAGCATCGAAAGTGCTGTAAAATCACGACACTCAGTTATCTAATCTAATACTACCCAGATAGAATCATGCTGTCGACGAGTTCGAGGTAGACCCATAATAAAGTCCATATTCATTTCTTCCCACTTCCATGTGGGTATGCTGTTATCCTGGTTCATACCTCCCGGTCTCTGGTGCTCTACCTTGACTTGCTAGCAGTTTGAGCATGTAGCTATGAATTTGGCGATGTCTCTCTTCATGCCGTTCCACCAGTAAATATCCCACACGTCGCGGTACATTTTAGTAGAACCAGGGTGAATGTAGTGTCTTGAGCGATGAGCTTCAGCCAGTATCTATTGTCTCAAATCATCGACGTCCGGTACACACAACCAGCCGTGGTAACGAAAATACCATCTCCCCTTTTGGAGAAAGTCTCAACCTCTTTCCTATGAACTGCTTCCTTAAGTTTAAGTAAAATGAAATCTTCATCCTGTTTGGACTTAACTTCAACAACCAAAAAGGACTCTGACCCACTTTGCATCACCACTCCACCCTCAGCTGAGTCAACCAACTACACCCCTAACCGAGCTAGTCTGTGAATATCCTTTGCCATCTCTTTTTTGCCTTCCTTAAATATAAGCCACGCTACCCATAGACATTCTGCTTAGAGCATCAAACACCAAATTGGCTTTGCCCGGGTGATATAGCACGTTCATGTCATAATCCTTCAGAAGCTCTAACCACCTTCTCTGACGAAGATTTAAGTCCTCCTGACTGAATACACACTAGAGGCTCTTATGATTGGTGAAAACATCCACATGAGCCCTGTACAGGTAATGTCTCCATATTTTCAACGCAAACACCACCTCTGCCAACTCCAAGTCATGAGTTAGATAATTCTTCTCATGAAACTTTGAGTTGTCTGGAGGCGTAGGCTATCACCTTACCCCGCTATATTAGAACACAACCTAGTCCAACTCTTGAAGCGTCGAAATATACTACAAACCCATCTGATCCTTCTGATAGTGTCAACGGTAGTGAGTCGAGTTTTTAATTCCTGGAAACTCTTCTCACACACATCTGGCCACTAAAATTTCACGTTCTTCTGAGTCAGTCTAGTCAAAGGAGATTCTATAGAAGAAAAACCTTCCACAAAGCATCGGTAATAACCGGCCAAACCTATGAAACTTCTAATTTCGATGGGGGAGGTAGGTCTGGCCCAGTCTTTTACTGTCACTATCTTTTGAGGATCAACTTAAATACCCTCACCCAAGACTATATGACCCAGAAAAGTCACGGATTCAACCAGAATTCACACTTACTAAACATGGCGAACAACTAGTGGTCTCTGAGTGTCTAAAGTACTATCCTCAGGTGATTAGCTTGCTCTTCCTCATTTGTGAAGTGTACCAGGATGTCTTCGACACATAAAATGAAGAACATATCCAGATACTACTTGAAGACTCTGTTCATCAGGTTCATAAAGGCCGCAGGGGTATTAGTTAGTTCGAAGGACATAACCACAAACTCGTAGTAACCATACCGAGTCCTGATTGTTTTTTTCGATATGTCACACTCTCTGACTCTTAGGTGATGATACTTCGACCTGAGATATATTTTGGAGAAACAGCTGGCTCCCTGAAATTGGTCGAGCAGGTCATCAATTTGGGGTAGGGTTACTTGTTCTTGATTGTGACTTTATTCAACTGGCGGTAATTGATGCACATTCTCAGGGTACCATCTTTCTTTCGCACGAATAGCACTGGACCACCCCAGGGAGAGATGTTGGGCCTGATAAAACCCTTATCAAAAAGATCTTTTAGGTACTTCTTCAACATCTTAAGTTCAGCCGGAGCCATTCTATAAGGAGGGATGAAGATGGGCGGAGTATCTGGAATAAGCTCTATAACAAAGTCAATTTCCCATTCAGGAGGAACTCCGGGAAGATCTTCGGGGAACACATCTAGAAATTCGCCGGCAATATGGATTGATTGGATAGTTGGGGTCTTAGAGTCGGAATCCTTGGCCCAAACTATATGGTAAATAGATCCCTTAAAAATAGGCTTCCTGGCCTTAAGGTAGGAAATGAACCTACCCTTAGGTGCTGAATTACTTCCTGACCATTCTAGAGCTAGCTTATTAGGGAACCGAAACTTGATGAACCTAGTTCTACAGTCAACTAAGGCATAACCGGAGTGTAACCAATACATGCCAAGAATGAGATTGAAGTCAACCACGTCTAACGCTACAAGGTCAGCTAGAATGACTTTATTGCTGACTGAGATTGGATAGTTTCTATACACCTAGCTGGCTCTAACTGACTTGTCAACTGGGATGGAGACTGAAAATGGTTCTAAGAGGACCTCTTGACTGATATCGAACTGGACTGCTATGTAGAGAGTCACGAATTATACTATGGCCCCTGGATCGAGTAGGGCATATACATCAAGGTAGAAAAGACGTAACATACCCGTGACGACATCCAGTGAGTACTCCTGATCCTGACGAGATGATAATGCATAAAAATGGTTTTGGCATTGACCACCCTCTGTACCTGATGTGTTAGCCTGCTGAGTTGGTCAGCCTATTGGAGCTACTGAGGTAGTGGATTGTGACCTTCCCCGTCCTGCTGACGGGCATTCCTTAAGTCGATGCCCAAGCTGTCCACAAATAAAACAACCCTCTCGCCCCTGAAGACACTCTCCTATGTGGTTCTTGCTGCACTTGGGGCAATCTTGATACCTGTTACCGGCATTGTAACTCTGGGACTAAGAGCTAGATGTTGCACCCCTCCGATCCTGGCGAGACTGAAAGGTAGGGGCGCTAGCTAAGCTAGGTGTTGGAGCTCTCTGTTGCAACTGCTGCTAGATGGCTGCTACTGCCAGACCTCTGGTGGCTATAATCTGTTTGTCTAGTCCTTGCCCATTTGTTCTTTTGCTCCATGTCCCTCAGTTTTTTAGCCTCAATCTGCTGGGCATAGACAATCAGGCTGGAGAGATCAATATCTTTGATCATCATCGCTGTCCTACCCTCTTTGAGGACCAGGTTCAACACCCTATTTACAAATTTCAGCATGCGAGCCCTTGGCTCAGCCACCATCTCTAGAGCGTATTTGGACATCCTCGTGAACTCCAGAGCATACTCTTCTACTATCCAGTTTCCCTATCTCAAATTCATGAACTCTGCTACCTTTGCCTCCCTGAGCTCCCAAGGGAAAAATCTGTCCAGAAAGGCTATGGTGATCTCCTCCAATTCCGGTCCTACATCAGTTGGCCTCCCCTCCTTCCACTACTCATACCAGATTTGGGCTACCCCTTTCAGCTGGTAGGTAGCCAAGTCGACACTCTTTGAGGGTCTAACAACCACAATTTGGGTGATCTTTCTAATTTTCTCCATAAATCTTTGTGGGTCCTCTCCCACCTTAGATCCATGAGAATCTGGAGGGTTAGTTCGGGTGAAGTCCCACACCTGGGCAACTGCTGCGAAACCATTATTGTTGATTGAAACCACCTGTTGGTTCACCTGGCTGGTAACATTTTGGGCGAGTAGCTGAATGACCGCCCTGAATTCTACGGTAGACACCGAATCATCCTGAGGGGCTGTCGGGGCTGGTGGGGAAGGTCGGTGAGCATTACCGACCATTCTTCCGTTACCACGTCGCGAGGGCATGATTCACTTAAATGAAATAGAGAACGAGTTAGGAGAATGATTATGGGTCTGAATTTCGACGCACAATATAGAGTATGAAATAAAGGTAATTTTTCCTAATAACATCTCGTAGCCTCCCCGTCATAAGTGTGGCGTGCTTCATACCCATGAAGAGGACTCTACTCAATGCAGCTTTCAAACATGTGGAGATACTCTATAATACCCCAAAAGTGCTTGAGAATAGACTTGGGAGTTAAAAGTTGAAAACTACTGAAATGGGGAAAATTACACAGAACGGGCCATGGGAGGACTCGTGGTATCAAACCATGGGTCATTGTACGGAGTCGTTGGTTAGGGAAGGCTGGGTGGCAGTGAAAACAACGGATGACACAACGACTCGTTGATGGGAACAATGGGGCGTTGTCAGTAGGCGTTGGAGTAGGCTTGGTTCAACAGGTGGCATACAACGGGTCTTCCAACGACTCATTGTGGGATGTAACGACTCGTCGTTATTGGTCATGGTTGGGTGCAAGAATTTCCAGGTTATGTGACGGATCGTGACCATGACTTATTGGAGGAAACAAAAAGTCATGGCGAGGCTCGTGGTAAGAAGGATCAACTTTTGAGAAAGGGAAACAATGGTCGATGTAACGACCCATTGTCTCAAAGGACGAGTCGTCCTGTCCGTCCGTCGTTCAGATCTAAAGGTAAGTCCCATGCACTGCAAATGACGAGTAACAGAATGGGTCATCGTTCCTTCCAACGACCGATTGTTCTGTTCGTTAGTCCAACCTGGACAAGTTTCAGGGCAGATTCATTACGGGCCATTTCGACTTTTTCACACTATAAGACCCTAAACTATGTCATTTTAGCTTATGAAAGGTGGGTTTTTAAGGGGATAATTTATTCTAAGTCCCCATTCATGCATGCAAGAACATGGAGAGGTAATCAAAGGTGATTCAAGGATTTTCTCTTCAATTCTTCCAATTGTCTTTTTGGGCATTCAAGGGAAATTTAGAACCAGTTATTCCCAGGTACGTAAGGCTATCAATGGGTGATTTCTTCCACACCCATGCCCATCCTCTATGATTTTTACGAAATTTTATTAAAAACTAATGGGGTTTTGAAGATGATATATGTAAAAGTCTAATAATTTTATAATGGTTTTGTGATTTTAGAATCTCAGTATAATGTATGGGTTTTGATAAGTTTTTATTATTTAAATCATTTATAATCTTATCGATTTTGATTTCTATAAAATTAAGCCTAATTATGCTGATCCATGATAAATAGATTTATGATCTACTCTTTCTAATGATAATATTTGCAATTCTAGCATGGGTTATGATTCAAATTATAGATTTATGATATTACCCATCATGATTTTACGAATTTCAATCGATATGCATGATTTACAAGTATGTATGAACCTTATGAATCATGAATTATGTTTTGGCCGACTCACGGGCCTTATATCATGGCTAGTTAACGTATATAAAAACATGTTTATGATTATCATGATTTAACTAGCCCATGAATTCATGCATGTTATATGATCTCGGGAAAAATAGCATGCCCGAGTGATGCTTTATAACTTAATTTAGTCTTATTTAGCTAATTAATTATTTACATTTTCATGTGATTTTATATAAATGTGAATATATGTACTAACCAACATGATTAGTCCTTGTTTTGTAGGTTTAAATGAATTTGAGGAACTAATTTATAAGTTGGTGAAGTAGAGGAATGGAGTCGGGAGCAATTTGCAAAAGTCGTAAAGAAGCATGCTTTGGTAGGGCTGGCCGCGCCAGGTAGCGTGCAACGCTATGCGTGTGCCGCGCCCAGCGCCGTGCCACGCCCATGACAGGCGCGAGAGGAAGGCAGCAAGCAGGCAGGCATCCTGTGCGCATGCACCGTGCCACGCCAGGTGACCTGTGCATCAGCGCCCTGCCATCGCCCTGCATGAGCAGCATGTCACGCCGACCATCGTGGCAAGCCTCAACATCTTGGCATCATGAGGCGATTTCTAGTGTGCATCCGCATTACCTCCGTGTCACGGAGGCAGTGCTCTGCGATACACTCCGTGACACGGAGCCATTCCACGACAGGCATAATTTTGCATAATTCTCATTTACTATAAATAGGTCCCTTAGCTCCTAAAATCATTTTGTCACGACTTTATTTTGGAAAACCACCTAGGAGTGAAGGGAGAAGTGGGAGAACTCACCTAGGGTTCATCAATTTCATCTTCTCCTCTACCAATTCTTGTAAGTATGGTACTTTAACAATGTTTTCTTGTAATTTTACGAACATGAATTGCTAGAACCCTTCCTCTAGGGTTGAAGCCATGAGTTATGATTATGTTTTTACAAATTTTTGTTGGAATTAAGTTATTGATTGTTTTTTTGTCTTGGTTCTTGATTATGGTTGTTTTTATGATTGATAACCATGAAAACACACACGTTAAACTTAGGCAAATGCTTGAGAGAGCAAACCTAAGGATGAACATAAGAATGTAAGAGGCAAGTTCTTGTCTTTTGATAAGATTTTGTGGTTAGGATAGAAATATACCTAATACCTTGCTTGGTTGATAAAATGGGAGGAGAGAAAGACACCGGCTTAGATTTGTCACTCCACCACTCGAAGAAGTAGTTGTGAAGCTAAGTTTGGTTAAATGGTTGGAGTTACCTAAGGACCCCAATCAATGGCATAACCCCATAAACCACATCCATGTAGTTAATTGCCCACGAACTAGAATTAGCATCCTCGCTCAACGATGGAGTAGTGAGGCTAGTTTGTCATGTTTAGAGGCTCGGAAGGCCATGAACATGCAATTCTAATTATGTGAGACGACAATTGATAGTTTCATACTTAAACCATTGCAAATCATAGTATCGCATGATTATCAGGCTTTAACTCTATGTTTCTCGTTGAATGAATTCAGAATATTTCATTGACCACAATTAGACTTAGTTAAACTATATTGAAAACTTCTATAATGAACACTTGTGCTAGTTAATATCACACTTGAACTTGATAGTTAGCTGAATTGGTATACTCCTTGTGGGTTCGACATTCCGGTTCTTAAAAAGGGCAACTATATTACTTGTACAACTCGTACACTTGCGGGCACACCATAATACTATGAGCACTATATATGTTTTGGGAGTAGTATCGAACACCGAGTAGATTCGAGGCTCAGTTTGTCACGACCCGAACAGAGGCCCGGATTGTATACACGGGACAAGGGACGCCGAGAGACCCCAAGTTGACCCATTGCATCAGCATACAACTAACTCATTCAACATACTAAAGAAATAATGATTATAATCACAGTGGAAATGTAATTCAACATCACATCAGAATAACATCCGAAGCTACACATAGATAAGTCTGAAAGCCACTAATCTGGATGAGTTGATGGGACAAGACCCCAACTAACTCCACAATGCTTAAAAAACTAAAATATGTAAAAGAAGTTGATAGTATAGTCCTTGAAAGATGAGGACTCACCAATACTGAGTAGATATGATCTCCGAAAAAGCTGACTAAGAGGGGGGCTGAAGCTGCAAGTGGAGTTGTATATCATGAAACACTACAACATAGAAAGTATGCAGTCAGTACGTGGAATGTACCTAGTATGCAAGGTAAGTAAAACCCCTCAATTAAAGTAAATCATTTAAAACATTTCTTAACAGGTCATTAGCTTTCAAATCTAAGAGGGAGGGCTACATGCGTTATTTCTGAGATCGTAATCTTATCATGACGTGACCATGCATAGCTTTATAATATTAAGATTAACTCGAATGACTCAAAGCTGAAATGTAACATTTATGATAAAACCTTAATAATGAGTCAAACCTTTCTTTTAGAACATGCATGCTTATAATAATAATCATGAGTAATGAATATGCAAATCTGAATCATACAAACAATGGGAGACTCGTCACTTAACCAACATACCACGATAGAGCTTACGTGGTCCCGACTATCACACTCAAGTGAACTGAGCCATCCAAAACCTTTCCCCGGCTAAGGACGCTACCATGATATTAATATCAAGCTTATGGGCCATTTGTGCTGGGGATAGCTCACAAGGGAGGTCCCAATAATATATATTTATCAACCTACATTGGTGCGTAGTTCTGGGGCATAGGGTGATCGACCCTTAACCCGCTCGGTGCTAGACTCTTCTCCCAAAGACATGTAATGCTCTACATCATATATAACTAAGTTCAACATCATATACAACGAAGCTCAACATCGTCTATTGACGAAGCTCAAGACGAAATCATGCATAACTCAATATCGTATGCAATGAAGCTCAACAATGTCTATTGGCAAAGATTATTAATGAAATCATGCTGAGACTCGACATCATATGAAAATGAAGCTCAACATTGTCCTTTGACAAAGCTCAATAAGGACAGACATCTCAAATAAGATTTCATGCATATGAGAAGCTTTATTTTGAAAAATACCACAAGCTAGAAATTATGAAATTTGGGAGACTTCGCTCCAAACAATGTGATAAGCTTTTTTCGGGAAAATCATCATTTTAAATAACCATGTGGGAATTTCCCAAAGCTTAATCATGTTTTGATCTACTCAATTCATTTTGGAAAAAATTTCATAATCATGGGTAGCTTTAGAAACATGCTTCTCATCATCATCATACATTCATCATCATGCACTTCTTTTATGAACTTTTCATCCATGGCCATTTAAATTTCATAACTTAGAAATATGGTTTGTATTGAAAATAATTTAAAATTTTCCCAAGCTTCACAATTCATCAATACAAATATAATCTAATCATACCCATGTATAGAGATTGAAGAATTATGCAATTTGGCAAAAATTCCACACTTGATCGTAGGAGATTTATCATGATTTGAGAGAAATTGGGAATGGGTTTGGAAGAAAGCATCCACTCACAACCTTACATACCTGGGAGGGATGATTTTAACACTTCTCTAATTGCCCAATTTGAGATTCCAATTGAAATCTTCAAAACTTGCTCTAAATCCTCTCTTCAAACTCTCAAGTTTGCATGCATGAAATGAACTAGCTTAGAATAGGGTTTCCCCTCTTAAAACCCTATAAAATGAGCCTTAAACGACATGATATAGGTCTTAGGGACTCAGGAATTATGAAAAGACCCTTACTGAATTCGCATAAAAACACTGACAGGTGGTCCTAACGGATGACTGACGTATCATTACCTGGGCTAATGACTCCTTCGCTTACCAGTCGGGTATGCTGCCTCCCTTAAACCAATTTACATGTATATCATCAAACGACCCATACCACGACTCATTGCTTGGCATGACGAGTAGTGGTCTCCACCCATTAAGTGCATTGGTTGACCTCTTCTATTTTTCACACACCCCTATCCCACGATTGACCTAACGACCCGTGGTGACTGACCACGAGTCGTTCCCTCGCCCGTGGGGAACCTTTACCCTCCCACTTCATGCTTTTCACTATCTTTCCCACGAGCCACCTGACGACTCATGGTCTGGTCTCACGAGTAATCCAACGAATCATTCTGTGCCTGCAACTTGAATTTTTTCCGTTTTTCACCGTTTGACTCTAGGGTCAGATCCTTGGGTTCCCGGGGTATTACACAGGTTAAGCTTCAGATCCCATGAACTATGTGCCACCGTAGGTATGTTGGTACCCCTTTCATTATTGTTCCCAGCCCAAATGGCCCTTTCTTCATGGTGATATCACACTTTCATGGTCCTACCCTTGGCAAGGTACGGACACCCTCCCAACTAGGGTTACAAGTCAGGCTTCATGTGTGCTTATGTGGGGTATGTCTGTTAAGAGAATCTCCTAGTGTTCCTTATGATTTATGCATGTTATGATTATGTATTTTGGCTCAAGTCGTGTTAAGTGATTCTCTTCTCTTATGATTATGATTATGTTAGCATTATGAAAGTTTTGAAAACCTTGGGCCTTATGTCATATTATGATGTTTATGATATGAGCATGATGTCCTACTCTTATGATCATTTATGAGTTTTATATATATATTTTAAATGTCCATTTTACCTACCTTGCATACTCAGTACATTCCACGTACTGACCGCATACTTTCTATGCTATATAGTTTCATGATATAGGACCCGGTTCTCAGGATCACCCTCCTTAGTAGTGCTTCAGAGATTGTTATTAGTGTATTTGGTGAGCCTCATGTTCCGAGGGCCATATGTTCAGACTCTATGCTTTTCTTCAGTTTCAGAATTGTTGGGTTAGTTGGGGTGTTGTCCCATTAACCCGTATTTCATGATTAGAGACTTTTCAGACTACATGTTGTAATCAGTTGTTATGTATGAATCTTGTACTGGCTTTCTCCTTTATTATGTCATGATAACATTTTCCATAAGCTAAGTCTTCCGTTCTTGTGATTGAATTAGATGTATGCTCATGTCATAGGTAGACTTGGGGTCTCTCGAGGCTCCTTGTCCCGTGTCTACGATCCGGGTGCACATTCTAGTCGTGACAAACTTGGTATTAGAGCCATAGGTTTGAAGTATTCTAGGGTGTCCGAAAGCCGCATTAAGTAGAGACTTTTTTCTCGGGTGTAAAATGCACCACACTTATGACAAAGAGGCTACGAGATGTTTAGGAAATGTTCCCTTCTTTCATGATCTATGTCGTGCGATGGAAATCCTTTACCCTTCTAATTCATGTTATTCACGATTGCAGCATCATGCCCCCACGCCGACTGAATGCAGGAAGAAATGGTAACAACAATGATCATGAGGGTGCAATTGGTGAGGAGCATTAGCCAGCCCCACCTGTTCACAATGAGTACGCACCAAAGCTAGCTGCCCACGTGAGTTTAGGGAAGTGATAAGATGTTGGCACAGGCCATGAGTGCCCAAGTTCAGAATCAGACAGTGGTGCATTTCCCTCATAATGGGAATGCAGCGGCAGCCAGGGTGAGGGATTTCTTGAGGATGATCCCTCCTAAGTTCAAAGGGTCAAAGGTGGACGAGGATCCATATGATTTCATTGAGGAGATTCTGAAGATCACCTAAATTTTGGGGTAGAAAATGGGGAGTGTGTTGACTTGACCTCCTATAAGCTAAAGGGGGTGGATCACATATGGTTTAAGCAGTGGAGAGATGCCAGAGCAGCGGGTGTAGGCCCGATAGGTTGGGAGGAGTTCCACGTGGCATTTATGGATTGGTTCTTCCCTTAAGAGATAAGGGAGCTCAAGGTGGCCGAGTTTGTTAATTTGAAGCAGGGTAATATGTCTGTTCAGGAGTACGCCTTGGAGTTCACCTTGTTATCCAAGTATACTCTGAAATTGATGGTGAATCAGAGGGCTCGGGTGAGCCATTTTGCGCATGGGGTGGCAGATTACTTGGACAAGGATTACAGGATCTCCATGATTCATCGGGATATTAATAAAGGATCTCCATGATTCATCGGGATATTGACTTTCTCCATATTGTATTGCATGCACAGCAGATGGAGTCATTCTACTGGAGGAAGAGGGAGGCCAAGAGGGCCTGGAGAGACAGTTATGGGACTTCTCAGATCAGGACGGGGGGTGGACAGCGTCAGTAGTCCCAACATAGGTTTATCGCTCCAGCTCCATCGTCAGCCAGCACGCCATCTAGGTTTAGAGGAGATTAGAGGAGCAGGGCTTCAGGCTCGATGGATCAGGGTAGTATGCAAGTGGAGCGCACTTTTCTAGTTTGTGCGAAGTGCGACAAGAATCATCCGGGGAAGTGCCTAGTCGGCACGAATGCTTGTTTCAAATGTGGAAAAGCCGGACACAGACTTAGAGATTGCCCTTCAGCCAGATCAGGGGTCGATGGAGTCCGTGTGACAAAGCCATTTTTGCTGCTCCAGTAGCACATCCCCGTCAGCAGGGTGCCTCTACTGATTCAGCAGGCGGTGAGCAACAAAATAGGTTTTATGCTTTAGTGCCTCGCCAAGAGTAGGAGGTTTCAACAGATGTGGTCACTGGTATGTTTCAAGTCTTCCATATTAATGCTTATTCCTTGTAGCTAGGCGAGTGTATATAGGTTTCCCCATTACACTGTTGTATAAGGTCACTTCCGCGGACTTAGTAGAGTTAGCTATTCCTGACTTTGACATCATTTTGGGCATGGATTGGTCTTTTGTATGTTATTCTTTAATTAATTGTAGGACCCATGCGGTGGAAATCCAATTTCCTGGTGAGTCAGTTTTAGAGTGGAAGGGTAATTTAGTTGTACTAGCCAGTCGGTTTATTTCAAATCTTAAGGCTAGGAAAATGATTTCTAAAGGCTGCATGTATCACCTTGATAGGGTTAAGGATGTTGAGTCCGAGACCCCGACTATCCAGTCAATTCCGGTGATGTGTGAGTATTTGGAGGTTTTTCCCGATGATTTGCCAGGTGTTCCTCCTGATAGGGAAATTGATTTCGGCATTGATCTCTTACTCGATATGCAGCCTATCTCTATTCCTCCCTATAGGATGGCTCTAGCTGAGCTAAAGTATTTTAAGGATCAATTTAAAGACCTATTGGATAAGGGCTTTATCATATCGAGAAAGTCTCCATGGGGTGCAGCAATGTTATTTGTCCGGAAGAAGGATGGTTTTCTTCGGAGGTGCATTGACTATCGGTTGTTGAATAAAGTCACCGTTAAGAATAGGTATGCTTTACCCAGGATCACTGAGTTGTTTGACCAGCTTCAGGGTACAAAGTGTTTCTCCAAGATTGATCTCAGGTCCGGGTATCACCAACTCAGGGTTCAGGAGAGTGACATCTGAAAATCGCTTTCAGGACTTGCTATGGTCACTATGAATTTGTTGTTATGACTTTGGACCAACCAATTCCCCTACAGCTTTCATGGACTTGATGAATAGGTTATTCAAGCGATATCTAGACAAGTTCGTGATTGTGCTCAGTGATGATATCCTTATATACTCTCAGAGCGAGGAGGAGCATGCCGCTCATTTGAGAGTAGTGGTTCAGATCCTCAAGGATCGTCAGTTGTATGGAAAGTTCAGCAAGTGTGAATTTTGGTTGGATTCCGTGACATTTTTAGGCCATGTGGTATCGAGTGAGGGCATAAAGGTAGATTCTCAAAAAATTGAAGCGGTAAAGAATTGGCCCATACCGGTGATTCCTTCAGAAATTTGGAGTTTCTTGGGCCTAGCAGGCTACTATCGGAGGTTTGTTGAGGTGTTTTCATCAATTGCAGCACCATTGACCAGGTTGACTCAGAAAAAGGTAAAGTTTCAATGGTCAGAGGCTTGTGAGAAAAGCTTCCAAGAATTGAAGACTTGACTCACTTCAGCACCAGTGTTGACCCTACCCGAGGGTACGGATGGTTTTGTTTTGTATTGCGATGCTTCACAGGTCGGATTCAGATGTGTTTTGATGCAGCATGGTAAGGTGATAGCGTATTCTTCAATATAGTTAAAGGTCCATGAGAAGAATTACACGACCCATGATCTAGAGTTTGCAACAGTTGTGTTCCCATTGAAGATATGGAGACATTACTTGTATGGAGTCCACGTGGATGTATTTGCGGATCACAAGAGTCTACAATATGTGTTCGCGCAGAAGGACCTCAATCTACGGCAAAGGAGGTGGTTAGAGCTACTCAAAGACTATGATATGAGTGTTCTTTACCACCCGGGAAAGGCTAACCTAGTAGCGAACACACTTAGTAGGCTTTCTATGGAAAGTGTGTCCCACAGGGAGCAAGGAAAGAAAGAGCCGGCAAAAGATGTTCATCAACTTGCATGGTTAGGAGTGAGGTTAGTCGACTTAGCCGATGGTGGTGGAGTTGTGCAGAATGGATCAGAATCATCCTTTGTGGTTGTTGTCAAATCTAGGCAAGATGAGGATCCAATTTTGAGGAAATTGAAGGAAGTTGTGTGGAGTCAAAAGGAGGAGGTTTTCTCCCAAGAGGGAGATGGTGTGCTTCAGTATCAGGGTCATTTGATGATTTGAGAGGTCGCATATTGCATGAGGCACACGGTACCAAATATTCTATTCATCCGGGATCCACGAAGATGTATTGGGACTTATGAGAAATCTATTGGGACTTATGAGAAATCTATTGGTGGGATGACATGAAGAAGGATGTTGCAGAGTTTGTAGCCAAATGTCCAAATTGCCAACAAGTAACGGTTGAACATCAAAGGTCGGGAGGAGTACTTAAAGATATTAGCATTCCTACTTAGAAGTGGGAAGAGATTAACATGGATTTTATAACAGGACTACCTCATACTCACCGACATTATGATTCCATTTGGGTGGTGGTAGACAGGTTGACCAAGGCGGCATATTTCCTACCGGTGAAAACCACAAATTCAGCAGATTATTATGCCAAATTGTATATTTGGGAATTGGTTTGACTTCATGGAGTGCCCTTGTCTATTATTTCAGACCGAGGTACTCAGTTTACCTCCCATTTTTTGTGGTCTTTTCAGAAGGGGCTTGGGACTCAAGTTAAGCTCAGCACAACCTTTTATCTGCAACAAATGGCTAAGACGAACGAACAATCCAGACTCTCGAGGACATGTTGAGAGCATGTGTGATGGATTTCAATTGTAGCTGGGATGATCATTTGCCCTTGATCGAGTTTTATTATAATAACAACCATCACTCTAGTATCCAAAGGGCACCGTTCAAGGATCTTTATGGGCGAAGGTGTAGATCACCCATTGGATGGTTTGAGGTTGGCGAGGCAGCTATGATAGGACCTAATTCGGTTCATGAGGCCATGGTAAAGGTTTAGTTTATAAGGGACCAGTTAAAAACCACTCAGAGTCATCAGAAATCATATGCTGAGTGTTCGTTCGTTTGTTGGGTATATAACTACACGCAAGTGCACGTGGTCGAACAAGTAGTAAAGTGGCTTAAGTAAGCCAAGTATCGATCCCACAGGGACTGGGATGAAGTGCAATCTGCTCAAGTGTACTATATTTTAATTCTAAAAATGCGGACAACAGCGTAACCAAAAGTTTGATATTTTGATTTATAATTTTTATACTAAATCTAAAACAACTATCTAATGTGAGTCTGAACTATGAATGAGAGCATGCTGAGGTTAGACAAACATGTAATGAAATTAATTATCGACATAATTTGGTTAGTCTTTTCCTCCGGTTGCTAGCCAAGAACTATTGCCAAGAGATTAAAACTCTCGTATTTAACCCCACTTAAGAATCATGAACCATCCACCTACATTTCCGTGATTAAATGCAATTCATGTTCTAGCCATACAAACCCGGTTCCTAAATTGACTAATACGACTTTCAGGTATATTACTATCCTGAAAGTAAATCAATTCTCAATTTTCCCAAACTAAGAAAAGATCAAATCCTATTAATTCACAACTTTCCAATTTCTTGCTCTCTCGAGTGAAACCGTACTTTTTAGATGTACATTAACGTAGGCCACACATTAATGCTGTAAGAACAAGAATTAATAGAACAACCATGGAAGAAAAGATGAAAAACCAATATGATCAACAATCACATTTCACTACAATTGTTCATAACCTCAGCAAGAAGATGAATTAGCCACTCATTTGTGGATTAAACATCGTTAAATGAGTGTTAAACATACAAGCAATTGAATACAAGAAGAAGGAAAGAGAGAAAAACCCTGATAATTTTGTCCCCTCAACTGCTTGTAACCCACGTTCTTGCTCCACCAAGTCAGAATATTGAAAAATGAACCTAAGTGTTCTATTTATACTAGTGGGAATTTTTCCCGGAATAACAACCAACGTGTCACGGAGTGCATCGCGGAGCACTGCCTCCGTGACACGCTACCGGCGCAGACCTTCACTGGAACTGGGGGTCCAGGAAATAAGGCCCAACGTGGCACGACGTGCAACGCGGAGCCAGGCCGCCGTGCCACGGACCTATCGCATACCCTCTCTAGAAATTGGGCAAAAATTCCCTATCCAGGAAGAAGGCCTCTGCGATGGCAGCGTGACACAGTTCCATCACGGAACCCCTTTATTTTATGCTTTCCAATGCCTTGTCCCTTGCTCACGTCCGAGTCCAACCCCGATCTCTTCCAACATGCATTTAAGCTTCCCAAAATTACATTTTACCTGCAAAACAATGCTAATCATGTTGGTTAGTATAAATTCACATTTTATTACCAATTACATGAGAATGTATACATATTGATAGATAAACAAGGCTAAAATTCCACATTTGAGTATCACTTGGGCATATAAATTTGCCCAAGATCACTTACCCCACACTTAAATCCTTGTTCGTCCTCGAACAACAATCCTACACCTCATGCAATTTACATCCCAACCTTGCTTCTTTGGTTCGACAATTTAGGCTACGGTCATACCGATTATTCAATACAGCAAATCATCAAGAAAACATGCATGGTCCTATCAATGCAATGACCTTCAATACATCAAGACCTCCTAGACTTAAGAATCGACTCTCGATATTGGCAAACTCATGCAAATCCGCTGATCAAGATATCCGACACGAAAATTAATCTCTCATCAAGCATGTGCCCTCACAACACAAGAGAGTCTTCCCCTTTTTGCTCATATGAACTCACAAAATTTCAAGCAGGGGCATGTAAACACAATTTCGCTCTCTCTCCCAAAAGAATTCACATGCATCATGTCATGACTCATAAGCTTTCCCTTAGTGTATTACTCCACTAATATAACGAAGTGCGATGTAAGATCACGTAGGACTTTAATGGGTTGTAATGGAAGCTACGAAACTAGTAAATATTGGGCTAACCAATAATAGCCACTAGCATTGTTCGGTGCTATTTCGATTGGTATTATATATTATAAACCGACACGCAAGTGCACGTGGTCAAACAAGTAATAAAGTGGCTAAGTAAGCCAAGTATCAATCCAAGGAGGCTCAGGGTATGTAAAATTTGCCTAAGTATACTATATTCTTATCTTACTTCTAACTATGCTAACAACAACGTAACCAACAGTTAATTGAGTTTTTGTTTATAAAATATATACTAAAACTATTAACAATTATTTACCGTGAATTTAAACTGTGGATATGAGCATGCCAAGGTTAAGAACAAGTAATGAATTCGATTGTAATAATAATCCGGTTAATCTCTTCCTCATGTTGCTAGCCAAGAATAGTAGCCTAGAAATTAAAACTCTCGTATTTAATTTCACTTAAGAATCATAAACCATTCGTCTACATTTCTGTGATCAAATGCAATTTACGACCTAGCAATATAATTCCGGTTCCTAAATTGACTAATACGACTTTCAAGTGTGCTATTTATACTAGTGGGAAATTTTTCCCGGAATAACAAGCAATGTGTCACGGAGGCCAACGCGGAGCACTGCCTCCGTGACACGGCGTGGACGCGGACCTTCACTGGAAATCCAGGGTCCGGTAAATTAGCCTCAACGTGGAACGGAGGCCAACGCGGAGGCCTATCTCCGTGCCACGGAGCTGTCGCGAGGCTTCACTGGAATTTGTCCATTAATTCCCTCTCCAGGCAGTGTGCCTCCGCGATGGTAGCGTGGCACGGCGCCAGCGTGGAGCCCTTATATTGTGCACATTCCAATGTCGTCTCCATGCTCGCATGCAAGTCCAACTCCGATATTTTTCCAACATGCATTTTTGCTCCTAAAAATAATATTTTCCTGCAAAACAAATGCTAATCATGTTGGTTAGTATAAATTCACATTTTATTACCAATTACATGAGAATATATACATATTGCACACAAACAAGGCGAAAATAATACGTTTGAGTATCACTTGGGCATATAAATCTGCCCAAGATCACTTACCCCACACTTAAATCCTTGTTCGTCCTCGAACAACACATACACAACTCATGCAAATTACATCCCAACCTTCGTCACTATGGTGCGACAATTACGCTACGGTCATACCGATTATTCAATTTTTTGCAAATCATCACGAAAACATGCTTGGTCTTACAATACAATGACCTTTAATACATCAAGACTTCCTAGACTTTAAGAATTGATTCTTGATATCGGCAAACTCATGCAAATCAACTAATCAAGAAATCCGACACGAAAATCAATCTCTCATCAAGCATGTGCCCTCACAACTCAATAGAATCTTTCCCTTTTTGTTCATGCAACACAAAAACATGCAAGTAGGGGCATATAAAAATTAATTTCACTCTCTCTCCCAAAAGAATTCACATGCATCATGTCATGACCCATAGGCTTGCCCTTAGTGTATTACTCCACTAATATAAAGAAATGCAATATAGGATCACGTAGGACTTTAATGGGTTGTAACGGGGCTATGGATCTAGTATATATATTGGATTAGCCAATAATAGTCGCTAGCATCCTTAAGCACCTTTTCAACTCATTCCCATCGACTCATGGACATTGTTCCTCTCTTTCCTCTTTTTCTCCCATTCATGCTGGTTTCCTTTCGTACAACCCATTTCATCAAACACACTTGACACAAAACAAAGGGTTTTCATGTACCCTCACTATCATTTAATTATAACAAGTGCCTCTTCAACATCATATTTTCTTTCCTCACTCTGTTTTTTTTTCTTTCATTCCTTACTCCTTGACACCTTGGGAAAATTTTCTTTTCTTCATAAGAGCTTAAGAGTTTTGTATAGACTTTTACAGCTAATGAAAAGAAAGAATGAAGCTTGGTTTATATAATTTTGGACAAAAGAAAGAAATCGGCTAAAGGCTCAACGGGCTAACTAGGGTATACAACATATAGAATGGTAGAATTCGACAAGAAAAAAAATGGAAACTCTCGGTTAAAACAAAGAAATGCCCACATCCTTTCCAACACTACACTTCCTTCATTTCGTTTTGTATACACACCAGGCAAGTTCTAGACAATTCACAATGGCATGGAATACCAAAACCTCACTTCACACTTCATGCACATGCTCGAATCAAGATGCATTCACAGACTCTCTAATTAGCCAATCACATGAATTCAAGATTAAGCCTCAATCATACTGAATCAAATTCTACAACTTAGGTAACTCAACATATTTACAAAATTGCATGCTTTCAAACGAATCATTTTCACATTTTGAACATCATTTACAACACGCAACGAAATTTTTGCAACCATAAAGCAACTACAGTTCATTGATGCAATCCACCAAAGAAAAATTAAAAACAAATTAAAATCCTACTCCTACCGACTACATTTCCCTTAAGACGGTCGTCATCCATCCATCATAGGGAACGATCACTAACTATGACATCGGTTCAATGGGACTATTCTCGGTAAAAGAACCGAAAACAAACTTCGAGAAACCCAAAAAAATAAAAACCGAAAATTTTTGCAACACATCGATCATTTCGATAGAAAGAAAATATTTACAAGTGCAAAATATTCTCGAAAATTTTGAAAAATACCGATCATCTAGATAGAAAAAAAAAATCTTTACAAAATATTTACACTGGCAACCATAACTGTTCACACCACACATCATTAACCACACAAACAAATATATACACATACACCCCAAATCAGTTCATAACAGGGAAAGCACAAACATACATACAAACCAAGGAAAAACATATAGCAAATTAGAGCCCAAGTCCCAGCACCTAGCTACTACCCACCCCACACTTAAATCAACCACTGTCCCCAGTGTTCACAAAAATTACAAAACACAATTTTGGGTGGTGGAACTCCCTGTTCAGTCGAAATATTCGACTTCTTCATCTGGTGCTGCTGCCTCGTCACCTATATCTGAGTCAGCTCCATCGTCATCATCGGACTCCACATCGGAGTCCTCACGACGTGTCTCCTCATCAGTAGGGACATCGTCATCAGTCGGCTCCACGAAGGCTGGTCCCACTCGGCATAAGGCTCTGGCATTCTTGCCAAATGGGTAATCCAGCTCCAGCTGCCATAATTCTTCCTCGGTGGCTGGTCTCCCACCAATCCGTAGTTGAAGCATCTGCATGCCGAACATACGTGGCATGTATTGATCGTCACGAGCATGTCGCTCGCCCAAAGTCAGCACTGGCCCGTGTGTGGTGTCGGGGGCCTTAGTTTTTGTCACATCGAGGGCCCTCCGCTCCAACTGCGGAATATAGTCCAAAGCCTTTTCCTCGATGTCGAGGCCTCGGAGGAAGGTGGTGATGAGTCCACCAAACCCGTATATGTGGCCCTAGTGCAGTCTGGCTCTCTTCATGGCGGATATAATTACCGCCCCAACATTAATCTCAAGCCCTTTCATAAGGGCATACAACAAGAAGACACGGTCCCGGGTCACATCCGTCATATGAACTCCCGGGATCAAGCATGAACATACAATCTTCAGCCATATTCTGGCCTCCCTGTTCATCTGCGAATAAGGCAGAGTCTGGTGGTAACCCCTCTCCTTATGTCTACTCCATCGGGTTGTGGATCGAGCCCCACACAACGTACGTCTGATGTCGGCGTACGGTGGGGTGATGTTTAGCTGGCGGAGAACGTGAGGTTCTGTGTCCCGCGCTCCAACGATGGCATTAAATTGGTGGGGTTCCAGAGTGACAATCTGCCCTCTGAATTTTATTGTGTGGCTTCTGATGGCCGGGTTCCAATTTGCGTAGAACTCTCGGACCAAATGAAGGTTGCACTCCTTGGGCTCCTGAAAGATAAAGCTGAGCCCAGCTGCCTCAATTCTCTGCACAATACGGGGGAACTCCTGTGCAAGTGGTTCCCGTGCAATATGTTCCTTGGGGAAGTACTTGCTTTCCTTATGCTTAGTATACCACTTCTTCCCTTCCTCGGTTACCCACCTTATTCCGTATTGGCGGCGTTGGCCGCGCGGAACAGCTGGTGCAGCTGGGACTGTGGTGCCCATTCTCATTCTTTTCCTCCCGGTGCCAGAAGTAGAAGCACCTTTGCCCTTATCCTGCCTACTCGCCATTGTACCTGTCCATATACATAAACAAGCACAACGTTCATCTAAATACATGTTAACTTCGGCTAAGGTCGGGTTACACAATGTTTACCCCACACTTAGTCCTTAGCTACTTTTACAAACTATGGCAAGGATAACTCAATTTACACCAAAACAATCAACTATACAATTTATGCTTAGTGCGTTCACAAAAATTTCGACAGCATAACGCTTAGCGTACTACTCAGACTTCATACAGCTAATCCCAATCCTACTATCGCTAACAATTCAACCATCGCACTAAGCAACAAAAACAACAAATAAAAACAACGACAAAAGTTCTATATATACATACAAATCCAAATAATCAAACCAATTTGCACAATTTCCACATTTTCCCCAAAAATTCGAGAATTCGTCGTCTTTTACATTCAAACAATATTTACACCGACTAATCTCAATTCCCAAACACACCCCGGCATCTAATTCACCGAATTATCAAATTACCCAAGTCAATTTCAACAACCTAAGCCCTAGAATTCAATTTTACAATCAATTTTGAATTATTCACGTAGTCGACAAGTTCAAACGCTAATAACAACATTCTGAACTTTCATCAATCACAAATAATTCAATTTCATGCTCAATTGCTACTTAGGACGATATATCTCACCTCACCTGCCCAAATTCGACTAAAATCGCCAAAATTTAGAGAGAAACGAGGAAAACATACCTTTACGTTGAAGAACCGAAGAAACTTGATGATTTCTTTGCTTAGTGGCATGGCACGTTGATTGGGGAGGGGGATTTGGGTGTTTGGTCGTGGAGAGGAAAAGAAATGGGGAGAAAGGGGCAAAAATCGGGGTTAATTTAAAGAAAAACACGTGGGTCACCCGGTAACCCGGTGTGACCCGGCACCAAATATAAGGCAACGTGTCACGGAGGGTAATGCGGAGCCCCTCCTCCGTGATACGGAGCCAACGCGTTGGCTTACTGGAAATTTTAAAAATCCGGATTTTACCTTCAACGTGTCACGGAGGGTAACGCGGAGCCCTTCCTCCGTGACACGGAGCCAATGCGCTAGTGCACTGTTTCTAAAATTAAATTATTTTTTCATACCTTGCCTTTTCCTTCCCGATTCCACGTATATTTTTCTCTGTTAGACCTGAAAAATCACCTCACTAAACAAAATTGGTTAGATTAATAGATTTCCCTAACTAAAATGAAAAATATTAACTAAAACAAAAATATATACCAAATCAAGAAAAGAAAAATAAAAATAAAAATTATTTATACTAAAAAAAGAAAGAAAGAAAATATTTTTCACGGGTTGCCTCCCGTGCAGCGCCTGGTTTACCGTCGCGGCTCGACGTACCAAGTTTCACCACTTTTTCCTCCACCTTGAGGATATGAATATCACCCCTAATTTCTTTTCTAATTCCCTCTTATGCTCCTGGGGTGGTGGTGAAAAATTGTAAGGACCAAACAGTAGATGTTTCCTTTTGAACTTATTGGCCCTTGAGTAAGTGAAGTCATTTCGTTGCTTCGAGTCAGCAAATTTCAGAATATACGGGGCTTGGTCCTCCTCTAGACATTTCTCTATAATCTTGGAAGACTCTATTTCTGTGTTGTCAACCAAACTTAATGTCGAAAAATGCTTCGAGTATGGTCCAATCAACCTCAACTCTGAAATTGCATTGTGCTTGACTTCCTTACTTGTGGACACCTTTTCCACATCGACATCTACTTCTCCATTAAGGTCAAATGGGAGATATTCTTTCTCTTCTTCCATGAATGAATTTTCGATAGGTATGAGCCGATCACGGGGACACTCAAGAGATTCTAATTGTTGGGCTTCATCCAAAAATTCACCCTTGTATTCCTCGTGTAGTTCCTCTTGAACATCGGCTAAAACTGGCACCTGCGAATTATCACAAGCTTCAGCCTCAGCACACATCTCCGTGAGTTTGACGCTCATCCTGCTTACAGCCTCGGCATTCTCCTTTTGCTGAATTATCAATTCTGCCAATGACTCCTTCATTGCTTTTGATTGCTCCAGGAGTTGTTTCATCATGTCCTCTATTTGAACTTGGTGTCCCAAGTACTCATTTTCAATATGCCTATATTCAGCAAAAACAACAAAAGGATCATAGTAGGGGCTTGGGGGAGGGGAATATGCCCTTGGACAATCACCCCAATGGCCATATTGACACCCACATATATTGCACGTGTTACAGTTTTGCCACAAGTGGGGTCCTCCCCAATTCTTGCAAGATTCGCCGAAATATGCGTATCCACCATTTATATTCCAAGATGTCATGTCAAGGAGGGTATCCGAAAGAGAGAAAAATTAAAATGAACAAAGAATTAAAACAAATACTAAGGCCAAGTTGTCAACACTTAAGAAAATAAAACAAAAATACAGTAAATATACACTTAACACAATTTCACCAATTGCCTAGCCTCCCCGGCAACGGCGCCAAACACTTGTTCGGTGCTATTTCGATTGGTATTATATATTATAATTCGACACGCAAGTGAACATGGTCAAACAAGTAATAAAGTGGCTAAGTAAGCCAAGTATCGATCCAAGGAGGCTCAGGGTATGTAAAATTTGCCTAAGTGTACTATATTCTTATCTTACTTCTAACTATGCTAACAACAACGTAACCAACAGTTAATTGAGTTTTTTTTTATAAAATATATACTAAAACTATTAACAATTATTTACTGTGAATTTAAACTATGGATATGAGCATGCCAAGGTTAAGAACAAGTAATGAATTCGATTGTAATAATAATCCGGTTAATCTCTTCCTCATGTTGCTAGCCAAGAATAGTAGCCTAGAAATTAAAACTCTCGTATTTAATTTCACTTAAGAATCATAAACCATTTGTCTACATTTCTGTGATCAAATGCAATTTACGACCTAGCAATACAATTCCGGTTCCTAAATTGACTAATACGACTTTCAAGTATATTTCTATCAGGAAAGCACATCAAAACCCAATTTTCCCAAATCAAGTTAAGAACAATACCCTATTAATTCACAACTTTCCAATTTCTTGCTCTCTCGAGTGAAATTGGTCTTTGTAGATGTACATTAATGTTGTCCAAGCACTAATGCAGTAAGAACAAGAATTAATAGAACAACATGAAAGAAGAAGAAGAAAACCATATCATTTACAATCAAAATTCACTACACATGTTCAAAACCTTAGCAAGGAAGAGAATTAGCCACTCATTTGTGGATTCAGCATCCTAAAACAAGTGTAAATCATACGTACAATTGATAGAAAGAAGAAAAGAAGAGAAGAAATCCCTTAGCGTTTTCGTTCCTCAACTGCTCCTAACCCACGTCCTTGCTCCACCAAGTCTGAACTAAAACTGAACTAATTAAAATAAACCTAAGTGTGCTATTTATACTACTGTGAAAGTTTTCCCAGAATAACAAGCAACGTGTCACGGAGGCCAACGCGGAGCACTGCCTCCGTGACACGGTGTGGACGCGGACCTTCACTGGAAATCCAGGGTCCGGTAAATTAGCCTCAACGTGGCACGGAGGCCAACGCGGAGGCCTATCTCCGTGCCACGGAGCTGTCGCGAGGCTTCACTGGAATTTGTCCATTAATTCCCTCTCCAGGAAGTGTGCCTCCACGATGGTAGCGTGGCACGGCGCCATCGCGGAGCCCTTATATTCTGCACATTCCAATGTCGTCTCCATGCTCGCATCCAAGTCCAACTCCGATATTTTTTCAACATGCATTTTTGCTCCTAAAAATCATATTTTCCTGCAAAACAAATGCTAATCATGTTGGTTAGTATAAATTCACATTTTATTACCAATTACATGAGAATATATACATATTGCACACAAACAAGGCGAAAATAATACGTTTGAGTATCACTTGGGCATATAAATCTGCCCAAGATCAAGCATCCTTAAGCGCCTTTTCAACACATCCCATCAACTCATGGACATTGTTTCTTTTTTTCTTCCTCCCATTCTTGAAGTATTTCTTTAGGTTGGCCCATCTTATTTAGCACACTTGACACAACAACAAAGATTATTCATGCACCTTCATTATAGTTTATTTATAACAAGTGCACCTTCAACCTTTCCTTTTCTTCCATCACTCGGCTTTTCTTTTCTTTTCACCATTCTCACTCTTTTGACACTTTGGGAAAATGATTTTCTCTTCTTAAGGGCTTAAGAGTTTTTTATAGACTTTACGGCTAATGAAAAAAGGATTAAGCTCAGTTTACACTTTTTGACAAAAGAAAAAAATAATAGGCTAAAGGCTCAACGGGCTGACTAGGGTATACAATCAAGGTGGGTACGACAATGAAAAATAGAAACTTTCGGTTAAAACAAAGAAATGGCTACATCCTTTCCTACAATACACGTCCTTCATTTCGCTTTGTACACACACCAGGCAAGTTCTAGACACTTCCAATAGCATGGAATAACAAAACCTTACTTCACACTTATTGCACATGCTTAATTCAAGATGTATTCACAGACTCTTCAATCAGCTAATTATAGGAATTCAAACATTAAGCCTCAATCACACTGAATCGAACTCTATGGCCTAGGTATGTCAATATATTTACAAAGTTGCATGCTTTCATACGAATCACCTTTGCATTTTAAATATCATGTACAACACGCAACCAGAATTTCGCAACCATAAAGTAACTACAGGTTTTCGGATGCAACCCACAAAAGAAAAACAACTGAAAAATAATTGAAAAACCTACTCCTAACGACTACATTTCCGTTAAGACGATCGTCATCCATCCATCATAGGGAACGGTCACTAACAATGACTTTGGTTCAATGGGACCATTCTCGGTAAAAGAACCGAAAACAAACGCCGAGAAATCCAAGAATTGAAAAAAAAATTTAAAAAATATCGATCATTTCGATTAAAAAAAATATGTACAAAATCATCTAGCAACATTCAGCAACACACATCAATTTCACATAAATTTACAATACAGAACAACAACTTAACAATTCACAAATCATAGGGAACAACAAAATTTCACAGGCACGACAACAGATTAGGACATACATACATAACAGCACACCCAACACCTAACTACTCCCACCCCACACTTAGCTCGAACACTGTCCCCAGTGTTCACAAAAATTAAAATAGCACAAAAATCGGGTGGTGGAACTCCCTGATCAATCAAAGTACTCCACTTCTTCATCAGGTGCTGCTGCTTCATCTCCCATGTCTGAATCACCCCCGTCGTCATCATCGGACTCCACATCGGAGTCCTCTCGACGTGTCTCCTCATCTGTGGGGACATCATCATCCGTGGGCTCTACAAATGCTGGCCCCACTCGGCATAGAGCCCTGGCATTCTCGCTGAAAGGGTAGTCTAGCTCGAGCTGCCATAGCTCCTCCTCTGTCGCCGGCCTCCCTCCTATCCTCAGCTGGAGCATGTGCATCCCATACATGCGAGCCATATACTGATCATCACGAGCATGTCGCTCGCCAAGTGTAAGCACTGGCCCGTGGGTGGTGTCGGGTGCCTTAGTTTTAGTGACATCTAAGGCCCGCCGCTCCATCTGTGGGATATATTCAAGGGCCTCTTCCTCAACATCTAGGCCCCTCAAGAAGGTGGTGAGTAGCCCATCAAATCCGTATCTGTGCCCCTGATGTAACCGGGCTCTCTTCATGGCGGAGATAATCACTGGCCCCACGTTGATCTCTAGCCCTTTCATCAGGGCGTACACCAGGCATACACTATCCCTGGTTATATCTGTCATATGTACCCCTGGGATTAGGCAAGAACAGACAATCTTTAGCCATATTCTGGCCTCCCTATTCATATGTGAATAGGGAAAAGTCTGATGGTAGCCCCTCTCTTTGTGTCTGCTCCATCTAGCTGTCGATCGTGTCCCACACAATGTGCGTCTGATGTCCGCATACGGTGGAGTGATGTTCAACTGTCGAAGCACGTGGGCGTCTGTGTCCCGCACCCCTATGACAGCATTGAGGTAGTGGGGCTCAAATGTGACTATTTGCCCTCTGATTTTTATGGTGTGACTTCTTAGGGTCGGGTTCCAATTGGGATAGAATTCCCGAATCAGGTGCAAGTTGCATTCCTTGGGCTCTTCAAAGATGAAGTGGAGCCCAGTCGCCTCGATACGGTGTACAATCCTAGGTAACTCCTGTGCCAATGGTTCCCGTGCGATGTGTTCCTCGGGGAAGTACTTGTTTTCTTTGTGCTTTGCATACCACTTCTTCCCCTCATCTGTCACCCATCTGGTTCCGTATTGGCGGCGTTGGCCGCGTGGAACCGCTGGTGCTGCTGGGACTGCTGTGCCCAGTCTGATTCACTTTCTTTCGGCGCCAGATGCTGATGCACCTTTCCCTTTTTCTTGCCTGCTTGCCATTTTACCTGTCAACCCAAGTAGACAAGATCAATGTTAAGTCAAGGAATATTAACTTCGACTAAGTTCGGGTTAAGCTAGGCTACCCCACACTTAGTCCTTAGCTACAGTTACAACATACCGGCAAGATCATCTTTATTTGCACACATAAACAACCAACTATACAAACATGCTTAGTGCATACGAAGAATTCGACGGTATATATTCTATGTACTACTCAGACTTCGTACAGCTAACCACCGTCATTACCCTCAATCACATTTTATCCCATCGCACTTAGCAAGGAAAAAAAACAAAGAAATGAAAACAACAACAATTTATCTACACGAACCTATACAACCAACCCAATTCTTGCCAATTTCAATATTCCCCTAACCCGAGAATTCGTCAATCTTTTAACATGATAACAACTAGCACATCGACTCATCTCACACAACATGTACATCCCGGCATGAATTTCACCTGTTCACTACATTTTTCCACTTCAAATTCATAAACAAGCCCTAGAAATGATGATATCAAGAAAATTCGATTAAATTATGTAATTAACGAGTTCAAGCAATCATAATGATATTCCGAACATTCATCAACAACAATTCAATTGAATTCATGATTAATTTCTACTTAGGGCAAACTTAGCTCACCTCACATGCTCAATATCAAAGAAAATCGACAAGAAATGAGCTGAAATCGAAGAACATACCTTGAAGTTGAAGAATTGAAGAAAACTCAATGATTTTCTTGGCCTATTCCGTGTCACGTTGAAGGGGGATGGGTTTTAGGGAGTTTGGTCGCCGAGTGAGTGAAAAATAAGGAAAAGTGAGGGGGTTTCGGGGTTTAAAAGTGGGAAAATCGCGCGGGTCACCCGGCGACCCGGTGTGACCCGTCGAGATATATACGGCAACGTGTCACGGAGTGCATCGCGGTGCACTGCCTCCGTGACACGGAGCTGTCGCGAGCCTGTTCTAGAATTTTTTACAATTCCAGATTTATACCTCAACGTGTCACGGAGGGTAACGCGGAGGTCCTCCTCCGTGACACGGAGCTATCGCCCTAGCTCACTGTTTTGCCACTTTTTATTGATTTTCATCCCTCGAATTTTCCTTTGCGATTCCGTGCATATTTTCCTCCGTTTGACCTGAAATTCATCTCACTACCCGAAATAGGTTAGAATTATAGGTTTCACTCTAAATAAAAATAAAAAAATAAGAAAAAACTAAAAATTTTGTTGTTAATCAAGAGAAAGAAAAAGAAAAATCTATTCACACTTTACAAAGAGAAAAAAAAATTTCACGGGTTGCCTCCCGTGCAGCGCCTGGTTTACCGTCGTGGCACGACGTATCAAGTTTCACCGCTTTTTCCTCCACCTTGAGGATATGAATCTCACCCCTAATTTCTTCTCTAATTTCCTCTTATGCTCCAGGGGTGGTGGTGAAAAATTGTAAGGACCAAGAAGTAGATGTTGCCTTTTGAACTTATTGGCCCTTAAGTAAGCGAAGTCATTTTGTCTCTCCGAGATAGCAAATTTCAAAATATACGGGGCTTGGTCCTCCTTTAGACATTTCTCTATAAGCTTGGAAGACTCTTATTTCTATGTTGTCAACCAAACTTAATGTCAAAAAATGCTTCGAGTGTGGTCCAATAAACCTCAACTCTGAAAATGCATTGTGCTTGACCTCCTTACTTGTATACACCTTCTCAGCATCGACATCTATCTCTCCATTAATGTCAACTGGGGGATACTCTATCTCTTCATCCATGAATGGATTTTCCATAAGTGTGAGCCCATCACAGGGACACTCAAGAGATTCTAATTTTTGGGTTTCATCCAAAAATTCACCCTTGTCTTCCTCTTGTAGTTCCTCTTGAATATTGGCTAAAACTGTCACCTACAATTTATCACAAGCTTTAGCCTCAGCAATCATCTCCGTGAGTTTGACACTCATCCTTTCTAGAGCCTCTACATTCTCTTCTTGCTGAATTCTCAATACTGCCATCGCCTCCTTCATTGATTCTGATTGCTCCAGGAGTTGTTTCAGCATGTCTTCTATTTGAGCTTGACGTCCCCAGTCCTTATTTTCAGCATGCATATATTCAGTAAAAACAACAGAAGGATCATAGTAGGGGCTTGGGGGAGGGGAATATGCATTCGGACAGCCATCCCAATGGCCATCTTGACCACCACATATATTGCACTTGTTATAGTGTTGCCACGAGTGGTTTCCTCCGCAATTCAGATAAGATTCGTTAAAATATGAGTATCCACCATTTATACCATTTGTATTCCACGATGTCATGTCAATAAGAGTATCCGAAAAAAAAAATGAAAAATAATTAAAACAAACACTAAGACCAAGTTGTCAGCACTAAGAAAAAAAATATAGTAAATTTACACTTAGGAAAAATTCACCAATTGCCAGTCCCCGGCAACGGCGCCAAAAACTTGGTCGTTCGTTTGTTGGTATATAACTACACGCAAGTGCACGTGGTCAAACAAGTAGTAAAGTGTCTTAAGTAAGCCAAGTATCGATCCCACAAGGACTGGGATGAAGTGCAATCTGCTCAAGTGTACTATATTTTAATTCTAAAAATGCGGACAACAGCGTAACCAAAAGTTTGATATTTTGATTTATAATTTTTATACTAAATCTAAAACAACTATCTAATGTGAGTATGAACTATGAATGAGAGCATGCTGAGATTAAACGAACATGTAATGAAATTAATTATCGACAAAATTTGGTTAGTCTTTTCCTCCGGTTGCTAGCCAAGAACTATTGCCAAGAGATTAAAACTCTCGTATTTAACCCCACTTAAGAATCATGAACCATCCACCTACATTTCTGTGATGAAATGCAATTCATGTTCTAGCCATACAAACCCGGTTCCTAAATTGACTAATACGACTTTCAGGTATATTTCTATCCTGAAAGTAAATCAATTCTAAATTTTCTCAAACTAAGAAAAGATCATATCCTATTAATTCACAACTTTCCAATTTCTTGCTCTCTCGAGTGAGACCGGGCTTTTTAGATGTACATTAATGTAGGCCACACATTAATGTTGTAAGAACAAGAATTAATAGAACAACCATGGAAGAAAAGATAAAAAACCAATATGATCAACAATCACATTTCACTACAATTGTTCATAACCTCAGCAAGAAGATGCATTAGCCACTCATTTGTGGATTAATCGTTAAATGAGTGTTAAACATACAAGCAATTGAATACAAGAAGAAGGAAAGAGAGAAAAACCCTGATAATTTCGTCCCCTCAACTGCTTGTAACCCACGTTCTTGCTCCACCAAGTCAGAATATTGAAAAATGAACCTAAGTGTTCTATTTATACTAGTGGGAATTTTTCCCGGAATAACAAGCAACGTGTCACATAGTGCATCGCGGAGCACTGTCTCCGTGACACGCTACTGATGCGGACCTTCACTGGAACTGGGGGTCCAGGAAATAAGGCCCAAAGTGGCACGACGTGCAACGCGGAGCCAGGCCGCTGTGCCACAGACCTATCGCATACCCTCTTTGGAAATTGGGCGAAAATTCCCTATCCAGGCAGAAGGCCTCCGCGACGGCAGCGTGACACGGCTCCATCGCGGAACCCCTTTATTATATGCTTTCCAATGCCATGTCCCTTGCTCACGTCCGAGTCCAACCCTGATCTCTTCCAACATGCATTTAAGCTTCCCAAAATTACATTTTACCTGCAAAACAATGCTAATCATCTTCGTTAGTATAAATTCACATTTTATTACTAATTACATGAGAATGTATACACATTGATAGATAAACAAGGCTAAAATTCCACATTTGAGTATCACTTGGGCATATAAATTTGCCCAAGATCACTGATGTGAGGAGAAGGGATCTAGAGTTTGAGGTGGACGATTGGATATTTCTAAAGGTATCTCCCATGAAAGGAGTCATGCGGTTCGGGAAGAAAGGAAAACTCCGTCCCCTCTATATTGGTCCCTACTGGATTATGAAAAGAGTTGGTAAGGTGGCGTATGACTTGGACTCGGCATTAGAGTTATCTTCTGTACATCCTGTGTTTCATATGTCGCTTTTGAAGAAGTATTTGGGAGATCTAGCTCTAGCAGTCCCGGTGGACAACGTCGATGTAAAAGATAGCCTCAGCTATGAAGAAGTACCATGGAAATATTAGATTGTCAAGTTCAGAAGTTAAGGAACAAGTAAGTAGCTTCAGTTAAAGTTCTATGAAGAAATCAGCAGGTTGAAGGAGCTATATGGGAAGCCGAAGCGGATATGATGGCTAGATTCCTGCATTTATTCTCTACCGCCTCAGTTATGACTTGAGGTATCAGTTTTGCTTTATGGATCTATTTAGTTAACATGTTCATTTCATGTGTTCAAGTTTATTTTAGGTGTATGAATGTGAATGTGATGCATGAGATCAGTTCAACTATGTGATATGAATCGGAGGCAGTCATTCTGTAAGGTTTCAGTTAAAATGATTAGTAGTTGAATATGATAATTGCATGTCTCTGTTTTCTACTTGTTTCCTACATTCGTGGACGAATGTCCAAAGGGGGAGATATTGTAATACCCCAAAAGTTCTTGAGAATAGACACGAGAGTTAAAAGTTGAAAACTGCTGAAGTGGGGAAAACTGCAAATAACGGCCATGGAACGACTCGTGGTATCAAATCGCGGGTCGTTGTATGCAGTCGTTAGTTAGGGAAGGCTGCGTGGAAGTTGAGACAACGTACAACACAATGACTCATTTTTGGGAACAACGAGCCGTTATCAGCAGGCGTTGGAGGAGGCTAGGTTCAATAGGTGGCATACAACGGGTCTTCCAACGACATGTTGTGGGATGCAACGACTCGTCGTTACCAGTCGTGGCTTGAGTGCAAGAATTTCTAGTGTAATTGACGGATCATGACCACACCTCGGTTGAGGAAACAACGAGTCATGGTGAGGCTCATGGTAAGAAGGTTCAACTTTTAAGAAAGGGAAACAACGGTCGTGTAACGACCCATTATCTCAGAGGACGAGTCATCCTGTCCGTCTGTTGTTCAGATTCGGAGGCAAGTCCCATGTAGTACAAACGATGAGCAACAGAACTGGTCGTCATTCCATCCAACGACCCATTGTTCCGTCCGTTAGTCCGACCTGGACAGTTTTTAGGGCAGATTCATTAAGGGCATTTCGTCTTTTTCACGCTATAAGACCCTAAACTATGTCGTTTTAGCTTATGAAAGGTGGGTTTTTAGGGGAATAATTTACTCTAAGTCCTCATTCATGCATGCAAGAACATAGAGAGGTAATCAAAGGTTATTCAAGGCTTTTCTCTTCAATTCTTCCAATTTCCTTCTTAGGCATATAAGGGAAGTTTAGAACGAGTTATTCCCATGTATGTAAGGCTATCAATGGGTGATTTCATCTACACCCATACCCATCCTCTATGATTTTTACAAAATTTTTATTAAAAACTCTTGGGCTTTTGAAGATGATTTAGATAAAAGTCTAATGATTTGATAATGAGGTTTGTGATTTTAGAATCTCATTTCAAGCTATGGGTTTTGATTAGTTTTTATTATTTATATCATTTATAATTTTATCGATTTTAATTTTTGTGAAATTACGCCTAATTATGCATGACCCATGATAAATCGATTTATGATCTACTATTTCCATTGATGATATTTGCAAGTCTAGCATGGATTATGATTAAAATTATAGATTTATGATATTACCCATCATGATTTTACGAATTTCAAGCTATATGCATGATTTACATGTATGTATGAACCTTACGAATCATTAATTATGTTTTGGTCGACTCACAGGCCTTATATCATGGCTAGTTCACGTATATACAAGCATGTTTATGATTATCACGATTTAACTAGCCCATAAATTTATGCATGTTATACTATGAGCACTATATATATGTTTTGGGAGTAGTATCGAACACCAAGTAGATTCGGAGCTCAGGTTAAGCCCCGGATCTCATGAACTATGTGCCACCATAGGAATGTTAGCACCCCTTTCATGACTGTCCCCGGCCCAAATGGCCCTTTCTTCATAGTGATATCACACATTCATGGTCCTACCCTTGGCAAGGTACAGACACCCTCCCAACTAGGGTTATAAGTCAGGCTTCATGTGTGCTCATATGGGGTATGTCGATTAAGAGAATCTCCCACTGTTCCTCATGATTTATGCATGTTATGATTATGTATTTTATGTCAAGTCATGTTAAGTGAAGATCTTCTCTTACAATTATGATTATGTTAGCATTACGAATGTTTTGAAAACCTTGGGTCTTATGTTATATTATGATGTTTATGATATGAGCATGATTTCCTACTCTTATGATCATTTATAAGTTTTATATATATTTTAAATGTCTGTTTTACGTACCTTGTATACTCGGTACATTCCACGTACTGACCAGATACTTTCAGACTACATGTTGTAATCAGCTATTATGTATGAATCTTGTACTAGCTTTCTCCTTTATTATGTCATGATAACGTTTTCCTTATGCTAGTGCTCCGCTCATGTGAATGAATTAGATGTATGCTCGTGCCATGGGTCGACTTGGGGTCTCTCGGGGCTCCTTGTCCCATGTCTACGATCAGGGTGCATGCTCGAATTGTGACATACTCTAAACCTAGTGTCTAATACAAAGTTTGTCATGCCATGAATGTACACCCTGGACGGAACACCGCATGGTACTTAGGGTCACAAGTAACCCCATGTCAACCCCTGGTCTATCATACACTGGCATTCTAAGTACATGCAACTATATACTGCAGAAGTTTAAAGCAAAAATATAAATACTTGAAAGAAGTAAAGCAGGTTCATAATATTTGAAAATATTAGAAGAAAGCTACAAGTCTAATAAAAACCAATCTGAGTCTGAACAACAAATTTGCGTTTGAAAGCCACTATGACTGATGAGCTAGTAGGACAAGCCCCTAGCTAACTCCAAATCTAAATGAAAAGGAAGGAAAAATATAATTGAAGCAATAAATCACCATCCTCAAAGAATGAGGACTGACCAACTAAAATGTCTGAGGTCTTCGGTGAGCGGTTGGCTAACGAAGTTGAGATGGAGATCCTGCAGTTGTATCATAAAATGATACATCATATAAGTATGCATCAATACTTTGAATGTACTAAGTAAGTGAGAGTAACATATCACAATAGAGTAAATAGATAGGAAAATGCTAAACTAAAAGGACATGCAATGATTAGCTAAAGCTACAGAACTAAATAACTGAAATACTGGAATGGTCTAAAAGACACGGTCTGATGGTCAAAGCATGTTCTAAATCGGAAATACTAATCTAAACTAAACTAAAACTGGACTTAACTGACTAGTGGGAGAGTCTACAACCGACATATAACCATGTGAGCTAGACGTGGAGTCTGATGTATACACCCCACCAGTAGGACCCAATATACCTTGCTAGGGTATAAAGGCATGAAGTGGGTGATCACATGAGTCTGGGACCAATCATGCAAATAAATACTATAACCTACGATGGCAACGTAGTTTTGGGAACCTGAGTGCGCTGGAACCACGATCTGCCCGGTGATAATTCCTACTCCCACTAGATAGTCCTAGAATAAATACTAAGCTGATAGCTCGAAACTAGGGCCCAAGACCAATAAGGGATACATATCTAGAAGAACCTTGAGGGTCTTATCGATCTAGATTCTAAAACTGGGTTCTAAGACTAGTCATAGATGCTTATCTAGAAGTGTCATAACAATCTAAAGAACAACATAAAATCTAAAACTAGGGTCTTAGGGCTCATCAGAGCTGTTTATCTAAAGTTTCATGAACGCCTAGTGGAGCAATAAGCTGAATTATAAATCTGATTCTGATAACTGGGAGGTATTACTGACACCTCGGGAAATTCTATAGTCAAACTGCTCAGTTGACATGTTTTGACTGACACTAAGAATTCTAAAATTCTTACTAAAAACCGAATTGACAATATTATGATTGAAATTAAATTCTACTAACAACATGGGAGTTTCCAACACTGATAAAAATCAAACTAAAATTTGATACTCAAGCACTAATGAAGATTTCAAGATTTTCTAGTTCAAGAAATAGGGCTAAATTTCAATTCACGAGATTTAGCGTCATTTCAATCACAAACTGGTGGAAAAGTATTTATAATTGACATGGTGTAATAATCCACATGATTTATATAAAGTATGACTAGCAATTTCTTGACATTCAGTAATTTCAAGGCTACAAGGGAAGAATTTGGGGACACAAGGGAAGAACTATTCCCATGTTGAATTACCACATACCTGGTGAAAAAGCTTGAAGAATTCCTTGAGAAACTGAGGAGAAAAGGTTGCCCTAGCTCTTTCTCTGAAAAACTCTGAGAGAAGTTCTATGATCTGTTTTCTAAAAGTCCGAGTGGGGAATGAGGAAAGAAAAAGTTTAATCCACCTAATAATTCCAAAATTATGCTTAAAACAACGTAGTTTAAAGTTTAGGAGGGCAGGAAATTACTGAAAGAACCTTGAAAACTCGCAGGGGAAAACTAATCATCACTCCTCATGGGTGATCTAACGGATTGTGGTTAGTGACCACAACTTGTGGTCACACCTACGAGGTGCACTACCTACAATACACTGATGGACACCATGAGGGACCTAACGACTCATTACCATGGGCCACGACTCGTGGCATCATCCCTCAGGTTCATTGCTTAGCTGTCATCTAGAGCTCGTGATGGAAGACTCAACGATTTGTGACCTAGTGACCACGACTCGTGGTCACCCCTCGTCAGGTACACTGCTTCAACTCCCAAATAATTTTAATCTAGATTACCACGACTCATCCCACGAATCATGGTGATTGACCATGACTCATGGGGTCCTTCGGTTAGGCACACTGACTCCTTCCTTCCATTTCTCAATCACCCCGTCCCACGAACGACCCAAAGAGTGGTGGGGCCTGACCATGACTCGTGGTCATATCCACGGGGAGTAAACTTCCCAAATCATTTCCCACGACTCATTCAACAACCCGTTAGTTCTCATAACAACTGGTTAGATGAGTCATTCGCGGCACTTTTGTAGATTTTTGTGCTGAGCTCATTTCAAATTCCTAGTTAAAATCTTTAGAAATTTTGGGGTGTTACAAAAGAAGTATCACAAGACTATCCAAGAGTATATATTTGAGCTTACTCGGCTATCTAAGTATCCACAAGAGATGGTTGCAGATCAGGGGGCTCGTATGAGCAGGTTTGTTAATAGTGTGTCTGACTTGCTGGTCAAGGAGTGCAGAACCGCTATGCTATGCTGAATAGTGATCTAGATTTCTCATGATTGGTTTTATATGCCCAGTAGATAGAAGAAAAAGAGATGAATGGGAAGGAGAGAGAGGCCAAGAGGGTCAGGACAGGGAGTTATGGTCAGTTTCAGGAGAGTTTTGGTGGAGGACATCATCAGCAGTCTCACCAGAGGTTCTCAGCCCCAGTGCCATCCTTAGCCAGTGTTCCATCTAGATCTAGGTGTGATCAGCGGGGTAGAGCATCAGGCTTTAGAGGTCAAGAAAGCATGTCTGGAGAGTCGAGCTTTCCAGTTTGCGGCAAGTGTGGCAAGAAGCACCCCAGAGAGTGTCTAGTGGGTTTAGGTGCAAGCTTCGGGTATGGAAAGTCCAGACACCTACTCAACGACTGCCCTTCAGCTAGATAGGGCCATAGTAGAGGTCGTGACCCAGCAACCAGTTCAGCAGCGCTACCAGCAGGAAAAGCCTAGCTAAGTGCATCCACTAGTACAGGTGGTGGTCAGCATCAGAATAGATTTTGTGCCCTTTCAACTCATCAGGAGCAAGAGGTCTTTCCCAATGTGGTCACTGGTATGTTGTGAGTATTTCATCTTGATGTATATTGTATTGTTAGATCCAGAGGCTACCTTATCTTTTGTGACTATTATGTTGCTATTAGTTTCAAAATCAGTCATGAAATCCTATCAGAACTCTTCTCAGTCTCTACTCAAGTCGGTGACTCAGTTACAGCTCAACAAGTGTACAAAAATTGCCCTATCACAGTTCTTCAAAGAGTCCCCTCAGCCGATCTAATAGAGTTAGACATGACTGATATTTATGTTATCTTTGGTATGGATTGGTTGCATGCATGTTATGCATTAGTGAATTGTAGAACTCGTACAGTAGAGTTTCAATTTTTGAGTGAGCCAGTTCTAGAATGGGAGGGTAGTTCAATGATAACGTCCAAAATATACTCTTAAGTCAAAGAATATACACGATCATTGTATCAAAACAAGTAACCCGACGAGTGCCGGGGTTGAATTCCACGAGGAATAGGGAGTGATGAATTCAAGCGTCGATTGAGAAATTTATATTAGCTAGCACCATATAGATTTAACATAAAAACAAGGAACATAGGTGGAATAAACTTTGCAGAGAATTGCACAAGTTACATTAGTGAACTAAAAGTAAAAGGATTAGCTAAGTTGTTGACAATAGTGTGAAATACTAGAGGTGCGGTGTAGATGAAATACTTGTTCAGTGGTTTTGCTTTGGTATAAAACTACACGCAAGTGCACGTGGTCGAACAAGTAGTAAAGTGGCTTAAGTAAGCCAAGTATCAATCCCACAGGGACTGGGATAAGGTAACGAACTACTCAAGTGTTACTATATTTTAATTATAACAATGAAGAAAATAGTGTAACCAAGAGTTTGATATTTTTGGGTTCTAATTTTTATGCTAAGTCTAAAACGATTATCTAATGTGAGTCTGAACTATGAATGTGAGCATGCTGAGGTTAAATGAACATGTAATGAAATTAATTATCGATATAATTTGGTTAACCTTTCCTCCGGTTGCTAGTCAAGAACTATTGCCAATGGATTAAGACTCTCGTATTTAACCCAACTTAAGAATCATGAACCGTCCACCTACATTTCTGTGATTAAACAAATTCACGTTCTAGCCATACAAACCCGGTTCCTAAATTGAATAATATGACCTTTAGGTTTATTTCTATCCTAAAGGTAAATCAATTCTCAATTTTCCCAAACCAAGAAAAGATCATATCCTATTAATTCACAACTTTCCAATTTCTTGCTCTCTCGAGTGAAACCAGACTTTTTAGATGTACATTAACGTAGGCCACACATTAATGCAGTAAGAACAAGAATTAATAGAACAACCATGGAAGAAAAGATGAAAAACCAATTTAATCAACAATCACATTTCAATAAAATTATTCTTAACCTCAGTAAGAAGAGGAATTAGCCACTCATTTGTGGATTAAACATCGTTAAATGAGTGTTAAACATACAAGCAATTGAATTCAAGGAGAAGGAAAGAGAGAAAAACCCTGATAATTTCGTCCCCTCAACTGCTTGTAACCCACGTTCTTGCTCCACCAAGTTAGAATATTGAAAAATGAACCTAAGTGTTCTATTTATACTACTGGGAATACTTCCCGGAATAACAAGCAACGTGTCACGGAGTGCATCGCGGAGCACTGCCTCCGTGACACGCCACCGACGCGGACCCTCACTGGAAATTGGGGGTCCAGGTAATAAGGCCCAACGTGGCACGACTTGCACGCGGAGCTAGGACACCGTACCACGGACCCAAAACGAAACCTCACTGGAAATTGGCCAAAAATTCCCTATCCAGGCAGAAGGCCTCCGCGATGGAAGCGTGACACGGCTCCATCGCGGAGCCTCTTTATTTTGCGCCTTCCAATGCCTTGTCCTTTGCTCACATCCGAGTCTAACCCCGATCTATTGCAACATGCATTTTAGCTTCCCAAAATTACATTTTACCTGCAAAACAATGCTAATCATGCTGGTTAGTATAAATTCACATTTTATTACCAATCACATGAGAATGTATAAACATTGATAGATAAAGAAGGCTAAAATGACACATTTGAGTATCACTTGGGCATATAAATTTTCCCAAGATCACTTACCCCACACTTAAATCCTTGTTCATCCTCGAACAACAATCTTACACCTCATGCAATTTACACCCAAACTTCGCTACTTTGGTTCGACAATTTATGCTACGGTCTTACCGATTATTCAATACAACAAATCATCAAGAAAACACGCATGGTCCAATCAATGCAATGACCTTCAATACATCAAGATCTCCTAGACTTAAGAATCGACTCTCGATATCGGCAAACTCATGCAAATCAGCTGATCAAGACGTTCGACACGAAAAATTAATCTCTCAGCAAGCATGTGCCCTCACAACACAAGAGAATTTTACCCTTTTTGATCATATGAACTCACAAAATTTCAAGCAGGGGCATATAAACACAATTTTGCTCTCTCTCTCAAAAGAATTCACATGCATCATGTCACGACCCATAAGCTTGCCTTTAGTGTATTACTCCACTAATATAAAGAAGTGGGATGTAAGATCACATAGGACTTTAACGGGTTGTAATGTAAGCTACGGAACTAGTAAATATTGGGCTAGCCAATAATAGGCACTAGCATCCTTAAGTGCCTTTTCCATACATCCCATCAAACTCATGGGCAGTGTTTCTTTCTTCATCCTCCCATTCTTGAAGTTTTTCTTTAGTTTGGCCCATCTTATGAAGCACACTTGACACAACAACAAAGATTATTCGTACACCTTCATTATAGTTTATTTACAACAAGTGCACCTTCAACCTTTTCTTTCCCTTTATCACTCTGCTTTTCTTTTCTTTTCACCATTCTCACTCTTTGACACTTTGGGAAAATTATTTTCTCTTCTTAAGCGCTTAAGAGTTTTGGATCGACTTTACGGCTAATGAAAAGAAGGGATTAAGCTCGGTTTACACTTTTCAAAAAAAGAAAAAAAATAATAGGCTAAAGGCTCAACTGGCTGCCTAGGGTATACAATCAAGGTGGGTACGATAATGAAAAATAGAAACTTTCGGATAAACCAAAGAAATGCCTACATCCTTTCCTACAGTACACCTCCTTCATTTCGTTTTGTACACACACCAGGAAAGTTCTAGACACTTCACAATAGCATGGAATAACAAAACCTCACTTCACACTTATTGCACATGCTCAATTCAAGACGTATTCACAGACTCTTCAATCAGCTAATTACACGAATTCAAAATTAAGCCTTAATCACACTGAATCGACTCTAATGGCCTAGGTATCTCAACATATTTACAAAGTTGGATGCTTTCATACGAATCACCTTTGCATTTCAAATATCATGTACGACACGCAACCAGAATTTCGCAACCATAAAGTAACTACAGGTTTTGGGATGCAACCCGCAAAAGGAAAACAACTAAAAAAAATATAAATGAAAAAGAATCTACTCCTAACGACTACATTTCCCTTAAGAAGGTCGTCATCCATCCATCATAGGGAACGGTCACTAACTAAGACTTCGGTTCAACGGGAACATTCTCGGTAAAAGAACCGAAAACAAACGCAAAGAAGCCCAAGAATTGAAAAAAATCTTTAAAATATCGATCATTTCGATAAACAAAAATATGTATAATATCGGCTTAGAAACGTTCATCAACACACAACAGTTTCACATATAATTACAATACAGAACAACAACTTCACAATCACAAATCACAGGGTCACAAAAATTCTCACAGGCACAGCAACAGAATAGAACATACATAACAGCACAACCAGCACCTAACTACTCCCACCCCACACTTATCTCGAACATTGTCCCCAGTGTTCACAAAAATTAAAATAGCACAAAAATTGGGTGGCTGAACTCCCTGATCAATCAAAATACTCCACTTCTTCATCAGGTGTTGCTGCTTCATCTCCATGTCTGAATCACCCCCATCGTCATCATCGGACTCCACATCGGAGTCCTCCCGACGTGTCTCCTCGTCTGTGGGGACATCATCATCCATGGGCTCCACAAAAGCTGGCCCCACTCGGCATAGAGCCCTGGCATTTTCGCCAAAAGGGTAGTTTAGCTCGAGCTGTCATAGCTCCTCCTCTATTGCGGGCCTCCCGCCTATCCTCAGCTAGAGCATTTGCATTCCGTACATACGAGCCATGTACTGATCATCCCGAGCATGTCGCTCGGCAAGTGTAAGAACAGACCCGTGGGTGGTGTCGGGTGCCTTAGTTTTAGTGACATCTAAGGCCCGCTGCTCCATCTGCGGGATGTAGTCAAGGGCCCCTCAGGAATGTGGTGAGTAGTCCACCAAATCTGTATATGTGCCCCTGATGCAACCGGGCTCTCTTCATGGCGGAGATAATCACCACCCCCACATTGATCTCCAGCCATTTCATCAGGGCGTACACCAGGCATACACGATCCCGGGTTACATCTGTCATATGTACCCCCAGGATTAGGCAGGAATAGACGATCTTAAGCCATATCCTGGCTTCCCTGTTCATCTGTGAATAGCGCAAAGTCTGATGGTAGCCCCTCTCCTTGTGTATGCTCCATCTAGTCGTCGATCTGGTTCCACACAAAGTGCGTCTGATGTCCGCATATGGTGGAGTGATGTTCAGCTGTCGAAGCACGTGGGCGTCTGTGTCCCGCGCCCCTAGGATAGCATTGAGGTGGTGGGGCTCAAAGGTGACTATTTGCCCTCTGATTTTGATGGTGTGACTTCTGAGAGTCGGGTTCCAATTGGCATAGAATTCCCGAATCAGGTGCAAGTTGCATTCCTTGGGCTCGTCAAAGATGAAATTGAGCCCAGCTGCCTCGATCCTATGGACAATCCTAGGGAACTCCTGTGCCAACGGTTCCCGTGCTATGTGTTCCTCGGGGAAGTACTTGCTCTCCTTGTGCTTTGCATACCACTTCTTCCCCTCTTTTGTCACCCACCTGGTTCCGTATTGGCGGCGTTGGCCGCGTGGAACCGCTGGTGCTGCTGGGACTGCTGTGCCCAGTCTGATTCTCTTTCTTCCGGCGCCAGATGTTGATGCGCCTTTCCCTTTGTCCTGCCTGCTTGCCATTGTTCCTGTCAAACCAAACAGACACGTTCAATGTTAAGCCAATGAAAATTTTCTTCGACTAAGGTTGCGTTAAGCTATGCTACCCCACACTTAGTCCTTAGCTAAAATTACAACATTACGGCAAGATCATACCAATTTACACAAACAAACAACCAAATATAACAAACATGCTTAGTGCATTCGAAGAATTCGACGATATATATTCTATGTACTACTCAGACTTCGTATAGCTAACCACAATCATTACCATCGATAACATTTTAATCCCATCGCACGTAGCAAGGAGAAACAAAGAAATGAAAACAACAAGAATTTATCTACATGAACCTATACAACTCACCCACTTCTTGCAAATTTCACTATTCCCTAACCCGAGAATCCGTCGGTCTGTTAGCATAATAACAATTAGCAAATCAACTCATCTCACTCAACATGTACAACCCAGCATGAATTTCACGAGTTCACTACATTTTTCCACTTCAAATTCAAAAGCAAGCCCTAGCTATGATTGTATCAAAAATTCGATTAAATTATGCAATTAACGAGTTCAAGCAATCACAATGATACTCCGAACATCCATCAACAATAATTCAATTGAATTTACGCTTAATTTCTACTTAGGGCAAGTTTAGCTCATATCACATGTTCAATATCGAAGAAAATCAACGAGAAATGAGCTGAAATTGAAGAACATACATTGAATTCGAAGAATTGAAGAAAACTCAATGAAATCCTTGGCCTATTCCGTGTCACGTTGAAGGGGGAGGGGTTTTAGGGGGATTGGTCGCGGAGTGTGTGAGAAATTGGGAAAATTTAGGGGGATTCATGGTTTAAAAATGGGAAATTCGCGCGGGTCACCCGGCGACCCGGTGTGACCCGTCGCGATATACAACAATGTGTCACAGAGTGCATCGCGGAGCACTGCCTCCGTGACACGGAGCTATCGCGAAGGTGTTCTGAAATTCTTTTAAAATTTCGTATTTACACCTCAACGTGTCACAGAGGGTAACGCGAAGGACCTCCTTCATGACACGGAGCTATCGCCGTAGCTCACTGTTTTGCCACTTTTTCTTGATTTTCATACCGTGACACGGAGCTATCGCGATTCCTTGCATATTTTCCCTCCGTTCGACCTGAAATTTATCTTACTACAAGAAATTGGTTAGAATTGTAGGTTTCACTCAAAATAAAAATAAAAACAAAAATGAAAACTAAAAATTTTGTTGTTAATCAAGAAAATAAAAAAAAAGAAAAATCTCTTCACAATTTACAAAGAAATATTTCACAGGTTGCCTCCCGTGCAGCGCCTGGTTTACCGTCGCAGCTCGACGTCATTCGGCTCAGTTGTCCTCTAGGGTGATGGACGTTTTCTCTCGACCACCGTCCTCCCCCCAGTAGTGCTTACATCGTTCCGGTGGTTTTCCCAATAACTCTCGTGAATCCTTTATCCGCGCATCATCAACTCAATTAATCACATTGATCACCGAGAGTTCCTCGTACACAATCGGGAGCTTGGTGGCCTTGTACACATCGAACACTTCCACCTTGTCGTGTGCTCGCATGGTTAGCTGCCCTGCGGCTACGTCAATCAGTGATTTCCCGGTCGCCAAGAAAGGACATCCCAAAATAAATGGGACTTCCGCGTCTGTTTTAAAATCCAGCACGACGAAATCTACTGGGAAGATCAAGGAGCCAACTTGCACCAGAACGTCCTCCACAATGCCATCAGGTCTGGCTAAGGACCGATCCGCTAATTGCAAGATCACTATTGTGGGTCTAGGACTCCCTAGACCCAGCTTTTTGAATACCGATGACAGCATCAAGTTAATGCTCGCTCCCAAATCACATAATCCACGAGCTCGGATACTCTGCCCAATAGTAATATGTATAGTAAAGCTCCCAGGATCTTTGAGCTTTGTGGGCAGTCGGTTTTGTTTCCGGGAAGTGCACTCCTTTGTGAGAGCCACCGTAGCATACTCAGTCAACCGACTTTTGTTTGCCACGATGTCCTTTATATACTTGGCATACTTCGGCACTCCCTGCAAAACATCAACAAGAGGTAAGTTAATATGTACTTGTTTCAGCACCTCCATGAATTTCTTGAAACACACCTCCTCCTTGTGTTTCTTTAATTGTTGAGGGAACGGGGGTGGTGGTCTTTCTGATTCAGCTTCCTTTGGCTTCCCCCTCTTATCACTTTGCTCCCTCTCGACTTCTGCTGCTCCCGATTGTTGAGGTGGTCTTTCTGGTTCCACCTCTTTCAGCTACAAACCACTTGTTGTGGTCACCGCATTCACCTGCTTGGGGTTGGGATCTGTGTCACTCGGAAGTCCTCCTCTCGGCCTGGTGTTTTGGGCTCCAGCAAATTTCCCAAATTGATATTCAAGTGCCTTAGTAGCTAACTGGTGGTTTTTCACCTCGGCTGCCAATTTCACATAGTCAGCCGTCAATTGAGCTTGGTTAGCTATCATCGTCTTGAACATCTCCTCAATGCTGGGTGATGGTGGTGGAGGAGGTGCATTGTTGTTTCTAAATTGTGCTTCATAATTCTGTTTCCCTCCTTGGTTCCTTTGCACACCTTGACTCGAACTTTGCCCCTGATGGTTGTTGCTACCCCAGGAGAAATTAGGCTGATTCCTCAAATTGGAATTGTAGTTGTTGCCATACTGTTGGTGGTTGTTCCTTTGTACATTTCCCACAAAGTTCACCGAGTCAGGATTTGCTCCACAACACTCAGCTGAGTGCTCACTGCTCCCGCACACTTCACACCAAATCTGCTGCACTGCATTCACTGGGGCTTGAGGCTGGTTCATTGTCATGTTACTGAAGTGGGTGTTGAGTTGATTTTGTAAGGCAGCTATTTGTGCAGCAATAACTATAAAACCATCCACTTCTAGAACTCCTGCTGCTTTCCTTGTCCCTCCTCTTGATGAATCAGCATTCCACTCTGTATTGCCCTGCGAAATATGGTTCAACAAGGTATACAACTCCTCATAAGTTTTCTCCAGCGCTTGTCCCCCAGCTGCTGAGTCTAGCAATATTTTTGTATGGGGTTCCAAACCCTCTATAAAAGTGTGCACCAGCACATGATTGGATTGATGATGATGAGGACAATCCCGCAACATGGACTTGTATCTCTCCTAAGCCTGATATAGATTCTCTCCCTCTCTCTGTTTGAAACTTAGAATTTGACTTCTAAGTCTTGCTGTTTTACCGGAGGGAAAAAATCGTATCAAGAATTTCCTTGCAAGATCATCCCACGTAGAAATAGAATTAGGTGGCTCAGCTTTCAACCACCTCTTGGCTTCTCCCAATAGTGAAAATGGGAACAATGTAAGCCTGACATAATCTGATGACACTCCAGCGGGGATGTAACTGTCACTTATCTCCAAAAATTTTATGAGATGCTGCTGTGGATCTTCATGAGGGAGACCTGTAAACTGCCCGGTAGTGTGCAGCAATTGCACCATGTTTTGTTTGAGCTCGAACCTCCCTCCTGTCTCAGGTTTGCGGATGCTAGATGTGACATTATTAGCATGTGGGATTTCCACCTCGCGAACCGGCCGAGCTGCTACTTCTTCGGGCACTAACATTGCCCGTACTACTGGTGGATTCTGTTGTTGCTCCATGAGTGTTTGTCTAAGCAACTGCAGCTTTCTTTCTAGCACTTTGCTCCACTGACGATGATAATCTTTCTGGCTCTAAATATGAGTCCACCAGCTCCTTGTCTCTTGCCAGTATTCAACAGAGATTAAATCTGCAAAATACAGGCTAAGACCAAGTTGTCAACACTAAGAAAATAAAAATATAGTAAATTAACACTTAAGACAAATTCACCAATTGCCAGTCCCCGGCAACGGCGCCAAAAACTTGTTCGGTGGTTTTGCTTTGGTATAAAACTACACGCAAGTGCACGTGGTCGAACAAGTAGTAAAGTGGCTTAAGTATGCCAAGTGTCGATCCCATAGGGACTGGGATAAGGTAACGAACTACTCAAGTGTTACTATATTTTAATTTTAACAATGAAGACAACAGTGTAACCAAGAGTTTGATATTTTTGGGTCCTAGTTTTTATGCTAAGTCTAAAACGATTATCTAATGTGAGTCTGAACTATGAATGTGAGCATGCTGAGGTTAAATGAACATGTAATGAAATTAATTATCGATATAATTTGGTTAACCTTTTCTCCGGTTGCTAGTCAAGAACTATTGCCAATGGATTAAAACTCTCGTATTTAACCCAACTTAAGAATCATGAACCGTCCACCTACATTTCTGTGATTAAACGAAATTCATGTTCTAGCCACACTAACCCGGTTCCTGAATTGACTAATACGACCTTTAGGTATATTTCTATCCTTAAGGTAAATCAATTCTCAATTTTCCCAAACCAAGAAAAGATCATATCCTATTAATTCACAACTTTCAAATTTCTTGCTCTCTCAAGTGAAACCGGACTTTTTAGATGTACATTAACGTAGGCCACACATTAATGCAGTAAGAACAAGAATCAATAGAACAACCATGGAAGAAAAGATGAAAAACCAATTTAATCAACAATCACATTTCAATACAATTATTCGTAACCTCAGCAAGAAGAGGAATTAGCCACTCATTTGTGGATTAAACAGCGTTAAATGTGTTAAACATACAAGCAATTGAATTCAAGGAGAAGGAAAGAGAAAAACCCTGATAATTTTGTCCCCTCAACTGCCTATAACCCACGTTCTTGCTCCACTAAGTCAGAATATTGAAAAATGAACCTAAGTGTTCTATTTATACTAGTGGGAATTGTTCCCGGAATAACAAGCAACGTGTCACGGAGTGCATCGCGGAGCACTGCCTCCATGACACGCCACCGACGCGGACCCTCAATGGAAATTGGGGGTCCAGGTAATAAGTCCCAACGTGGCACGGCGTGCAACGCGGAGCTAGGCCACCGTGCCACGGACCCAACGCGAACCCTCACTGGAAATTGGCCAAAAATTCCCTATCCAGGCAGAAGCCTCCGCGATGGCAGCGTGACACGACTCCATCGTTGAGCATCTTTATTTTGTGCCTTGCAATGCCTTGTCCTTTGCTCACATCCGAGTCCAACCCCGATCTATTCCAACATGCATTTTAGCTTCCCAAAATTACATTTTACCTGCAAAACAATGCTAATCATGTTGGTTAGTATAAATTCACATTTTATTACCAATCACATGAGAATGTATAAACATTGATAGATAAACAAGGCTAAAATGACACATTTGAGTATCACTTGGGCATATAAATTTGTCCAGGATCAATACTAACTAGATCGGATATGCCAAGTCATCTTCATAAGTTCAACAAGTGTAAATAATCTCGAGAAATAGGTACCCTCAACTTCCCAGCCTATTGGCTACCCCTAGCTAGAGTTTTTTCAAACTCTAGTTGTGATTTAGTTCACCTGAATTGATTTGGATCAGCAACTTCAGTATTCCTAGCTATTAGATGCTAATTAGGAAGGAGAAAGTAATTTCAGCTATTACTAGCCTAATTTTACATTCTCTTATCCATACCCACTACTAGATTCCCTTCCAGTACTTAATTATTCTCTCCTGAGCAACAATCAAGCAAGTATAGATAGAACCATATCATCATCAATGGATCTTCATTAATAGGTTGAAGGGAATCCGATAGATTTACACTTAATTGAACATTATGAAGTTGACTCTAGCAATACCCAATCCAATTAGGTATTCATTATCACACAACTCTAGTTAATGATTTTAGCTACTCATAGTTAAGAAATTCAAAAACACAATCATCAATAGCATCAGGGAACTTAATAAGAAGAGTACATAAATTAAAAAACACAATTATCCTTCTCTACAGCTGAAACTTAATAATATCAAAGAAGAAAATAAACATAGTATCTTCTACAAATTTCAATCAAAAATCCTTTTTATCAGCTAAAAGAGGAAATAATAATGTGATGTGTACTTGGCGTTTTTCTGTAACTCTCTGTCTTCTTCCTCTCTCTTTTTCTCCTCCCTTTTTGCAGAGTACTTCTCTTTCTATTTATACCAAGAAAAGTAGGGTACTTTTCCTTCCTTTTTCAGCAATGGATAATTATACCCTTAAAAGCATCAATTTTAAACCAGCAAGGTACCGACGGTTCGCTGATGAAATCCATGAACCGTCGGATACTTGATCTTCTTCTGCATTCATTTCCAGTGAACTTCGGCGGTTCACTCGGCGTTTTGCAGATGCCAATTCATGAACTGTCGGACCTTCAATGCCAATTCCAGAATTTTCTGAGGGTCATTCGGCGACTATACTGGCGTCTTGCCAGTCATGACTCGTGAACTGCTGGTAGCATTCCTCCCTTGAGGCAGTGACCTTCATATTTTGATCGGCGTTTCGCCGATTAACACCTACTGTTTGCCGCTTATACTCATTTCCTCCTTTTTACTCCTTTTTTGCTCTTTTCTTCAAACTTAGGCATGTGCACATAACAAAAGCAAAAAGGGCATAAAATCCACATAATCAACTTGGGAACTAGACAAAAACTCATGTTTTAGAGTCTAATGAGTTGGTAGCTTACCAACTCATCAAACCCCTAAACTTTAATTAGTGCTTGTCCTCAAGTAATGCAATATTTCAACTGTTGAGGAAAATGTCACAGTTCTTCACAATCGAACTTCGCCGATCACCTAGACTATGGCAACCCAAAAATACTCACCATGCTCACTGAAAATACAATAAAATACCCCAAAAGACCAAAATAATGAAGATGTTTCAAGCTGGCAGAACTTTCTATCAAGGAAGCATTGAAAGGAATCATTAACCGTACAAGGGAATTGTTCAACCGATTAGCACACATAGCATCTCAAGTTATAACCACTGAAAATTCAAAGCTTGCCTTAGAGTTTGCACTCCTTGTTCTATGTCCATATGAACTCTAAATGCTCTTGCATCCCTTAAAGGAATGATGCCAGTCACCAAATATGAAGATCCCTATTCTCTTGAGTCTTTGATCATTTGAATTCATATAAGGGATTAATTGCAAGAGGCATTGACACTCACTCTACCAAAAGATATCTCTATGCATACACTTGACCCATAGGCTTGTCCTTCATGTAGTTCGCCACTAATATAGAGTAGTTGTACCTAGAATCATTTAGGACTTAGGGGCTGTGATGTAGGCTTAAGGTTAGTTTAGGGTGAGCATTTGGCTATAGTTACTAGAACCTCCCTAATGCTTTTCGTGGCATGCCTTACAATAATTTTGCTCAGTCACCTTCTTTTCATTTCTATTCTTGTTGTTGCCTTTTATTTCTTTAATACTGCCCCTTATAACCCCTCTTTTGTTTCCACCACTAACCTTATTATCTCAAGAGGGAACACCAATTCAAACAAATAGTTCTTTTTCTTATTCATCTTTTTGCGCACTTGAACAAAAGGTGATTTTCCCTTGGCACTATGATTCTTGTCTTTCTCCCCTTGTTTTGCATACCCCCAAACTTAAGATTTTGCCTCATTTTCCACACTTCCTTTTCTCATCCCCTTCTTCTTAAGCCTTGAGCCTTACTTCAGCACTTATCTTGTCATTAGCATTTAGGGAGAATAGAGGGCCAAAAGAGGTATCAAAAATGTTTTTAAGGCTTGTAATGTGGTTGCTAAGGAAAGGTTTTAAGGCTCAAAATTGGTAACAAGGATTAATGATCATGGAGGGCATATGGTTGAAGTGGCTAGACAACTGAGGGCCTAAACTCATTTTCTCGGTGCCACTACATGTAGGATTTTGCCTTGAATCACATTTAGGGCAAGTTCTAGACAAGATGTAATGCACAAGATTCAGAAAAAAATATCCTCGCCACACAAAGCATCACCCTTAATGGGTCTACAAGAGTCATTTGTTCAAAGAAAACATCACATTAGGACATCAAACAAGCAAACATCATAACTCAAGCAGGGAATTTACAATGTACAACCAAGATTACTATTCTACAGTATCAACATTTTCTCTTTATCTTCATCTTTATGCCCTTGTTTTCACATTCTCATTTAAACACAAGAAATATTTTAGTTGATGCCTCTTAAAACAACTTCACAACAAACTCAAAGTGACATAGAATTTCCCTTAAGAATGTCGCCACTCAATCCATCATCGGAAAAAGCCAACCCGGTTCAACAAAAAAATAACTAAAATAAAAGAAAGCTCCTTGGGAGAGAACTGTGGTATAAAAAAACCATCGGAGTTTTAATTTCTTCACTACTCTATTTACAATGGCGAAAACAAAACACAATTTTTGGGATCATCTCGTTTAAAAATTTTCAAAATATGATACTTAAAACCAAGGACCCCATTTAGTCACTAATTACCATTCACAAAAAGAAACAAACCAATTCATTCATTCATTCAAAGAACAAAACATTCCCGACAAGGGCAATCATCAATCACAACAGCCCGACAAAGGCTGGACTTACTCAAACTTAAATAAAAACTTAAGAAACAAATATCCCCCCATCAACATTGCTCATCCCTCCCCCCACTTAAGATAATGCATTATCCCTAATGGAAATATGAAAAAACAACAATGGGAGAAGGGACAAGGAACTCCCTGAACGGGACACTCCTCTTCATCATCAGCCTCATCTCACCACCATCACCTCCGTTTGCATCATCAAGCCCAAAAATATTGTTGCCCAGCCCTTAAAACAAGTCATCAATTTGCCCCCAAGCTGAAGACGGAGTATCCATTGCAGCATCCAAAGCACTCATGTCGGGCACTTCGACTGAAGTCCGACTTTTCCAATCCTGCACCTCAGTTCGGAGTGATGTGACTGCCCCTTCTACTACGTCCACCCGCTTACACAAAGTGAAGACATTCTCCTATAATGATTTGAGCTCCTTCTTGATTGTTTCGGAAATGAGTGTTGTGAGGCTCTTAGCCAAACGTTGAAGCTGGATTTCATGCGAGTTTGTCATCTCTACAAGGCAATGGAGACCACTTGACTGAGAAGATTGGGGAGGTGGAGAAATTCCTTGCTGGGCATGTCACCCTATGCTTAGCATAACATGTCAGGCTGGGGCACATTGGATTCGGGGGTGATTGGAGATTGGGCTTATCCATGGGATAAGGCTTCTTCTTGTACACAGAATGCTTGCAGGAGCTTCCGTTTCACTACCAGTGCCTCGAGTTCTCTCTTCCTGTCAATGTTAGTCACTATTAGAGCATAGGAAGGAGTCTCATCTGGAAAAGAGGCACTCCAGCTTCAACACAAAGTTGGGAGATCAAAATAGCATATGGCATGGAAATGTTGGATTGCTGAGCCTTCTTCTTCATTTGTTGAGCTACAATTTTTCCAAAGTTGATGGGGACCCCCAACATAATGCAAGAAATTAGGATGGCTTCCTCCATAGTGACCCGCTACTCATTCTTAGATGGGATGATGCGAGAAGAAATAAAGTCCAACCATAGCTTGGCCTCAAACTTCCAATCATGGTGAGAGATTTCGCCATCCATGGAGGCCCAGAGGGGAGTATCAGGAGCGATAATGTGAGCCACCTACTCATATTGGTCCTACATATTTGCCACCAGTGACATGTACTCCGTAGCAGAGTCTACTTCATTCCCAAAATAGATAATTTATAGCAGCCGAGATGATATCAACTTCCACCCCACGAAACCGAAGGCAAGTAGGGAAACTCATCTATTTTACCCCGATGTTGCATTCTATCATAGCAAGCCTGATAGGAGGCATAGAACTCTATGACAAGGATGGGGTAGTATGGGGAAAAGGTTTGGCAAATGCAGCCATTGCCGGTGAGTTAATTGCTCGGTGATATTGGGGAAATCACCTTTCAACCCACCAAGTCAAATCTCTTCTCCACTGTGATAGAGTGTCCCTGGAAGATGACATAATGTTCCTTCATATTCGGAACATAGAGAATGAAGGCTTCCTTCGTGTTGGCTCCTGGAGGAACAATCTTTTCTTTTCCTTTGCCCATGCTAGCAGATGAAGCAGGAGCCTTTCCTTTGCCGATTTTCCTGAAGGATGACATGATTTGTGTTTCTGCAGGAGGTATGTTAGTGGCAAGACATTGAAGTAGAATTTAGAAGAAAAGAAACTAGTCTAAAGAAGAACTGAGAAGAAAAGAACAATCAAACAATCATTCAAAGAGCAGGTGGTACCGGCGGTTCACCGAAGACCATACGAGAGCTGCCGACTGGACGCTAATACTTAACAGAGAACTGGGGAAATCAATCCATTTTCGGTGGTTCAAGCGGCGTTTCGCAAACCACCTAAGTAGCGCCGGATTCACTTAGTAGCTAGGACAAATTTCAGAGTGAACTGGCGCCCTAAGCGGCGTTTCACCGAATCTGACTAGCAAATTGCTGGCCCCTATTGTCCCCAATTATGACTCAATACTTACAAACACCCATTAGTCCACATTCACAAAAAACGTAATACCACCAACTATACTCCATTCATACACGTATTTATGATGTTTATCCCTTAACATTGGCGTCACTCGGTCTATCACCGGGCAAAACATTGTGTTAGATGTAAATGGGTTACTCAGACTTCACTCTTTTCATAATTTCATCACAAAAACACAGATCCACTCCATTTACAAGTATAACACATTCAAGATTTCAACAAGGAATGGAAGTGAAATATTACTCCTACTGAATCAGGTACTTAAACTAAATTTAAAATAGGGGCAAGAGAAATGTTACCAAATTGGAAGAACACTTGCACATTCTGTTAATCTTCAAAAAGAAAAATACCTCACAATTTCAATGGTACCTTCAAATGACTTTGTATAGAGTAGATAGTATGAGTGAAGTGATTTTAATGGTGAAATATGATAGGTATTTAAAGGTGGAAAGGGGGAATGTGATAGGTTTAGGGGAAGGTGGGGAGTTTAATGTGGGTGTGTTGGTGGGAAGTTGGAAGGTGAAAAGGTGGAAAAAAATGGAATAATATAGGGAATTGGGGATATTGGATAATGGAGAGACAAAATTGGAAAGAAAAATGTTGGACAAAATTCTTACTTTTCTTCTCACTTCTCAGTTACTACACACACAAAAACAACAAAAACATCAAATAATTCAATAAACACTTGAGTTGCCTCCCAAGAAGCGCCTTATTTATCGTCGCGGCACAACACAGTCTTTTTTCAACTCTTCATTTCTGATGGGTCATCATCCTCTTCCATCTCCCTCAGCTTCAATCCCTTATCCTCATCATCATTTTGCAATACTTCAATCACCTTGCATTCGGGCATATTTCCAGCTGACGGACATACCTTGAAGGTGACTTCCTCACTACCAACCCGAAATTTAAACTCTCCAAACTCCACATCTACCACTGCTCTTTTGGTAGCCAACAAAGGTATTCCCAAAATAATGGGAATTTCCACATCCATGTCACAATCCAGAATAACAAAATCGTCCAGGAGAATGAACTTATCCACTCACATCAATACATCTTCTAGCACCCCCACAGGTCTTTTGATTAACCTGTCTGCCATTAGTAGTCGCATGGATGTCGGTTTCGTACTTTCAAGGCCTAATTTCTAAAAAATGAGCAGGGGCATTAGATTTATACTTGCACCGAGATCGCATAGAGCCTTCCTAAACACACAAATCCTAATCCTGCATGGAATTATAAAAGCTTTGGGGTCTTCCGTTTTTATGGAAAGGTTGCTCATCATTACTGCACTTCAATGGTGCATTTTCTCTTTGATCTCGGGCAAAATAGCATGCCCGAGTGATGCTTTATAACTTAATTTAGTTTTGTTTAGTTAATTAATTATATACATCTTCATGTAATTTTATATAAATGTGAATATATGTACTAACCAACATGATTAGTTCTTGTTTTGTAGGTTTAGATGAATTTGAGGAACTAATTTATAAGTTGGTGAAGTAGAGGAATGAAGTTGGGAGCAATTGGCAAAAGTCGGCAAGGAGCATACATTGGCAAGGCTGGCCGCGCCAGGTAGCGTGCCACGTTGTGCATGTGCCGCGCCCAACGCCGTGCCACACCCATGCTAGGCGCAAGAGGAAGGCAGCAAGCAGGCAGGCGTTCCGCGCGCCAGCGCCGTGCCATGCCAGGCGACCTGCGCTCCAGCAGCATGCCATCACGCCGCATGAGCAGCGTGCCACGCCGGCCATCGCGGCAAGGGGCTACCTAGAGTTGATTTTTGTTGATTTCCAGTGTGCCTCCGCGTTACCTCCGTGTCACGGAGGCAGTGCTCCATGATACACTCCATGGCATGGAGCCATTCCACGACAGGCTTAATTTTCCACGATTCTCATTTACTATAAATCGGTCCCTTAGCTCCTAAAATCATTTTGTCACGATTTTATTCTGGAAATCTACCTAGGAGTGAAGGGAGAAGTGGGAGAAATCACCTAGGGTTTGTCAAATTCCTCTTCTCTTCTACCAATTCTTGTAACTATATTACTTTTACAAGGTTTCCTTGTAATTTGATGAACATGAATGGCTAGAACCCTTCCTCTAGGGTTGAAGCCATGAGTTATGATTGTGTTTTTATGAAATTGTGTTGGAATTAAGTATCGATTGTTGTTTTGTCTTGCATTCTTAATTATTGGTTGTTTTTATGATTGATCACCATGAAAACATACACGTTAAACTTAGGCAAATGCTTGAGAAGGCATTTACTTAGGCCAGAACAAGAGAATGTAGGGAGCATGGTTGTATCTCACGATATAATTTGTGTTAGGATAGGAATATACCTAACACCTTGCTTGGTTGATAACATGGGAGGAGTTAGGCACCAACTTGGAATTATCACATCACCACTCGAAGAAGTAGTTGTGAAGCTAAGTTGAGTCGAATGATTAGGAGTACGAGAGTCCCTAATCATATCCACGTAAACCACATCCACGTAATTAATTGCCCACGAACTAGAATTAGCATCCTTGCTCACAATGTAGTAATGAGGCTAGTTTGTCGTGTTTAGAGGCTCTAAAGGCCATGAGCATGCAATTCTAATTATGTGAGACGACAATTGATAGTTTCATACTTAACCATTGCAATTCGTAGTAGCGCATGATTATCCGGCTTTAACTCTATGTTGCTCCTTGAATAGATTCAGAATATTTCGTCGACCACAATTAGACTTAACTAAACTCTATCAAAAACTTTTATAATCAACACTTGTGGTATTTAATATAACACTTGAACCTGATAGTTAGCTGAATTGGTCCAGTCCCTGTGGGTTCGACATTCAGGTTCTTAAAAAGGGCCACTATATTACTTGTACGACCCGTACACTTGCGGGAATCGCAATAAGTTTTTGGCGTTGTTGTTGTGGACTTGGCGAAGTTTTTATAATTTATCTATTTTTGTGTGATTTTTGAATTTCCTTAAGTGTTGAGAAACTTCGTCTTGGTCTGACTTATTGCAGGTGACAGGTTGTCCTGCCGAGCTGGCTAAAAATAGAGAGCTTGTGGAACCGTTGCTTGAACCTGAACGTAAAATTCATTTGCGAAGGAGAGTAGCTCTAGAGAAAAAGCTGAAGAGACTTCAAAAAAAGGTAAAACAACAACCACCCGCAGGACAAGCACAATTGTCACCGGAAGTAATGGCAGCTAGACCAGTTCGCGAAGTGGCAATCCCACAAGCGACGAATGTGAACTCTAGTATCCATAAACCGGAGCCTGGAGGGAACTTTGAGCTTAAACAAAACATGGTGCAGCTGTTACATTCTAGTGGTCAATTCACTGGGATGGCACATGAGGACCCGCAACAACACTTACAGAACTTTCTTGAGATTAGTGACACGTTTATCCCCACCGGCGTGTCCACAGATTATGTCTGACTTAACCTCTTCCCATTTTCACTATTGTGAGAGGCAAAGAAGTGGTTGAAACCTGAGCCACCGAACTCCATAACTTCATGGAATGATTTGGCAAAAAAGTTCCTTATCAGATTCTTTCCTTTAGGCAAGACTGCAAAGTTGAGAAGTGAGATGCTAAGTTTCAAGCAGAGGCCTGATGAGAATTTATATTTGGCTTGGGAAAGATTCAAGTCATTATTGAGAGACTGTACCCATCACCAACAATCAAATGAAGTGCTGGCTCATACCTTTGTAGAAAGTCTAGACCCACTCACAAAAATATTGCTAGACTCTACATCGGGGGGGGGGGGGGGGGGGGTGAAGCCTTGGAGAAGACTTATGATGAGCTGTACACTTTGTTGAACAGAATTGCTCAAGGAAATCCAGAGTGGCACAGTGAGTCATCGAGGGGGGCAGGAAAGAGACTAGGGTTGATAGAGGTAGATGGAATGAATGCCTTGGCAACGGAGTTAGCTTCATTCCAGCATCAGATGATGACTCAGTTCAATAAATTGAGTATGAACCAACAACAGGGCCAGGTTAGTGCATTTCAGCAAGCTCCAAGTTGGTGCGAAATTTGTGGTAACAATGGCACAATGCAGAATCTTGTGGATTCAATATAGAATCAGTCAATTTTGTTGGTAATGTGCAGCGAAACAATCAAAATTTTGGAACCAGTTACAACAGAAATTGGCAGGGCCACCCGAATGTTTCTTGGGGTGGAAACCAAAAGCAGAGTTATATGCAACCTCAACAACAGCAGTATCAGCAGAGTAGGCAGAATGATGGTCAATTGAGAAGAAGCATGGAGGAAACATTGCCAAAAATCATGAAGACCCAGACTCAGTTAGCAAAAAATCAGGCGAGGATGGCAACACACTTAAAGAATCAGCAAGTGGCCACCCGCAATCTTGGAAACCAAGTGGGTCAGATAGCAGCTGCTCAAAACCTGAGAACGTAGGGGGGGTTACCAAGAGACACAAATCTTAACCCCCGGCAGATCAATGCCATCAGTCTGAGAAGCGGTAAGCAATTAGCTGATGCAGTGTCAAAAGAGCTGAGAAAGGAGGTGCAGCAGGAGTTGGTTAGACCAGGACCATCCACCAACACGGGAGAAAATCAGAGTGCTGGGCAGCAGAATGCACAACCTTTGTCGCAGCCAGCACAAAGACCACCACCACCATTCCCTCAGAAATTCAGAAAGAGCATGGAGGAGGAATGTTTCAAAAAGTTCTTTTAGAGTTTCAAAGAACTTCACATAAATTTGCCTCTTATTAATGTTTTGTAGGGAATGCCCAAGTATGCTAAATACTTGAAGGACGTGATGGCGAACAAAGATAGATTGGTGGATGTCCAGACTGTAGCACTGATTGAGCAGTGCAGTCACAGCGTATTGAGCAAGATTCCGAAGAAGCTCAAAGACGCAGGAAATTTTACCCTCCCCATACAAATTGGTAAAGATGAAGTTCTACGAACTTTGTGTGATTTAGGGGCAGCAGTTAATCTGATGCCCCTATCTTTATTCAACAACCTGGGGTTGGGAAAACTGAGGGCAACGAGGTTGATGCTGCAGCTGGCTGATAAGTCACGAGTGACACCTGATGGAATAATAGAGGACCTTCTCATCAAAGTAGGTAAGTTTATTATACCTGTTGATTTATCATCTTAGATTTTCAGGTTGATGACCAGGTACCCTTAATCTTGGGACGGCCATTCTTGGTCACCGGAGGAGCGGTGACTGATTTGAGAGCAGGGACCCTGAAAATGAGGGTCGAGGATGAAGAAGAACTCTTCCAAGTATACCAAGAAATAAACCCATCCACACACTACAGAAACCTTTGTCAGGTTAGTGTGTTGTCAGAGGATGAGTGTGGGGTGGAGGATTCCACAGGTGTATGGCCAAAGGTAATGACAAGTGTTCAGTCCGAGTCTGATAAAGGGCTTCAAATTGTGAAGAAGTTTGAGGAAGAGAGGAATAGAGTGGAGGTTGTTCCATCTAAAAATCAAAAGAAAAAGGAGATGTTTTCCTTTTCCCTTTTCCATCATTTTAAATAGAGGTACTCAGTGTACCTCGCAGTTTTGTAAGTCATTTTAGAAGAGACTTGGTACTTAGGTCAAACTTAGCATAACTTTTCACCCGCAGACAGATGGTCAAGGTGAGTGGACCATTCAGAATCTCAAGGATATGTTTAAAGCATGTGTGATTGACTTCAAGGGTAGATGGGATGATCATTTGCCTCTTATCGAGTTTGCTTACAATAACAGTTAACACTCCAACATTCAAATGGCTCTATTTGAGGCTCTTTATAGGTAGACATATAGATCACCTATCGAATGGTTTGAGGTAGGTGAAGCTACATTGATGGGGCCAGATTCAGTTCATGAGGCCATGGAGAAAGCTCAACTTATTAGTGAAAGGCTGGAAACGGCTTAGAGTCGTCAGAAGTTATATAAGGATATTAGGCAGAGAGAACATGAGTTTGAAGTTTATGATTTGCTGTTCTTAAAGGTGTCTTCCATGAAGGTAGTGATGAGGTTCATAAAGAAAGAGAAGCTTTGATTATTGGGTGTTCTTGAAGTTTTCTCCCATGAAGGTAGTGATGAGGTTCGGAAAGAAAGGGAAGCTCAGTCCCCGATTTGTTGGTCCATACTGAATTGTGAGACGTGTTGGCAAGGTGGCGTATGAGTTGGAGTTGCCATCGGAGTTAGCTTGGTGCATCTAGTTTTCCATGTCTCGTTGTTGAAGAAGTGCATTAGTGACCCGGCCTTGGTTTTTTCGGTGGAGCACATAGGTATGAAAGATAGCCTTAGCTTTGAGGAGGTTCCGACTGAGATCCTTGATCGCCAGGTTTGAATGTTGAGAAATAAAGAAGTAGCTTTAGTGAAGATTTTGTGGAGGAATCAGCTAGTTGAGGGAACTACTTGGGAAGCCGAATCAGATATGATATCTAGATGCCCGCATCTTTTCCCTTCCAATTCAGTTCCAGTATGAGGTATCAGTTTCCTCCTGAGTACTCTATTCAGTTTAATGTGAAGTTTATGTTTCTTAGTTCCTTTCATGTTTTAGCATGTATGTACGATTCATGAGTTCAGTCTAGTCATATATACCATTTCAGAGTCAGAAACTTTGTTAGATTTCAGCTTTAGTTGTTTAGTTTTTGAGATTGCAGTTCTTTCCCTAATTTTCCAATATGCTTAACCCACATTCAAGGACGAATGCTCCCAAAGGGGAGATATTGTAATATATCAAAAGTTCCTAAGATCAGTCCCATGGGTTGAAGTAGTGAAAATAGGGAAAAAATGCTTGCACGAGGTCACAGGACAAATCATCAGGTGACTCGTTAGGTCACTTGATGGATCATACCGTGATTGTGGTGAACAGCTGGAGAAGTGTTGTCATCAGGGAGTCACGATGGGTGGCTTAACGAGTCTTTATGACTCTCCACGAGTCGTGGGTTGACCAGTGGGTTGGGCAAGGTGGAAAGCAATGTTGAAATCTAGAGATCAGGATGAATAAAGGAGCGAGTCGTGGTGTCACTTCATGACTCGTCGAGTGAGCCATTGTCAGGATGGATAAAGAAGGTGTATGGAATTTTGGTGGTGGAAATGGCTCATGGGACGACCCATCAGGCCACCTTGATTTATCCAGTCCCTCATTGGGACCGGCAGTGTCACTTTTCCTGTGAAATTAATAAGAGGCATTTCTATAATTTCTAAGCTTATAAGTCCTAAACTATGTCATATTAAGCCCTGAAAAGAGTTTTTTAATGTCACGACCTGAACGTACACCCGAATAGTAAACACGGGACAAGGGACCTCGAGAGACCCCAAGTCAACCCATTGCTCATGCATTCAACTAATCTCATGTAACTAAACGAAATATTAAGCATAAACATCGAAGGAACGTAACCATGACATAGCATCAGAAAATACCAAACATTTACATAAGCTGAGTACTACTTATTTGTCCGTAAGCCTCTAATATGTAAGATGGGTTAATGGGACAATATCCCCAACTAACCCGAGCAATACTGAAACATAATCAACAGGAAAGTTCATCAAACGACCCTCAGAACATGAGCACTCACCAAGAAGCTGATGTCGTAGGCTGGGATGGACTAAGGATAAGGATGAGCCTGAGATCCGGACCCTGTATCATGATGCCCCACTATCTCGCTCAAATGGGCAGAGCCAACCCCGGCTTTCCAGGCGAGGGTCGTGCATAAGGCTTTATATCACATTTGAGGGGATCAATACCAATACATCATATCATTTACAACCCACGGTGGCACGTTGTTATGAGACACCGACGTAGTCCTTTGAATGCTGAGCTGCTCGGTCCTAGAGACGGCTCCCAAAAACAGCATATAGGCTCATACATAAATCATTAACATCATGCATAAAAATTCATTGTCTAAGATATAACATTCATCATCATTTATCCCATTTAAAACATGCTTAGCCAAGAATCAAGTCTCTTTTTATCGGCCAACATCATAAATCGATAAATCATGAAATTCGTTTCATAAATCATAAGCCATTCTTCATCATGTGGGCATTGACCAATACTTCATCATACTTAATTCTTTCAAAATATGCTCATAAACATGGGTATCTTGGATTCATTCATTTCCATAATCAATAAACTTAAAATAATAAATATTCATCATAAATCATAATTTCCGTGAACTTCTATAAATGGGAAATTTAGATTTAAAAAGATTGAAACATGATTTCGAAGAAAATAATACAAAACTTGCCCAACATGCATAATTCAATAATTAAAACCCAATTAAATCATATCCATAAAGAGAAATCACATCTTCATGCATTTGGGAAAAACCCCATGACTTGATTAGGAGGATTCATGACTTTAATCAAAATTGGGCATGGGTGAGGAAGAATTCCACCTATTTTAAAATCATACATACCTGGGAATAGATGGACTTAAAGTTCCTTGGGCACCCACAAAGAAATTGAAGAAAATTTGGGGAAGAAGACCTTGAATCTCCCAAAAACCTCTCTACAATTCTTGCATGAGAATGGGCATGCAATAGGGACTTAACTCCTCTTATCACACTCAGGAAATATTCAAAATGACGTCGTTTAGGCCTTTAGGACTTAGGGAGTTACGAAAACAACCTTATTAAAACGTAGGAAATTTCTGGTTGCCAGTCCTCACGAGGGACCTAACGAGTCGTTGCCACAGGGCATGACTCGTGTCCTTGATCCGTTGAGTCCATTACCCAAAACTCAAAGAAAACCCCACGGGTGACTTCATGAGTCGTGAGGTCAGACCATGACTCATGGTCACCTTCCGTGGCCTAAACTACCCATCCCAATATTTCCAATCCTCCGGGTTAACCACGGGTGACCTCTCGAGTCATGAGGTCTGACCACGACTCGTGGTCAGGGTCGTGGCCTCCTCGCTCAGACTTTGCCAAACCAAGTTGACCACGAGTCACTTCACGGTTCGTGGTCACTCGTCATGACTCACCTCACGAGTCATTCCGTGACCTGGTGCGAATTTTCAGTTTTTCTCCATTTTCACTTCCCAGTCTGATCCTTGGGTTCCCCGGGTATAACAATATCTGCCCCTTGGAAACATTTATCCTCGAATGTTAGAAACATGCAGAAAACTCATAAACAAGCTATCACCATATACGATTACCAATCATTTAAGTCGAAATCTGACCGAATGACTACCTCCAAGAGGTACTACCTAGCTAAGCTGAATTCAGACATGACATACATTTACCATGTCATAAAACAAACCTGCACACAGGAACTGAATGGGAAAAACTGATTAAAGGTTTTAGGGAAAACCTGGTACCTCAAACTGAAAGTAAGCCCGTAGGGAAAAAATGAGGGTATTGAGCTATCATATCTGCTTCGGCTTCCCATGTGGATCCCTCAACATTATGATTTCTCCATAACACCTTTACTGAAGCTACTTCTTTGTTCCTCAGCCTCCGAACCTATCGATCAAAGATTTCAATGGGAATTTTTTCATAACTGAGGTTGTCCTTCACTCCAATGCTGTCTACCAGAACTACCAAGGTTGGATCACCCAAGCCCTTCTTGAAAAGTGACACATGAAAGACAGGATGAACTGAAGATAGCTCCAAGGGAAAGTCCAACTCATACGAAACCTTACCAACTCTTCTCACAACCTGGTAGGGGCCAACATAGCGGGGACTGAGTTTACCTTTCTTCTGAACCGCATGACTCCCTTCATGGGAGATATCTTTAGAAATACCTAGTCGTCCACATCAAACTCCAAATATCTTCTCCTCACATCAGCATACAATTTCTGATGACTCTGAGCGGTTTTCAACCGGTCCCTTATCAATTGAACCTTCACCATCACCTCATGAACCGAATCTAGTCCTATCATAGCTGCCTCAACAACCTAGAACCATCTGATGGGAGATATACTCCTATGCTCTTTCTTCCTTATTTCAATTATTTGTATGATTTACACTCATTTAACGATGTTTAATCCACAAATGAGTGGCTAAATTCACTTCTTGCTGAGGTTAAGAACATTTGTAGTGGAATGTAATTATTGATCATCTTGGTTTTTCATCTTTTCTTTCATGGTTGTTCTATTAATTCTTGTTTTTACTGCATTAATGTTTGGCCAATATTAATGTATATGTAAAAAATCCGGTTTGTGCTCGAAAGAGAAAGAAATTGGAAAGTTGTGAATTAATAGGATATGTTCTCTTCTTAGTTTGGGAAAATTGAGAATTGATTTACCTTCAGAATAGAAATATATCTGAAAGTCGTATTAGTTAATTAAGGAATCGATTTCGTATGGCTAGAACATGAATTTCTTCTTATCGCAGAAATATAGGTGGAAGGTTCACGATTCTTAAGTTGGGTTAAATACGAGAGTTTTAATCCATAGGCAATAATTCTTGACTAGCAGCCGGAGGAAAGATTAACCAATTTGTATCAATAAATTGCTTCCCTGCATGTTCGTTTTAGCCTCAGCATGCTCATTACTATAGTTCAGACTCAATTTGTACATTTGTTTTAGATTAGTATAAATTAGGAAACAAACTCCCAAAATCTTCTTGAAACTGTTGTCTGCATTATTAGAGTTAGAGTTATTAACGCTTGATTCGATTATTACCTTGGTCCAGTCCCTGTGGGATCGATACTTGGCTACTCTAGCCATTTTACTACTTGTTCGACCACGTGCACTTGCGTGTAGGTGTTCCAAACAACCGAACAAGATTCATGCATATTTTTAAATCATGTATATGCATGTTAAATCATAAATTCATAATGGGCATATGGGTAATTCCATATCATGACTCTTAAATCATGATGGCTTTATGAACATCTAAAATAGAGGTAAAGATCATAACTTGATTCATCATAAAATATGCATAATTAGGAATAATTTAATAGAAATTGAAATCAATAATTTTATGATCGAATTAGTTGTAAAATCTGATCATGATTCATAAAATATGAAGCAAAACATCAGAAGTAATAACTCATGGAAAGATCATTAGAATTCCACAAGATTTATGATAAAACCAAATAAGATTTTTAAAGAAAACATGCATGGGTTTTGAATAGGTTAGAATGACTTAACCTATCTTAATATACATTGAAAATAACTTAAAATGACATAGTATAGGACCTTAGAGCAAAAGAATGATGAGAATACACTTAATAATTTTGCAGAAGATAATTGCTCGTCAGTCCCCAAAAGGGACCTAACGAGTTGTTTCCACCTTGCATGAGTCGTTACCTCAGTCATTGGGTACACTTCAAAATTTCACCTGCAACTCATAACGGGCCATCCCACAAGTCGTTACTGGTGACCACGACCCATGGTCACCACTCGTTATCCCCACTACCTCGACCCCCAATATTTATCTTCCTGATGACCACAATCCACTCAATGAGTCATGCTGTGTAACCATAATTTGTGGGGTCTATCCATTAGGTGTGCTACCTTTCACTTTTCCCCCTTCTTAATTCCCTTGGCCACCGCTAACCCGACGAGTCGTGGGGCCTGACCATGACTCGTGGTCATGCCCGTGATGACCCCTCTTACTACTCATTTTAACACAACCCAGTACTTCACTATGAGTCACCTCACAACTCATGGTCCTCCCCCATGGGTCACAAAATAACTCTTTTTGTGATCTGGTGTAAAATTTTTAGTTTTCTCCATTTTAACTCCTGGGTGTGATCTTTGGGCTTTTGGGGTATAACATTGACCCAACAGAGCCCAAAATGCCTCAATGGTTGTTGTGGTACACTCACATCCTCATTTTTCTCCTCATTAGCCCTTCTTATCTTTTTAAACCATGGCTTGAAGAAGCCACTTCCTTCACTTCGCTTTTCTAGGTACCATTACTAAAGAATTCTCAATCAAAATGTTGTATTTTTTATGATTCATGTGAAAAAGTTTGGAGGATTTTGTGAGAAAGATGACATTTTTTTAGAATACATTAGAGAGAGGGGGTGGGCTCCCTATAGTGATAATGGGATGAAAAAATTAGGTTTTTTTTCTTTTAAAACACCAACATGGGTCAGGTTTTACCCATGAACTGTGAAAAATTCCTTCCTGGCACCTGCCTGCGCGTTGCGGAGCCGGCTGCGTGGGCTAGCTTGCCCATCACACTGCCTTGTGTGCTACAGTGCTGGCTTTTTCCGTTGCACCCTATTTTTTACTTTTGTGCTCTTTTTGGGGATTATGTCTTAACTCATGTGCACTTGAACAAATACATTAACTCAAGAAAATCAAAATTATCTTGGGTTGTCTCCTAAGTAGTGCCTGGTTTAACATCACAACTTGACATAGGTATCTTAATTAATCTAATTTCATCAAGATACCTATTGGGCTTATGGTCACATGAAATTGCCCTCATTCAGAGGGTTTGGAATGGTATCACTAGGCAAAGATGTAATACCCCGGAAGTGCCAAGGAGTAGACCCGGGAAGCTAAGATGCAAACCTGTAGAAATTGGGGAAAACGTTGTAGGATAAGAGGAACAACGACTCGTGGTATGTAAACATGAACCATTGTAAGAAGTTGTAGTAGGAGACTAGGCCTGGTGCTAGTGTAGACAGCGAGCGTCACAACGACCCATATTTGGAAGGACGACCCATTGTCTAGAGTCGTTGCAAGGCACTGGACCTTTATAGTGTAGACGATGGATGGAAACCATGACCCGTTGTAGGATACAGTGAGTCGGGGTGAGACGCATTGTGAAGGAGTTCAAATTTACAAAAGAGGGAAAGAACAACTGGTTTAACGACTCGTTGGACCCTAGAATGACTAATCTTGTACGTTCGTGATTTGAATCCGAGATATGGTTGGGGCTGTTCATAGCATGGGAAGATACCAGGCAAGCTCTAGGTCACAAAAGCGATAACTAAAAAATCTCCCCAAGTAGGATTCGAACCTACAACCAATCGGGTCATGGTATCTTCCAACGACCCGTTTGTTCACCCATTGTGTGGTCTAGTGACCAGTTTTCAGCAAATTCAGTAAGGGCATTTCTATCATTTCTTAGTCCTAAGGACCTATACTACGTCATTTTGTGTATTTATCTGAGTGTGTTAAGATGGGTTAAATCCCTAATGCATGCCCATTCCCATGCATGAGATTTAGAGAGGTTTTAGGGAGACTCAAGGTCTTCTTCCCAAAGTTTCCATCAATTTCTTTGTGAGTATTCAAGGAACTTTGAAATCAATCCATTCCAAGGTATGTAGGGTTTAGAATGGGTGAAGTCCTTTCACACCCATGCCTAAATTTTTATTTAGATCATGAATTCTCCTATTCAAATTCTATGAGGTTTTACCCAAATGCATGAAAATGATATTTCTCTTTATAGTTATGATTTAATTGAGTTTCATTTATTGAATCATGAATAATGGGCAGGTTTTATATTATTTTCTTTAAAATCATGTTTCAAGCTTTTTAAATCTAAAATACCCATTTGATGAAGGTTCATGAAAGTTATAATTTATGATTAATATGCCATATTTTGATTTTATTGATGACGGAAAAGCATGAATTCAAGTTACCCATGTTTATGAGCATATTTTGAAAGAATTGAATATGATGAAGTATTGGGCAATGCCCATATGTTGAAGAATGATTTACGATTTATGAACGAATTGCATGATTTATTGATTTATGATGTTGGCCGATGAAAAGGGCCTTGATTCTTGGCTATGAATGTTTTAAAGGGGATCAATGATGATAAATGTTATATTTTATCCAATGAATCTTAATGCATGATGTTATTGATGTACATATGATCCTATATGCATGTTTTTGGGAGCCGTGTCTAGCACCGACCAGCCCGGCATTCAAACGACTATGCTGGTATCTCATAACCACGTGCCCCTATCTGTTTCTAATGATATGATGCATTGATAATGATCCCCTCAAATGTGATGTCACGCCTAATGCACGTCCCTCGCCTGGCAAGCCAGGGTCGGCTCTGCCCACTTGAGTGAGATAGTTGGGGCATCATGAAAGGCTCTACCATGATGGTGTTGTTTATGAAGAGTCCTCCCATTTTTCTGCATGTCTTATGCATTGTTATTTTTATGTTATTGGCTCAAGTTATGTTTTGATAAAATTTACTTACAATTATTATAATGAATGGTTTATGAATGATTTGAAAGTCTTGAGCCTTATGTTTTCTTATGAAGTTTATGATACAAGCATGATGTCCTTCTCCTATGCTTATTTATGATTTTATGTTACTTTTAAATGTCCATTTTACTTACCTTGCATACTCGGTACATTCCACATACTGACCGCATACTTTCTATGCTGTATCATTTCATGATACAGGGTTCGGATATCATGCTTATCTTCATCCTTGGTCCATCTCAGCTTACGCTCTCAGCTTATTGGTGATTCCTCATGTTCCTAGGGCCATTTGAAAGACTTTTAGGTTATCTTTGTGTTTTCAGTATTGTTCGGGTTAGTTTGGGATGTTGTCCCTTAACCCGTCATATGTAGTAGAGGCTTTCAGACAAGTATGTAGTACTCAGCCTATGTGTATGTCTAGTATTTTCTAATGTTATGCTATGAATACGTTTCCACTATGTTTTATGTTTAGCATTCCGTTTATTTAAATGAGATTAGCTATATGCATGTGCAATGGATCGACTTGGGTCTCTCGGAGTCCCTTGTCTCGTTTCTAGGATTCGGTTGTACGTCCGGGTCGTGACAAACTTGGTATCAAAGCAATAGGTTTGAAGTGTCCTAAGGTGTCTGAAATCCGCGTTAAGTAAAGTCTTTTTCATGGGTGTGAAACACGCCACACTTCTGACGAATAGGCTACTAGACATTTAGGAAATATTTCCTTCTTTCGTGTTCTATGTCGTGCGATGAAAAGTCTCTCCATCCTTCTAATTCGTGCAATATGCGATTGCAAAATTATGACTCCTAGAAGAATGAACAGAAGGAGGAATGGAAATTATGAGGGCCACGGGGGTGGAAATGACCATGGGCATCAGCGAGACCCACCTGTTAAGGAGCCCCAAGCACCAGAGTCAGTGCCCACACAGAGTTTCGGGCAGGTATTTAGATGTTGGCGTAGGCCTTGACTGCCCAGGTCAACCAGCAGGCCGTTACGTAGGTCCCATAAAATGGCAATGCAGCGGCGGCTCGGATTAGAGTCTTCTTGAGGATGAACCCTCTAGTGTTCACGGGATCAAAGGTGGACTAGGATCGAAACGAGTTCATTGAAGGGATCTTGAAGGTCACTCAGGTTATGGGGGTAAAAAACTGGTAGTGTGTTGACTTGGCCTCTTATCAGCTAAAAGAGGTCGCTCATATTTGGTGATAGCAATGGAAGGTGTCCGGCTGGTTCGGTATAGGTAAAAACCGACACGCAAGTGCACGTGGTCAAACAAGTAATAAAGTGGATAAGTAAGCCAAGTATCGATCCAAGGAGACTCTGGATAAGTAAAATTGCCTAAGTACACTATATTCTTAACTTACTTCTAATTATGCTAACAACAACGTAACCAACAGTTAAATAAGTTTGTGTTTATAAATTATATATACTAAAACTATAACAATTATTTACTGTGAATTGAAACTATGGATATGAGCATGCCAAGGTTAAGAACAAGCAATGAATTTGACGATAATCACAATTTGGTTAATCTTTTCTTCATGTTGCTAGCCAAGAACATTAGCCTAGAAATTAAAACTCTCGTATTTAATTTCACTTTAGAATCATAAACCATTCGTCTACATTTCTGTGATCAAATGCAATTTATCACCTAGCACTACAATTCCGGTTCCTAAATTGACTAATACGGCTTTCAAGTATATTTCTATCAGGAAAGCACATCAAAACCCAATTTTCCCAAATCAAGTTAAGAACAATACCCTATTAATTCACAACTTTCCAATTTAGTGCTCTCTCGAGTGAAATTGGACTTTTTAGATGTACATTAATGTCGGCCACACACTAATGCAGTAAGAACAAGAATTAATAGAACAACATAGAAGAAGAAGAAGAAAACCATATCATTAACAATCAAAATTCATCACCATTGTTCAAAACCTTAGCAAGGAAGAGAATTAGCCACTCATTTGTGGATTAATCATCCTAAAACAAGTGTAAATCATACATACAATTGATTGAAAGAAGAAAGGAAGAGAAGAAATCCCTTAGCTTTTTCGTCCCTCAACTGCTTCTAACCCACGTCCTTGCTCCACCAAGTCTGAATTAATTAAAATAAACCTAAGTGTGCTATTTATACTAGTGGGAATTTTTCTCGGAATAACAAGCAACGTGTCACGGAGGTCAACGCGGAGCACTGCCTCCGTGACACGGCGTGGACGCGGACCCTTGATGGAATTCCAGGGTCCGGGAATATAGCCTCAACGTGGCACGGAGGCCAACGCGGAGGCTTATCTCCGTGACACGGAGCTGTCGCGAGGCCTTACTGGAAATTGCCATTTAATGTACCCTCCAGGCAGTGTACCTCCGTGATGGTAGCGTGGCACGGCTCCATCGCGGAGCCCCTTTACTTTGCGCATTCCAACGTCTTTTCCATGCTCGCATCCAAGTCCAACTCCGATATAATTCCAACATGCATTTTAGCTCCTAAAAATCATATTTTCCTGCAAAACAATGCTAATCATGTTGGTTAGTATAAATTCACATTTTATTACCAATTACATGAAAATGTATACACATTGCATAACAAACAAGGCGAAAATGATACGTTTGAGTATCACTTGGGCATATAAATCTGCCCAAGATCAGAAGGATAGCAGGGCAGTGGAAGTGGGCCCTATCAGTTGGGATGAGTTCCACATAGCCTTTCTCAAAGACAGGTTCTTCCCTCAGGAGATGAGGGAATTGAAAGCAGCTGAGTTTGTTAACCTCAAGCAGGGAAAGATGATAGTGTTGGTGTATTCGCTTGAGTTCACTCATTTGTCGAAATACGCCCCAGAGTTAGTTATGGATCAGAGGGCACGGGTGTGCTGATTTGATCATGGTGTGGCTGGTTATTTAGACAAGGATTGCACGACTACCATACTTCACTAGGATATGGAGGTGGCTTATGAGAGGGAGAGGGAGGCAAAGAGGGCTCGGACGGATAGTCGTGGGTTTTCGCAGCAGAGGTCCGACAGTGGCTACCGTCAACAGTTTCAACAGAGGTCACTAGCCCAAGCACCATCATCAGCTAGTGTTCCACTCATACCCAAGGGTGAATAGAGGAGCAAGGCTTCATGGTAGAGGGATCAGAGGGACACCCAGTTTGAGTATGCCTCTCCATCCTACGGGAAGTGGGGAAAGAGTCACAACGGGGAGTGCCTGCTCATTCAGATATTTGTTATGGGTGTGGTAGATTTGGGCACATGCGTCGAGCTTGCCCATATGCTAGAGAGGTGATGATAGGGTTCGCGCATAGACCACCAGGACAGCAGCAGCTCCAGCCTGTTCCGCTCCGTAGGGAGCATCGATTAGTGGGGTTGGTGGATAACACAAAAATCGATTCTATGCCCTTGAGTCATGCCAGAAGTAGGAGGGGCTTTGCCAGACATGGTTACTTGTATGTTGCGTGTCTCTCATATTGTTATTTATGCCTTGCTAGATTCGGGAGCTACCTTGTCTTTTATGACTCCTTACGTTGCTAGTATCCTTGGAGTTAGTCCCGAGACCTTTTCAGAACCATTTTCAGTTTTGACCTCTGTTGGTGATTCGGTCATATCTAGCAAGTATATAGGGAATTCCCAATCACTGTGCTGCATAAGGTTACATCCGCAGACCTTGTAGAGTTATCCATGATTGACTTTGACGTTATTCTTGGCATGGATTGGTTGTTTTCATGTTATGATTTGATTAATTGTAGGACCCGTTCGGTGGTATTTAATTTTCTGGGTGAGTCAGTGTTGGAGTGGAAGGGTGGTTCGGTGGTACCAGCAGGTCAGTTTATTTCCTACCTTAAGGATAGGAAGATGATCTCTAAAGGTTGTATGTACCACCTAGTTAGGGTTAAGGATGTGGAGTCCGATAAATCAACTATTCAGTCAGTTCTGGTGGTGTGCGAATATTCGGAGGTGTTTCCTAATGATTTGTTCGGTGTTCCTCCGGAGAGGGAAATTGATTTCAGTATTGATCTATTACCTGATACACCGCCTATCTCTATTCCTCCCTACAAGTTGGCCCCAGCTGAACTAAAGGAATTGAAGGATCAGTAAAAAGGACCTGTTGGATAAGGGTTTCATTAGACCGAGGCAGTATCTATCGGGTGCACTAGTTCTATTTGTTCGAAAGAAGGACGATTCCCTTCGAATGTGTATTGACTATCAGAAGTTGAACAAGGTTACTGTTAAGAACAAGTACCCCTTACCCAAGATTGATGATTTGTTTGACCAGCTTCAAGGTGCCAAGTGCTTCTCCAAGATTAATCACAGGTCCGGGTATCACCAGCTCAGAGTTCGGGAGAGTGACATCCCGAAGACCGCTTTCAGGACTCGGTATGGTCACTACAAATTTGTTGTTATGTCCTTCGGACTAACCAATGCCCCAACAGATTTTATGGATTTAATGAAAAGGGTGTTCATGGAATATATGGATATGTTCGTGATCGTGTTCATCGATGACATTCGTATATACTCCCTGAACGAGGAGGAGCATGCCACTAATTTGAGAATAGTGTTGCAAACCCTCAAGGATCGTCAGTTGTATGCAAATTTTACCAAGTGTGGATTTTGGCTAAACTCAATGGCATTTTTGGGTCATGTGGTATCAAGCGAAGTAATAAGGGTTGATTCCCAGAAGATCGAGGTGGTGAAGAATTTTCCTAGAACGGTGAATCCTTCAGAAATACAGAGTTTCTTGGGCTTAATAGGCTACTACCGAAGAATTTTTGAGGGCTTTTCATCAATTGTAGCCCCATTGACCAGGTTGACTCAGAAAAAGGTGAAGTTCCAATGGTCGAATGCTTGCGAGAAGAGCTTCCAAGAGTTGAAGACCCGACTCACTTCAACACTAGTGTTGACTTTACCCAAGGGCACTGATGGCTTTGTAGTGTATTATGATGCTTCGAGATTGGACTAGGATGTGTGTTGATGTAGCGTGGGAAGGTAATAGCATATTCCTCGAGATAGTTCATAGTTCATGAAAAGAATTACCCGACCCATGACCTTGAGTTGGCCGTGGTGGTGTTTTCATTTAAGATATGGCGGCATTACTTGTATGAGGGGCATGTGGATGTATTTACGGATCACAGGAGCTTGCAATATGTGTTCACACAGAAGGATCTAAATCTTCGGCAAATGAGGTGGTTAGAGTTACTAAAGGACTACGACATGAGTGTCCTCTATCACCCAAGCAAGGCTAATGTGGTTGCAGATGCTCCTAGTAGGCTCTCTATAGAGAGTGTGTCCCACGTGGATGAGGGAATGAATGAATTGGTGAGACACGTCCATCGACTTGCAAGGTTCATAGTTAGATTTATCGACTCGACCGATGGCGTTGTTGTTGTGCAGAATGGGGCAAAATCATCCTTTGTGGATGATGTCAAGTCTAAGCAAGATGAGGATCCAATTTTGAGGAAGCTGAAGGAGGCGGTGCGGAGTCAGAAGGTGGAGGTTTTCTCCCAAGGGGGGGATGGTGTGCTACGATACCAAGGTATTCTGTGTCTCAGATATTGATGATTTGAGAGTTCGAATAATGCAGGAGGCACATGGTACCAGATATTCCATTCACCCAAGATCCACAAAGATTTATCGGGACTTGGGAGAAATCTATTGGTGGGATGGTATGAAGATGGATATTGTGGAGTTTGTAGTTAAGTGTCCAAACTGTCAGCAAGTGAAAGTTGAGCATCAAAGGTCGAGAGGTGTACTTCAGGATATCAGCACCCACTTGGAAGTGGGAAGAAGTTAATATGGATTTCATTACAGGTCTACCTCATACTCGCCGTCAATACGACTCCATTTGGGTGGTGGTCGATAGGTTAACCATTTAAAGTACCCTCCAGGCAGTGTACCTCCGCGATGGTAGCGTGGCACGGCTCCATCGCGGAGCCCCTTTACTTTGCGCATTCCAACGTCTTTTCCATGCTCGCATCCAAGTCCAACTCCGATATAATTCCAACATGCATTTTAGCTCCTAAAAATCATATTTTCCTGCAAAACAATACTAATCATTTTGGTTAGTATAAATTCACATTTTATTACCAATTACATGAAAATGTATACACATTGCATAACAAACAAGGCGAAAATGATACGTTTGAGTATCACTTAGGCATATATATCTGCCCAAGATCACTTACCCCACACTTAAATCCTTGTTCGTCCTCGAACAACACATACACAACTCATGCAAATTACATCCCAACCTTTGTCACTATGGTGCGACAATTTATGCTACGGTCATCCCGATTATTCAATTTTTGCAAATCATCAAGAAAACATGCATGGTCTTAACAATGCAATGACCTTTAATACATCAAGACTTCCTAGACTTTAAGAATCGACTCTCGATATTGGTAAACTCATGCAAATCAGCTAATCAAGATATCCGACACGAAAATCAATCTTTCATCAAGCATGTGCCCTCACAACTCAAGAGAATCTTCCCCTTTTATGTTCATGCAACACACAAACATTCAAGTAGGTGCGTGTAAAAACTAATTTCACTATCTCTCCCAAAAGAATTCACATGCATCATGTCATGACCCATAGGCTTGCCCTTAGTGTATTACTCCACTAATATAAAGAAATGCAATGTAAGATCACGTAGGACTTTAATGGGTTGTAATGGAAGCTATGGAACTAGTATATATTGGATTAGCCAATAATAGTCACTAGCATCCTTAAGCGCCTTTTCAACACATTCCCATCGACTCATGGATATTGTTCTTCTTTTTCTCTTTTTCATCATCCCATTCATGCTTGTTTACTTTTGTATGGCCCATTTCTGCGAACACACTTGACACAACAACAAAGGGTTTTCATGCACCTTTATTATCATTTCATTATACCAAGTGCCTCTTCAACCTCTTCTTTTCTTTCTTCACTCTGCTTTTCTTTTCTTTCCACTCTTCTCACTCTTTGACACTTCGGGAAAATTTTTCTTTTCTTCTTAAGCGCTTAAGTGTTTTGTATAGACTTTACGGCTAATGAAAAGAAGGAATAAAGCTTAGTTTATACAATTTTGGACAAAAGAAAGAAATAATCGGCTAAAGGCTCAACGGGTTGACTAGGGTATACAGTCACATAAAAAGGTAGCGTATGACAAGAAAAAAATAGAAACGCTCGGTTAAACAAAGAAATGCCTACATCCTTTCCAACACTACACCTCCTTCATTTCGTTTTGCACACACACTAGGCAAGTTCTAGACACTTCACAATAGCATGGAATAACAATACTTCACTTCACACTTATTGCACATGCTTGATTCAAGATGCATTCACAGACTCTTTGATTAACCAATTAGATGAATTCAAAATTAAGCCTCAATCACACCGAATCGAAATCTACAGCCTAGGTAGCTCAACATATTTACAAAATTGCATGCTTTCAAATGAATCACTTTTACATTTTGAATATCAGTTACAACACGCAACCAAAATTTCACAACCATTTAGTAACTACAGGTTCAGTGATGCAATCCACCAAAGAAAAAACTGAAAACAAATTAAAAATCCTACTCCTATCGACTACATTTCCCTTAAGACGGTCGTCATCCATCCATCATAGGGAACGGTCACTAACTATGACATCGGTTCAATGGGACTATTCTCGGTAAAAGAACCGAAAACAAACTCCGAGAAACCCAAAATAAAAATCGAAAAATTTTTGCAAAACATCGATCATGTCGATGGAAAATTTTTTACAAAATATTTTGATAAGTGCAAAATATTTTCGCAACAAATTTGAAAAATATCGATCATTTCGATAAGAAAGAAATATTTACAAAATATTTACAAAATATTTACACCGGAAACCACAACTTTTCATAACACACATCATTAACCACAAAAATATATACAGATACAACACAAATCAGTTCACAACCACAGGGAAACATAAAAACATACATGCACAACAAGGGAAAGAGCATACAACAGATTAGCCTAAGTCCCAGCACCTAGCTACTCCCCACCCCACACTTCAATCGAACACTGTCCCCAGTGTTCACAAAAATTAAGATCACAAAATTTCGGGTGGTGGAACTCCCTGATCAGTCGAAATATTCGACTTCTTCATCCGGTGCTGCTGCCTCATCGCCCATGTCCGAGTCAGCTCCATCGTCGTCATCGGACTCCACATCGGAGTCCTCCCAACGTGTCTCCTCGTCTGTGGGGACATCATCATCAGTAGGCTCAACGAAGGCTGGTCCCACTCGGCATAAGGCTCTGGCGTTCTCGCCAAATGGGTAATCCAGCTCCAACTGCCATAACTCTTCCTCGGTGGCTGGTCTCCCACCAATCCGTAGCTGAAGCATCTGCATGCCAAACGTACGTGCCATGTACTGATCATCACGAGCATGTCGCTCACCCAGTGTCAGCACTGGCCCATGTGTGGTGTCGGGGGCCTTAGTTTTTGTCACATCAAGGGCCCTCCGCTCCAACTGCGGGATGTAATCCAAAGCCTCTTCCTCGACATCGAGGCCTCGGAGGAAGGTGGTGATGAGTCCGCCGAACCCATATTTGTGGCCCTGGTGTAGTCGGGCTCTCTTCATGGCGGATATGATAACCGCCCCAACATTAATCTCCAGCCCTTTCATAAGGGCATACACCAAGAAGACACGGTCCCGGGTCACATCCGTCATGTGAAGCCCCGAGATCAAGCACGAACAAACTATTTTCAGCCAAATTCTTGCCTCCCTGTTCATCTGCGAATAAGGCAGAGTCTGGTGATAACCCCTCTCCTTATGTCTGCTCCATTGGGCTGTGGATTGAGCCCCACACAAGGTACGTCTGATGTCGGCGTATGGTGGGGTGATGTTCAGCTGGCGGAGAACGTGGGCGTCTGTGTCCCGCGCTCCAACGAAGGCATTAAATTGCTGGGGTTCCAGAGTGACGATCTGCCCTCTGATTTTTATTGTGTGGCTTCTGATGGCCGGGTTCCAATTTGCATAGAACTCCCGGACCAAATGTAGGTTGCACTCCTTGGGCTCCTGAAATATAAAGCTGAGCCCAGCTGCCTCAATCCTTTGCACAATACTGGGGAACTCCTGTGCTAGTGGTTCCCGTGCAATATGCTCCTCCGGGAAGTACTTGCTTTCCTTATGTTTAGCGTACCACTTCTTTCCTTCCTCGGTTACCCACCTCGTTCCGTATTGGCGGCGTTGGCCACGCGGAACAGCTGGTGCAGCTGGGACTGCGGTGCCCAATCTCATTCGCTTTCTCCCGGTGCCTGAAGTAGAAGCACCTTTACCCTTATCCTGCCTACTTGCCATTGTACCTGCCAACATCAATAAACAAGCACAATGTCAAGCTAAATGCATATTAGCTCCGGCTAAGGTCGGGTTAAACTAAGTTCACCCCACACTTTGTCCTTAGCTACTTTTACGATACTATGGCAAGGATTACTTTATTTACAATAAAACAAATAACTTTACAATTTATTGCTTAGTGCGTTCACAAAAATTTCGACAGCATAACTTTTAGCGTACTACTCAGACTTCATACAGCTAATCCCAATCCTACTATCGCTAGCAATTCAACCATCGCACTTAGCAAGGAAAACAACAAACAAAAACAACGACAAAAATTCTATATATATACGAATCTGAATAATCAAACAAATTTGAACAATTTTCGCACTTTCCCCAAAAATTCGAGAATTCGTCGTCTTTTACATTCAAACAATATTTACACGACTTATCTCACTTCACAACCACACCCCGGCATCTAATTCACCAATTTATCAAGTTACCCAATTCAATTTCAACAACCCAAGCCCTAGAATTCAATTTTACACTCAATTTCGAATAATTCATGTAATCGACAAGTTCAAACGCTAATTACAACATTTCGAACACTCATCAATCAACAAATAATTCAATTTCATGCTCAATTGCTACTTAGGAGGATATATCTCACCTCACATACTCAAATTCGAGTGGAATCGACAAAAATTTGAGAAAAACGAGGAAAACATACCTTTAAATTGAATACCCGAAGAAACTTGACGATTTCCTTGCCTAGTACCGTGGCACGGTGGTTGGGGGAGGGAATTAGGGAGTTTGGTCACGGAGAAGAGAAAAAATGAAGGAAAAGAGGGCAAAAATCGGGGTTAAAAAGAAGAAAAACACGCGGGTCACCCTGCAACCCGGTGTGACCCGGCACCAAATATAACGCAACGTGTCACGGAGGGTAACGCGGAGCCCCTCCTCCGTGACACGGAGCCAACGCGTTGGCTCACTGGAAATTTTTTAAAAATCCGGATTTAACTTCAACGTGTCACGGAGGGTAACGCGGTGCCCTCCCTCCGTGACACGGAGCCAACGCCCCAGTGCACTGTCTCTTCATTTTAATTATTTTTTCATACCTTGCCTTTTTCTTCCCGATTCCATGCATATTTTTCTCCGTTAGACCTGGAAATCACCTCACTAAACAAAATTGGTTAGATTAATAGATTTCCCTAACTAAAATGAAAAATATTAACTAAAAACGAAAAATATATACCAAATCAAGAAAAGAAAAATAAAAATAAAAATTGTTTACACTTTACAAAAAGAAGAAAAAAAAAATATTTTCCACGGGTTGCCTCCCATGCAGCGCCTGGTTTACCGTCGTGGCTCGACGTACCAAGTTTCACCACTTTTTCCTCCACCTTGAGGATATGAATCTCACCCCTAATTTCTTTTCTAATTTCCTCTTATGTTCTAGGGGTGGTGGTGAAAAATTGTAAGGACCAAGTAGTAGATGTTGCCTTTTGCACTTGTTGGCCCTCAAGTAAGCGAAGTCATTTTGGCTCTCTGAGTTAGCGAATTTCAAAATATACGGGGCTTGATCCTCCTCTAGACACTTCTCTATAAGCTTGGAAGACTCTATTTCTATGTTGACCACCAAACTTAATGTAGAAAAATGCTTCGAGTGTGATCTCATAAACCTCAATTCTGAAACTGCATTATGCTTGACCTCCTTACTTGTATAATCCTTCTCAGCATCGACATCCATCTGTCCATTAATGTCCAATGGGGGATCCTCTATCTCTTCTTCCGTGAATGGATTTTCCATAAGTGTGAGCCCATCACGGGGACACTCAAGAGATTCTAATTGCTGGGCTTCATCCAAGAATTCACCCTTGTCTTCCTCTTGAAGTTCCTCTCGAATATCGACTAAAGTTGTTACCTGCAATTTATCACAAGCTTCAGCTTCAGCGATCATCTCCGTGAATTTGATGCTCATTCTTTCTAGAGCCTCTGCATTCTCTTCTTGCTGAATTCTCAATACTGCCATCGCCTCCTTCATTGCTTCTGATTGCTCCAAGAGTTATTTCATCATGTCTTCTATTCGAGCTTGGCGTCCCAAGTCCTCATTTTCAGCATGCCTATATTCAGGAAAAACAACAGAAGGATCATAGTAGGGGCTTGGGGGATGGGAATATGCATTCGGACAGCCATCCCAATGGCCATCTTGACCACCACATATATTGCACGTGTCACAATGTTGCCACGAGTGGTGTCCTCCACAATTCAGACAAGATTCACTAAAATATGAGTATCCACCATTGAAACCATTTATATTCCACGATGTCATGTCAATAAGGGTATTCGAAAAAGAAAAAGTAAAATGCAAAAGAATTAAAACAAATACTAAGACTAAATTGTCAGCACTGAAGAAAATAAAATAAAAATACAGTAAATTGACACTTAATACAATTTCACCAATTGCCTAGTCTCCCCGGCAACGGCGCAAAAAACTTGTCCGGCTGGTTCGGTATAGGTAAAAACCGACATGCAAGTGCACATGGTCAAACAAGTAATAAAGTGGCTAAGTAAGCCAAGTATCGATCCAAGGAGACTCTGGATAAGTAAAATTGCCTAAGTACACTAATTCTTATCTTACTTCTAATTATGCTAACAACAATGTAACCAACAGTTAAATAAGTTTTTGTTTATAAATTATATATACTAAAACTATTAACAATTATTTACTGTGAATTGAAACTATGGATATGAGCATGCCAAGGTTAAGAACAAGCAATGAATTTAACGATAATCACAATTTGGTTAATCTTTTCTTCATGTTGCTAGCCAAGAACATTAGCCTAGAAATTAAAACTCTCGTGTTTTATTTCACTTTAGAATCATAAACCATTCGTCTACATTTCTGTGATCAAATGCAATTTATGACCTAGCACTACAATTCCGGTTCCTAAATTGACTAATACGGCTTTCAAGTATATTTCTATCAGGAAAGCACATCAAAACCCAATTTTCCCAAATCAAGTTAAGAACAATACGCTATTAATTCACAACTTTCCAATTTCGTGCTCTCTCGAGTGAAATTGGACTTTTTAGATGTACATTAATGTCGGCCACACACTAATGCAGTAAGAACAAGAATTAATAGAACAACATAGAAGAAGAAGAAGAAAACCATATCATTAACAATCAAAATTCATCACCATTGTTCAAAACCTTAGCAAGGAAAAGAATTAGCCACTCATTTGTGGATTAATCATCCTAAAACAAGTGTAAATCATACATACAATTGATTGAAAGAAGAAAGGAAGAGAAGAAATCCCTTAGCTTTTTCGTCCCTCAACTGCTTCTAACCCACGTCCTTGCTCCACCAAGTCTGAATTAATTAAAATAAACCTAAGTGTGCTATTTATACTAGTGGGAATTTTTCCCGGAATAACAAGCAACGTGTCACGGAGGCCAACGCGGAGCACTGCCTCCGTGATACGGCGTGGACGCGGACCCTTACTGGAATTCCAGGGTCCGGGAATATAGCCTCAACGTGGCACGGAGGCCAACGCGGAGGCTTATCTCCGTGCCACAAAGCTGTCGTGAGGCCTTTCTGGAAATTGCCATTTAAAGTACCCTCCAGGCAGTGTACCTCCGCGATGGTAGCGTGGCACGGCTCCATCGCGGAGCCCCTTTACTTTGCGCATTCCAACGTCTTTTCCATGCTCTCATCCAAGTCCAACTCCGATATAATTCCAACATGCATTTTAGCTCCTAAAAATCATATTTTCCTGCAAAACAATGTTAATCATGTTGGTTAGTATAAATTCACATTTTATTACCAATTACATGAAAATGTATACACATTGCATAACAAACAAGGCGAAAATGATACGTTTGAGTATCACTTGGGCATATAAATCTGCCAAGATCTGAAGGACAGCAGGGCAGTGGAAGTGGGCCCTATCAGTTGGGATGAGTTCCACATAGCCTTTCTCAAAGACAGGTTCTTCCCTCAGAAGATGAGGGAATTGAAAGCAGCTGAGTTTGTTAATCTCAAGCAGGGAAAGATGATAGTGTTGGAGTATTCGCTTGAGTTCACTCATTTGTCGAAATACGCCCCAGAGTTAGTTATGCATCAGAGGGCACGGGTGTGCTGATTTGATCATGGTGTGGCTGGTTATTTAGACAAGGATTGCAGGACTACCATACTTCACCAGGATATGGAGGTGGCTTATGAGAGGGAGAGGGAGGCAAAGAGGGCTCGGACGGATAGTCGTGGGTTTTCACAGCAGAGGTCCGACAGTGGCTACCGTCCACAGTTTCAACAGAGGTCACTAGCCCAAGCACCATCATCAGCTAGTGTTCCACTCACACCCAAGGGTGATTAGAGGAGCAAGGCTTCATGGTCGAGGGATCAGAGGGACACCCAGACAGAGTATGCCTCTCCATCCTACGGGAAGTGGGGAAAGAGTCACAACGGGGAGTGCCTTCTCATTCAGATATTTGTTATGGGTGTGGTAGATCTGTTCACATGCGTCGAGCTTGCCCATATGCTAGAGAGGGTGATGATAGGGTTCGCGCATAGACCACCAGGACAGCAACAGCTCCAGCCTGTTCCGATCCGCAGGGAGCATCGATTAGTGGGGTTGATGGATAACACAAAAATCGATTCTATGCCCTTGAGTCACGCCAGAAGTAGGAGGGGCTTTGCCAGACATGGTTACTGGTATGTTGCGTGTCTCTCATATTGTTATTTATGCCTTGCTAGATTCGGGAGCTACCTTGTCTTTTATGACTCCTTACATTACTAGTATCCTTGGAGTTAGTCCCGAGACCTTTTCAGAACCATTTTCAATTTTGACCTCTGTTGGTGATTCGGTCATATCTAGCAAGTATATAGGGAATTCCCGATCACTGTGCTGCATAAGGTTACATCCGCAGACCTTGTAGAGTTATCCATGATTGAATTTGATGTTATTCTTGGCATGGATTGGTTGTTTTCATGTTATGCTTTGATTAATTATAGGACCCGTTCGGTGGTATTTCATTTTCTGGGTGAGTCAGTGTTGGAGTGGAAGGGTGATTCGGTGGTACTAGCAGGTCAGTTTATTTTCTACCTTAACAATAGGAAGATGATCTCTAAAGGTTGTATGTACCACCTAGTTAGGGTTAAGGATGTGGAGTCCGATAAATCAACTATTCAGTCAGTTCTGGTGGTGTACGAATATTCGGAGGTGTTTCCTAATGATTTGCTCGGTGTTCCTCCGGAGAGGGAAATTGATTTCAGTATTGATCTATTACCTGATACACCGCCTATCTCTATTCCTCCCTACAAGTTGGCCTCAGCTGAACTAAAGGAATTGAAGGATCAGTTAAAGGACCTGTTGGATAAGGGTTTCATTAGATCGAGGCAGTATCTATCGGGTGCACTAGTTCTATTTGTTCGAAAGAAGGACGATTCCCTTCGAATGTGTATTGACTATCAGAAGTAGAACAAGGTTACTGTTAAGAACAAGTACCCCTTACCCAAGATCGATGATTTGTTTGACCAGCTTCAAGGTGCCAAGTGCTTCTCCAAGATTGATCACAGGTCCGGGTATCACCAGCTCAGAGTTTGGGAGAGTGACATCCCGAAGACCGCTTTCAGGACTCGGTATGGTCACTACGAATTTGTTGTTATGTCCTTCGGACTAACCAATGCCCCAACAGATTTTATGGATTTAATGAAAAGGGTGTTCATGGAATATATGGATATGTTCGTGATCGTGTTCATCGATGACATTCGTATATACTCCCTGAGCGAGGAGGAGCATGGCACTAATTTGAGAATAGTGTTGCAAACCCTCAAGGATCGTCAGTTGTATGCAAATTTTACCAAGTGTGGATTTTGGCTAAACTCAATGGCATTTTTGGGTCATGTGGTATCAAGCGAAGTCATAAGGGTTGATTCCCAGAAGATCGAGGTGGTGAAGAATTTTCCTAGAACGGTGAATCCTTCTGAAATTTAGAGTTTCTTGGGCTTAATAGGCTACTACCGAAGACTTTTTGAGGGCTTTTCATCAATTGTAGCCCCATTGACCAGGTTGACTCAGAAAAAGGTGAAGTTCCAATGGTCGAATGCTTGCGAGAAGAGCTTCCAAGAGTTGAAGACCCGACTCACTTCAACACTAGTGTTGACTTTACCCAAGGGCACTGATGGCTTTGTAGTGTATTATGATCCTTCGAGATCGGACTAGGATGTGTGTTGATGTAGCGTGGGAAGGTAATAGCATATTCCTCGAGATAGTTGATAGTTCATGAAAAGAATTACCCGACCCATGACCTTGAGTTGGCCGTGGTGGTGTTTTCATTTAAGATATGGCGGCATTACTTGTATGAGGGGCATGTGGATGTATTTACGGATCACAGGAGCTTGCAATATGTGTTCACATAGAAGGATCTAAATCTTCGGCAAATGAGGTGGTTAGAGTTACTAAAGGACTATGACATGAGTGTCCTCTATCACCCAAGCAAGGCTAATGTGGTTGCAGATGCTCTTAGTAGGCTCTCTATAGAGAGTGTTTCCCACGTGGATGAGGGAAAGAATGAATTGGTGAGACACGTCCATCGACTTGCAAGGTTCATAGTTAGATTTATCGACTCGACCGATGGCGTTGTTGTTGTGCAGAATGGGGCAAAATCATCCTGTGTGGTTGATGTCAAGTCTAAGCAAGATGAGGATCCAATTATAAGGAAGCTGAAGGAGGCAGTGCGGAGTCAGAAGGTGGAGGTTTTCTCCCAAGGGGGGGATGGTGTGCTACGATACCAAGGTCGTCTGTGTCTCAGATATTTATGATTTGAGAGTTCGAATAATGCAGGAGGCACATGGTACCAGATATTCCATTCACCCAAGATCCACAAAGATTTATCGGGACTTGGGAGAAATCTATTGGTGGGATGGTATGAAGATGGATATTGTGGAGTTTGTAGTTAAGTGCCCAAACTGTCAGCAAGTGAAAGTTGAGCATCAAAGGTCGAGAGGTGTACTTCAGGATATCAGCACCCACTTGGAAGTGGGAAGAAATTAATATGGATTTCATTACAGGTCTACCTCATACTCGCCGTCAATACGACTCCATTTGGGTGGTGGTCGATAGGTTAACCAAGGCTGCACACTTTTTACCGATCAAGACCACGGATTTAGCAGATGATTATGCTAAGTTGTATGTTCGGGAGTTGGTTCTACTTCATGGAGTGTCCTTGTCTATTGTTTCAGATCGAGGTACTCTGTTTACCTCACAATTCTAGCATTCTTCTCAAAAGGAACTTGGGACACAAGTTAAACTCAGTATAGCCTTACATCCGCAAACAGACGTCTAGGCAGAATGAACCATTCAGACCCTCGAGGATATGTTGAGGGCGTGTGTTATGGATTTCAAAGGTTGTTGGGATGATCATTTTCCCTTGATTGAATTTGCCTATAATAATAGCTATCACTCCAGTATCCTGATGGCACCATTTGAGGCTCTTTACGGGCGAAGGTGTAGATCGCCCATCGGTTGGTTTGAGTTTGGCGAGGAAGCCATGATAGGACCAGATTCAGTTCATGAGGCCATGGTAAAGATCCAGTTGATAAGGGACCAGTTCAAAACTGCTCAGAGTCGTTAGAAATCATATGCTCATGTGAGCAGAAGGGATCTGGAGTTTGATGTGGACGATTGGGTATTTCTAAAGGTATCTACCATGAAGGAAGTCATGCGGTTCAGAATGATTCGTAATGAAAGGGAAACTCAGTCCCCGCTATGTTGGTCCCTACTGGGTTGTGAGAAGAGTTCGTAAGGTGGCATATGAGTTGAACTTGCCATCGGAGTTATCTTCAGTTCATCCCATCTTTCATGTATCGCTTTTGAAAAAGTGCTTGGGTGACCCAGCCTTGGTAGTCCCGGTGGACAGCGTTGGGGTAAAAGATAACCTCAGTTATGAAGAAATTCTCGTTGAAATCTTGGATTGTCAGGTTTGGAAATTGAGAAACAAAGAAGTAGCTTCAGTTAAGGTTTTATGGAGAAATAAGCATGTTGAGGGAGCTACGTGGGAAGCCAAAGTGGATATGATGGCTAGATACCTATATTTGTTCTCTACCAGCTCGGTTTCGACTTTGAGATACCAATTTTTTCCCTATGACTCTATCTAGTTTTCATGTTCAGGTCATGTGTACAAGTTTCATTTATGTGTATGAATGTGTATGTGAAGTATGAGATTAGTTCAGCTATGTGGTTTTATTTGGAGGTAATTATTCTATGAAAATTCCGTTAAAATGATCAGTATATGGCTATGATAAATTGTATGTTTCTGTTTGCTGCTTGTTTCCTACATTTAAGGACGAATGTTCCCAATGGGGAGATATTGTAATACCCCGAAAGTGCCTAGGAGTAGACCCGGGAAGCTCAGATGCAAACCTGCAGAAATTGGGGAAAAAGTTGTAGGACGAGAGGAACAATGACTCGTGGTATGTAACCATGAGCCGTTGCAAGCAGTCATGATAGGAGGGTAGGCCTGGTGATAGTGTAGACAACGGGCATCACAACGACCCGTTGTCTGGAGTTATGGTAAGGCAGTGGACCTTTACAGTGGAGACGACGAATGGAAACCACGACCCGTTGTAGGATACAACAAGTCGTGGTGAGGCTCATTGTGAAGGAGTTAAGATTTTAAGAAGAGGGAAACAACGAGTGGTTCAATGACCTATTGGATCCTACAATGACTTTTCCTGTGTGTTCGTGGTTTGAATTTGAGACATGGTTGGGGCAGTTCTTAGCACGGCCAGATACCACGAGTCGTGGTATCTTCCAACGGTCCGTTGGTTCACCTGTTGTTTGGTCCAGTGACCAGTTTTTAGCGAATTTAGTAAGGGAATTTCTGTCATTTCTTAGTCCTAAGGCCCTATACTACATCGTTTTGTGTATTTTTATTAGTGTATTAAGATGGGTTAAGTCCCTAATGCATGCCCATTCCCATGAAAGAGCTTTAAAGAGGTCTTAGGGAGATTCAAGGTCTTCTTCCCCAAGTTTCTTACAACATTTATGATACAAGCATGATGTCCTTCTCCTATGCTTATTTATGGGTTTAATTTACTTTTAAATGTCTGTTTTACTTACCTTGCATACTCGGTACATTCCACATACTGACTGCATCCATTCTATGTTGTATCGTTTCATAATATAGGGTCCGGATTCCAGGTTCATCCTTGTCCTTAGTGCATCTCAACTTACACTCTCAGCTTATTGGGGAGTCCTCATGTTCCGAGAACCATTTGAGAGACTTTTATGTTATCTTGTGTTTTCAGTATTGTTCGGGTTAGTTAGGGGTGTTTTCCCATCAACCCTTCGTATGTAATAGAGGTTTTCAGACAAATATGTAGTACTCAGCCTATGTGTACATCTAGTATTTTCTGATGTTATGCTACGGTTACATTTCCGTTATGTTTTATGTTTAGCATTCTATTTATTTAAATGAGATTAGTCGTATGGATGTGACATGGATCGACTTGGAGTCTCTCGGGGTCCCTTGTCCCGTGTCTACGATCTGGGTGTACCTTCGGGTCGTGACAAAAGTGTCGTTTTGACTTTGATTCAATACAGATGAGATTTGCCCCACCTGCTTCTTTAACTGCTTAATGGAGGCTGAATGTGAATCCACTAATTAACTTAAGCTTGAAATTTCCCCTCTCATCTGTTTAACTCCTAACTAAGTAAAGTCAAGTTTCTTCATTAATATGACTTATCTTCTAACCTTGAGGTCCTAGAGTTGTTCATAGTAGGCTCTCTTGCTCGTGGAGGGACATAAACTCCACATCTATCATTCTTCGGAGCCTATTGATTCGTCCATTAACCTTGGTCTCTATCTCCCACCCCAGCTCGGTCATAGCTATTGTTCCCATAGTAGTTCCAACCTTGATTTCCTTGGCCTTGACGCCAAGAGTCTAGGTTAGACCCTTGGATGATGGCCCAAAATTTCCTTGATTGTTCATGTAATATGCTTCCTCTTCAACTTTAGGGTATTAATCTTCATACCTAGGTCCCCTGTGTTGTGCATTAACTGTATGCACCTTTTGTGTGTTTAGCACGGGGAGGTGCTTGGTGATCAACTCCAACTGGGTCTTGAGATGGGAGATGTTTTGGTCCCATTCTTCCTCATTTTTCTACTGGTCTGCTAACATTCCTCTTGAATTGCTCTCTGCATCTTCCTCGGATTCTATGGTGTGCCATGCCCTGTTACTCTTAGTCATTTTATCGAGTATTTCACTAGCTTCTACAAAAGTTTGGGCCATCATGGACCCCTCAGCTAAAATCTACCATAGCTTTGTTTGAGGCACTTAGCGACCAATAGAATACCTCTAAAAGAATCTCCTTTGGAAGATTGTGATTAGGACACTATTTCAATTTCTTTTTAAACCTCAACCATGCCTTATGCAGAGCTTCCCCGGGTGATTATCTAAAGTTATTAATTTCATCCCTCAACTAAATCAACCACAAGGGTGGGAAGAAAATCTCCATGAAAGTTGCAGTCAGCTCTGCCCAAGTGGTGATAGACTTATCTTGAAGCTCGTTCAGCCACAAAGTAGCTTCCCCGGATAATGAGAAAGAAAATAAGCGGAGTCCAATTGCCTCTTGAGAGACTCCGGACAATTGTAAGCATTGCAAATACTAGTGAAATTTATTAGATGTTGTGTTGGATCCTCGCCGGAAGAACCATTGAACAACCCCTTCATGCTCAGCCACTACATCATAGTATTAGTCACATTGAATTTTGCATTCGCTGGCAGTGGGGGTGGAATAATAGCTCCTACGCATCAAACTTCCTCTTTCTAAAACTCCCGCTCGAAGAGCACATTTCTTACGGCATTACATCCATGATAAGGATGGGGGTTTATTCGATTCCTCTCTACCAGAGCAGCAAAAAAATTTGCAACCTCAACTCTCCTAGCTATTTCAGCTAGTCGAGCTTTCTCTACTAGGCGTAGCTTCGGCTCTTTGTGCCTCCGTATCTCCTCCCGTGGGTGATCGATTTGTGCGACAAGATTCTCCATGTTAACCTAAGATAACACAAAAGGAAAACAAAAACATAAATCACGAAATAAAGATTACACGCCAAAGCTTAGAGACCAATTAACTATTTCTTAACCGTATTCCCCAGCAACTATGCCAAAATTTGATCACGCCCAATTATACCTCACAATTGAAGTATAATGCAGTCACTATAAAATAAAGTAACTCAACATCTGTTGGGGTCGATACCACAGGAAATAGGGAAAAAAATATGCCAACAGTGAATAAACTAAGTTGCCATTAATATTTCGAAAGGGGTTTTGTAAATAAAAAGAAGAAAATTATTCTAATAAAGATTGAGTTGTGTATCAAATTATCAAGACAAAACTAGGATTCTATTCCCCATGATTTAATAACTTAGTAGGCTTTTACTAGTGATCTATCTTGATAAATTTTGTGTAGGACTTATATTTTAGTTCATCTAATGTCTCTCGACCTTGGTAGATGAATTTCGCTTATCTCCTCTCTGACGCAAAGTGTGTATATTTTGTTAACTATCCTCGGTTAGAGATCAAGTTAATTTAGATGAGGTTTGGTGGCCTAAAATTGCCATTGTTATTCTCTTTTCCTAACTTCAACCTCCATGGTCAGGCAAGTTGAAGATAAAGGAAACTAAGCATTAGGATGAAGAAAATAACAATCCACCCAATTCACCAATTCAAGAATCACTATTTTATCATGCATATTTTCGTTATTCCATCATAGTTCCCACAACCCTAGCTTAAGATGTTCATCCGCTCATGTTTATGAGAAGACAAACAAATGATGTTGAAGAAATCATAATAAAATACTTACTTTAATGTAAACTTGTTCAACAAAATCTCCAAAGCTATAGAGTCTCAAAAAATTGATGAATTTCCAATAAATATCGAACTAAACTATTACACAAATTCATAAAGTATGAATTTTGCAACCCTAAACTCTAATCACATTCATTCACATTTGACTTCCAATTCTAGACATGAAATAAAGGGTACTTAAAAAAGTATATTAAGCATTTGTTGTTCCTTCTTGTATTTGAATTAGGTTTTGCAGCTTTTATTCCTGGTCGACTTGGGATTTGACTTTTTTCCACGCTTAGACAGTAGTGCCGCACCGCGCCTCTTGGTGCATTAGCATGGCCTATGCACCACACTGCTCAAGGCGTAGGTATGGCTTGTGCGACGCACAGACCCTTGCCTTGCCATGTTAGTGTGGTGTTATATTCTTTCATCCTTGTTTCGTTAACCCCATTTTGCCATTCTTGCACTTTTAACCCACAATTAAGACCATATTTATCACTTTTATACGTGAAAGCATCTAATCATAGGTGTTAGATCTTTTTCACAAATATATCATAAAGCACAAGAAACCACACACAACTTATTCTCAAAACATATCTAAGTATGAGCAAAATATGGGTAAGAAATGTGTACATTCGTCGTTCATCAATTCTCAACTTACGAAATTGACTGTCAAGATTCTTAACTGGAATATCTTCATAACAAAGGTTATCTTTCACACCCACCTCCCCTAAAGGTACAACTAAAGTCGAGCGTCCAATGCACTTCTTTGACAAAAACACATGGAAAATCGGGTGCCCCGATGTTAACTCTGCAGACAACTCTAACTCATATGCCACCTTGAAAATGCGCCTCTGAATCATGTAAGCACCAACATACACGGGACTAAGTTTTCACTTATTTCCAAACCTCACCACCCCTTTAATGGGTGAAACCTTCAGAAATACCCAATCATCAACCATAAACTCAAGTTCCCTTCTTCTCGCATTTGCATAGGATTTCTAATGACTCTGAGCAGTTTTCAAACTCTCTCTAATCATTTGAACCTTCTCCATATACTCATGAACTGAATCTAGTCCTATCAATGTAGCCTCACCTACCTCAAACCACCCAATAGGGGATTTACATTTTTTCTCGTAAAGAGCCTCAAAAGGGGTCATCTGAATACTAGAATGGAATCTATTATTGTAAGAAAACTCTATTAGAGGTAAGTGATAATGAATCATGCAAGCTCTCAACATTCCCTCTAAAGTCTGAAAGACCATTTGTCTGCAGGTGAAAAGATGTGTTGATACTTACTTGGGTACCAAGATCCTTCATGAAAGACTTCTAGAATTGAGATGTTAACCGAGTACCCCTGTCTGAGATGATGGACAAGGAGACTCCGAACAACTTGAGTAACTCCCAACGTAAAGCTTAGCATAGTTCTCAACTAAATTAGTAGTCTTGATTGACAATAAATGGGATGACTTAGTTATTCGATCCACTACAACCCATATAAAATCATATTGTCGACGCGTCCGAGGTAACCCTGTAATGAAGTCCATACTTATCACTTCCCATCTTCAAGTAGGAATATTGATATCTTGAGTTATACCTCCTAGTCTCTGATGCTCTACCATAATCTTCTTGCAATTTGGGCACTTAGCCATGAATTCAACAATGTCTCTCTTTATACCATTCCATCAGTAGACTTCCCGTAGATCACGATACATCTTGGTGGCACCTGGGTGAATAAAATACTAAGAGTTGTGAGCCTCTACCAGTATCCCCTATCTTAAGTCATCCACATCTGGAATACATAATCGGCCATAATATCATAGCACGCCATCTACCCTTTGGGAAAAGACCTCTGTTTCCTGATTGTGGACAAGTTCTTTCAACTTTAGCAGAATAGGGTCATCATCTTGTTCTGCGTAAATTTCCACCACTAACAAAGAGTCTGGACCATTTGGAATAATGAAACCAGCATCTGCTGAGTCTGTAAGGAGAACCCCTAAATGAGCAAGTCTCCGAACATCTCAAACTAACTCCTTCTTTCCCTCTTCTACATGAGCCACACTACCCACAAATAACCTGCTAAGGACATCAGCCACAATATTGGCTTTACTCGAATGGTAAAAAACACTCATGATGAAATCCTTGAGAAGTTCAAGCCATCTTCTCTGTTGAAGATTCAGATCTTTCAGTAAACACATATTGAAGGATTTAATGATAAGTGAACACATCAATATAGACACTATATAAATAGTGTCTCTAAATCTTCAAGGCAAAGTCTACCGCTGCTAACTCAAGGTCATGAGTCAGGTAGTTCATTTCATAAAGTTTAAGTTTTCTGGATGCATAGGCGATGACCTTATTGTGCTACATCATAAAACACTCGAGGCCAACTCAAGAGGCATCACAATATACTACAAAGACAGTTGTACCCTCTAGTAGGGTCAAAACTTGAGTAAAAGTGAGTTGATTCTTTAACTCCTGAAATGTATTCTCATATGCATCAGACCACTAAAACTTGACTTTCTTTTAAGACAACCAGGTTAAAGGAGAAGAAATAGATGAAATCCCTTCTACAAACCTTTTGTAATAACCAACTAAACCCAAAAAGCTTCAAATGTCAGACTGAGTGATGGGTCTAGGCTAGTTTTTCGCCACTTCTATATTTTGAGAGTCTACCTGAACACCCTCACTAGACACCATATGTCAAGAAATGCTACTAACTTCAGTCAAAACTCACACATGCTAAACTTTTCAAATAACTGGCAATCCGTAAGAGCTTGCAACACAAGTCTCAAATGACCAACATGCTCCACCTCACTCCGAGAGTAGATTAGGATATTATCTATGAAGACAATGATGAACATATCCAAGTACTACTTGAATACCATGTTCATCAAATCCATATAAGCTATAGGAGCATTTGTTAGTCCAAAGACATAAATAAAAATTCTTAATGACCATACCGAGCTTTGAATGTTGTCTTCAGAATGTCAAATTCTCTAACTCTAAGCTGGTGATAATCGAATATGAGGTCTATTTTATAGAAGCAAATAGCACCCTGAAGCTGATCAAATAAGTCATCAATCTTGGGAATAGAACATTTATTCTTGATTGTGACTTTGTTCAACTAACGGTAATTGATGCACATTATGAGATAACCTTCTTCCTTACGCACAAAAACGACTGGAGCACCCCCTTGGGGAAACAGTAGGTCTGATAAAACCCTTATTTAGATTGTTCTTTAATTGTTCTTTAAACTCTTTAAGCTCAGTTAGAGCCATTTTGTAAGGAGGAATGGATATAGGCTGCATATCTGGAAGGAGTTCTATCCCAAAGTCGATCTCCCACTTAGGAGGGACTCTGGGAAAATCCTTTGGGAGCAGTTTTGGAAATTCATAAACGACTGGGCTGACTAAAGTGTTGGTGTTTTAGACTTAGAATCCCTAACTCGAACTAAGTGATATATGTAACCCTTAGAAATCATCTTTCTTGCCTTAAGGTAAGAGATGAAATTACCTATAGGCACTGTGGAACTACCCTTCCATTCTAACAGAGGAATCTAAATTGTACTACTCTAGTTTTGTAGCGATTGAGGCACAATAGGAATGTAACTAATCCATGCCAAGGATGACATCTAAGTCAATCATATCTAACTGTACTAAATTAACTATGGTGATGTTTTGGAACATTTAAATAGGGCAATCTCTGTATACCCTTCATGCTATGACTGACTCACCAATAGGAGTAGAGACTAAGAAGGGTTTTGAGAGGCATTCCGGACTGAAATCAAATTTTAGTTTATTATATGGGGTCACAAAGGATAATTTGTCCCCTGGATCTAACAACACATAAAGATTAATATGAAAGACCTAAAACATACCTATGACTACACCAAGCGACTTCTCCTAATCTTAGCAAGAGGAAAGCACATAGAAGAGATTATGATATTGACCGCCACCTGCACTAAAAGAGGCCCCCTATTGGATGGGTGAACTGCTGGAGCAGCTGAAAAGGTTTCTTGAGTACGACCACTATGTTACCCTACTTGGCTCATGGATGGTCTCGAAGTCTATGACTGGGCTTATTGGCACCCAAAGTAGCCATTCTTGCTGATCAAACACTCCTCGGGGTGGTTCCTTCAACACTTCTTGCAAGTCAGGAAGGTACAACCTTCGAACATATTCCCTTGAGACCTAGAGAATGGTGCTCTACCCTTTCGATCCCCTCTAAATCTAGGAGAAGAAACACTAGTTGATGAAGGTGGTAGGGCTGATGACCTCTACTAAAACTGTGAGCGATTTCCACCACCTGACTTTTGCTGAGAAAATTCCAAGTTACCGATTCTTGCTCTCTTATTTTCCCATTCTCTTTCCTTCTACTTCTCTTCCTCAATTTGTTAAGCATATATTATTGTTACACCCCGGAAGCCAAAAATCAAACCAGGGAGTTAAAATGGAGAAAATTTTAAAACTAGCATCAGGACACAGAACGGATCATGAGGTGACCCGTGGGAGCACACCACGAGTTATGATGTGACTCGTGGTGAGGCTAAGGAAATGAGCTGAAATTTTGGAATTTGGATCCCCACAGATGAGACCACGAGTTGTGGTCAGTCCCCACGACTCTTGGGTCAGTCGTGGGAAGTGATGATTAAGAAGGAAAAAGGAAGAAGGCAGTGTACCTAACGAAAGGACCCCACAAGTCGTGGTCAGTCACCGTGATTCGTGGGGAGGGTCGTGAGCAGCATGGTGAAGCAAATAAAAATCACAAGTAGTGTATGTGACGAGTAGTGACCACGTCACGTGGTCACTAGTAACGAATCGTGAAGTCACCTGTGACGAGCCCAGATGACTTGATAAGCAGTGTACTTGACGGATGATGCCACAAGTCGTGCCCAGGGGTGACGAGTCGTCATGTCCCTCATGGGGACTCACTGGCAGTTATTTTCTGCGAATTTAATAAGGGCTTTTCTATAATTTCTAAGATCTTAAAGCCTAAACTACATTATTTTAAGTTATGAATGATGACTTTTAAGAGTGTTATGTTCATTTTAGGCCATTTTCATTCATGCATGCAAAGATAGAAGGTTAGACAGGGGGTGATCAAGCTTGTCTTTCTTCAAATTCTCTTCAATTCCTCTTGGAAAATCAAAGAAGTGTAAGAAGCATCTACAATGTGGTTTGTAGGGTTATGAATGGGTGAATCCTTTCACACCCATGCCCAAGCCCTTTCTAAATCATGAATTTTCTATGTCAATTCTATCGGGTTTTAACCCAATGCATGAAATTCCTAATTCTCTACATGGGTAGTATCTAAATATGTTTCTACTATTGAATTGTGAATCATGGGAAAGTTTTATGTTGTTTTCAATTAAAATCATGTTTCAAGTTTTATGAATTAAAAAGCCCATTGATGAGAAGTTCATGAAAGATGAGATTTGTGATGAATGTATGATTATGATGAGATATTATGATGAAAAGCATATTTTCAAGATACCCATGATTATAATCATGTTTTTTATGTAAATTGATTATTTTCAAGCATGTTAAATTATGGGGAAATGCCACATGCTCAAGTATGATTTATGACTTCCCGAACTAAGCTTACCACATGGTTTTGGAATGAAGACTCCCAATCATCTTTCAGCTTATGGTATGTTTTGAGCTAAAGATTCTCATATGCATGATTTCAGATTTGAGATGTATTTGATTATTGAGCTTCATCAATAGATGATGTTGAGCCTCATTGAAAAATAATGAAGAGCATATGCTTGTTTTTGGGAGTAGTGTCTAGCACCGAGTAGGCTAACGGTCGATCACCCTATGCCTCAGAAATACGCACCAACGTAGGTTTATACTTATATATATATTACTTCGAGACCTCCCTTGTGAGCTATCCCCTACCCTATCGGACCATGAGCCTAATATCTATATCATGGTATCGTCCTTAGCCCTAACAAGGCTTTGGGTGGCTATACCCACTTGAGTGTGATAGTTTGAACCATATAAGCTCTATCGTGGTATGTCGGTTAAAAGACGAGTCTCCCATTATTCCTCATGATTTTAGTTATGCATGTTCATCTTTTATGATATTTATATATCTATATACGTTCTAAAGCAAGTTTGACTCAATGTTCGATTTTACTCATTTCTATTTGATTTCAGCTTTGATTCAATCGATTCAGTCATGATCTTATGTTATGTTATGATGAGATCATGATTTCAGAAAGAATGCATGCAAGCCCTACTCTCAGATTTTTATTGTTTATATTTTACATTATTCATGCCTTTAAATGATTTTACTTATCTAAGAGGTTTTACTTACCTTGCATACTCAGTACATTCCATGTACTGACCGCATACTCTATGTTGTATCGTTTCATGATACAAGACCCGACACTCAGACTCATCCCCGTTTATAGCCAGTCTTCAGAGTTAGCATCTTACACTTGTTGATAAGTCCTCATCTCCCAAGGACCATGCTTATTCAAATTCCTCTATTCTTTGTAGTTTTTAGCTTAATCAAGTTAGTTGGGATCTTCTCCCTGTTTGGTCGGTTTGTTATATGGGTCTATAACTCACACGCAAGTGCACGCGGTCGAACAAGTAGTAAAGTGGCTCAAGTAAGCCAAGTATCGATCCCACAGGGACTGGGATGAAGTGCAATCTGCTCAAGTGTACTATATTTCGATTCTAAAAATGCAGACAACAGTGTAACCAAAAGTTTGATATTTTGTTTTATAATGTTTATGCTAAATCTAAGATAACTATCTAATTTGAGTCTGAACTATGAATGAGAGCATGCTGAGGTTAAACGAACATGTAATGAAATTAATTATCGGTGTAATTCGGTTAGTCTTTTCCTCCGGTTGCTATTCAAGAACAATTGCCAAGAGATTAAAACTCTCGTATTTAACCTCACTTAAGAATCATGAACCATCCACCTACATTTCTGTGATTAAATGCAATTCATGTTCTAGCCATACAAACCCGGTTCCTAAATTGACTAATACGACTTTCAGGTATATTTCTATCCTGACAGTAAATCAATTCCCAATTTTCCCAAACCAAGAAAAGATCATATCCAAGTAATTCACAACTTTCCAATTTCTTGATCTCTCGAGTGAAACCGGACTTTTTATATATACATTAACGTAGGCCACGCATTAATGCAGTAAGAACAAGAATTAATAGAACAACCATGGAAGAAAAGATGAAAAACCAAAGAATCAATGATCACATTTCATTACAATTGTTCATAACCTTAGCAAGAAGATGATTTACCCACTCATTCGTGGATTAAACATCATTAAATGAGTTTAAACATATAAGCAATTGAATAGAAGGAGAAGGAAAGAGAGAAAAACCCTGATAATTTCGTCCCCTCAACTGCCTGTAACCCACGTTCTTGCTCCACCAGGTTAGAATATTGAAAAATGAACCTAAGTGTTCTATTTATACTGGTGGGAATGTTTCCCGGAATAACAAGCAACGTGTCACGGAGTGCATCGCGGAGCACTGCCTCCATGACACGCTACGGACGCGGACCTTCACTGGAACTGGGGGTCTAGGAGATAAAGCCCAACGTGGCACGGCGTGCAACACGGATCCAAGCCACCGTTCCACGGACCCATCGCGAACCCACACTGGAATTGGGGTGAAAATTCCCATCCAGGCAGAAGGCCTCCGCGATGGCAACGTGACACGGCTCCATCGCGGAGCCCCTTTATTTTATGTTGTCCAATGTCTTGTCCCTTGCTCGCATCCAAGTCCAACCCCGATATCCTTCAACATGCATTTTAGCTTCCCGAAATTACATTTTACCTGAAAAACAATGCTAATCATGTTGGTTAGTATAAATTCACATTTTATTACCAGTTACATGAGAATGTATACACATTGATAGATAAACAAGGCGAAAATGGTACTTTTGAGTATCACTTGGCATATAAATTTGCCCAAGATCACTTACCCCACACTTAAATCCTTGTTCGTCCTCGAACAACAATCCTACACTTCATGCAATTTACATCCCTACCTCGCTACTTTGGTTCGAAAATTTAGGCTACGGTCATACCGATTATTCAATACAGCAAATCATCAAGAAAATATGCATGATCCTATCAATGCAATGAACTTCAATACATCAAGACCTCCTAGACTTTAAGAATCGACTCTCGATATTGGCAAACTCATGCAAATTAGCTGATCAAGATATCCGACACGAAAATTAATCTCTCATCAAGCATGTGCCCTCACAACACAAGAGAATCTTCCCCTTTTTGCTCATATGACTCACAAAATTTTAAGCAGGGGCATGTAAACACAATTTCACTCTCTCTCCCAAAAGAATTCACATGCATCATGTCATGACCCATAAACTTGCCCTTAGTGTATTACTCCACTAATATAAAGAAGTGCGATGTAAGATCACGTAGGACTTTAACTAGTTGTAATGGAAGCTACGGAACTAGTAAATATTGGGTTAGCCAATAATAGCCATTAGCATCCTTAAGTGCCTTTTCAACACATCCCATCAACTCATGGACATTGTTTCTTTTTTCATCATCCCATTCTTGATGTTTTTCTTTAGTTTGGCCCCTCTTATTAAGCACACTTGACACAACAACAAAGATTATTCATGCACCTTCATTATAGTTTATTTATAGCAAGTGCACCTTCAACCTTTTCTTTTCTTCTATCACTCTGCTTTTCTTTTTCTTTCCACCATTCTCACTCTTTGACACTTCGGGAGAATGATTTTCTCTTCTTAAGCACTTAAGAGGGAGAATGATTTTCTCTTCTTAAGCGCTTAAGAGCTTTGTATAGACTTTACGGCTAATGAAAAGAAGGGATTAAGCTCGGTTTACACTTTTTTGACAAAAGAAAAAAATAATAGGCTAAAGGCTCAACGGGCTGACTAGGGTATACAATCAAGGTGGGTACGACAAGGAAAAATAGAAACTCTCGGTTAAAACAAAGAAATGCCTACATCCTTTCCTACAATACACCTCCTTCATTTCGTTTTGCACACACACCAGGCAAGTTGTAGACACGTCACAATAGCATGGAATAACAACACCTCACTTCACACTTATTGCACATGCTCAACTCAAGATGTATTCACAGACTCTTCAATCAGCTAATGACAGGAATTCAAACATTAAGCCTTAATCACACTGAATCGAACTCTAAGGCCTAGGTATCTCAACATATTTACAAAGTTGCATGCTTTCATACGAATGACCTTTGCATTTTAAATATCATGTACAACACACAACCAGAATTTCGCAACCATACAGTAACTACAAGTTTTGGGAGGCAACCCACCAAAGAAAAAAACTGAAAAATAATTAAAAACTACTCCTAACGACTACATTTCCCTTAAGACGGTCGTCATCCATCCATCATAGGGAACAATCACTACTATGACTCCGGTTCAATGGGACCATTCTTGGTAAAAGAACCAAAAACAAACGCCGAGAAACCCAAGAAGTAAAAAAAATGTCGAAAATATCGATCATTTCGATAGAAAAATATGTACAAAATATTTTAAAAATATCGATCATTTCGATAACAAAAATATATACAAAATCAGCTAGCAACATTCAGCAACACACATCAATTTCACATAAATTTACAAATACAGAACAACAACTTAAGAATTCATAAATCACAGGGAACAACAAGATTTCACATGCACGACAACAGATTAGAGCATACATACATAACAGCACAGCCCGGCACCTAACTACTCCCACCCCACACTTAGCTCGAACACTGTCCCCAGTGTTCACAAAAATTAAAAATAGCACAAAATCGGGTGGTGGAACTCCCTGATCAGTCAAAGTACTCCACCTCTTCGTCAAGTGCTGCTGCTTCATCTCCGATGTGTAAATCACCCCCGTCGTCATCATCGGACTCCACATCGGAGTCCTCCCGACGTGTCTCCTCGTCTGTGGGGATGTCATCATCTGTGGGCTTTACAAATGCTGGCCCCACTCGGCATAGTGCCCTGGCGTTCTCGCCGAAGGGGTAGTCTAGCTCGAGCTGCCCTAGCTCCTCCTCTATCACCGGCCTCCCTCCTATCCTCAGCTAGAGCATCTGCATCCCATACATGCGAGCCATATACTGATCATCACGAGCATGTCGCTCACCAAGTGTAAGCACTGGCCCATGGGTGGTGTCGGGTGCCTTAGTTTTAGTAACATCTAAGGCCCGCCGCTCCATCTGCGGGATATAGTCAAGGGCCTCTTCCTCGACATCTAGGCCCCTGAGGAAGGTGGTGAGTAGTCCACCAAAGTCGTACCTGTGCCCCTGATGTAATCGGGCTCTCTTCATGGTGGAGATAATCACCACCCCCACGTTGATCTCCAGCCCTTTCATCAGGGCGTACACCAGGCATACACGATCTCGGGTTACATCTGTCATATGTACCCCCGGGATTAGGCAGGAACAGACAATCTTCAGCCATATTCTGGCTTCCCTGTTCATCTGTGAATAGGGCAAAGTCTGGTGGTAGCCTCTCTCTTTGTGTCTGCTCCATCTAGCTGTCGATCGAGTCCCACACAAGGTGCGTCTGATGTCCGCATATGGTGGGGTAATGTTCAGCTGTCGGAGTACGTGGGCGTCTGTGTCCCACGCTCCTATGATGGCATTGAGGTGGTGGGACTCCAAAGTGACTATTTGCCCTCTAATTTTGATTGTGTGACTTCTGATAGTCGGGTTCAAGTTGGCATAGAATTCCCGAACCAAGTGCAGATTGCATTCCTTGGGCTCTTCAAAGATGAAGTTGAGCCCAGCTGCCTCGATCTGGTGGACCATCCTAGGGACCTCCTGTGCCAACGGTTCCCGTGCTATATGCTCCTCGGGGAAGTATTTGTTTTCTTTGTGCTTTGCGTACCACTTTTTCCCCTTATCCATCACCCATCTCATTCCGTATTGGTGGCGTTGGCCGTGTGGAACTGCTGGTGCTGCTGGGACTGCTGTACCCAGTCTGATTCGCTTCCTTCCGGCGCCTGAAGTTGATGCACCTTTCCCTTTCTCTTGCCTGCTTGCCATTTTACCTGTCAACCCAAGTAGACAAGATCAATGTTAATCCAATGGATATTAACTTCGACTAAGTTCGGGTTAAGCTAGGTTACCCCACACTTAGTCCTTAGCTACAGTTACAACATACCTGCAAGATTATCTTTATTTACACAAATAAACAACCAACTTATACAGACATGCTTAGTGCATACAAAAAATTCGACGGTATATATGCTACGTACTACTCAGACTTCGTACAGCTAACAACAATCATTACCATCGATAACCTTTTAACCCATCGCACTTAGCAAGGAAAAACAAATAAACGAAAACAACAACAAAAATTTATCTACACGAACCTATACAACCAACCCAATTCTTGCAAATTTCAATATTCCTCTAACCCGAGAATCCGTCGTTCTATTAACATCCTAACAATTAGTACATCGACTCATCTCATTCAACATGTACATCCCGGCATGAATTTCACAAGTTCACTACATTTATCACTTCAAATTCAAAAACAAGCCCTAGAAATGATATTATCAAGCAAATTCGATTCAGTTATACAATTGACGAGTTCAAGCAATCATAACGACATTCTGAACATTCATCAACAACAATTAAATTGAATTCATGATTAATTTCTACTTAGGGCAATTTAGCTCACCTCACATGCTCAATATCGAAGAAAATAGACAAGAAATGAGGTGGAATCGAAGAACATACCTTGAAGTTGAAGAATTTACGCAAACTTGATGATTTTCTTAGCCTCCTCCGTGTCACGTTGAAGGGGGATGGGTTTTGGGGGGTTTTGGTCGTGGAGTGATTGAAAAATAAGGAAAAAGGAGGGTTTTTAGGGTAAAAAAGTAGGAAAATCGCGAGGGTCACCCGGCGACCCGGTGTGACCCATCGCGATATACACGGCAACGTGTCACGGAGTGTATTGCGGTGCACTGCCTCCGTGACACAGAGCTGTCGCGAACCCATTCTGGAAATTTTTAAAGTTTCCGAATTAAACCTCAACGTGTCACGGAGGGTAACGCGGAGATCCCCTCCGTGACACGGAGCTATCGCCCCAGCTCACTGTTTTGCCAGTTTTTGTTAATTTTCATACCTCAAATTTTCCCTTGCGATTTCGTGCATATTTTCCTCCGTTTGACCTGAAATTCATCTCACTATACAAAATTGGTTAGAATTATAGGTTTCCTCTAACTAAAAAAATAAAAACTAAAACTAAAACGAAAAATTTTGTTGTTATTTAAGAAAAAGAAAACGAAAAAATCTATTCACAATTTACAAAGAGAAAATTTTTTCACGGGTTGCCTCCCGTGCAGCGCCTGGTTTACCGTCGCGGCTCGACGTCGTTAAGCTCAGTTATCCTCTAGGGTGATAGACGATTTCTCTCAATCACCGTCCTCCCCCCAATAGTGCTTACACCGATCCGGTGGTTTTCCCATTAACTCTCGTGAATCCTTAATCTGTTCATCATCACCTTGATCAATCACATTGATCACTGAGAGTTCTTCATGCACCATCGGGAGCTTGGGTGCCTTGTACACATCGAACACCTCCACCTTGTCGTGTGCTCGCATTGTTAGCTGCCCCGTAGCTACGTCAATTAGTGCTTTCCCGGTCGCCAAGAAAGGACGTCCTAAAATAAATGGGACTTTCGCGTCTGGTTCAAAATCTAGCACGACAAAATCTACCGGGAAAATTAGGGAGCCAACTGGCACCAGAACGTCCTCTACAATGCCATCAGGTCTGGCTAAGGACTGATCCGCCAATTGCAAGATTACTGTTGTGGGTCTAGGGTCTGAATACCGATGACGACATCAAATTTATGCTCGCCCCCAAATCACACAATCCACGAGCTCGGATGCTCTGCCCAATAGTAATCTGGATAGTAAAACTCCCAGGGTCTTTGAGCTTTGTGGGCAGTCTATTTTGAATCTGGGAAGTGCACTCCTCTGTTAGAGCCACCGTAGCATACTCAGTCAACCGACTTTTGTTTGCCACAATGTCCTTTATATACTTAGCATATTTCGGCACTCCCTGCAAAACATCAACAAGAGGTAAGTTAATATGTAGCTGTTTCAGCACCTCCATGAATTTCTTGAAACACACCTCCTCCTTGTGTTTCTTTAATCGGTGAGGGAACGGGGGTGGTGGTGTTTCTGGTTCAGCTTCCTTAGTCTTCCCCCTTTTAGTACTTTGCTCCCTCTCAACTTCTGCTGCTCCCGATTTGTTGAGGTGGTCTTTCTGGTTCCACCTCTTTCCGCTGCAAACCACTCCTTGTGGTCACTGCATTCACCTGCTTGGGATTGGGATCTGTGTCGCTCGGAAGTCCTCCTCTAGGCCTTGTGTTTTGGGCTCCAGCAAATTGCCCAAATTGATATTCAAGTGCCTTGGTAGCTAACTGGTTGTTTTTCACTTCGGCTGCCAATTTCACATAGTCAGCCTGTAATTGAGCTTGGTTAGCTATCATGGTCTTGAACATCTCCTCAATGTTGGGTGATGGTGGTGGAGGAGGTGCATTGTTGTTTCTTAATTGTGCCTGATAATTCTGCTGCCCTCCTTGGTTCCTTTGCACACCCTGACCCGAACTTTGCCCGTGATGGTTGTTGCTACCCCAGGAGAAATTAGGGTGATTCCTCCAATTGGAATTGTAGCTATTACCATACTGTTGGTGGTTCCTTTGCACATTACCCACAATGTTTACCGAGTCAGGATTGGCTCCACAACACTCAGCTGAGTGCTCACTGCTTTCACACACTTCACACCACATCTGCTGCACTACATTAACTGGGGCTTGGGGCTGGTTCATTGTCATGTTGCTGAAGTGGGTGTTAAGTTGATTTTGTAATGCATCTATCTGTGCAGCAATAGCTGTAAACCCATCCACTTCTAGCACTCCTGCTGCTTTCTTTGTCCCGCCTCTTGATGAATCAGCATTCGATTCTGGATTACCCTGCGAAATACGGTTCAACAAGGTATACAGCTCGTCATAAGTTTTCTCCAGCGCTTGTCCTCCAGCTGCCGAGTCTAGCAATATTTTTGTGTGGGGTTCCAAACCCTCTATAAAAGTGTGCACCAGCACATCATTGGACTGATGATGATGAGGACAATCCCGCAACATGGATTTGAATCTCTCCCAGGCCTGATATAAATTCTCTCCCTCTCTCTGTTTGAAACTTTGAATTTGACTTCTAAGTCTTGCTATTTTACCGGAGGGAAAAAACTGTATCAAGAATTTCCTTGCAAGATCATCCCACGTAGAAATAGAATTTGGTGGCTCAACTTTCAACCACCTCTTGGCTTCTCCCAATAGAGAAAATGGGAAAAATGTAAGCCAGATATAATCTGATGACACTCCAGCGGGGATGTAAGTGTCACTTATCTCCAAAAAATTTTGGAGATGCTGCTGTGGATCTTTATGAGGGAGACCGGTAAACTGCCCGCTAGTGTGCAGCAATTGCACCATATTCTGCTTAAGTTCAAACCTCCCTCCTGGCTCAGGTTTGCGGATGCTAGATGTGACATTATTAGCATGTGGGATTGCCACCTCCCGACCCGGCCGAGCTGCTACTTCTTCGGGCACTAACACTGCTCGGACTACCGGTGGATTCTGTTGTTGCTCCACGATCGTCAGTCTGAGCAACTGCAGCTTTCTTTCTAGAGTTTCTCTCCACTTACTATGGAATATCCTTTCTGGCTCTATATACGAGTCCACCAGCTCCTTGTCTCTTGCAAGTGTTCAACAGAAATTAAGTCTGCAAAATACAGGCTAAGACCAAGTTGTCAACACTAAGAAAATAAAAATACAACAAATTAACACTTAAAACAAATTCACCAATTGCCAAGTCCCCGGCAACGGCGCCAAAAACTTGTTCGGTATGTTTGTTATATGGGTCTATAACTCACACACAAGTGCACGTGGTCGAAAAAGTAGTAAAGTGGCTCAAGTAAGCCAAGTATCGACCCCACAGGGACTGGGATGAAGTGCAATCTGCTCAAGTGTACTATATTTCGATTCTAAAAATGCAGACAATAGTGTAACCAAAAGTTTGATATTTAGTTTTATACTTTTTATGCTAAATCTAAAGTAACTATCTAATTTGAGTCTGAACTATGAATGAGAGCATGCTGAGGTTAAACGAACATGTAATGAAATTAATTATCGATGTAATTTGGTTAGTCTTTTCCTCCGGTTGCTAGCCAAGAACTTTTGCCAAGAGATTAAAACTCTCGTATTTAACCTCACTTAAGAATCATGAACCATCCACCTACATTTCTGTGATTAAATGCAATTCATGTTCTAGCCATACAAACCCGGTTCCTAAATTGACTAATACGACTATCAGGTATATTTCTATCCTAAAAGTAAATCAATTCCCAATTTTCCCAAACCAAGTAAAGATCATATCCTAATAATTCACAACTTTCCAATTTCTTGCTCTCTCGAGTGAAACCGGACTTTTTAGATATACATTAACGTAGGCCACACATTAATGCAGTAAGAACAAGAATTAATAGAACAACCATGGAAGAAAAGATGAAAAACCAAAGAATCAATGATCACATTTCATTACAATTGTTCATAACCTCAGCAAGAAGATGATTTAGCCACTCATTTGTGGATTAAACATCATTAAATGAGTGTTAAACATATAAGCAATTGAATACAAGGAGAAGGAAAGAGAGAAAAACCATGATAATTTCGTCCCCTCAACTGCCTATAACCCACGTTCTTGCTCCACCAAGTCAGAATATTGAAAAATGAACCTAAGTATTCTATTTATACTGGTGGGAATTTTTCCCGGAATAACAAGCAACGTGTCACGTAGTGCATCGCGGAGCACTACCTCCGTGACACGCTACGGACGCGGACCTTCACTGGAACTGGGGGTCCAGGAGATAAAGCCCAACGTGGCACGGTGTGCAACGCGGAGCCAAGCCACCATGCCACGGACCCATCGCGATCCCACACTGGAATTGGGCTGAAAATTCCCATCCAGGCAGAAGGCCTCCGCGATGGCAACGTGACACGGCTCCATTGCGGAGCCCCTTTATTTTATGTTGTCCAATGTCTTGTCCCTTGCTCGCATCCAAGTCCAACCCTGATATCCTTCAACATGCATTTTAGCTTCCCGAAATTACATTTTACCTGAAAAACAATGTTAATCATGTTTGTTAGTATAAATTCACATTTTATTACCAATTACATGAGAATGTATACACATTGATAGATAAACAAGGCGAAAATGGTACTTTTGAGTATCACTTGGGCATATAAATTTGCCCAAAGATTAGTCCCATCAACTCATCATGTTTAATGGCTTTTCAGAAAAAAAGGATGTATTCAGCTTCAGATTGTGTATTCTGATGTTATGTTTATTTTAGACTTCTACTAATATTATCTTGGTGATTCTTCATCTTATTGATTGAGTTAAATGTATGTTAATTCCATGGGTTGACGTGTAGTCTCAGGGGTCCTTGTCCCGTGTTGCGATCCGAGCCTCCGTTCAGGTCGTGACAATTATAAGTTGGTAGATATCCATATCTTTGATGAGCATCGCAATCCTACACTCCTTGACCACCAAAACTTAGCTCATTCAAGCCTTTGGCACAGAAATCATTTCCAGAGCATAGTGCGAAAACTGAGCAAACTTATGAGCGTACTCCTTAAATAATAGAGAATTCTATTTCAGATTGATGAACTCCTCAACCTCTGCCTCCCTCAATTCTCAAGCAAAGAACTTATCCAAGAAGGCTATCGCAAATTCACCCCAGTCAATAGGAGTTGCATCCTCACAATGGCTTTCCTTCCATTTCTTAAATCATAGGTGTTGTACTCCCTTTAACTTATTGGATGCTAAGCTTGCACTTTTAACACCAGTAATACCAATAATCCAAGTGATTTTTTGAACCTCATCGATGAAATCCTGTGGATCCTCGTTCACCTTCAAATAGTGGAATTTAGGCGGGTTCATTCTAGTGAAGTCTTGAACCCTAGTAGCTGCCGCATTTCTATTAGGATTCAATGGTGCAACTGCCTACTGGTTGACCTGAGAGGTCATGGCTTGTGCCAATATCTGGAAGACAGCCCTAAATTCTGCATTAGAGACCTGATCCTTCACAGGATCTATGAGCACTGGTTGTGCTAGCTAGTTTCTGTTCTTTTTTTCATTAGCTCTTTTAGGAGGCATTTTCTGTAAACGCATATAACACTAGTTAGAAGGATAATAGAGTTGTAATCTCTGGCACGATATTGAACATGAAATAAGGGAATTTTTCTTAAGAACTTTTAGCAAACACTTCCTTATAAATCTGGCGCGCTTTATACCCATGAAAAAGACTCTACTTGACATGACTTTTATCTACCTTAGGATTCTTTAAACCTGATGCTCTAATACAAAGTTTTTCACAACCTGAGTCTCACCTAGGAAGTGATACAATACTTAGAACCATAATGGTCCTATGTTAACCCATGCAACTAACATAAAACTGATCACTTACTAAAATAATTAAGTGGAAGCTAAACTGATACAACACTTAACTGAATCCGTCTAAAAATAAAAGATAATATTTAATCTTAAAATAATGCAAAAGATGACCAAGTTAAAATATCTATTGATGTTTGAAAAGCCTCTAAGAATTTGAGATCTGAAGGGACAGGTCTCCAACTAACTCTAAATACTAAAACTAGAGAGAAAAGATGTAACTAAACTCTCATCCGTAGATGATGAGGACTCACCAATAGAATGTTGAGTTGGTACTAAAGCATATCTAATCGCGGGGCTGAGTCTGAGCACTTGAACCTATATCATAAGATGATGTAGCACAAGATGTATGGGGTCAGTACATTGAATGTGCTGAGTATGCAAGATATGTAAAACATGAGTTAAATAGGGAACCATACTGAAAACTAAAATCATGCAGAGTAAGTAAAATACCTTGAATAGACATAAACTAATATATAATGACTCAAGATTTGCAACATGCATATAGAGCTGCACAAATCTATAAGTGATGAAGTAAATTCATTTAACTAAAAACATATGCTATGTACAATTACTACTAAAACATATCCATCTTGTATCCCTAGTTAGAAGGGTGTTCTATACCTTGTCAAGGGTAAGAACCATAATTGGCATGAATTCACTCATGAGCCCGTTCGGGCAAAGGGAGACCCTATCAACTAGTAAGGACCCCTTATCCTATAGTAGCACGTAGTTTGGGACTTGGTTTTCCTGAACCCGCATTCGCTCGATGCTTAGTACTACTCCAAAAACCATATATATATGCTCATAATCATAACTAAGGTCTGAATGATTTGCATGGGATAGTTAAAATCATACTGTACTGAGATATTTGAAATACTGAACTAGCCATGCAAGTTGTACTGTTTCTAAAGTCATAAGATTATAATATAATGAATCAATCTGAAAATATGCTCAAACTAAGTAAATCGTGTTGTGTTCTTACTATAGAGTTAAATGAAGATTTTTCTCTAAAAATGAAGAGCTAAAAAATTCATGAGGGAATCACAAGGGAAACATAACATACAAAAATCCATGGCTTTTTCATAAATAGATTTTAGCCTTAAAATCATGAATTTGTATAGTCGTAGTTGAAACATAAATTTAGACTTGAATTGTTGGGTATATGGGTGAAAGGAATCCATTATTGATAATCCCACATACCTGGACTAATGTTTTTTTTGCTAATTACTTGAGACTTCATGGGTTTGGAGAAGAAAAACCGTAGCTTTTCTTGAGAGACTAGATGTGTACTGTTTCTCTAAGTGTTTCGATGTTATGTGAGGCAGTGGGAGATTAGTCAATAAGGACCCACTAATTTTCCTCTAATAAGACCTTTAAAATGATCTAGTATAGGATTAAACCATAGAAAGTTACAAAATACCCTTGGAGAAATTGTTCGAAAGTTTTTGATTTAAGTTCCCACTAGTCGTACCACGGGTCGTCCTTCAGATGACCGGTTGTGCTTTGGATCATCAAGAACATGGAGGGAGAATTCTTGACTTTTGACGGCTAGATCGATGGCTCTTCCTTTAGACGACGTACCGTCAACTAATCCATCCTTTTCTGGGGAATTAAATTGGTAACTTTTGATGGCCAAGTCGACGGGCCATCCTTCTGGATGTCAAACCGTCGATTGGACCGTCCCTTTTCCCTATGTTTTTACCAACTCTCCAGAATCAATCTACGGGTAGGTGGATGGACTGCCAACTATGATGACAGTCTGTGGACTCAGTCATGCAACTTTTCTAGTGAAGTGGTCACCTCTGAGCATATTCCGCAGTTCATTTGATGGGTCATCCTTTACTCAAGGTTCGTGGTCGATTGTGGAGTTTCCAATAGACTTGAAACCTCTCTAACTACTGATGAAGTACTAGTTCAAGATCCGAGGTATTACAGTCCTCATAAGGTTTAGCTTGATATTGCCACATATTCTACACTAGTCGCACTATTACTTCTTTTAACTCGAATTTTCCTGTGTTGTTTGGCTTGATGATTAATTTAGATGCATCATTTTTGGGGACATGGAAAAGACAGATGTGCTAGTTTGAATTACTATTACACTATTCATGTATTACCGTTTTTTCTATTTTTTTGTATCTTAGGTGTTTGATCTGCTTTTATCCCACATATCAGGAGTTAAGAAAATCCTTTTCACCCTTTTATCAAGAAATAGAATGAAGTATGTGTAAGAAGACAAAGATGGCTGAAAACAACAGTGAGCTAAACCCAGCTGACAATAAGGAAGCTCTATAGGTTGGGGAAAATGCACAAGAATGTATTTTTGTGTTAAGCTTTCTTTGGCCTAACCTAGACGCCAAAAACGTATTGCATCCAAATGCATGTACACGTTAGCATACAATTAATCTAGGATCTTTTAGTCTAAATATCATACCCACACGGACTATTAAGGTTGATTGTCTAATTTGAATTCTTATTCGAACTATTGGAGAAATAATTAATTCTTATGATTTTGTTATGCTAAAGTTAAAATATTGTAAAAGTTATAGCAAGCTAGAAAATGTTGGTCTTAATCAAATGATATATAGTCCAAGGTTTTTGTAAGTTATCAATCTAGTTGTATCATCCAATCATCACACTTTTTGTTTTTCTTGAGTTACTAGTTGCAGGTTGATATTATTTATCGAGCATCTTGCCGATAACTCTAAGACTACTCTACCTTCCCTAATGCCTATATTTCTATGATCACTAGATAATAGTACAATACATGCATATTTCTTTTGTATCAACTATTATGCATCGTTGATTGCTTTGTTCATAGGTAGTTTTCTTTTACTCATTCTTTGTTCCCAGGTAATGGTCAGGTACATATCTCAGAATTAAATTTTGCCTTCTTACACACATACACACACACACACATATACACACATATACACACACACACACACATATATATATATACACACACATATATATATCTATACATGTGTGTATATATATGTGTATATGTATATATACACATATATATACATATTATAATATCATTGAGCTATTTGCTTAATTTTCTTGTATAATTTTTCGATTTTAATTAAATTTTTCTCTAAATCTCTTGAATTTTGCAATTCATTATTCCTACACATCGAAATGCAATATTAGCACATAATAATATAAAGAGTTATCAAAAAACTATAATACACTAAAATGTGAGGCAAACAACAGCTAAAATATGTGTATTTTGACCAAAAATTACACCTACCCCAACCTCAATAATTTTCAGTAATTGTTAGCACCTTCTCAAACACTTTTAATAGACTCTATCCAATATATGAAGCCTTTACAATAACATAATGGATATCAAACACCAAATATCCATAACCAGAAAAGTAAAAAGATGTACAACTATTAGTGAATCAACTGATTAACCAAGAACTGTTATGAATATAACTTGATAGGAATAGAATTTCTACAATGTTGCTAGTTGACTCTCTCTCATACTATGACACACCTGATATTTCCTTGGTTGGTACTTTTCTCTCTTTGCGTGTATGGTTTCAATAACACAGAAGTTATGCTATATATAGGAGCAGGATGGACTGAAATCTCTTCCCAATTCAGAAAGAATTAGATTAGATAAAGAATCCAAGATTCTAATTTAAGTTTGACTATATCTTTCTTCACACGTTTGACCACTTTTCTCTCCTATTTTCATAGATCCTTGACGTGTTGGGATTTTGTGACACATTTATATTCTTTTTATAGAGTTTTGCATTCCTATAAGTGCTAATTAAAGTCAATATTAATACTATTTTGCTATGTTTTAGGAATTCCATGCGTTTATGGAAGGAGGAACAAATCAAAAAAAGTCTATCATAAAAGGGAATAGAGAGACCACAAATTTAAGATACGATCCACCCTTCTAATTGTATTCTAAACTAGAGAAGGCCAAGAATCATTCATCAAGGAACGACGTGTGAATCTGACATCATATCCAAAATGCTAACTAAAAATTAAACCACAACATCACAAGGGTCAATCTGGTGAAACAACTTGCAGGAATGGAATAAAGACCATATTTTCAATATAAAGTCCATAAGTTGAAATTCGAAAGATTAGATCAAATGGCAAGTTTAGTTTATGGTTCAAAATAAAAACTATACCTTCAATGTACAGTCTGTTCCTACGACATGGGCCCTATGAATTTATATTAGACTTGGGGTTTTGGGCTTTAGTCTAAATAGTCATTTTTTCATATATTTGAGACATTTCTACTGATTTCCAGTATGTTTGATAGTTTTAGTGTAGAAGAATAATTTTTAGAAGACACCCACTGTACTTTGGAGATCAATTGAATTTCAATTCAAGTTTTCTTCTTCATCTTATTTCTTTGTGAGTGATAATGTCTCAATTTATGCTTTCTTCTTCTAATTCTTTCTCTATGAGTATCTAAACTCAAATGTAGGGTTGTGAACCAAATGAGTTTGTGAACCCTATTGATCTTCATTGAGATGAATTGATTGTGGCCTTTTGAATATTTGATTGATCTATATTTTTTAAAGTGATATTAGTGGTTGCAAACATCCAATTATGCCAAATTGTCTCTATTATGCTTGAAAGAGACAATTAAGGTTTGGATAGCATCAGTCAATAATGACCCAAGGCTTAAACCTGGTTTAATAAGCTTACGTAGAGATTTGATGAATCTAATTAGCGATTTGAAATCTATTTTGATTCGGATTCTAGTCAAATTGATAAAATTTATTTAGATTTATATTTTTAGGTTCTTGAGAGACACCTAATAATTTCCTAGATGATTGCTTGCATATTCATGAAGAGACCATTCTCAATAATCCTAATTGAGTGATTTGGGGGGATTAATCATATGTGGGGACACATCCCTATTATTTCTCTATATTGATTTCAACCTGTTGCATCTTAGACTTTAGAAATTTAGATTAACCTGAGTAGGACTCAAAGCATTCAATCAATTCTGTTTCACTTGATAGCTTTGACTGATACTAATTCTCTATAGATATGATCCTGACTCTTACTTAGGTAATTAAATTGCAACCAACCACTTTCACTCTCTTAAATTGAGGTGTAATTAGGAGTGAAAAATTCTATGGCGTCGTTGCGGGGGAATAGGGGATTTTTCCTATTAAGTGATTCATATTTTTGATTTGGTTGTTTTAATCTACTGTATCACACTTGCTTTTTGTATTCATTGGTGAAACAGGTGTTAGATATGGCTCTACCACTTGGAGAGGTAAATAATGTATTCACAAAAGTCAATGATAATATAGATTATGCAAGTGTGATTGTACCTTCAAGTGTAAATGCTACCTCATTCAAAATCGATTGGAGAATCGACACCATGTTAAAATCAGATATTCAATTTCACAATTCAACTGAACATGAACCGCATTAGGATCTCAAGAACATTTTAGAAGCATAATCCTACATGGCATGTACGAGATCAAAATGGAGGTTTGAATATGGGTACTCCTTCATGAACTCATTTGATTAAGGAGAACCAAAAGAGAGACAAAATTATGGTTGTCATGGCCATAATCCTACATTGTTGATAAGGAAACTAACCGAGAGCGATGTCAAGAAAGTAAATATAGTTGAAAAAGCCTCGGGGGTTCCACCTCATTATGTATAGGGATGTCCTCCTCCAAAACCATGGTCAATAGTTTCAAAACCAACCAGTGGCACAATTTTAGCTACTATGTTGAAAATGCACTAGGTGGTACCCATGGAAACACTTCAACAAAATCAAAGTCATCCACAGTCCAATTATCAAAGTCAGTGGACACCTTAACTGTAAGGTCAAGCTCAATATTATGCTAGAAATGAATATGGTGTCTCAAGTCAAATCTAGCAAGGTGGAAATTTTGGAAACTGAAACTCTAAACTGTATTCCACTAAGAGGGCCATACTCAAGTTCTCACAATTGAACGGATGGTCTATCTCAAGACTAAGGGGTTTCCAAAATTGAAGGCATATTGGAGAAAGTGCTCTCCAACCAAGAGAGATTCCATGTTTGTCTAAAGATTTTGACCAAAGTTGTTAGATCCCATACTTCCTCTATTCTAAAGTTAAAGCTAAAAATGAGAGATTTCTCAAGAGAGCAAAATCCAAAAGCAGAAGGGTCAACTTCCTAGTGACACCGTGATAAAATTCCAAAGGCAATGGAAGTACCGCTAATGCTCATTGCATAGCTATAGTGACTAGAATTGGCAAAATTTTACACTCTAATATTGGTGAGCCTTGTGGTACTTATGTTGATGAAAGTAATAAGGTGAAGAGCAAGGATGTCGAAGAGGAGGTAGTGTTGAAACAATTTTTTGATGTTTCTCCTAGTGAGTTGTTAGTGGACTCAAAAAGGAAGGAAAACATAAAAGAGAAAGTGGGTGAAATTGGTAAATCCTATCCTTAACCTCTTCCTTCCTTTCCTTAAAGACTGGCTAAGAAAAAGCTATATGCAACAATTGATAAGCACATTGAGAGGTTAAAGGCGTCAACATTGCGGTGCTATTCATTTATGCTGTGAAAAAATATGAATGGATTCACCAAATATTTGAAAAGTTGCTAGTGAAGAAAAGGCCAAGAAAGGAAGAAGTGATCCCTTAAGCCAAAGAGTTAGTTCCATCATTGCTAGCATGTATGTGGAGAAAAAAGGGGAGTTGAGGGAATTCACCATTCCATGCAAGATTGGGCAGTATGCCTATTTGCGAAATTTATGTGATAATGGGGAAAGCATTAACTTTATGCCCCTATCTCTATATAAGTTGTCAGGATTGAACATGCTTAAATCCACCTCCAATCAATTTTAAATGACTGATAAATCAATCAAAAGGTCATCAGGGGTGGTAGATAATGTGTTGGTGAAGGTCAAAAAATTCATACTTCTGGCCGATTTTATTGTTTTTTAATTATGTTGTGGACATAGATATACCCGTCATTCTTGGGAGACCCTTTCTTGCCATTGATAGAGCTTTGATGGACATAGAAAAGCATGAGATCATGTTCCAAGTCAATAATGAAATGTTGAGATTCAAGGCAGGAAACGGGGCATGTGCTTCCCAACAGCCATAGAAGAATATTAGTGGTTGAGAAGAGTGTTGAGAAGATTGATGATGAAAAAGGGAAAAATGAGCATGGAGGAAGTGGACACCAAAAAAGAAGAAGGGTAAAACAAGTGGATAAAGTAATATCTCTATGGCTCCAAAGAAAGAAAGTAGGTGAGTAATTCCCAGCCTAAGGATGACTCACCCTATACTGGTTTAGGTATCATGTGTCGTACGTTGATGTTAAATTAGGTGCTTCTTGAGAGGTAACCCAAGGGATATAAAAACATGTGTAGTATCTACTTTGTGCCACGATGTTGAATTGAGCATTCCTTGGGAGGCAACCCAAGTGTTTAAAAAAGTGGGAGAGACTGAACAAGTCATGCAGAGGGATTTAACTTTCTATTTATGGGAACAAGAAAGTTCACATATTGAAAATACAGATCATGATTCATACCACAAATTAGAAGCAACATAAAACAGTGGGTTGAGTTTTTTGAGTTTCAGTGATGGTCCATTTTACTGACCTTAAATTGCTTTTGCGGTCTGTATTTTTGACCGTGAATTGATTGGTTTAGAATAGGGGTAATATTGTCTTTTAGGTCATCTATAGTCTAAAATATGGTTCATATCTTCCAAATAGGGTCGCATTTTATACTCGTGAGCCGAGCTGACCCATGACCTAGTTGACCCTCAAAGTTTAAAAAAGGCATCTTGCCCATTTTTCCCTCTTCTTCTTCCTTTGATCCATTGGTACAACCGTTGTTGGATATTTTCAAGCTTTCATCTCACGACCCGAGTCTATACCCTGGATATAATATGATACTTGGTGCCACAAGTGACCCCAAGCTAACCTATGGCTTAACATCACACTGGTGTACTGAATTAAATAGAAGGGGAAGCTGAGATAACATAACTAAATAACTTTTCTTAAAAATAATAAATGTCTGATAAGATACTGAAATTTATGCAACAACTACAAAAATAATACTTTGTCTAAAAGCCATCTAGGAACTGATGAGTTGCTGGGACAAGCCCCCAGCTAACTATAAAGCCTAAATGAGAAGAAAACTGAACTGAAAATATACTCCCATCCTCGCAAGATAAGGACTCACAAATTGTACTGTCACTGAAGTCGAAAAAGAACTATTGTCGGTGTTGAGATTGAGAACCTGCGCCTCCATCATAATATGATATAGCATGGAATATGCATTAGTACTTTGAAAGTACGGAGTATGTAAGATGCAAGTAAAAAAAGTAGAAATACACAACTGAACTGATAACCACTGAATAACACTGTAACAGTGTAACAGAGGTACTAACTGAGGATAATAACTATACACTCTAATCTGAATAAACTAAGCCGAACTAAAACTAAGACTATACTAAACTGAACTGACAAGTGGGAGAGTCTATAACCAACATATAACCACGTGAGCTAAACATAGAGTCCGATATATACACCCTATTGGTGAAAGCCCACTGTACCTTGCCAGGGTATGTAGGTGCACTGAACCCCGGCCCGATCGGAGCTAAGTCCTACTGCCACTGGAAATCCTAATTGTGACTACTAGGTTGATAGTCTAAACCTGATGTCCTAAGACTTAAGTCAGGAATACTTATCTGGAAGTAACCTGAGAGTCTGAGTGACCTGATAACTGAAAGCAAAGTGTTCTAAGACTGGCCAGAGCGGCTTTATCTGAAAGCGTCGTAACTGTCTAAAGAACAACCTAATGACTAATAACTGAGACTGTGGAGTTTTACAAAACTCCTCAAGAGACTGAATATAGTCAAACTGATCAGATGACATTTTTGTAAGACACTAAAAATGCTAAGTACTGACTGAGACTAAACAACCAATAAATCAACTTTTGATCATATAATTGTACTATCTTGGTGATTTAAAGAACTATCAAATTCAAGCTACATTCATATTTGGACAATTATGCAAGACTCTTTCAAACCACATTTACAGATTAGGGCTAAAACACATATTTCATGGAAAGAGATATCAACATGAATTATAACTATCAATAACCTTCAAGAATCACGAGAATTATAGAAAGAAGGAAATTCATGATCTAATTGAAAGACACCCTAACATTGATACATAAAGGGCTTAAACTGATAAAGCTTTTATAAAGGTTTTTGGGGAACAAGGGAAGACAAATTCCCTTGTTAAAATCTCACATACCAAGAGTAAAGATTCTCTTGAGAAATTTCTTCAGAAATATGAGGAGAAACTGAAACCTTTGTTCTTGCTCTGGGAGAATTATCTGAGTTTTCACGTATTGAAATAGAGAAAACGAGAGGAATGACGAGAAAACGTGGACTGATTCCATAAATCCCCTAAAAATAAACCCCAAAATAATGTAGCTTAGGACTTAGGAGCTTAGGAATTATGAAAACACCCTCACTAAATTCGCAGGAAAAATGACTCTGCAATCCTCACAAGGGACTTCACGAGTCGTTAGGTGGGTCAGGACTCGTAGCCCTCACTCGTGAACTCTACTGGAAATTCAACTTTTAAATCAACCCTTCTGACGACGACTAACTTAATGAGTCATGAAGTGACACCACGACTCATGGATCCATCCATGGTCACCCCCTGACCACAAGTCCTTAGTAGCCTGGAACCCTCCTCACGAGTCACTCCACGACTCGTGGAGTGACTTCAGGGGTCACTGGACGAGTCGTCCTGTGACCTGGTGTAATATTTTCCTACTTTCTCCTCTTAAACCTTGGGGTCTGATGTTAGGAACTTTTGGGGTGTTACAATATCTCCCCCTTGGGAACATTCATCCTTGAATGTGGGAAAATATATTGAAAAGCTGGGAAAACGAACTGAAATCCCAAATACAGAATATTTGATGACAAAAACTAATAGAGTGATTGACTCAAGACTGATATACATGTATGAACTAAATGCAGGAATCACATTTACATACACTAACATGAAAGAATTAGGGAGAATTGAATGAAGTTGAGTAGAGTATTATAGAGGAAATTGATACATAAGCTGTAACTGAGCCGAGACGGAAAAGATATGGATATATAGCCATCATATCTACTTCAGCTTCCCAGTAGCCCTTTCAACTAGACAGTTCCTCCATAACACCTTTACTGAAGTGACATCTTCGTTCCTTGATAACGTCCAAAATATATTCTTAAGTCAAAGAATATACAAGGTCGTTGTATCAAAACAAGTAACCCGACGAGTGTCGGGGTCGAATCCCACGAGGACTAGAGAGTGATGAATTCAAGCGTCGATTTAGAAGTGGATCTGAGCTTGCACCATATAGATTTAACATAAAAACAAGGAAATGGGGGGATAAACTTTGTAGAGAATTACACAAATTTCTTTAGTGAACGCAAATAAAAGGATCAGCTAAGTTGTTGACAATATTTTGAAATACTAGAGGTGCAGTGTAGATGAAATACTAATTAGATTGGGATGGGTCGGGTTATCTTCATAAATTCAATAAGTGTAAATAATCTTGGGAAATAGGTAGCCATAGCTTCCCAGCCTATTGACTACCCCTAGATAGAGTTTTCTCAAACTATAGTTGCGATTTTGTGCACCCGAATTGATTTAGATCAACAACTTTACTATTCCTAGCTATTAGCTGCTAATTAGGAAGGAGGAAGTAATTTCACATATTACTAGCTTAATTTTACAACCTCTTATCCATACCCACTACTAGACTCCCTTCAAATTCTTAATTATTCTCTCTCGAGCAACAATCAAGCAAGTATAGATAGACCCATTGCATCACCAATGGATCTTCATTAATAGATTGAAAGGAATCCAATAGATTTACAAATAATTGAACGCCCTGAAGTTAGCTCTAGCAATACCCAATCCAATTAACTATTCATCATCTCACACCTCTAGTTAATGATTTTAGCTACTCATAGTTAAGAAATTCAAAAACACAATAATCAATAGCATCAGTGAATTTAAAGGATAGTATTTAAATCAAAAACACAATTATCCTTCACTACAACTGAAACTTAATAAAATATCCTAGAAGAAAATAGAGCGGAGTATCTTCTATAAATTTCAATCAAAAACCCTTTCTCAGCTAAGAGATTGTCTTCAACGAAAAGAGGAATTAATGATGTGATATGTACTTGGCTTTTCTCTCTAACTCTCTATCTTCTTCCTCTCTCTTCTCCCTTCTTTTATAGAGTACTTCTCTTTCTATTTATACTATGAAAAGTAGGATACTTTTCCTTTCTTTTTCAACAATGGACAATTATACCCTTAAAAGCATCATTCTGAAATTGGCGAGGTACTGGTGGTTCACCAATGAAATCTGTGAACCAACGGATACTTGCTCTTCATATACATTCATTTCTAGTGAACTTCGGTGGTTCACCCGGTGTTTCGCCGATGCCAATCCGTGAACCACTGGACCTTCAATGCTAATTCCAAAATTTTCTGAGTGTCATTTGGCGACTGCACTAGCGTCTCACCACTGGTTACTTGTGAACCGCTGGTAGTATTCCTCCCTTGAGGTAGTGACCATTAGCTTTTGACCGGTGTTTTGCCGGTTAGCATCTGCGATTCACCGCTTACACTGATTTTCTCCTTTTTACTTTGTTTTTTCTCTTTTCTTCAAACTTAGGCATCTGCACACAACCAAAGAAAAAAGGGCATAAAATACACATAATCAACATGGGAACTAGACAAAACACTCATGTTTTAGAGTCTAATGAGTTGGTAAATTACCAGCTCATCAAAAGCCCCAAACTTGAATCATTGTTTGTCCTCAAGTAATGTAACATTTCAACTTTTGAGGAAAATGTCACATTTCTTCACAATTAGACTTCACCGATCATTTGGACTATGACAACCCAAAAATACTCACCATGCTCACCGAAAAGAGAAGAAAATATCCCAAAAGACCAAAACAATGAAGATGTTTCAAGCAAGAAGCAACATTCTATCAAGTGAAGCTTTGAAAGGAATCAATAACCTTACAAGGGCATTTTTCAACCAATTAACCCACATAGCATCTCAAGTTATAACCACTGAAAATTCAAATCTTTCCTTAGAGTTTGCACTACTTGTTCTATGTCCATATGAACTCTAAATGCCCTTGCATCCCTAAAAGGAATGATGCAACTCATCAAATATAAGGATCCCTATTCTCTTGACTCTTTGATCATTTGAATGCATATTAGGGATTAGTTGGAAGAGGCACTCACACTAACTCTCCCAAAAGATATCTTCATGCATACACTTGACCCATAGGCTTTCCCTTTATGTAGTTCACCACTAATGTAGAGTAGCTGCACCTAGAATCATTTAGGACTTGCGGGTTGTGATGTAGGATTAAGGTCAGGGTAAGGTGAGCATTTCTCTATAGTGACTAAATCCTCTCTAATGCTTTTCATGACATGCCTTACAACACTTTTTCTCACTCAACCTTCTTTTCATTTCTTCTCTTGTTGTTGCCTTTCATTTCTCTAATACTCTCCCTTATAATCCCTCTTTTGTTTCCACCACTAACCTTATTACCTCAAGAGGGAACACCAATTCACACAAATAGTCCTTTTTCTTATTCATCTTTTTGCGCATTTGGACAAAAGGTGATGTCCCTTCACATGATTATTCTTGTCTTTCCCCCTTGTTTTGCATAACCCCAAACTTAGGCTCTTGCCTCATTTTCCACACTTGCTTTTCTCATTCCCTTCTTCGTAGGCCTTGAGCCTTACTTCATCATTATCTTATCCTTAGCATTTAGGGAGAATAGGGGGCCAAAAGAGGTATTAAGAATGGTCTTAAGGCTTGTAATATGGTTGCCAAGGAAAGGTTTTAAGGCTCAAAATTGGCTAACAAGGACTAATGATCATGCAGGGTGTATGGTTGAAGTGGCTAGACAACTGAGGGCCTAAACTCTTTTTCTTGGTGCCACTACATCTAGGATTTCACCTTGAATCACATTTAGGGCAAGTTCTAGACAAGATGTAATGCCCAAGATTGACAAAAATATCCTCTCTACACAAAGCATCATCCTTATAGGGTCTACAAGAGTCATTTTCCCAAACAACATATCACATTAGGATATCAAGCAAGCAAACATCATATGTCAAGCAGGGAATTTACAATGTACAACGAAGATTACTATGCTACGGTGTCAACATTTGCTCATTATCTTCATCTTCATGCCCTTTTTTCACATTCTCATTTCAACAAACGAAAATTATTTGTTGGTGCCTCTTAAAAAAATTTCACAAAAAAAAACTCAAAGTGACATGGTATTTCCCTTAAGAATGTCGCCACTCAATCCATCATCAGAAAAAGCCAACTCGATTCAACAAAAAAAATAACTCAAATAAAAGAATGCTCCTTGAAAAAGAACCATGGTATAAAAAAACCCTCGGAGTTTTAATTTCTACACTACTCTATTTACAATGGCGAAAACGCAACACATCGTTTTTTTGATCATCTCATTCAAAAATTCAAAAATATGACAACTTAAAACCAAAGACCCTATTTAGTCATTAATTATCATTCAAAAAAAGACACAAACCAATTCATTCATTCATTCAAAGAACAAAACATGCCCGACGAGGGCAATCATCAATCACAACAACCCGAGAAAGGCTGGAGTTACTCAAACTTAAATACAAACTTAAGAAACAAATATCCTCCCTATCAAAAACGCTCATCCCTCCCCCTACTTAAGATCATACATTTTCCCCAATGTAAATATGCAAAAAGAACAATGGGAGAAGGGACAAAGGACTCCCTAAATGGGTCACTCCTCTTCATTATCAGCCTCATCATCACCACCATCACCTCCGTAGGAATCATCAAGCCCAGCAAAATCATCACCCATCCCTTCAAAAAAGTCATCAATTGGCCCTCAAGCTAAATATGGATCAGCCATTGCAACATATAAAGCACTCACGTCGGGCACTTCGACTAAAGTCTGACTTTTCCACTCCTGCACCTTAGTCCGGAGGGACGTGACTGCCCCTTCTACTGCATCCACCCTCTTAACCAAAGTGGTGACATTCTCATACAATGATTATGAGCTCCTTCTTGATTGTTTTGGCAATGAGTGCCGGGAGACTCTTAGCCAAACATTAAAGCTGGCTTTCGTGCGAGTTTTTCATCTCCACAAGGCCATGGAGACACTTGACTGAGAAGATTGTGGAGGTGAAGAAATACTTTTTTGGGGCATGTCACCCGATGCTTGGCCAGACATGTCTGGATGGGGCACATTGGATTTGGGGGCTACTGGAGATTGGCTGAACCATGGGAGAAGGCTTCTTCTTGTACCCCGAAGGCTTGCAGACGCTTCTGTTTCACTGCCGGTGCCTCGGTGTCTCTCTTCCTGTCAATGGTAATCACTCCTAGATTAGAGGAAGGAGTCTCATTTGGAAAAAGAGGCACTCCGGTTGCAGTACAAAGTTGGGAGATCAAAACAACATATGGCATGAAAGTGCTGGACTGCCGAGCCTTCTCCTTCATCTGTTGAACTACAATTTCTTCAAAGATGATGGGGATCCCCGACATAATGCAAGAAATCAGGATGGCTACCTCCATAGTGACACGCTGCTCATTCTTAGATGGGATGATGCGAGAACAAATAAAGTCCAACCATAGCTTGGCCTCAAACTTCAATCGTGGCGAGAGATTTAGCTACCATGGAGGCCTGGAAGGGAGTATTATTAGCAATAATTCCAGCCACCCACTCATACTGGTCCTCTATATTTGCCACTAGTGTCATGTACTCCATAGCAGAGTCTTCCCAAAATAGATAATTTATGGCAGCCGGAGTGATATCAACTTCTACCCCACGAATCATCACCAAAGTCAAGCAGGGAAACCCATCCACTTTACCCCGATGTTGCATGCTATCTATGCAGCTATTATAGGAGGCATAGAATTATGTGACAATGCTGGGTAGTATGGGGGCAAAGGGTTGGAAAATGCATGCCATTGCAGGTGGGTGAATGGCTTGGTGATATTGGGGAAATCACCCTTTCAACCCAACCAAGTAAAACCTCTTTTCCACCGTAATAGAGCATCCTTGGTATATGACATAATGTTCCTCCATATTTGGAACACAAAGAATAATGGCTTAGTTCGTGTTCGCTGGTGGAGGAGCAGCCTTTGCTTTCCCTTTGCCATTGCAAGCAGATGAAGCAGGGGCGTTTCCTTTGCTAGTGTTCCTGGAGGATGACATGATTTGTGTTTCTGCAAAAAGTATGTTAGTGACAAGACATTGAAGTAGAATTTACAAGAAAATACACTAGTATAAAGAAGCATCGAGAAGCAAAGAAAAACCAAACAATCATTCAAAGAGCAGGTGGTACAAGCGGACAACCGGCGATTCACCGAAGATAATTCGCGAGCTGCCGACTGGCCGCCGATACTTAATAGAGCACTGGGTAAATCAAGCCATTTTCGGTGGTTCAAGCGGCATTTCGCCAGTCGTGTTTCGCGAACTGCCAAAGTAGCATCGGATTCGCTCAAAAACCAGGACCAATTTCAGGTTGAACCGGCGCCCCAAGCGGCGTTCAGCCGACTCTGACCGGCGAATTGCAAGCCCCTGTTGTCCCACATTTTGACTCATTATTCACAAACACCCATTAACACATATTCACAACAAACATAGTACCAACAATTATACTCCATTCTCGCGTATATTTATGACGTTTAGCCTTTAAGATTGGCGTCACCCAGTCTATCACGGGCAAAACATTGCTCTAGATGTAAATGGGTTACTCAGACTTCACCCTTTTTATATTTTCATCACAAAAACACATATCCACTCCATTTACAAGTACAACACATACAAGATTTCAAAAAGGAATGGAAGTGAAATATTACTCCTACAGAATCAGGTACCTAAAGTAAATTTAAAACAGAGGCAAGAGAAATGTTACCGAATTGAAAGAACACTTGCACACTCTGTTAATCTTCAAAATTAAAAATAGCTCACAATTTAAATGGCACCTTCAGATGAGTGAGTATAAAGTATCTAGTATGAGTGAAGTGCTTTTGATGGTGAAATATGGATGGGTATTTATAGGAGGAAAGTGGGATTATGATAATTTGAGGGGAAGGTGGTGAGTTTAATGTGGGTGTGTTGGTGGGGAGTTGGAAGGTGAAAAGGTGGAAAAGTAAAATGGATGAATATAGGGAATTGGGGATGTTGGGAATGGAGAGACAAAATTGGAAAGAAAAATGTTGGATAAAAGAGAAGTTATGGGAATATTTGCAGAATTAGGGTGGCTGGGTAGGCATTTGAGATTTTGTGGGCCCATCTATTTAGATTCTTCCCTTTTTTACTTAGTACGAGCCCTAAACGATGTTACACCAACGATTTGCCAATTCCATTCGGCGGTTCGCCGATGGGCTTCATTTAAACTGGTATTGTGCCCAGTGATCTGGTTCCCTTCGGTGATGCACCGGCAGTTAACGAATTGAAACTACGTCCCGCCGGTTATCCGTCAAATCTGTGGCCTAGCTTTAGGTACTCTACTTTAGACCGCTGATACACCGGCAACCCACGAATCTGGTTCGGCGGTTCGCCGGTCTCTCGCTTGTTCTTTCTTCCTGAGTTGCTTCTTACTTTGCCTCTCATCTCTCAGTTCCTACACAAGAAAAAACAACAAAAACATCAAATAATTCAATAAACACTTGGCTTGCCTACAAAGAAGTGCCTTATTTATCGTCGTGGCACGACATTGTCCTTTTTTAATTCTTCATTTCTGATGGGTTTTCATCCGCTTACGTCTCCCTTAGATTCAATCCCTTATCCTCATCATCATTCTGCAATACTCAAACCACCTTACATTCAGGTGGAGTTTCAGCTGACGGACATACCTTGAAGGTGAATTCCTCACCACCAACCCAAAATTTTAACTCTCCAAGCTCCACATCTACCACTGCTCTCCCGGTAGCCAACAAAGCTCTTCCCAAAATAATGGGAACTTCCACATCCATGTCACAATCCAGAATAACAAAATCAGCCAGGAGAATGAACTTGTCAACTCGCACCAATACATCTTGTAGCACCCCCACAGGTCTTTTGATTGACCTATCTACCATTAGTGGCCGCATCGATGTTGGTTTCGTGCTTCCGAGGCCTAATTTCTTAAAAATGAGCAGGGGCATAAGATTTATACTTGCACCGATATTAGATAGAGCCATCTTAAACACAAATCCCAATCGTGCATGGAATTATAAAAGCTCCAAGGTCTTCCCTTGTTGGGGCAAGGTTTCTCATCATTACCACACTACAATAGTGCATTCTCTCTTCATTTCCAGCATCAACCACCTTCTTCATTTTCAACAAGTCTTTCTAAAACATGGCATAACCGGGCATTTGTATCAAAGTATCCACTAATGGTATGTTTATGGACAACTTGCTAAACATGTCAACAAACTTTTCAAACTGATCCTCCTTCTTTTTCTTGGTAAGTCGTTGTGGATACGGTGGTGGGATTCTTGATTAAACTCTATCATCAACCAGGACCTTTATGCCCGCCTCTTCATCATCAACGTGAATGCCGATCTCATCATCTTTTTCATCGGTTTCTTCCCCAATGTTTCTACATTGTCCGAAATCATTGGAATTTTATCAACCTCATCTTCATCAACTACTTTCGAGTTCTCCACCTCACTAGGCTTTCCCGGGGCATCTCCAATCCTCTTACCATTTCTAGTGAAAATAGCCATACATTGGCCATCTTTCTTCGGATTAGGCATTGTGTCACTAGGTAATGTTCCCTTCATTCTAGGGTTTATTTGGGTCAATAGGTGATTCATTTGATCATCCAAATGCTTGATGGAGGTCGAGTGTGAACTCACTGTTTGAGCGAGCTAAGCCACCTCCCCTCTTAATTCTTTCACCCACTTTCGGTCGACTCACCCTTCTTCAAAACTCTTGAGAGAATTTATTCAATATTTGAGATGCCCTCATCACTTACTCCTACCTGGTTTTGAGGATTTCCAACCTTAGGAGGCGGAATGTATGGATTTGCACTTCGATGTTCATGATCACCTTCTTGGTTTGGCCCTTTATTGCTCCACCTCTCATTCCTTTTGGGCCATCCTTTCTTTTCACAATTTCTCCACCCCTGGTTATCATCCCCTGGGATCCACAGGCCTTGGTTTGCTCCTTGGAAGCCAAGTCGAGGTCCTCCCATTTGGTTACTCATATATTGGCATTCTTCGTCATATCTTGGTGGTGAAGGCTCTTTCATATTCTAGGGGACCTTGCATTCCCACAGCATTTACCACCTTCGGACCTGCTCCCATCACATGCATGGTCATCAATTCTAATTGTGTAATCATCTTGGAAAGAGTCTCATCCCAATCATCATCCCTTTTTCACAACTCTACCGCCAATGCACTTGAGTTGATCTCATGAGTAGACACACTCGTTTCCCTTGTGTGCCAAGCCCTGTTGGTTTTTGTCATTCGGTAATGAAGAGCTTTGGCTAACCCAAATGTTTGGTCCAAAATTGATGCACCAGCTAGGTTGTTGGCAACAGATTTGTTGATTGAATCAAGGGCCTATAGAAGCTTTGGAGAAGCACCCCATCCGGTAATCCATAATTTGGGGAAAGAGAAACCTTCTTTTTAAACCTTAACCATGCCTCATGCAAAGGCTCTCCTGGTTCTTGTTGGAAGTTTGTGATATCATCCCTCAGTTGTAACATCTTTGAGGGAGGGAAAAACCGATCTAGGAAAGCCTCGATTAACTCTCGGCACGAGGTAATACACCCCGGAGGAAGTTCCTCTAGCCACATTGTTGCTTCCCCTGTCAATGAGAAAGGGAAGAGTATCAACCTGATCGACTATTGACTAATGTATGTGATGTTGAAGGGCTGGAAAATTTCTAAGAAATTCCTCAAGTGCCGGTTTGCATCTTCGCTTGGTGTGACGCCGAAAAGCCCTTTCATCTAGAATAAGTGCAACATGGTGCTAGTAACATGGAACACTGCATTCCCTATTGTTAGTGGTAGGCAAATAGCTCCTGCAACTTTCGGCATCACCGGATTGTCTTCTTCAAGATCCATGACTATCTCTGACTCGGCAGTGATGGCTCATAAGGTGGTGAGATCCTAACAACACAGTAGTAAATAAAATCAAGTAGCTACGGTGCACACTAAATCAATTTAACAATCAATCAGTAGATTATCAAGGGCTAGTCCACCGCAACGGTGCCATTTTTCATAACGTCCAAAATATATTCTTAAATTAAAGAATATGCACGGTCGTTGTATAAAAACAAGTAACCCGACAAGTGTCAGTGTTGAATCCCACGAGGACTAGGGAGTGATGAATTCAAGCGTCGATTGAGAAGTTGATATGAGCTTGCACCATATAGGTTTAACATAAAAACCAGGAAATGGGGGGGGGTTGATAAACTTTGCAGAGAATTACACAAATTACACAACTCTGCAGAGAATTACACAAACTTCTTTAGTGAACACAAAATAAAAGGATTAACTAAGTTGTTGATGATATTGTGAAATACTAGAGGTGCGATGTAGATGAAATACTAATTAGATTAGGATGGGCCAGGTTATCTTCATAAGTTCAATAAGTGGAAAGAATCTTGGGAAATAGGTAGCCTCAGCTTCCCAGCCTATTGACTACCCCTAGCTAGAGTTTTCTCAAACTCTAGCTGCGATTTAGTGCACCCGAATTGATTTGGATCAGTAACCTAACTATTCCTCGATATTAGCTTCTAATTAGGAAGGAGGAAGTAATTTCCGCTATTACTAGCTTAATTTTACAACCTTTTATCCATAAGCACTACTAGATTCCCTTCCCATACTTAATAATTCTCTCCCGAGCAATAATTAATCAAGTATAGATAGACCCATATCATCATCAATAGATCTTTATTAATAGATTGAAAGGAATCCAATAGATTTACACTTATTTGAACATCATGAAGTTAACTCTAGCAATACCCAATCCAATTAAGTATTCATCATCACACACCTCTAGTTAATGATTTTAGCTACTTATAGTTAAGAAATTCAAAAAACAATCATCAATAGCATCAGTGAATTTACTAAGGATTCTAGATAAATTAAGAACACAATTATCCTTCACTATAGCTGAAACTTAATAATATCCAAGAAGAAAATAGAGCAGTCTTCTACAAATTTCAATCAAAATCCCTTTCTCAGCTAAGAGATTGTTTTCAACTAAAAGAGGAATTAATGATGTGATGTTTACTTGGCTTTTCTCTCCAACTCTCTATCTTCATCCTCTCTCTTCTCCCTTCTTCTATAGAGTACTTCTCTTTCTATTTATACCCTGAAAAGAAGGGTACTCTTCCTTCCTTTTTCAGTAATGGACAATTATAACCTTAAAAGCATCGTTCTGAAATCAGCGAGATACTGGCGGTTCACCGATGAAATCCGTAAACCGTCAGAAACTTTCTCTTCATCTGCATTCATTTCCTCTTAACTTCGGCGGTTCACCAAGCATTTTGCTGATGCCAATCCATGAACTACCGGACCTTCAATGGCAAATCTATAATTTTGTGAGTGCCATTCGGCGACTACACCGGCGTCTTTCCATTGGTGACTCGTGAACCGCTGGTAGCATTCCTCCCTTGAGGCAGTGACCTTTAGCTTTTGACCGGCATTTTTTCCGGTTAACACCTGCGATTCGCCGCTTATACTCATTTCTTTCTTTTTACTCCATTTTTGCTCTTTTCTTCAAACATAGGCATCTGCACACAACCAAAGCAAAACGGGCATAAAATACACATGATAAACTTGGGAACTTGACAAAAACTCATGTTTTGGAGTCTAATGAGTTGGTAAATTACGAACTCATCATTTCTCAGCTTATGAACCTGACGGTCTAGGATCTAAAATGGAACTTATTTTTAAGAGAGGCTATCCTTTACACCAACACTCTCTGGAGGCACTACTGAGGTCGGATCACCGATGCACTTCTTTAGCAATGTCACATGGAAAACTTGATGCACCGATGTTAGCTATACAGGTAACTCTAACTCATTGGTCATATTGCCAATGCGTCTTAGGATTCTGTAAGGTCCCACATATCTTGGACTGAGTTTTCCTTTCTTCCAAAACCTCATCACCCTTTCATCGGTGAAATCTTCAGATAAACCCAATCTTATACAGCAAAGTCTAGCTCTCTTCTCCTCACATCTACATATGATTTTTGTCGGCTCTAGGCTGTTTTCAACCTTTATCTGATAAGTTGAACCTTCTGCATAGCCTCATGAACTGAGTCTAGTCCTATCATGGTAGCTTTACCAACTTCGAACGATCCTGTAGGAGATCTACACCTTCTACCATACAATGCCTTAAACTGGGCCATCTAGATGCTGGAGTAGTAGCTGTTGTTGTACGCAAACTCAATGACGGGTAGGTGATTAGCCCAGCTACCCTCGAAATTAATCACACAAGATTTCAACATATCTTCCAATGCTTAAATCATCTGCTCATCCTGGCCATCTTTTTATGGGTGAAAAGTTATGTTGAGCTTGACCTAGGTGCCAAGTCCCTTTTGAAATGATTTCCAAAAATGCAAGATGAACTGAGTACCTCTATCTAAAATGATGGACAAGGGGACTCCGTGCAGTCTATGTATCTCCAGAAGTATAGTCTAGAATAATCCTCAATAGAGTCTGTAGTCTTTACAGGTAGGAAGTTTGCTGACTTAGTCAGACGGTCTATAACCACCCAAATTGAGTGATGTTGTCAGTGAGTACGAGGTAGACCTGTAATGAAATCCATGTTCACTTCTTTCTACTTCCATGTAGGTATGATGATATCCTGAGTCATACCCCTAGGTCATTGATGTTCAACTTTAACCTATTGGCAGTTCGGACACTTAACTACAAATTCTGTAATGTCCTTCTTCATGTCGTTCCAATAATAGATTTCCCGCAGGTCACGGTACATCTTAGTGGCAGCTGGATGAATAGAACATCTAGTGCTGTGTGCTTCTGCCAGTATTCACTGTTTCAAGTCATCTACATTTGAAACACACAATCTGCCTTGGTAATGAATTACACCATCTACCACTTTAGAGAAAACCTCCACCTCTTTTCTTACAACTGCTGCTTTCAGTTTGAGTAGTATGGGGTCTTCATCCTGCTTTAACTTAACCTCTACCACCAGTGAGGATTTTGACCCACTCTGGATTACAACTCCTCCCTCAGCTAAATCAACTAACTGCACTCCCAATCGAGCTAACCTGTGGATATCCTTTGCTAGCTCTTTTCTTCCCACTTCAACATGAGCAACGCTTCCCATTGATATCCTACTTAAGGCGTCAACCACCACATTAGCCTTTCCCAGGTGGTATAGCACACTCATGTCATAGTCTTTGAATAATTTCAGCCACCTTCTCTGATAAAGGTTCAAATCCTTCTCACTAAACACATACTGAAGGCTCGTGTGGTTAGTGAAAACATCTACGTGAACCCCATAGAGGTAATGTCTCCATATCTTCAAAGCAAATACCATTGCCGCCAATTGAAGATCATTAGTAGGATAGTTCTTATCATGAACCTTGATCTCTCTAGAGTCATAAGTTATTACCTTACCATACTGCAAAACAAAACATGCAAGACCAATTCTAGAGGCATCATAATAGGTCATGAACCTATCTAAACCTTCTGGCAAAATCAGAACTGGGGTTGTAATGAGTCAAGTCTTTAACTCCTAAAACTCTTTTCGCATTGATCATACAATTGAAACTTCACCTTCTTATGAGTCAATTTTGTTAAAAGGGATGCAATAGAAGAAAACCCTTCTACAAACGGTCGGTAATATCCAGTAGACCCAAGAAACTCCTGATGTCTATAAGAGAGATGGGTCTTGGCCAGTCCTTGACTGCTGCTATCTTCTGACGATGCACCTACATTCCCTCTTTGGAGACTACGTGGCTGAGGAAAGCAACTAATTTTAGCTAGGATTCACACTTGTTGAATTTGGCGAATAACTGATGGTCCCTAAGAGTCTTAAGAACTATCCTCAAATGGTCTGCATGTTCCTCTTCTATTCTGGAGTAAACCAATATGTAATGTATAAAGATAATAATGAACATCTCTAGGTACGACTTGAATACCCTGTTCATCAGATCCATAAAAGTTGTAGGATCATTGGTTAGTCCAAAAGACATAACTATGAATTCATGGTGACCATACCAAATTCTGAAGGCTATTTTCGAAATGTCATATTCTATGACCCTAAGCTGGTGGTATCCTGATCTGAGGTCTATCTTTGAGAAACAACTAGCTCCCTGAAGTTGATTGAACAAGTCTTCAATCCTGGGTAGAGGATACTTGTTTTTGACTGTAACCTTGTTCAGTTGACAGTAATCGATGCACATCCTGTGTACCATCTTTCTTTCGCACAAATAGAATTGGGGCACCCCATAGGGAAATACTAGGTCTTATGAAGCCCTTATCTAGAAGGTCTTTCAGTTGTTCCTTCAACTCATTAATCTTAGCCCGAGCCATATATAAGGAGGAATATAGATGGACTGGGTGTCTTGAAAAAGGTGTATGCTGAAGTCTATCTCCCGCTCGGGAGGGACTCCGGGAAGATCTTTGGGAAAAACGTTGGTAAATTTGCTAATAATTGGAATTGACTGAATGGTCGGGGTCCCAGAGTTGGAATCCCTGACCCTAAACAAGTGGTAGATGCAACCCTTTGAAATCATTTTCGTAGCCCTAAGGTAGGAAATAAATCGACCCTTAGACGCTGAAACACTACCCTTCCATTCTAAGACTGGCTCGTTAGGAAACTGAAACCTGACGACTCTAGTTCTGTGATCGACTGAGGCATAATAGAATGTAACCAATCCTTGGAAAGAATGAGGTTGATGTCGACCATGTCTAGCTCTACTAGATTAACTAAGATAACTTTAGTCAACACTGAGACTGGGCAATTTCTATATACCCGGCTGGCTCTAACTGACTCACCAACTGGAGTAGAAACTGAGAATGGTTATGAGAGGACTTCTAGACTAATATCTAACTGAACAACAATGTAAGGTGTCACAAAGGAGAGTTTGTCCCCTGGATCTAGCAAGGCATATACGTTAATATGGAAAAGGCGCAACATACCCATAACCACATCAGGTGGGTTCTCCTGATCCTGATGAAAAGACAAAGCAAAAAAAATGATTTTGGTACTGACCACCACCCTTACCTGAAGTAGCGCCCTACTGAGTTGGTGTCACGACCTGAACATACACCCGTATCATAAACATGAGACAAGGAGCCTCGAGAGAGCCCAAGTTGACCCATGGTGTGAGCATACATCCAATCCATTCACATAAGCGGAAGACTTAACATAAGGAAATGAAGTCATGACATAATAATGGAGAAAAGACAATACATGATCCATACATGACGGCTAAATACAACTAATAGTCTGAAAAGCCTCTAATCATGAAAGATAGGTTGATGGGATAATACACAAACTAACCCTACAATGCTAAAACTGAAAGAGAAAAATAAAATCTGAACATATGGCCCTCAGAATATGAGGACTCACAAAATAAGCTCATAGCGAACTCTAAAGTGCTACTGAGGAGGGTGAGCCTGAGAGCCGGGTCCTGTTTCATAAAACGATACAACATAGAAAGTATGCGGTCAGTACGTGGAATGTACCAAGTATGCAGGGTAAGTAAAACAGACATTTAAAAATATATACAACTTTAAAATGATTAAAAGAGTAGGACATAATTCTCGTATCGTAAACATCATAATGTAACATAAGGCTCAAGATTTTTAAAACATTCTTAGTACAAACATAATCATAATCATAGGATAAAAGCTTTACTTAACATGACTTGAGCCAAAATACATAATCATAAACATTCCTAAATCATGAGGAATAGTGGGAGATTCTCTTAACAGACATATCCCATATGAGCACACATGAAGTCCGACTTGTAAACCTAGTCGGGAGGCCGTTTGTACCTTGCCAAGGGTAGAACCATGAAGGGGGTGATATCACCATGAAAAGGTCCATTTGGGTCGGGGATAGTCAAAAAGGAGGTCCCAACATACCTACGGTGGCACGTAGTTTATGAGATTCGGGGCTGAAGTTGAGCCCCGAACCTACTCGGTATTCGATACTACTCCCAAAACATATATAGCGCTTATAGTATAACATGGATGTTTTCATGGGATAGTTAAATCATGATAATCATAAACATACTTGTACATATGTGAACTAGCTATGAAACAAGGCCCGTGAGTTGGCCAAAACATAATTCATGAGTCATAAAGTTCATACATACTTGTAGATCATGCATATAGCTTGAAATTCATGAAATCATGATGGGTAATTGATTAAATCCATAATCTAAATCATAATTGATGTTGGGCTTTTAAATATCATTAATGGAAAAGTAGATCATAAATCGATTACTCATGGGTCATGCATAATTAGGCTTAATTTCAAGGGAATTGAATAATCAATAATGTTATAAAAAAATTAAATTACAAAATATGATCAAAACCCCATAGAATATGATAAGGTTCGAAAGTCACAAAACCCATTAACAATCCTTAGATTTTTGTATAAATCTACTTCAAATACCATAAATAGTTTTTAGAAATTTTCATGAAATCATAGAGAATGGGCATGGGTGTGAAAGGAAACACCCATTGATAGCCTTACATACCTGAAAACAATTGATTCTTACTTACCCTCGAAAGCCCAAGAAGGAATTGGAAGAATTTGAAGAGGGAAGCCTTGAATCACCCTTTGAGCACCTCTCTAAACTTTTGCATGCATGAATGAAAACTTAGAATAGATTATCCCTATAAAACCCACCATTCCTAGGCTAAAACGACGTAGTTTAGGGTCTCATAGCATGAAAGTATCAAAAATGCCCTTAATGAATTATCCTTTAAAACTGTCCAAATCGGTCCGATGGGTCGTACTGATGAGTCGTTGGAAGAAATGACGACCCGTCGTATGGCCCATCACTTGCACTGCTGAGACTTGCCTCCGGAATAGAACAACGATTAGACAGGATGACTCATCCTTCATACCAACTGGGTCATCAAGTCAACCATTGTTTGCCCCTTCACAAAACTGGACATCCTGACCACAAGCCTCACCACGACTCATGGTCACTTCCAGTGAGTCATGGTCTTGACCCATCACATGCACTAGAAATTCTTTGCAACCCAAATTGACTAGTGACCAGGGGTCTTCACTTCTCACCACGAGTCATTGGATGACCCGTGGTATCCTCACCTGTCAAGCCCAACCTCTCCTACAACCGCCAACAATGACTCGTTGTTCCAAGCAACGAGTCATTGCATCGGCCGTTGTCTCCACTGCCACCAGAACTTCCCTACACCACGACTACATACAACGACCCATGGTTTGATACCACGAGTTGTTACGTCGCTTCTTCTGTGATATTTTCCCAGTTTCAGCAATTTTCAACATTAAACTCCCAGGTCTACTCCTAGGAACTCTTAGGGTATTACAATATCTCCCCCTTGGGAACATTCGTCCTCGAATGTAGGAAACAAGCAGTATTAACCAATTTTTAAAGGCTGGAGTAGATCCTAAAGAGCTACCATGTCCTCACGAATTTATCTTTTATCGAGATCTTTTGGCTCAACTTTATCCCACCGAGGGAGAGGCTCATTTATGCAAATCAAATTAGTACTCGTGCGAAAGTATTTTCCCTATCATATAAGGTGTGAAGCAGGCGGGGCTTCCTTACTCTTCCGAGGATGGTTCAGGGGGAGTTGGTTCCGCCTCCGGCTGAGGAGGGAAATTTCAAAAAGAAAGATTCCATCCCGTCTTTAAAGCAATGGTCTGCGACTCCGCAACTTTCTTAGGTTAGGAAGGATCTGAATCAATGGGTGATGGATGATCAGCCTAGGCTTTTTTTTTAACAGAAACATGCAATTATGATATGCAAATACTGATCAATTAGCTTGGAAACTGACGGAATGACTACCTCCGAAAAGAACTACATAGCTGAACCGAATTCAGACATCACATACATCTATCATAACATAAAACATACTTGTGCACATGAACTGAACATGGAAACTGATTGGAGAATTAGGGAAAAACTGATAGCTCAAACTGAAATTGAGCCGGTAGGGAACAAGTAAGGGTTTTTAGCCATCATATCCGCTTCAGCTTCCCACATAGCTCCCTCAACATGCTGATTTCTCCTTAACACGTTTACTGAAGATACTTCCTTGTTCCTTAGCCATCGAAGTTGCCCATCCAATATTTCCATCGGAACCTCTTCATAGCTATGGCTATCCTTTACACCAACGTTGTCCACCAGAACTACTAAAGCTGGATCTCCCAAACATTTCTTCAAAAGCGCTGCATGAAACAGGGGATGCACGGAAGATAACCCTACTAGCAATTCCAACTCATACGCTACCTTACCAACCCTTCTAATAATCCGATAGGGACCAATATAACGGGGACTGAGCTTTCCTTTCTTCCCGAACCACATGACTCCCTTCATGGGAGATACCTTTAGAAATACCCAATCATCTACCTCAAAGCCTAGATCAATTCTCCTCACATCAGCATATGACTTTTGATGACTCTGAGTTGTTTTCAACTAGTCCCTTATCAACTGAACATTTACCATAACCTCATGAACCGAGTCAGGCCCTACCATAGCTGCTTCACCAACCTCAACCATCCAATGGGCAATATACACCTTCACCCATAAAGTGCCTCGAACTGTGCCATATGGATGCTAGAGTAATAGCTGTTATTGTAAGAAAATTCGATCAAGGGCAAGTGATCATCCCAGCTACCTTTGAAATCCATCATACATGCTCTCAACATGTCCTCGAGACTCTGGATTATTCGTTCTGCCCGACCATCTGTTTGCGTTGAAATCCATCATACATGCTCTCAACATGTCCTCGAGACTCTGGATTATTCATTATGCCCAACCATCTATTTGCTGATTAAAGGTTGTAGTGAGCTTAACTTGAGTCCCAAGCCCCTTCTGGAAAGATTGCCAGAACTGGGAGGTAAACTGAGTACCTCGGTCTGAAATGATAGACAAGGGAACTCATGTAGCCAAACCAACTATTGAATATGAAGTTTGGAATAATCATCTGCTGAATCTGTGGTTTTGACCGTAGGAAGTGTGCAACCTTGGTAAACTTGTCTACCACCACCCATATTAAATTATATTGTCGGCGAGTATGAGGTAGGCCTGTAATGAAATCCATATTAATCACTTCCCACTTCCAAGTAGGTTTGCTAATGTCCTGAAGTACGCCTTCCGTTGATGCTCAACTTTTACTTGTTGACAGTTTGGGCATTTGGCAACGAATTCTGCAATATACTTCTTCATGCCATCGCACCAATAGATTTCTCGTAAGTCATGATACGTCTTGGTGGTACCTGGATGGATAGAATACTTGGATCCATATGCCTCATGCAATATCCGGCCCCTAAAATTATAAACATCTGGAACCCATAGACAACCCTAATACCGCAACACACCATCTCCCCGTTGGGAGAAGACCTCCACCTTCTGATTCCGAACGACTTCTTTCAGCTTTACCAAAATCGGATCCTCATCTTGTCCAGCTTTCACATCAATCACTAAGGACGATTATGATCTTTTTTGCACAACAACACCGCCATCATTTGAGTTAACCAATCTAACTCCCAACCTTGCAAGTCAATGGACATCTTTTACCAACTCCTTCTTTCCCTCATCCACGTGAGACACACTCTCTATAGAGAGCGTACTAAGAGTGTTTGCTACCTCATCAGCCTTACCCTAATGGTAAAGGACACTCTTATTGTAGTCCTTGAGTAGCTCCAGCCACCTCCTTTGCCGAAGATTGATATCTTTCTATGTGAACACATATTGTAAGCTTTTGTTATCCGTGAATACATCCACGTACACCCCATAAAAGTAATGCCTGCATATCTTCAATACGAATACCCCCGCGGCCAACACAAGGTCATGGGTCCGGTAATTTTTCTCATGGACTTTCAACTGTCTTGAGGCATATGTTATCACCTTCCCATGATGCATCAACACACCCAAGTCCGATTCTCAAAGCATCATAATACACCACAAAATCATCGGTACCCTCAGGTAGGGTCAACACTGGTGCTGAAGTGAGTTGAGTCTTCAACTCTTGGAAGCTCTTCTCACAAGACTCCGACCATTGGAACATTTACCTTTTTCTGAGTCAACTTTGTCAAAGGTGCTGCAATTGATGAAAAACCCTACACAAATCTCCAGTAGTAGACTGCTAAGCCCAAAAAGCTCCTGATGTCTGAAGGGTTCACCGGTTTGGGCCAATTCTTTACCACCTCTATATTCTAAAAATTCACCTTTATGCCTTCACTTAACACCACGTGACCTAAGAATGCTACCGAATTAAATTAGAATTTGCATTTGCTGAATTTGGTATATAATTGTCGATCCTTGAGGGTCTGGAGCACTACTCTCAAATGAGCGGCATGCTCCTACTCGGTCCGAGAGTATATGAGGATGTCATCGATAAACACGATCACGAACATGTCTAGATATAGCTTGAACACCCTGTTCGTCAGGTCTATGAAAGCTACAGGAGCATCTGTTACTCTAAAAGACATAACTACAAACTCATAACGGCTATACCGCATCCTAAAGGTTTTCTTTGGAATAGCACTCTCCCGAACTCAGATCTGATGATACCTGGACCTGAGATCTATCTTTGAGAAACACTTGTAACCTTGAAGTTGGTCAAACAAATCATCGATCCTGGATAGAGGGTACCTATTCTTAACGGTGACCTTGTTCAACTTCCGATAGTCAATGCACATCCAAAGTTAAACATCCTTCTTCCGGACAAATAACACTGGTGCACCCCATGGAGACTTGCTCAGTCCAATGAGACCCTTATCTAACAAATCTTTCAACTGCTCTTACAACTCTTTTAGCTCGGTTGGAGCCATTGGAGGAATAGAGATAGGTTGCGTATTAGATAGAAGGTCAATTGCAAAATCAATTTCTCTCTTAGGAGGAACACTTGGAAAATCGTCAGGAAAGACCTGCGGATAATTAGACACCACCGGAACTACTGGATAGTCGAGGTTTCAGACTCAACATCCTTAACCCTAACTAGATGATACATGAAGCCTTAAAAATCATTCTGCTAGCCTTAAGGTATGAAATAAATCAATAGGCTGGTACAACTGAATTACCCTTCCACTCTAAAACTCACTCACCTGGAAATCGAAATTCCACCGCATGAGTCGTACAATTAGTCGAAGCATAACATGAAAACAACCAATCCATATCCAAAATGATATCGAAGTCAATCATATCTAACTCTATTAAGTCTACGGAGGTGACCTTACGCAATACCGTAATGGGGCAACCTCTATACACCCGCCTAGCTACAACTGAATCATCAACTAGAGTAAAGACTGAGAACGATTCTCAAAGGATTTCAAGGCTAACTCCAAAACTACTAGCAATATAAGAGGTAACAAAAGAAAAAGTAGCCCTTGGATCTAACAAGGCATAAGCATCAATATGGAAGACTTGCAATAACCCAGTGACCACATCTGGTGAAAACTCCTGCTCCTGGCAGGGTACCAAAGCATAAAACCTGTTTTGGCACTGACCACCTGCTAAACTAGTAGAGGCACCCTGCTGAGGGGGACGTGCCACTGGAGCGAAAGAATTGTCTTCTGTCACATGGGCTCCACCGACCCCTGATCTGGCTGAGGGGCAATCCTTAAGTTTGTGTCCGGGTTTGCCACACCCGAAGTAATCATCCAAGCCAACTAAGCACCTTTCAGGGTGATTCTTGCCACACGCCGCACAAACTAGAAAAGTGTGCTCCACCTGCATGCTACCCTGGCCTCTCGACTCTGAAGTTCTGCTCCTCCGATCCCCTCTAAACCTAGATGGCGTGCTGGCCGATGATGGAGATTGAGCGATAAACCTATGCTGGGACTGCTGATGCTGCCCACCAACTGACCTGACCTAAAAAGTACCATAGTTGTCGGTCCTGGCCCTCTTGGCCTCCCTCTTCCTCTGGTAGACCGACTCCATCTATTGTTCATGCAGCATAATGCGGGGAAAGTTGATATCCCGATGTAGCATGGCAATCCTGCAATCCTTGTCCAAATAATCTGCCACCCCATGAAAAAAACTACTCACCCGATCCCTCTGGTCGCCACCAACACTGGAGCATACTTGGATAATCAGGTGAACTCTAATGCGTACTCCTGAACAGACATGTTTCCTATTTCAAATTAACAAACTCGGCCGCCTTGAGCTCACTCATCTCCCGAGGGAAGAACCAATCCAAAAACATCGCGTGGAACTCTTCCCAACCTACCAGGACTGCACCCACTCCCCTTGCATTCTCCACTTCTTGAACCATATGTGAGCCACCCACTTTAGGTGATAGAAGTTCAAGTCTACACATTCCTCATTGTTCACCCCCATAACCTAGGTGACCTTCAGAATTTCCTCAATGAACTCGTGTGGATCCTCGTCCACCTTCGACCCCGTGAACTCTGGAGGGCTGATCTTCAAGAAATCCCTTACCCTAGTCGCCGCTGCATTCCTATTCTGAGGGTAATGCGCCATAGTCTGATTATAAACCTTGGCAACCATGGCCTGTGCCAGCATCTGAATCGCTGGCCTAAACTCAGCGTAGGCAGCTGGCTATGGTGCGTGCTCCTCATGAACGGGTGGGGCTAGCTGATGCCCATCACCATTGGCACCCTCATGACCATTACCATTGACATTTCTTCAGACATTCATTCGGCGTGGAGGCATGATTCTTCAAAGGTGAATAGAACAAATTAGGAGGATAGAAAGACTTTTCATCACACGATATAGATCATGGAAAGAAGGGTACATTTCCTAAACGTCACATAGCCTATTCTGTCATAAGTATGGCACGCTTCACACTCATGAAAAAGACTCTACTTAACGCGGCTTTGAGACACCCTAGGACACTTCAAACCTATGGCTCTGATACCAAGTTTTTCATGACCCGAACGTACACCCAGATTGTAGACATGGGATAATGAGCCCCGAGAGACCCCAAGTCGACCCATGGTGTGAGCATACATCCAATCCGTTCACAAAAGTGGAAGACTTAACATAAGGAAATGAAGTCATGACACAATAATGGAGAAAAGAAAATACATAATACATACATGACGACTGAATACAACTGATAGTCTGAAAAGCCTTTAATCATGAAAGAGGGGTTGATGGGACAATACCCTAACTAACCCTACAATGTGGAAAGTGAAAGAGAACAATAGAGTCTGAACATATGGCCCTCGGAATAGGAGGACTCACCAAATAAGCTGATAGCGAACTCTAAAGTGCTACTGAGAAGGGTGAACCTGAGGGCCGGGTCCTGTATCATAAAATGATACATCATAGAAATATTGTGGTCAGTACATGGAATTTACCGGGTATGCAAGGTAAATAAAATGGACATTAAAAAATATATAAAACTCATAAATGATTAAAAGAGTAGGACATCATCCTCATATCATAAACATCATAACATAACACAAGGCTCAAGGTATTCAAAAAGTTCGTTGTATAAACATAATCATAATCATAGGAGAAAAGCTTCACTCAACATGACTTGAGCCAAAATACATAATCATAAACATTCATAAATCATGAGGAACAGTGGAAGATTCTCTTAACCGACATACCCCATATGAGCACACATGATGTCCGACTTGTAAACCTAGTCGGGAGGCCATTCGTACCTTTCCAAGTAAAACCATGAAGGGCGTGATATCACCATGAAAAGGGCCAATTTGGCCGGGGAAATTCATAAAGGAGGTCCCAACAAACCTACAGTGGCACGTAGTTTATGAGATCCGGGGCTTAACCTGAGCTCCGAACCTACTCGGTGTTCGATACTACTCCCAAAACATATATAGTACTCATAGTATAACATGCATGTTTTCATGGGATAGTTAAATCATGATAATCATAAACATAATTGTACATACATGAACTAGCCAAGAAACAAGGCCCGTGAGTCGGCCAAAACGTAATTCATGAATCATAAGGTTCATACATGTCGATCATGCATATAGGTTGAAATTCATGAAATCATGATGGGTAATTGATTAAATCCATAATTTAAATCATAATTCATGTTGTTCATGTAAATATCATTAATGGAAAAGTATATCATAAATCGATTCCTCATGGGTCATGCATAGTTAGGCTTAATTTCAAGGGAATTCAATAATCAATAATGTTATAGAAAAATTAAATTACAAAATCTGATCAAAACCCCATAGAATACGATAAGGTTTGAAAATAACAAAACCCATTAACAATCAATAGATTTTTCTATAAATCTACTTCAAAACCCCATAAATTTTTGATAGAAATTTTCATGAAATCGTACAGAATGGGCGTGGGTGTGAAAGGAAACACCTATTGATAGCCTTTAATACTTGAAAACAACTGATTCTTACTCTCCCTCAAAAGCTCAAGAAGGAATTTGAAGAATTTGAAGAGGGAAACCTTGAATCACCCTTTGATCACCTCTCTAGACTCTTCCAAGCATGAATGAAGACTTAAAATAGATTATCCCTCTAAAACCCACCTTTCCTAGCCTAAAACGACATATTTTAGGGTCTCATAGCATGAAAAAGTTGAAAATACCCTTAATGGATCTTCCCTGAAAACTGTCTAGATCGGTCTGACGGGTCATACCAACGATTCATTAGAATAAACGATGACCCGTCGTATGGCCCGTCATTTGCACTGCTACGACTAGCCTCCGAAATAGAAGAATGGTTGGATAGGAATACTCGTCCTTCAGACCAATGGGTCGTCAAGTCGACCGTTGTTTTCCCCTTCACAAAATTGGACCTCCTGACCATGAGCCTCACCACGACTCGTGGTTGCTTCTAACGAGTCGTGGTCTTGATCCATTACATGCACTGGATATTCCTTGAAACCAACAACAACCGGTGACCAGGGGTCTTCACTTCTAACCACGAGTCATTGGATGACCCATGGTATCCTCACCTGTCAAGCCCAGTCTTTCCTATGACTACCAACAATGACTCGTCGTTCCAAGCAATGATTCATTGCATCGCCCATTGTCTCCACTACCACCAGAACATCCCCACACCTTGATTGCATACAACGACCCATGGTTTTATACCACAAGTCATACGTCGACATTCTGTGGTATTTTCCTAGTTTCAACAGTTTTCAACTTTTAACTCCCGAGTCTGCTCCTAGGCACTCTTGGGGGTATTACAGTTGTATGACCTTTTGGGGCTACTAAGGTAATAGACTAGGTCTTCCCCCATCTTGCTAACTAATAATCTCTCAATATGATACCCAGGTGGCCACAACCAAAACAATCCTCCTTGCCTAAATGGCATTCCCCAGGGTGATTCTTGCGAAATTTTAGGGCAAGCTAGAAATGTGCGGTTGCTGGGGACGTGACTTTGGGACTGGGAGCCTAATGCTCCACCCTTTCAGTCCTTGCATGGCTGGAAAGAAGGAACACTAGATGATGAGGGTACTGGAGGTCTCTGTTGCTGCTGCTGCTATGGTCGACTACCTACACCTGACCTCTACTGGCCATACGCAAACTATCCTATTTTCATCCGTTTGTTCTCCTTTTCAATCTCCTTCAACTTCTCTACCTCTATCTATTGTGCATAGATGATGAGACTGGAGAGATCGACGTCTTTGAAAAGCATCAGGGTCTTGCATTCTTTAAGCACCAAATTTGAAACTCTGTTCACGAACATGACCATACCAGCCCTTAACTCAGCAACCATCTCCGGATCATATGTCGACAACTGAGTAAACTCCAATGCATACTTCTCTATCATCAAGTTGTACTTCCTAAGGATCATGAATTTGGTAGCCCTAGCTTCCCTCAACTCCCGAGGAAAGTACCTGTCTAGGAATGTCGTAGAGAACTTGTCCCATTCCACCAGACCTGCTATATTCGGCCTTCCCTCCTCCCACTATTTGTACCATATCTGATCCACCCCTTTCACCTGGTAGGCATCCAGATCAACGCTTTCTAAGGGGTGACCCTTGATTTGGGTGATCTTTTGTACCTCATCAACAAACTCATGTGGGTCCATATCAACTTAGACCCATGAAATGTCGAAAGGTTCATCTGTGTGAAATCCCAGACCCTAGCTGTAGCCGCAGACCCATTGATATTAACTGGTACAGCCTACTAGTTGACCTCACCAGTCACTGTAAGAGCCAGCATTTGAATTGCTGCTGGAAACTCTACGGGGGACACTTGGTCATCATGAAGGGCTGCGGAAGCTGGTGGGGCTGGTTGGTTAGCGTGCCCGGTACTCCTTCCATTTCATCTTTTTGGAGGCATCATTATTGCTTAATGTAATAGAGAACGAGTTAGAAGGACATTTTTTAGATTAGCTCAATGTCACGCCCCACCTTGGGAGGCATTACTGGCACCTGGTGCCCTACTAGGGTCTGAATTGGCCTGATTGAGCTTATGCACCTCTGATGCATGCCTAATCCTTAAATCAACAAACCAACGGGCCATATCTCGGCTGTAAACACAACCCCCGACTAAATGGGCCTTATAGCCACCTGTAAAAGAAATAGCTAATCATAAACAAGTAATAACATGGAACCCTATGCAGGCCGATAAGACCACCATGATGTCTAGTTATAACTGTAAGGTAAATCCAACACTAAACTAAGCTATGGACGACAAGACCGCTAACTAACAGCTAAACAAGGCTCCACATGGCCAACACATAAAATACAGCATATATAGGCCCCACACGGCCCACAACAACTAACCACAGGAAATCTGAATCACTCTGCAAGCCTCTAGGAGTGATATAATAGTCGATACAAGGCCCCAACCTACCATAAACTCTACAAACAAAAAGAGTAAACCTTCTAGCTATTAGCTCCGGAGGAAAGGAGTTGATTTCTCGGATAACCCTGGTAGAAAGCTAATAAGGTTATGGTCCATATCTATCAGAACCTGCAGGCAAGTAATGAAGCGCCCCAAGAAGGTCATTAGTACAATATGTACCAAATATGTAAGGTAGTAACTGTAAATAACTTAATGATCTGAAAGTAACTTGAAATTAACTGAATGAAAGGAATGGAGATACTACCTGAATAGTTGAACTCCCTGCTGTCCAATCTATCAGCAACTAATGCAAATAAGAACCGTACCTCGCCCCCATAAGCCAGAAGGTACAACCAATATAGAACAACCCACCCGGGGCCCCCATAAGCCGAAAGGTACGACAGTACAAAACAACCCACCCGGGGCCCCCATAAGCCCTGACGAGTACACTTCAATCTATATACCCCTAACAAGGTCACACTGAATCACCTAATAACTATATCAGTCCTACCTGTCACCTGGGTATACAAATGAGCCCTCTTTGCCCCTGAACTATAGTTGTGTCTGAGTCTAGTGGACTCCTGATATCTGCACCCAGGGCACCAGGTTCGATGGGGGTGTGGTGCCGATAAGGCATATAATAGTCCAGCCATGGAATGGACTGTATGAGGACCTAGGACCCCATCTTTGTCTCTCGCAGATGGCATACCACTTATTAGAGAGTTCAGCTTAACAAAATACAGCCAAAAATGTATAATTTTTATGGAGTTCAGAGGGGAGAAATGCTTACTTGAAGTCTGTGATCGTGTAGGAATTAGTTTGGAGCAATTCTGACAACTTTTGCTCCGCGGGGCTATGATTTTCCTGGTGAATTTCGAGATAATAACTCCTTATTAATACTCTCTGTGGGCTTAGAACTCAATACTGTTACACCCCGTAAGTTTCTAACACTTAGATGGCCTATTCATATGTTGGTTAAGAGTTTTAGAGTGCCATACGTATGAGGAAAGGGGCCATGGGAAGGGCCGAACGAGTGTCAAGTTGGAATTTCGCAAGAGGAAGCCGAACCACGCTGCCCAGAGGGGCAAAGTGGCACAGGGCCGGGACCTCCATGTTAGCCAACGTGGCGTGGAGCCAAAACGGCGCGTTGGCCAATGTGCCACGTTGCTATGTATTTTGCTGCAAGTATATATAAGCCTCACCCTTTAATTTTATGTCATTTCCTCATATAGATCGACCAGAAACAGAGGAAGGACGAAGGGAATATATAATTTTTCTTTCGATTACGCCGTCAAACGCCGTCCAAATTCAAATTAACTTCAGGTATCAAAGTATAAGGCTGAAGGGAGCATTTCTATGGAGTTAGTTTCATGAAATTCGCCCGGCGAATCGTCGTCTCACCGAACCAAAGTTGTTGGAATTGCTCCAAACTAGTGTCGATATGATCACAGGCTTAATTAAGTATTTCTCCCTTCGAGATATTCAAGAAATAATGAGGTTTGGACCATATTCCGTTTAATTAGAAATATAGTTAATATTTCTATATAAAGTTTTCGTTTTTGCCTAATTTAGTGATAAAACTAATCCTATATTTCCAGTAACACGATTTCAGTTGAGAAGGGCAGTTGAATACAAGCCGGAACTCGCCAGCTAATTGGTAAACAATGATCAAGGTATGTAAGGCTTAACTCTCGGCAAGTATCCTAGTCGTACAGTGTTACAACTTATGTTCTCGAATAGAAGTAACGATCTCAGATGCTGCAGATGGTTTCCACCATTAGATTGTAACTCAGTATGTTTCAATTACCTGTTATTGATCATGTATATAAATATCAGATATGTGGTGATTAGCTGCTAATAGGGATTACAGTTACATAAATTCTCGTTAGCTGTTAGAACTCATATACAGATCGTATTGCAGGACCCCTCATTAAAAGGGGGGCAGGTTAAATGTGATTCACGTATGACGCTATAGGAACTCTTTTATTCTTAGAGTTTTAGGATGGTAGACTGATATGTTTGTTGCCAGACCTAAACATCAGAGGCTCGTAAGAGTTAGTAGTCTGAATCAGCTGGTTAAACAGTATGGGCTCAGATAGGCAGACTGACGACCAGTTGCCGCCTGTATTAGCAGGAAAGCATCCTTAGAGGTCATTAATGTTATCGCATGTTCCAGAGCCAGAAATATAGACAGAATAGGTATATTCCAGAGTTAGTGACACCAGGGTTCTCCAGTGTATTGAGTGATTGTACGTCGTCCCTTTAGCCTTATCAGTAATTGTCAGTCTTAGTCGATTTAACAGTATCCAAGTATCCAGTGACGGGCCGTACCCTAGCCGGTTCTTGTAAGGTATCCAAGTATAGAGTGCCAGAAGAGGGCCACTCTCTATAGAATTGCCTATAAGTTTAGGAATTGACCAGAACAGTAATATAGTGCTTAGAACAGTAACATAAATCTGAGTGGATTCAGCCAAGGCTTAAGGAGTCAGTAGTACTCTGCTAGTACAGTGTTAACCACATTTTAAGGAGATCGGTAAGCTCCCTATGAAGAACCATGGACCGATCTCCTAGAAGAAAGTTCGACCAATCCCAGCTCTATAGTCGTTTAATTAGAAGAATAAAGTAGTTAGTTGTCCGCAACTCCATAGTTATGCATGAGCTACAGATGTCCGAGTAGGACATTAAGAGTATTGTTAGACTACTTCAGACCTCACTTTTACAGCACAAATTATTAGAGATCATGATCACTACCAGGATCCTCTAATTAAATACGTGCACAGGTGTGCCTGTAGACAGTCATACAAATTATCCCAGAGGCGAGTAACATTAGCATGAGGCCCAGAAGGCCAGATACTCTCTCGCTATATAGATAGATTTATTTGTAAGTTACTCCAGTATAGTAATCCAGTATGACTCTCAGTAAAGCGTGTCAGTAGTATGTGATTGTGTGCAGTTATTGTTATCAATTGAGACTTGTATTTGCATTGTCTGGGCTGGATTACCTGTATAGCTTTTGTGAACGCCCCAGGGTTAATAGCTGTGTCGACTCGTCCGCCAGAGGGCGAGGATACGTCGCTCTACAGAGCGGCATGCCATCCGCAAGGATTGAAGATGGGGAGCCAGCTCCTTATATTTTGCCGTGGTTGTCATATACACACCCCCACCTAGCGCTTGCGCCTGGAGTGTAGATTTCAGGAGTCCTCCGAAATCAGGCATAGCTATAGTCAGGGGCCCAGCTTGCCTAAGATGCATACCCAGGGGACCGACAGGATGCTCATAGTTAGTAGGTAGTGGGGTATGACCTGGATAGGGGTAATTAGTTTGAGGTGTACTCACTAGGGCTAATGGGGGCCCATGTGGGTTGGTATGTGTTGATTGCACCTTCTGGATTATGGGGGCTAGGTAAGGTTTATGTTATGTTGCTTTAGTTACTGATAGTTAGACAGTATGACGTTCCGTTTGTCGGGTATGACCCTTACCCTTCTTATTACAGTTATGTTTAGTCCTGATTTCACTACTTCAGTCAGCTTCAGTCCATTTCCTTTACTTCAGCTATGGTCGGCTTTATTTCTTACATTAAGTCATTTACAACTATTGCTTTACATACTCAGTACCTGTGGTACTGATGCCCTCTTTTGGGGCGCTGCATTACTTGCCTTTAGGTACAGCTAGACGAGGAGCAGATCCTTCGTAGTCCCAGTCATCCATACAGAGCCATCAGCTCCCTTCTTCCCGAGCTTGTGCCATAGAGGTTTACTTCTTTTTGTTGTACTATATGGGTAGCCCGAGGCCCTGTCCCGACCATCTTATAAATCCTAGAGGCTTGCAGATTGCATTACTTCCTTGTGGTTAGATGTATCGGCCGTGTGGGGCCGCATGTGTTTCAAATTATGTGGGTTGGCCATGTGAGGCCCTGTTTAGCTGTTTATTTTCACAGATGGCTATAGGCCTTATCTGCCGGGGGTTGTATTTACAGCCGCTATATAACCCATTGTTTTCTTGATTCTAGAGTTAGAGCCAGCCCTGCACCAGAGGTGCTTAGGCTCAGTTAGTTCAGTAGCTCAGGTCCTAGTAGGGCACCAGGTGCCAGTCATGCCTCCCAAGGTGGGGCGTGACAAACTTGGTATCAGAGCAGGTCGTATCTCAGGGAGTCTGCAAGCCGTGCTGAGTAGAGTCTTTTCTATGGATGTGTTGTGCACCACATACTATAGGTAGGAAGCTGCAAGGCATTATAGGATGGTTACCCTTTCTTCCTCTAAGATCGTGCTATAGAGCAAAGTAGTGTAGGGTTAAGTCCCTAAGTTTTATTTGTTATGTCTGTCTAGGGTAAAGATTAATATAAGACATACACCAGCCAGTTGTAAGCTAACTACAGCACCAGGAGGAGGTATCATTAAGATACCGCAGTTGGGATATAGTCATCCTAAGGACGGGAGTGGACGTCCTTGATCTCCCCAATATTCTCCCGAGGTATCGGGAACCTCACACTATAATACATCTATCAACACCGTTCCCAGTTCATCTTTTATAACCTCGGAGTAGGAAGCTAGGAGCATAGTGTGTATACGAGTCAACTTATCTGTTAGATATATAAGATTTGATCAAGACGACAGTTAATATTAGATTACTTGAGGGATGTGAGAAAGAGAGGGAAATTCAAGATTCCCACCTTCATCCTTTCGAATGTTGTACAGTTCCATATTCCCATTTCATTGCAGTAAGAAAAGGCTATTCCTACCTCATAGTTTTGTTTCCAGAATAGCAAAGGGCGTAAGAATTAAGGCGATGTTGGCCAGAGTAAATAGTAAGAGAAGGTTGGATTTGTTAGCTCCAGAAGGTGTTCGGAAAAGTTAGAGAGCCCGAATGTTTATGTAAGTTGTCCAAAATTTCACACTAATAAGTCAGAAGAGCGGGTAAGACTAGCAGCTTTCTCGAAGTATGCGTAAGAAATCCATCAGTGATAAACTCTTAGTAATAGTCAAGTTCAAGTCAGAAAAAGGTTGAATCCGCTATAGCACGCTAATGACGGCAGGATATGCCTGCAAGATAATGGTTATGACCTCAATTTTTGATATCGAAAGGCAGGGAGGTCACATGAATAAAACGGGTCTGACTGCAAGCTAGAATGAGAATAGGCCGAAACCTGGCCGATAACCTTATTGACAATGTATGGTAGGTACCATTACCCCCAAAGCTCAGTCTAAGGAAGGTAAGGCGGAAAAGCACGAATATCAGACTTTGGGGGAAATTAGAATAACCTCCTGGTTGATAGAACATCGCATTTTGGGGACCAATCCTTGGGCTAACAATTAAGAGACAGTAAGATTATAGCATAGAATGTGCGGTAAACCCGCCTAAGGGGAAGATACGGGAGTGCAGACACAGAGACTCTAATCTAGTGCAACTTGGAAATGAGGCCCGGTGGACAGTCAGGAGCCTTCAATATAACAACAAGGAAGGTCACAAGGTTCGGATGTTGACCTCACATTCCAAGGGTGGCGGAACTTCAAATAGCAGACCATAGCTAAGGTGCATGTGTTCGTTGCTCCCACAATTTAACGAAGATGCCATGATGTGGTATGAGAGGACAGGAGATATCATTAAATCATGGAAGCAGAGCCCCAGTGACAGGCCAAAAAAAAGTGTAATAGCAGGAACCGAGTTATCTAATGTAAGAGATGGTCGTGTCTGCAAGGGAGTGGAGGATAATTAATATGAATACCGTCACAGGGTTATCTAACACCAGGTGTAGCCTTACCTTATTTGAGTTAGTACAATAATACCAATGAGGTCAATTCATGCCTCGCCAGATGAAATTATATTGCCATTAAGACTTATGTCAAGTTAAATAACCGAGAAGTAGATGGAGCGCGTGGAGCCTCAGTGTTTGATAAACTCCGACAGAGGGGCGCAATCTACTACTAAATTTTAGAAAAGGATGTTAGAACAGACGGTGACATATGTCAACTTAATCACGGTTCTTCGTACCCTAATTGGTGGTTAAGTGGAATATACAACTCAGACTCTCCAGGTCCACCATAAATGAAAGTGGGGGCCTTCTAGAGGATAACTTCAGACAGATAGAGAAAACCTTGACATGTTAAAATGGGCAGAAGTAAAACGTAAAGCTTAATAGGGAACGTCTGGTGACTGCTCAAAGCTGCCAGAAATCTTATGCTGATGTGAGGCGAAGAAACCTAGAGTTTAGTGTGGGTGACTGGGTATCCCTAAAGGTTTCACCGACGAAGGGTGTGGCGAGATTTGGTAAGAAAAGCATGCTCTGCCAAAGGTTTATTGTGCCATATCAGATTTGCCGAAGGATAGGCCATTAGAACCCGTTCACCCAGTTGTTCACGTATCAATACTGAGGAAGTGTATATGAGATCCCTGCCCGATCGTTCCAGTTAAAGACGTCCATGTAACTAATGAGTTAGCTTATGAAGAAACTCCAGTAGCCACACTAGACCGACAGATCTGTGGACTGAGAACCAAAGATATTGCTTCTGTTAAAGTGTTATGGCGCAATAAGAACCGAGAGAAGATGACCTGGAAGGCAGAAGGCGATATGAAAACCAAATATCCTCAGTTATTTCAAACATAGTCAGATTATGCAGCCAGAGGTATGTTGTTGTTATTGTTTTATAAGCTGCATTATATACATGTATATGTGGAGTAGTTGACTTCAGTTTACTGTGAAAGGAATGCCATAGTTTGTGTGGAGTACCTGTATTGGACTTTTCTGCATTTCAAGGTTTTTGGGTAGTCCATATTACAAAGGAGAATCTGCTGAAATTTTTCCAGAATAAGAATTGCAAGTTAAAGGTCTTGCAAGCAGAAGTTCATATTCTAGGACGAATGTTCTTAAGGGGGGAAGGATGTTACACCCCGTAAGTTTCTAGCACTTATATGGCCTATTCATATGTTGGTTGAGAGTTTTAGAGTGCCATACGTATGACGAAAGGGGCCCGAGGAACGGTCGAACTTGTGCCAAGTTGCCTTTTGCAAGAGGAGGCCGAACCGCGCTGCCCAGAGGAGCAAAGTGGCACGGAACTGGGACATCCGCGATAGCCAACGTGGCATGAAGCCAAAATGGCATGTTGGCCAACGTGCCATGTTGCTATGTATTTTGCTGCAAGTATATATAGGCCTCACCCTTTAATTTTATGTCATTTCCTCATATAGATCGACCAGAAACAGAGGGAGGATGAAGGGAATTAATAATTTTCTTTCCATTACACTGTCAAACACTGTCCGAATTCAAATTAACTTTGGGTATCAAAATATAAGGCTGCAGGGAGTATTTCTACGGAGTTAGTTTCGTGAAATTCGCTCGGCGAATCGTCGTCCTGCCGAACAAAAGTTGTTGGAATTGCTCCAAACTAGTGTCAATATGATCCCAGGTTGAAAGTAAGTATTTCTCCCTTCTAGATATTTGAGAAATAACAAGGTTTCGACCGTGTTCCGTTTAATTAGAAATATAGTTAATATTTCTATATATTTTCCTTTTTTCCGAATTTGGTGATAAAACTAATCCTATCTTTCCAGTAACACGATTCCACTTTAGAAGGGAAGTTGAACACGAGCCAAAACTCGCCATCTAATCAGTAAACATCGATCAAGGTATGTAATGCTTAACTCTCGGCAAGTATCCTAGTCGTACAGTGTTACGACTTATGTTCTCGAATAGAAGTAACTATCTCAGATGCTGCAGATGGTTTCTACAATTAGATTGTAATTCGGTATGTTCCAATTAGTTGTTATTGATCTACGTATATAAATATCAGATATTTGGCGATTAGCTGCTAATAGGGATTACAGTTACATAAATTCTGGTTAGCTGTTAGAACTCATATACAGATCGTACTGTAGGACCCCTCGTTAAAAGGGGAGCAGGTTAAATGTGATTCATGTATGACGCTATAGGAACTCTTTTATTCTCAGATTATGTTTGTTGCCAGACCTAGACTTCAGAGGCTCGTTAGAGTTAGTAGCCTAAATCAGCTTGTTAGGTTAAATGTGATTCACGTATGATGCTATAGGAACTCTTTTATTCTCAGATTATGTTTGTTGCCAGACCTAGACTTCAGAGGCTCGTAAGAGTTAGTAGCCTAAATCAGCTTGTTAGACAATATGGGCGCAGTTAGGCGGAGTGACGACCAACTAGCGCCTGTATTAGGAGGAAAGAATCCTTATAGGTCATTAACGTTATCGCACGTTCCAGAACTTGAAATAGAGACAAAATAGGTATATTCCAGGGTTAGTGACACCAGGGTTCTCCAGTGGATTGAGTGATCGTACGTCGTCCCTTTAGCCTTACTAGTGATTGTCAGTCTTAGTCGATTTAACAGTTATCATGTAGAATGTCGAGCAAGCCAGTCTGGTCGTCCAAGTCAGATAAACCCGTGGGTACCCCAAGGAGGGGTCCACATAAGTAGCCAGTGACAGTACCCTAGTCGGTACTTGTAAGGTATCCAGGTATAGAGTGCTAGAAGAGGGCCACTCTATATAGAATTGCCTATAAGTCTGAGAATTTCCCAGAATAATAATATAGCACTCAGAACATTAACATAGATCCGAGTGGATTCAGACAAGGCTTAAGGAGTCAGTAATACTCTGCTAGTACAGTGTTAACCACAGGTTAAGGATATCGGTAATCTCCCTATGAAGAACCAGGGACCGATTGCCTAAAAGCAAGTTCGACCAAGCCCAGGTCTATAGTTGTTTAATTAGAAGAATAAAGTAGTTAGCCATCTGCAACTCCATAGTTATGCATGAGCTACAAATGTACGAGTAGGAAATTTAGAGTATTGTTAGATTACTTCATACCTCACTCTATTCAGCCTAGATTATTAGTGATCATGATCACTATCAGGATCCTCTGATCAAATATGTGCACATGGTGTGCTTGTAGACAATCATACAGATTTTCCCAGAGGCGAGTAGCATTAGCATGAGGCCCAGAAGGCCATATGCTCTCTCGCTATATAGATAGATTTATTTGTCAGTTTCTCCAGTATAGTAATCCAGTATGACTCTCAGTAAAGCATGTTAGGTGTATGTGATTGTGTGCAGTTATTTCTATCAGTTGAGACCTGTATTTGCATTGTTTGGGCTGGATTACCTGTATAGCTTCCGTGACCGCCCCAAGGTTAATAGCTGTGTCGACTCATTCACCAAAGGTCGAGGATACGTTGTTCTATGGAGCGGCATGCCGTCTACAAGGGATGAAGATGGGGAGCCAGCTCCTCATATTTTGCCGTGGTTGGCCTATACACACCCCCACCGGGCGCTTGCGCCCGGGGTGTAGATTTTAAGAGTCCTCCAGACTTAGGCACACCTATAGTCAGGGGCCCAGCGGGCCCAAGCTGCATACCCAGGGGACCGGCAGGATGCTCATAGTTAGTAGGTTGTGGAGTATGACCTAGATAGGGGTAATTAGATTGAGGTGTACTCACTAGGGCTAATGGGGGCCCGTGTGGGTTGGTTTGTGTTGATTGCACCTTCTGGCTTATGGGGGCCAGGTAAGGTTTATGTTATGTTGCTTTAATTACTGATAGTTAGACAGTAAGACATTCCATATGTCAGGTATGACCCCTACACTTCTTATTACAGTTATGTTTAGTCCTGATTTCACTACTTCAGTCAGCTTCTGTCCATTTCCTTTACTTCAGCTATGGTCGGCTTTATTTCTTACTTTCAATCATATACAGCTATTGCTTTACATACTCAGTACCTGTGGTACTGATGCCCTCTTTTTGGGTGCTGCATTAATTGCCCGCATATACAACTAGACGAGGAGCAGATCCTTCGTAGTCTTGGTCAGTCGTACATAGCCATCAGCTCCCTTCTTCCCGAGCTTGTGCCATAGAGGTTTACTTCTTTTTGTTGTACTATATGGGTAGCCCGAGGCCCTGTCCCGACCATCTTATAAATCCTAGAGGCTTGCAGATTGCATTACTTCCCTGTGGTTAGATGTATCGGGCGTGTGGGGCCGCATGTGTTTCAAATTATGTGGGTTGGCCATGTGAGGCCCTGTTTAGCTGTTTATTTTCACAGATGGCTATAGGCCTTATCGGTCGGCGGTTGTATTTACAGCCACTATATAACCCATTATTTTCTTGATTCTAGAGTTAGAGCCAGCCCTGCACCAGAGGTGCTTAGGCTTAGTTAGTTCAGTAGCTCAGGTCCTAGTAGGGCACCAGGTGCCAGTCATGCCTCCCAAGGTGGGGCATGATAGATACCTAATGTTAATTTGAATTTGGACAGCGTTTGGCAGCGTAATTTGATGAAAAATGATCGATTTCTTTGAAATATACTCCTTCTAGACGAAATGAAAGTTGCGAAATGAATTGATATTAAAGGGGAGGGCTATATATACTTATTAGGGCAATGGCAGGGGGGCGCCCCGTGCTGCAACCAGGCCCGCGAGGCAGCACCAATGTGCTGGCGCATCGTGCTGGCCGATGCCCTGTCGGTTGGCGCGTTGCGCTGGCCCTTCACGGCCTCACCTCGCTTGACCCTGCTTCCGAGGCTTCTTTACACACTTCTTCCATTCTCTATTTATCACAAATCCATGCGTACGCTTACAAATCATTAACTTTTGCAAGGTGTAACATCCTCCCCTCTTCAGGAACATTCATCCTCGCATGTCAACTACAATTCGCAGGAGTTTAACTCTTTTAACTATTATTTTGGAAAAATAATTTCTACAGAGTCTCCCCTGTAACATGGACTATCTAAAAATCCTGAAATGCAGAAAAGTCCAACACAAATATCACACATGACACTATAACAACTCTTTCATCATAAAATGGTAGTCAACTGTGCAATATAAGTATCATAAATCAAACAACAACTGAATCAACGGCTTTAGCTTAATTGCATAGTCTGGACTAATCCTGGAACAAGTATCTCATGTCATCTTCGGTTTCCCAGGTCATCTCTTCCCTATTATTATTTCTCCACAGTACCTTAACAAAGGTGACATCTTTAGTTATAAACCTATGAACTTGTCGATCCAATATGGCCACTAGGACTTCTTAATAGGCTAACTTCTCAGTAACCTGGACTTCCTCAACTGGTATAACTTGAGATGGATCCCCTATACACTTCCTTAACATTGATACATGAAAGACCGGGTGGACAGATACTAACTCTGAAGGAAAATATAACTCGTATGACACTTACTTGGCCTATTGTCCAGATGATCTGATACGGCCCAATATATCTCGAGCTTAGTTTTCCCTCTTTTACAAAACCTCATTATGCCCTTCATTGGCGAAACTTTCAGAACTATCCAATCACCTACATTGAATTCCAGGTTTCTACGTCGTGCATCAGTGTAGGATTTCTGGAGGCTTTGAGCTGTCAGCAAGTGTTCTCTGATAAGCTTCAGTTTCTATTCTGACTGGTGGGTTATATCTGGCCCAATTAACTATGATTCTCCTACTTTGAACCAACCAACTGGGGACCTATATTTTTGTCGATATAAGGCCTTGTACGATGCCATCTGAATTGCCGAATGGTAATTGTTGTTGTAAGCAAACTCAATAAGGGGTAAATGCTCATCCCGGATGCCCCCAAAGTCTAGCACTCATGCTCATAACATATCCTCAAGTGTTTGGATGGTACATTATGCTTGTCCGTCTGTTTGAGGATGGAAGGCTGTACTTAGGTTAACCTGTGTTCCCAGGCCTCGCTGGAATGATTGCCATAATCTAGTTGTGAATTGTGCTCCTCTGTCAGAAATGATTGATACTGGTCACCATGCAATCAAACTACTTTCCTAATATAGAAATCAACATAGTCCTCGATTGAGAAGGTGGTCCGGACTGGCAGAAAATGAGCTGACTTTGTCAATCTATCCACGATTACCCAGATGGAATCAAATCTGCATCTGGTACGGGGTAATCCTATCACAAATTCCATATTCATTGCCTCCCATTTCCATATAGGCACTGCTATTTCCTATGTCAATCCATCGGGTTTTTGGTGTTCCACTTTTACCTGTTGGTAGTTAGGGCATTGTGCCACAAATTCTTCTACTCCCTTCTTCGTTTCCGACAACTAGTAAATCTCTTTTTTGTCAAAATACATATTTGTTGAGCCTGGGTGCAGAGAATAACTGGAATAGTGTACCTCTTCCATGATCTGTTGGCGATATCCTGCTACATCTAGAATGCAGAGACGACCCCTACATCTTAAAACCCCATCCTCAGTTACCTTGAAAGCTGATACTTCTCCCTATTGTACCTTATCTCCGAGCTGTGCTAAATGAGGATCTTCGTACTGTCGTTCTTTTACCTCTACTACTATGGACAATACTACTGTATTCTAAATTATAGCCCCATTGTCTCCTGAATTTACTATTCGGACGGCTAAGCAGGCTAGCTTGTGTAATTCTCGGGCCAGTTCCCGCTGTTCGGGCCTCAAATGTGCTAAACTTCCCATGGATCTACAATTGAGGGCATGTGCTACAATGTTGACCTTCCCTAGATGATACAAAATATTCACGTCGAAATGTCTCAGCAATTCTAACCAGCGACGCTGTCGTAGATTCAACAAAAAGATGTCCACATGCACCCTATAGAGGTAATGTCTCCAGATTTTTAAGGCGTGAATTACTGCCGCTAACTCTAGGTCGTGAGTGGGATAGTTCTTTTCATGCTTCCTCATCTTCCTCGAAGCATAAGCAATCACCTTACCATGTTGCATCAGAACACACCCTAACCCAACAACCGAAGCATCACAATACACTGCATAACCTTCTGATCCTTCTAACAATGCTAGTACTAGTGCTAAAGTCAATCTGATTTTCAGTTCTTGGAAACTCTATTCACACGCTTCAGTCCAATGAAATTCAACTGCTTTTTGAGTTAACTTGGTCAAAGGCATTGATAAAGTCAAAAACCCTTCTACAAATCTTCTGTAGTACTTGGCTAACCCCAAGAAACTACGCACCTCAGTCGGAGTTGTAGGTCTAGGCCATGTCTTTATTGCCTCGATCTTTTGTGAATCTACCTGAATACCAGCCTCTGACACAACATGGCCCAAAAAGGCTATACAATTCAACCAAAACTCACATTAAGAAAATTATGCATACAACTAGCGACCTCTAAGAATCTGGAGCACTATTCGCAAATGATCTCGATGTTATGCTTCTGAATGAGAATACACTAGAATACCATCAACAAACACTATCAGAAACAAGTCCAGATACGTCCTAAAGATGCTATTCATTAGATCCATGAACACTGCTGGAGCATTCGTCAACCCGAAGGGCATGACTAATAATTCAAAATGGCCATACTTGGTCCTGAAGGCTGCCTTTGGGATATCCCTCTCCCAAACCCGAACCTGGTGATAACCAAACCTTAAATCATTTTTTGAGAAATACTTCGACCCCTGTTACTGATCAAACAAGTCAATTATTCTGGGAAGTGGGTATTTGTTCTTGATGGTGACTTTATTTAGCTGCAGGTAGTCTATACACATGCGGAAGGAGCCATCCATCTTTATTACAAACAAAACTAGCGCACCCTGCGGTGAAGTACACGGCCTGATGAAGCCCTTATCTAACAGATCTTTTAGTTGTTCCTTCAATTCTTTGAGCTCAGCAGGAGCCATTTGATATGGAGGGATAGATATAGGCTGAGTACCTAGAAATAAATCGATAGAAAAATTGATTTTCCGTTCTGGGGGAATACCAGAAAGCTTATCAGGGAATACATTTGGAAATTCATTGACTACTGGAATGGACTAAGGAATCGGGGATTCTTCTTGGACATCTGGAACCCTGACAATATGATAGATGCAACCCTTTTCTATCAACTTTCTCACCCGAAGATAGGATTAAACCTACCTTTGGCATGCATTACCACATGACATCTCTACCTCGTGACCTCTCCCAACTCTTGTACCACAACACTAGTATGTCGCACAGTCAGAATACTGCTAACTCAACCAACTCCACAGGCGTGACATGCATTACCCTAAAGATCCGCTGCAACTAGTCCAAAAAGTCTTGAGGATCCTCATCTTCATCCGTCCCTGTGAACTGTGGGGGAGTCAGTGCAAGAAACTCTCAGACCCTAAAACTAACTATTCCTCATGAAGATTTGGCAACCACGGGGGCCACTGACTGACGCTGCGCAGCCATCATTTGAGCTAACATAATAATAACACTCCTGACCTCCTAGTTTGATAATATCGATATATCAGCTGCTGGAGATGGTACCGACACATTTGTCGCTCTGGGCGGCTCCTGACGGGGCGGAGACTTCTGGGGAGATCAAGATAAAGTCTCCCTATCACCCTTAGATCAAGATGAATCTGACTAAGGCACCCTGCTAGTGCCCTCTTCTGCTGCGATGTCCAACTTCTGCCAGTCATGGGCTATCACCTGTCTGACATTTCTCTATACACAAATAAAATATGGTAAGCTTAGAGACTGAACCCTATACTGTACAGCTCTATAGCATGATTGGAAGAGAAAGAAGAGTAACCACCCTATCATGTCTCGCAGCCTACTGCCTATAGAATGTGGTGCACAACACATCCATACGAAAGACTCTACTTAGCACGGCTTGCAAACTCCCTATAGGGTCTGAATTGGCCTGACTGAGCTTATGCACCTTTGGTGCATGCCTAATCCTTAAATTAAGAAACCAGCGGGCTATATCTCAGTTGTAAACATAGCTCCCGGCTGACAAGGCCGTATAGCCACCTGTAAAAGAAAACATCTAACCAAAAAAAGGTCATAATAGGGAATCCTATGCGGGCTGACAAGACCACCATTATGTCTAGTTATAATTGTAAAGTAAATCCAATCCTAAACTAAGCTATGACTGACAACGCCGATAAGTAACAACTAAGCAAAGCCCCACACGGTTAACACGTAAAATAAAGTATATATAGGCCCCACAAGGCTAACAACAACTAACTACAGGGAATCTAAATCAATCTGCAAGCCTCTAGGAGTGATATAATAGTTGAGACAGGGCGCCAACCTACCCATAAACTGTACAAACAAAAAGAGTCAACCCTCTAGCTATTAGCTTCGGAGGAAAGGAGCTGACGCTCTGCTAACCCAGGCAAAAAGCTAAGAAGGTCTTGGTCCGTGTCTATCGGCACCTGCAGGCAAGTAATATAGCTCCACAAGAAGGGCTTCAGTACAATATGTACCAAATATGTAAGGCAATAACTGTAAATAACTGAATAAACTGAAAGGAACCTGAAAGTAACTGAATGAAAGGAATGGAGATACTACCTAAATAGCTGAACTCCCTACTGTATAATCTATCAGTAACTAATGCAAACAAGAATCTCACCTAGACCCCATAAGCTAGAAGGTACAACCAGCACAGAACAACCCACCCGGGGCCCCCATTATCCCTAGCGAGTACACTTCAATCTATATACCCCTAACAAGGTCACACTGAATCACCTAATAACTATATCCATCCTACCAGTCCCCTAGGTCTGCAGTTGAGTCCGCTTGGCCCCTAAACTAAAGTTGTGTCTATGTCTACTAAACTCCTGATATCTACACCCAAACCACCAGGCTTGACGGGGGTGTGGTACCGATACCACATATAATAGTCCAGCCATGGAATGGACTGTATGAGGACCTGGGACCCAATCTTCATCCCTCGCGGATGGCATACCACTCCTTGAAGCGACGTCATCTCGCCCCATGCGGGCGTCAACATAGCTAGTAACCCTAGGGTGGTCATGGAAGGCTATACAGGGTAAAGTCAATCCCAAACTAAACATACGTACTGGTCTCAACTAATAACAATAGCTAATCACAATAGATATACTTTTGCCTCTCTTACTAGGATTCAAACTTTATTATAATACTAAAGAAACTAATATGCGGAAAAATTTTCCTTAACATACCTCGATCGCCGATTTCTAATTAACTGGCGAGTTTCAATTCATATTCGACAGCTCTTTCCAACTGTAATTGTATTACTGGGAGAATGAGACCAGTTTAATACCCAATTCGGCTGAAAACAATAATTTATAATACTAATATTAACTATACTTCATCTTAACAAAATACGGCCGAAAACGTATAATTTTTCGAGGGTTCAGAAGGGAGAAACGCTTACTTGAAGCCTACAATCATATAGGGATCAGTTTGGAGTAATTATGAAAACATTTGCTCGGTGGGGCTATGATATGCCAAGCAAATTTCGAGAAAATAACTCCATAGTAATGCTCCCTGCTGGCTTAAAACTCAATACCCGAAGTTAATTTGAATTTGGACGGCATTTGGAACCATAATCGGAGGAAAAATGATTGATTTCTTCGAAATATACTCCTCTTGCCGAAATGAAAGTTGGTAAATGAATTTTAATTAAGGGGGAGGAGTATATATTCTTATTAGGGCGGTGGCAGGGGGGCACCCCCATCCGCCCAGGGCGCCAAACTAGCCCCGCGATGTGGCCCCCATAGCGCTAGTGTGTTGGCGTGCCGCGCTGGCCGGTGCCCTGCCCTCTTCACGACCTCACCTTGCCCAACCCTGCTTCCGAGGCTTCTCTACATGCATCATTCTTTCTCTATTTATCACAAATCCATGCGTACGCTTATGAATCATCATGTTTTATGGGGTGTAACACTCAACGCACAATAAGGATCATGAACAAAGGAAAATTTCCTAATAACATCTTGTAGCTTTCCCATCATATGTGTGGTGTGCTTCACACCAATGAAAAGGACTATACTTGATGCAGCTTTCATACATCCTAGGATACTCTAAACCTAGTGCTTTGATACCAAATTTATCATGATCTAAGTCTACACCTTGCACGCGACATGGTATTTGGTGCCATAAGTGTAATGCCCCGGAAGTGCCTAAGACTAGACTCGGGAGATGAAAGGAAAACTTTTAGAAAAATCTGAAAATCTACTTAGAAAGACTCATTGAACATATCATTGGTGGGACCAATGACCCGTGGAAGGTTCTTGTGGTGAGAAGCTGCAAATTTGGCTGGGAAATAACGGGCCTTAGGACGACCGGCTGGATGTAGCAAAAATTCATGGAATGCAGTCGTTATGAGGTGGGTTTTGATTGGGGAGGAAGTAACAAATCATGGAACGCCTGTTTTTGGAAACAACGAGCCGTTGTGAGCATCTGTTGAGAGGAATTCCAGGTTAGGGCAGTGGTGACAACGACTGACAACAACGAGTCATTGGAGCTTGTAATGACTCGTCCTATTTGGATGTGATAGGGAATCTGAGACCTAAATCAGGGATGAGATAATGAGGGGTATTAACGTGCCGTGGGATCTACCAATGGTCCGTTGTCTCGACGATTGCCACTAGCAGATAAGTTTTTCCAAGAAATTTATTAAGGGTATTTTTGTCATTCCTAAGCCCTAGGGTCCTAAACTACATTGTTTTAAGCTCTAAATAGTGTGTTTTAAGAAGGGTTAAGTCATTCTAAGCCTATCCTAATTCATGCAATCAAGCTTAGGTGTTGGAGAGGTGATCAAGTCTAGTTTTCTTCAAAGTCCTTCCTCAATTCTCTTTAGGAATTCAAGGAAGTGGTAAAGGTCAGATCTCTTTAGGTATGTAAGTCTATGAATGGGTGCAATTTTCCACACCCATGCCCAATTCCCTCTCAATTCATGATGCTCTAATTGATGATTCCATAGGGTTTTTACCTAGTACATTATTTCCCATGTTTTAATCATGGGTATGATCTAAATATTTTTTAAATGATGAATTATGATTAATTGGCAGATTTTACAATGTTTTAAATTATAAATTATGTTTTCAAGTTTTCTAAACTACGATGCCCATCCATGAATGTTCATGAAAGTTGAGATCCATGAGATATGTACAAGTATGATGAGATGTTATGAAGAAAGTATGATTTCGAAATGCCCATGTTTATGTTCATGTTTTCAAAGTAAATCAAGTTGATTCAAGCATGTTTAAGTATTGGGCAAGCCCATATCATCAAGTATGTGTTATGATTTTATGAATTAGCTTACCGCATGGTTTTGGAGTCAAGACTCCCATTATTTTCAGCTTGTGGTAGGGTTTGAGCCAAGGCTCCTCATGTTATGATTTCGGATTATGCATGTATGTTTATTATTTAGCTTCGTCATTAGACGATGGTCGCTTCGTTGAAAAACGATGGAGAGCATATGCATTTTTTTGGGAGTAGTGTCTAGCACCAAGTAGGCTAAGGGTCAGTCAACCCTGTGCCACAGAACTACATGCCAACATAGGTTTACTTATATACTTTGGGACCTCTCTTGGAACTTCCCCTGCCCCAAAGAGCCTTGAGCTTGATATTGATATCATGGTAACTTCCTTAGCCCTGGCAAAGCTTTGGATGGCTCTACCCACTTGAGTGTGATAGTCGGAACCACGTAAGCTCTATTGTGGTAATGTCGGTTATATGATGAGTATCCCATTGTTCCTCATGATTTCAGTTATGCATGTGCTTTAGTGCTGATATTATGTTTTCAGCAGGTTTGACCCAATGTTCAGTTTTACATATGATTATCAGTTTTCAGCTTTGGGCCATTCGAATAAGCTATGATGTTCAATTATGATCAGATCATGATTTTAGAAACAGCATGCAAGCCCTACACTTAGAATCTTATCTTGATTATGTTTTATATTATGCATGTTTAATGATTTTACTTACTTAACTATTTTACTTACCTTGCATACTTGGTACATTTCACGTACTAACCATATACTCTAAGTTGTATCGTTTAATAATATAGGCTCCGATACCTAGGTTTAGTCCCGGCTCTAGTCAGATTCCAGGAGTTAGCTTTCCTCATCCTCAATTGGTGAGTCCTCATCTTGTAAGGGCCCTTCTTATCAGTTGTATTTCGTCTTTTCATTTTATGACTATAATGAGTTAGTTGGGGTCTTGTCCCATTAATTCTTTAGTATTAAAGGCTTTTCGAGCATAGTTTGTGCTTCAGCTTTTGATTCATGTACTTAATCAGATGTTATGTTTTGTTTAGACTTCCACTATGTTATTTATGATGGTCTTCCACTTATCTGTGATTGAGTTAGATGTATGTTCATGCCATAGGTCGACTTGGAGCCTCTCGGGGTTTCTTGTCCGTATTTCGATCTTGGCCTATGTTCAGGTCGTGAATACATTGTATCAAAGCATTAGGTTTTGAAGTGTCCTAGGCTTTCCGAAAGCCACATTAAGTAGAGTGTTTTCATGGGTGTGAAGTGCACCACACTTATGAGAAAGAGTCTACGAGATCTATGTCATGCGGTAAAATATCTCTCTATCTTTCTAACTCATGCTATATGCTTTTGCAGAATCATGCCTCCCCGCAGTGTTAACAAAAGAAGAAATAGAAATAGAAATGGCAACAAGGATGGCAATGGAGACGGGCATCAGTAGGGCCCACTAGCCCAGGAGGAGCATGTACCCGAGCCGGTTGCCCACGGAGAGTTCAAGGAGGTCATTCAGATATTAGCCCAGGCCTTGACCGCCCATGTCAATCAGCAGGCAGTAGAGCATGTTCCTCATAACAGGAAGGCAATGACGACAAGGGTTAGGGACTTTCTAAGGATGAACCCTCCCGAGTTCCATTGATCAACGATGGACGAGGATCCACATGAGTTCATTGAGAAGATTTTGAAGATCACCCAGATTATGGGGGTCACTGGGGAGGAGTGTGCTGATTTGGCCTCGCATCAATTGAAGGGGGTCGCGCACATTTGGTTAAAGCAATTGAAGGATAGTAGGGCAGATGGAGCAGGCCCTATCTGTTGGGATAAGTTGCCGCTTTTCTAGATCAGTTCTTCCCTCGAGAGATGAGGGAGATAAAAGCGGTTGAGTTTGTGAATATAAAGTAAAGAAAGATAACAGTTCAGTATTATGCTTAGGAGTTCACTCGTCTGTCCAAGTATTCACCTGAGACGGTGGCAAATCAGAGAGCCCATGTGAGCAGGTTCCTACACGGGATAGCGGACTACTTGGTCAAGGATTGCCGAACCGCGATTCTTCTTCAGGATATTAACTTTGCTCGAATAGTCCTATACGCCCAGCAGTGGAGGCGGTACAGATGAGTGAGAGAGAGAGAGAGAGAGGCCAAGAGAGTCATGACTAAGAGTTTGGATTCTCCTAGTAGAGGCCTAGTGGGCACCTTCAACAGTCAGACTAGAGATCTTCAGCCCCAGCACCTTCGGCTATGAGTGTTCCATCTAGGTCCTAGCACGATTAGAGGGGACGAGCATCAGGCTCGAGAGGTTAGAGTAGCAAATCCACAGAGACCTAGCCTCTGAAGTCCAGTAGATGTGGCTAGAGACACACATGGCAGTGTTTGGTGGGTACAAGTGCTTTCTTCGAGTGCGGGAAGTATGAACACATGTTTAGAGATCGTCCGGTAGATAGATAGGGTCATGATAGGGGTTGAGGCCCAACTTCCAATTTAGCAGCCCCACCAGCACGCCCAGCTCGACAGCGCGCATCTACTAGTCAAGGTGGCGGATAGCGCCAAAACAGATTTTATGCCCTAGCATCCCGCCAGAAGAAGGAGGTCTCCTCGGATGTAGTCATTGGTATGTTACGAGTATTCCATCTTGATGTATATGCATTGTAAGATCCAGGGGATACCTTGTCTTTTGTGATTCCCTATGTTTCTAATAGTTTCAGAGTCAATCCCGAAATATTATCAGAACCCTTCTCAGTCTCTACTCTAGTTGGTGATTCAGTTATAGGTAGATAGGTGTATAGAAATTGCCTTGTCACGATCCTTTATAAATCCACCTCAGCCGATTTAGTAGAGTTAGCCATGACCGACTTTGATGTTATTCTCAGCATGGATTGGTTGTTTGCATGTTATTCCTCAGTCAATTGTAGAACCCATTCTGTAGAGTTCATATTTCTCAGTGAGCTAGTCTTAGAGTTGAAGGGTAGTTCAGCTATGCCTGTAAGTCATTTCATTTCCTACCTTAATGCTAAAAAGATGATCTCCAAGGTTTGCGTGTACCATCCAGTAAGGGTTAAGGATGCTACGTCTGAGACCCCGATTATCCAGTGAGTTCCCGTAGTGTGTGAGTATCCATAGGTGTTTCCAGATGATTTATCGGGAATCTCTCCCGAGGGGGAGATTGATTTTGGTATTGACCTTCATCACAATACATAGCCTATATCGATTCCTCCTTACAAAATGGCCCCAACCAATCTAAAGGAGTTGAAGGAGCAGTTGGAAGACCTTTTATACAAGGGATTCATCAGACCGAGCCAATCCCCATGGGGTGCACCAGTTCTCTTTGTTCGCAAGAATGATGGGTCTCTTTGTATGTGCATTGATTATCGACTATTGAACAAGGTCACGATCAAGAAAAGTATCCTAACCCCAGGATTAATGATTTATTTGACTAACTTCAAGGTGCTAAGTGCTTTTTGAAGATAAATCTCAGATCCGGCTACCATCATCTCAGGGTTCGGGAGAGTGACATCCCGAAGATAGCCTTCAGGACTCAGTATGGTTATTACGAGTTGTAGTTATGTCTTTTGGGCTAACGAATGCTCCTGTAGCTTTTATGGATTTAATGAATAGGGTGTTCAATCCATACTTGGATATGTTTGTTATTTTGTTCATAGATGACATCCTCATATACTCTCGGAGCGAGGAGGAACATGCTGCTCATTTGAGGGTGGTGGTATAGATTCTTAAGGATCGCCAGTTGTATGCTAAATTCAGTAAGTGAGAATTCTGGTTGAACTCAGTGGCATTTTTGGGTCATGTGGTGTCTAGTGAGGTATACAGGTGGACTCTCAAAAGATAGAAGTGGTGAAGAATTGGCCTAGACCAGTAAATCCTTTGGATATCAGGAGTTTCTTGGGCTTAGCTGGTTATTATCGAAGGTTTTTTTAGGGGTTCTCATCTATCGCAGCACCGTTGATTAAATTGACCCAAAATAAAGTGAAGTTCCAGTGGTCGAAGGCTTGTGAGAGGAGCTTCCAGGAGTTGAAGACTAGACTCACCTCAGCACCGTGTTGACCCTACCCGAGGGTATCGATGGGTTTGTGGTATATTGTGATGCTTCGAGCATCATCCTTGGTTGTGTATTGATGAAGCATGGCAAGGTTATAGGATATTCCTCCAGGCAGCTGAAGCTTCATAAAAAGAATTACCCGACTCATGATCTTGAATTTGCGGAGGTAGTATTTGTCTTGAAGATTTGGAGACACTATTTGTATAGGGTCCGTGTAGATGTGCTTACAGACCACAAGAGTCAACAGTATGTGTTTACCCAAAAGGATTTGATTCTCCATCAAAGGAGGTAGTTGGAGTTACTCAAGGATTATGATATGAGTGTCCTTTACCATTCGGGAAAGGCTAATATGGTAGCAGACACTCTTTGTAGGATTTCTATGGAGAGTGTGTCCCATATAAATAAGGGGAGGAAGGAGCTGGTGAAGGATGTTGACGTGCCCGATTCGCGCGTCCGCAAGTGTACGGGTTGTGCAAGTAATATAGTGGCTCTTTTTTAGAACCGGATTGTCGAACCCACAAGGACTGGACCCATTCCTCTAACTATCCATTTCTAGTGTGATGTTAAATACCTCAAGTGTTGGTTATAGACATTTTCGATTGAGATTAATTAAGTCTAAGTTTGGGTCAACGAAATATTCTGAAATTACTCTAGGAGCAACATAGAGTTAAAACCAAAATCATGCGATCCTACAATTTGCAATGGGTTGAGCAGGGAACTATCAAATGTTATTTAACATAATTAGAATTGCATGTTTATGGTCTTTCGAGCCTATAAGCACGGCAATCTAGCCTCACTGCATCATTGTGAGCGAGGAGTTTAATTTCTAGTCGCAGGCAATCAATTATGTTGTGGTTTATGGGGAAACGATTAGGGACTTTTGTGCGTCTAACCGTTTAACTCAACTTATCCTCACAACTACTTCTTCGAGTGGTGATGTGACATCCCAAGATGGTCTTTCACAACCCCCGTGTCTCAACCAAACACGGTGTTAGGTATATTTCTATCCTGACACAAAAATCTCTCCCGAGATACAAACATGCTCCTCACATTCTCATGTCCTGACCTAGGTAATTCTTTCTCAAGCAATTGCCCAAGCTAACGTATATGTTTTCATGGTGATCAATCATAAAAACAACCAACAATCCAGAATGCAAGACGAAAACAACAATCAATAACTTAATATCAAAACAATTTCAAAAAATCACAATCATAATTCATGGCTTCAACCCTAGAGGAAGGGTTCTTGCCATTCATGTTCGTAAAACAACAACTAACTACTACTAAACTAACATACTTACATGAATTTGGTAGATGAGAAGGGAATTTGACAAACCCTAGATGAGTTCTCCCACTTCTCCCTTCACTCCTAGGTAGTTTTCCAGAATAAAATCGTGAGCAAATGCACTTAGGAGCTAAGGGACCTATTTATAGTAAATGGAAAACGTGCATAATTTAGCCTGTCATGGAACGGCTCCGTGTCACGGAGTGTATCGCGGAGCACTGCCTCCGTGACACGGAGGCAACGTTAAAGCTCTATGGAAATCACCCAAAATTTGGCCTCGGCAGCACCCTGCCGCATTGGCAGCGTGTCACGCTGCTTGGGCAGCGCGTTGACACCTCCATGTTGTGCAGCCAGCCTGCCGTGGCACGTTGCCGATGCACAGGTGGGCTGTTTTGTGCCTCCTCTTTGCCGACGTTCGCGGGTTAATTTCCTTTCCAAGCCTCTACTTCACCAACTCATGGATTAGTTACTCAAAAGTCATCAACACCTACAGAACAAAGGCTAATCATGTTGGTTAGCACATATCTTCACATTCATATAAAATTACATGAAAATGTATACAATAATTTAGATAAAAAGACTAATTTAAGTCATATAGCGTAACTCGGGCATGCTATTTTTTCCCTGTGATCAGAACCCCACACTTAAAGCCTTGTTCGTCCTCGAACAACCTTTTACATATCATGCATATGGAGACTCCCACATAACTAATTTAGCAAGATAATTCAAGCTACGACTATAATGATTATGTAAGATAACAAGCTACAAATAGAGCATGCACGGTGTGATCATTGAAATGAAGTACAACTATGTTAAGACTTCTTAACCTCAAGAATCGACTCTCAATCTTAGCAAACTCATGCAAATCAACTGATTAAGAAATCCCACATGAATTATATCTTTCATTCAACATGTGCCCTCACGGAAAGAGAGTTACCCTAATTCACACGCAAAAACAATTTTTATATCACAATATGTGTGGGTACATGAATAGAATTACCTCACTCTCACAAAGAATTCACATGCATCATGTAATGACCCATAGGCTTGCCCTTAGTGTTTTATTCCACTAATTTAAGGAAGTGTGAATGTAAGATCAAGTAGGACTTTTTAGGTTGTAATGTAACTCGGTTGCGGGTAGATACTATTCCAGCCAGTAATAGTAACTATCTTTCCTCAGCGCTTTTCATACATCACGCCCTCATTAGGAACTTCCCTTCCCTTACTTCACCTCTTTCTCTTTTCAGCTTTCTTTTTCCTCTTATGTTCCCCCTTTCTTTAGGCACTTTTAGCTTATTAGTAAGGAGCTCTATAAATAATTTTACATTAATTTGTTTTCTTACTCCTTACTAATAATCAACCATTTTCACACAAGTGCACCCTTGTCCTTTTCTCACTTCTACAACTTGCTACTTTTCCTTTCTTTTCATTCTTCTCACTCCTTTACTTCTTCGGATTTTTTCCCACTCAAGCGCTTAGGAGTTTTGGATCAAATTCAAGGATAATGAAAGAAAACGGATTAAGCTTATGTTGCAGCTGTCAAAGAATAGGCTCAAGGCTCAATGGGGTTAACTAGGAATAATTTTTCAAGGTAGGTAAAATGAGGGATAAAAATTTGGTTCATTCAAAGAAATGCCTAGATCATCTGCTACACTTCACATCCTTCATTTCGTTTTATAAACACACCAGGCAAGTTCTAGACAATCCACAATAGCACAAAATACTCAAAAACCTTACACTCATGGCACATGCTCAATTCAAGACACATTCATCAGACTCTTACTCAGCTAATCACAAGAATTCAGAATTAAGCTTCAATCATATTGAGTCAAATTCAAGAGCCTAAGTGTCTCACACAAAGTTATACACTTGCATGCTTCAGACTGAACATACTTGCCTCTTACAATCACGTATAGCACATAACAAGAACATCAAGCACCAATTAGTTATGGTTTCAAAATCCTAAAACCTATCGACCAATTTTTCCTCAAGACGGTCGTCATCCATCCATCGTTGGAAACAGTCCTTAACTATGACTAAAACATTATATATAGACAAAGGAAAGAAAAAGAAAAATTTTATTCTTCAGTTCAAATACCCCTCGTCGGAAAAGAACCGAAAAGAAAAACCAACGGGTGATGAAGTCATGCTTGACTCATAAAACAATTTTCAAAATTCTTCTCACAAGCATTACATTCACCAAAAATCGTTAAGCACAAAAAAAATTGAAATTTTCTTGAAATTTCCCTCACCCCACACTTAAATCATGCTATGTCCTCATAGCATCAAATTAACATTTAAAGGATGAGAAATACTCCCTGAGCCTCTATGCCAAGCTAAAAGCATGCTTTCCTTTCAAGTTTTCAGAGGTGGGTATTCGACCCCACACTTCTTCTATTCCATGCTCTTTAGCTTCCACCTTCTCGGTACTCAGACTTCCCTCAATCTGTGCTTAACATTCCACCAAAAAAACAAACAAAATGAACATAACAAAATCAACACAAAATCAAAATTACAAATTGTACCTGAGGTACCCTTGCGTTGCCTCCCAAGCAGCGCCTTATTTTACGTCGTGGCCCGACATGGACTGTCCTTTTCAGGACATTCTCATACCTGGGTTCTCTTTCGAGAACCATCTCCTTTTCTTTTGTTGTTTAGAGGAAACAACCTCCACTCTGTTCCTCTCTTTCTCCAACTTCTCAATTTGAAGTCCTCTATCAGACTCGGGCTGAACACTTGACCTTGCCTTTGGCCGTGCACCTGTGGAATCCTCCACCCCACACTCATCCTCTGCCAACACACTAACCTGACAAAGGTTAGTGTAGTGTGCAGATGGGTTCATTTCTTGGTAAACGTGGAAGAGTTCTTCTTTATGTTCGACCCTCATTTTCAGGGTCCCTGCTCTCAGATCAATCACCGCTCCACCGGTGGCCAAGAATGGCCGTCCCAAGATTAAGGGCACCTGGTCATCAACCTGAAAATCTAGAACAATAAAATCAACAGGTATAATAAACTTACCTACTTTGATGAGGAGGTCCTCTATTATTCCATCAGGTGTCACTCGCGACTTGTTAGCTAGCTGCAGTATCAACCTTGTCGGCCTCGGTTCTCCCAACCCCAGGGTGTTGAATAAGGATAGGGGCTTTAGATTAACTGCTGCCCCTAAGTCACACAAAGCTCGTAGAACCTCAGTTTTACCAATTTGTATGGGGAGGGTAAAACTCCCTGGGTGTTTGAGCTTCTTTGGCATTTTGCTCAATACCCAGTGACTGCACTCCTCAGTCAGTGCTATAGTCTGGACATCCACCAATCTAACTTTGTTCGCCATCACGTCCTTCAAGTATTTAGCATACTTGGGAATTCCCTGCAAGACATCAATAAGAGGCAAATTTATGTGAAGTTCTTTGAAGCTCTCAACAAACTTTTTGAAGCATTCCTCCTCCTTGCTCTTTCTGAATTTCTGAGGGAATTGTGGTGGTGGTCTTTGTGCTGGCTGCAATGAAAGTTGCGCATTTTGTTGCCCAGCACTCTGATTCTCTCCCATGTTGATGGATGGTCCTGGTCTAACCAACTCCGGTTGCACCTCCTTTCTCAATTCTTTTGGCACTACATCAGCTAATTGCTTACCGTTTCTCAGACTGATGGCATTGATCTGCCGGGGGTTAGGATCTGTGTCGCTGGGTAATCCCCCTTATGATCTCATGTTTTGAGCTGCTGCTATCTGGCCTACTTGTTTTTCAAGATTTCGGGTGGCTACTTGCTGATTCATTAAGTTTGTTGCCATCCTTACTTGATTTTCCGCTAACTGATTCTGGGTCTCCATAATTTTCTGCAGTGTTTCCTCAACGCTGCTACTCAATTGCCCATCATTCTACCTATTCTGCTAATACTGTTGTTGTTGAGGTTGCATATAATTCTGTTTTTGGTTTCCACCCCAAGAAGAATTCGGGTGGCCCTGCCAATTTCTGTTGGAGTTGTTCCCAAAATTCTGATTCCTATGCACATTACCAACAAAATTGACTGATTTTGGATTGGCTCCACAAGATTCTGCATTGTGCCCATTATTACCACAAATGTCATTAACCTGGCCTTGGTGTTGGTTCATACTCAGTTTATTGAACTGAGTCATCATTTGATGTTGGAACGAAGCTGACTGTGCTGCCAAGGCATTCAAACCATCTACTTCTATCAACCCTGGTCTCTTTCCTGCCCCTCTCGATGACTCGCTATACCACTCTGGATTTCCTTGAGCAATTCTGTTCAACAAAGTATACAACTCATCATAAGTCTTCTCCAAGGCTTGTCCACCCGCTGCAGAGTCTAGTAATATTTTCGTGTGTGGGTCTAGACATTCTACAAAGTTATGTGCCAGCACTTCATTTGATTGCTGGTGATGGGGACAGTATCTCAACAATGACTTGAATCTTTCCCAAGCCATATATAAGTTCTCATCAGGCCTCTGCTTGAAACTGAGTATTTCACATCTCAACTTTGCAGTTTTGCCTGAAGGGAAGAATCTGATCAGGAACTTCTTAGCCAAGTCATTCCATGAAGTTATAGAGTTCGGTGGCTCAACCTTCAGCCACTTTTTCGCCTATCCCAACAGTGAAAATGGGAAGAGGGTCAGTCGGACAAAATCTGTGGACACGCCGGTGGGGACAAACGTGTCACTAATCTCTAAAAAGCTCTGTAAGTGCTGTTGCGGGTCCTCATGTGCCATCCCAGTGAATTGACTACTAGAATGTAACCACTGCACCATGTTCTGTTTAAGCTCAATGTTCCCTCCAGGCTCCGGTTTATGGATACTGGAGTTCACATTAGTCACTAGTGGAATTGCCACTTCGCGAACTAGTCTAGCTGCCATTGTTGTCGATGACAATTGTGCTTGTCCCGCGGGTGGTTGTTGTTGTACCTTTTCTTGAAGTCTCTTCAGCTTTTGCTCTAGAGCTACTCTCCTTCGCAAATGGATTTGACATTCAGGTTCACACAACGGTTCCACAAGCTCTCTATTTCTAGCCAGCTCGGCAGGACAACCTGTAACCTGCAGTAAGTAGACTTTCTCAACACTTAAGGAAATTTAAAATTCACACAAAAATAGATAAATTATCAAAACTTCGCCGAGTCCCCGGCAACGACGCCAAAAACATGACGTGCCCGATTCGCGCGTCCGCAAGTGTACGAGTCGTGCAAGTAATATAGTGGCTCTTTTTAAGAACCGAATTGTCGAACCCACAGGAACTGGACCCATTCCTCTAACTATCCATTTCTAGTGTTTTCTTAAATACCTCAAGTGTTGGTTATAGACATTTTCGATTGAGATTAATTAAGTCTAAGTTTGGGTCAATGAAATATTCTGAAATTACTCTAGCAGCAACATAGAGTTAAAACCAATTAATCATGCGATCCTACGATTTGCAATGGGTTAAGCAGGGAACTATCAATTGTTATTCCACATAATTAGAATTGCATGTTTATGGTCTTTCGAGCCTCTAAACACGGCAATCTAGCCTCACTGCATCATTGTGAGCGAGGAGTTCAATTTCTAGTCGCAGGCAATCAATTATGTTGTGGTTTACGGGGAAACGATTAGGGACTTTCGTGCGTCTAATCATTTAACTCAACTTAGCCTCACAACTACTTCTTCGAGTGGTGATGTGACATCCCAAGTTGGTCTTTCACAACCCCCGTGTCTCAACCAAGCACGGTGTTAGGTATATTTCTATCTTGACACAAAAATCTCTCCCGAGATACAAACATGCTCCTCACATTCTCATGTCCTGACCTAGGTAATTCTTTCTCAAGCAATTGCCCAAGCTAACGTATATGTTTTCATGGTGATCAATCATAAAAACAACCAACAATCCAGAATGCAAGACGAAAACAACAATCAATAACTTAATTCCAAAACAATTTCAGAAAATCACAATCATAATTCATGGCTTCAACCCTAGAGGAAGGTTTCTTGCCATTCATGTTCGTAAAACTACAACTAACTACTACTAAACTAACATACTTACATGAATTTGGTAGATGAGAAGGGAATTTGACAAACCCTAGATGAGTTCTCCCACTTCTCCCTTCACTCCTAGGTAGTTTTCCAGAATAAAATCGTGAGCAAATGGAATTAGGAGCTAAGGGACCTATTTATAGTAAATGGAAAACGTGCATAATTTAGCCTGTCATGGAACAGCTCCGTGTCACGGAGTGTTTCACGGAGCACTGCCTCCATGACACGGAGGCAACGCGAAAGCTCTCTGGAAATAACCCGAAATTTGGCCTCGGCAGCACCCTGCCGCGTTGGCAACGTGTCATGCTGCTTGGGCAGCGCGTTGACACCTCCATGTCGCGCAGCTAGCCTGTCGTGGCACGTTGCCGATGCACAGGTGGGCTTTTTTGTGCCTCCTCTTTGCCGACGTTCACGGGTTAATTTCCTTTCCAAGCCTCTACTTCACCAACTCATGGATTAGTTACTCAAAAGTCATCAAAACCTACAAAACAAAGGCTAATCATGTTGGTTAGCACATATCTTTACATTCATATAAAATTACATGAAAATGTATACAATAATTTAGATAAACAAGACTAATTTAAGTCATAAAGCGTATCTCGGGCATGCTATTTTTGCCCGTGATCAGATGTGCATCGGCTAGCATGGTTGGGAGTTCGTTTGGTTGACTCGACCAATGGTGGTGTTATTGTTCAGAACATATCAGAATCATCCTTGATGACTTATGTAAAGGCTATAAAAGACGAGAATCCTATCTTGGTGAAGTTAAAGGAAGCCATATAGAATCAGAAGGTAGAGGTCTTCTCCAAAGGGGTGGATGGTATGCTCTATATCAGGGTCGTCTAGGTGTTTCAGATATTGCTGATTTGAGAGATCGGATGTTTCATGAGACTCATAGTTCTAGATATTCCATACATCCAGGTGCCACCAAGATGTACCGTGACCTATGGGAAATCTAATAGTGGAATGGCATGAAGAAGGACATTGCAGAACTTGTGCCTAAGTTTCTGAATTGTCAATAGGTGAAAGTAGAGCATCAAATATCGGGAGGTGTGCATCAACAGATCAGTATTCCTACTTTGAAGTGGGAGGAGATCAATATGGACTTCATCACAGGGTTTCCTTGCACTCATCGACAGTACGACTCCATTTGGGTGGTCGTGGACAGCTTTACTAAAGCAGCTCATTTTCTACCGATATAACTACCGATTTGGCAGAGGATTATGCTAAATTATACATTCGGGAACTAGTTCATTTGCATGGAGTGCCCTTGTCCATCATATCGGATGGAGGTACTCAGTTTACTTCCCAGTTTTGGAGATCATTTCCAAAGGAACTTGGTACTCAAGTCAAGCTTAGTACAAAATTTCACCCGCAAACAGATGGTCAGGCAGAGTAGACTATTCAAATTCATGAGGACATGTTGAGAGCATGTGTGATTGACTTCAAGGATAGTTGGGATGACCATTTTCCTCTCATTGAGTTTTCATATAACAACAGCTACTGTTCCAACATTTAGATGGCTCCGTTTGAGGCTCTCTGTGGGCAGAGATGTAGGTCACCTATTGGTTGGTTTGAAGTTGGTGAAGCTGCAAAGATAGGTCCAGATTCAGTCCATGAGGCCATGGAGAAAGTTTAGCTCGTAAGGGACAGGTTGAAAATAGCTTAGATTCACCAAAAGTCCTATGCGGATGTGAGAAGGAGAGAACTTGAGTTTGAAGTTGATGATTGGGTGTTTCTAAAGGTGTCTCCCATGAAGGGAGTGATGAGGTTCGGAAAGAATGGAAAAATCAGTCCCTAATATGTTGGCCCATACCGGATTCTGAAATGGGTTGGCAAAGTAGCATATGAATTAGAGTTTCCCTCAGAATTATCTTCGGTCCATCCAATTTTCCATGTGTCGCTCCTAAAGAAGTGTTTAGGTGATCCAACTCTTGTTTTTCCAGCAGATAGTGTCCGTGTGAAAGACAACCCTAGTTATGAAGAGGTTCTGGTGGAGATACTAGATTGTCAGGTTTGTAAGCTAAGAAACAAAGAAATAGCTTCAGTTAAGGTTTTATGGAGGAATCAACAAGTTGAGGGAGATATGTGGGAAGCTGAAGCAGATGTGATGGCTAAATACCCACATCTATTCCCTTCTGGCTCAGATCCAGTATGAGGTATCAGTTTACTCTTTAGTACTCTATTCAGTTTCATGTTTAGCTCTTGTATCCAAGTTTCTTTGATGTAAATGGATGTATGTGTGATTTAGGAATTCAGTTCAGTCATGTAGTTATATTCGGAGTCAGTTACTCCGTCAGTTTTCAGCATATATGTTCAATGTTTGAGTATGATGATTGCATTTCTCTGTTTTTCAGTATGTTTTCCCACATTCAAGGACAAATGTTCCTAAGGGGGAGATATTGTAATTCCCTGGATGTTCCTAACACTAGACTAGAGAGTTGAAATGAAAAACTGGCAAAAAACTTTGAAAATCTACTCAGAACAACTCGTTGAACGGATTGTTTGTGGGGCCAACGACCCATGGAAGGTTCCCATGGTAAGAAGCTGCAGAATTGGCTGGGAAATAACGGGCCTCATAATGACTCATTTTACGTTGCAATGAGTCATTGAATGTAGTCATTGTGAGGTGGTTCTTGATTTGGGAAGAAGTAACGAGTTGTGGAGCAACCCCTTGTTGGAAACAACGAGCTGTTGTCAGCATCCATTGAGAGGAATCCCAAGTTAGGGTAGTGGTAAATTAACATGTACCTGTTTAAGCACCTCCATGAATTTCTTGAAACACGCCTCCTCCTTGTGTTTCTTGAGTCGTTGAGGGAACGGGGGTGGAGGTCTTTCTGATTCAACTTCTTTGGTTTTCCCCCTTTCAGAACTGTGCTCCTTCTCAACTTCTGCTGCTCCCGACTGTTGAGGTGGTCTTTCTGGTTCCACCTCTTTTAGCTGCAAACCACTCCTTGTGGTCACTGCATTTACCTGCTTTGAATTGGGATCCGTGTCGCTTGGCAGTCCTCCTCTAGGCCTTGTATTTTGGGCACTAGCAAATTGCCCAAATTGATACTCAAGAGCCTTGGTAGCTAACTGGTTGTTTTTCACTTCGGCTGCCAATTTCACATAGTCAGCCTGCAATTGAGCTTGGTTAGCTATCACGGTCTTGAACATCTCCTCAATGCTGGGTGATGGAGGTGGAGGAGGTGCATTGTTGTTTCTGAATTGAGCTTTGTAGTTCTGTTGCCCTCCTTGGTTCCTTTGCACACCCTGACTCGAACTTTGGCCTTGATGGTTGTTGCTACCCCATCAGAAATTAGGATGATTCCTCCAATTTGAATTGTAGCTACTACCATACTGTTGATGATTTCTTTGTGTATTACCCACAAAGTTTACCGAGTCAGGATTGGCTCCACAACACTCAGCTGAGTGCTCACTGCTTCCACACACTTCACACCGCATCTGCTGTACTGCATTAACTGGAGCTGAATGCTGGTTCAATGTCATGTTGCTGAAGTGGTTGTTCAGTTGATTTTGCAATGTAGCTATCTGTGCAGCGATAGCTATGAATCCATCCACTTCAAGCACTCCTGCTGCTTTCCTTGTCCCACCTCGTGATGAATCAGCATTCCATTCTGGATTGCCCTGTGAAATCCGGTTCAACAAGCTATATAGCTCCTCATAAGTCTTCTCCAGCGCTTGCGCTCCAGCTGCTGACTCTAGCAATATTTTGGTATGGGGTTCCAAACCCTCAATAAATGTGTGCACCAACACCTCATTGGACTGAGATGATGAGGACAGTCCCGCAACATGGATTTAAATCTCTCCCAGGCTTGATATAAATTTTCTCCCTCTCTCTGTTTGAAACTTAGAATTTGACTTCTAAGTCTTGCTGTTTTACTAGAGGGAAAAAACCTTATCAAGAACTTCCGTGCAAGATCATCCCACGTAGAGATAGAATTTGGTGGCTCAGCTTTCAACCACCTCTTGGCTTCTCCTAGCAATGAGAATGGAAATAATGTAAGTCGGACAGAGTCTGGTGACACTCCAGCGGTTATGTAAGTGTCACTTATCTCCAAAAAACTTTGGAGATGCTGCTGTGGATCTTCATGAGGGAGACCGGTAAATTGCCCGCTTGTGGGCAATAACTGCACCATATTTTGTTTGAGTTCAAATCTCCCTCCGGGCTCTGGTTTGCGGATACTTGATGTAACATTATTGGCATGTGGGATTGCCACCTCGCGAACCGGCCGAGCTGCTGCTTCTTCGGGCACTAACACTGCCCTTACTACCGGTGGATTTTGTTGTTGCTCCATGATCGTCTGTCTGAGCAACTGCAGCTTTCTTTGTAGAGCTTCTCTTCGCTTAGTGTGAAATATACGTTCTGGCTCTATATAAGAATCCACTAGCTCCTTGTCTCTTGCCAGTGTTCAGCAGCAATTAAGTCTGCAAAATACAGGCTAAGACCAAGTTGTCAACACTTAAGAAAACAAAAATACAGTAAATTAACACTTAATACAAATTCACCAATTGCCAAGTCCCCGGCAACGGCGCCAAAAACTTGTTCGGGCTTGTGTTATATGGATATATAAAACCGCACACAAGTGCACGTGGTCGAACAAGTAGTAAGTGGCTTTAGTAAGCCAAGTATCGTTCCCACAGAGACTTGGATTAAGTGCAATTTGCTCAAGTATACTATAATTTTACTTCTGAAAATGCAGACAACAATGTAACCAAAAAGTTGATAGTTTGTTTTATAAATTTTTATACTAAAACTAAGAACAATTATCTACTTTGAATCTGAACTATGAATAAGAGCATGCTGAGGTTAAACGAACATGTAATGAAATTGATTATCATCATAAATTGGTTAATCTTTTCTTCCAGTTGCTAGCCAAGAACATTTGCCAAGAGATTAAAACTCTCGTATTTTATCTCACCTAAGAATCATGAACCATCCGTCTACATTTCTGTGATCAAATGCAATTCATGTTCTATCCATGCAACTCCAGTTCCTAAATTGACTACTACGATTTTCAGGTATATTTCTGTCCTGAAAGCTATTCAAAACCCAATTTTCCCAAATCAAGTAAAGAACAATATCCTATTAATTCACAACTTTCCAATTTCGTGCTCTCTCGAGTGAAATCGGACTTTTTAGATGTACATTAATGTAGGCCACACACCAATGCAGTAGAAACAAGAATTAATAGAACAACATGGAAGAAAAGATGAAAAACCAGATAATAAATAATCAAATTTCATCACAATTGTTCATAACCTCAGCAAGGAGAGGCATTAGCCACTCATTTGTGGATTAATCATCATAAAACGAGTGTTAATCATACAAGCAATTGAATTAAAGAAGAAAGAAAGAGAGAAAAAACCCTGAACTTTTCGTCCCTCAACTGCCTGTAACCCACGTCCTTGCTCCACCAAGTCTGAATTATGAAAAATGAACTTAAGTGTTCTATTTATACTGCTGGGGATTTTTCCCGGAATAATGAGCAACGTGTCACGGAGTGCATCGCGGAGCACTGCCTCTGTGACACGGCACGAACGCGGACCCTCACTAGAACTGGGGGTCCGAGAATTCAGGCTCAACGTGTCATGACGTGCAACGCAGAGGCTAGCCACCGTGCCATGGAGCAGACGCGGACCTCCACTAGAATTTGGCCGAATTTTCACTCTCCAGGCAGAAGGCCTCCGCGATGGCAGCGTGACACGGCTCCATCGCGGAGCCCCTTTAATTCATGCTGTCCAATGCTTTATCCTTTGCTCGCATCCAAGTCCAACTCCAATATCATCCAACATGCATTTTAGCTTCCCGAAATCACATTTTACCTGCAAAACAATGCTAATCATGTTGGTTAGTAAAAATTCACATTTTATTGCCAATTACATGAAAATATATACACATTGATAGATAAACAAGGCGAAAATGATACTTTTGAGTATCACTTGGGCATATAAATTTGCCCAAGATCACCTGCTTTCTAAGGAGCCAGTTCATCTATAGCAACCCCTGCTCTAGCACCTACCGGTTCCAGCCTGACCATATTCATTACAAAGGCATTGAGTGGGATAGTCCATCTCACCATAGAGAGTTTCACAACCTTGGCTACTAGATTAGAGAGAGGAGTGACATCATGATAGGTTGATCAATAAGCTACCTGCATTCGCGGCCAAAACTATGGAGAAAGCTCTACAGCATTTGAGGGATTCACTACTTGTCAACCAGTAGATACTGTTAGCCAATGTTGAGGCTATTGAGGCCAGGGTGAAACAACTTGAGAGAGGCCCCAACCAGACAGAGATTATGAGCCTTTGAGTAGATCTGGAGAATACTAGAGAAGTAGTACTTGATTTGTAGATTATAGGTCTTTCGACTAAGGAAATAGAGATTGATTTGTTCGTAGTCAATAGTACCCAACCACTTACCAATCTTTTGGATTCACCTTTGAGAGCCCTATCGGTCAAAGAGTCTCTGCTGCCAGCTTCATCTTCTGGAGCTTCACCTCCCAAAGCTTCACCTATCAGGATTGCACCAATGAGAGCTTCGTCTCTCAGTCTATCATGTCCTAGAGGACAGGCCCCTCCAGGAGCTCTATAGAAGATGCCTATGATGGAGAGGGGAGTAGAAAAAAATGAGAAGGACCTCTAGGAAAATATGATATAGACATGGACCCTATTGAAGTAGCCAACATCAAAGTTGCAAAATTGTATTCACTGGCCTATGCAAGGATTAGGCCACATATTTATAGTGAGGAAGGCACTTCAGTTGCAGCTATACTACCATATCGATGTGCGTCTTTGATTTCATTCCATATGATTCAGAGAAGCATGCTCTGAGCACCTCAGGATGTCATTTACCCCTTTGTTTCTATTTTTTTATGCATTGAGGACACTACACAGTTCTTTGTTAGGGGAACTGCGGTATATTTTTGATGTGTAATGTGTTTAATTCTCGTTTTTAATTTGTAATGAATATTTTAGGTGATGTGAACTAGGGTTTTTAATACATATTGATTTTTAGAGATTTTAATGTGTTGTGTGTGATGATTTTCCTGCTTCAATTATTAGTTGAAATGTAGATGTTGTTCTTTTTTGTTAGCTGTTAGAATCCTCTTACTTTTCCTAGCCATGGTCTTTTCCGGAGGATTAATTTTTGTTGAATCTGGCATAATGATGTAAGTAAGTGTCATAGTGATTGGTCCCAAGGATAGACTGCTAGGTATCTTTCTTAAGGGTACCAACCTATATTTGAGTTGTTCTTGGTTAAATAGAGTGTCCTTGATTTAGGTGGTGGTGGAAAATCCTTGATTTAGGTGGTGGTGGCAAATGAGCTTATTACATGTTTGTCCGATTATTTTGAAAAATTACCCCTCTAAAGTTTTAGCTGCAACTATTTTGCATTGACATGTTTACCTCTATTTTTGACATCTACTTGTGACTATTGTGGCTTTGACTGCCTAGTTGGGAGTACAAACAATTAGTTTATTTGATATCTATGTGCCAATATGTGCCGAGAAAGTTCGTTTTGTTCACTTGTTGTGGTCATACACTATAACTTTTCTGGTTGCTCATACTTTAACTTAAGATTGATTGTGGGTTGCAGAGTTAAACTCACGCCTTCTTTGTGATTCAACAGTGTCATTTGCATATATGATCCTACCAAATGATGGATGCATCCCTAGTCTTCCTTTTTTAGCTGATGACCTCTTTTTTGGTTAACCACATTTAAATTGTAGCCAATCTTTAAAGTTGATCCTCCTTTTAACCCATCCTCTTTGGCACTACAAAATGTTGTGATGATTTGAAAAAGTTCAAGTTGAGGGTGAGAAGGTGAAATATAAAGAAAAGGGAAAAATGAATAAATTGACCACTTCCCAAGGTATATTGAGCAAGAAAAAAAAGGAAAAGAAAAAAAAAGAAAGGTAAAGAAAAAAAGGAAAATGAAATAACCTCATAAAAAGTACTTTGGATGATGTGAAACTGCCAAGGAAAGAAAGGGAGGACAAATTAGGGACAAAAAAAAGAAAACAAAAAGAGAAAAAGGAAATGAGAGTGTCATGTAGTGGCCAAGGATGGTATTGAGCCACTAAACTCCATATTTATATCCTACGAGCCCTTTGGACCAACATTTCAAGCTTAGAAAAGTTCTATTTTGATCTAAACCTAGATTTTCAAAAGAAAAGGCATTTGAGAATAAAGACAAGTGTATGGTATTTGTGATCTAACATGTGAACATCTTTGTGAGAGTTGAGTGTCTCTTTCTTCTTTTTTGATTTTCTGTCAATGTATTTTTTGTGAACCTAATTCTAAAAATGAACAGTTTTCTTGTATTAATATGAGGGAATGTGGATGAAAATGGATAGCATAAACTGCTTCTCAATCTAGAAATCTTGCATGTTGAATTGATGTCATGAGTAGAGATTTCATTCTTAGTCTTAACAGTTGTAAGAAAGTTGAGTTTTGCATGATAGAGGGGATAGCTTATTTGAAATATTGCATGCTTCTAGCTACTTGTAATAGCCACCCTAGTCGTTGCACTTTGTGTGACTGGAGCAGGAGTCTAGATTAGTTTTTCTTATGTTAGTTGCTAGAGCAAAGCAAAGGCTTTAACTTGGGGGTGTTGATGTGCCGGGATTTTGCGACACATTTGTACTTCTTTTGATAAAGTCTTGCATTCCTTTAAGTATTAATTTAAGTTACTATTAATACTATATTACTAAGTTTCAGGAATCTCATGAGTTGATGGAAAGAGGAACAAATCAAAAAAAGTCTACTATAAAAGGCAAAGATGGACTGTAAAATCAAGATGCGGTCCGCACTTCCAACGACATTCTAAACTGGAAAAGGCTGACAATCATTCAACAAGGAATGGCTCAAGAAACAAATCACATAATCAAAATGTAGACCGTAATTAAACCACAAGGTCACAAAGTTTCAATTTGGTTAAGCAATTTGTAGAAGGATGATCGTAATTTCAATATACAGTCTGTAAGTTGAAATATAAATGAGATCCTATTGAATGACAACTTCAATTTATGGTTCAAAATATGGATTGTACCTTCAATGTATGATCCATTTCTACAACCTAGGCCCTCCAAATTTAAATTATACTTGTTATTTTGTGTTGTAATATAAATAGTCTTTTTTTCATATTTTTGAGAGAGATCTATTGAGTTCTAGTACGTTTGATAGTTTTAGAGTAGAAGAACAATTTTTAGTAGACACCCATTGTAATTTGGAGATCAATTGAATTTCAATTCAAGTTTTTCTCCATCTTATTACTTTGTAAGTGATCATGTTTCAATTGATTCTTTCTTCTTCTTTCTCTATAAGTAGCTAAACTCAGATCTAGGATTGTGAACCCAATAAGTTTGTGAACCCTAATAATCTCAATTCTGTTGAATTGATTGTGGGATTTTCAATATTTGATTAATCTATGTTTTTTAAAGTGAGATTGGTGGTTGCAAACATCAAATCATGCCAAGTTGCCTCAATTATAACTAAAAGAGCTAATTATAATTTGGGTAGCATCAATCAACAATTACCCAAGGCTTAAATCTTTTTTAATAGGTTCACTTAAAGATTTGATGAAACTAATTGGCAATTTGCAATCTATTTTGATTTAAATTCAAGTCAATTTGAGAAAATTGATTTAAATAGATATTGTTAGGTTGTTGAGGTATACCTAATGATTGCCTAGATGTTCTCTTGCATATTCATGAAAAGCCTATTCTTAATAATCCTAATTGAGTTGTTTAGAAGGATAAATTCTATGAGGAGACAAATCCCTATTGTTTATCTATATTGATTTCAATTAGTTGCATCTTATACTTTAGAAATTTATATTAATTATATTTTTACATTAACTTGAGTAGTACTCAAAGCATTCAATCAGTTCTTATTCTCTTGACAGTTTGGACTGATAGTAATTCTCTGTGGATACGATCTCGACTCCTAGTTAGCTATTTAAATTGCAACCAACCGCTTCCACTCTCTTAAGATGAGGTGTAATTGACTCTGACCACTCCTTCCATATGTGTAAATATTATAGTAGACTAGTAGACTCATGTCATGCCACAAGCCTACACCCTCATCGTGGCCGGCACTTAAATCACTGATGGTCCAAACAAACCCTTGTCCTGGCTTACTACTAACTGAGGTAGCTATACGGAAGCTATGACAGAAGTGGATCAACAACAAATTTATAAAAGTAAATAATAACTTCAATAACTGAAACTGAATAAGAATGTTAACAAGTAACATCAATAGCATTAACTCTCTGTCTAGTCTATGAAGCCCCTAAATACTGTAGGATGGGTATCAGGACAAGATTGCCCAGCTACCTTAAGGAACTAATAACACTACTAAAAACAAGAGATAAATTGGAGTTCTCCAAAAAGTAGGAGGTCTCACCACTACTGAATGGAGAAGGATCCTATGGATGCATCTACTGTCTATCTGGTATACCTGAATATGCATCATACAAATATGTAGCACCAAATAGCGTCAGTACATAGGAATGTACGATATGTAATAATACTGAATGAAACAACAGGCTTGAATTAAAATACTAAACTGAGTGAGTAAACTGAATGCTCTAAATAATGCATTAAAACACAGTATAAATATTATGTAAAATAGTTATGCATTTGAAAACTATACATCAAAATAAGTTTATAAAAACACTTTACTTTAGTTGGGAGTTTCTCTTAACCGATGTACTCATAAATGAGCGCATGATGTCCAACCTCTAGCTCGGCTAGGAGAACAGTCCAGGCCTTACCAGAGTAGAGGACAAAACTAATTGTGGATCCATATTAATCCCTTACTAGGGGATGTTTAATGTGTTTACTGAACCAATGAAACGATCCTAACCTAGCTAGTAATGTAGTTTTGGGACTTCGGGTTATCTGAACCCTTAACCTATCTTAGTGCCGAATAATCCTTTCAAAAATTGTGCCTATATAAAAACTATGCTTATCTGAGGCATCTAAAAACATCTCCGTGGAGCCTTCCTAGCTCAATATATATATATATATAATAACTAGTGAGTCTCCATTCTCAAAACTGTACTCTGCTAGTGAGCCTTTATGTTCAAAGATGTTTAAAATTGGGGAGCTTCTCGCTCAAAACTGAGTAAAACTGGTGAGCTTCTTGCAAAAAACTGTTTCAGAAACATGCTTTCATTTTTTGTTCAGAAAATTATGCAATGAAACTGAAAGTCTATTCTAAAATACTCTCTAAAACTGAACTCTCTTTTTCTTGTCTGAAAATCATGTGGTTAAAGCTAACTATGCTTACATGAACTTTCTCTCAAGATTCTTGTCATAAAACTTGAAAGCTGCTTCTTCTCATGAAAATAAATTACTTAAATAGTGTGATAACATTTTTCTTGTAGTTTTAGCAAGAAAGAAGTTCATGTGGTAGAACAAGCATGAACATCAATCAACAATTATGATAGATAGAGATATCAATTGAGTAAACAAGGAACACCAATATATAACCCAGATAACCCAATTTACAAACTTTTGGCAAAATATTAATTCTTAAGTTCTTCTAAAGCTGAACTATACATATAGGCCATTTGGAAGATGGATTTCCTCAGTATGAATAGCCTTGCATACCTCGAATGCTCCAATCTTCAATGGAGAATCCAAAAAACTAACTCTAAAACATTACAAAGTGGTGTACTTAATGATTCTTAGGTTTTTGCATCAAGATCGTATTAGAACAATAGCTTAGGGTTAGGTATTATTAGCGTATCCTTATGAATGAAGGAGAAGACTTACCTTGGAGGAACTTGTAATAAGGGATGTTTGGAGGGCATAATCCTCTTCCAAATGGTGAAAATATAGGGAGAATATAAGGTCTGGATCACTTTTTACTTTGAACTACGATTGATGCAAGGTCAGATGCATCGGAAAGAATAATCAAAGGACTTTAATGTTATGGGTTGATTTACCCAAAAATACTTCTTAAATTAGGAGTTACGGTCATTTAAATTTAACCCTTGTAAGAACATACATGAAAATTCAATTGGTAGGAAAGCTCTCAACTCAACATTTCGCTAGAGGTCCCTTATGACTTTAATTCATATCCAATGCACTTTCCACACTTAAGAATTGATCTTAACACCTAGTTTCCATAAAAAATTGGTCGGTTCGGGTCTATATACCTAGATGGTTTCAAACTTAGCCCGAAAGTTTGAGGTACTAAAATATCTTTCCTTTGTGATCAATCATCTTCAAATGATTAGCATCATAATCATGAAAAAGAAATACATGCACAAACACAACATAAAGGATAACAACACTCAAACACTAGATACATGTGCTAAAACTAACTAAGAGAAAGTTTATTACCTTCGATGTCTTCTTCCTAGGGAGTGAACAAGTGAGGGTATCTAATCTTCATGTCCTCCTCATCTTTCCATGTAGCCTCTTTGATAAATTGATTTCTCCATAAGACATTTATTGATGCTACTTCTTTGGTTCTTAATTTGTCATCCTAACTATCAAAAACCTCGATGCTACTTCTTTGGTTCTTAATTTGTGATCCTAACAAAAAAAAATCTTACGCGAAACCTCTTCATACAAAAAGTTTTCTTTAACCACAACACTTTCTATAGGCACAATGCATGAGGGGTCACCCACACACTTTTTAACCATAGAAATGTGGAAGACTGGATGGACTACTGCTAGTTCAATTGGCAGCTCCAATTCATAAGCTACTTTGCCAACTCTTTTTAAAATCCAGTACAAACTAATATAGTTGGGACTAAGCTTCCCTTTTTTCCCAAATCTCATGACACTCTTCATGGATGAAACATTCAGATAAACCCAATCAACCACCAAAAACTCTAAATCTCTGTGCCTAACATCAGTATAAGACTTTTGGTGACTCTGTGCAGTTTTCAACCTTTCTTGAATGGTCTTAACCTTCTATATGGCCTGTTGTACAAAATCACGCCCTATCAAATCCTACTCACCAACTTCAAACCAACCGATTAGGGATCTACACCTTCGCCCACAGAGAGCATAATAGGCCATCTGAATATTGGAGTGATAGTTGTTGTTTTATGCGAATTCTATGAGGGGAAAATGGTCGTCCCAATTTCCCTTGAAATCAAAATTGTACTCTGCTAGTAAGCTTCTATGCTCAAAACTAAGTAAAACTGTTGAGCTTCTATGCTCAAAACTGAGTAAAATTGGTGAGCTTTTATGCTCAAAACTGAGTAAACTAGTGAGATTCTATGCTCAAAACTATGTTTCAAAAACATGCTTTCATTTTCTTTTAAGAAAATCATGCAATGAAATTGAAAGTCTTTTTTGAAATACTATTTAAAATTGAACTCTTTTTTTCTTATCTAAAAATCATGTGTTTAAAAAGCTAAGTATGCTTACATGAACTTTCTCTCAAGATGCTTTTTATAAAACTTGAAAGCTACTTTTTCTCTTGAAAACAAAGCATTTAAATAGTATGAAAATATTTTCATGTAGTTTTAACAAGAAAGGAGTTCATATGGTAGAACAAGTATGAACATTAATCAACAATCAGTATAAATAGAGATACCAATAGAGTAAACAAGGAACATCAATACATAACCCGGATTATAAGGAAGAAAATCCAATTCACAAACTTTGGGCAAAATCATAGCTCTTAGGTGATCTTGGGAAAAATAGCATGCCCGAGTGACACTTGATAACTTAATTTAGTCTTGTTTAGGTAAGTAATTCTATACATTTTCATGTGATTTTATATAAATGTGAATATATGTGCTAACCAACATGATTAGTCCCTGTTTTGTAGGTTTCAATGATTTTGAGGAACTAATTTATATGATGGTGAAGTAGCAGAATGGAGTCGGGAGCAGATGCGGCAGGCAGGCAGTACCAGCGCGCCAGCAACGTGCCACGCCGTGCCAGCTACGCGATAGAGCAAGGCCAACGCGCTGCATGAGCAGCGTATCACGTTGGCAGCGCAGTGACGCTCGGCAGTTTTGGAATCCGGAGGCAATTTCTAGAGAGCCTTCACGTTATCTCCGTGTCACGGAGGCAGTGCTCTGACGTGCCCTTATTTGCGCGTTCGCAAGTGTATGGGCCGTGCAAGTAATATAGTGGCTCTTTTTAAGAACCGAAATGTCGAACCCACAGGGACTGGACCCATTCCTCTAACTATCCATTTCAAGTGTGATCTTAACATTCTCAAGTGTTGGGTATAGAAGTTTTCGAGGGAGATTTAATTAAGTTTGTTTCGGTCAACGAAATATCCTGAATTTACTCTAGGAGCAACATAGAGTTAAAACCAGCTAATCATGCAATACTATAATTTTCAATGGGTTAAGCATGAAACTATCGATTATTATTTCAGATAATTAGAATTGCATGTTCATGGTCTTACGAACATCTAAACACGGCAAACTAGCCTCACTGCATCATTGTGAGCGAGGATGCTAATTTCTAGTTCGCGGGCAATTAATTATGTTGTGGTTTACAGGGAAACGATTAGGGACTTTCGTGCGTCTAACCATTTAACTCAACTTAGCCTCACAACAACTTCTTCGAGTGGTGATGTGATAATCCTAATATGGTCTCTTAATAACCCCCGTTTATCAACCAAGCAAGGTGTTAGGTATATTTCTATCCTAACACGAAATTATATCGTGAGATACAAACATGCTCCTTACATTCTCATGTCCTGACCTAGGTAATTCTTTCTCAAGCAATTGCCCAAGCTAACGTATATGATTTCATGGTGATCAATCATAAAAACAACCAACAATCTAGAATGCAAGACTAAAACAACAATCAATAACTTAATTCCAAAATAATTTCATAAAATCACAATCATAATTCATGGCTTCAACCATAGAGGAAGGGTTCTTGCCATTCATGTTCGTAAAACTACAACTAACTACTACTAAACTAACATACTTACATGAATTTGGTAGATGAGAAGGGAATTTGCCAAACCCTAGATGAGTTCTCCCACTTCTCCCTTCACTCCTAGGTAGTTTTCCAGAATAAAATCGTGACAAAGTGGTTTTAGGAGCTAAGGGACCTATTTATAATAAATGAGAAACGTGCACAATTTAGCCTGTCGTGGAATGGCTCCGTGTCATGGAGTGTATCGCGGACCACTGCCTCCGTAACACAGAGGTAATGCGGAGGCACACTGGAAATAAAAAATATCGACTCTAGGAATCCCCTTGCCGCGATGCCCGGCGTGGCACGCTGCTCAAGCGGCGCAATGGCATGCTGCTGGCATGCAGCTGGCCTGGCATGGCACGGTGCTGGCGCGCAGCTCACCTGCCTGCATGCTGCCTTCTCTCGTGCACCTGGCATAGGCGTGGCACGGCGCTGGGCGCGACACATGCAGAGCGTGGCACGCTGCCTGGCGCGGCTAGCCTTGCCAAGGCATGCTTCTTTGCCGGCTTTCGCCATTTGCTCCCGACTCCATTCCTCTACTTCACCAACTTATGAATTAGTTCCTCAAAATCCTTGAAACCTACAAAACAAGGACTAATCATGTTGGTTAGCACATATATTCACATTTATATAGAATCACATCAAAATATACAAAATAACTTAGATAAACAAGACTAAATTAAGGTATACAGCATCACTCGGGCATGCTATTTTTGCCCGAGATCACCTACCCCACACTTAAAGTCTTGTTCGTCCTCGAACAACCTTTTACATCTCATGCATATGGCCACTCACACATAATTAATTTAGTAAGATAATTCCAGCTACAACTATGATGATTACGTAAGATAACAAGCTACAAATAGAGCATACACGATTTAATCATTGAAATGAAATACAACTCCGCTAAGACTTCTTAACCTCAAGAAGCGCCTCTCAATCTTAGAAAACTCATGCAATCAACTGATTAAGAAATACCACATGAATTATATCCTTCATTCAACATGTGCCCTCGCGGAAAGAGAGTTACCAAATTTCACACGCAAAAACAATTTTTAAATCACAACATGTGTGGGCACATGAATAGAATTACGCTCACTCTCACAAAGAATTCACATGCATCATGTAATGACCCATAAGCTTGCCCTTAGTGTTTTATTCCACTAATTTAAGGATGTATGAATGTAAGATCAAGTAGGACTCTTTAGGTTGTAATGTAACTCAGGTGCGGGTATGTACTATTCTGGCCAGTAATAGTGACTATCTCCCCCAAGCGCTTTTAATACATCAAACATTCATTAAGGACATCTCTTTTCTTACTTCCTCCTTATTCTTTTCAATCTTGAATTTTCTCTGATTGTTCCCATTCCTTTAAGCACACTCAGCTTAGTATTAAGGAGTACTTAAGCAAAAATTTTTCTTTCATTCATTTATTTTCTTACTCCCTACTAATAATCAACCATTTTTACAAAAGTGCACCTTTGTCCTTTTCTCCACTTCTACAACTTGCTACTTTTCCTTTCTTTTCCTTCTTCTCACTCCTTTACTCTTTCATATATTTCTCTTAAGCGCTTAGGAGTTTTGGATCAAGTTCAAGGCTAATGAAAGAAATAGGACTAAGCTTATGTTGCAGCTGTTAAAGAATAGGCTCAAGGCTCAATGGGGCTAACTAGGATTAATTTTTCAAGGTAGGTAAAATGAGGGATAAAAATTTGGTTCATTCAAAGAAATGCCTATATCATCTCCTACAATTCACATCCTTCATTTCGTTTTATAAACACACTAGGAAAGTTCTAGACAATCCACAATAGCATAGAATACTCAAAAACCTTACACTCATGGTACATGCTCAAATCAAGACACATTCAGTAGACTCTTACTCAGCTAATCACAAGAATTCAGAATTATGCTTCAATCATATTGAGTCAAATTCAAGAGACTAAGTGTCTCACACAAAGTTATACACCTGCATGCTTCACACTAAACATACTTGCATCTTACAATCACGTATTGCACATAACAAGAACATCAAGCACCAATTAGTTATGGTTTGAAAAACCCAAAACCTATCGACTAATTTTTCCTCAAGACGGTCATCATCGATCCATCGTTGGAAACATTCCCTAACTATGACTAAAAACACTATATACAGACAAAGGAAAGAAAAAGAAATTTTTTTATTCTTCGGTTCAAAGACCCCCCGTCGGAAAAGAGCCGAAAAGAAAAAACAACGGGTGATGAATTCATGCTTGACTCTCAAAAATTTTTCAAATTTCTCACAAATTTCACACAAGCATCACATTCACCAAAAACTTATTAAGCACAAAAATTTTGAAATTTTTCCCACACCCACTTAAATCATGCTATGTCCTCATAGCATTAAATTAACATTTAAAGGATGAGAAATACTCCTTGAGCCTCTATACCTAGCTAAAAGCATGCTTTCCTTTCAAATTTTTAGAGGTGGGTGTTCGACCCCCACTTCTTCTATTCCATGCTCTTTAGCTTCCACCTTCTCGGTACTCAGACTTCCCTCTATATGTGCTTAACTTTCCACGAAAAACACAAACAAAATGAAAATAACAAAATCAACACAAAATGAAAATAACAAATTGTACCTGAGGTACCCTTGGGTTGCCTCCCAAGCAGCGCCTTATTTTATGTCGCGGCACAACGTGGACTGTTCTTTTTCAGGACATCCTGATACCTGGGTTCTCTTTCGAAAATGATCTCCTTTTCTTTTGCTGTTTAGAGGAAATAGCCTCCACTCTATTCCTCTCTTTCTCCAACTTCTTCTCAATTTGAAACCCTTTATCAGACTTGGGCCGAAAACTTGTCATTGCCTTTAGCTATGCACCTGTGGAATCCTCCACCCCACACTCATCCTCTGCCAACATACTAACCTGACAAAGGTTTCTGTAGTGTGCAGATGTGTTCATTTCTTGGTAAATGCGGAAGATTTCTTCTTCATCCTCAACCCTCATTTTCAGGGTCCCTGCTTTCAAGTCAATCACTGCTCCTCCGGTGGCCAAGAATGGCCGTCCCAAGATCAGGGGTACCTGGTCATCAACCTGAAAATCTAAGAGAATAAAATCATCAGGTATAATAAACTTACCTACTTTGATGAGAAGGTCCTCTATTATTCCATCAGGTGTCACTCGCAACTTGTTAGCCAGCTGCAGCATCAACCTTGTCGGCCTTAGTTTTCCCAACCCCAGGGTGTTGAATAAGGATAGGGGCATTAGATTAACTGCTGCCCCTAAGTCACACAAAGCTCGTAGCACCTTAGGTTTACCAATTTGTATGGGGAGGGTAAAACTCCCTGGGTCTTTGAGCTTCTTCGGCATTTTGCTCAACACCCTGTGGCTGCACTCCTCAGTCAGCGCTACAGTCTGGACATCCACCAATCTAACTTTGTTCTCCATCACGTCCTTCAAGTATTTAGCATACTTGGGAATTCCCTGTAAGACATCAATAAGAGGAAAATTTATGTGAAGTTCTTTGAAGCAATCCCACTAGCGACAAATGTGACCTCTAGCATCCGTAAACCGGAGCCTGGAGGGCACTTTGAGCTTAAACAGAACATGGTGCAGCTGTTACATTCTAGTGGTCAATTCACTTGGATGGCGCATGAGGACCCGCAGTAGCACCTACAGAGCTTTTTAAAGATTAGTGACACGTTTGTCCCCACCTACAACACGTTCAAAGAACTTCACATAAATTTGTGAGAAATTTGAAAAATTTGAAAAATATTTGTGAATTAAGCATGACTTCATCACCCGTTGGTTTTTCTTTTCAATTCTTTTCCGATGGGGGGGTCTTTGAACCGAGGAATAAAAATTTTATTTTTCTTTCCTTTGTCTGTATATAGTGTTTTTAGTCATAGTTAGGGATTGTTTCCGACGATGGATGGATGATGACCATCTTGAGGAAAAATTAGTCATAGGTTTTGGGTTTTTGAAACCATAACTAATTGGTGCTTGATGTTCTTGTTATGTGCTATACGTGATTGTAATATGCAAGTATGTTCAGTGTGAAGCATGCAAGTGTATAACATTGTTTGAGACACTTAGGCTCTTGAATTTGACTCAATATGATGGAAGCTTAATCTGAATTCTTGTGATTAGCTGAGTTAAGGGTCTGCTGAATGTGTCTTGATTTGAGCATGTGCCATGAGTGTAAGATTTTTGAGTATTCTGTGCTACTGTAGATTGTCTAGAACTTGCCTGGTGTGTTTATAAAACGAAATGAAGGATGTGAATTGTAGGAGATTATTTAGGCATTTCTTTGAATGAACAAATTTTTTATCCCTCATTTTACCTACCTTGAAAAATTAATCATAGTTAACCCCATTGAGCCTTGAGCCTATTCTTTGACAGCTGCAACATAAGATTAATCCTTTTTCTTTCATTAGCCTTGAATTTGAACCAAAACTCCTAAGCACTTAAAGGAAAATTCCGAAAGAGTAAACAAGTGAGAAGAATGAAAAAGAAGGAAAAGTAGCAATTGTAAAAGTTGAGAAAGGTCGAGGGTGCACTTGTTTGAATACGGGTGAGTATTAGTATGGAGTAAGAAAATAAATAAATGAAAGTTACTTATAGAACTCCTTACTAATAAGCTAAAAGTGCCTAAAGAAATGGGGAAACAAAAGAGGAAAAAGAAAGTAGAAAGGAGAAAAAGGTGAAGTAAGGGAAGGGAAGTTCGTCATGAAGGCGTGATGTATTAAAAGCGCTTAGGAAAGATAGTCACTATTACTGGCCATAATAGTACCTACCCGCACTTGAGGTACATTACAATCTAAAAAGTCCTACTTGATCTTACTGATCTCGGGCAAAATAGCATGCCCGAGTGACGCTTGAGAACTTAATTTAGTCTTGTTTAGCTAAGTAATTGTATACATTTTCAAGTGATTTTATATAAATGTGAATATAGGTGCTAACCAACATGATTAGTCCTTGTTTTGTAGGTTTCAATGATTTTGAGGAACTAATTTATAAGTTGGTGAAGTAGCGGAATGGAGTCGGGAGCAGATGCGGCAGGCAAGCAGCACCAGCGCGCCAGCAACGTGCCACGCCGTGCCAGCTGTGCGAAAGAGCAAGGCCAACGCGCTGCCCAAGCAGCGTGACACGCTGCCAACGCGGTGGCACTCGGCAGTTTCGACTTCTGGAGGCAATTTCCAGAGAGCTTTCGCGTTACCTCCGTGTCACGGAGGCAGTGCTCCATGATACACTCCGTGACACGGAACCATTCCACGACAGGCTAAATTGTGCACGTTTCTCATTTATTATAAATAGGTCCCTTAGCTCCTAAAACCAATTTGTCACGATTTTATTCTGGAAAACTACCTAGGAGTGAAGGGAGAAGTGGGAGAACTCATCTAGGGTTTGGCAAATTCCCTTCTCATCTACCAAATTCATGTAAGTATGTTAGTTTAGCAGTAGTTAGTTGTAGTTTTACGAACATAAATGGTAAGAACCCTTCCTCTAGGGTTGAAGCCATGAATTATGATTGTGATTTTATGAAATTGTTTCTAAATTAAGTTATTGATTGTTGTTTTCATCTTGCATTCTGGATTGTTGGTTGTTTTTATGATTGATCACCAAGAAAGCATATACGTTAGCTTGGGCAATTGCTTGAGAAAGAATTAACTAGGTCAGGACATGAGAATGTAAGGAGCATGTTTGTATCTCACGATATAATTTTGTGTTAGGATTGAAATATACCCAACATCTTACTTGGTTGATAAACGGGGGTTATTAAGAGACCAACTTAGGATTATCACATCACCACTCTAAGAAGTAGTTGTGAAGGTAAGTTGAGTTAAATGGTTAGACGCACGAAAGTCCCTAATCGTTTCCCCGTAAACCACAACATAATTAATTGCCCGCGAACTAGAAATTAGCATCCTCGCTCACATTGATGCAGTGAGGCTAGTTTTCCGTGTTTAGAGGCTCGAAAGACCATGAACATGCAATTCTAATTATGTGAAATAATAATCGATAGTTTCATGCTTAACCCACTGCAAATCGTAGTATCGCATCGTTAGCTGGTTTTAACTCTCTGTTGCTCCTAGAGTAAATTCAGGATATTTCATTGACCAAAACAAACTTAATTAAATCTCCCTCGAAAACTTCTTTAACCAACACTTGAGAAAGTTAAGATCACACTTGAAATGGATAGTTAGAGGAATGGGTCCAGTCCCTGTGGGTTCGCATTCCGGTTCTTAAGAAGAGCCACTATATTACTTGCACGACCCTTACACTTGTGGACACGCGAAAAAGGGCACGTCAAGTTTTTGGCGCCGTTGCCGGGGACTCGGCGAAGTTTTGATAATTTGTCTAATTTTTTGTGATCATTGAAATTTCCTGAAGTGTTGAGAAACTTGGTCTTAGTCTGTTTATTTGCAGGTGACAGGTTGTCCTGCCGAGCTGGCTAGAAATAGAGAGCTTGTGGAACCGTTGCTGGAACCTGAACGTCAAATCCATTTGCGAAGGAGAGTAGCTCTAGAGCAAAAGCTGAAGAGACTTCAAGAAAAGGTACAACAACAACCACCCGAATGACACGCACAATTGTCATCAGAAGCAATGGCAACAAGACCAGTTCGCGAAGTGGCAATCCCACTAGCGACAAATGTGACCTCTAGAATCCGTAAACCGGAGCCTGGAGGGCACTTTGAGCTTAAACAGAACATGGTGCAGCTGTTACATTCTAGTGGTCAATTCACTGGGATGGCACATGAGGACCCGCAGCAGCACCTACAGAGCTTTTTAGAGATTAGTGACACGTTTGTCCCCACCCGTGTGTCCGCAGATTATGTCCGACAGACCCTCTTCCCATTTTCACTGTTGGGAGAGGCGAAAAAGTAGCTGAAGGCTGAGCCACCGAACTCCATAACTTCATGGAATGACTTGGCTAAGAAGTTCCTTATCAGATTCTTCCCTTCAGGCAAAACTGCAAAGTTGAGAAGTGAAATACTTAGTTTCAAGCAGAGGCCTGATGAGAACTTATATATGGCTTGGGAAAGATTAAAGTCATTGTTGAGTGACTGCCCCCATCACCAGCAATCAAATGAAGTGTTGGCTCATACCTTTGTAGAAAGTCTAGACCCACACATAAAAATATTACTAGACTCTACATAGGGTGGGCAAGCCTTGGAGAAGATATATGATGAGTTGTACACTTTGTTGAACAGAATTGCACAAGGAAATCCAGAGTGGCACAGCGAGTCATCAAGAAGGGAAGGAAAGAGACCAGGGTTGATAGAGGTAGACGGAATGAATGCCTTGGCAGCGCAGTTAACTTCGTTCCAACATCAAATGATGACTTAGTTCAATAAACTGAGTATGAACCAACACCAGGGCCAGTTAATGTAGTTCAGCAAGCTCCGAGTGGGTGACACCATCATGATAGAGCTCACATGATGCCCCAACAATCTCACTCAAGTGGGCAGAGTCATCCTAAGCATTGTTGGGGAAAAGAACGACAACATGGCGTGATCATTGATGAGATCCCATAGGATTAACGTGAATATCAACCTATTTTGGCATGTAATTTTGAGACTCCGGGGATGCTTGAACCCCGGGCCTACTCGGTGCTAGACATTACTCCCAAAAACATGCATATGGCTCATAATGAATATCATGAAATCATACATGAAGTTCATGGGCTATTTTAAATCATGGTAATCATGAGCGTGCTTATAATATGTGAACTAGCCATGAAATAAGGCCCTTGGTTCGGCCATAAACATAATCTTGATAATACTGAGAGTATCACACATACTTGAGAAAGTCCCCATAATTGAAGTACATAAATTCATGTAGTGTACTTGTAGGAAATCATGCATCATACACCACAAAACATAAATTAGGGCTTGGGAAAATTGAAAACATAAGAGGATCATAGAATCTCACACAAAGGAATTTATCCCCAGGAGTTCATAATCATACTTGTAACATAAGGGACCCTAATTTCATGAAATTTAGGATTGAACATGAGACCTCAGCATGGAAATCATAAATTCTTATCAATTTAGTTATACCCATAAGAGAATCATGGAAGGATTTCATAACCAAACATAAACCCTAGAATTTCGAAGATAGGGCTTGGGATTGGGTGTTCATGAATTTGTTTGAAAAAGGGGCATGATGGTGAAAGAACCCATCATTGATAATCCCACATACCTACGTTCTCTGAATTCTTGACTAGCTTGATACCCAAAGAGTAATTTGAAGAGATGAGAGTAAATTTGATAAAGAACCCTTGCTTGATCTTGGAAGAGGAATTCGAATTCAAGGTATGGATGAGAGCATAATGATTTAGGCTAGGGTAAACTATCTAAATGCCTATTAGGAAGCCTAATATGATGTAGTAAAGGAGTTAAAACATAGGAGATTATGAAATTACCCCTGAGAATCAGGCAAAAACTGAACGACTGGGAAATCTTACGGTACGGGTGACAAGTTGTCAATACCACTGCCACCCTTAAATAGTAAGGATAAGTTAAAGTTTCCCTCTGACTGTAGAAGTGACAGGCCATCACTCCTCTGACGGTCCGTCAGGTCCACCATCATGTCCTAAACCTAGAAACACCCAATGACAGTCCCAACAATGGTCCATCAACTGTCTGACGACCATTATTTGCACCGTCAAGGATGTGACGGGCCATCAGCCACGCTGTCACCCCCTGCACCAGACCTTCAATTTCAATTATTTTCTTTCCAAAAAGTTATTTTAATGACTGAGATATTGCAGTATCACCCCCTTGGAAACATTCATCCTTGAATGTTGATTTAAACCTATTAGAGGGCTAAAGGAGGGAATTACAACCCTAAAATTGAGCAACCATAACTAAAAACTGATGGAGTAACTGACTCCGGACTGAAATACATGACTAAACTGAACTCACAAAACATACATGAATGTAGGGATAAGAAAGAAACTTAGAGACATGAACTAGACATGAAACCAAATAGAGTATTAAGGAGGAAACTGATAGCTTATGTTGGTACTGAGCCGGAAAGGAAAAGATGTGGGTATCTAGCCATCATATCTTCTTCAGCTTTCCACAAAGCTCCCTCAACATGTTGATTTTTCCACAACACCTTCACTGAAGCTGCTTCTTTATTTCTCAATTTCCAAACCTGACGATCGATGATCTCCATCTGAACCTCCTTATAGGTAAGGCTATCCATCACACCTAGGTTCTCCACTGAAACAACTAAGGTTGGGTCACCGATGCACTTCTTCAATAGAGATACATGAAAAACTGGGCGCACCGAAGCTAACTCCACTTGTAGCTCTAACTTATATGCCACCTTGACAACTCACCTCAGAATCCTATAAAGACCAACATACAAAGGACTAACCTTCCATTTCTTTCCGAAACTCATCACCCCCTTCATGGGAGATGCCTTTAGAAATACTCAATCATCTACCTCAAACTCAAGCTCTCTTTGCATAACATTCGTATATGATTTTTGACAATTATAAGTTGTTTCTAGCCTTTCTTTAATGAGCTAAACCTTCTCTATTGCCTCATGAACTAACTCTGGCCCTATCAACATAGCATCACCTACCTTAAACCATCCAACAGGTGACCTAAACCTCCACCCATAGAGAGCCTCAAACGGAGCCATCTGAATGCTTGAGTGATAACTGTTATTATAGGAAACTCAATGAGAGGAAAGTGATCATCACATCCATCCTTAAATTCAATCACACAAACTCTCAACATATCCTCAAGAGTCTGAATGGACTGCTCAGCCTGACCTTATTTTGTGGGTGAAAAGTCCTGCGAAACTTTACTTGAGTACCATGACTTTTCTGAAAAAACCTCCAAAATAGAGAGGTGAACTGAGTACCCCTATTAGATATGATGGACAATGGAACCCCACGTAACCGAACTGTTATACTCCGAGAACCCAAGGATCGGGTCCGAAAGTGAATCAGGAGAAAAACTGGAAAATGTTGCAGCAGTTGCAGAATGGGTCACTTAACGACTTGTGAGGAGGTAAAATGAGTCGTCAAGTGACTCGTGGGGAAGGCCTGGGAAGATGAGGGACTCAGGGTCACAGGCAAGGGAACAACTCTTGGTCAGACAGCACGAGTCGTTAGGTCAGTCGTTGGGTGAGGGAGAAGGAAAATAGAGGAGGTCAACCAGTGTACTTAATGAGAGATGGCCATGACTCGTCATGTTTGGCAACGAGTCATGGACTAAGTCATTGGATCACATAACAGTGAATTGGTATAAGGGAGGCAGTGTACTCGATGAAAGCTGGTAACGAGTCATTATCTCGAGGGTCAAGTCGTCATGTCCTTCTTTATGAGCCAAAGGAAATTTCCAGTGAACTTGGCGAAATGACCAGACAACTCGTTACTCCTAGCAACGAATCGTCAGGTCGCCCATTAGGTTCATTGGACAATTATTTCCTGCGATTTAGTAAGGGCCTTCTCGTAATTTCCTACACTCCTAATACTAAACTACGTCATTTTGAGGTCGGGACCAGGTCATATAAAGGGGAATCATTTCTAAAAACATAATTTCTATTCATATAAGATTAGAGAGGAAGGAGGAAAGGGAATTCAAGAGTCTTCTCGAAAATTCTCCAAGAATCTACCTAGGGTTTTCAAGGAAGTTGGGAGACTCAAAATTTCCAGGTATGTGGGGTTTTGAATGGGTAGTTTAGTCACTACCCATGCCCAATTTCTCCCTAATTCTACGTTGAAGTTACTAACTCTTGATGGGTCATAACCCAATTGCATGTTTCCTCAAAAATCGATATGAGCATGTGGTAGTATGTCTAGAATCTCGGCTTCAAATTATTGGGCTATTTTCACTTATTTTCTACAATATTGATGATTTAATCCCTAAAAGCACATGTACCCTAAGTCATTGGGTTTTTAGTGAAATTCATGATTTTGGTGGTTTCTAAAGCATGATATGAACTTTTGAATTTTAAGCATGTTTTCTATTACTCATGATATTATGATCATGTTTTTCATAAATTTAAGCATTTCAAGTTTGATTGAAATTATGTGCAATGCCCACATATCACATATGATTCATGAACTATGATTTTGGCCGAACCAAGGGCCCCATTTCCATGGCTAGTATCACGAATTCTCAAGCATGTTATGATTATCACAATTTAACTAGCCATGCATGTCATGTATGTATTGTATGAGCATGTTGCATGTTTTGGGAGTAGTACTTAACACCGACTAGGTCTGGGGACTAGGTCACACCCCGAATCTCAAAACTACGTTCCACTGTAGGTTATGTTTGGGACCACCTAGCGTCTTTCCCATATGCCCTACAGGGTCTTCTTGAGAGATATCACGCCTTTCATGGTTCATATCCTTGGCAAGGTATGGACGGCCTCCCGACTAGGCTGACAAGTCGGGCTCCATGTGTGCTCGTATGGGGTATGCCGGTTATAGAAATCTCCCATTGTTCCTCATTATTGTAATGCATGTATGATTATGTTCTTTTGGCTCAAGTTATGTTTTATGAACTGTTTTCCCTCATTTTATGACTATGACAGGTTCACGAATATTTTGGAAAATCTTGAGCCTTACAATATACATATGATTTTAGTTTTTATGATCATGATGTCCCCACTCCTATAACATTCATGATTTTAAGCATTGTCTTGCATGCCTTACATACTTAGTACCTTCCAAGTACTGACCCACATATTTTTAGTATCCGGTTCACAAGTTCAGAATCGTACCTAGCTTGCGCTCAATTCTGCTCTCAGCTTCCAGTGGTGAGTCCTCATGATTCGAGGGCTTCTTGTTCGGACTTTATTTACCTTTTGTTTCCAGAATGTTGAGGTTAGTTGGCATGTTGTCCCTTCAACCCGTCTATTATGATTAGGGGCTTCCAAACCTATGTGTAGTATTCAGCCGTTTATGTTTTGATCTTGTATTGTTATTTCTTACACCTCTTGTTACGATTTTCAGCGAGTGCATGATTATTAAGTTAAGCTTTCCACCTTACGTGAATGAATTAGTATTGTTCTCACGCCATGGGTTTACTTGGGATCCCTCGGGGCTCCTTGTTCCGTATCTACGTTCCAGGTGTACTCTCGGGTCGTGACAAACTTGGTATCAAAGCGATAGGTTCAGTGGAGTCATAGGGACTCTAAAAGCCACGTTAGGTAGAGTCTTTTCATGGGTGTGAAGCGCGCCGCACTTATGACTAAGAGGCTACTGAAAATTTTAGAAAATATTTCCTTCTTTCATGATCTATGTCGTGCGGTCAAAATCTCTCCATCCTTCTAATTTGTGTGTTACGCGATTGCAGAAAATTTATGGCGCCCAAAAGGATTATCAGAAGGAGAAACAGAAATGATGAAGGCCATGGGGGTGGAAATGATGAGGGGTGCCAGCAAGCCCCACCTATTCAGGAGCCCCAGGCACCCGAGCCAACTACCCATGCCGCGTTTCGGGTGGCTATTCAAATGTCGGCGCATGCCTTGACCACTCAGGTCAACAAGCAAGCTGTTGCGCCTGTTCTTCACAATGGTAATGCAGTGGCAACCCAAGTTAGAGACTTTTTGAGGATGAACCCCCCCGAGTTCACAGGGCCAAAGGTGGACGAGGATCCACACGAATTCGTCGAAGGGATTTTGAAGGTCACTCAGGTCATGGGAGTGACAAGTGAGGAATGTGTTGATTTGGACTCTTATCAGATGAAGGAGGTTGCTTACATTTGGTTCAAGCAATGGAGGGATAGCAGGGCAGCAGCAGCGGGCCCTATCAGTTGGGATAAGTTCTGCATAGCCTTTCTCGATAGGTTCTTCCCTCAGGAGATAAGGGAAGTGAAAGCAATTGAGTTTGTCAACCTTAAGCAAGGAAAGATAATGGTGGTGGAATATTCACTTGAATTCACTCACCTTTCAAAATATGCCCCAAAGTTAGTGATGGACCAAAGGGCGCAGGTGAGCAGGTTCGTGCAAAAAGTAGTGGAGTATCTGGATAAAGACTGCAAAATCGCCATACTACATCAGGATATGGACTACCCACGGATAGTCCTCTATGCTTAGAAGATGGAAGCAGATCATATAAGCCAGAGAAAGGCTAAGAGGGCCAGAACTGATAGCCATAGGTTCTCCCAACCTAAGCCAAGGGGTGAATTTCACCAGCAGTCCCAGAACAGGTCCTCCGCACTAGCACCATCTTCAGCCTATACTCTATCCAGGCCATAGGATGGTCAGAGGAGTAGGGCCTTAGGTGCGAGGAGTCAAAACAGCATGCGCATAGAGCGCACATTCCCATCTTGTGCTACTTGTGGCAAGAACCACCTAGGGAAATGTTTGGTGGGCTTAGATGCTTGTTTTGGGTGTGCCAAACCCGGACACAAACTTAGGGATTGCCCTGCAACTAGGTTAGGGGTAGTGGAGCTCACACTTTAGTATCTAGTCAGCCATTCCAGTAGCACGCCAGACTCAGCAAGGTGCTCCGAGTAGCTCAGCAAGCAGCCAGCGCTAGAACTGATTTTATTCATTAGGCTCTCGATAGGAGCAGGAGACTTCTCCCGATATGGTTACAGGTATATTGCGAGTTTATCATATTGATGCTTATGCTTTATTAGATCCGGGGACCACATTATCTTTTGTGACACCTTACATTGCTAATTACTTTGGAGTCAGTCCTGAAATCTTGTTCAAACCATTTTCTATTTCTAACCCAGTTGGTGATTCAGTCGTAGAGAGGTGGGTATATAGAGGTTTCCCTATTACAGTATTACATAAGGTTACCTCTGCAGACTTAGTAGAATTGGCTATGACTAATTTTGACATCATCTTAGGCATGGATTGGCTGTTTGCATGTTATGCTTCTGTTAACTGTAGAACTCGGGCAGTGGAGTTTCAGTTTCCTAGTGAATTGGTTTTATAATGGAGGGGTGGTTCAACGGTACCTGTAGGTCTGTTTATCTCCTATATCAAGGCCAGAAAAATGATTTGCAAGGGCTGTATTTATCACTTGGTTAGGGTTAAGGATGTCATGTCTGAGACCCCAACCATTCAGTCAGTCCCCGTTGTGTGTGACTATCTCGAGGTATTTCCAGATGACCTACCAGGTGTTCCTCCCGAGAGGGAGATTGATTTTGAAATTGATCTATTTCCTGACACACAACCCATATCAATCCCTCCTTACCATATGGCCCCAGAAAAACTAAAAGAGTTAAAGGAGAAGTTGAAGGATTTGCTAGATAAGGGTATCATTAGACCGAGTAAGTCCCCATGGGGAGCCCCAGTGTTGTTCTTCTGAAAGAAAGATGGTTCCCTACGGATGTGTATTGACTATAGACAGTTGAACAAGGTCACCATCAAGAATAGATACCCTTTACCCCAGGTCGATGAGTTATTCAACTAGCTTTAGGGTGCCAAATACTTCTCTAAGATATATCTCAGGTCTAAGTATCACCAGCTCAGGGTTCGGGAGAACGACATCCCAAAGAACACTTTTAGAACCCAGTATGGCCATTATGAATTTGTTGTTATGTCTTTTGGACTAACCAATGCCCCTACATCTTTTATCGATTTGATGAACAGGGTATTTAAGGCATATGTTCGTGATCGTGTTCATTGACGACATATTGATATACTCCCGAAGCGAGGAGGAGCATGTTGTACAACCGAGGGTAGCACTCCAGACCCTCCAAGACAACCAGTCATACACCAAGTTTGGCAAATGTGAATTTTGGCTGAAATCAGTTGGATTCTTGGGGCATGTAGTGTCAAGCGAAGGTATAAGGGTGGACTCCCAAAAAATAGAGGTAGTAAAGAACTAGCCCAGACCGGTAAACCCTTCGGAGATTAGGAGATTTTTGGGCTTAGCATGTTACTACCGGAGGTTCGTGGAAGGTTTCTCGTCCATTCCAGCCCCATTGACAAGATTGACTCAGAAAAAGGTAAAGTTCCAAAGGTTGGAGGCTTGTGAGAAGAGCTTTCAGGAATTGAAGGCCAGACTCACTTCAGCACCGGTGTTGACTTTACCAGAGGGTACCGATGGCTTCGTAGTATATTCTGATGCCTCGAGGGTTTGACTGGGATGTGTATTGATGCAGCACGGGAAAGTCGTATCATATGCTTCCAAGCAGTTAAAAACTCATGAGAAGAACTACCCGACCCATGATCTTGAGTTGGCCGCAGTGTATTTGCTTTGAAGATATGGTGACACTACTTTTATGGGGTTCATGTAGATGTATTCACAGATCACAAGAGTTTACAATATCTGTTCACACAGAAGGAACTAAATCTCCAGCAACGGAGGCGGTTGGAGCTACTTAAGGACTATGACATGAGTGTCCTTGTAAGGGAAACATGGTAGCAGAAGCCCTTAGTATACTTTCTATGGGATGTGTGTCGCATGTGAGTGAAGATAGGAAGGAGCTAGCAAAGGAGGTAGATCGACTTGCATGGCTAGGAGTTAGACTAGTCGGCTTGACTGATGGTGGGGTAGTAGTTCAGAAAGGGTAAGAGTCTTCCTTGGTAGCGGAGGTGAAGGCTAAACAAGATGAAGATCCAACGTTGGTAAAGTTTAAAATAGCTATTCAAAGTCAGAAAGTAAAGTCTTCTCCAAAGGGGATGGTGTGCTTCGGTACTAGGGTCACTTATGTGTTCCAAATGTGGGGGATTTGAGAAGCCGGATGTTTCTTGAGGCTCATGGGTCCAGATATTCTATACATGCAGGTGCCACCAAAATGTATCATGCCTTTCGGGACATCTATTGGTGGAATGGCATGAAGAGGGATATTGCAGAATTTGTAGCCAAGTGCCCGAATTGCCAACAGGTGAAAGTCAAGAATCAGAGACCGGGGGGTGTACTTCAAGACATAAGCATTCCTACTTGGAAGTGGGAAGAAATCAATATGGACTTTGTGGTAGGTTTACCCTGCACTCGAGACAACATGACTCCATCTGGGTTGTGGTGGACAGGTTGACCAAGGCTGCTCATTTCCTACTAGTTAAAACCACCAATTCGGCAGAAGAATATGTAAAGTTGTACATACGAGAGTTGGTTAGGATGAATGGAGTTCCCTTGTCCATTATATCATATAGAGGTACGCAGTTCACCTCTCAGTTCTGGAGGTCTTTCCAAAAGGGACTTGGTACTCAAGTCAAGCTTAGCACGGCGTTTCATCCGCAAACTGATGGTCAGGTGGAGCGGACTATCCAAAATCTTGAGGACATTTTGAGAGCTTGTTCTATTGACTTCAAGGGTAGTTGGGACGAGCATTTGCCTCTTATTGAGTTCGCCTACAACAACAGCTACCACTCCAGCATACAAATGGCACTATTTAAGGCTTTTTACGGATGAAGGTGTAATCACCGATTGGGTGGTTTGAAGTTGGTGAGGCTTCATTAGTGGGTCCAGACTTAGTTCATAAGGCCATCGAGAAAGTTCAGTTGATAAGGGAAAGGATGAAAATGGCTCAAAGTCAGCAAAAGTCTTATGCAGATGTAAGGAGAAGGGAGCTTGAGTTCGAGGTCGATGATTGGGTATTTCTGAAGGTATCTCCCATGAAGGGAGTAATGATATTCAGAAAGAAAGGGAAGCTTAGTTCCCGCTATATTGGCCCATACAGGATTATGAGGTGAGTTGGTAAAGTAGACTATGAGTTAGATTTACCCTCAGAGTTGGCTTCAGTTCATCCCATATTTCACGTATCGGTCTTGAAAAAGTGCTTGGAAGACCCAGCCTTAGTGGTTCCGATGGAAGGTGTTGGTGTGAAGGATAGTCTCACTTATGAGGAAATTCTTGTTGAAATCTTGGATCGTCAGGTTCGAAGACTGAGGAACAAGGAAGCAGCCTCAGTAAAGGTTTTATAGAGGAATCAGCATGTCGAGAGAGCCACATGGGAGGCCGAAGGGGATATGATAGCTAAATACCCCCATTTATTCCCTAGCAACTCAGCTTTAGTTTGAGGTATCAAGATTTTGCCCTAAACCTCTAATCAGTTTTTCATGTTCTATTCATGTGAATAAGTTTGTTTTATGATATGATATATGTATGTGATGTCTGAACTCTGACCAGCTATGTGATTCTCTTCGGGTCAGATACAACGAGTCTTTAGGTCAGTCGTGGGGTGAGGGAGAGGGAATATACAGGAGGTCAACCAGTGTACGTAATGAGAGAAGGCCCCAAGTCGTCATGTCGGGCAACTAGTCGTGGAATGAGTTGTTGGATGACATAACAGTGAATCGGTATAAGGGAGGCAGTGTACTCGCCGAAAGCTTGTAATGAGCCATTTTCTCGGGGGACGAGTCGTCGTGTCCTCCGTTATAAGCCAAAGGAAATTTCCAATGAACTTGACGAAATGACCAGATGACTCGTTACTCCTGGTAACGAATCATCAGGCCGCCCGTTAGGATCACTTGACAGTTATTTCCTGCGATTTAGTAAGGGCCTTCTCGTAATTTTCTACACTCCTAACACCTAAACTCGTCGTTTTGAGGTCGGGACAAGGTCTTTTAAAGGGGAATCATTCATAAAAACATCATTTCTATTCATATAAGATTAGAGAGGAAGGAGGAAGGGGAATTCAAGTGTCTTGTCCAAAATTCTTCAAGAATCTACCTAGGGTTTTCAAGGATGTTGGAAGACTTGAAATTTCCAGGTATGTGGGGTTTTGAATGGGTAGTTTAGTCCTTACCCATGCCCAATTTTTCCCTAATTCTATGTTCAAGTTACAAACTCTTGATGGGTCATAACCTAATTGCATGCTTCGTCAAAAATCTATATGGGCATGTGGTAGTATGTATAGAATCACGGGTTTGAATTATTGGACTGTTTTTACTTATTTTCTTCAATATTGATGATTTGATCCCAAAAAGCACATGTACCCTAAGTCATGGGGTTTTTAGTGAAATTCATGATTTTGTTGGTTTCTAAAGCGTGATATGAACTTTTGAATTTTAAGCATGTTTTCTATTACTCATGTTATTATGATCACATTTTCCATAAATTTAAGCATTTCAAGTATGATTGAAATTATGGGCAATGCCCATATGTCACATATGATTCATGAACTATGATTTTGGCCGAACCAAGGGCCCTATTTCCATGGCTAGTATCACGAATTCTCAAGCATGTTATGATTATCACAATTTAACAAGCCATGCTTGTCATGTATGAATTTTATGAGCATGTTGCATGTTTTTGGAGTAGTACTTAACATCGAGTAGGTTTGGGGCCCAGGTTACTCCCCGAATCTCAAAACTATGTGCCACCGTAGGTTATGTTTGGGACCGCCTCAATGTCTGTCCCCTATGCCCTACGGGATCTTAATGAGTGATATAATGCCTTTCATGTTTCACCCTTGGCAAGGTATGGACAGCCTCCCGACTAGGCTGACAAGTCGGGCTCCATGTGTGCTCTTTGGGGTATGACGGTTATAGAAATATCCCACTGTCTCTCATTGTTGTAATGCATGTATGATTATGTTCTTCTGGCTCAAGTTATGTTTATGAATTGTTTTTCCTCATGTTATGACTATGACAGGTTTATGAATATTTTGGAAAATCTTGAGCCTTACAATATACTTATGATTTCAATTTTTATGATCATGATGTCCCCCTCCTATAACTTTCATGATTTTAAGCATTGTGTTGCATACCTTACATACTCAGTACCTTCCATGTACTGACCCACATATTTTCAGGATCCAGTTCACAGATTCAGCATCGTACTTAGCTTGCGTTCTGTTCTGCTCTCGGCTTCTAATGGTGAGTCCTCATGATTCGAGGGCTTCTTGTTCAGACTTTATTTAGCTTTTGTTTCCAGAATGTTAGCGTTAGTTGGGGTCTTGTCCCTTCAACCCATCTATTATGATTAGAGGCTTTCAGACCTATGTGTAGTATTCAGCCATTTATGTTTGGATCTTGTATTGTTGTTTCTTATACCTCTTGTTAAGATTTTCAGCTAGTGCATGATAATAAAGTTAAGCTTTCCGACTTATGTTAATGAATTAGTATTGTGCTCACGCCATGGGTTGACTTGGGGTCCCTTGGGGCTCCTTGTCCCGTGTCTATGATCCGGGTGTACTCTCAGGTCATGACACAAACCAGCTCTTTAATGTACAATCTAGCATAATCCTCGACTGCATCTGTAGTTTTGACCGATAAGAAATGAGTTGATTTGGTCAACCTATCTACAATTACCCATATAGAGTCATACTTTGGACGGGTATGGGGTAATTATGTAATGAAGTCCATGTCGATCTCTTCCCACTTCCAAGTGGGGATACTGATCTCTTGTAGCATACCCCTAGGTCTCTGATGCTCCACTTTCACTTGTTGACAGTTCGGACACTTAGCCACAAACTCTGTTATGTCCTTCTTCATTCCATTCCACCAATAAACATCTCCTAGGTCACGGTACATCTTGAAGGCACCTGGATGAAAGGAATATCAGGAACCATGCACCTCCTACAATATCTTCTCTCTCAAGTCATCAACATTTGGAACACATTAATGACCCTAATATCGAAGTATACCATCTCCCCCTTGGGAGAAGACCTTCACCTTCTAATTCTAAACCACTTCCTTCAACTTCACTAGGATAGGGTCCTCATATTGTCTAGCCTTGACCTCGGTCACCAATGAAGATTCTGACCCATTTTAAACAATGACAACACTATCTATCGAGTCAACAAGGTGAACCCTTAAATGAGCAATCCTGTGGACATCCTTTGCTAACTCCTTTCTCCAATTCTTGACATGCGACGCACTCTCTATAGACAACCTGCTAAGAGTATCCACCACAACATTGGCCTTTCCTGGATGGTAAAGGACGCTCATGTCATAGTTCTTAAGATGTTCTACCCATCTCCTTTGTAGCAAATTTAGGTCCTTCTGGGTGAACACATACAGAAGGATCTTATGGTCCGTGAACACATCCACATGTACCCAATACAAGTAGTGTCTCCAAGTCTTCAAAGGAAACACTATAGCTGCCAACTCTAGGTCATGCATCGGGTAATTCTTCTCATGAGTCTTAAGCTTTCTAGAGGCACATGCAATGAACATACCATGCTGCATCAACACACAACCAAGACCCACCCTAGAGGCATCACAATACACAACAAAGGCATCAGTGCCCTCCGATAGGGTCAGTACTTGGGAAAAAGTAAGTCAAGTCTGTAACTCCTGAAAACTCTTCTCACAAGCATCCGACCACTAAAATTTGACTTTATTCTAGGTCAACTTAGTCAATGGTGTGGCAATGGATGAAAATCTCTCAATGAACCATCTATAATAGCTAGCTAAACCCAAGAAGATCCTAATATCTATAGAGCTAATAGGTCTAGGCCAATTCTTTACCGTTTCTATCTTTTGAGGGTCCACCTGCACACCCTCACTAGATACTACAAACCTAAGAATGCTTGAGTCTAGCCAAAACTCACACTTGCTAAACATACCAAATAACTAGCAGTCCTTGACAGTCTACAATACAACTCTCAAGTAAGCAGCATGCTCTTCTTCGCTCCAAGATGATCACAAACATATCCAAATATTTCTTGAACACCCTATTCATCAAATCCGTACAAGCCGCAAGAGCATTTGTTATTCCAAAAGAGATAATTACGAATTCATAGTTACCATACTGAGACCTGAAGGCTTTCTTCGAAATGTCAGTGTCCTTAACTCCGAGTTGGTGATAGTCGGATCTAATGTCTATCTTTGAAAAGCACTTAGCACCCTAAAGCTGGTGAAACAAGTAATCAATCTTAGGGAGGGGATACTTATTCTCTATTTTGACCTTGTTCAACTACAAATAATCAATGCGCATATGAAGGGAACCATCCTTCTTTGGAACAAAAAGAACTAGTGCACCATATGGTGACTTACTAGGCCTCATAAACCCCTTGTCTAGGAGATCTTCAACTACTCTTTCAACTCCTTTATATTGGCTAGAGCTATTTTGTATGAAAGAATAGATATGGGTTGCATATTAAGAAGAAGGTCAATACCAAAGTCAATCTCCCGCTCGGGAGGGACTCCTGGTAAATCATCAGAAAACACCTCGGGATACTCACATACAATAGGAACTGACTAGAGAGTCAAGGTCTCAGATGTAGAATCCTTGACCCAAACTTGATAGTAAACACAACCCTTGGAGATCATCTTTTTGGACTTAAGGTAGGAAACAAAGCAACTACAGACACAATTGAACTACCCTTCCACTCTAGGACTAGCTCACCTAGAAATTGGATCTACCATGTGGGTACTACAACCGACTGAAGCATAACATGAATGTAACCAATCTATACCAAATATGACATCGAAATCGGTCATGTCTAACTCTACTAGGTCGCCTGAAGTGACTTTCTAAAGGACTATGACAAGGCAATTTCTGTATACCCATCGAGCTACAACTGAGTCACCAACTAAGGTAGAGGGTGAGAAGGGTTCTAACAAGATTTCAAGACTGACTCCGAATCAGACTATACCATAGGGAGTCATGAAAGATAATGTGGCTCCAGGATCTAGCATTGCATACACATCAAGATGGAATACTCATAACATACCAGTAACTGTATCGAGTGAAGTCTCTTACACCTAATGAGATGAGAGTGAGTAAAATCTATTCTGGCGCTGATCGCCAGTTACATTAGTAGAAGCACCCTACTAAAAAGAACGTGCTACTGGAGCTTCTGATCTGGTGGTTGGAGCATGACCTCTACTATCATATTGCATAGCCAAAGGACACTTCATGCATATGTGCTCGGGCTTCCCACGCCTGAAGCAAACATCTGATCCAACTAGGCACTCTCTTATGTGGTGCTTATCATATTTCTTACAGTCTGGGAAAGTGCACTTTACCAGTGTGTTTCTCTGAACCTTAGAACCTAAAACCCTTCTCCTCTGATTACCCCGAGGCTTGAATGAAACACTGTCTAATGATGACGTTGGGTTTGATGACATTTGGTGGGACCAGGGACGGTGTCCGCCAACGGACCTCTATTGGGAAAACCCAAAGCTGCCTGTCCTAGCCTTCTTAGCATCCTTCTCCTTCTCCTTCATCTACTCTACCTCGACTTGTTACACATATATGACCAAACGGGAGAAGTCTACATCATTGAAATACATAGCAGTCCTGCACTCCACAATCAAATAGTCAGCCACCCCATTCACGAACCTGCTCACACGAGCCCTCTGATCGGCTACCATCTCTAGCGCATACTTGGACAACTGGGTGAACTCCAAAGTGTACTCTTAGATGGTCATGTTGTTCTACCTCAAGTTGATGAACTTTTCCTCCTTTGCCTCCCTTAACTCCCTAGGGAAGAACCTATCTATGAAAGCAATCATAAACTCCTCCCAACCCATAGAAACTGCTCCAACTCCCCTGCTATCCTTCCACTGTTGGAACCATATGTGGGCATACCCCTTCAGCTGATAGGAGGCTAAGTCTGCGCTCTCCTCTCTGTCACCCCCATATTATGGGTGATCTTCTATACCGCTCAAGGAACTCATGCAGGTCCACATCCACCTTCGACCCAAGAAAGTCTGGTGGGTTCATCCTGAGAATTCTCCCACTCTATCCACTGCTACATTCTCATTCTGGGGAACATGAGCCACCACCTACTGGTTGACCTGAAAGGTCATGGCCTATGCCAAAATCTGAAAGGCTGCCCTAAACTCGATATGAGTAACCTGCCGGTTAAGGGATCCGTTAAAGCTGGTGGGGCTTGCTTATGCCCATCTCCATTGTCATTACCATAGCCATTCCCCTCGCATTTATCCTACCATTAACTCGGCTTGGAGGCATGATTCTACAAATGCGTAAAGCTAGAGTTTGAGGAATGGAGAGAGTTGAACTCACAACACAATATAGAATTAGAAAAGAAGGGAAGTGTCCTAAAACATTTTGTATCCTCTTTGTCATAAGTGTGGTGCACTTCACACCCATGAAAAAGACTCTACTTAACATGGATTTTAGAAATCCTAGGACACTTTAAAATCTAACGCTCTGATACAAAGTTTGTCATGACCCAAACAAGGATCTCGAATCGAGACATGGGATCTGGAGCCATGAATGACCCCAAGCTAACATATGGCACATGCTAAGCAATTCAAGATCATAACTCAAGCGGAATTTAAAATTGTAACATAAATAAGAGGAAGTCAAAAGTATCTCAAAATAACATAAATGGAGTCAACATTCGACCAAAACCTGAAACATCTACATATTGTCTGAAAAGCCTTTAGGACATCTGATGAGCTGATTGGACAATACCCCCAACTAGCTCGCTAAAGTCTGAAACTGAAACAACATACAAAACACAAATTGAGAGGATGTCCTCAAATGATGAGGAATAACCAAGACTGGACTAATATGGTCAGAGATGGGAGGAAGACTAACGACAGGGATGAGTTTGATCAATCAGACCTTTATCATGAAACGATACAACGTAGAGTATGCAATCAGTACTTGGAATGTACTGAGTATGAAGGTAATTAAAGCGTAAAATTATAAATACGTAACAGTTTATGACAGTAGGACTTTTGAAGAAAACATAAAGTAATAATCAAAACTAAATCATGGGGCTCAAGGTGTTCAAAACTATTCATAATCATAACCATAAGAGAAAACTTGTAAAAAGAAACAACTTGAGCCAAAGTATCGTAATCATAATCATGCATAAAACATAAGAAATAATGGGAGGACTCATCATAATCAACACCATCATGATAGAGCTTACATGATGCCCCAACTATCTCGCTCAAGTGGACAGAGCAGTCCTAAGCCTTGTTAGGGAAAAAACGATAACATGGTGTGATCACTAAAGAGACCTCGTATGGTTAACGTGAATATCAACCAATATTGGCACGTATTTTTATGACTCGGGGTTTTCCTGAACCCCAGACCTACTGTGTCACACCCCATAACTGGGGGGAGGGCATGACTGGCTCTCCATACCTAACTGACTGGGCAGCCGGCTATATGACATTTGTAACTGTAACAATTAGGTCGTCCAGGCAACCTGTAACAATGAACTGGAGCACAAACTGGACCAATAATGTCTCAACAATACAGGGTAAACAACTTAAATGCAAACAAGGCTATGAGTATGCTAACCTAAACAACAAAAAACTGACAAGGCCACAAACTGATTTCCATTTTACACACTAGTTCCACAAAGACTCTAAAGAGTAAACTGACTGATGGTCGAAACAGGGCTCTGACCTACCCATAACTGCATCTTAAAACTCTAACTGAAACAAAACTAGTCTTAGCTCTAGAAAGAAAGGAGCATACCAACACATCCACTAATCTCACGAACTGCTACTGCAACTGGCAATCCGGACCTCTACCTGCACCTGCGGCACGAACGCAGGTCCCCAAGCGAAGGGACGTCAGTACGAATGAAATGTACTATTATGTAAGGCAGAAAATTGTAAACATGTAAGATAGAAATGATAACTAAGCCAGAAATAAGAAATAGTAACAACCTGGAATCCTGGAAACTGAAATATGAAAATAAGTCAATACTAAAGTGCAAATGCAACCAAGTAATGCACAAGAAAAACTATAACTTTAATGCCAGCAACCAGCCAACCATAAATCCATATATAAGATTTGTCCAGACGGTGTACCATACCAGGGAAAAATAAAAATATGTTCAGCTAATGTATCACACTGGGTTAAATAAAAATATCTCTGGCCGATGTACCACATCGGGGTAAAATAAAAATATCTCCAGTCAATGTACCACACCACGGTAAAATAAAAATATCTCCAGCCTATGTAGCACACTGGGGTAAAATAAAAATATCTCCAGCCGATGTACCACACCACGATAAAATAAAAATATCTCCAGCCGATGTACCACATCATGGTAAAATAAAAATATCTCCAGCCGATGTACCACACCGGAGTAAAATAAAAATATCTCTAGTCGATGTACCACACCGGGGTAAAATAAAAATATCTCCAGCCGAAGTACCACACTGGGGTAAAATAAAAATAATTCTCAATCATAATCAGAAACAGGGCCGATATGGCTTATATTGAGTCATATTAGCACGTATGGCATATAAATGACAAATGTTAAATCTGTGGCCGGAATAGGCCTCTTTCGTAACCCATAAATGCAAGTGAGCACCATATAATGTAAAACTAGAAAAAAAGCATATATATCACGTAAAACTATCAAATTATACATGAACATGTCGACTCAGTTACTTGAAGGACCTTCAAGAGGTTTAGACAACATAATAACTTTTATAGGCTTACAAACAATGTCCTACAAATAATCCTAACAATTTAACATACTACTTTGATAGAAACACATAGAGCACATTTCTGCACAATTGTTTAACATCTGGGAACTGCAAATATATATTGCCTACCAGGTGGTCCTTTACCTGTATCGACAACTATACCATGGAATTTCATTGCCAAATTTATCATGTAGATAAGCACATATAGTTCTTAATTCATTTGACTTATTTGCAGGAAAACATGGAAATTATAACTAGGAACTTGGAGTTATTTGTCATATACATAGAGTTGAAAACTGAACTACAGACATACAATGTATGAGACTTCTATATAATGTATAACTCGTATTTAGTTAACTAGGTAACCTCCAGGAGACTTTCTAGTACTCATTGTTCTGAAATTAACTGATCATTAAGATAACCTGCACTTATACTTACTTAGACATTAGGAACATTGATAGATGGGAGAATCTCTCCTCTGAATTTAGGAAATTTCAACTTTCGCTTCACATTTGTTTGCTTCAACCATTCTTAACGATTCAAGATTTATGCCAAGTATTTCCCACCCTTTGGAAAGGATCATACATGCCTCAATATGATTTTAAAAACATAGGAATATTGATCCTTTCAATAACTTAGTTTCGTGCTTGAAAAAAAAGGAAAGGGATGCCTTTACATACCTTGTTACGTCGACTTTAATTTCGCTGAAAATCTTCCTTTCAAACTTACTCCAGGCTTCTTCCAAGTCCAATTTACAAACCCAACAAACAACCACTTCACTTCACCAAACTTCTGGAAAAATTGAGCAGCAACATGCTACAAAAACACACAAAGAAACAATAACACGATACTACAACATTCTCCAAGTTATAACCTCATAAACTTAAAGAAATAAACAAGGGAATTACTTACCCTTTCTTGGAGATGTTATCAGCTAAAGTAGGAGTAAACTCCTACTGTTTCCTCTGCCTAAACTCGTCTAAAAACTCAGCAATACCACAATCAACTACAAGACAACAACAAGCCATGACTTTCTTCCAAGGTTCTCTTTTCAAAGCCCAAAAGAGACAAGAGTGATGTTTATTACCTGGGATATCTTTTCACCAAGCGATAGGACTTTGAATTCTCTGAATTCTAAAAATAAAAATCAACTAAAATGGAGTAGAAATGAGCTTTCTAGCTCAATTTTACTTGATATAGGCGGGCTGGCCTAGGTCTGGGCGGCGCCTGCGCGACATGCCCTCACGCGCACCTGCTGCCTGCCTATCTCGGCGCCCGCGCACCTGGGCGCTTTCCCAGCCGACAGTTCTGTCTTCAAATTAGAATAACGTTTTATTCCGAACTCCGATTGACGAGCGATTTTTTTCACTGTAAACTAGACTCAAATACCTTTCACTTGATTGGCTATGGGACTTCTGGATCAGTATATGTTTTGAGATATGACCATTTCAAGTTGACCCTTATTTAAAATCTTCACATACTCTTCGTTTTTCCCTTTGCACATGTTTACCTCCTCATCTACGGACAACATACGACCCATAATTCCCTTAATGTCAAATATAAATATCAAATAATCATCAAAAAAATTTTGGGGTGTAACATCCTCCCCCTCTTAAAATCATTCTTCCGCAAATGAGGGTTATACCTCGGTTGCCGTAACTTTAGCCACAACATCTTTAACTTTTCTTTGCCTTGTGTCATAAACATACATTCCATTTTTCATAAGAACATCCTCTTTCTATTGCCGCTTCTTATCAAACCGTACTTACTCAACTCCATCTATTTGTCTGACATATCATATACATGCTTTAGTACCATAAAATCGGTAACTTTTCTAACCTTAATAAAATTAATACACTACCATGGAAGTTATGATTTACTCCAATACCGCCTTTCCATTCATACAATTAGGAAATATCATATAAAGAAGTGAAAATAAGAACTTAACCACTTAACATATAGAACCAGTGTCGAACCTGAAGTTGCTCTTTTACCTTTGCTTTTACCACAACCTGTCACTGCCTATCTTGGAAACGGGGGCTAAAGGAAATTGTAGACTAATCTAGGGACAAAGTAGAGATTGAATCTCAAGGAGAAACTGAATGTCTGGCTGGCCGAGGTCCCCAAGCACTACGAGGGTCCTTAAATAGTCTTATAGACCTAGTTTCCTTACTCTGATCCACTACCTTGTTATTACTTGGGAGATGATAAATCAGATCGTCCGTCTTTTGAGAAAATACTAGCATACAAGTAGTAGATACTTTTGTCAGGGTAGACATTCCTAAACACTCTCGGACCAAATTTAATCCCAAACCTAATACAATCGATATACTCTATCCCTGATATTCCGCACCCTATCTGAAACATATTGGGCCAAAGAATTAAACCTGAGACTATATTCATGAATACTCATGCTGTCCTACTCTAGGTACAAAACCTTATTAGATCGAACACAACGAAGTTCCCGTGGTAAGTACTGATTCGTGAAGGCTGGGGGATTTAGGCTCAATACCTATGGGCACTAGAGCTCTCAAAAGTTCCCCTGGACCCTACCATTAATTTTAACTATTTATTTTGAAATGTCACTTCTCAGGCTAACATATGAAATGTTTTCTCAAAATCTCATCCCTTGGATATACCTTAAGGTACAACAGGTGCTGAAGGATCAATAACTCTACATTCTCTTAGCTCTACCGAATCTGAAATAATAGGAGGGGTTGAATCCCTTCCCATAGTAATTCTGACTGGAACTCTGAGGAACTATGGTAAGAGAAATGGGAAACTCACTTCGAGCCTCTAATCTATTTCTCGGATCGACATGAGAGCGACTAAGACCCTTTCAAGCATCAGTGTCAATAAATTTCATAGCCATCTTTCTTACTCCAGTTGAATTATAAAACATAAGCATGATTTAGATTTCAAACAGCTGTTACATCATTGCTCTATAGCACAATCTATTAATGAACAAAGTGAAACAACCCCTAAATGCCCTATAGCCTCCTAATTATAAGTATGGTGCACAACATACCTATAAGCAATACTCTACTAGACACGGCTTGTGGACACCCAAGGATACGACTTCGCTCTTATACCAAGTCTGTCACGTACCATAACAGGGGTGAGGGTGCAACTGGCTCCCCATACCTGACTGACTGGGAAGCCGGCTATATGACATCTGTAATTGTAACACTTAGGCCATCCAGACCACCTGTCAGAATCAACTGGAGCACAAACTGGACCTATAATGTCTCAACAATACGGGGTAAACAATTGAAATGCAAACATAGCTATGAGTATGCTAAACTAAACAACAAAAAGCCGACAAGGCCACAAACTGAATTCCATTGTACACACTAATTCCACGAAGCCTCTAAAGACTAAACTGGCTGATGCTCGGAACAGGGCTCTGACCTACCCATAACTGCATCTCAAAGCTCTAACTGAAACAAAACTAGTCATACCTCCAGAAAGAAAGGAGAATACCAACACATCCACTAATCTCATGAACTGCTACTGCAACTGGCAATCCTGACCTCTACTGCACCTGCAGCACGAGCGCAGGTCCCCAGGCGAAGGGACGTCAATACGAATGAAATGTACTGGTATGTAAGGCAGAAAACTGTAAACATGTAAGATAACAATGATAACTGAGCTAGAAATAAGGAATAGTAACAACCTAGAATCCTGGACACTGAAATCTGAAAATAAGTCAATACTGAAGTGCAAATGCAACCAAGTAATGCACAAGAAAAACTATAACTGTAATGCCAGCAACCAGCCAACCATAAATCCATATATAAGATTCGTTCAGCCGGTGTACCATACCAGGGAAAAATAAAAATATGTTCAGCTAATGTATCACACCGGGGTAAAATAAAAATATCTCCAGCCGATGTACCATACCGGGGTAAAATAAAAATATCTCCAACCGATGTACCACACCAGGGTAAAATAAAAATAACTCCAATCGATGTACCACACCGGGGTAAAATAAAAATATCTCTAGTTGATGTACCACACCGGGGTTAAAATAAAAATATCTCCAGCCGATGTACCACACCATAGTAAAATAAAAATATCTCTAGCCGATGTACCACACCGAGATAAAATAAAAATATCTCCAGCCAATGTACCACACTGGGGTAAAATTAAAATAATTCTCAATCATAATTATTAATAGGGCTGATATGTCTTATATTAAGTCATTTTAACACGTATGGTATATAAATGAAAAATGTTAAATCTGTGGCAGGAATAGGCCTCTTTCGTAACCCATAAATGCAAGTGAGCACTCATATCATGTAAAGCTAGAAAATATGCATATATATCACGTAAAGCTGTCAAATTATACATGAACATGTCGACTCAGTTACTTGAAGGACCTTCAAGAGGTTTAGACAACATAAGAACTTTTATAGGCTTACAAACAATGTCGTACAAATAATTTTACAAATTTAACATATTACTTGGATAGAAACACATAGAGCTGCACAATTGTTTAACATCTGGAAACTGCAAATATATACTGCCTACCAGGTGGTTCCTTTACCTGTATCGACAACTATACATTGGAATTTCATTGCTAAATTTATCATGTAGATAAGCACATATAGTTCTAAATTCATTTGACTTATTTGCAGGAAAACATGGAAATTATAACTAGGAACTTGGAGTTATTTTTCGTATTCATAGAGCTGAGAATTGAACTACAGACATATAATGTATGAGACTTCTATATAATGTATAACTTGTATTTAGGTAACTGGGTGACCTCTAGGAGACTTTCTGGAATTCAAAGTTCTCAGCTTAACAGATCATTATCATAGCCTGCACTTATACTTACTTAGACATTAGGAACATTGGTACATGGGACAATCTCTCCTCTGAATTTAGGAAGTACAACTGATAACTCAACAAGAGCTAAACATAAAGATGCATGACTTGAATATAACTGAAAGAATTCAACTGTATGTTATAACATGAAAATCATATACATTTAGACTTGTTACTGGAAAGACATATAAAGACTTGAGTTTTTAGACTCGTAGATAACATTAGATACTTGACCGAGACATTAGCATAATTCTCGAAATATGATCTCTCAAAAACATTTTAGTTCAGCTAGCACATTTCAACATAAATTAGGGACGTAAAGACATAACTTAAGGATCTGAGACTTGGAGCTCTATAACTTAGGAACTCGTGAGTAACTCTCTAAGGGATTCCTTATAGGCAAATAAAGATATATAGTCGTAATTCGGGTGATGCTGGATTGACTTACATAACATTGCAATTATTTTCAGAGCTTAAGAAAGCTTACATAATCATAAGTGACTTAGAAGATCCTAGGATTACCCTTTTCAGACATGGTAGAAAATTTCAACGCTTAGAATATATAACATAACATAATCATTTAGGGGTATAGCAGAGAACTTCTCAACTTAAGTTACTATTTTGCAGACGTTCAACTCTAATTATTTCGTAGAAGATTAACACTTTAGTGGTTATTCATCAACGTAACACATATTGAACATAAACAACTTAATTTATAACTCTTTTGCTAAATGTCTTTAGAACAGGGTTAATCTTCCTAGCTGTTGCCTACCATGTTCACCGTCAAAACCCGTATCGTCTAATTTAACAATATTTAGCTCTACTTTCCTTATTCATCTTAACTTCTTTGCAAAAAATTATTCACTCTACACACATGTCTTTACCCTCGTGTTCACAATTCCATTAATTCTTATACGCACTTACCTCTTTGCCTAATTTAAAACTTAGCCACGCTTTCCCCATTAACATGTATCGACTTGGCTTATTCGCTATGTGCCGCTTGCTTAGCTTTAAAGAGCAAAAACATAAAATCTACTTTTTACCTTAAGCACTTTAAACCATAAACATATAGGAGGGATTGACAATATTATTAAAACTTCATTTCAATAAGCTCGTTTACCCTCAATCGGCTTAGCGTCATCTTATTAGCTTAAGTTCAATTACATGTCGTCGTCTTAGCATTTCCTACAAATTTCACTAAGTTACCAGATCTTAACATATATTCAACATCACATATACAGTATACTGCATAGGACCAGCTCACGGTGCCCACGTTAAGGGGACTTCAGTCTCGATTTAGAACTACGGTAACAATCGTATAAAAATTACACCTTTCGCTTCACATTTGTTTGCTTCAACCATTCATAACGATTCAGGATTTATTCCAAGTATTTCCAACACTTTGGAAAGGATCATACATGCCTCAATATGATTTTTAAAACATAGGAATATTGATCCTTTCAATAACTTAGTTTCATGCTTCAAAAAAAAAAGGAAAGGGATGCCTTTACATATCTTGGCATGTCGACTCAATTTTGCCGGAAATCTTCCTTTCAAGCATACTCCTTAAGGCTCCTTCCAAGTCCAATTTACAAACCCAACAAGCAGCAACTTCACTTCACAAAAGTTTTGGAAAATATTGGGCAGCAACATGCTACAAAAAAACGCAAAGAAACAACAACACAATACTACAACATTCTCGAAGTTATAACCTCATAAACTTAAAGAAATCAAAAAGGGAATTACTCACCCTTTCTTGGAGATGTTATCAGATAAAGAAGGAGTAAACTCCTACTATTTCCTCTTCCTAGAATCATCTAAAAATGCAGCAATACCACAATCAACCACAAGACAACAACAAGCCATGACTTTCTTCCAAGGTTCTCTTTTCAAAGCCCAACAGAGACAAGAGTGAAGATTCTTAACTAGGTTATCTTTTAACCATGTGATAGTTCATTGAATTCTCTGAATTCTGAAAAAAAATCAACTAAAACAGTGTAGAAATGAGTTTTCTAGCTCAATTTTACTTGATATAGGCGGGCTGTCCAAGATTTGGGTGGCGCCCGTGCGACATGCCATCCCGCGTGCGCGCCTCCTGCCTGCCTGTCTCGGCGCCCACACGCTTGGGCGCTTTCCCAGCCAACAGTGCTTTCTTCAAATGAGCATAAATTTTTACCGCAAACTCCGATTGACGAGTAGTTTTTTTCACTGTAAACTAGACTCAAATACCTTTCATATGATAGGTTATGGGATTTCGGGATCATTATATGTTTGGAGATATTACCATTTCAAGTTGACCCTTATTTACAAACTTCACAAACTCTTCGCTTTTCCCTTTGAACATGTTTCCCTCCTTACCTACGGACAACATACGACCCATAATTCCCTTAATATGACATATAACCATCAAACAATCATAAAAAGAATTTTGGGGTGTAACATACTCGGTGTTAGACACTACTCCCAAAAACATACACATGGCTCATAATGAATATCGTGAAATTATACATGAAGTTTATGGGCTAGTTTAAATCATTCTAATCGTGAGTATGCTTTTAATACGTGAACTAGCTATGAAATAAGGGCCTTGATTCGGTCATAAACATAAACTTGATAATCATGAGAATATCAGACATACTTGAGAAAGTCCCCATACTTGAAGTACATAAATTCATGTAGAGTGCTTGTAGGAAATCATGCATCATACATCACAAAACATAAATTAGGGCTTGAGAAAATTGAAAACATAAGAGGATCATAGAATCTCACACAAAGGAATTTAGCCCTAAGAGTTCATAATCATACTTGTAACATAAGGGACCATAATTTCATGAAATTTAGGATTGAACATAAGATCCCATCATGGAAATCATAAATTCTTATCAATTCAACCCATAAGAGAATTATGGAAGGATTTCATAACCCAAACATAAACCCTAGAATTTTGAAGATAGGGCTTGGGTAATGGGTGTTCATGAATTTGTTTGAAGAAAGGGCATGGGGGTGAAAGAACACATCATTGATAAGCCCACATACCTGGGTTAACTGAATTCCAACTAGCTCGCGACCCAAAGTGAAATTTGAAGAGATGGGAGTGATTTTGATGAAGAACCCTTGCATTATCTTTGAAGAGGAATTTGAATTCAAGTTATGGATGAGGGAATAATGATTTGGGAAAGGGTAAACCCTTTAAGAACCCATTAGCCAGCCCAAAATGACTTAGTGTAGGAGTTAAAAACATAGGAGATTATGAAATTTCCCTTGAGAATTGAGCAGAAACTGAACGACTAGGCAATATGACGGTATGGGTGATGGGTTGTCACACGCTGACGGTCCTCAATACCGCCATCACCCTTAAACAATGAGGCTGAATTAAAGTTTCCCTCTAATGGTAGCAGTGATAGGCCATCACTCCTCTAACGGTCCGTCAGGTCCACCGCCAAATGCTGAACCTAGAAACACCCAATGGCAGTCCCAACGATGGTCTATCGCCCATCTGACGACCATCACTTACACCATCAGGGACATGTCTATCTGTTAGCCACGCCTGCAATTTCAGTTATTTCTTTTCAAAAAATCTAATTCAAGATCCTAGGATTTACATTCTGGTTAGAAATTGTTAGCTTAGGCTTAAGAATAAAGGAGAAGACTTACCTTGGAGGAATTTGCGATTGGAGGGCTTACTCCTCTTCAAAATCATGAAAATTAAGGGAGAATATAAGGTCTGGATATTTGGATATCACAAGGGTAATGTTAGGAATGATTTACAACTCAATACATAAAATATATATAAATGGGGTCGGGATAGGTCCTAGCACACTGCACCTGCTATAGCGCCAGCCTACCCTCCCAAATTTTTGGCCCTGGCGCGCTGCGCCCCTTTTGGAACCACTTTGCAAAATTAATTTTCATTGAAACTTTGGTCCCAGATGTTGGATGCCTCTTATAATGCCTATCTAATGAAAAACATTTGTCTGAAGTTTAGTCCCGGGTGCTAGGCACCCGTTATAGCACCTATCTTGATAATGCCTCAATAAAATGCCTAAAATATTTTACTTTATTTTACTTTAAACTACGATGGATGCAAGGTTAGATGCATTGGAAAGAAGATTCAAAGGGATTCAATTTGATGTGTTGAATCACCCAAAAATAAATCATAAATTTAGAGTTATGATCATTTAAGGTTGACCCTTATAAGAACTTACATGATAACTCAATTGGTAAGAAAGTTCTAAACTCAACCTTTTTCCAGTGGTTCCTTAATGAACTTCTCACACTTAATAATTAATCTTAACACCTAGTTTGCTTAAAAATTTAGTTGGGTCAGGTCTATCTATGCACCTAGATGGTTTCAAACATAGCCCAAAAGTCTAAGGTGTTACAACCTAGAGCTCCCTCTCACCCCATTAAATAAAATATGATGAATCAAATTTCCTTGTTGAATGTGAATTCTCGATGCAACATGTTTCTTTTCATAAACCAAATTGATCAACAAAACCATTTTGCACAAGGATTCAACTTTGTTGCTTCAAATCAATAGTTGTACTCGGTCATTTGCTAGGAAATCTTGTTCTTCTATAAATGTTTGTCACTCCTTCTAGTATATTTCTTGGAAATTATTATACATGAATTTAGTTCAAGCTCAGCAAGATCTCTTTTTTATGATGACAAACTCGTAGTAGCTTCATGAAAATTCCATCTCTATTCAACCAAATTCCTTAAGAAATCCTACATGCTCTTGGAATCTTCTTTGCCTCGACCAAAACTATTTTTTCCAATCTAGTATGAATGACGTGGTTTCTTCTCTACTTGTACATTCTTGATAGCTCCTTATAGTAGATTTGGTAAGGAGTGGGTTCCTTGTAATATCTTGTTTATGAACACCACTAGTCCAATGTTAAGACTTGAAGGACCTAGTTCATGCATATGTATGTTATGATTTACTACACATTTGTTAATCATCAAAACTGTCATTTTTTTAGCTTTCTTTCATAGCTATGTAACTCACTTTTCTCTCCCTATAATATGTATCTCTATATCTCATGATATCCTTAGGTGAACACAAAACAATATACCTCACTTAACGGTCAAGAAGTATAAGATGCAACATATTGATTGGTTCTTTTATTTTTACACCACCACATTAGTAGCGTATAAGAAAATTTGATGAAAAATTCAAGGTGAAATTCATATCTTCAAATTGAAAGAAAAAGTTGTGAAAGTGATGATCTCGTTCTGCGATGTTAAGTTAGCCGTTTGTTGGCATGCAATCCACAATGTATTGCTTTCTCTTATTTATTTTTTTATTATGCTATTTTATAGTGTTTTTTTAATTTTTGTAGGAGTATGAGCATGAAAACAAAGTCATTGGAAGTATGCAAAAGTAAGTCACACAATGAAAATTAAGTGTGGGTATTCGTATAAAGAACCATCTCTTATTAGGAGAAGTTTAAGTACCCCATGAGTTAATAATACTTCAGAATTTGACTTTTTGGGGAGTTTCCTTGCCCTCTTGTTTTTTATAGCATGTAGTGGGCAATGCATAATTTTAAGTGTAGGATAGGGAGATACTCTTTGTTCAATCTTCATGGTAATTATTAATTTGTCTCAATTTTTCTTTGTGTATTAATTATTTTCTGCGGGATATAGCTTGAATCAAGCACTTTTTTCAATCTCAGATTTTTTTATCCTCCTTTCTTTTTGGAGTAGTAAAACAGAGAGAAGAAATACCTTTTGACATGTTTGATGTATGCCAGTATATTTAAGCATGATCATGAGTAGTAAGTTCTTGTGCGTATTTTAGTAATTAATAAATAATACACTTTTTGATACCTAGGCTAGCGTAGTGACTATATAACTTTTCTTATTTTGGAGTTTTCTATGACACTTATTTGTCTAAGAGTATATTGATCTATCTTAATTGACTTGTGTCATGTGAGGTAAGAATTTCTTGCATATATTCCATATTTTGCATCTTAGTTTAGAACTTATCCTACATGTTATTGAACAAAAATAATACATGTTGCTTTATTTAGAAGATGATGGAAGACTTTCTTTTTCATATTTTATAACTTTTAGCTTGATTATATATTGTTACCACTGGTTAGTCTCCTGAGCCTATAGCCATTTATTTAAAACTCATAGTTTGCCTTGACCCATTTATTTGAATATCTTATTTTTGCATTCTGCTTTATTGAGCACTGTAACTTAGATAATGATAAAATTGTTACATCTGAATAAAATGAATAGTCAAGTGTAAAAAGTGACTAATGATAGCTGCAATGTGATGAAAAGACCCTCTTAGAAAGAATGTGACATGAAAAAAAAAAGGAGAATAACAAATAGTTGACAATAAAAATTATTGCAACATTCTTGATAGGAGGAGATCAAAAAGAGAAATAATAGTGAAATAATTGATGAAGATAGCGGCCAAAAAATAAAGAGTTGAAAATAATGAGTGATGAAGTCTAAAAGAGAAAAGTTATTAGGGAAGTGTTAATAACATATATGGCAACTCAGCATCAACTAAGGAAGCTTTAGAAGTTCCAAAAAGACTCATGACAAGATCCCGAACAAGAAAATTTGAAGACTAGCTTAATAGGCTGAAATTAGTTATTAAAAGTGTTGTGATGGAAGAAGATCTCAATCCCAATAAAAATATTTTCTCCAAGTCTTACAACCATTTGAAGGCCAAAATTAAATCCAAGAGGAGATGGAATGGGGCCCAAATCAGCTTTCAAATTATCACGGCCCAAGTTTACACCGTGGATGTGACACGGTACATTAGATCACAAGTGACCTCAAGAAAACCCATGGTAAAGCATAATCTATTAAAATTGTTCTACTGAAAGTAACACCAAGCGGAAGCTGACTAAAGAAATAAACATATATTGAATAATACGAAAGTTCTGAATAAATATTGGAACTTTAGCTGAATCTATAAATGTTGTCTGAAAGCCTTCTATCTAGAATTGATGAGTTTCTAGTAGAGACCCCCAGCTAACTCTAATGTCTGAAACTAAACAAAGAAATACTTCTAAAAGTGGAACTTCGGCCCTTGACATATGAGGACTCCCCACTGAAGCTGTTAGGGAATCACCAAGAAAGAGAGCTAGTTGTGGCGGAGGTTGGGTATTTGAGCCTATATCCTAAAATGATAAAGCACAAGAAGTATGCGGTCAGTACTTTGAATGTACTAAGTATGTGAGATGTAACTAAACATGCATATACTGAATACTGGTAAGCTAAATGGTAATAAACGGTAATACTATAAAAATAAACAAAAATCTGAAAATCTAGACTACACTGAGAATCATGACTGTATTGGATTGAACTGCATTGTGGGAGAGCTTATAACCGACATGTAACTAAGTGAGTTAGACATGGATCTCAATGTATACAGCCCATCAAAGAGAGCCCACTATACCTTGCCAGGCTATAGTAGTTGGGTTGTGTGATCACTATCTGGGGCCTATTTGAGCTAATAATCTAAGGTGGAACGTAGTTTTGCAAACCTGGGTACACTGAACCCCAGCCTTCTCGGTGCTAAGAACTACTCCCTCTAAAAACCTACTTATGTATAATTGGGTTATAGCTCAAAACAGATATCCTAGGACTAAGTCAGAACTAATTATCTAAAGCATTCTGAGAGTCTAAAGACTTGAAGAAACTGTGTTCTAAGACTTGTCAGTGCTGCTTTTTCTGAAAGTGTCGTGACAATGTAAAGAACGACAATCATGCTGATAAACTGGTACTACTGAATTTAATAAAAGACTGATAAAGAGTCAAACATATTAGTTGACATTTTTGGAGAATACTAAGTGTATTTAAAATCTGGAAATGCTAACTTTAAATTTAACATACATGTTGAGGATTATGCTCAATTAATATTCAATGGAAAATATAGCATTTTATATCAACTATTAAATCATACAAGAATCAACCCAAGAGTCATGCTAACATCGAGAATATGGAGACATTTTACAATTCTAAAATAACTTCACAGGTATAACATGATACTAGGCATGGAAGCTTTAAAACATTGAAAGGATAAGGAATTTTCATCAACTAGAGAGAAACCAACCCTAGGTCATGAATTCTAGAATTGTAAGGTTAAGGTTACTGAAGATCTCAAGACACAAGGGTGAAAGGAAGCCCTTGCTAAAGTCCCACATACCTAAAGAAGAATTCCCAAAGAAAAAAATTAAGATTCTGAGAAGAAATTGAAACCCATGCTCTTGCCTTGAACTGCCTGATTGAGTTCTTATGGAGAAGTCCTAAGAATGTGAGGAAGGAATGTGGACTAACTCCCTTTAACCCCTAGATATTAACTCCAAGATGACGTAGTTTAGGAATTAAAAATAGCAGAAAGTTACAAAAATGCCCCTAGAAGAAAGTCTGAAAAATTGTCTATAACAACTTGACGGGTCACACAACGAGTCATTGGTGGTGACCACAATTTGTTGGGACTAGTCATTGGTCATGGGTCCTAAATTTTCCCTTTTATGGAATTTTTATGACGGAATACACAACGGCTCGTTGGTTGGTACAAGGGGTTCTCATTTCTGCTTAGTGCCACTGGAAGAAAATTCTAAATTTTTTATCCCAACTTGATACTTCTACTTAACGAGTCACGTAAGGATTTTCTAGGTGACAGGATGACTCATTACCTGACTCTTCATCACTATTGGAATTCTCCATCATTTCTCCATTCCTAGACAATGACTCCTTGATGAGTCAAGAAGTACACCATGACTCATCCCCCAACTCATGAAGTCCCTAAGAAATCCCAACCTTTACTGATTGATGCACACACGACGGGTCACTTAATGACCCATTAGGTCACATAACGAGTCACTCAATGACTCGTTCTGTGACCTGGTGCAGATTTTTCCTGCTTTCTTTATTTTAGTTCTCGGGTTTGATCTTACAGATTTTTGGGGTGTTATAATATCACCTCGTTAGGAAAATTTGTCCTCGAATTAGAATAAGCATACTGGAAGGCTGGGGAAAAATGTGAAATCTGGAACTAAAAATTAATAACTGATTACTCAAGGAGTAACTGACTCTAAACTGAGATAGACATACTAACTGAATTTATGCAACTAGGGTGCACATTGAAACATGAATAGAGCTTAAGGATAAGGAACTGAATAGAGTACTGAGGAGGAATTTGGTACCTGATGCAGAAGTTGAGATGGAAAAGAATAGGTGAGGGTATCTAGCCATCATATTTGTTTCTTCTTCCTCTGTAGCTCCCTCAACTAGCTGGTTCCTCCATAAGACCTTTACCGAAGCGATCTCTTTGTTTCTCAACTTACGAACCTGATGGTGTAGGATTTGAACTAGAAATTCTGTGTAAGAGAAGTTTTCCTTTACACCAAAGCTTTCTAGAGGCACAATTGAGGTCAGATCACCAATGCATTTCTTCAACAAAGACATGAGGAAGACTGGGTGAACTGATGCTAACTATGCAGCCAACTCCAACTCATAAGCCACATTGCCGATGTGCCTTAGGATTCTTTAAGGGATAACAAATCTGGGACTGAGCTTTCCTTTCTTCCTGAACTTCATCACCCCTTTCATAGGCGAAAATTTCAGATATACCCAATCATCCACAGCAAACACCAACTCCCTCCTCCTTACATCTACATATGATTTTGTTGGCTTTGAGTTATTCTCATATTTTCCCTGATAATTTGAACCTTCTGCATTGCCTCATGTACTGAATCAGGTCCTATCAAGGTAGCTTCACCAACCTCAAACCACCCTATAAGAGATCTGCACCTCCTATCATATAATGCCTCGAACAAGGCCATCTGAATACTGGAGTGGTAGCTATTATTGTATGCAAATTCGGTGAGAGGTAGGTGGTCATCCCAACTGCCTTTGAAATCGGTCACACAAGTCCTCAACATATCCTCCAAACTCTGAATAGCCTGCTCAGCCTGGTCATCTGTCTGTGGGTAGAAAGTTGTGCTGAGCTTAAGCTGAGTACCAAGTCCTTTCTGAAATGACTCCCAGAAGTGCGACATAAATTGAGTACCCCTATCTGATAATAGATAATGGAACTCCATGCAAAATGACTATGTTATACCCTGAAATCCCAAAGATCAGACCCGAGAGTTGAAATAGAGAAAATAGAATATTCTACACTAGGTCATAGAATGAGTCATCCTATGACCCGTCAGGTTGACCAGGAGTCGTTAAGTGAGTCGTGGTGAGGAGATTTACTTGAGTTGGAAATTATGGTTTTGAGTCCCCAAGGACATGACCACGAGTCATGGTCAGCACCCACGAATCATTGAGTCAGTCGTGGTCGAGGGCTAATGAAAGGTAAAGGTTAAGTTGGCAGTGTTTCCTATGAATAGACACAATAGGTCATGGTGAAATGCTACAATCCGTTAGGTGAGCCATGGTCATCAGTTGATTAAAGACTTGACGTTTTGGGTAGTAGTCGTAACGAGTGGTGACCACGAGTTGTGGTCACCAGTAATGGGTCATTATGTCCCTCATGGGAACCCCTCGAGGAAAAGTGGTAGTGGACTTCACAACAGCAGACACCAACTCATTTCCTTGGTAATGACTTGTCCAGTCCCTCGTGGTGACTGGCAGTCAGTTATTTTCTACGAATTAAGTAAGGGCTTATCCATAATTCCTTTGATCCTAAGGCCTAAAGTACATTGTTTTAAGGTATGAATAGTGAATTTTAAGAGGGGTAAGTTCATTCTAAGCTATTCTCATTCATGCATGCAAAAGTAATGGTCTGGAGAGGTGATCTAACTCAATTTCCTTCAATTTTTCATCAATTCTTCCTTGAGAAATCAGAGAAGTTGTAGAATCAGTTTTTCCTAGGTACGTAAAGCTATGAATGTGTGAATTTTTTCACACCCATGCTTAGTCTCTCTTTAATTCATGAAAATCTATATGTTGATCCTATGGGGTTTTAACCTAATGCATGAATTTCCTAAGTTTCTACCATGGGTATTATCTAAGCATATTTTTATTATTGAATCATGATTCATGGGCAAGTTTTACATTGTTTTCGATTATAATCATGTTTTCAAGCTTTATAAATTATAATTCATATCCAAAGGAAATTCATGAAAGTTGAGATTTACGATGAATATTCAAGTATGATGAGATATATTGATGAAAAACATGTTTTCAAGTTACCCATGTCTATGATTATATTTTCAAGTTAATTAAGTATTTTAAAGCATGTTTAAGTATTGGGAAAGCCCATGTTTGAGTATGATTTATGATTTCAATTTAATTAGCTTACCACATGATATTTGAGTCAAGACTCCCAATTATGTTCATCTTTTGGTATGGTTTGAGCCAAGGCTCCTCATCTATGATTTCAGATTTTATATGTACATGATTATTTGGCTTCATCATTAGATGATTGTCAGCTTCGTTGAAAAATAATGGAGAGCATACGTATGATTTTGGGAGTAGTGTGTAGCACTGAGTAGGCTAAGGGTCAGTCAACTCTATGTCTCAGAACTACGCGCCCACGTAGGTATGCTTATACTATTTTGGGACGTCCTATGTGAGCTTTCCCCTTCCCCAAGGGGCCTTCAGCTTCATATCGATATCATGGTAGAGTCTTTAGCCATAGTAAGGCTTTAGATGGCTCTGCCCACTTGAATGTGATAGGCGGGACCACGTAAGCTCTATCATGGTAATGTCGGTTATATGATGAGTCTCTCATTGTTTCTCATGATTTCAGTTATGCATGTTTACCATTCATGATATATATCTGTAAATATGTTCTAGAGCAGGTTTGACCCAATGTTTAGTTTTATTTATGATTATCAGATTTCAGCTTTGGGTCATTCGGTTCAGTTATGATGCTTAGTTATGTTCAGATCATGATTTCAGAAAATAACATGCAACCCCTACTCTCAGATTCTTATCTTGATCATGTTTCAAATTATGGAAGTTTTCAATGATTTTACTTATTTAAGAGGTTTTAATTTCCTTGCATACTCGGTACATTCCACGTACTGACCGCATACTCTATGTTGTATCATTTTATGATATAGGCTCTAATCTTCAGACTCAGCCCCATCACTAGCTAGCTTCTGAAGTTAGCATCCAGTCTCTATTGGTGAGTCCTCATTTTTTGAGGGCCCCTCTTCCATTCAGTTATGTTTACATATTTTTCTATTTCAAATTTAGAGAGTTAGTTGGGGTCTTGTCCCATCAACTCATCAGAATTAAAGGCTTTTCAGACAATAGATTGTATTCAATTTTAGTCTCATGTTATATATTCAGTATTCTATGTTATGTTTAGACTTTTGTTATGTTTATTATGTTAAGTATTCTACTTTATTAATTGAGTAAGATGTATGTTCATGCCATGGGTCAACTGGAGTCTCTCGAGGCTCCTTGTCCCGTGTGTCGATCTTGGACTATGTTGGATCGTGACAAACATAGTATCAAACCAATATGTTTGAAGTGTCCTAGGGTGTCTGAAAGCTGCGTTAAGTAGAGTCTTTTTCATGGGTGTGAAGCGCGCCACACTTATGACAAAGAGACTACAAGACGTTTAGGAAATATTTCCTTCTTTCACGATCTATGTCATGAGGTGAAACGTCTCTCTATCCTTCTAACTCGTGTTATTTGCGATTGAAGAATCATGTCTCCCCATAGAGTTAAGGACAGAAGAAATGGAAATGGAAATGGCCAAGAGGATGGCAATGGGGACGGGCACCAATAAGTCCACCAACCCATTAGCACCAGGTACTAGAGCCGATTGCCCACGCCGAATTCAGGCAGCCTTTCAGATGCTAGTGCAGGCCTTGACTTCTTAGGTCAACCAGCAGGCAGTAGTGCATGTACTCCAGAATAGGAATGAGGTGGCAACATGAGTCAAAGATTTCCTAAGGATGAACCTACCAGAGTTTCTTGGGTGAAGGATGGATGAGGATCCACATGAGTTTATTGACGAGATTCTGAAGATCACCCAGGTCATGGGGGTGAATGAAGAAGAGTGTGATGGTCTGGCCTCATTCCAGTTGAAAGGAGTTGCACACATTTAATTAAAACAGTGGAAGGATAGTAGGGCAGTCGGAGCAGGCCGTATTAGTTGGGATGAGTTTCTTGTCGCGTTCCTAGGTCGGTTCTTCCCTTAGAAACTAAGGGAGCTGAAGGAGGCTGGGTTCATGAATCTAAAATAGGGAAAGATTATGGTGCAGGAATATGTCCTAGGGTTCACTCGTCTGTCAAATTACGCCCTAGAATTAGTGGTTGATCAGAGGGCTCTAGTGAGCGGTTTGTGCATGGGGTGGCGGACTATCTAGACAAGGATTGCAGAACTGCCATACTCCATCAGGATATGGATTTTCCTCGAATAGTCTTGTACACCCAGCATATGGAGGCGGCACATCTGAGGGAGAGAGAGGCTAAGAGGGCTATGACAGACAACTATAGGTTCTCTCAGCCGAGGCCAAGTGGTGGGCACCGATAGTTGTTCCACCAGAGATCCTTGACCCTAGTATCTTCAGTGATGAGTGTGCCATCCAAACCTATGCATGACCAGAGAGGATGAGCATCAGGCTCTAAGGGGAAGAGCAGCAGGCCCACAGATTCCAATATCCCAGTTTGTGACAGGTTTGGTCAGAGGCACACAGGTTAATGTTTGGAGGGTACAGGTGCTTGCTTTGGGTGCAGAAAGCCCGGACGTATGCTTAGAGATTGCCCAACAGCTAGACAAGGCCATGATAGGGTCCGAGGCCCAACTTCCAGTTCAGCAGCTCCACAAGCCCACCCAACTCAGCAGGGCACATCTACTAGCAAGGATGGCGGTCAGCGCCAAAACAAAATTATATGTCCCAGCATCCCCCTAGGAGAAGGAGGTCTCCCCCAATATAGTCACTCGTATGTTACGAGTTTTCCATCTTAACGTATATGCTTTGTTCGATCTAGGGGCTACGTTGTCTTTTGCGACATCTTATGTGGCTAGTAGTTTCAGAGTCATTCCTGAAATCTTGTCAGAACCCTTCTTAGTCTGTACTCAAACAGGTGATTCAGTTGTAGCTAGACAGATGTATAGAAGTTTCCCATCCACAGTCCTTCGGAAAGTCACCTCAGCAGTTCTAGTAGAGTCCTCCATGATCGATTTTGATGTTATCCTCGGCATGGATTGGCTATTTGCATGGTATGTTTCAATTAATTATAGAACCCAGGCAGTAGAGTTTAGATTTCCGAGTGAGCCAGTCTTAGAATGAAGGGTAGTTCAGATATGCCCGTAGGTCATTTCATTTCCTATTTAAGACCATAAAGATAATCTCTCAGGGTTGCGTGTACCATTTAGTTAGGGTTAAGGATGCCATGTCCGAGACCCTGACTATCCAGTCAGTCCCAATAGTGTGTATCCAGAGGTCTTCCTAGAGGATCTACCAGGAACCCCTTCCAAGCAGGAGATTGATTTTGGTATTGACCTTCTTCCTGATACGTAGCCTATATCTATTCCACCTTACATGATGGCTCCAGCCAAGCTAAAGGAGTTGAAGGAGCAGTTGAAGGACCTTTTAGATAAAGGATTCATCAGACCGAGCAAATCCTTATGGGGTGCACCAGTCTCTTTGTCCAAAAGAAAGACGATTCTCTTATATGTGTATTATTATCAGCAATTGAACAAGGTCACCATTAAGAACATGTATCCTTTACCCAGGATTGATGATTTGTTTGACCAGCTTCAGGGTGCCAAGTGATTTTCGAAGATAGATCTCAGGTCCGGATACCATCAGCTAAGGGTTCGTGAGAGTGACATCCCAAAGATAGCTTTCAAGACTCGATTTGGTCATTATGAGTTCGTAGTTATGTATTTTGGACTAACAAATGCTCTTGCATCTTTTATGGATTTGGTGAACAGGATGTTCAAGCCATACTTGGATATGTTCGTGATCGTGTTTATTGATGACATCCTGATATACTCTCATAGCGAGGAGGAGCATGACGCTTATTTAATGGTGGTACTATAGAATCTCAAAGACCGCCAACTATATGCGAAATTCAGCAAGTTCAAGTTTTGGTTGAGCTCAGTGGCGTTTTTGGACCATGTGGTATCAAGTCAGGGCATAAAGGTGGACTCTCCGAAAATAGAAGCAATGAATAATTGGCCTAGACCGGTGAATCCTTCAAATATCAGGAGCTTCTTGGGCTTAGCTGGCTACTATCGGAGATTTGTTGAGGAATTTTCATCTATTGTAGCGCCATTGACCAAATTGACCTAAAAGAAAGTGAAGTTCCAATGGTCAAAGGCTTGTGAGAGAAGCTTTCAGGAGTTGAAAACTGGACTTACCTCAACACTGGTGTTAACCCTACCGACGGGTATCGATGGGTTAGTGGTGTATTGAGATGCTTTTAGAATCGGCCTTGGTTGTGTATTAATGCATCATGGTAAAGTTATAGCACACACTTCTAGATAGCTGAAAGTTCATGAGAAGAATTACCTAACCCATGATCTTGAATTGGCAGTCGTGGTATTTGCATTGAAGATTTGGAGACACTATTTGTATGGGATCCATGTAGATGTGTTTGCGGACCACAAGAGCCTACAATATATGTTTACATAGAAGGATCTAAACCTACGCTAAAGGAGGTGGTTTGAGCTACTCAAGGATTATGATATGAGTGTCATTTACCATCCGTGTAAGGCTAATGTAGTAGCAAACGCACTTAGTGAACTCTCTATGGAAAGTGTGTCCCATGTAGATAAGGGAAAGTAGGAACTGGTGAAGGATGTGCATCGACTTGCAAGGTTGGGAGTTCATTTGGTTGACTCGACCAATGGTAGTGTTATTGTTCAGAACGGATCAGAATCGTCCTTGGTGACTGATGTGAAAGCTAGACCAGAGGAGGACCCTATCTTGGTAAAGTTAAAAGGAAGTTGTTCAGAATCAAAAGTTAGAGGTATTCTCCAAAGGGGGAGATAGTGTGCTTCGATATCAGGGTCATCTATGTGTCCCGAATGTTGATGATTTGAGAATCGGATGTTGCATGAGGCTCAGGGTCAAGATATTCGATACCTCCAGGTGTCACCAAGATGTACCATGACCTACGGGAAGTTTATTGGTGGAATGACGTGAGGAAGACATCGCAGAATTTGAAGCTAAGTGCTCGAATTGTCAACAAGTTAAGGTTGAGCACCAAAGACCGGGAGGTGTGCTTCAAAACATCAGTATCCCTACTTGGAAGTGGGAAGAAGTCAATATGGACTTCATCACAGGGTTACCCCGTACTCGTCAACAGTATGACTCCATTTGGGTTGTTGTAGAAAAGTTGACCAAAGCTGCTTATTTTCTACCAGTCAAAGCCACTGATTCTGCAGAGGATTATGCCAAACTATACATTTGGGAGCTAGTTTAGTTGCATGGAGTGCCCTTGTCCATCATATCAGACAGAGGTACTCAGTTTACCTTTCAATTTTGGAGATCATTTCAAAAAGGACTTGGTACTCAGGATAAGCTCAGTACAACATTTCACCCGCAAATGGATGGTCAAGCGGAGCGGAAAATTAAGACTCTCGAGGACATGTTGAGAGCATGTGATTTTGACTTCAAGGATAGTTGGGATGACTATTTGCCTCTTATTGAGTTTGCATATAATAACATCTACCATTCCAGCATTCAGATGGCTCCGTTTGAGGCTCTCTATGGGTGGAGGTGTAGATCACCTATTGTTTGGTTTGAAGTCGGTGAAGTTGCGATGATAGGACCAGATGGAGAAAGTTCAACTTACACGAGACAGGTTGAAAACTACTCAAAGTCATAAAAAGTCCTATGCAAATGTGAGGAGGAGAGAACTCGAGTTCAAAGTTGATGAGTGGGTGTTTTTGAAGGTGTCTCATATAAAAAGAGTGAAGAGGTTTGAAAACAAAGGAAAACTAAACCCTCGTTATGTTGGCCCCTATCAGATTGTGAAGTGGGTTGGCAAGGTGGCATATGAATTTGAATTGCCCTCAGAATTAGCTTCTGTTCATCCTGTTTTTCATGTATCTCTCTTACGGGTCTACCACGGACTCGTCGACAGCATGACTCAATCTGGGTAGTAATAGACCAGATGACTAAGTCAGCACACTTCCTCCCAACCAAAACGACTGATTCAACTGAGGATTATGTCAGACTTTACATCCGAGAGCTAATCAGACTTCATGGGGTGACATTAGCTATCATTTTAGAAAGAGGAACTCAGTTCACCTCACACTTCTGGAAGTCCTTTCAGAAGGGACTAGGCACTCAGGTCAAGCTCAGCACAACTTTTCACCCACAGACAGATGGGCAAGCTGAGCAGACTATTCAGACCATACAAGACATGTTGAGAGCATGCGTGATCGATTTTAAAGGTAATTGGGATGACCATTTGCCTCTCATTCAGTTTGCGTACAACAACAGGTACCACTCCAGTATCAAGATGGGATGGCCCAGTTTGAGGCATTTTATGGTAGGAGGTGCAGATCTCCAATAGGGTGGTTCAAGGTTGGTGAAGCTAACTTGATAGGGCCAGACTCAGTTCATGAGGCAGTGCAGAAAGTTCAGCTTATCCAAAAAAGATTGAAAATAGCTCAGAGCTGTCAGAAATCTTATGCCGATGTACGGAGAAGAGAGTTGGAGTTTGCAGTTGATGACTAGGTTTACCTAAATATTTCGCCCATAAAAGGGGTGATGAGGTTACGATTGAGGCGTATTGTTAATGTAGCCTATGAGCTAGAATTACCTTTTGAATTAGCAGCTGTGCACCCAGTATTTCATGTGTCACTTTTGAAGAAGCGCATTGGGGATCCAACCTCAGTTGTGCCATTGGACAGTTTAAGAATAAGAGATAGCCTCTCATATGAGGAGGTACCAGTCCAAATCCTTGACCATCAGGTTCATAAGTTAAGGAACAAAGAAATAGCTTCAGTCAAGGTTTTATGGAGAAATCAACAGGTGGAGGGAGATACATGGGAGGCCGAAGCATATTAATGGCCAAATACCCGCACTTGTTCTCTACCGACTCTAATACAACTTAAAATGTTAGTTTGCCTTAGAGACTAATTTAGTTGTTGGATTCATTCATGTGTATAAGTTTCTTTTATGGTTTTGGATGTATGTGCAAAAGGTGAATTCAGTTTAGTTAAGTATTTTGTAACGGAGGTTGTCGTTCTGTCAGTTTTGGAGTTAAATGAGCAGTATTTGATCCTTATGATTGTAATTCCCTAAATTCCTGTGTATTTTCCAACATTCGTAGATGAATGTTTCCAAGGGGGGAGATATTGTAATATCCCAAAAACTCAAAGACTAGATCCGAGACTTAAATTTGAAAATCTGGGAATCTGCAGAAAATGCCTCAGAACGACTCACGTAACGAGTCGTTATGATACCTAACGACCCATTAGGTGCCTTTTGGTCAGACCTGGGTCAAAGGTTATGGAATTGGGCAGTGTACTTAATGAAAGGTCCCCACGAGTCGTGATCATCTAAGGGAGAATTTCCTAAGGGTAAGGCAGTTTACCTATCGAATGGTGGCCACTGGCAACGAGTCGTGAGGCAATCCGTTACCAGCCCCAGACAATTGATAGACAGTGTAATAGACGGGCAAAGTAACGAGTCGTTGCCTTGATAACGACCCGTTAGGTCACCCGTTAGGACCACCTGACAGTTTTTCCCTGTGATTTTCTACGGGTTGTTTAGTAATTTCCTACTCTTATAAACTTAAACTACGTAGTTTTAGACGTAATTTCAAACCTATTTGTGGGAATGAATGGCCTCTCCACTTATTCCCCACATTCATTCTCAGAGAAGTCATCGAAGAGTCTCTCAAGAACTCTCAAGTAAGCTTAGGGTTTTCCTCCATTGCAGTAGTTCGAGTTTTCTTCTCCGGGGTAATTTTTAGTCAGGTATGTGGGAATTCAACAAGGGAATTGTTCTTCCCTTGTATCCCCCAAAACCCTCTTATAGTTCCTCTATCAGTTTTACCCCTGAGCTTTAGAATACGAAGAGATTACATGTTGTTTTTCGTTATTTTACATAAATTATATCCTTTATAATTTTTGATATGATCTCCATTAGTTCTTGACCAAATTGTTGATATTCCTGCAAAAGTGAATTTCAGTTCTAAACTTTTGAATGAAACGTATTTGCGTATTAAATTCTGTCTAGTTTGTGAAGTATGATTTGGGCTGATTTCCTAGTATTTCTTATTGTCGAGATGTTGAGTAATTACTCCCTTGATAAGAATGATTTTAGCACTCGCACGAATAAGAGAGCTGTAGCACTGCTAGCCGGATGAGATTTCCTTAATTCTTGAAATTTTTGCCATATTATGGAATCCCGTGTTATTGGGATGAGTAGAGTTCTTTGTTAGCTGTTTAGTAGTTCAATTCAGTTAGAACATAGAATCTCTTCAAAACTATACAGAATTTGTCAACTCATTAGTTTGACTTCAGTCTTTTCCTGAGGTGTTAGTGGTGCCTCCCAGTTATCAGAATCAGATACAAAATCCAATTTATTAGTCCATTAGGTGGTCATGACATTTTAGATATATAGCTCTGACTAGCCTCAGGACCCCAGTTTAGATTATAGTTTGTTCTCAGACGGTTACGACGCTTCTAGATAAGCAGCTCTGACCAGTCTAGGATCCAGTTTCAGAATCTGGTCTGATAAGACTCTCAGGGTACTTTTAGTTATATCCCTAACTAGTCTTGGACCCCAGTTTCGAGCTATCAGCTTAGTAATTCATTCTAGGTTTTCCAGTAGTAGTAGGACTTAGCACCGAGCCGGCTGGGATTCCAGTGCATCCAGGTTCCTAGAACTACATTTCTAGTGTAGGTTATAGTATTATTTGGCCTGATTGGCTCCAGACTCCTTTGATCACACAGTTCATGCCTTTATACCCTGGCAAGGTATATTCGGTCCTGCCGGTGGGGTGTATATATCAGACTCCACGTCTATCTCACGTGGTTATATGTCGGTTACAGACTCTCCCACTAGTTAGTCCTGTCTAGATTTTGAATAAGCAGCTCTGTTCAATTCTAGATCTTTCAGTTTAGCTCGGTTCAGTACGATTTCTCAAACTCAGAACTTTTAGACTTAGGGCATGTCTTTGACCATCAGACAGGGTCATTTTGACCATCTTAACTTATTTTAGTAGTTCATTTCAGTATACTTATCGTTCATCGCATGTCATATCAATTCAGGCATTACATTTAGTTATGTTTTCTCCCACTTACTCAGTACATCAAAGTACTGACGTATACTTTTATGTTGTATCACTTCATGATACAGCTACAAGTTCTCAAACTCAACACCGTTAGTCGCCGTGGTTCAGATCCTCCTCCTCAGCAGTTAAAGTGTGAGTCCTCATTATTCGAGGACATTATGTCATTTTCTCTCAGTTAGTTTATTATGTTTAGTTAGACTTAGAGTTCGTTGGGGGCTTGTCCCAGCAACTCATCAACTAGAAGGCTTTTAGACATAAAATTAATTTCCGACTCCAGATGTTCTAATCTTTATGTTCCAGTTTTATTTTTCATAAATGTTTTTTTATATTATTATCTCAAAGCTTCTGCGATGCAAGTTTTATTCAGAATACTAGTGTATGATAGACCAGGGGTTGACGTGGGGTCACTTGTGACTCCGAGTACCGTGTCCCATCCAGGGTATAGACTCGGGGCATGACAAACTTGGTATCAGAGCACTAGGTTTAGAGTATCCTCAAAATGTCTGAAAGCCGCATTAGAGTCCTTTTCATGGGCGTGAAGCACACCACACTTATGATGAGGAGGCTATGAGATGTTATTAGGAAAACTCTCTTTTGTTCATATTCTTTATCGTGCGATAAAGTTCGAACCCAAAAATGTCCTTATAACTCATGCTCTTTTTCATTTCAGTGAACCATGCCTCCCAGATGCGGTAACAGAAGAAGGCCCGATAACACCAACAGACCTGCCCCACCAGCCCTGGTAGCCCCTCGAGATGATTTGGTATCTACCGCTGAATTCATGGAGGCCATTCAACTGCCGGCCAAACAGTCACCAACCAGGTGAACCAGCAGGTGGTGCCGATAAACACTAACGGGTCTGCAGCAGCTACTAGGGTTGCGGGACTTCACCCGTATGAACCCTCCATCTTTTCTTGGATCCAAAGTAGGAGAGGATCCGCAAGAGTTCGTGGATGAGATTAAGAATATTACCTGCATTATGGGTGTCAGCTCCTCTGAGAGTGCTAATCTGGCTGCCTACCAGCTAAAAGGGGTAGCTTAGGTCTAGTATGAACAGTGGAAAGAAGGGCTACCAGCGGGAGCAGGACCGATAGATTGGGAGGAGTTCCACACAACTTTCCTAGACAAATTTTTCCCTCGGGAGTTGAGGGAAGCAAAAATGGTGGAGTTTATGAACTTGAGACTAGGCAACAGAACAGTGGATGAGTATGCTCTGGAGTTTACTAGGTTGTCTAAGTACGGTCTAGAGATTGTAGCCAAGCCAAGGGCTCGCATGTTGAAATTCGTGAACGGGGTGTCAAATATGATTCTCAAGGAGTGCAGGACAGCGATGCTGCTTAAACATATGTACCTCTCCAGCTTGATTGTCTATTCCCAGCAGATTGAGGCCGAAAAGCTGAAGGATATGGAGCGAAAGAATAAATGGGCAAGGACTGGCCAGTCAGATTACGGCCATCAGAGGTCTAGCGGTAGCAGCCGCCAACAGCAGCAGCAACAACAGAAACAACAGTAATGGACCCTAGCACCCAGCTCAGCTAGCGCCCCATCATTTTGGCCCCGTCAAGATCGGAGGGGTGGAGCATCTAGAACTTAGTCTCAGATCCACAGTTCCAGAAATAGACACCCAGCTTGCCCCAAGTGTGGCAAGAATCACCCATGAGAGTTCCTTCAGGGTCGAGAGGGTTGTTTTGGTTGTGGACAACTCGGACATTGGCTTAGGGAGTGCCCATTAGCTGGGTGAGGGAGATCAAAATCCACCACATCATCAGCTCAACAGGCTAACACATCAAGTACGGATGTTGATCAGCGCCAAAACCATTTTTATGCTTTGTCTTCCCGTCAAGATCAGGAAAGCTCACCTGACGTAGTCACAGGTATGTTACATCTCTTTCATCTGGACGTGTATGACCTCCTAGATCCAAGAGCCACTCTTTCATTCGTGGCTCCCTACATAGTAGTTCAGTTCCATATTAGTCCAAAGGTCCTCTCAGAACAATTCTCAGTCTCCACCCCAGTTGGTGAGTCAGTTAGAGCCAGCTAGGTGTATAGAAACTGCCCAGTCTCAGTCTTGAATAAAGTCATTCTAGCTGACCTCGTAGAGTGAGACATGGTCGATTTTGACCTTATCCTCGTCATTGATTGGTTACACTCTGTTTATGCCTCTATTTACTGCAGATCTAGAGTTGTTAAGTTCCAGTTTCCAAATGAACCAGTGTTAGAATGGGCAGGCAGCAATTCAGCATCTAAGGGTAGGTTTATTTCCTACCATAAGGCCAAGAAACTTATCTCCAAGGGATGTATTTATCATCTATTTCGGATCAAGGATTCCAACTCCGAAACCCAAACTATCCAGTCAGTTCTAGTGGTCACTGAGTTCCCAGATGAATTTCTTGAGGATCTTCCCGGAGTTCGCCCTGAACGGGAAACAGACTTCGGAATAGACCTCCTCCCAGATACTCAGCGCATCTCTATCCCTCCTTACAGAATGGTTCAAACTGAACTTAAGGAGTTGAAGGAGCTACTAACAGATCTTCTTGACAAGGGTTTTATCACACCCAGCATCTCTCCCTGGGGTGCCCCAGTGCTATTCGTGCGTAAGAAGGACCGTATCCTTAGAATGTGCATAGATTACAATCAGCTGAACAAAGTCACAGTCAAGAACAGGTATCCACTACCCAGAATTGACAACCTATTTGACCAACTTCAGGGAGACAGTTGTTTCTCAAAAATTGATCTCAGGTCAGGGGACCATCAACTAAGGGTCAGAGAATGTGACATACCAAAAATAGCATTCAGAATTGGGTATGGTCACTATGAGTTTGTGGTGATGTCCTTCGGGCTAACAAAGGCCCCAGCAGACTTCATAGACTTGATGAATAGAGTCTTCAAGAAGTATCTGCATATGCTCGTCATTGCATTTATCGATGACATTCTAGTATACTCCAGGAATGAGGAAGAGCATGCTAATCACCTGAGATTAGCATTGCATACACTCAGAGACCTCTAGTTGTTCGCCAAGTTCAGAAACTGTGAATTCTGGTTAATGTCCGGACTTTCTTAGGTCACGTGGTCTCAGGCGGAGGAATTCAAATTGATCTTAAAAACATAGCGGCAGTGAAAGATTGGCCCAAACCTACCTCTCGGATGAAAATTAGGAGTTTCTTAGGCTTAGATGGATATTACCGACGGTTTTTGGAAGGTTTCTCCTCTGACTAAGTCAACTTAGAAGAAAGTGAAATTTCAGTTGTCGGATGCGTGTGAGAAGAGTTTCTAGGAGTTGAAGACTTGACTTGTCCGGCTGGCTCGGTATAGGTAAAAACCGACATGCAAGTGCACGTGGTCAAACAAGTAATAAAGTGGCTAAGTAAGCCAAGTATCGATCCAAGGAGACTCTGGATAAGTAAAATTGCCTAAGTACACTATATTCTTATCTTACTTCTAATTATGCTAACAACAACGTAACCAACAGTTAAATAAGTTTTTGTTTATAAATTATATATACTAAAACTATTAACAATTATTTACTGTGAATTGAAACTATGGATATGAGCATGCCAAGGTTAAGAACAAGCAATGAATTTGACGATAATCACAATTTGGTTAATCTTTTCTTCATGTTGCTAGCCAAGAACATTAGCCTAGAAATTAAAACTCTCGTATTTAATTTCACTTTAGAATCATAAACCATTCGTCTACATTTCTGTGATCAAATGCAATTTATGACCTAGCACTACAATTCCGGTTCCTAAATTGACTAATACGGCTTTCAAGTATATTTCTATCAGGAAAGCACATCAAAACCCAATTTTCCCAAATCATGTTAAGAACAATACCCTATTAATTCACAACTTTCCAATTTCGTGCTCTCTCGAGTGAAATTGGACTTTTTAGATGTACATTAATGTCGGCCACACACTAATGCAGTAAGAACAAGAATTAATAGAACAACATAGAAGAAGAAGAAGAAAACCATATCATTAACAATCAAAATTCATCACCATTGTTCAAAACCTTAGCAAGGAAGAGAATTAGCCACTCATTTGTGGATTAATCATCCTAAAACAAGTGTAAATCATACATACAATTGATTGAAAGAAGAAAGGAAGAGAAGAAATCTCTTAGCTTTTTCGTCCCTCAACTGCTTCTAACCCACGTCCTTGCTCCACCAAGTCTGAATTAATTAAAATAAACCTAAGTGTGCTATTTATACTAGTGGGAATCTTTCTTGGAATAACAAGCAACGTGTCACGGAGGCCAACGCGGAGCACTGCCTCTGTGACACGGCGTGGACGCGGACCCTTACTGGAATTCCAGGGTCCTGGAATATAGCCTCAACGTGGCACGGAGGCCAACGCGGAGGCTTATCTCCGTGCCACGGAGCTGTCGCGAGGCCTTACTGGAAATTGCCATTTAAAGTACCCTCCAGGCAGTGTACCTCCGCAATGGTAGCGTGGCACAGCTCCATCGCGGAGCCCCTTTACTTTGCGCATTCCAGCATCTTTTCCATGCTCGCATCCAAGTCCAACTCCGATATAATTCCAACAAGCATTTTAGCTCCTAAAAATCGTATTTTCCTGCAAAACAATGCTAATCATGTTGGTTAGTATAAATTCACATTTTATTACCAATTACATGAAAATGTATACACATTGCATAACAAACAAGGCGAAAATGATACGTTTGAGTATCACTTGGGCATATAAATCTGCCCAAGATCACTTACCCCACACTTAAATCCTTGTTCGTCCTCAAACAACACATACACAACTCATGCAAATTACATCCCAACCTTTGTCACTATGGTGCGACAATTTATGCTACGGTCATCCCGATTATTCAATTTTTGCAAATCATCAAGAAAACATGCATGGTCTTAACAATGCAATGACCTTTAATACATCAAGACTTCCTAGACTTTAAGAATCGACTCTCGATATCGGCAAACTCATGCAAATCAGCTAATCAAGATATCCGACACGAAAATCAATCTTTCATCAAGCATGTGCCCTCACAACTCAAGAGAATCTTCCCCTTTTATGTTCATGCAACACACAAACATTCAAGTAGGGGCATGTAAAAATTAATTTCACTCTCTCTCCCAAAAGAATTCACATGCATCATGTCATGACCCATAGGCTTGACCTTAGTGTATTACTCCACTAATATAAAGAAATGCAATGTAAGATCACGTAGGACTTTAATGGGTTGTAATGGAAGCTATGGAACTAGTATATATTGGATTAGCCAATAATAGTCACTAGCATCTTTAAGCGCCTTTTCAACACATTCCCATCGACTCATGGATATTGTTCTTCTTTTTCTCTTTTTCATCATCCCATTCATGCTTGTTTACTTTTGTATGGCCCATTTCCGCAAACACACTTGACACAACAACAAAGGGTTTTCATGCACCTTTATTATCATTTCATTATACCAAGTGCCTCTTCAACCTCTTCTTTTCTTTCTTCACTCTGCTTTTCTTTTCTTTCCACTCTTTTCACTCTTTGACACTTCAGGAAATTTTTTCTTTTCTTCTTAAGCGCTTAAGAGTTTTGTATAGACTTTACGGCTAATGAAAATAAGGAATAAAGCTTAGTTTATACAATTTTGGACAAAAGAAAGAAATAATCGGCTAAAGGCTCAATGGGCTGACTAGGGTATACAGTCACATAAAAAGGTAGCATATGACAAGAAAAAAATAAAAACTCTCGGTTAAACAAAGAAATGCCTACATCCTTTCCAACACTACACCTCCTTCATTTCGTTTTGCACACACACCAGGCAAGTTCTAGACACTTCACAATAGCATGGAATAACAATACTTCACTTCACACTTTATGCACATGCTCGATTCAAGATGCATTCACAGACTCTTTGATTAACCAATTACATGAATTCAAAATTAAGCCTCAATCACACCGAATCGAATTCTACAGCCTAGGTAGCTCAACATATTTACAAAATTGCATGCTTTCAAACGAATCACTTTTACATTTTGAATATCAGTTACAACACGCAACCAAAATTTCACAACCATTTAGTAACTACAGGTTCAGTGATGCAATCCACCAAAGAAAAAACTGAAAACAAATTAAAAATCCTACTCCTACCGACTACATTTCCCTTAAGACGGTCGTCATCCATCCATCATAGGGAACGGTCACTAACTATGGCATCGGTTCAATGGGACTATTCTCGGTAAAAGAACCGAAAACAAACTCCGAGAAACCCAAAATAAAAACCAAAAAATTTTTGCAAAACATCGATCATGTCGATGGAAAATTTTTTACAAAATATTTTGATAAGTGCAAAATATTTTCGCAAAAATTTTGAAAAATATCGATCATTTCGATAAGAAAGAAATATTTACAAAATATTTACACTGGCAACCACAACTTTTCATTACACACATCATTAACCACAAAAATATATACAGATACAACACAAATCAGTTCACAACCACAGGGAAACATAAAAACATACATGCACAACAAGGGAAAGAGCATACAGCAGATTAGCCTAAGTCCCAGCACCTAGCTACTCCCCACCCCACACTTAAATCGAACATTGTCCCCAGTGTTCACAAAAATTAAGATCATAAAATTTCGGGTGGTGGAACTCCCTGATCAGTCGAAATATTCGACTTCTTCATCCGGTGCTGCTGCCTCATTGCCCTTGTCCGAGTCAGCTCCATCGGAGTCCTCCCGATGTGTCTCCTCGTCTGTGGGGACATCATCGTCAGTAGGCTCAACGAAGGCTGGTCCCACTCGGCATAAGGCTCTGGCATTCTCGCCAAATGGGTAATCCAGCTCCAACTGCCATAACTCTTCCTCGGTGGCTGGTCTCCCACCAATCCGTAGCTGAAGCATCTGCATGCCAAACATACGTGCCATGTACTGATCGTCACGAGCATGTCGCTCGCCCAGTGTCAGCACTGGCCCATGTGTGGTATCGGGGGCCTTAGTTTTTGTCACATCAAGGGCCCTCCGCTCCAACTGCAGGATGTAATCCAAAGCCTCTTCCTCGACATCGAGGCCTCAGAGGAAGGTGGTGATGAGTCCGCCGAACCCATATCTGTGGCCCTGGTGTAGTCGGGCTCTCTTCATGGCGGATATGATAACTGCCCCAACATTAATCTCTAGCCCTTTCATAAGGGCATACACCAAGCAGACACGGTCCCGGGTCACATCCGTCATGTGAACCCCCGGGATCAAGCACGAACAAACTATTTTCAGCCAAATTCTTGCCTCCCTGTTCATCTGCGAATAAGGCAGAGTCTGGTGTAACCCCTCTCCTTATGTCTGCTCCATCGGGCTGTGGATCGAGCCCCACACAAGGTACGTCTGATGTCGGCATATGGTGGGGTGATGTTCAGCTGGCGAAGAACGTGGGCATCTATGTCCCGCGCTCCAACGATGGCATTAAATTGCTGGGGTTCCAGAGTGACAATCTGCCCTCTGATTTTTATTGTTTGGCTTCTGATGGCCGGGTTCCAATTTGCGTAGAACTCCCGGACCAAATGTAGGTTGCACTCCTTGGGCTCCTGAAATATAAAGCTGAGCCCAGCTGCCTAAATCCTTTGCACAATACGGGGGATCTCCTATGCTAGTGGTTCCCGTGCAATATGCTCCTCTGGGAAGTACTTGCTTTCCTTATGTTTAGCATACCACTTCTTTCCTTCCTCAGTTACCCACCTCGTTCCGTATTGGCGGCGTTGGCCGCGCGGAACAGCTGGTGCAGCTAGGACTGCGGTGCCCAATCTCATTCGCTTTCTCCCGGTGCCTGAAGTAGAAGCACCTTTACCCTTATCCTGCCTACTCGCCATTGTACCTGCCAACATCAATAAACAAGCACAATGTCAAGCTAAATGCATATTAGCTCCGGCTAAGGTCGGGTAAAACTAAGTTCACCCCACACTTAGTCCTTAGCTAGTTTTACGATGCTACGGCAAGGATTACTTTATTTACAATAAAACAAATAACTATACAATTTATTGCTTAGTGCGTTCACAAAAATTTCGACAGCATAACTTTTAGCGTACTACTCAGACTTCATACAACTAATCCCAATCCTACTATCGCTAGCAATTCAACCATCGCACTTACCAACGAAAACAACAAACAAAAACAACGACAAAAATTCTATATACATACGAATCCGTATAATCAAACCAATTTGAACGATTTTCGCACTTTCCCCAAAAATTCGAGAATTCGTCGTCTTTTACATTCAAACAATATTTACATGACTTATCTCACTTCACAACCACACCCTGGCATCTAATTCACCAATTTATCAAGTTACCCAATTCAATTTCAACAACCCAAGCCCTAGAATTCAATTTTACACTCAATTTCGAATAATTCATGTAATAGACAAGTTCAAACGCTAATTACAACATTTCGAACACTCATCAATCAACAAATAATTCAATTTCATGCTCAATTGCTACTTAGGAGGATATATCTCACCTCACATACTCAAATTCGAGTGGAATCGACAAAAATTTGAGAAAAACGAGGAAAACATACCTTTAAATTGAATACCCGAAGAAACTTGACGATTTCCTTGCCTAGTACCATGGCACGGTGGTTGGGGGAGGGAATTAGGGAGTTTGGTAGCGGAGAAGAGAAAAAATGAAGGAAAAGAGGGCAAAAATCGGGGTTAAAAAGAAGAAAAACACGCGGGTCACCCGGCAACCCGGTGTGACCCGACACCAAATATAAGGCAACGTGTCACGGAGGGTAAGGCGGAGCCCCTCCTCCGTGACACGGAGCCAACGCGTTGGCTCACTGGAAATTTTTTAAAAATCCGGATTTAAGTTCAACGTGTCACGGAGGGTAACGCGGTGCCCTCCCTCCGTGACACGGAGCCAACGCCCCAGTGCACTGTCTCTTTATTTTAATTATTTTTTCATACCTTGCCTTTTTCTTCCCGATTCCATGCATATTTTTCTCTGTTAGACCTGGAAATCACCTCACTAAACAAAATTGGTTAGATTAATAGATTTCCCTAACTAAAATGAAAAATATTAACTGAAAACGAAAAATTTATACCAAATCAAGAAAAGAAAAATAAAAATAAAAACTGTTTACACTTTACAAAAAGAAGAAAAACAAAATATTTTCCACGGGTTGCCTCCCGTGCAGCGCCTGGTTTACCGTCGCGGCTCGACGTACCAATTTTCACCACTTTTTCCTCCACCTTGAGGATATGAATCTCACCCCTAATTTCTTTTCTAATTTCCTCTTATGTTCTAGGGGTGGTGGTGAAAAATTGTAAGGACCAAGTAGTAGATGTTGCCTTTTGCACTTGTTAGCCCTCAAGTAAGCGAAGTCATTTTGGCTCTCTTAGTTAGCGAATTTCAAAATATACGGGGCTTGATCCTCCTCTAGACACTTCTCTATAAGCTTGGAAGACTCTATTTCTATGTTGTCCACCAAACTTAATGTCGAAAAATGCTTCGAGTGTGGTCCCATAAACCTCAATTATGAAACTGCATTATGCTTGACCTCCTTACTTGTATACTCCTTCTCAGCATCGACATCCATCTCTCCATTAATGTCCAATGGCGGATCCTCTATCTCTTCTTCCATGAATGGATTTTCCATAAGTGTGAGCCCATCACGGGGACACTCAAGAGATTCTAATTGTTGGGCTTCATCCAAGAATTCACCCTTGTCTTCCTCTTGAAGTTCCTCTCGAATATCGGCTAAAGTTGTTACCTGCAATTTATCACAAGCTTCAGCTTCAGCGATCATCTCCGTGAATTTGATGCTCATTCTTTCTAGAGCCTCTGCATTCTCTTCTTGCTGAATTCTCAATACTGCCATCGCCTCCTTCATTGCTTCTGATTGCTCCAAGAGTTGTTTCATCATGTCTTCTATTCGAACTTGGCATCCCAAGTCCTCATTTTCAGCATGCCTATATTCAGGAAAAACAATAGAAGGATCATAGTAGGGGCTTGGGGGATGGGAATATGCATTCGGACAGCCATCCCAATGGCCATCTTGACCACCACATATATTGCACGTGTCACAACGTTGCCACGAGTGGTGTCCTCCACAATTCAGACAAGATTCACTAAAATATGAGTATCCACCATTGAAACCATTTATATTCCACGATGTCATGTCAATAAGGGTATTCGAAAAAGAAAAAGTAAAATGCAAAAGAATTAAAACAAATACTAAGACTAAGTTGTCAGCACTAGAGAAAAATAAAAATACAGTAAATTACACTTAACACAATTTCACCAATTGCCTAGTCTCCCCGGCAACGGCGCCAAAAACATGTCCAGCTGGTTCGGTATAGGTAAAAACCGACATGCAAGTGCACGTGGTCAAACAAGTAATAAAGTGGCTAAGTAAGCCAAGTATCAATCCAAGGAGACTCTGGATAAGTAAAATTGCCTAAGTACACTATATTCTTATCTTACTTCTAATTATGCTAACAACAACGTAACCAACAGTTAAATAAGTTTTTGTTTATAAATTATATATACTAAAACTATTAACAATTATTTACTGTGAATTGAAACTATGGATATGAGCATGCCAAGGTTAAGAACAAGCAATGAATTTGACGATAATCACAATTTGGTTAATCTTTTCTTCATGTTGCTAGCCAAGAACATTAGCCTAGAAATTAAAACTCTCGTATTTAATTTCACTTTAGAATCATAAACCATTCGTCTACATTTCTGTGATCAAATGCAATTTATGACCTAGCACTACAATTCCGGTTCCTAAATTGACTAATACGGCTTTCAAGTATATTTCTATCAGGAAAGCACATCAAAACCCAATTTTCCCAAATCATGTTAAGAACAATACCCTATTAATTCACAACTTTCCAATTTCGTGCTCTCTCGAGTGAAATTGGACTTTTTAGATGTACATTAATGTCGGCCACACACTAATGCAGTAAGAACAAGAATTAATAGAACAACATAGAAGAAAAAGAAGAAAACCATATCATTAACAATCAAAATTCATCACCATTGTTCAAAACCTTAGTAAGGAAGAGAATTAGCCACTCATTTGTGGATTAATCATCCTAAAACAAGTGTAAATCATACATAAAATTGATTGAAAGAAGAAAGGAAGAGAAGAAATCCCTTAGCTTTTTCGTCACTCAACTGCTTCTAACCCACGTCCTTGCTCCACCAAGTCTGAATTAATTAAAATAAACCTAAGTGTGCTATTTATACTAGTGGGAATTTTTCCCGGAATAACAAGCAACATGTCACGGAGGCCAATGCGGAGCACTGCCTCCGTGACACGGCGTGGACGCGGACCCTTACTGGAATTCCAGGGTCCGGGAATATAGCCTCAACGTGGCACGGAGGTCAACGCGGAGGCTTATCTCCGTGCCACGGAGCTGTCGCGAGGCCTTACTGGAAATTGCCATTTAAAGTACCCTCCAGGCAGTGTACCTCCGCGATGGTAGCGTGGCACGGCTCCATCGCGGAGCCCCTTTACTTTGCGCATTCCAACGTCTTTTCCATGCTCGCATCCAAGTCCAACTCCGATATAATTCCAACATGCATTTTAGCCCTAAAAATCATATTTTCCTGCAAAACAATGCTAATCATGTTGGTTAGTATAAATTCACATTTTATTACCAATTACATGAAAATGTATACACATTGCATAACAAACAAGGCGAAAATGATACGTTTGAGTATCACTTGGGCATATAAATCTGCCCAAGATCATGACTCACCACCACTCCAGTTTTGACCTTACCAGGAGGAACAGATAGGTTGGTTGTCTATTGTGACACTTCTCGAGTCAGACTCAGTCGTGTTCTAATGCAGCGGGGCAAGGTGATAGCCTACGCCTCCAAACAGCTCAAAGTTCATGAGAAGAACTATCCAACTCGTGATTTAGAGTTGGGAGTGGTGGTATTTGCACTAAAAATATGGAGACATTACTTATATTGAGCTCACGTGGATGTGTTCATAGATCATAAGAGCCTTCAGTACGTATTGAGTCAGAAGGACCTAAATCTTCGATAGAGAAGGTGGCTAGAGCTATTAAAGGACTATGACATGAGCATACTGTATCATTCGGGCAAAGACAATGTAGTGGATGACACCCTAAGAAGACGGTCTACGGGGAGTATGGCTCACATTGAGGAAGGCGAAAAGGAGTTAGTGAAGGATGTTCACAGACTAGCCCTGTTAGGGGTGCAGTTGGTGGATTCAGCCGAAGGTGGTGTGGTAATGCAAAGTGGGTCTGATTCATCCTTGGTAGTCAAAGTTAAGTTCGGACAGGATGAAGATCCTATTCTTCTTAAACTTAAATAAACGGTGCTCGGGAAGGAGGTGGAAGCTTTCTCCAAAGGGGGAGATGGTGTGCTCCATTACCATGGCTGATTGTGTGTACCGGACGTCGGTGAGTTAAGACAGAAGATACTGTCTAAAGCACACAGTTCTAGATATTCCATCCACCCTAGTTCTACTAAAATTTACCATGATTTACGGGAGATCTACTGGTGGAACGACATGAAAAGAAATATTGCTAAATTTGTAGCCAAGTGCCCGTCTACCAGCAGGTTAAAGTGGAACAACAGAGACCAGGAGGTATGACTCAGGATATCAGCATACCCACATGGAAATGCAAAGAATAAACATGGACATCATTACGGGTCTACCCCGGACTCGTCGATAGCATGACTCAATCTAGGTAGTAGTAGAACAGATGACTAAGTCAGCACACTTCCTCCCAGTCACAACAACGGATTCAACTGAGGACTATGTCAGACATTACATCTGAGAGCTAGTTAGTCTTCATGGGGTGCCATTAGCTATCATTTTAGATAGAGGAACTTAGTTCACCTCACACTTCTAGAAGTCCTTTCAGAAGGGACTAGGCACTCAGGTCAAGCTCAGCACAGCTTTTCACCCACATATAGATGGGAAAACTGAGCATACTTTCAGACCTTAGAAGACATGTTGAGAGCATGCGTGATCGATATTAAAGGTAATTGGGATGACCATTTGCCTCTCATCGAGTTTGGATACAAAAACAGTTAACACTCCAGTATCCAGATGGCATGGCCACATTTGAGGAATTGTATGGTAGGAGGTGCAGATCTCCTATAGGGGGGTTCGAGGTTGGTGAAGCTACCTCGATAGGCCTAGACTCAGTTAACGAGGCAGTGCAGAAAGTTCAGCTCAATTGAGAAAGATTGAAAATAGCTCAGAACCGTCATAAATCTTATGCCGATGTACGGAGAAGAGAGTTGGAGTTTGCAGTTGATGACTAGGTTTACCTAAAAAATATTCCCATTAAAGGGGTGATGAGGTTTGGAAAGAATGGAAGGCTCAGTCCGAGATATATGGGACCTTATAGAATTTTTAGGCGTATTGGTAATGTAGCCTGTGAGCTAGAATTACCATCAGAATTAACAGTTGTGCACCCAGTATTTCATGTGTCACTATTGAAGAAGCGCATCAGGGATCCAACCTCAACTGTGCCATTAGACAATGTAGGGATAAACGATAGCCTCTCATATGAGGAGATACCAGTCTAGATCCTTGACCGTCAATTTCATAAGTTAAGGAACAAGGAAATAGCTTCAGTCAAGGTTTTATGGAGAAATCAACAGGTGGAGGGATCTACGTTGGAGGCCGAAGCAGGTATGATGGAAAAATACTCGCACTTGTTCTGTACCGACTCTGTTACAGCTTAAAATGTTATTTTTCCTTAGATACAGATTTAGTTGTTGGATTAAATTCATGTGTATAAGTTTCTTTTATGATTTTGGATGTATGTGCAAAAGGTGAATTCAGTTTAGTTTTGTATTTTGTAACGGAGGTTGTCGTTCTGTCAGTTTTGGAGTTAAATGAGCAGTATTTGATCCTTATGATTGTTATTCCCTACTTTCCTATGCATTTTCCAACATTCGAGAATGAATGTTTCCAAGGGGGAGATATTGTAATGCCCCGAAAACTCAAAGACTAGATTCGGGACTTAAATTAGAAAATTTGGGAATCTGCAGAAAATGCCTCAGAACGACTCACCTAACGAGTCGTTATGATACCGAATGACCCGTTAGATGCCTCATGGTCAGACCCGGGTCCAAGGTTAAGGAATTGGGCAATGTACTTTACGAAAGGTCCCCAAGATTCGTGGTCAGCCACCACGATTCGTGATCAGCTAAGGGAGAATTTCCTAAGGGTAAGTCAGTTTACCTAACGAATGGTGACCACGACTCGCGGCCACTAACAACGAGTCGTGAGGTCATCCGTTACCAGCCCAAGACAATGGATAGATAGTGTACTTTACGGGCAAAGTAACGACCCGTTAGGTCACCAATTAGGACCACCTGACAGTTTTTCCCTGTGATTTTCTAAGGATTGTTTAGTAATTTCTTACTCTTATTAACTTTAAACTACATCATTTTAGATGTAATTTTAGACCTATTAGTGGGAATGAATGGCCTCTCCCCTTATTCCCAACGTTCATTCTCAGAAAAGTCATCGAAGAGTCTCTCAAGAACTCTCAAGAAAGCTTAGGGTTTCCGTCCATTGCAGTGGTTTGAGTTTTCTTCTCCGGGGAAATTTTTAGTCAGGTATGTGGTAATTCAACAAGGGAATTTTTGACCGAAAAGTCTATTCAGTTTCATGTTCAGTTCATATGCCCCAGTTTCTTTCATGTATATGGATGTATGTATGATTCATGAATTTAGTTCAATCACGTTGTTTAAACCGGAGTTAGTCATTCCATCAGTTTTCAACTTATATGATCAATATTTTAGTATGATGATTGCGTTTCTCTACTTTCCTGTATGATTTTCAACATTCGAGGATGAATATTCCCAAGGAGAAGATATTATTATACCCCGGAAGCCCAAAGATCAGACCCAGGAATTAAAACAAAGAAAATAGAATTTTCTGCATCAGATCATAGAACGAGTCGTCCTGTGACCCATCATGTTGACCACGAGTCGTTAAGTGATTCATGGTGAGGACTTTGACTTGAGTTGGAAATTATGGTTTTGAGTCCCCACAAACATGACCACGAGTCATGGTTAGCACCCACGACTAGTTGATTTAGTCGTGGTCGAGGGCTAATGAAAGTTGAAGGTTGAGTTGCCAGTGTTCCCTTCGAATGGACACAATGAGTCATGGTTAGATGCCACGATCCATTAGGTTAGTTTTGGTCATCAGTTGATTAAAGACTTGAGTTTTTTGGGCAGTGGTGGTAACGAGTGGTAACCACTAGTTGTGGTCACCAATAATGGGTCGTTATGTCCCTCGTGGGGACCCCTCAAGGAAAAGTCGCAGTGGAATTCATGACAACAGTCGATGACTTGTTTCCTTGGTAATGACTCATCCAGTCCCTCGTGGGGACTGGCCAGTTATTTTCTACGAATTTAGTAAGGGCTTATCCGTAATCTCTATGATCTTAAGGCCTAAACTACATCGTTTTAAGTTATGAATAGTGAAGTTTAAGAGGGGTAAGATAATTCAAGGCTATTCTTATTCATGCATGCAAGAGTAAAGGTCTAGAGAGGTGATCAAGCTCAGTTTCCTTCAAGTTTTCATAAATTCATCCTTGGGCAATCAGAGATGTTGTAGAATCAGTTCTTCCCAAGAATGTAAGGCTATGAATGGGTGAAATTTTTCACGCCCATGTCCAATCCCTCTCTAATTCATGAAAATCTATGTATTGATCCTATGAGGTTTTAATCAAATGCATGAATTTCCTAAATTTCCACCATGGGTATGATCTAAGCATGTTTCTATTATTGAATCATGATTCATAGGCAAGTTTTACATTATTTTCAATTATAATCATGTTTTCAAGTTTTATAAATTAAAATGTCCATCCATGAGAAGTTCATGAAAGTTGAGATTTACAATGAATGTTCAAGTATGATGAGATATTATTGATGAAAAGCATGTTTTTAACTTACCCATGTCTATGATTATGTTTTCAAGTGAATTAAGTATTTTTCAAGCATGTTTAAGTATTGAGAAAGCCCATATCTGTAAGTATGATTTATGATTTCAAGTTAATTAGCTTACCACATGGTTTTGGAGTTCGGACACGCAATTATGTTCAGCTTGTGGTATGGTTTGAGCCAAGGCTCCTCATGTATGATTTCAGATTTTATATGTACATGATTATTCAGCTTTGTCACTACATGATGGTCAGCTTCATTGAAAAACAATAGAGAGTATATGCATATTCTTGGGAGTAGTGTCTTGCACTGAGTAGGCTAAGGATCAGTCAACCCTATGCCTCAGAACTACGCGCCAGTAGGTATGATAAGACTTTTCTGGGACCTCCTGTGTGAGCTTTCCCTTGCTGTAAGGGGCCTTAAGCTTGATATCGATATCATGGTAGCGTCTTTAGTCCTGGCAAGGCTTTAGACGGCTCTGTCTACTTGAATGTGATAGTCGGGACCACATATGCTCTATCGTGATAATGTTGGTTATATGAAGAGTCTCCCATTGTTCCTCATAATTTCAGTTATGCATGTTTACCATTCATGATGTATATGTACATATATGTTCTAAAGAAGGTTTGATCCAATGTTCAGTTTTACTTATGATTATCAGATTTCAACTTTGGGTCATTCGGTTCAGTTATGATGTTAAGTTATGATCGGATCATGATTTCAAAAAAATCATGCAATCCCTACTCTCAGATTCTTATCTTGATCATGTTTCATATTATGCATTTTTTAAATGATTTTTCATATTTAAGCAGTTTTACTTAACTAGCTACTCGGTACATTCCATGTATTGACCGAATACTCTATGTTGTATCATTTTATGATACAGGCTCCGATCTTCAGGCCCAGCCCCGTCACTAGCCAACTTCCAAAGTTAGCATCCAGTCTCTATTGGTGAGTCCTCATCTGTCGAGGGCCCACTTCCATTCAGTTATGTTTACGTATTTTTCAATTTCATATTTAGAGAGTTAGTTGGGTTCTTGTCCCATCAACACATCAGAATTAGAGGTTTTTCAGACAATAGATTGTATTTAGCTTCAGTCTCATGTTATATATTTAGTTTGCTATGTTATGTTTAGACTTCCGTTATGTTTATTATGTTAAGTCTTTCGCTTTATTGATTGAGTTAGATGTATGGTCTTGCCATCGATTGACTTGGAGTCTCTCGAGGCTCCTTTTCCCATATCTGGATCTGGGCCTATGTTCGGGTCGTGACAGACTAACTCTTAGATGTATAGTCTAGCATAATCCACTGTTGAATTTGTAGTGTTAACTGGTAAGAAATGTGCTGACTTAGTCATCTCGTCTATAACCATCCATATTAAGTCATGTTGTTGGCGAGTACGAGGTAGACATGTAATGAAGTCTATGTTGACTTCTTCCCCACTTCTAGGTAGGAATGCTAATATCCTGAGTCATACCCCCTAGGTCTCTGATGTTCAACCTTGACTTGCTGGCAATTTTGACACTTAGGCACAAATTCTACAATGTCCTTCTTTATGTCATTCCATCAGTAGACGTCCCGTAGATCAGAGTACATCTTGGTGGTACCTGGGTTAGTAGATTATCTAATGTTGTGAGCTTTCATTAGTATCTGTTACCTCATATCGTCTATATCTGGAACACACAACCTACCCTAGTGATGGAGCACACCATCCCCCTCTTTGGAGATTGATTCCACCTTTTTCCTTAGGATTGCTTCCTTTAACTTGAGCAAAATTGGATTTTCATCCTGCTTTGACTTAACCTCTACTACCAGGGAGGATTCTGACCTACTTTGGACTACAACTCCACCTTCTGCTGAGTCAACCAACTGGTCCCCTAACCTAGTCAATATGTGAACATCTCTAACTAGCTCTTTCTTATCATCCTCAATGTGAGCAACATTGCCCATAGACATTCTGTTGAGAGCATCAGCTACTATGTTTGCCTTACCCAGGTGATACAAGATTCTTATGTCATAGTCTTTCAACAACTCTAACCACCTTCACTGACACAGATTCAGGTCCTTTTGACTGAACACACACTGAAGGCTCTTGTGATCAGTAAAAACATCCATATGAACCCCATAGAGATAGTGTCTCCAAATCATCAAAACAAGCACTACCACTGCCAGTTCAAGATCATGAGTTGAATAGTTCTTCTCATGAACCTTGAGCTGTCTGGAAGTGTAACCTATGACTTTTCCATGCTGCATAAGAACAAAACTAAGGCAAAATCTGGAGGCATCATAGTAGATCACAAACCCGTCTGAACCTTCTAGTAGAGTCAAAACTGGTATTGTAGTGAGTCGAGTCTTTAATTCTTGAAAGCTCTTGTCACATACATTAGATCTCTGAAATTTCATCTTCTTTTGAGTTATTTTGGTCAATGGGGAGGCAATGGAGGAGAACCCTTTAACGAACTGTTTGTAATAACCATCTAGACCCAATAAACTCCTAATGATTGATGGAGAAGTGGGTCTTGGCCAGTCCTTGACGGCTGCTATCTTTTGAGGATCCATCTGAATACCTTTATTAGAGACCACAGAGCCGAGGAAAGCAACTTATTTCTGCTAGAATTCACACTTGCTAAATTTGGTGAACAATTGGCGGTCCCTAAGAGTCTGCAACACTATACTCAGATGGTTTTCATGATCCTTCTCCATTCTGGAGTTAACATGAATATCATCTATAAAGACAATGACGAACATGTCCAGGTACGAATTGAATACCCTTTTCATCATATCCATAAAATCTGCAGGAGCATTGGTTAGTCCAAAAGACATAACTACAAATTCGTAGTGACCATATCATGTTTTGAAGGTTGTTTTTGGAATGTCACATTATTTGACCCTGAGCTGGTGGTATCCTAATCTGAGATCTATCATGGAAAAACGACTAGCTCCTTGAAGTTGGTCAAACAAGTTTTTAATCCTTGGTAAAGGATATCTATTTTCACTATAACCTTGTTCAGATGGTAGTAGTTGATGCACATTCTGAGTGTACCGTCTTTCTTTCGCACAAATAGGACTGAGGCACCCCATGAAAAGATACTGGGTCTGATGAAGCCCTTATCTGGAAGGTCTTTCAGTTGTTCCTTTAACTCTTTAAGATCAGTTGGATCCATTCTATAAGGAGGAATAGAGATGGGCTGGGTATCTGGAAGGTCTATGCTGAAGTCCATTTCCCGCTCGGGAGGTACTCCGAGGAGATCGTCGAGAAACACATCAGGAAACTCATTTATAACTAGAACTATCTGAAGTGTTGGGATCTCGTTATTAGTGTCCTTGACCCTAACCAAGTGATTGATGTACCCCTTAGATATCATCTTTCTAGCCTTAAGGTATGAAATGAACCGACCCTTATGCATTGAAGTGCTACCCTTCCACTCTAGGATTTGTTCATTAGGAAACTAAAATCTAACGACTCTAGTTCTGTAGTCAACTGAGGCATAGCGATAATGTATCCAATCCATCCCATGAATAAGTCTAAGTCGACCATATCTAACACTATTAGATCAACTGAGCTAACTTTATACAACACTATGACCGGACAATCTCTATACACCCGGTTTGCTCTAACTGACTCACTGATCGGAGTAGAGACTGAAAATGGCTCTACAAGGATTTCTGGACTAATATCAAACTGGATAGCGATGTAGGGAGTCATGAAGGAAAGTGTGGCCCCTAGATCTAGTAAAGCATCTACATCTATCTTTTAAGAGAAGTAATATACTAGTCACTACGTTAGGTGAGTTCTCCTGGTCCTAACAGGAGGATAAAGCATAGAAGCGGTTTTGGTGTTGACTACCACCTGTACCTCGGATAGTACCCTGCTAAGCTGGATAACCTGGTGGAGCTACTGTGTGGTGGACTGGGCCTTCCCTAGTCCTGCTGACGGGCAATCTCTCAATTTGTGGCCCAGCTGGTCATAACCAAAACAACCATCCTTGCCCAGATGGCACTCCCACAGATGGTTCTTGCCACATTTAGGACAGGCTGGAAAAGTGCGGCTGCTGGATACCTGACTCTGAGACTAGGAGCCTGGTGCTCCACCCCTTCGATCCTTGCAGGGCCTGGAAGAAGAAGAATTGGCTGAAGAGGGTGCTAGAGGTCTCTGTTGCTACTAGGGGTGACTTCCACTACCTGACCTCTACTGGGAATACTCAAACTGACCCATCCTCACTCGCTTACTCTCCCTTTATATCTCCTTTAGTTTATCCGGCTCTATTTGTTGTGCATGGATGATGAGACTGGAGATCTTTATGTCTAATGAGCATAGCAATTCCGCACTCCTTAACCACCAAGTCAGAGATTCTATTCACAAACTTGAGCATGTGAGCCTTCATCTCGGCAACCATTTTTGGAGCACACCTCGATAGTTGAGTGAATTTTAGTTCGTGTTCCTATATTGTCATGTCATTTAGCCTCAAGTTCATAAACTCAATAGCCTTAGCTTCACTTAATTCTTGGGGAAAGAACCTGTCCAAGAATTCAGTCACAAACTCGTATCATTCCATCGGACTTGCACCATTCCGCCTTCCCTCCTTCCACTGCTTGTACCAAATCTAAGTCACTCCCTTTAACTGATAAGCAGCCAGATCAGCACTTACTATAGAAGTAACACCCATGATTTGGGTGATCTTTAGCACCTCATCAATGAACTCTTGCGGGTTCGAATCACTCTTAGACCCGTGAAATACTGGGGGATTCATCTGAGTAAAATGTCGTACTCTAGCAGCAGTTGTAGACCCATTAGTATTTACTGGAACCACAACCTACTGATCAACCTGGTTGGTCATTGCCCGTGCCAGCATCTGAATAGCAGCCTGAAACTCTGCATGCGACACTTGATCATCTTGCAGGGTCGCTGGAGCGGGTAGGGCTGGCTGGTTAGCATTTTCGGTCCTCCTTTTGTTTTCTCTTTTAAGAGGCATCATTAGTTGAAAAGGATAGAGCATGAGTTAGGAGGACACTTACGGGACTAACACTCTACGAATGATAAGAATCATGAAGAAAGGGAATTTTTCTAAAAACACCTTGTAGCCTCCCCCTCATAAGTGTGGCGCGTTTCATACCCATAAAAAGGACTCTACTTGACGCAACTTTTAAACATCCTAGGATACTCTAAACCTAATGTTGTGATACCAAGTTTGTAATGATTTCAGTTTAAACCCTATACGCGACATGGTACTTAGGATCACAAGTGACCCCAAGCAAATCCATGGGAAAGCATAATCTATTAAAACTGTTCTGCTAAAAAAAACATCAAGCAAAAGCTGACTAAAGAAATAAACATATACTGAATAATATAAAGGGTTTGAATAAACAGTGAAACTCTAGTTGAATCTATAAATATTGTCTAAAAGCCTTCTATCAATAAGTGATGAGTTGATAGGATAGACCTCTAGCTAACTCTAATGTCTTATACTAAACAAAGAAATACAACTAAAAATGGAACTCCGACCCTCGACAGATGAGAACTTACCACTGAAGTTGTTGGGGAATCACTGAGAGAGAGATCTAGCTAGGGTGTGGAGGTTGGGTACCTGAGCCTATATCATAAAATGATAAAGCAAAAGAAGTATGCGGTCAGTACTTTGAATGTACTAAGTTTGTGAGATGTAACTAAACACGCATATACTAAATACTGGTAATGCTGCAAAAATAAACTAAAATTTGAAGATATGGACTAGACAGAGAATCATGATTGTACTAGACTGAACTACACTGTGGGAGAGCCTATAACAGACATATAACCACATGAGCTAGACATGGAGTTCGATGTATAAACCCCATAAAAGAGAGCCCAATGTACCTTGCCAAGGTATAATGGTTGAGTTGTGTCATCAGTGTTCGGGGCCCATTCGGGCTAATAATAGGTGTCACGTAGTTCTAGAAACTTGGGTGCGCTGAACCTCAGCCCGCTCGGTGCTAAGTACTACTCCCACTGAAAACCTACTTATGTCTAACGGGATGATAACTCGAAATTGATGTCTTAAGACTAAGTCAGAACTACTTATCTAAAGCATTTTGAGAGTCACAGGACCTAAAGAAACTGTGTTCCAAGATTTTTCAGAGTTGCTTTGTCTGAAAGTTTCATGACAGTCTAAAGAATGACAATCATGCTGATAAAGTGATCTTTGAATTTAACAAAAGACTGATAAAGAGTCAAACTAGTCAGCAGACATTTCTGGGGAATACTAAATGTATTCAAAATCTAGAAATGCTAACTTTAAAATGAACATACATGATGAGGATTATGCTCAATTAATATTCCATGGAAAATATAGCATTTTAGATCAGCTATTAAATCATTCTGGAATCAACCCAAGAGTCATTCTAATATAGAGAATATGGATACATTTTACAATTTTAAAATAACTTCATAGGTATAACATCATCCTAGGCATGGAAACTTAAAAACATTGAGAGGATAAGGAATTTTCAACAACTAGAGAGTAATCCTAGGTCATGATTTCTAGAATTGTAATGCTAGGGTTACTGAAGATCTCGGGACACAAGGGTGAAAGGAAGCCCTTAGTGAAGTCCCACATACCTGAAAAAGAATTCCCAGAGAAAACACTTGAGATTCTGAGAAGAAATTGAAACTCTTGCTCTTGCCTTGAACTGTCTGACTAAGTTCTTACAAAGAAGTCCTGAGAGTGTGAGGGAGGAATGTCAACTAACTCCCTTTAACATCTGGACATTAACTCCAAGATGACATATTTTAGGATTTAAAATAGCAAAAAATTACAAAAATACCCCTAGAAGAATGTCTAAAAAACTACCTTTAACGACTCGATTGGCCACACAACGAGTCGTTTGTGGTGAGCATGACTTGTTGGGACCAGTCATTGGTCTGGGAGCTGAAATTTTCCCTTCTTCAGAATTTTCATGACAGATGACACTACAACTCATTGGTTGGTAGAACGAGTCATCATTTCTTCTCATTGCCACTGGAGGGAAATTCTAAATTTTTTATCTCAACTTGATACCTCCACTTAATGAGTCACCTAACGATTCGTTAGGTGACATGATGACTCATTACCCTGACACATCAGCACTACGTGAATTTTCCATCCTTCCTCCCTTCCAAAACAATGACTCACTTGATGAGTCATGAAGTGGCACCACGACTCGTCCCCCAACTCGTCAAGTCCCCAAGAAATCCCAACCTTTACTAACTGATGCTCACACAACAGGTCACTTAATGACCCATCGGGTCATATTGTGACCAGGTGCAAATATTTCCTTCTTTCTCCATTTCAGTTCTCGAGTTTATCTTAGAGACTTATGGGATGTTACACAAATGGAGAAAATACTACATCATTTTTTAAACTAATTTTTAGAATTATATTTAACAGTTGTTTTAATTCAATGTTGACTTCCTAAGACTTTGTGTGTGGCAGACTTCTAGGACTTCATGTCCTGGATGCGACACGGGACTAGAACCACGAATGGCTCCAAGCTAACCAATGGCATAACATATTTCTGTCATAATATAACTTATAAATAAAACTAAGTGGAAGCTAACTAAAATGTTAAGACATTCATTATGGAGAACAAGATAATCTGATAATTTAACACTGAGTCTGAAAGTTGAACATACTAACTCTATGTCTGAAAGCCTCTACTAATTGATGACGCTGCTGGAACAAGTCCCCAGCTAACTCCAAAATCATAAAACTAAAACAAGATAAAGCATTGAATAAAATAAAAAAATTATAATCCTCAAAAGATGAGGACTCACCACTTCTAGCTAATCAAGTTTGAACGTGTCTAATTGCAAGGATGAGTCTGAATACCTGAATATATATAATGAAATGATATAACACAAAGAGTATGCGGCTAGTACTTTGAATGTACTGAGTATATGGGATATGCATATGAAGTTTAAAACATGCTAGTAATCTGAGAAAGTATGTACTAAGTACATAACTGCATAAGCTAATATATAGCACAATGACCCTATCTAAGTTGCATAAATACTGATATGACATGCTAATCTAAAAATAGTTATGAAAATGCGAGTAAAACTAATTTTAAGGGTCATGTGCATGCACTGAAAATTGAAGTTGTAACTGTAACTGTGATGTTGGGCATATTTCTATGACCATTTTCCTTGTTTTTGCCCATCTTTTACCTTGTTTGAGTTCATAATCCTTATGAAATGCATGAATTCATCTGTTTGTGTGTTTTGTATTCTAACAAATATTTTGAGGTGTTTTGAGCAGGAAACCGGAGGAAAAGGACCCAAAATGAACCAAAGTTGAAGAATGGAGAAGATGAGAAGAATGTTTGGGGGCTATAGTGGGCGCCCCGTGCCAGCTCCTTAGCTCCTTGACAAAATTTCATCAATTCTGGTGCTACGGCTGGTGCCCTACGCCAGCTACTTAACTTCAGAAGATGATTATTTCAACATCTTAGTGAGATGGTGGGCGTGGAGCCCCAGAGCTTCCTAGACTTAGAGAAAATCACCAAAATTCTGGTGAAATGGAGGAGGCCTCACACCAGAAGGGTCCAAAAGTGAAAGAATTTGACTAACATTTTGGTGAGATAGTGAGAGTGGCTCGCTAGATGTGCTGGAAGTATAGAAAAAATTGCTAAATCCCTGGTGAGATGATGGGGGCGGCATACCAGGTCTATGTTAGAGTTGAAATTGCTGGAAATTTAACTAAGACTATGGTGAGATGGTGGGGGCAGAGCGCCAAACCTATTCCGTGCCATAATTGCTGATTTTAAAGCCAAGTGTCAGAGGGCGAAAGCATCATTTCAAGGCTCAACTATAAATATACCCTTTAGGGCATTTGTTACGTGGGCTTTTGATATATTTTTCTATCTTTTGTTCATTTTAACATTACGTAGTACATCTTTATAGGCTTGTAAGTTTTTTGGAAGGAATACCAAGTCTGCACTATGTTTCTTTTGTTCTTTACTCTTTACTCTATATTATGATGAATATGTATTTGTTTTTTCACTTTTCTATGAGTGGGTAAACTCATACTCTAAGGTTTTGGCCATGGTACATGGTTGTTGTTGGATAGACTAATTTAATCTAGATTCTAGTTTTCATTGCAGTTGTTTATATTTACTAGTTTTAATTTCTTATTTATGAGATTGATCACCTTATAAGTAACCTGTTGGCTTTCGATTGAACTTGGGAATGGGAATCGAGAGGGTTAAGGTAAATATAGAATGAAAATTCAATGACCCTCGAACCCATTAATGAGAGGATAGAAGTTGTTGTGAGGATAGGGATGTACACTTCAACCCTATTAGTTGAATACAAGTAGGTATAACTGTCGTTTCATTCTTCTCCTATGACCATAGGGATATAGGCATTAGGGTTCATGAAATAGTTCTTGGATGCTAGAGATAGTAGCAAGAAATGGGATAGTAACTTACAACTAGCAACTTTAGGAAGAATCATTCTAGTGTAATCACGTCTTGAAAACTCAACCTAAAACCAACCATGTTCCATTTCCCTAGATTTTCATCATCATCGAAGTAAAACCAAGCTTGCAACCATTTTAGTTATTTTTATATTTAAAGTTTTAGTAGTTAATTTCCCAAACCAATCCCTATTTAACTGTTTTGTTAGAATAGTAAAAATAAAGTAATAATTTATAAAGATTGAGCTTACAAATCTCTATGGGTATGATAATCGGGGCTTCTAGTCCTATATTACTTGACGATCATCTGTGCTTCCGTGCACTTGGGTGATATCAAACTGAAACTAAAACTATATTGTGGGAGAACCAATTAACCGAAAAACTCCAATGCGAACCTCACGGAACTCGACCTGTAACCCTAGTTGGGAAGGTGTTCATACCTTGCCAAGGGTAAGAACCATGACTGGCGTGATATTACTCAAAAGTTTAGGGAGACACTCTCAACTAATGAGGACCCCTGCATGATGCCATTGAGGTGAGGGAAACACTCTCAACTAGAGAGGATACCATATTCCTTAGGAAAAGGGAGATATTATCTACTAAGAAGGATTTATTATCCTACGGTGTAACGTAGTTCTGAGACCTGGGTGAGCTAGAACCCCAGCCTATTCAGTGCTAAGTGCTACTCCCATATGAACATAGATACTAATAATTTGAAACTAATGATCTAAGACTAGTCAGAACTACTTTATCTAAAAGTGTCCCAAGAGTCTAAAGAACCATGAACATACTGATACCGATGGCCCAAAATTGATATAGTCAAAACTACTTTATCTAAAAGTGTCCTGAGAATCTAAAGAACTATAAACATACTGATCATACTGAAATCATGAGAAGATCATAGGTTTAAATCATATTGTAAATCATGTCTACTGAGATCATGGTAGAATCATAAATCCAAAAAAGACCATAGTTTTTCAAAAACAATGCTAAATCGTGGTATAATCTTAGAATTCATGTTGGTACCAAATCAAAGGTATATATCATATAATTGAGAGTGAAACCATGATCATATGCTATTCATCACAAAAACCATGAAAAATATGGAAAACGTGTGAGAAATCATACATAGAATGGAAACCTTAAGACATGATTTTTCGAGAATTGAATTTACTAAGGTTTCTAAAAATAATTGGGACAAAAGGGTGAAAGAGAACCCTTGTTGAATTCCAATATATTTGTCTTGGATAATCCCCTACTTGCACTTGAAGCTTCAAGCTACTGGAGAGTAACCCTACGTGTTTCTTAAGCCTTGAGAAAAGAAGAAGAGAAGAACTATATGGTGATTGAGAGAAGAATAATGGAGTAGACTAGTAAAATCCCTCTAATATGCCCCTTAGTAAACCCAAAATGACCTCACTTAGGAGTTAATATGATAGGAGGTTACAATAAAAACCCTTAGAAAATTACACCTAAAAACTGCTTGCCAGTCGTCATAGGGTCATTCCACAACTAGTGGTGACATACCATGGATCATAGCATGAATTTGTGGCTTCTAGGTGACTTAATAGCTTACATAAACTCTTACCACAGACCATCAGTATGAAATGTACCTTGGTACCATGAGTTGTACCATGACTCGTCGTGTCTGGGCCCGCCCTTTTGTCACTTAAACATGACAGTGCTTCACTAAACTAATCATAACGTTTTAGTTTGAAGTTGGATTAATGCAAGGTTAGATGCATTGAAAGGAAGACTCAAAGGTATTCTACTTTATATACTTCATCAAGCAAAAACACTTTTCTAAAATTGGAGTTAAATTCATTTAAAGTTGACCTTTGTAAGAATTTATATGAAGACTCAATTGGTAGAAAAGCTCTCAACTCAACTTTATTCTAGAGGATCCTTATGACCTTAATTTGTATCCAGCTTACTTCTCACAATTAAGAATTTATCTTAACATCTTGTTTCAATAAAATTCGTCGAGTGACCCTGTCGATCCCCATACCTAGAATGATTTCAAACTTAGCCCAAAAGCCCAAGGCATTACAATATCTCAACTCAGGTCTGAAACGATGATTAGTACCATCATATTATGACCATACTAAGTATTGTAGATATTTATCCTTCCATAAAAATTCTCTAATCCCCTTTCCTATGACCCTTCAGTATGACCGTGCAATCCTAGTATGAGCCGTGGGATCCTGTCGTGGTTTCTTGGCCATTTTTGTTGATTTCTCTAGACTAATGCTACGAGTCTTGGTATGACTCGTACCTTTATGTCATGATGCATACTAGTACAAGTCGTACTGAGACTCGTATTGAGGGAAATTTTATGTTTCTCTACAGGTTCAACACCAAATCTAGGATCTAGTCTTAGGGACTTTTGGGGTGTTACAATTGGAGGCCCAAATTAATGTCCCAGAGGAGATGGAATGGGGTCCAAGTCATCCCCAAAATGGAGAAAATACTATAGCTTTTTTTAATTAGTTTCTAAAATTATATTTAGGAGTTGTTTTATTCAATGTTGACATTCTGGGAATTTGTGTGTGGGAGCCTTCTATGCCTTTTAATAGTTGTTTTATCCTATGTTGACTTTATAGGATGATGTGTGTGGTAGTCTTCTAGGCCTTAGGAGTATCATTGTTATTTACGTTATTTTTCACCAACCACTTCTTCACTATATAAAAGGGTCTTTGTTTATTCATGAAGATCAGATTTTGAATATTAATATATTTGAGAGTTCTTTTGAACCTTTATGGTAGATTATTTTTGAATTTATCTTTAAACCTAACTAGTTCATAGTTTTTAATAGTAGGATAATTTCTTTATTTGATATCTTTAGTTTCTTCTTTGTATTTGATGAGTTGGTAATTTATCAACTCAATTGCTCTTAAGCATTACTTATTGCTTTATTATTACACAATATAGAAAGGTTTTATGTCTTTTCTCTTTTTTGTGTAGCACATTTGATTGAAACTAAGAAAATGAAGGAATTGATCTAAAAGCAATCAACTGGAAGACAAACAGAGACATGTGTTCCACACAATTGCATCAACGTTTAGTAGGTGCCACGCAGAAGAATCTGGAGATTTGCATAATCAGACCTGCAGGCTGTAGATTGACATCTGAGAACCACATATACCACCATAAATGGCATGAAAAGAGCACTGCTTGGGCCTAAAAGGGGATCTATGTGTTGCATAATGGCACCTGCCAAACACAGGTGCCACGCAAGTGACCCGCATCATTATTGAATGGAAAAATCATCCCGAAAGACACAAGTGCACTTGAGAAGCTTCCAAGGGGATTTTTGAATAGCGGTGCATAGAATATATGATGACTTTTACCCCAATTATACATATCATGATATCACACTAGAGAGAATATTGTAAGTGATAGACCTTCAGCATCCCCCTCATTGCGGTTAAGGTAACAACTTTGGGCATGGCTAGCTCCCATAGTACATTCTAATTTCTTCTTCACTTTCATTGGGAGAAAAAATCCATTTTTGCAGACCTTGAGATGAGAATTAAATTCTACTTTCTGATGATGAATGAAATTGAGCAATTTTTCCTTGGTATAATTTCTCTTTCTAAATTATGAGTCGCTAAATTCCTTCTAGAAGTGTGTGTGGATGATAGGTGTTTATATCCAAGTGGGTTTTTGATAAGATGGTAATTTACCAACTCATTAGACTCTAAAACATGAGTTTTTGTCTAGTTCCCAAGTTGATTATGTGGATTTTATGCCTGTTTTGCTTTTGTTGTGTGAAGATGCCTAAGTTTGAAGAAAAGAGAAAAAACGGATTAGAAAGGAGGAAATGAGCATAAGCGGCGAATCATAGGTATTAACCAGCGAAACACCGGTCAAAAGCTGAAGGTCACTGCCACAAGGGATGAATGCTATCGGTGGTTCACGAGTCACCAGTGGCGAGACGCCAGTGCAGTCGCCGAATGACACTCAAAAAAATTCTAGAATTAGCATTGAAGGTCTGGCAGTTCATGGATTAGCATCGGCGAAAGGCCGGGTGAACCACCGAAGTTCATTGGAAATGAATGCAGAAGAAAAGCAAGTATCGGCGGTTCACGGATTTCATCGGCGAATCGCCGGTGTCTCGCCGATTTCAGCATGATGCTTTTAAGGGTATAATTGTCCATGGCTGAAAAAGGAAGGAAAAGTACCCTACTTTTTAGGGTATAAATAGAAAGAGACGTACTCTGAAAAAGGAGAAGAGAAGAGAGAGGAATAAGATAGAGAGTTAGAGAGAAAAGCCAATTACACATCACATCATTATTTCCTCTTTTAACTGAAGACAATCTCTTAGCTGAGAAAGGGATTTTGATTAGAATTTGTAGAAGATACTCTGCTCTATTTTCTTCTTGGATATTATTAAGTTTCAGTTGTAGTGAAGGATAACTGTGTTTTTGATTTATCTACTCTTCTTATTAAATTCATTCATGCTATTAATGATTGTGTTATTGAATTTGTTAACTATGAGTAGCTAAAATCATTAACTAGAGGTGTGTGATGATGAATACTTAATTGGATTGGGTATTTCTAGAGTTAACTTCATGATGTTCAATTAAGTGAAAATCTATTGAATTCCTTTCAATCTATTAATAAAGATCCATTGATGATAATATGGGTCTATCTATACTTAACTGATTGTTGCTCAGGAGAGAATAAGTAAGTATTGGAAGGGAATCTAGTAGTGGGTATGGATAAGAGGTTGTAAAATTAAGCTAGTAATAGCTGAAATTACTTTCTCCTTCCTAATTAGCAGCTAATAGCTAGGAATAGTGAAGTTGCTGATGCAAATCAATTCGGGTGCGCTAAATCGCAACTAGAGTTTGAGAAAATTCTAGCTAGGGGTAGTCAATAGGCTGGGAAGTTGAGGCTACCTATTTCTTGAGATTATTTATACTTATTGAACTTATGAAGATAACCTGGCCCATCTCGATCTAATTAGTATTTCATCTACACCATGATCACGGGCAAAAATAGCATGCCCGAGATACGCTTTATGACTTAAATTAGTCTTGTTTATCTAAGTTATTGTATACATTTTCATGTAATTTTATATGAAGTGAAGATATGTGCTAACCAACATCATTATCCTTTGTTTTGTAGGTTTTGATGACTTTTGAGTAACTTATCCATGAGTTGGTGAAGTAGAGGCTTGGAAACGGAATTAACACGCGAACGTCGGCAAAGAGGAGGCACAAAACAGCCCACCTGCGCGTCGGCAACGTGCCACGGCAGGCAGGCTGATCACAACAACCCACCTGCACGTTGGCAACGTGCCACAACAGGTTGGACGCGCGACCAAGAGGTGCCAACGCGCTGCCCAAGCAGCGTGACACGCTGCCAACGCGGCAGGGTACTGCCGGGGCCAAGTTCGGGTGATTTCCAGAGACCTTCCGCATCCGTAGCGTGTCATGGAGGCAGTGCTCCGCGATGCACTCCGTGACACGTTGCTCGTTATTCCGGGAAAAATTCCCAGCAGTATAAATAGAACACTTAGGTTCATTTTTCAATATTCTGACTAGGTGGAGCAAGGACGTGGGTTACAGGCAGTTGAGGGACGAAAATATCAGGGTTTTTTCTCTCTTTCTTTCTTCTTTAATTCAATTGCTTGTATGATTAACACTCATTTTAAGATGTTTAATCCACAAATGAGTGACTAATTCCTCTCCTTGCTGAGGTTATGAACAATTGTGATGAAATTTGATCATTGATTCTTTGGTTTTTCATCTTTTCTTCCATGTTGTTCTATTAATTCTTGTTCTTACTGCATTAATGTGTGGCCTACGTTAATGTAAATCTAAAAAGTCTGGTTTCACTCGAGAGAGCAAGAAATTGGAAAGTTGTGAATTAATAGGATATGTTCTTTACTTGGTTTGGGAAAATTGAGTCTTGATTCGCTTTCAGGATCGAAATATACCTGAAAGTCGTATTAGTCAATTTAGGAACCGGAATTGTATAGCTAGAACATGGATTGCATTTGATCACATAAATGTAGACGGATGGTTCATGATTCTTAAGTGAGGTTAAATACGAGAGTTTTAATCTCTTAGCAAATGTTCTTGGCTAGCAACTGGAGGAAAAGATTAACCAACTTATGATGACAATTAATTTCATTACATGTTCGTTTAACCTCATCATGCTCTCATTCATAGTTCAGATTCAAAGTAGATAATTGTTTTTAGCTTTAGTATAAAAAATTATAAAACAAACTATCAAACTTTTGGTTATACTATTGTCTGCATTTTTAGAGGTAAAATATAGTACACTTGAGCAAATTGCACTTCATCCAAGTCTCTGTGGGATCGATACTTGACTTACTAAAGCCACTTACTACTTATTCAACCAAGTGCACTTGCGTGTCGTTTTAAATACCCACAATCACGCGAACAAGTTTTTGGCGCTGTTGCCAGGGACTTAGCAATTGGTGAATTTGTTTTAAGTGTTAATTTACTGTATTTTTGTTTTCTAAGTGCTGACAACTTAGTCTTAGTGTTTGTTTTAATTCTTTTTCATTTTATTTTTTTATTTTTCGGATACCCTTATTGACATGACATCGTGGAATATAAATGGTTTAAATGGTGGATACTTATATTTTAGCAAATCTTGTCTGAATTGCGGAGGACACCACTCGTGGCAACACTGTAACACGTGCAATACATGTGGTGGTCAAGATGGCCATTAGGATGGCTGTCAGAATGCATATTCCCCTCCCCCAAGCCCCTACTATGATCCTTCTGTTGTTTTTGCTGAAAATAGGCATGATGAAAATGAGGACTTGGGACGCTAAGCTCAAATAGAAGACATGCTGAAACAACTCCTGGAGCAATCAGAAGCAATGAAGGAGGCGATGGCAATATTGAGAATTCAGCAAGAAGAGAATGCAGAGGCTCTAGAAAGGATGAGCGTCAAATTCACGGAGATGATTGCTGAGGCTGAAGCTTGTGATAAATTGCAAGTGACAGTTTTAGCCGATATTTAAGAGGAACTATAAGAGGAAGACAAGGGTGAATTTTTGGATGAAACCCAACAATTACAATCTCTTGAGTGTCCCTGTGATGGGCTCACACTTATGGAAAATCCATTCATGGAAGAAGAGATTGAGTATCCCCCAGTTGACATTAATGGAGAGATAGATGTCGATGCTGAGAAGGTGTATAAAAGTAAGGAGGTCAAGCACAATGCATTTTCAGAGTTGAGGTTTGTTGGACAACACTCGAAGCATTTTTCGACATTATGTTTGGTTGAAAACATAGAAATAGAGTCTTCCAAGCTTATACAGAAATGTCTAGAGGAGGACCAAGCCCCATATATTTTGAAATTTGCTAACTCGGAGAGACAAAATGACTTCGCTTACTTAAGGGCACTTCAAAAGGCAACATCTACTGCTTGGCCCTTACAGGTTTTCACCACCACCCCTGAAGCATAAGAGGAAATTAGAGAAGAAATTAGGGGTGAGATTTATATCCTCAAGGTGGAGGAAAAAGCGGTGAAACTTGATACGTTGTGCCGCGACGTAAAATTAGGCGCTGCTTGGTAGGCAACCCAAGGGTACCATGGGTACCATTTTAATTTGTTGCATTTAAGTTGATTTTATTTATTTTTCATCTTGTGTTGTTTTGGTGGAAAGTTAAGCATAGATGGAGGGGAAGTCTGAGTACCCGTGGAGGAGGAAGCTAACAAGCATGGAAGAGAAAAAGTGTGGGGTCGAACACCCACTTGTGCAAGGTTGAAGAAAGGCTTGTTGTTAGCTAGGCCTAAAGGCCTCAGGGAGTATTTCTCACCCTCTTTAAATGTTAAGTTGATGCTATGGGGACATAGCATTATTCAAGTGTGGAGTGAAGAAAATTTTAAAATTTTTGTGCTTAACGATTTTTGGTGAATGTAATGCTTGTTAGAAATATTTGAAAAAAAAAATTTTTTTTTTGTGAGTCAAGCATGACTTCATCACCCGTTGGTTTTTCTTTTCGGTTCTTTTCCGACGGGGGGTCTTTGAACCGAAGAATAAAAAAATTTTCTTTGTCTGTATATAATGTTTTTAGTCATAGTTAGAGACTGTTTCCAACGATGGATGGATGATGACCGTCTTGAGGAAAATTAGTCAGTAGGTTGGTTTTTGAACCCGTAGGTAATTGATGTCTTGATATTCTTGTTATGTGCTATAAATGATTGTAAGATACAAGTATGTTTAGTGTTGAAGCATGCAAGTGGTATACCTATGTTTGAGACACCTAGGCTCTTGTATTTGACTCAATATGATGGAAGCTTAATTCTGAATTCTTGTGATTAGCCGAGTAAGAGTCTACTGATTGTGTCTTGATTTGAGCATGTGCCATGAGTGTAAGGTTTTTGAGTATTCTGTGCTATTATGAAATGTCTAGAACTTGTCTGGTGTGTTTATAAAACGAAATGAAGGATGTGAATTGTAGGAGATGATTTAGGCATTTCTTTGAATGAACCAAACTTTTATTCCTCATTATACCTACCTTGAAAAATTAATCCTAGTTAACCCCATTGAGCCTTGAGCTTATTCTTTGATAGCTGCAACATAAGCTTAATCCATTTTCTTTCATTAGCCGTGAAATTGAACCAAAACTCTTAAGCGCTTAAAGGAAAAATCCGAAAGAGTAAAGTAGTGAGAAGAATGAAAAAGAAGGGAAAGTAGCAATTGTAAGAGTTGAGAAAGGTCGAGGGTGCACTTGTTTGAATATGGGTGAGTATTAGTAGGGAGTAAGAAAATAAATAAATGAAAAGTTACTTATAGAACTCCTTACTAATAAGCTAAAAGTGCTTTAAGAAAGGGGGGAACAAAAGAGGAAAAAGAAAGATGAAAAGAGAAAAAGGTGAAGTGAGGGAAGGGAAGTTTGTAATGAAGGCGTGATGTATTATAAGCGCTTAGGAAAGATAGTCACTATTACTGATCATAATAGTACCTACCCGCACCTGAGTTACATTACAACCTAAAAAGTCCTACTTGATCTTACATTCATACATCCTTAAATTAGTGGAATAAAATACTAAGGGCAAGCTTATGGGTCATTACATGATGCATGTGAATTCCTTGTGAGAGTGAGTGTAATTCTATGCATGTACCCACACATGTTGTGATATAAAAATTATTTTTGCGTGTGAAATTGGGTAACTCTCTTTCCGTGAGGGGCACATGTTGAATGAAGGATATAATTCATGTGAGATTTCTTAATCAGATTATTTGCATGAGTTTGCCAAGAGTGAGAGTCGATTCTTGAGGTTAAGAAGTCTTAACATAGTTGTACTTCATTTCAATGATCAAATCAGGCATGCTCTATTTTTAGCTTGTATCTTACGTAATCATTATAGTCGTAACTTGAATTATCTTGCTAAATTAGTTATGTGGGAGTCTCCATATGCATGAGATGTAAAAGGTTGTTCGAGGACGAACAAATCTTTAAGTGTGGGGTTGTGATCACGGGCAAAAATAGCATGCCCGAGATACGCTTTATGACTTAAATTAGTCTTGTTTATCTAAGTTATTGTATACATTTTCATGTAATTTTATATGAACTGAAGATATGTGCTAACCAACATTATTAGCCTTTGTTTTGTAGGTTTTGATGACTTTTGAGTAACTAATCCATGAGTTGGTGAAGTAGAGGCTTGGAAACGGAATTAACACGCGAACGTCGGCAAAGAGGAGGCACAAAATAGCCCACCTGCGCGTCGGCAACGTGCCACAGCTGGCAGGCTGATAACAACAGCCCACCTGCACGTTGGCAACATGCCACGGCAGGTTGGCTGCGCGACCAAGAGGTGCCAACGAGCTGCCCAAGCAGCGTGACACGCTGTCAACGCAGCAGGGTGCTGCCGGGGCCAAGTTCGGGTGATTTCCAGAGATCTTCCGTGTCTGTAGCGTATCACGGAGGCAGTGCTCCGTGATGCACTCCGTGACACGTTGCTCATAATTCCGGGAAAAATTCCCAGCAGTATAAATAGAACACTTAGGTTCATTTTTCAATATTCTGACTTGGTAGAGCAAGGACGTGCGTTACAGGCAGTTGAGGGACGAAAATATCAGGGTTTTTTCTCTCTTTCTTTCTTCTTTAATTCAATTGCTTGTATGATTAACACTCATTTTAAGATGTTTAATCCACAAATGAGTGACTAATTCCTCTCCTTGCTGAGGTTATGAACAATTGTGATGAAATTTGATCATTGATTCTATGGTTTTTCATCTTTTCTTCCATGTTGTTCTATTAATTCTTGTTTTTACTGCATTAATGTGTGGCCTACGTTAATGTAAATCTAAAAAGTCCGGTTTCACTCGAGAGAGCAAGAAATTGGAAAGTTGTGAATTAATAGGATATGTTCTTTACTTGATTTGGGAAAATTGAGTCTTGATTCGCTTTCAGGATCGAAATATACCTGAAAGTCGTATTAGTCAATTTAGGAACCGGATTTGTATGGCTAGAACATGGATTGCATTTGATCACAGAAATGTAGACGGATGGTTTATGATTCTTCAGTGAGGTTAAATACGAGAGTTTTAATCTCTTGGCAAATGTTCTTGGCTAGCAACTAGAGGAAAAGATTAACCAAATTATGATGACAATTAATTTCATTACATGTTCGTTTAACTTCAGCATGCTCTCATTCATAGTTCAGATTCAAAGTAGATAATTGTTTTTAGCTTTAGTATAAAAAATTATAAAACAAACTATCAAACTTTTGGTTACACTATTGTTTGCATTTTTAGAGGTAAAATATAGTACACTTGAGCAAATTGCACTTCATCCAAGTCTCTGTGGGATCGACACTTGGCTTACTAAAGCCACTTATTACTTGTTCGACCACGTGCACTTGCGTGTCGTTTTAAATACCCACAATCACGCGAACACACCACACCTCTAGTATTTCACAAAATTGTCAACAACTTAGCTGATCCTTTTATTTTGAGTTCACTAAATAAATTTGTGTAATTCTTTCAAAGTTTGTTTCCCCATTTTTCCTTTTTTTTATGTTAAATCTATATGGTGTAAGCTAATATCAACTTCTCAATCGACACTTGAATTCATCACTCCCTAGTCCTCATGGGATTCGACCCCGGCACTCATCGGCTTACTTGTTTTGATACAACGACCATGTATATTTTGTGACTTAAGAATATATTTTGGATGTTATCGAAAATGGCAACGTTGCCGGGGACTAGCGCTTGATAATCTAGTGATTGATTGTTAAATTGAATTAGTGTACATCATAGATACTTGATTTGATTTACTGCTTTGTTGTTAGTATCTCACCACCTCATGAACCATCACTCCCAAGAAGGAGATGGCACAGTGGAGGGGAACATGGAACTTGAAGAAGATAATCCAGTGATGCCGGAAGTTGCAGGAGCCATTTGCCTACCACGGACAGTAGGGAATACGGTGTTCCATATTGCTAGCACCATGTTACACTTATTGAAGATGAAAGGGATTTTCAGCGGCAAACCAAGTGAATACGCAAATCGGCACTTGAGGAATTTCATAGAAATTTGCCAGCCCTTCAACATCACAAACATTTGTCAAGAGTCAATCAGGTTGAGACTCTTCCCTTTCTCATTGACGGGGGAAGAAGCAATGTGGCTGGAGGAACTTCCTCCGGGGTGTATTACTTAGTGGCAAGAGTTAACCGAGGCTTTCCTGGATCAATTTTTCCCTCCCTCAAAGATATTACAACTAAGGTATAATATCACAAACTTCCGATAAGAACAAGGAGAGCTTTTGCACGAGGCATGGTTAAGGTTTAAAAGGAGGTTGCTCTTTGCCCAAATCATGGATTACCGGATGGAGTGCTTCTCCAAAGCTTCTATAGGGCCCTTGATTCAATCAGTAAATCCATTACCAACAATCTAGCTGGGGGATAAATTATGGACCAAACATATGGGTTAGCCAAAGCTCTCCTTGACCGAATGACAAAAACCAAGAAGGCTTGGCACACAAGGGAGACGAGTGTGTCTACTCATGAGATTAGCTCAAGTGCATTGGCGGAGGAGTTGGGAAAAAAAGGGATGATGAGCGGGATGAGACTCTTGCCAAGATGATGACACAATTAGAATTGATGACCAAGCATGTGATGGGAGTAGGTCCGAAGATGGTAAATGTTGTGGGAATGCAAGGTTCCCTGCAATATGAAAGATAGTCTTCACCACCAAGATATGACCAAGAATGCCAATATATGGGTAACCAAATGGGAGGGCCTCGACCTAGATTCCAAGGAGCAAACCAAGGCCTGTGGCGCCCAAGGGATGATAACCAAGGGTGGAGAAATCAGGAACAACAAGGATGGCCCGAAAGAAATGAGAGGTGGAGAAATAGAGACCCAAACCAAGAAGGTGATCATTACTATCGAAGTGCAAATCCATACATTCCACCTCCTAAGGTTGTAAATCCTCAAAACCAGGTAGGAGTAAGTGATGCGGGTGGCTCAAAAATCAAAGAAATGCTCTCAAGAGTTTTGAAGAAGGTGGAGTCAACCGAAAGTGGGGTGAAATAAATAAGAGGGGAGCTGTCTAACCTCTCTCAAATAGTAAGTTCACACTCGGCCTCCATCAAGCATTTGGAAGCTCAAATGAATCACCTATCGGCCAAAATGCACCCTAGGATGAAGGGAACATTACCTAGTGACACAATGCCTAATCCGAAGAAAGATGGTCAATGTATGTCTATTCTCACTAGAAGTGGCAAGAGGATTGGAGATGCCCCGGGAAAGCCTAGTGAGGTGGAGAACCCAAAAGTAGTTGATGAAGATGAGGTTGATAAAATGCCAATGATTCCGGAGAATGAAGAAAACGTTGAGGAAGAAAAAGGGGAAAAAGATGATGAGATCCACATTCGCGTTGATGATGAAGAGGTGGGCATGAAGGTCCCGGTTGATGATAGAGTTGAATCAAGAATCCCACCACCATATCCACAACGTCTTACCAAGAAAAAGAAGGAAGATCAGTTTAAGAAGTTTGTTGACATGTTTAGCAAGTTTTCCATAAACATACCATAGTGAATACTTTGATCCAAATGCCCGGTTATGCAAAGTTTATGAAAGACTTTGAAAAAAAAGAAGGTGGTTGATGCTGGAAATGGAGAGAAAATGCACCATTTTAGTGCGGTAATGATGAGAAACCTTGCCCCAAAAAGGGAAGACCTCGGAGCTTTTACAATTCCATCCACGATTAGGAATTGTGTGTTTAAGAAGGCTCTATGTGATCTTGGTGCAAGTATAAATCTGATGCCCCTGCTCATTTTTAAGAAATTAAGCCTGGGAAGCATGAACCCGACTTTGATGCAGCTACTAATGGCAGGCAGGTCAATCAAAAGACCCGTAGGGGTGATAGAAGATGTATTGGTGCGAGTGGACAAGTTCATTCTCTTGGTTGATTTTGTTATTATGGATTGTGACATGGATGTGGAAGTTCCCATTATTTTGGGAAGACCTTTGCTGGCTACCGGGAGAGCAGTGGTAGATGTGGAGATTGGAGAGTTAAAATTTTGGGTTGGTAGTGAGGAAGTCACCTTCAAGGTATGTCCGTCAGCTGGAAATCCACCCGAATACAAGGTGATTGGAGTATTGAAAAATGATGATGAGGATAAGGTATTGAAGTTGAGGGAGATGGAAGAGGATGATGACCCATCATAATTGAAGAATTGAAAAAAAAGACTACATTGTGCCACAACGATAAATACGGCGCTTCTTGGGAGGCAACCCAAGTGTTTATTGAATTATTTGATGTTTTTGTTGTTTTTGTTTGTGTAGGAACTGAGAAATGAGAAGAAAAGTAGGAAGCAACTAAGGAAGAAAGAACCGGCAAACCATCGGTCCGGAAACGTGGATTGCCGAGGACGATGGAGCTCAAAGCAAAAAGTTGAGGTTTGAACTGGCGAACCGTCGAACCAGATTCGGGAGTCGCCGGCGTATCACCAGTCTAAAGCAGAGTACCTAAATCTAGGCCACATATTTGGCGGATGACCGGCGGGACGCAGCTTCAATTCGTGAACCACGGTGCATCGCCGGATGGAACCAGATGACTGGGTACAATACAAGTTAAAATGAAGCACATCGGCAAACCGTAGAATTGAATCGGCGAACCGTTGGTGTAACGTCGTTCGGGGCTCATATTGACTAAAAGGGAGAGAATCTAAATAGATGGGCCCACAAAATTCCAAATGCCTGCCCAGCCACCCTAATTCTGCAAATATTCCCAGTGCTTCCCTTTTGTCCAACATTTTTCTTTCCAATTTTGTCTATCAATTACCCAACATCCACAACTTCCCTATATTCTTCCATTTTTATTTTCCCACCTTTTCACCTTCCAACTTCCCACCAACACACCCACATTAAACTCCCCACCTTCCCCTCAACTTATCACATTCCCACTTTCCACCTATAAATACCCATCCATATTTCACCATCAAAATCACTTCACTCATACTAGCTACTCTATACTAACTCATTTGAAGGTGCCATTAAAACTGTAAGCTATTTTTATTTTTGAAGATTAACAGAGTGTGCAAGTGTTCTTCCAATTCGGTAACATTTCTCTTGCCCCTGTTTTAAATTTAGTATAGATACGTGATTCTATAGGAGTAATATTTTATTTCCATTCCTTGTTTAAATCATGAATGCGTTATACTTGTAAATGGAGTGGATCTGTGTTTTTTTGATGAAATTATGAAAAAGGTGAAGTCTGAGTAACCCATTTACATCTAGCACAACGTTTTACCCGATGATAGACCAGGTGACGCCAATCTTAAGGGCTAAAAGTCATAAATATGTGTGTGAATGGAGTATAGTTGCTGGTATTATGTTTGTTGTGAATGTGTGCTAATGGGTGTTTGTGAGTATTGAGTTGCAATTGGGGACAACAGGGGCCGGCAATTCGCCGGTCAGATTCATCGAAATGCCGCTTGGGGCGCCATTTGACTCTTATATTGGTCCTGGCTACTGAGTGAATCTGGCGCTACTTCGGCAATTTGCAAAACCTGACTAGTGAAACGCCATTTGAACAACCAAAAATGGATTGATTTCCCCAGTGCTCTGTTACGTATTGGCGGCCAGTCAATGGCTCGCGAATTGTCATCGGTGAACCGCCGGTTGTCCGCCGGTACCATCTGCTCTTTGAATGATTATTTGATTTTTCTTTGCTTCTCAGTTCTTCTTTAGACTAGTTTCTTTTCTTGTAATTTCTATTTTAATGTATTGTCACTAACATACCTCTTGCAGAAACATAAATCATGTCATCCTCCAAGAACATTGACAAAGGAAAGGCCCCTGCTTCATCTGCTAGCAAGGGCAAGGCAAAGAAAAGGCTGCTCCTCCACGAGCCAACACAAAGGAAGCCATCATTCTCTGTGTTCCAAATATGAAGGAACATTATGTCATCTACCAGGGACGCTCTATTATAGTGGAGAAGAGGTTTAACTTGGCTGGGTGGAAAAGTGATTTCCCCAATATCACTAAGCAATTCACCAATCGGCAATGGCATTCATTTGCCAACCCTTTGCCCCCATACTACCCCAGCCTTGTCACAGAATTCTATTCCTCCTATCAGGGCCGCCAAGATAGCATGCAACATCGAGGTAAAGTGGATGAGTTTCCCTGCATGCCTTCGATGATGATTCGTGGGGTGGAAGTTGATATCACCCCGGCTGCCATAAATTATCTATTTGGGAAGATGAAATAGACTCTTCTACGGAGTACATGGTACTGGTGGCCAATATGAAGGACCAGTATGAGTGGGTGGCTAGCATTATTGTTGCTGATACTCCCCTCTGGGCCTCCATGGGTGGAAAAATCTCCCTCCATGGTTTGAAGTTTGAGGCCAAGTTATGGTTGGACTTTATTTGTTCTCGGATCATCCCATCCAAGAATGAGCAGCAGTTCACTATGGCGGCAGCCATCCTGATTGCTTGCATGTTGTCGGGGGTCCCCATCAACTTTGGCAAGAATGTAGCTCAACAGATAAAGAAGAAGGCTCGGTATTCCATCATTTCCATGCCATGTGCTGTTTTGATCTTCAACTTTGTGCTGAACTCGAAGTGCCTCTTTTTCAGGATGAGACTCCTTCCTATGCTTTAGAAGTGATTAACATTGATAGGAAGAGAGACACAGAGCCACCGGTAGTGAAATGGAAGCGCCTACAAGCCTTCGGCTTACAAGAAGAAGCCCTCTCCCACAAGTCATTCCAATCTCCAATCACCCCGGAATCCAATATGCCACACCCTTCTATGTCAGGCCAAGCATCGGGGGACATGCCCCAACAAAGAGTGTCTCCACCTCCCCAATCTTCTCAATCGAGTGTTCTCCATCGCCTTGTGGAGATGACAAACTCACACGAAAGCCAGCTTCAACATTTGGATTAGAGCCTCCCGACACTCATTGCCAAAACAATCAAGAAGGAACTCAAATCATTGTATGAGAATGTTGCCACTTTGTGTAAGAGGGTGGATACAGTAGAAGGGGCAATCACGTCCCTCTGAACTGAGGTGCAGGAGTGGAAAAGTCGTACTTCAATCGAATTGCCTGATATGAGTGATTTGTATGCTGCAATGGCTACTCCGTCTTCAGCTCGAGGGCCAATTGATGAATTGTTGGAAGGGCTGGGCGATGATTTTGCTTTCTTGATGATGCCAACGGAGGTGATGGTGGTGACGATGAGGCTGATGATGAAGAGGAGTTACCCATTTAGGGAGCTCCTTGTCCCTTCTCCCGTCGTTCTTTTTGCATATTTATATTGGGGACAATGTATGATCTTAAGTGGGGGAGGGATGAGCACTGTTGATCTATTGATGGGGGGATATTTGTTTGTTAAGTTTTATTTAATTTTGAGCAAGTCCAGCCTTTGTCGGGCTGTTGTGATTGATGATTGACCTTGTCAAGTGTGTTTTGTTCTTTGAATTAATGAATGAATTGGTTTGTGTGTTTTTGTGAATGGTAATTAGTGACTAAATGGGGTCTTGGTTTTAAGTATCATATTTTGGAACTTTTTGAATGAGATGATCCCAAAAATTGTGTTCATTTTCGCCATTGTAAATAGAGTAGTGAAGAAATTAAAACTCTGAGGGTTTTCTTTATACCACGATTCTTTCCCAAGGAGCATTCTTTTATTTTAGTTACTTTTGTTGTTGAAAAGGGTTGGCATTTCCCGATGATGGATTGAGTGGCGACATTCTTAAGGGAAATGCCATGTCTTTTTGAGTTTGTTGTGAAATTGTTCTAAGAGGCACCAACTAAAAATTTTTGTTGTGTTGAAATGAGAATGTGAAAAAAATGGCATGAAGATGAAGATAACGAGCAAATGTTGACACCGTAGCATAATAATCTTGATTGTACATTGCAAATTCCCTACTTGACTTATGATGTTTGCTTGCATGATGTCCTAATGTGATGTTTTGTTTGGAAAAATGACTCCTTTAGACCCTTTAAGGGTGATTCTTTGTGTGGCGAGGATATTTTTGTGAATCTTATGCATTACATGTTGTCTAGAACTTTCCCTAAATGTGATTCAAGGCAAAATATGTAGTGGCACCAAGAAAATGAGTTTAGGCCCTCAATTGTCTAGCCACTTCAACTATACGCCCTCCCTGGTCATTAATCCTTGTTAGCCAATTTTGAGCATTAAAACCTTTCCTTGATAACCACATTACAAGCCTTAAGACAATTCTTAATACCTCTTTTGGCCCTCCATTCTCCCTAAATTCTAATGACAGGATAAGTGCTGAAGTAAGGCTCAAGGTCTAAGAAGAAGGGAATGAGAAATGAAAGTGTGGAAAAGGAGGCAAAATCCTAAGTTTGGCGGTATGCAAAACAAGGGGAGAAAGACAAGAATCATGGTGTGAAGGGAACATCACCTTTTGTCCAAGTGCGCAAAAAGATGAATAAGAGAAAGGACTATTTGTTGTGAATTGGTGTTCCCTCTTGAGGTAATAAGGTTAGTGGTGAAAAAAAAGAGGGGTTACAAGGGAGAGTATTAAAGAAATAAAAGGCAACAACAAGAAGGGAAGTGAAAAGAAGGTTGAGTGAGCAAAATTGTTGTAAGGCATGTCATGAAAAGCATTAGGGAGGATCTAGCCACTATAGGCAAAAATTCATCCTAACCTGACCTTAAGCCTACATCATAGCCCACAAGTCTTAAATGATTCTAGGTGCAGCTACTCTACATTAGTGGCGAACTACATGAAGGGCAAGCCAATGCGTCAAGTGTATGCATGGAGACATCTTTTGGGAGAGTGAGTGTCAGTGCCTCTTCCAAGTAATCCCTGATATGCATTCAAATGATCAAAGAGTAAAGAGAATAGGGATCCTTATATTTGGTGAGTGGCATCATTTCCTTTAGGGATGTAAGAGCATTTAGAGTTCATATGGACATATAAAAAGGAGTGCAAACTCTAAGGCAAGCTTTGAATTTTCAGTGGTTACAACTTGAGATGCTATGTGTGTTAATTGGTTGAAAAATGCCCTTGTACGGTTAATGATTCCTTTCAGAGCTTCATTTGATAGAAAGTTGCTTCCTGCTTGAAACATCTTCATTGTTTTGGTCATTTAGGGTATTTTGTTCTATTTTCGGTGAGCATGGTGAGTATTTTTGAGTTGTCATAGTCCAGGTGATCGGCAATGTCTAATTGTGAAGAAATGTGACATTTTCCTCAATAGTTGAAATATTGCATCACTTGAGGACAAGCAATGATTCAAGTTCGGGGGTTTGATGAGTTGGTAATTTACCAACTCATTAGACTCTAAAACATGAGTTTTTGTCTAGTTCCCAAGTTGATTATGTGGATTTTATGTCCTTTTTGCTTTCATTGTGTACAAATGCCTAAATTTTAAGAAAAGAGCAAAAACAAAGTAAAAAGGAGGAAATGAGTATAAGCGGCAAATCGCAAGTGTTAACCGATGAAACGTCGGCCAAAAGCTGAAGATCACTACCTCAAGGGAGGAATGCTACCGGCGGTTCATGAGTCACCAGTGGAGAGATGCCAGTGTAGTCACCGAATGACACTCAGAAAATTCTTGAGTTGGCATTGAAGGTCCGGCAGTTAACGGATTGGCATTGGCGAAATGCCGGGTGAACCGCCGAAGTTCACTAGAAATGAATGCAGAAGAAGAGAAAGTTTCCAGCAGTTCACGGATTTCATGGCGAACTGCCAGTACCTCGCCGATTTCAGAATGATGCTTTTAAGGATATAATTGTCCATGGATAAAAAAAAGGAAAAGTACCTTACTTTTCAGGGTATAAATAGAAAGAGAAATACTCTGAAAAAAGAGAAGAGAAGAGAGAGGAAGAAGATAGAGAGTTAGAGAGAAAAGCCAAGTACACATCACATCATTATTTCCTCTTTTAGCTAAAGACAATCTCTTAGCTGAGAAAGGGATTTTCATTGAAATTTGTAGAAGATACTCTGCTCTATTTTCTTCTTGGATATTATTAAGTTACAGTTGTAGTGAAGGATAATTGTGTTTTTGATTTATCTACTCTTCTTATTAAATTCACTAATGCTATTGATGATTGTGTTTTTGAATTTCTTAACTATGAGTAGCTAAAATCATTAACTAGAGGTGTATGATGATGAATACTTAATTGGATTTGGTGTTGCTAAAGTTGACTTCATGATGTTCAATTAAGTGTAAATCTATTGGATTCCTTCTAATCTATTAATGAAGATCCATTGATGATGATATGGGTGTATCTATACTTGCTTGATTGTTGCTCGGAAGATAATAATTAAGTATTGGAAGGGAATCTAGTAGTGGGTATGGATAAGAGGTTGTAAAATTAAGCTAGTAATAGCTGAAATTATTTTCTCCTTCCTAATAAGCAGCTAATAGCTAGGAATAGTGAAGTTGTTGTTCCAAATCAATTTGGGTGCGCTAAATTGCAGCTAGAGTTTGAGAAAACTCTATCTAGGGGTAGTAAATAGGCTGGGAAGCTACGTATTTCCCAAGATTATTTAAACTTATTAAACATATGAAGATGTCCTGGCCCATCCCGATCTAATTAGTATTTCATCTACACCGCACCTCTAGTATTTCACAATATTGTAAACAACTTAGCTGATCCTTTTATTTTGAGTTCACTAAAGAAATTTGTGTAATTCTCTAAAAAGTTTATTTCCCCCATTTCCCTTGTTTTTATGTTAAATCTATATGGTGAAAGCTAATATCAACTTCTCAATCGACGCTTGAATTCATCATTCCCTAGTCCTCGTGGGATTCAACCCTGGCACTCGTCGGGTTACTTATTTTGGTACAACGACCGTGTATATTATGTTACTTAAGAATATATTTTGGACGTTATCAATTTTGACTAATTGATCTTACATTTAAGTTGAAAGTATGGATCTATTAAATTCTTCAAGTTTTTATTTAATAATTGATGGCTGCAAATATTTATTGAGCTCTCTAACTTAAATTTTGCTTAATAAAGGAGATTGATGTTGGGTAAGACTTCAGTAATGAGGAGTTGGAGTTTCATTCATGGGTTGGATGTAACACCGCGAAACTTTTATAGACCAAATTCATACGTTGCATGAAAAACCACAGTAAACTAGAAAAAAAATTGTGTCTCAGACGACCCCTACAACGGAACATTGTGACGAGTCGTGCGTAGATGCAGCTTTGTTCCAGGGGAAAACAATGAGTCATAGGACGACCAATTGATCCTAACAATGGGCTATCCTGTCGCCTGTTGAATCCTAATTCAAAGGTCTACTGGATCCTTTCCCCAAGACAACGGGAGGGAACAACGGCCCGTGGTAGCCTCCAACGAGCCATTGTGACCACTCGTCATTCAGTTCCAGAACCCAGTCGTGTGGACTATGAGGGGATACAATGCCCCGTTGGTACTACTAACGAGTCGTTGTTATCACCCATCGTCCCAGTGCCCAATTTTTCTTACCAATTCCAACTGGAAGCATCAACTGCCCTTTGTTGCTTCCAATGGACCGTTTTACCTAACCGTGGGTCACTAGTGAGAATCTAGTTTCTGAACCTAGAAACCACGGCCAGATTCAACGGGCTATTGTTTCTACCAACGGTCCATTCTGAGGCCCGTTTGTTCTTATCGGCTAGATTGTAGATTTAAATCCCAGGGTTATTTTTGTAAAACTTCACCTACCTAGTCCCTAAACTACTTCATTTGGGGTTCATTCAGGGGTTTTAGAAGGGGTAACCAACGGTTTCTCCCCATTTTCCCCACTCAAACTTTCACGAAACAGAATGCAGAGTTCCTCTCATAGCAGTTCAGAGCTTCAAGCTAGGGCAGATCCTTCTTCTTTGATTCTCCAGTAATTTCTCCAGGCTTCTTCGTCAAGTATGTAGGAATTCATCAAGGAGATTGTTCTCCCCTTGCATCCCCCAAAAACCCTCTCTTAGTTAACTTTCAGTCCTAGACCTGAACCTATGAAATTTAAGATACTGTTACTGTTCCTGGATTAATAATTGTTGAATCCTATCTTATGTTAATTGTAGCTATTTTACACCAGCTTGTAGTTAAAATGATGCTTGTTCCATCAACTTTAGAAATTCATCCCTAACTTTTGAAATGTCAGAAATTAGAATCCTCCTTAGGCTTTGAATTCTCGGAATTGTTAGTTCAGCTTTAGTCAAAGTACTAGAATATTCAGTGTTAGTCAAAAATGTCAGCTGATCAGTTTGACTATTGTCTTTTTTCGAGGTGTCAGTGGTGCCTCTTAGTTGTCAAACTCAGACTCATATTACAATTATTTGGTCCATTAGACGGTCATGACCTTCCAGTTCTAGCTCTGACCAGCCCTCGGACCCCGATTCAGTTATCAGTTTGTTGTCTAGAAATTTACAATGCTTCCAGATAAGCAGCTCTGACCAGTCTTAGAACTCAGTTTCCAAATCTAGTCCTATAAGACACTTAGGGAACTCTCTGATAGTATCCCTGGGTCAGTATCGTCTTGGACCCCAGTATCGAGTTATCCATTTGTTAGTAGTAGTAGTAATAGGATTATCCTGTGGGAGAAGGAATTAGCACCGAAAGGGGCGGGGTTCCAGCGCACCCAGGTTCCAGAACTGCGTTGCCACCGTAGGTTATACATTTATTTGGCCTCATGGCCCCTTTGACAGTGATTCTCACAGTCAATGCCTTTATACCCTGGCAAGGTATATTGTGTCCTATCGGTGGAGTGTATACATCGGACTCCACGTCTAGCTCACGTGGTTATATGTTGGTTATAGCCTCTCCCACTAGTCAGTACAGTTTATTCTCAAATTCTTCAGTCTAGATAAGTTCAGTGCAGTATTTCAGACCCAGTATTTCAAACTTAGGGCATGTTTATGACCATCTGCCAGGGTCACTTTTGACCATATCAGTTTATTATCAGTTGTATCAGTTTTCAACATTTTAGTTGGTCTTTTCATGTCGTATCAATTCAGTTACCAGTTCTATCATGTTATTCATGTTCTTATTCAGTACATTCAAAGTATTGACGCATACTTTTATGTTGTATCATTTCATAACACAATTGCAGGTTCTCAGACTCAGCACCGCTAGACGCCGTAGTTCAGATTCTCCATCTCAACAATTGAAGTGTGAGTCCTCATCATCCAAGGAAATTCTTTCTTTCTTTTAGTCATATATTAGTTTCAGTTAGACTTAGAGTTAGCTGGGGGCTTGTCCCAGCAACTCCTCAATTAGATGGCTTTCAAACAGACATGATGTTCAGACTTTCCAGTATTGTTCATGTGTTTTGAATTTTATGACTACAGACTTGTCTGTCATGAATGTTCTATGATATTATTTTAAAGTTCTGTTGTGCATGTTTACTCAAAATGCTAGTGAATTATAGACCAGGGGTTGACTTGGGTTCACTTGTGACTTCAAGTACCGTGTTGCGTCCAGAGTGTAGACTCGTGGCATGACAAACTTGGTATCAGAGCACTAGGTTTAGAGTATCCTCGAAAAGTCTAACAGCCACATCGAGTAGAATCCTTTTCATGGGTCTCAAGCACGCCCCACTTATGACGAGGAGGCTATGAGACGTTATTAGGAAAATTCTCTTCTGTTCGTATTATTTATCATGCGTTAAAGTTCAATTCCAAAGTTTCCTTGTAATTCGTGCTCTGTTTCATTTCAGTGAACCATGCCTCCCAGACGCGGTAATGGAGGAAGGGCCGGTGATGTCAACAGACCTAACCCAATAGCTCCTCAAGATGATTCGGTTTCTACCATAGAATTTAGAGTGGCCACTGAGTTACTAGCTCAAACCGTGACCAATTAGGTGAATTAGCAGGTGGTACCGGTGAACACAAACGGGTCTGCAGCAGCGGCAAGGGTGTGGGACTTCACCCTTATGAACCCTCCATCGTTCTAGGGATCTAAAGTGGGGGTGAACCCCCAAGAGTTTATAGATGAGGTCAGGAATATTACCCGTATCATGGGTGTCAGCTCCTCCGAGAGTGCTGACCTGGCTGCCTATCAACTTAAAGGGGTAGCCCAGGTTTGGTATGAGTAGTGGAAGGAGGGGTGGCCAGTGGGAGCAGGACCGATGGAGTGGGAGGACTTTCGCATGGCTTTCTTGGATAGGTTTTTCCCCCGGGAGCTGAGGGAGGCAAAGATGGCAGAGTTTATGAACCTGTGACAGGGCAACATGACAGTGGAGGAGTATGCTATAGAGTTTACCAGGTTATCAAAGTATGCTCCAGAGATTGTAGCCGAGCCAAGGGCTCGCATGCTAAAGTTCATCAATGGAGTATCTAATCTGGTCCTCAAGGAGTGTAGGACCGCGATGCTGATCAAGGACATGGACCTTTCTAGCCTGATTGTCTATGCCCAACAAATTAATGCTGAAAAACTGAAGGATATGAGGGAAAGAGCAAGCGGGCAAGAACCGGTCATTCAGATTTCGGCTATTAGAGATCTAGCAATGGTAGTCGCCCACAACAGTAGCAGTAGCAGCAACAGTAGAGGGGCCCAGCACCTAGTTCAGCCAGCGCCCCAACCTTTCGGTCCTGCTAGGATCGGAGGGGTGGGTCATCTGGCACTCAGTCTCAGGCTCACAATACAGGGAACAGGTATCAATTTTGCCCCAAGGGCGTCAAGAATCATCTTGGAGAGTGTCTACAGGGTAGAGAGGGCTGTTTTGGATGTGGACATCTTGGGCACCAACTCAGAGAATGCCCGTTAGCAGGACGAGGGAGATCACAATCCACTAACTCAGCAGCTCTAATAGGCTGACCAGCTCAGCAGGCTAACTCATCAGGTACAGATGGCAGTCAACACAAGAATCGTTTCTATTCTCTATCTTCTGGTTAGGATCAGGAAAACTCACCTGACGTAGTTACTAGTATGTTACATCTCTTCCATCTAGATGTATATGCCCCTTTAGATCCAGGATATACTCTTTCATTCATCCATATATGGCAGTTCAATTTAATAAAAGACTAGAGGTCCTCTCAGAACCATTCTCAGCTCCACCCAAGTTGGCGAGTTAGTTAGAGCCAGTCGGGTGTATAGAAACTGCCCAGTCTCAGTCCTGAATAAAGTAATTCAAGTTGATCTCATAAATCTAGAAATGGTCGACTTCGACCTTATTCTCGGCATGGATTGGTTACATTCTTTCTATGCCTCTGTCAACTGCAGAATTAGTTCAGCGCCTAAGGGTAGGTTTATTTCCTTCCTTAAGGCCCAGAAACTCATTTCCAAAGGATGTCTATGCCACCTGGTTCGGTTCAAGGATTCCAACTCAGAGACCCCAGCCATACAGTAAGTTCCAGTTGTCAGTGAGTTCCCAGATGTGTTTCCTGAAGATCTTCCCGGAGCTCCCCCTGAACGAGAGATAGACTTTGAAATAGATCTCCTCCCAAACACCTAGCCCATCTCTATCCCTCCTTATAAAATGGCTACAGCTAAGCTTAAGGAGTTGAAGGAGCAGTTAAAGGATCTTCTTGATAAGGGTTTTATCATACCCAACATCTCTCTTTGGGGTGCTCTGTTCGGTTCTATGGTGACTACACGCAAGTGCACATGGTCGAACAAGTAGTAAAGTGGCTTAAGTAAAGCCAAGTATCGATCCCACAAGGACTGAGCTACTGTCCTAATTAACTTAAGTGTTAATGAACTATATCTTTAAGAATGCAAACAACCAAATAAATAATAGTTTGAGAGTTTGAGTTGACTAATTAATAAGAATCTAAGGCAAAATTATAAAGTGAGTCCGAACAATAGTAATGAGCAAGTTGGAGTTAAAACGAACATGCAGGGAATTAATTTATCAATACAATTCAGTTAATCTTTCCTTTGGTTGCTAGTCAAGAATTATTGCCTATGGATTGGAACTTTCGACTCCTATCCAACTTAAGAATCATGAGCCTTAATCTACATTTCTGTGATAAAAGAATTTCATGTTCTATCCATACATTCCCGATTCCTTAATTGACTAATAAGACTTTCAGATATATTTCTATTCTGAATGTAAATCAATTCTCAATTATCCAAACTAAGAAGAGATCATATCCTACCAATTCACATCTTTCCAATTTCTTTCCTTTTCAAAATCAAAATTGGATTTTTTAGATATACATTAACATTGGCCAAACATTAATGCAGTAAGAACAAGAATTGATAGAACAACCATTGAAGAAAAGATGAAAACTGAAATGATCAACAATTACATTCCACTACAATTGTTCTTAACCTCAGCAAGAAGTGAATTTAGCCACTCATTTGTGGATTAAACATCATCAAATAAGTGTAATTCATACAAACAATTGAGATAAAAGAGAAAGAGATAGAGAAGAACCCTAAATTTTTCGTCCCCTCAACTGCCTGTAACCCACATTCTTACTCAACTAAGTCAGAATGTTTAAAATAAAACCTAAGTGTGCTATTTATACTATTGAGAATTTTTCCCGGAATAACAAGCAGCGTAGCACGGAGTGTATCGCGGAGCACTCTCTCCGTGCCACAGATGTATTGCGGACCTTCACTGGAAGTCGGCTCTAAGGCAATTTCACCAAAGCGTGCCACGGCCTGCATCGCGGAGCCTGGCCAACGTGCCACGGTGCTATCGCGCACCTACACTGGAAATTGCCAAATTTAATTCACCCGAGGCAGAATGCCTCCGTGATGGTAGTGTGACACGGCTCCATCGCGGAGCCCTTATTTTTGCTGCTCTTCCGTGTCCTTTTCCACTCTTTGTTTCCAAGTCCATTCCCTATTTTACCAACATGTATCTTAGCTTCCCAAAATTCCATTTTACCTGCAAAACAACACTAATCATGTTGGTTAGTATAAATTCATATTTAACTACAAATCACATGAGAATGTACACAATAACGATAGACAAACCAGTCGAAATGAGGCATTTGAGTATCACTTGGGCATGCAATTCTGCCCAAGATCACTTACCCCACACTTAATACCTTGTTCTTCCTCGAACAATATTTTCACATCTCATGCAATTGACACTCACGCATAGCTACTTTGGCTCAACAATTCAAGCTATGGCTATACCGATTATTTAATATAGCAAATCATCAAGAAAACATGCATGGTCTCAACAATACAATGGAGTACATCACATTAAGATCTCCTAAGCTCAAGAATCAATTCTCGATCTTGGAAAACTCGTGCAAATCAACTGATCAAGACATCCGACATGAAATTAATCTCTTGTTAAGCATGTACCCTCACAACACAAGAGAAATACCCCATTTGCTATCATATGATTTCCAAAGCACTACATATAGGGGTATATGAATACAATTTCTCTCTCTCTCCCAAGGAATTCACATGCATCATGTCATGAACCATAGGCTTGCCTCTAGTGTATTACTCCACTAATATAAAGACGAGTGATGTAAGATCACCTAAGATTTAACGGGTTGTAATGTAAGCTAAGGAACTAGCAAATACTGGGCTAACCAATAATAGCAACTAGCTTCTTAAGCGCTTTTCAATACATCCCACCATCATTACGACCATTTTTTTTCTTCCTTCATCCTCCCATTCTTGAAGAAATTTTTTCTTTGTTTTTGTTCCCATTTCTTTAAGCACACTCGACTTACTAGCAAAGATTAGTTATACATCTTTATTTTATTTAATTTCAGCAAGTGCACCTTTGACCTTTTATTTAACTTTCACCAATTCCGCTTTTCCTTCCTTTTCACAATTCTCACTTCTTTACACTATGGGAAAATTGTTGTTTTTCTTGAGCGCTTAAGAGTTTTGGATCAAATTCACAGCTAATGAAACGAAGGGATTAAGCTCGGTTTGTACCTCTTCAAGAAAGAAAAAAACAGGCTAAAGGCTCAATGGGGCTAACTAGGATGTACATTCAAGGTAGGTATGATAATGGAGAAACTTTCGGTTTAATCAAAGAAATGCCTACATCCGTTCCCACAATACACATCCTTCATTTCGTTTAGTACACACACCAGGAAAGTTCTAGACACTTCACAATAGCATGGAATAATCGAAACGTCACCTCACACTCATTGCACAAGCTCAACTCAAAACATATTCACAGACTCTTCAATCACCTAATTGCAAGAATTCACTATTAAGCCTCGATCACACCGAATCTAACTCTATGGCCTAGGTATCTTAACATGTTTACACATTTGCATGCTTTCATACGAATCACTTTTGCATCTTAATATCATGTATAACACATAACAAGAATTCCGAACCATGAAGTAGCGACACGTTTGGGAAACAAACAAAAGAAAGAAAATAAAGAAGGAAAAAAACTACTCCTATCAACTACATTTCCCTTAAGACGATCGTCATCCTTCCATCATAGGGAATGGTCACTATCTGACTTCGGTTCAATGGGACTATTCTCGGTAAAAGCACTGAAAACAATGGCTGAGAAACCCAACATAAAAGAAATTAAATAAAAATTTTAAAAATTTCGATAATTTTGATAGAAAACAAAAATATTTACACAATAACCAACCAACAATAGCTCAACACAACACACAATAGCTTAACATTCATTACAACACCACTTTATTACAAAACACATAACACAAAGTCACAGGGTCACATTTTTCACAAGCATAACACACAACATAATAATATACAAAAACGAAGCTGGCACCTAACTACTCCCACCCCACACTTAAATCGAACACTGTCCCCAGTGTTCACATAATTTGAACATATCACAAAGGAAGGTGGTGAAACTCCCTGACCAATCGAAGTATTCAACTTCTTCATTAGGTGTCGTTGCCCGCTGTCCTCATCTAACTCAACATCTGAGTCCTCCCGGCGTGTCTCCTCATAAGTGGGGATATCATCATCTACGGGCCCCACTCTGCATAGAGCTCGGGCATTCTCGCCGAATGGGTAATCCAGCTCGAGCTGCCACATCTCATTCTCTGTTGCCGGCCTCCTGCCAATGTGCAACTGCAGCATCTACATCCCGTACATGCGGGCCATATACTGATCATCCCGAGCATGTCGCTCGGCTAGTGTGAGCACCGGCCCATGAGTAATGTCAGGTGCCTTAGTTTTGGTGACATCCAAGGCACGCCTGTCAATCTGTGGGATGTAATCCAGGGCCTCCTCCTCGATATCATGGCCCCTCAGGAACGTGGTAAGCAAATCACCGAACCCGTATCTGTGCCGTTGATGCAGTCGGGCTCTCTTCATGGCGGAGATGATCACCGCCCCAACATTTATTTCAAGCCCCTTCATCAGGGCATACACCAAGCAGACTCGCTCCCGGGTGACATCTGTCATGTGCACCCCCAAAAACAAGCATGAGCACACAATTTTCATCCAGATTCTGGCTTCCCTGTTCATCTGAGAGTAGGGCAACGTCTGATGGTAGCCCCTCTCCTTGTTCCTACTCCACCTTCTGTCTAACGGGCTCCACATAGAGTGCTTCTGATGTCCATGTAAGGTGGAGTGATGTTCAGCTGCCGGAGGACATGGGCGTCTATGTCCCATGCCCCCAATATAGCATTCAAGTGATGGGGCTCAAAAGTGACAGCCTGCCCCCTGATTTTGACAGTGTGACTGTGGAGGTTCGGGTTCCAATTGGCATAGAACTCCCGAATGATATGGAGATTGCACTCCCTGGGCTCTTCGAATATGAAGTTCAGCCCAGCGGTGTCAATTCGGTGTACGATCCGCGGGAATTCCTGTGCTAGCGGTTCCCGTGCTATATGCTCTTCTAGGAAGTATTTGGTTTCTTTGTGTTTTGCATACCATTTCTTCCCTTCATCAGTCACCCATTGGGTTTCGTATTATCGGCGTTGGCCTCGCGGAACCGCTGGTGCTGCTGGAACTACTATTCCCAATCTTATCCTTTTCCTACCGGCGCCCGATGTGGATGCACCCTTTCCCTTGTCTTGCCTGCCTGACATTGTTCCTGTACAATCAAACAGACAGTCCCACTGTTATTCAAGTCATAATTAGCTTCAACTAAGGTTGGGTTTAATTAGGTCACCCCACACTTAGTCTTTAATCACAATCAAAACAATTCGACAAGACATTCATGATTTTCCTCATTCTTAACATTCAACCGGCTTAGTGCATTCATATAAATCAATGGAACAATTACTGTGTACTACTCAAACTTCGTACAATGAATAAAAATATTGCCATCGATTCCATTACATCATCATAACACTTAGCCAAATTTTTGTTCTCAACCACCTATGCAATCCCCCAATTTCATTCTCCCGAAAATCCTTTGTCTACGTAGCATATTCAACATTAATCACAACCTAATTCAATTCACCCAACATGCACAACCCAATTTTGTTCAACATTTCTACAAATTTTAGTCTTCTTCCTATTCAATTTCCAACCCTAGCTACCAATTTCACAAAAATTCAATAACACATGCATTCATCGAGTTCATATACTCACAACGATACTATGAACATCAATCAATCATAACTTAAATGAATTCAAGCTTAATTTTCACTTAGGGCAAGGTTTAATCACTACACATGTTCAAGAATCAAAAATTCAAGCAAAAATGAGGTAAAGTTCAAGAACATACCTTTAATCTGATGAAATTGAAGAAAATTCGAAGAAAATTGATGCCTAGGTCCGTGTCATGTTGGGGGAGAAGGGAATTTTGGGTGTTGGTCGCGGAGGGAATGGAAAATAATGAAAGAAATGAGGGAAATCGGGGTTTTAAAAGTGTTTTTCGCGTGGGTTACCCAGCGACTCGGGGTGACCCGACGCGAAATAACACTCAACGTGTCACAGAGGGTAACGCGGAGCACCCCCTCCGTGACACGGAGCCATCGCGCCAGTGTTCTAGGTTTTTAAAAAATTCGGAACACTCTTCAATGTGTCACCGAGGGTAACACGGAGCATCTCCTCCGTAACACGGAGCCATCATGTAGGCTCACTGTAATGTGTCAATTTTTATTTTTCTCACCTCGATTTTTTCCTTTGTGTTTTTTTGCATTTTTGCCCTCCGTTCCACCTAAAAATAATTTCACCACAAGAAATTGGTTAGAATTCATAGGTTTCAATATATATATATTTTTTTTAATTTTTCTCTTTCTTTTTTGTTTTGTTTTCCAAATATTTATACTCATCTATTACAACATTTTCACATGTTGCCTCCCATGCAGCGCCTGATTTACCATCGCAGCTCAACATCATTCATTGCTCAATCATCCTCTAGAGTGATGGATGTCTTCTCTCGAATAACATCCTCAACCCAATAATGCTTACATCGCTGCCCATTTACTAAGAACGTGACACTTCTATCTTCTTGCCATAACTCCACTGCCCCGTGCGGGGTCATTCTTACCACCTCAAACGGCCCTGACCATTTGGACCACAATTTTCATGGAAAAAGCCTCAATCTTGAATTGAATAGCAATACTTTCTGCCCCGGCTCAAAGATCCGATGCACCATATGCTTATTGTGCCACCTCTTTGTTTTCTCTTTGTAGCACTTGGCACTTTCATAGGCATGCCAACGAAACTCATCAAGTTCGCTGAGTTGCATCAGCCTCTTCTTCCCCACTAGCTCTAGATCCATGTTCAATTTCCTCACGGCCCAGAAAGCTTGGTGTTCTAGCTCCACAGGCAGATGAAACACCTTTCCATAGACCAATCTGTACGGAGAAGTCCCAATTGGTGTCTTGTATGCAGTTCTATAAGCCCACAATGCATCGTCGAGTTTGCTTGACCAATCACTACGTTGTGCATTCACAGTCTTTTGTAGAATCTGCTTTACTTCTCTGTTCGATACCTCCACTTGCCCACTAGTTTGGGGATGATATGTTGCTGCTACCTTGTGGAGCACCCCATACTTAGCTAGCAAATTCTTGAAACTTGCATTTACAAAATGAGCCCCTCCATCACTGATAACGGCTCGGGGTGTCCCGAACCTGGTGAAAATATGCTTTTTCACAAATTTTGTTACCACCTTGTTGTCATTCCTGGGCAAGCTGTTGCTTCGACCCACTTTGATACATAATCAACGGCTACCAAGATGTAACGATTACCAAATGACGGTGGGAACGGGCCCATGAAATCTATACCCCATACATCAAAGATCTCCACTTCTAATAGCTGCTGCAGTGGCATCTCCTGCCTTCTACCAATTGTGCCTGTTCTTTGACATCTATCGCACATTTTTACGTATGTCATAGAGTCTCTAAACAATTTTGGCCAAAAGAAACCTGACTGTAGCACCTTGTGCGTTGTCTGCTCACCTCCGTGGTGCCCTCCATACAATGAAGAGTGACAACTCCTCAAAACTTCTGCAATTTGGCTCTTAGGGATGCATCTTCTCATCACCTGATCTGGTCCCTCCTTCGGCTCATCCCAAATATAATACCTGCAATCATGTCTCAACTTCTTTCTCTACTGAGCCGTAGCCTCCGGTGGATATACTCCACTCACTAGAAAATTCACAATGTCTGCATACCAAAGGATTTCAGCATCCCTTATTGCCAAGAGATAATCATCCGGGAACTCTCCTTTGATGTTGTCACCTTCCTTCACATGCGACCGGCTTTCCAATCGCGATAGGTGATCTGCCACTTGATTCTCGCTCCCCTTTCTGTCCCAAATCTCTAGGTCAAACTCTTGTAACAAGAAGATCCATCTGATCAGCCTGGGATTTGCATCCTTCTTGTTAAATAGATACCGAATCGCTGCATGATCGCTATACACCACTACTCTAGAACCCACCAAGTAGGACCTAAATTTATCAAATGCGAACACCAATGCTAGCATCTCCTTTTCAGTGACTGTATAATTGACTTGGGTTGTGTCAAGTGTTTTGCTTGCATAATGAATAGAATGAAAAATTCTATTCCTCCGCTCCCTCAATGCAGCTCCTACAGCCACATCGCTTGCATCACACATTAATTCAAACAGTTGTTCCCAATCCGAAGAAATGAGGATAGGTGCTTCTATCAACTTCTGTTTCAACTCCTCGAATGGTTTGACACAATCCTCATCAAACTCAAACTTCACCTCTTTTTCTAGCAACCTGCATATTGGTCCAGAAATTTTAGAGAAGTTCTTGATGAACCGTCTGTAGAACCTTGCATGTCCGAGAAAACTGCGAACACCCTTCACTGACACAGGTGGTGGTAGCTTTTCAATAACCTCAATCTTTGCACGATCGACTTCCAACCCCTTGCAAGACACTTTATGGCCAAGGAAGATACCCTCCTTGACTAAGAAATGACATTTATCCCAGTTGAGTACAAGGTTGGATTCTTCACAACGAGCTAGCACCCTATCAAGATTCTGCAAACAAGTAGCAAACGAATTACCAAAAACAGAAAAATCATCCATAAATACCTCGACGAAATTTTCCACCATATCATGGAAGATCGTTATCATGCATCTCTGGAATGTGGTGGGTGTATTGCATAAACCAAATGACATCTGCCTGAAAGCATATGTCCCATAAGGACATGTGAAAGTAGTCTTCTCCTGGTCCTCCGGTGCTATGGCTATTTGATTATAGCCAGAATACGCATCAAGGAAACAGTAATATTCTTGACCTGTCAATCTGTCTAATATCTGATCAATAAACGGGATAGGATAGTGATCATTCCTTGTGGCCTCATTGAGCTTTCTATAGTCCATGCAAATCCGCCAGCCTGTGACTGTGCGTGTAGGGATCAACTCATTTTTCTCATTGGTGACCACGGTCATCCCTCCTTTCTTTGGGACACACTGAATGGGGTTGACCCATTCACTTTCTGAAATAGGATAGAACACACCTGCATCAAGCCACTTAATCACTTCCTTCCTAACCACATCCTTCATCATCGGATTCAACCTCCACTGATGTTGTACAGTGGGCTTTGCTCCTTCCTCCATGAAAATTATGTGTGTGCAAAAAGATGGATTGATACCCCGAATGTCTGACATTTGCCAGCCCATTGCTTTCTTCCTCCTCTTGAGAATCACCAATGCATCCTTTACCTGTGCCTCCGTCAATTCTGCGGAGATGATGACTGGCAAGGTGTCATCTTCCCCCAGAAAGACATATTTCAAATATGGAGGCAATGTTTTCAACTCTAGTTTTGATGCTTCCTCAATAGATGGTTTTGGCAATGGTTCCAGGGACCTCATCAATAGCTAAAAGTGTTGCTTCCTGAGATGCCATTTTGATTCATTTAGCATTTGCACCATCTCATAAGTATCTCTATCTCCGAAATGATCGGAGCTCATCAACGCTCTCTCCAATGAATCTCGAGAATCAACAATCTGAAGAATTTCTTCTTGGTTTAGCACATTGATTGCTGAAAGCTCCTCATAGATGGCCGGAAGCTTCATGGCCTTATACACATCAAATACCTCTACTTTGTCAATGCGCTCGCATGGTTAGCTGGCCTGCAACTACATCAATCAAAGCTCTCCGGGTTGCCAAGAAAGGACATCTCAAAATAAATGGGACTTCCGCATCCGACTCAAAATCTAAGACAATAAAATCCACCGGGAAGATGAGGGAGCCCACTTGCACCAGTACGTCCTATTCAATGCCATCTGGTCTAGCCAAAGAACGGTCTGCTAACTACAAGATCACTGTAGTTGGTCTAGGACTGCCTAGACCCAACTTCTTGAACACCGATATCGGCATCAACTTTATGCTCACCCCAAATCACATAATCTGCGAGCTCGGATACTCTCCCCGATTATAATCTGAATTGTAAAGCTCCTAGGCTCCTTGAGCTTTGTTGGCAACCTGTTCTGAATCCGGGAAGTGCACTCCTCAGTAAGCGCCACCGTAGCATACTCCGTCAATCTGCTTTTGTTAGCTACGATGTCCTTGATATACTTTGCATATTTCGGCACTCCCTGCAAAACATCAACCAAAGGTAAATTAATGTGTACCTGTTTAAGCACCTCCATGAACTTTTTAAATCAAGCTTCCTCCTTGTGTTTCTTTAATCTCTGAGGGAACGGGGGTGGTGGTCTTTCTGCTTAAGCTTCCTTCTCCATCCCCCTCTCATCATCATGTTCCCTGTCTTTCTCCACTGCTCCTGATTGCTAAGGTGGTCTTTCTAGTTCCACCTCCTTGAGTTGTAAACCACTCCTTGTGGTCACTACATTAACCTGCTTGGGATTCGGGTCAGTGTCACTCGGTAGTCCTCCTCTGGGCCTGGTGTTTTGAGCTCCAGCTAGTTGTCCAAACTAGTACTCCAACGCCTTTGTAGCTAACTGTTGGTTTTTCAAGTCTTCCGCTAATTTCACATAATCAGCCTGCATTTGCACTTTGTTAGCTATCATTGTTTTGAACATTTCCCTGATGCTGTTAGTTGGTGGAGGAGGTGCATTGTTTTTTCTGTATTGAGACTGATAATTCTGATTCCCCCCTAATTTCTCTGCACACCCTGATTCGAACTCTACCCTTGATGGCTGTTACTACCCCAAGAGAAATTCGGATGATTCCTCCAATTTGATTTGTAATTATTTCCATACTGGTGGTTGTTATTTCTCTTGACGTTCCCAACAAAGTTCACAGAATCTGGATTTGCACCACAACACTCAGCTGAGTGTTCATTACTCCCACATACTTCGCACCAAACCTGCTGCACTACATTGACTGGGGCTTGTGCTTGATTCAAGCTCATACTGCTGAAGTGGGTGTTAAGTTGATTCTGCAATGCAGATATCTATGCAGCGATAGCTTTAAAACCATCCACCTCAAAGACTCCTGCCGCTTTCCTTGTTCCTCCTTGTGAAGAGTCCGCATTCCACTCTGGATTTCCTTGTGAAATACGATTTAACAAAGTATAAAGCTCCTCATAAGTCTTTTCTAATTCCTGTCCCCTAGCTACTGAGTCTAGCAAAATTTTTGTATGTGGCTCCAAACCCTCTATGAAATTATGCACCAACACATCATTGGACTAGTGATGGTAAGGACAATTCCTTAACATCGATTTGACTCTTTCCCAAGCTTAATACAGATTCTCACCCTCTCTTTGTTTAAAACTTAGAATATGACTTCTAAGTCTTGCTGTTTTCCCGAATGGAAAGAATCTTATCAAAAACTTTCTTGCAAGATCATCCCATGTGGTGATAGAGTTAGGTGGTTCAGCTTTCAACCACCTCTTTTCTTCCCCCAATAATGAATATGGGAATAATGTAAGCCTCACGTAGTCAGATGATGCTCCAGTGGGAATGTAAGTATCACTTATCTCCAAAAAGTTTTGGAGATGTTGTTGTGGATCTTCATGAGGGAGACCTGTGAATTGCCCGCTGGTGTGCAACAATTGCACCATGTTCTGTTTAAGCTCAAACCACCCTCCAGGATCTGGTCTGCGAATACTAGATGTAACATTGTTAGCATGTGGGATTTCCACTTCGCGAACCGGCCTTGTGGTCACGGGCAAAAATAGCATGCCCGAGATACGCTTTATGACTTAAAGTAGTCTTGTTTACCTAAGTTATTGTATACATTTTCATGTAATTTTATATGAAGTGAAGATATGTGCTAACCAACATGATAAGCCTTTGTTTTTTAGGTTTTGATGACTTTTGAGTAACTAATCCATGAGTTGGTGAAGTAGAGGATTGGAAACGGAATTAACACGCGAACGTCGGCAAAGAGGAGGCACAAAACAGCTCACCTGTGCGTTGGAAACGTGCCACAGCAGGCAGGCCGACCACAACAACCCACCTGCGCGTTGGCAACGTGCCACGAAAGGTTGGTTGTGCGACCAAGAGGTGCCAACGCGCTGCCCAGGCAGCGTGACAAGTTGCCAACGCGGCAGGGTACTGCCGGGGCCAAGTTCGGGTGATTTCCAGAGAGCCTCCGTGTCCGTAGCGTGTCATGGAGGCAGTGCTCCGCGATGCACTCCGTGACACGTTGCTTGTTATTCCGGGAAAGAGTCCTACTACTATAAATAGCACACTTAGGTTTATTTTTCATAATTCAGACTTGGTGGAGCAAGGACGTGGGTTACAGGCAGTTGAGGGACGAAAAGTTCAGGGTTTTTTCTCTCTTTCTTTCTTCTCTAATTCAATTGTTTGTATGATTAACACTCGTTTTATGATGATTAATCCACAAATGAGTGGCTAATTCCCTTCCTTGCTTAGGTTATGAACACTTGTGATGAATTTTGATTACTGATTATATGGTTTTCATCTTTTTCTTCCATGTTGTTCTATTAATTCTTGTTCTTACTGCATTGGTGTGTGGCCTACTTTAATTTACATATAAAAAGTCCGATTTCACTCAAGAGAGCACGAAATTGGAAAGTTGTGAATTAATAGGATATTGTTCTTTACTTGATTTGGGAAAATTGAGTTTTGATGTGCATTCAGGATAGAAATATACCTGAAAGTCGTATTATTCAATTTAGGAACCGGAATTGTATGGCTAGAACATGAATTGCATTTGATCACAGAAATGTAGACGGATGGTTCATGATTCTTAAGTGATATTAAATACGAGAGTTTTAATCTCTTGGAAAATGTTCTTGGCTAGCAACTGGAAGAAAAGATTAACCAATTTATGATGATAAACAGTTTCATTACATGTTCTTTAACCTCGGCATGCTCTTATTCATAGTCCAAATTCAAAGTAGATAATTGTTCGTAGTTTTAGTATAAAATTTATAAAACAAATTATTCATTTTTTGGTTACTTTGTTGTCAACATATTTAGAAGTAAAAATATAGTATAGTTGAACAAATTGCACTTAACCCAAGTCTCTGTGGGATCGATACTTGGCTTACTAAAGCCACTTACTACTTGTTCGACCACGTGCACTTGCGTGTCGGTTTTATATACCCATATAACACACCGAACACCTTGCTGTCATTTCCTCGGGCACTAGAACTGCCCTCACAAGTGGTGGATTCTGTTGTTGCTCTAGAATTGCCTGTCTGAGCAACTATATCTTTTTCTCTAGAGCTTCCCTTCTTTGACGATGAAATTATCTTTTCGGCTCTATGTATGAATCCACCAACTCTTTGTCTCATTGCCAGTGTTCAGAAGAATTCAATATCTGCAAGAGAAAGGCTAGATCAAGTTGTCAGCACTTAAATAGAATTTGTAAACTAACACTAAGAAAATAATTTTACCAATTGCCAGTCCCCGACAACGGCACCAGAAACTTGTTTGGTGCTGTGGTGACTACACGAAAGTGCACGTGGTCAAACAAGTAGTAAAGTGGCTTAAGTAAAGCCAAGTATCGATCCCATAGGGACTAAGCTACTGTCCTAATTAACTTAAATGTTAATGAACTATATCTTTAAGAATGCAGACAACCAAATAAATAATAGTTTGAGAGTTTGAGTTGACTAATTAATAAGAATCTAAGGCAAAATTATAAAGTGAGTCTGAACAATAGTAATGAGCAAGCTGAGGTTAAAAGGAACATGCATGGAATTAATTTATCAATACAATTCAGTTAATCTTTCCTTCGGTTGCTAGTCAAGAATTATTGCCTATGGATTGGAACTTTCGAATCCTATCCAACTTAAGAATCAGGAGACTTAATCTACATTTCTGTGATAAAAGAATTTCATGTTCTAGCCATACATTCCCGATTCCTTAATTGACTAATAAGACTTTCAGATATATTTCTATTCTGAATGTAAATCAATTCTCAATTATCCAAACTAAGAAGAGATCATATCCTACCAATTTCACATCTTTCCAATTTCTTTCCTTTTCAAAATCAAAATTGGATTTTTTAGATATACATTAACATTGGCCAAACATTAATGCAGTAAGAACAAGAATTGATAGAACAACTATTGAAGAAAAGATGAAAACTGAAATGATCAACAATTACATTCCACTACAATTGTTCTTAACCTCAGCAAGAAGTGAATTTAGCCACTCATTTTGTGGATTAAACATCATCAAATAAGTGTAATTCATACAAACAATTGAGATAAAAGAGAAAGAGATAGAGAAGAACCCTAGAATTTTCGTCCCCTCAACTGCCTGTAACCCACGTTGTTGCTCAACCAAGTCAGAATGTTTAAAATAAAACCTAAGTGTGCTATTTATACTATTGAGAATTTTTCCTAGAATAACAAGAAGCGTGGCACAGAGTGTATCGCAGAGCACTCCCTCCGTGCCACGGAGGTATCGCGGACCTTCACTGGAAGTCGGCTCTCAGGCAATTTCTCCTCAGCGTACCACGGCCTGCATCGCGGAGCCTGGCCAACGTGCCATGGTTCTATCGCGCACCTACACTGAAAATTGCCAAATTTAATTCACCCGAGGCAAAGTGCCTCCACGATGGCAGCGTTACACGGCTCCATAACGGAGCCCTTATATTTGCTGCTCTTTCTTGTCCTTTTTCACTCCTTGTTTCCAAGTCCATTCCCGATTTTACCAATATGTATCTTAGCTTCCCAAAATTCCATTTTACCTACAAAACAACACTAATCATGTTGGTTAGTATAAAGTCACATTTAACTACAAATCACATGAGAATGTACACAATAATGATAGACAAACAAGTCGAAATGAAGCATTTAACTATCACTTGGGCATGCATTCTGCCCAAGATCATGCTCCAGTGCGATTCATGCATAAGAAAGACGGCACCCTCAAAATGTGCATAGATTACCGCCAACTAAAAAAGGTCACGGTTAAGAACAAGTACCCTCTACCTAGAATTGACGATCTATTTGACCAACTTCAAGGAGCCAGCTATTTCTCCAAGATCGATCTCAGGTCAAGGTACCATCAGCTAAGGGTTAGGAAGTGTGACATACCGAAAATAGCATTCAAAACTCGGTATGGTCATTACGAGTTTGTGGTAATGTCCTTTGGGTTAACGAACGCCCTAGCCGCCATCATGGACTTGATGAATAGGGTTTTCAAGAAGTACCTGGATATGTTCGCCATTGTATTTATTGAATACATTCTGGTGTACTCAAGAAAAAAGGAAGAGCATGCCAATCACCTAAGGTTAGCATTACATACCCTCAAAAATCGCCAGTTATTCGCCAAGTTCAGCAAGTGTGAATTCTTGTTGAAGTCTGTGACTTTCTTGAGTCATGTGGTCTCAAGCGAGGGGATACAAGTAGATCCTCATAAAATAGCAGCAATGAAGTATCGGCCCAGACCTACCTCTCCTATCGAAATCAGGAGTTTCCTGGCCTTAGCAGGCTATTATCAACGGTTTGTGGAAGGTTTCTCCTCCATAGCATCCCCTCTGACCAAATTAACCCAGAAGAAGGTGAAATCTTAGTGGTCGGATGAGTGTGAGAAGAGTTTTCAGGAGTTAAAGACTCGACTCACTACCGCTACAGTTTTGACCTAGCCAGAAGGAACAGATGGGTTTTTTGTATATTGTGACGCCTCCAGAGTTGGACTTGGTTGTGTTCTGATGTAGTGGGGCAAAGTGATAGACTATGCCTCCAGATAGCTCAAAGTCCATGAGAAAAACTATCCGATTCATGACTTTGAGTTGGCATTGGTGGTATTCGCGGTAAAAATATGGAGACATTACTTGTACGGGGCTCGCGTGGATGTGTTCATAGATCACAAGAGCCTTCAGTATGTGTTCAGCTAGAAGGACCTAAACCTGCGTTGGAGACGGTGGTTGGAACTGCTAAAGGATTATGACATGAGCGTGCTGTATCACCCAGGTAAGGCCAATATGGTGGCTGACGCCCTAAGTAGACGGCCTATGGGAAGTGTGGCCCACATTGAGGAAGGCAAGAGGGAGCTAGCGAAAGAAGTTCACAGGCTAGCCCGGTTAGAGGGAAGTTGGTGGATTCAGCTGAAGGTGGCGTGGTAGTGCAAAGCGGGTCAAATTCATCCTTGGTAGTTGAAGTCAAATCCAGATAGTATGAGGATCCCATTTTACTTAAGCTTAAAGAAGCAGTCCTCAGAAAAGAGATAGAAGTTTTCTCCTAAGGGGGAGATGGGGTGCTCCGTTACCTGGCAAGTTATGTGTACCGGATGTTGGTAAGTTGCGACAGCAGATACTGGACAAGGCATATAGCTCGAGATACTCTATTCACTCTGGTGCTACTAAAATGTACCACGACTTGCGGGATATTTACTGGTGGAATGGCATGAAAAGGGATATTGCCGAATTCGTAGCACAGTGCCTGAACTGCAGCAAGTCAAGGTCAAACACCAAAGACCCGGAGGCATGACTAAAGATATTAGTATACCCACATGGAAGTGGGAAGAAGTTATGGACTTCATTACAGGTCTACCCCAGACTCGGAGGCAGCATGACTTAATTTCGGTGTTATTAGATTGGATGACTAAATCAGCTCACTTCCTCCCAGTCAAAACCATAGACTTGGCTTAGGACTACGCCAAACTTTACATCCGAGAGTTAGTCAGACTCCATGGGGTGCCCTTGGCAATCATTTCAGGTAGGGGAACGCAATTCACCTCTCACTTCTGGAAGTCCTTTCAGAAAGGACTAGGTACCCAGGTCAAACTCCGCACAGTCTTTCACCCGAAGACTGATGGTCAAGCTGAGCGGACCATTCAGAACCTAGAAGATATGTTGAGGGCATGAGCAATCAATTTTAAGTGTCATTGGGATGACCATTTGCCTCTTATCGAGTTTGCGTACAACAACAGCTACCATTCCAGCATCCAGATGGCTCCATTTGAAGCATTGTATGGTAGAAGGTGTAGATCGCCTATAGGGTGGTTTGAAGTTGGTGAAGCTACCTTGATAGCGCTAGACTCAGTGTATGAGGTAATGCAGAAAGTTTAGCTCATTCAAGAAAGTTTGAAAATAGCTTAGAGCCGTCAAAAATCTTATGCCAATATGCGGAGAAGAGAGTTGGAGTTTGCAGTTGACAACTGGGTATACCTGAACTTTCACCCATGAAAGGGGTGATGAGATTTGGGAAAAAGGGTAAGCTCAGTCCATGATATGTGGGACCCTATGAACTAGGGTAAGATTCTGAGATGGATTGGTAAGGTGGCCTATGAACTAGAGTTACCTTAAGAACTAGCAGCAGTACACCCAGTTTTCCATGTGTCACTTCTGAAGAAGTGCATGGTGATCCAACTATAGTAGTGCCATTGGACAGTGTGGAGATAAAGGATAGCTTCACATATGAGGAGGTGCCAGTCCAAATCCTTGACCGTTAGGCTCGTAGGCTGAGGAATAAGGAGATAGCTTCAGTCAAGGTGCTATGGAGAAATCAGCAAGTTGAGGGAGCCACATGGGAAGCAGAAGAGAACATGACGGCCAGATATCCTCACTTGTTCCCTTCTAGTTCAGACCCAGAATCAGGTATTAAATCCCTTCTCAATACTCTACTCAGTCCGTACTCATCAGCCTTATTTAGATTTTCTATGTGCATTCTAGTTGCATCAACTATGTTAGTACGGTTAAGTCAATTTGGAGTGAGTTACTCCTCCAAAAATATGTCATAGCCTCAATCTTAGAAATCTTAGCTCTTTTCCTAATTTTAGTCTTCATTCGGGGATGGAATATCCCAAGGGGGAGATAATTCTTGGATTAATTATTGTAGAATCCTATCTTATGTTAATTGTAGCTCTTTTCCACCAGCTTGTAATTAAAATGATGCTTGTTCCATCAACTTTAGAAATTCATCCCTAACTGTTGAAATGTCAGAAATTAGAATCCTGCTTAGGCTTTGAATTCTTGGAATTGTTAGTTCAGCTTCAGTCAAAGTAATAGAATATTCAGTGTTAGTCAGAAATGACAGCTGATCAGTTTGACTATAGTCTTTTCCCGAGGTGTCAGTGGTGCCTCTTAGTTGTTAGACTCAGACTCAGATTATAGTTATTTGGTCCATTAGGCGGTCATGACCTTCCAGTTATAGCTTTGACCTGCCCCCGGACCCCAGTCAGTTATCAGTTTGTTCTCTAGACGGTTACGATGCTTCCAGATAAGCACGTCTAACCAGTCTAAGAACTCAGTTTCCAAATCTGGTCCTATAAGACGCTCAGGGAACTCTATGACAGTATCCATGGGTCAGTATAGTATTAGACCCCAATATCGAGTTATCCGCTTGTCAATAGTAGTAGTAATAGGATTATCCAATGGGAGTAGGACTTAGTACTGAAGGGGTCGGGGTTCCAGTGCACCCATGTTCCAAAACTACATTGTCACTGTAGGTTATATATTTACTTGGCCTCATGGCCCTTTTGACAGTGATTGTCACAGTCCATTCCTTTATACCTTGGCAAGGTATATTAGGTCCTACCAGTGTGGTGTATACATCGGACTCCACATCTAGCTCACGTGGTTATATGTCGGTTATAACCTCTCCCACTAGTCGGTAAATTTTACTCTTAGATTCTTTAGTCCAGATCAGTTCAGTGTAGTATTTGAGACCCATTATTTCAGACTTAGGACCTGTTTATGACCATCAACCATGGTCACTTTTGACCATATCAGTTTATTATCAGTTGTATCAGTTTTCAACATTTCAGTTGGTCTTTTCATGTCGTATCAGTTCACTTACTAGTTCTATCATGTTATTCATGTTTTTCTCACTTACTCAGTACTTTCAAAGTAGTGACGCATACTTTTATGCTGTATCATTTCATGAAACAACTGCAGGTTCTCAGACTCACACCGCTAGACGCCGCAGTTCAGATTCACTATCTCAGCAATTGATGTGTGAGTCCTCATCATCCGAGGGCATTATTTCTTTCTTTCAGTCCTGTATTAGTTTCAGTTAGACATAGAGTTAGCTAGGGGCTTGTCCCAGCAACTCCTCAATTAGATGGCTTTTAGACAGACATGATGTTCAGACTTTCTAGTATTGTTCATGTGTTTTGAATTTTATGACTATAGACTTGTCTGTCATAAATGTTCTTATGATATTATTTAAAAGTTCCGCTGTGCATGTTTACTCAGAATGCTAGTGAATGATAGACCAGGGGTTGACTTGGGGTCACTTGTGGCTTCAAGTACCGTGTTACCTTCAAAGTGTAGCTCAAGGCTAAGGATATCCATGTACTAATTAAATATAAAGCTCTTATACAATACCTACCAACTTGATGCCCCCATCAAATGCACACCGCTAGTCTCTCCTCTTAATTGAACCGATTGTTTCTCCCTTGCTTGATTTTACATTTTGAATTGCTACTTGTTACACCTTTTCCCCCAACATTTATTTTATATTCATACACTATGCATGACCCTTGTGAATTGATTTACCACCCTTGGTGAATCCAATCTTCAATCTTCATGGGGTTCAACCCTGATAATCATTGAGAAATTTGTTTCTGTCAGCAATTGTAGCCACCTCCTTAATCGAAAAATTATTTTTGGATGTTATAAAAAAAATGGTGTTGTATTTGTTAATTCATAGTAAGTAGCACCTGGCAACTATTTAGATAAAGGGAACATTAGTCAAATCTTTTTTGAGAAGATTTGGACTACGGGAGTACCTTATAAAATAACTTTTTTTCCAATAGAAAGTGTGCAAACTAAAATTTCCAATTGATGATATTCTTCAAAGATGTGGAATCACCACAGTATCAAGGTGTAGATATTGTTAATTGCCTTAACAGAAATTGTGCATCATCTATTTGTGACACTAGAGTTTGCAAAAAATATTTAGAAGTATTTTAGAGATGCAGTAGAAGTAGAGAGTCCTCTAGTAAAAATACATTAGGCAATAGTGTAATGGTGGAAAATTGACTATGTACCCAAGCTTAAATCTATTTATCAAGCTACACCAATAATGATTTGCTGGCAACTATAGAAGACGAGAAAAATTATTATACATGGAGGTGCTATGTCTCAGAGGAGGGTAATTCATGAAGTTAATCAGAACCTCCAAAGTTTGTCTAACATGTTATATATTTGAATGCAGAATACCCCATCCACATGGCCTCAATTGGTGGAATATATGAAAGGGTACAAACCTCAGCTAAAAGTTGTACTAGTTAAGTGGAAGACACCACCTCTAGGGTAGTTTAAATGTAATTTAGATAGGGATTCTAGTGGAAACCTAGACCGTAGTTCCATAGCTCATTATATAAGGGACTAGAAAGGAGATTTGGGGTATGTCAGTTGTTGTCAAATTGCTAAAACAACGAACTTAGATATAGAAGCTACACGAATGGCCAAGAGAGTAATTTTTTATGGAGAACCAGCTTTTGCCACTGGTATTGAAAATAGATTATCTGTATTTAAAGAAGATAGTGGATAGAGAGTTGGATAGACAACGAGGTATTAGCATGACTATGAGAAAAATCAAAGAATAGAGAAAGAAGGGACACATACAATTCAATCATACATTCAAAGAAGGCAACACTACTAGAGTTTTTAACTAACATGTATTTTGAATTTTCAGGTATACAAACATATCATTCTTTTCATGAGTTATCTACTGAAGCACATAGGACACTAAATTTAGACAAAAAAAAATAGTATTACATCTGAGGATCAACAAGATACGAAGGAAAGCACTAGAATGATTACCATAGTCAAGATGTGTGCCTCAAACAATAAAAAACAATATGTAATACAAAACAGGCTAAAGAATACCCAACATATATAGTCCAGGTCTTAATTACAAAAGCTCAAAACTAAAGACCCTTGAAATATTGCTTATAAGATGATGGTATTACTACTGAAAAAACTTTCGGAGGTTGTATCAACATTCTTTGAGGTTCATTCCTTTGAAAGAGGATTAACAGTGATACAAGATCAGTACACCTCTTTAAGAGCCTAAGCTAAGAATGTACAAGTACAGTTACCTCGCAACTAAGAAAAATCTGAAGTAGCAACACCTCTTTGCTATCAGTTGGTCTTTACATTCGATTTCATAGCACCTGGTGGGAGTTTAAGGTGACTTGAACTGTAATTGACCAAACCTTGAGGTCCATGAAATTTCAAAATTTGAATTACCTACCGTGGTGAAAATAATTAATAGATGAAATAGATAAGGAAATAATGAAGGGTATGCTTCCAGGGATAAGAAAGCTCAAGGTTTCACCATTGTTGGATACTAGAGGGAGTAGATGGTTGGAACTTTAATGACAGAAGATAGGGCCATCATTTTCCTTTTTCAATCTCTTTTGTAAATGTATGACCGATTTGTGTCTTCTCGTTTTTGTCTAGTATTGGGTTTGGGCCTATTGTTTTAGCTTTATTTTAGACCACATTGTGGTCCTTTATGTTTGTATTTTTTTTACCTTTATTTTTTGAGATATAAAATTCTATTTTATTAGGCCATTTCATATTTAAAAAAAACTTATATACCAAAAATTAGACTTTATTGTGAAGTCATTCTTTTTTAAGGATTGAAAAATTACTTTTGTTGTTGATTTTGTACACTTTATTGATATCTAAGCACAAAAATCTCAAAATTTGCAGTTAGACTTGTAGTATATGTTTACTTATAACTTCTTAAGGGTGTATTTGGCACAGAGGAATTCATTAAAAAGAGGAAAGAGGTTGAGCTATATTACACGAATTGAATTATGACCCAACCTATTTTGATACAAATAAATTGAGAGGGTTGAATCTTCTCAATAATTAATTTACCCATTTTAACCCACTTAAATTTAAGTCAACCTACTCATTTATCACCTTAATCGTACATACCATATCAGAATCAAGATCTAAATAGAAAGGCCCAACACGTGCAAACACAATCCCTCAACATTTTTTTTGTTTTTTCTTTTAAAATTAAGGATGGTGGAAGAAAAAAATGAGAAAGAGGATTATAAGGTAAAAAATCGAATTCTCACCAATAAAGTAAAAGTTCATATAGTCAACTAATTGAGTTATAAAAATTTCTCGATCGCTCAACACTTGGGATGAAAGACGACACATTATTTTTAATTTTGTTCGGAAAAAGAACTCCTAAGAGTAACATTGAGTACTCGTTTGATAGGCTATACTAATCAGAATAGTTCTTGGATTAAAATTTAGTCCAGCCAATGCATTATTTGATTACTCACTTCAATCTAATACATGGATTATTTATACATCATATGGTGTATTATCTTATTCCAAGGAAACAAAAGGATAACTAAGCCTTGGATAAAACCCCTAAATGACTATGCTACCCCTCAATCTCTTTTTCTAAATTTCTTTATACAAAATCAAGGATATAATTGTAAAGAAGGTTTTTATAGAGCTTTAGACCAAACACAATATAAGATATATCTAGTTTTTAACACAATAAACCAAACACTTGATAAGAATAATCTCAGCATTACAATCCTTGTATTAGCAATTCCTTTATTATTAATCCATGTATTCGTACCGAACAATCCCTTACACCAAAAAAAGTAAAAAAATACAATTACTGCAATACACAATTGATCAGATGGACAAAAAAGTCTCCTAGATTATGGGGGAAAAGATTCTACTTCCACTACAGAAAAATGGAAAACAGTGAATTGAAATAGTATGGATGAGCGGCCGTTTGGCCATGAGATATTTTTTTTGGGGAGTTAAGTTCTCATAATCATATTTGGCAATAAAAATTTAAAAAAATATTGGAAATTTAAGTTCAAGTTAATTTTGAATTTGAATATTATCAAAAAACTATTTTCATTTACTTTTACTCTAGGTCACTCACAAAAAGTAAAAAAAAATTAATTTATATTTACAATCAAATACAACTCCAATATTCAAATACCATGTTTCGCTTTATAAATAAAGGCCAAACGAGCACCAATCTCTGCCGTTTGGAACACAGTGAAGTTACTCTAGTGAAAGAACTAAACCTCTAACAGGTCAGGGGTAATCACCACGACATTATTTATAAAAAAATTGACAAATTGTAATCTATAATAACATGTTAGTTACGTGTTATTTTTATAAAATTATATTAGAAATAATATTATTTTTACATAAAAATGAGAGTAGAAATATCCTTCACATTTATAAACACTTTAGATTTGTATGCTACTTTGGAGATTGATAATTCTTTCCTGTGATGGGTCTGATGGATTTAGTTGTAAAATCAGTAGGATAAGAAGTTACCAAAAGAAATAGATAAGGTTGGATGGCACTTTCTTGTATTTTCCTACATGGTGGTAACTTCTCTCGATCAAGCCCTTAGTGCAGAACAGTTGTTGTTATTGGTATTGCGAATGTTAGCTTCAACAGTTTTATAGTAATGACTCCTAGATTAGACCTAAGAGGGGGAGGGGGGTGAATTGGGTCTAATAGATTTTTGACAAATTAAAACTTAACTTGAATTTTCTTTTAAGACGGGAACAGACTTTAACTCTGTTCCTTTGAGCAGTAGCCTAATTCAAGAGGAAATAATAAAGTACAGAAAATAAAGAGAGAGCAAGAATTTTTACGTGGAAAACCACCCAGGATCGAATGGGTGTAAAAACCACGACCTACTCCCTAGTAGGATTTCAACTTAACTCCACTAAACACCAAGCCAAATTGGGATTGCAAACCCCCGCAATCCAAAGACCTACCCGTAGGCCCTTACAAAGTTCCTAACCTGTATAAACTACCCTTAGTTTAACAAGATGAACTTTTAACACAATTACAACTAAATAAAAACAGAATTGAAACCAAATACGTTCAATGATTCACTACAAATTGACCCTAGACCTAGACAGTGACGGAACAGACTCAGGGGATAGTTTCTAGCATCGGTTATCTCTTCTTCAACTTGAATGCCAATTGAAAGCTCAAGAACAATGGACTTTGCCGAAGATCTTTTGTGAGTGAATGACCTTCTGGACGTGGTAGACTCTTTATTTATAGCACACGAATGCTCAATTTGTCTTCCACTAGAAGAATGAAACTTTGGACTGCTTTTCCTTTCTTGAAAGATCTTATTGACTCCTTCTAGGATTTAACAAAATATTCTCTTTCCTTTCCAGCCAACAATGTAATTCTTTCCTTAGAAAAAGGATTCCTTTCCTTAAGGAGTCCTTGTTGACTTTTGATTCCTTTCTCCTATTTCCTGCAAATAATTTGAGACACTAGGGCAACCAATTAGTAGCACACATTTTATGAAAATCACGTACCAATTATTAATCGGCATCGGCCAAGTATAACATACCAATTATTAATCGGCCTAACATTTATGTTTCAAGCATACTTTTAACTTATCATCAAATATCATTAAAACCAATTTCGACATATTCCCCCTTTTTAATGATGACAAATAAAAAATATGCTTGACTATATGTATGCTCATTTCAGTTAATCAATAATTAAGCAAAGACCAACTCTCAAGCATACCTTCCCCCTTTTGGCATCAGTGAAAAGGAACAAACCAAGCCAAGGGAAGAAATGAAAAAGAATAAAAGAAACAGCAATAGCAATCAACACACCATGTAATCAGTGATACTAAACCATCATTTACCAATACTAGGAATAGCCAAACCAAATAACAAAAAATAGTCAATCAACCCAAAAACTAAACCAAAATACTACCAAAACCTTTCAGGACAAAGACAACACATGCTAAGGAGCAGGGGCTGGGGATAAAGAGGTAGCAGCAATATTAGGAGAGGACATAGAAACTAGAGACAGTGATCTGATAAGAGTTAAAAGTTCAGCATGATGGGCAGATGCCATCTCCTCATTGCGAGTCAGTTGGGCCCTCAAGTCAGCATTTTCCTATCGAAGATAATCATTCTCATCCATTAGCCTCTCATTATCACTGGAAACCTGTGTCTTAGCTACTGAGGGTACTGTATCCGAAACTTCCACATTGACCTATTGACGAGAGCCACAAGTCTCATAATAATCCAAAGCATCATATATTGTGTAGGACTGGAGAGCAGTAAACTTAACACAAATTTTAGCAAACACCTTCGTCAAGAGAAACCCATACGACAGAGCATGATTCTGCTGAACATCATCCGCAACTTTAACTAAATAGGACATCATCAACCCAGGAAAATTTATAGGCAACTCCCTATCCAAAATCTCCATAAGAGTTAAATCAAGATACGAGGAAGCATCACGATGCTCTTGGCGCGGAATCAAGTTCTTGATAACAAAAGAGAACAAGTATTTATGATAGTCATACATGGGTTGCTTACGAACTTTTTAATAGGACAGCACAGAGGGGTTGTGAGAGAATTTTTCAAGTATTTCCAAGGGTTTCAGAGAAGGGGAAGCTTCGGCCACCTGTTCTTTTAATAAGAGGAAAAACCCTCACAAGGAATTTTCAACACAGAGCCCAAAGTAAGTGCTATAATATTCATCATGACATCCCCAATTCTACTAGTAATGCAATCATAAGAGAAAGTAAAATGACAAAAGAATGTGACAACGTTCGACCGAGCACACACTGCCTCGGTATCAGTTAAAAGCCCTCCCCACCCTTGAGCTTGAATCTTAGACCAAAGAGTCACCATATGCACATTCTCAGAGGGAACCACCATTTTTCCGTTAAGCAACTTGCGCTCACCAAACTCCTTTACCTTGGGATTATATGCATAGTATGAAGGTACAGGTAACGAATAGTCAAAATTTCCTTAAATTTGACGACGGGCCCTGGTGCGAGAAGCAGGACAAATAGTACATGATTTCTTGGTCACCGGAGTGGAAGAAAAAGTCTTGACCAGAATACATTTCTGAGCGCCTCTTTTTAAAGAAGGAAGAGGCACCATATCCTCAAGACTGTCAAAATCGGCCAAGGATGGTGGTTTGGTAGGGAACTGGTCATCATAATTGTTTTCCTCGGGCACATCATCAAGAGAATCAACCGGTGAGGAAGATAGAGGAGGATTTGGAGCAGCAATGTATCTTCCCCTTAAATTGGCAAGTAAAGTTGCAAGATCTATTTGAGGAGTAGATGCCGACGTTGGGGAACTAGCTGACGGGCTCTGAGGAGATGGGGAAGTTGGGGCAGTGACCATGGAAGTGTCCGGAGAGCCGGAGTATGGTGATTCCATGGGGTGAGGGGAACTGGATTTGGGTTCGGTGGTGGTTGGAGGTGTAGGTGTCGACATGGTGGTATCCATGGTGAAAGGAAGAAGATAAAGCTTGACAGGTTTCAATGTGAGTCTAGTGCCCTTTTTGAGAGAAAGAAAAAGAATTTGGAGAGTTAAGGCGGTGGCAAATCAATAGACACAAGGAAAACCAAGAGTCATAGCAGAAATAGAAGAGAGAAATCGGGAAAAATTGAATGACTCTTGGGTGACATGATTGCTGACACTGTGATGTGACAATAGGGGTGATGTCATGAATAGTTATTAGTAATAAGTGGTTAGCTTCAGAGCCATACCTGACTGTGTTCCTTGCAGTGGTCAGGTTCGTTCCAATCCATTCCTGAAAATCAATGAGTTTAAATATAAAGAGAAAACCTGATGTCAAAGAAATGATGAAAAATATCCCTCAAGACGGTTGTCATCCATCCATCGTCGGGAAAACCCCCTTTTTTTTAAAATAATAATGCCAAAAGAAGGAAAACTATGAACCTGATGTTAAGTCAATCTTGATTAACCCAAGCTTTATTCTAATTTTTTCAAATTGTTCTCTACCAAGAGCCTTAGTAAAAATATCAGCAATTTGATTCTTAGTTTTACAAAATTGCACAGATATTAGACCTTTTTCAACATTATCCCTTGGGAAGTGATGTCTAATATCTATGTGTTTTGTTCTCTTATGCTGACAGGGACTTCTAGCAATACTTATAGCACTTGTGTTATCATAGTAGATACGCACAGTGCCATGTCTAACCCATAATCCCTCAATTGTTGTTTTATCCACAAAAGCTGAGCATAACAAGATGCGGCAGCTATATATTCAGCTTCAGTTGTGGACAGGGTTATTGAATTTTGTTTCTTTTTAGCCCAATAAATTAAACATGAACCAAGAAAGTGAGCCATACCTGATGTGCTTTTCCTGTCTGTAAGAGAGCCTGCATAGTCAGCATATGCATAACCTACTAGATCAAGATTACCTCCCTTGGGATACCACAGACATAGACTATTTTTGCCCTTCAAATGCCTTAGGATACGCTTAACTGCAGTCAGATGAGATTCTCCAGGAGAAGATTGAAGCCTTGCACACAATCCAACGCTAAACACAATATCTGGTCGGCTAGCAGTTAAATAAAGAAGGGATCCAATCATACCCCTATTGTTATTGTCACTTACTAGATTTTCATGTTCATCTTTATCTAGCTTTGTGGAAGTAGCAATAGGTCTATCAATTTGTTTAGAGGAATCCATGTCATATTTCTTAAGCAATTCCTTAATATATTTTTGTTGATGGATCATTGTTCCAATCGAAAATTGTTTGATTTGTAAGCCTGAGAAGAAATTAAGATCACCTATTATACTCATTTCAAATTCACTACTCATCAACAAAGAAAATTCATTACACAAGGTTTCATTTGTTGCACCAAAGATAATATCATCTACATATACTTGTACAACCAACAATGAATCTTTTTCTTTGCTTTTTAGAAATAGAGTTTTATCAATGTTCCCCCTAGAAAAACCATTTTCCATCAAGAATTTTGAAAGGCGTTCATACCAAGCTCTAGGAGCTTGTTTCAAACCATATAAAGCCTTATCCAATTTAAAAACATAATCCGGAAATTCAGGATTTTCAAAGCCAGGGGGTTGATGAACATATACCTCTTCCTTCAGTTCCCCATTTGAGAACGCACTTTTTACATCCATTTGGTAGAGTGTGAATTCCATATGAGCAGAAAAGGCAATTGGCATTCTTATTGCCTCCATCCTTGCAACTGGTGCAAAGGTTTCTTCATAATCGATGTCTTCTTCGTGGTTATAGCCCTGGACCACCAGACGGGCTTTGTTCCTGGTGACTATTCCTTGTTCATCAAGTTCATTTTGGAACACCCACTCTTTTCCAATTATAGTTTGTCCCATGGTGGTGGTTCCAAGTGTCATACCTTGCTTCTTCCAAAATAGTTGAGCTCCTCTTGCATAGCCATTACCCAATCTGGGTCCTGTAAGGCTTCACGATAATTGTTAGGCTCAATATAAGATAAGAAAGTTGAATGAGCACAAAAGTTTCTTATGGAGGCCCTGGTTTGAATTTCCTTATTCAGATCAGTTATTATTTGATCAAGGGGATGAGAACTTTGATGTTTCCAGGGCCTCAAAACCAATTCTTGTGGATTGTCAATTTGTGTTTCTGAAACAGGGTCAAATGATGTTCCTCCCCCTGCTCTTGCTTCTGAACTGACCACTATCTCAGGGATTGTTCCCCCTGAATTTTCCAGTTCCTGCCTTGGTTCTGAGGGAACACTCGAGGAGTCTGTTTCCAAGAGAGTGTCTTAATTTAGAGCTGGAGCACTTACTTATTTGGTTGAAGATGGAACAAGGCCAATTTCATGTTGTTCATCTTTGTTTCCCTATAGATCTGTCTCAAAAAAAAGGTTAGACTCATCAAAGATAACATGAATGCTTTCTTCTACATACTTTGTCCTTTTATTGAACACTTTATAGGCTTTACTGTTTGAGGAATATCCAAGGAACACTCCTTCATCACTCCTTGCATCAAACTTTACTAAGGCAGTTTTTCCATTATTGTGAACAAAACACTTGCTACCAAAGGTTCGTAAGTGTTTGATGTTTGGTTTTCTGCCTTTGAGAAGTTCGTAAGGAGTTTTATCAAGAAGACATCTAATCATGCATCTGTTAATTATGTAACAAGCCGTATTTACTGCTTCAGCCCAAAAACTCTTAGGAAGTCCACTAGCGATAAGTATTGTTCGTGCCATATCTTCTAGTGTTCTATTTTTCGTTTCCACGACCCCATTTTGTTGGAGAGTTCTTGGAGCTGAAAAATTGTGATTGATTCCATATTTGAAACAAAAAGCAGTAAATTTAGCATTTTCAAACTCAGTGTCATAATCAGATCGAATACTTATTAAATCCAAACCAAGAGTCCGTTGAATCCTTTTTGCAAACACTTTAAACATGTTGAATGCTTCATCCTTAGATGATAGAAACAGTATCCATGTAAAGCATGAGAAATCATCAATTATCACTAGGACAAACTTCTTATCTCCATGGCTCACTACTTGCATGGGCCCACAGAGATCCATGTGAAGTAATTCAAGTGGCTTGGAGGTACTCATTACCTTTTTGGACTTGAATGACGATCTAATTTGTTTTCCTTTAGCACAAGCAATACACACCTTGTCATCTTTGAATTTTATTTCAGGAAGACCAAGGACAAGGTTTTGTGAAACAAGTTTATTGAGTATTGAAAGACTTACATGACCCAATCGCTTGTGCCAAAGAAGAACATCATCATCAAGAACACTCAAACAAGTTAATTCATTTTAAGAAAGCGACACGATACAAGCTTTATAAACATTACTTTGTCGCTTTCCAGACAAGACAATTTCCCTATACTTGTTGTTAACAACTTTGCAATCAAAGGAAATGAAGAACATTTTGTTCCCTTAATCACAAAGTTGAGAAATATTTAACAAGTTGGGTTTCAGTCCATCAACCAGATACACATTATCAATAGAGTGAGAGAGAGACTTACCAATCTTACTTATTCCGACAATTGTGTCTTTCTTTCCTCTACCAAAGGATAGTTCCCCCATTGAAGGCTATTAGTGAGAGAAAAAGCTTTTTGTTACTTGTCATGTGCCTAGAAAAACTACTGTCGAGATACCATTTTTGGTTGTTACTTCTTACTTCAGCCTGTACATACAATCAAGGGTTAGGTTTAGGAACCCACACCAGTTTGGTTCCCTTTCTTTTAAAAGCTTGAGAAATCAAATCTTTCCTAATCCATCTAACTGTGTTACCATTTTTTCAAGATCTTTAATCCTGGATAAACATTCATATCTAACATGTCCAGTATGTCTACAATGGCTACAAAATTTATATTCTACCAAACCAACATATTTTCTTTCTTGATCCCATTTGACAGGTTTGTTCTTGTAGCCAAGACCGGTTCTAGATCTGTTATAATGCTCATTTAGCCAGTTTAAAGATTCATAAGACTTGTTCCATTTTTTCATCAAGGCAATGTCATAATTTTCTTGATTCAAGGTTTCTTGAAGCTCAGAATTTTTGATTTTCTCTTTGCACAATTCCTTTTTCAAGGAAGTAATTTCAACTTCATGAAAACCTTGATCATAGTTACTTATTTCACTGTTTGATGTTTTTCTTTCCTTGATGGTATTTAATTCAACTTTTAGAGAAGAGACTGTTCCCATCAGCTTACTGTTTTCAGTTTTTTGAACAGAGACAGTTTCCTTTAAATTTTTAATTTCAGCATTGAGTGTATCGATAGTATTTTCAGACTCAATTTTCTCATTTTTCAAAACTTTGTAATCAGATTTTAAGTTGGAGAAAATTTTAGACATTTCCATCTTTTCAACACTCATTTGCTGACATTCATCCATCAAGGAAAGCAACAATTTGACCACTTTTCTTTTTGAAAAGTTATGAATTTGACTCTTTAGATTAGATAAACTTACCTCGGATGAATCGCTATCTGAGTCAGTATCACTTTTGGCCATGAAGGCTAGATTGTCATTATCACCATCTTCTACTTCTTATTCCTCATCAGAAGTTTCACCCCAAGTAGCTTTCATAGCATTCTTGAAAGCTTTTGAGGCCAGTGGCTGCTGTTTTTTAGAGTTTCTTCTATGTTCTTCCTTTAAGAGAGGACAGTCTTTTATCAAGTGATCCATTTTGCCACACTTGAAACATCCCTGGAATTGTCCCTTCTCGGATGACTTGTTTTTGTTGCGAGAGTCCCTTTTCTCTGAGTTTTCCTTTTTGAAGAACGTTTTAAACCTTCGAACAAACATAGTCATCTCTTCATCATCAAATTCTGATTCAGCCTTCAAACTGAGACTGCGTTCCTTCTTGGGTTCCTCAACAACTTTGTCACTCTTTTTGAGTTCATAAGTTTGCAAATTTCTAATGAGCTCATCCATTTGCATTGTGCTCATTTGTTTTTCTTCTTCAATAGCAGTAACTTTGGGTTCCCATGAAGCAGGCATGATTCTCAAAACTTTTCTCACATTTTCTTCAGTCGTGAATTCCTTCCCAAGAGATTTGAGCTTGTTTGTGATGTGTGTGAATCGGGTAGACATATCCTTGATTGGTTCCCTTTCTGTCACGCCCCGCCTTGGGGGGTATGACTGGCACCTGGTGCCCTACTAGGACCTGAACTACTGGACTGCTATGCCTAGGCACATCTGGTACCTGGCTGGCTCTAATTCACATTTCTGGAAACAAAGGGCTATATAACGGCTGTAAACACAGCCCCCGGCCCATTGGCCTATAGCCTCCTGTACCTGTAATAACAACTGACCAGAACAAGCAACTATAGGGAAGCCTATGCGGGCCGACAAGGCCACCATGCTGTCTAGTTATCTGCATTCAGCGGTAAATACTAGAAGGCTACGTGACAGGCAAGGTCACCACTACTGTCAAACTTATGGCCCCACACGGCCAACATACAAGAAGCAAGAGTACTAATAGCTAACAACTGCACGGCCTCACATGACCGGCTCAACTGACCACAGGGAAATATACAGACTGCAAGCCTCTAGGAATAGAAATAGAACTGATCAGGACAGGGCCCCGACCTACCCATAATATACAACAAAAGGAACTGAGCTACACCTCTGAAATTCAGCCTCCGGAGGACAGGAGCTGAATACTCAACCGCTGACAGGGAGTCACGTAGAGTCGCCTGCTCATCTATGAGTACCTACAGGCAAGTAATGCAGCGCCCCACCGGGCGTCAGTACCGCTGGTACTGAGTATGTAAAGCAATAACTGAAAGAAACATCTAAACACAATAATAGAACTGAGGAAACTGAAATAGAAAGAATAGCTTAACTATCTGATAATGTAAGTCATACCTTCTCGTTTACACTGGGAAGAAATAGAAGTCATACCTGGAGATATATCCCTCTACTGCTGATCTACTCGTATCTAACATAGCATGGCATAACATGAAATAACATAACACAGCACACACAACCCTTACCCGGCCCCCATAAGCCGGGAGGTACAACCAGCACAAAAACTATACCCCTACCCCGGTCATCCCATCTCCTACAATGGCTGTAAGCATCCTGCCGGTCCCCTGGGTATGCACTTGGGCTCGCTGAGCCCCTGACTATAATTGTACCTGAGTCTGAAGGACTCCTGAATCAACACCCCGGGCGTACCCGCTCGATGGGGGTGTATAAGGGCCGACCAAGGCACAATATAGGGAAACTGGCATCCCATCTTCGTCCCCTTGCGGGACGGCATATCACTCCGTAGAGTGACGTATCCTCATCCTCTGGCGGACGAGTTGATACAGCTATTAACCCTGGGGCGGTCAGGGATGCTGGGTAATCCAACCCCAAACAATACAACAGTCTCAACTAGTAATGCTGTCTGTGTATCTCACATGCTGAGGCTAATAGGGGTAAAGTATCATATATATTACATGCTGAGCTAATGATAGTGATTTGTACGTATTTAATACGTGCTGAGGCAGGTAAAGATGTATAAATATGAATGTAGTCCCCTGCCGGACTGTACTGGGCAAATGCTATATAAGATAATGTTTCTGCTGAAAACTCTGTTGTTTACTAAGTTTCTGTATACACTATATGCTGGACTAGTGATAGAAATATGTACATACTTAATACATGCTGAGGCTGGAAGTACTATATATGTATGTACCAATATAGTCTTTCTGTTGAACTATGCGGTATACTGATTTTCTATAGTAACCTGATTTACTATTCCTGGCATGCTTTCTAAAAGTCATTTTAGTCTGCTATTCTGTTTCTGAAATGCTTTACGGATACTGTACTACTTCACGGGGTTTCGACTGAACACAACAATATCTTAACATGGCATATCACATCACATACTGAGTATACTGGGCAATCACTAACACTTGCATTAGAATCTATATCATACTGATAGGTCTCATACACATTACAACCCAATGTTTCTCACATCGTACCGATATTCATAATAATGCAATACTCGCCTTCCGAACATTCTACTGGTCTGTAATTTATTACACTATACTAATATCACTTAACTTGCCGAAGGAAACTAACTTTACATACCTTATTCGTGAGCTATTCGTCTGTCGGACGAGGCTCGACCGGTACTTCAACTGTTTTCTCCCAACTACATTCATAAATATGTCAATCACTACTAAATACAACTTTATTTCAAAAGGCAACATCACTTTCGATATAGCTTATAGCCTAAACTTAGGCTTATCGAAAGACGGTCGAAAACTCGCTATTTTTCAGCGGTCCAGAAGGGAGAAATATTCACTTCACAGCTAGGGACACATAGACACTAATTTAGAGCAATTCCACTTACCTTGGCTCGGTGGCTCGACGATTCGCCGGTTGTATTTCGTGAAACTGAATCCGTAGGAATGCTCTCTGTCGCTAAATACCCCCGTATCTGGAGTTAATTTGAGTTTGGGCCGCGTTTAGCAGCGTAATCGAGCGATAATATATATTCCCTCTTCGTCCTCCTCTTTTTTGCTGCGTTCTCTGGAAATTTTATAATGTTTTTATCATTTAAAACCGAAGTGAGGCTTTATATACTTGGGCCTGGACAAGGCAAACGTGTCACGGAGCCATCGCGGAGGCCTCTCCTCCGTGACACGCTGCCATCGCGGAGGGGCTCTGCCTCGGCTCCTTCCGCAATGGTTCGACGGGCTTTTCGTTCGATCTTTTCCCGGGCCTTTCTCCAACACGTATGGCCTTCAAATATGCTTAACCAACGAGGGAATAGGTCATCTGAGTGCCGGGAATTCTACGGGGTGTAACACTTTCACCCATGGCAAAGAGTTCATACTTTCTTATAAGCATATCAATTCTGGATTGTTTTACCTAATTTGTTCCTTCATGTGTCAGAGTAAGGGAGTCCCAAATCTCCTTGGCACTGGAACATCCAGAGATACGGTTGTACTCATTAATGCCCAGTCCAAAGTAGAGTATTTTTATTGCTTTAGCATTCTTCTCCATCATCCTAAGATCATCAGCTTCAAATTCACTTTTAGTGTTTGGCACCTTTGTTCCGTCAGGTTTAACTTTTGTGGGAACAAGAGGTCCCATCATGGTAATCCACCAAAGCTGATAGTATTCCGCTTTCATATAAATTTCCATTCTATTTTTCCAAAGACTGTAGTGTTCGCTGTTAAAGAGAGGAGGTCGAGTGCTAGATTATCCCTCAGGCAAGGTTATTTCGGAAGTCATTTTTACGGATCTTTCTCTAAGGGGTTAACCTATGAATGAGCAACCTGCTTTGATACCAATTGTTATAGTAATGACTCCTAGATTAGACCTAAGAAGGGGTGGGGGAGTGAATTGGGTCTAACAGATTTTTGCACAAATTAAAACTTAACTTGAATTTTCTTTTAAGACGGGAACAGACTATAATTCTGTTACTTTGACCAGTAGCCTAATTCAAGAGGAAATAATAAAATGCAGAAATAAAGCATAGAGATAAGAATTTTTACGTGAAAAACCACCCAGGCTCGAATGTGCGTAAAAACCACGACCTACTCCCTAGAAGGATTTCAACTTAACTCCACTAAACACCGAGCCAAATTCGGATTGCAAACCCCCACAATCCAAGGACCTATCCTTAAGCCCTTATGAAGTTCCTAACCTATATAAACAACCCTTAGTTTAACAAGATGAATTTTAACACAATTACATCTAAATAAAAATAGAATTGAAACCAAATACGTTCAATGATTCACTACAAATTGACCCTAGACCTAGACAGTGACAGAACAGACTCAGGGGACAGTTTCTAGCATCGGTCAGCTCTTCTTCAACTTGAATGCCAATTGAAAGTTCAAGAACAATGGACTTTGCTGAAGATCTTTTGTGAGTGAATGACCTTCTGGACTTGGTAAACTCTTTATTTACAGTACACGAATGCCTAATTTGTCTTCCACAAGAAGAAGGAAACTTTGGACTCCTTTTCCTTTCTTGAAAGATCTTGTTGACTCCTTCTAGGATTCAACAAATTATTCTCTTTCCTTTCCAGCCAACAATCTAATTTTTTCCTTAGAAAAAGGATTCCTTTCCTTAAGGAGTCCTTGTTGACTTTTGATTCCTTTCTCCTATTTCCTGCAAATAATTCGAGACACTAGGGCAACCAATTAGTAGCACACATTTTACAGAAATCATGTACCAATTATTAATCGGAATTGGCCAAGTATAACATACCAATTATTAATCGGCCTAACATTTATGTTTCAAGCATATTTTTAACTTATTATCAAATATCATTAAAACCAATTCCAACAAATAGCTATGAGTGTGGGTTCATTAGTCAGTTGTATCGTGAATGTGCCAACCCACAGTTCCTTGCTTATTACAATCACTGCCATTGTTGGCATCACCAAAAACTATATTCAAACCTTGCAGCTGGAAATTACCTTCACCCATGCCCATCAAAACTGCTGTTGCTTCTGTTAATTCCTCTGAACCTGCCGAAAAGGTTCCATCTCTTATTACCTTGTGATTCTAGGGAATTCGAGAAATTGGTTTACCTCTTCTATACTGTATTACATTTATGACTTCATTTAGAACCTTTAATACTAGAATTTTGTTTCAACATAAATAATTAATGCATGTTCTGAATGGTCTTGATAACCACTTTTGTCTGTACAAATTTTGGTCTATGCACTTTTGGCAGAACCTTCTTCCATTTGCAACTATTCTTCAAGCTCACTTTCTTGTCCAAGTTTCTATATTTAAAACACATCAGGTTGCTATTTCTTGCTTTCCTAACCAGAATTCCTCTACTATTTACGTAACTTAGAAATTAAGTGACTAATCATATCTATTAAAGCTATATTCTAATCCCATAACAATATTGCAAAGGAGAGGGAGCATATGTTGCTTTTCGGGAAGTATTTTTCCATGTTTCAAGCCTAAATATTTTGTCTTCTTTTTTCATATTTTTCAGCAGAAAGGAGTGAACTTATATACACTAACATCACTATCCATATAATTTAACTAGTTGTCGTAAGTCACTAATTGAAAATGTCCATGCTCGCTTTCCTTCTCTTATCACAAGTCAAAACTCAGCTAATTTGATGCCATGATGTGGTAGTTAATTCCCTATGTCCCATGGAATGGGTTTCCATTAATAGGAAATAATCTCAAGTTACAAACTTAGAATAACCATCTCATAGACGGAGCAGGATTGCATTTAATTCTTTTTCGGTGAAAATCACAATGGGTAGTCAATATTCCATCTTTATGTTAAGGCATGAATCATTCTTGTGAAAATGAAGACAAAATCTTCAATTGACTCCTATTTAGCTATGTTATGTAGCAATATGCCATTCTTTTTCATGTTTAAATTTGCATGTTCACATTTCATTGATATGCTGACTGGCAAGTATCCAGACCTATCAGTTTTTGTTTCAATTAATGTTGAAATTTTGTTATATATACAGCAAGAGACAGAAAGGAAGACGCACTATTTTCTTGTAGAAAATGCCAAATTTATGCTGGATGAGGAGGAGCATTTCCAGGAGCAGTTGTTTGAACGTCTTCTTCTCTATGGAGAACGCAACAAAGAGCAGGATTTCTAGCTTGTGATTGAGCAAAAATTCTTGGATATAATTCCCTAATATCACCAAGAGACTAAAGAGACCTGCAGTAGCTCTTGTCTCGACAAATGGCCCCTGGATCACGTAAGGACACTCACTTTCAATACTCTAAACACTAGTTACCCTCTTTTACCAGTCAATGGCATCATCAGACAGTGCAAGAAGGTATATGCATCGATAAGCAAGTTAATCAGAGGTGGATGCAGCCTATCCTCTATGGTTTCAATCGAACCCAATATTTTTTGACATGGAATATATATGTGTCCGCGTTGATAAACAAGTTAATCGGAGGCGGATACAATCTATCCTCTATGGTTTTAGTTAAACATAGCATTTTTGACATGGAATGTGTGTGTAAGAAAACCACTAAAATTTAACAAACAAAACCTATAATTTCAAAAGTACAATGAGTTTAGTGATGACAACCTTAAAGATTGAACTCATCAAATTTAAATCCTGGATCCATGTTTGTAATCAAGGCATGTATCTTCACGTGTTTCTTGGGTGTTGTAGGTTAATGAAGTTGAGACTAGACAGAGTTTTACTGGAGAACTATGAAGCTGACAGTTTAGAAGAAGCTTTGGCATGTACTCCTGTTAGTCTTGAGTTTGAAAAGCCAGAGAAGTGGGTAGCTCCATACCCAAAGTATGAATTTGGGTGGTGGAAGCCTTTCTTACCCTCTGGATCTCAGACATCAAAGGTGTGAATAGCAGTCCTTTTACTCAATTTTGGGATATCTTCCGTGTTTAATGAAGTAGGTCATACTCTGCCTCTGAGGTACTGTTTGTCAGTCAAGCATGACATTTCACTTTGGAAGTATGTGAAAAGATGAATTCTGAAGCACAAATTTAGGCTCTAGGTAAAGGTGTGTCTAGCTTATTGGCGAAATATTGTATGACCAGTTCCTGCTTGTTGACGCTTAACACCTGATTGTGAGATTAAGTAATTGGAGAAGAAGGGGACTATCTTTTTTGCTGTCAATAGTGGAAAATGGTGCTTTCTTTAGAGGAAAAAATAATGTTGCAGTAGTTCAATACTAAGTTTAAATGTACCTCTATATGTATATGCTGACATGAAGCCGAGATTTTATACTCTCAATCTTCAAAATAGTGCATTTTTCTCAGCGCAAAAAGATAATGTTGTCGATGACCAGTTCAATGATAGGTTTATATATACTTCTATATTTACATACACGTTTTAACAATACTTGCCAAAAGAACAAATAAATAATTTTTTGTTTGATGGACTTAAAGAAGTCTGATGTCAAACCAAAAGTCTTTTCTCTCTTTTTCAGTAGAGTAACATTTAATGTTCTTCAAGGATCAATTTTTCATTCATTTATGAAGAGAAAGATACCAAAATGCTGGAGGTTTGTTTATCTACTCCTTCAGAATTGTTGTTGATTTTTCTTATTTCCCATCACCCCCTAGAAATCCTACAGCTGGGCAATGGGCTTAGATGCGAGTGTCAATTTTGCTAGACCGCTTAATTCTTGCTCCTGAAGAAGAAAAAGCATTATAATAACTAGTCCCCAGTGCTTATAGTTCCTAGTATAGACCTTTTCAAGTTGATCAAATGGAAAACCAATTCTCATAATTCTATGTGTTTCAAATTTGATTCTGACTCAAATAATGAAAGCTACTTGGTAATGTAGAGAGTCACTCCTATGTATAACTAACCAACAACAAAGGAAGGAATAGATAGGGCTTGAAGGCGGCAGCATACAAACTCTTTTTTTTAACATGCAGAAGCATAAAAACTCTTTGGGTAGTATTGCTTGTAAAATGAAAAAGGACACTCCTACGGCGATGCCTTTATCTGCCTGGAAATAGAATGTCATCACTTATGTTGCCCGGACTCTCCAAAATTGTTGTCGCACCCATGTTGGAATCTCTAATATGCACTACATTTGGAGTATCTAACATGAAGCCGTCAACATTTTTGAAGAGTCTGAACAACATAGATCATCACTGCTGCTTACTGTCTTTGACGAAAGGAACTTTTGGTAGTTTCTGAAGAACCTTCTCATCCAAATGACTATACTGTCTCTTGAGTTCTTTTTTGGCCTTCTGTGCATAGGTATCCACTTGATCTTCATGTTTCTCATAGAACCAGGGTACTGTTAACATCATGAAAAATACTGTCCAGAAAACAAATACTCCTACTTAGTTATCTTGGTTAATTGCCGATGACAAGGACTTATTTGAAGTCTATACTATCCTAAACTTCCTATCTCTTCCCGATCTGAACAGTGAAAATTTGTTACTCTGTCACTGGAAATTCTATAAATTATTGCAAGGCACTAGACATACTAATCAAGAAAAAGACATATCTGTAGGGAAAGTTTCCTGCAACCAGAGATCCATGAGTGGATGTAAGAAAACCTGGTCCGTAAAAATGAGCAGTCTATTGCATTTCCAGAAGAGTTTAACTTCTATAAATAGAAGTTTTTTTACAATATAAGATCATTTAAAAGTTAATGACATGTAATTGTCTATAGAATATGTGATTAGTAACCTGGAAAGTAAGGCAGATTAGTTGATACAACAAGTTACAATACACTGATAGCGGAAAAAACAATTTATGCTATCAGTGAAATTTTTTGTAAGCTTGGCTTCTGCAGCTGATGGAAAGAAGAAAAGGTAAGAGAACTTACAGATGTAAACAAGTGTCAGAAAATCAAACCAGCTGCCAACAATAGACACAATCCACAAGCCTAAAATAGTCTGCAGATTGACATAGTCCTATTAACATGTTGCACTACATTAAATTATAGATAATACAAAGCTGACAGGTAGTAGGAGAAAGGTACATAGAGAAACTTCTTCAAATCCTTCCCAGAAGCCACTTCCCAGAAGACACCAAATGCCCAGTTGAATCTTTCCCTCAAAAGTAGAGCAACCTGTGTCCACAACTTCTCTGGCAATTCAATCTCTGGAAATTCCATAGGGGTCCTGCCATTGAGTACAAATGATGTTTTCCTTAAAGTATCTCGGACAGGCGGGAGAGATGAGAAGCATAGCAAATATACACATGGACTTTTCATTTAACTGAATTTGGATAATTAATGCTATGCTTGCAATTAAAAAGCAAGACATATTTACATCAAAATACAAAAAAGTGGTGCTTCTTGGCCTTAGAAACGAATGTTAGTCTAGACAGCGTAAACTAATTTAATATATATAACTGCAAAGTTTCAAGTCCTCAAAGTACAAAACACCATCCAAATACATGTCAAGTGTATGTGCATGATAAAAGTCCAGAGAACAGTATTTTCAAGGCAAGTGAAAGACAAAGTGAAGTTTTTGAGTCAAGGGCAGTACTCACTTATTGACAAAGTGGGAGATATTTGACCAAAAGAACAAGATGGCCAATGTAAGTATGAGGGAATGACAAATAAAAGTGAGCAAATGATAACCAATCCATTCAAAGAGAAGCCAAATAACAGTGGCAGCAGCAAGCATCCCTGCTGAAATCTGCTTGTTCCTCCACAGCAAAATATCAGCGGCTGACACGAATTTTTATAACCAAATAATAGTAAGTTTACACAAAGAAAATCAAGAATGACACACATATATATAATGCAAAAAATGAATGACACACATATATATAATGCAAAAATAAGTAGTCCTTCAGTTTTATTTATATGACATTATTTACTAGACATGGAGTTTAATAAAGAAAGAAATACATTTTGCACATACCAAAAGTACTTTTAATTTAGAACTTGTTTTAAATATGCAATGATAATCCTCCGGCTATAAGAATACGATATTGTTAATGGTAAAATATAAAGAGTTTTCACATGTAAAAAGATTTTATGTTATGAACAGTCAAACAAGAGAAGGATGCCATATAACATGGAAGATCAGAGATGTACGTTTGCCACCACCTAGGGCGGCATGGACAGGTTTTTGGCGGCCAAATAGGTGAGACTTGTTGGTGGGGTGTCGAAAGTCATAGCTATCAGTGGATGATGAAGAAGAATAATCATGGTGATCAAGGCAGGGGCTCCCTTTCGCTGATGATTCAGGAACAATTTCCTCCACTGGATCGGACATGGTGATGCCGAGACTGAAAATAAATCACAAGCATAATAACAACATATGTTGTAGAAACTCCTTGTATTATTAGTAATAAGAAAACCTTAATGAAGGCTAGTTGCATTAGGGATGCAAGTAGTAAAAGAACAAATAAGTATATGTAATTTTAGTTCTTACCGCGTGTAAAGGATGGAAGTAACAAAGTGTCTGTGAACCTTTTTTTTTCTTTTTCTTTTTCTTGTTGTTGTTCTGGAGAGTGAGGGTTGGATTACTGATGCATTAGTTTTTCCTATTCTTTGTTTCTTTTTCTGTTTCTCTAAATGTATAACACGTAACGTTCACACTCTTGTTTTACACTGTTAAGGAATCATTCAACAGAGGGAGTAGCGGAAGGGTTCCCTCATAAACAAACCATAACCATATATCTCCCAACTTTTTCGCGTATCCATGCTCCCTCGGCTTGCCTTAGGAAATTTAAGGGAAACTTCATATCTCACAGTGCCTCTTTTCCTTTTTGGTAATTAGTGAAATAATCATTTTTTTAAATATGTGGTCCAAGCCTTATCGAGACCTAATAAAGTAAAAGTTTTACGGGTATCTTATTTAGACACTAATATTTAACGTGCACTTACTTTTAAGTTTTTTTGCACATTTATCCACTTCAGAATAGCTTTAAAAATATGATGTCTGAGTTAAACTTAACAAAAATATCTGAAGTTACATATAGGTAAAATTTAGGCAAAATGATTGCATGCAAAAATATTTGAACTTGTTTCGAAGTGGATAGACTTACAAATTTTTACGCACCGTAAGTACAACTTTATTGTTGTTCCTAAAATCGGTTATTTGTGCATTTCATCCCTTGCAAAGCATATTTGAGTTGTCAAACACCAGTTTCAACTGCCCAACTTAGTGTAAAAATTTCAAGCACCATATTTGGTCCTCTTCATTTAACCTATATTCACTATTTAAAAAAGGAAATATGTCAAAAAATGCCTCTAACGTATTGAAAATGATACAAATTTTTTCCTTATTTCACCTATGGAATCACAATTTCCTTTAACATTTAGTTTTAAATTTAAAATGCCTTTCTTTCACCTGTTGAAACCTAAATTACCCTTATCATTAATTTTGGATTCAAAAAATTATTTAAACTCAAAAGCAGCCACATTCTTGGCTACCATAAAAAATTTCCCTTATGAATTCATATAATTAAGTTTCACCAATAACTCTTTTTCTTTAACAAATAAGGCCTCAAGGGATAATTTTATATAATAGAAAAATCCAAATAGTTCAGTACAACCTAGCCGAAATGGACCAGGTCCAATTAATCTCTACACTACAATAATAAAGGAAACAAAGAAAGCAAATTCTATTTGTTGTTCGTTTTATAAAGTTAGACATTTTCTCTCTGATAAGACTATCTTCCCCTCTTCTTCGACCATCTTACTTTTTTTTTCTTCCTTAAAACATCAATGTTCCTTCACCAATGATACGACAGTCTCTGTAATTTGAAGTTGTATCCATCAAAATCTACTACTCGCATGATGCTACCTCTATGTCCGCGTATCTCTGAGCTTTAAGTTGAACTCCTTGATACCTAATAATTGTCAACTTGTTATCCTTTCTTCCTCTTCCCTATTATGATCAGATCTATCCTTCTTGGGTGGAATTGTATCTTACCTCTAGTATTGCTGATTTTTTTCCTTTACAGTAGATTCAGATCCTTTCAGGTTGTAGCTGACTTCCAAACCTGAGCTTCTGCTGTCATTTCATTAGTTCGATATTTAGGAAATAAAGGTTTTCTCTCTTTTGCTACTTCGACTTCTTCTACTTTGAGTCCATCACTGTAATGTGTCTCTGTCTTCTCCATTAAGTTGTTTCTTCCTTTGCGTTCTTTTATCTTCTAAGCTCTTCCTACAAGGTGCTTATGATATATCTACTCTTTGCTTCCTAGGACTGGGGTATTCCGTTGTATATCTGTGGTGTCCATGTCACTATAAGCTTTGTATGAAGGGTAAGTGGTTTCCTCCATATCTTCTTGTTTTTATGATTTCTAAGTCCTGACATTAGTATATTTATCTTTGCCTGTCAGTTCTTATCCTATGTTATGCTGTATTTTTCCTCGTATATGTGAATTCCGTGGTTTTGAAAACTTATCTTCGGATTTTGTTATAAGTAGTCTTCTCTTCTTTCTGATTTGCACATGAATTTCCTTCATCTTTTAGTTCTGATTCTTAGATATTGTATTTGTGTTTTATCATCATTGAGGATATTTTTTCTTTGTGTCGTTGATAATTCTATGAAGCTACGATATTTGGTATTTTCTGTTTCTAGTGCATGATTTGCAAGTGCATCTGTCAAACTATTTCCTTCCCTTAGTATATGTTTGTATCTTATATGTAGTCCTTGGCTTATTTGATGTATATCTTCCACCCAATTTGATAAGTTCTATGGTGGTTTTCATTCCTTTTGTTAATATTTTTTGTAGAAGCAGTGAGTCAGTCTGTATGACAACATTGTCCATCTGTTTACTCTTTATGTATTTGATAGATTTTCGTACTACAAGTGTTTCTGCTTCATTGTTTATGTTGTTTCCCATGTCCTCCGCTCTATGCATATATTAAATTAATGTTGAATTTCTAATACAAAATATGTATGCACTTCTTCCTAGATTTCCTCTTGAGGTTCCATCTGTATTGCTGGTTATCCAATCCATTAGGGGGTGTTGCCATATCACCCTAATTATCTTTAAAGTCAGTTTGGATCTCGCTAGTAATTGAATCAAGTAATTCCACCTATGTGGTATTTTTTGGAGTGATGGATTTCTAAATTGTATCAATCTCTAGATAGTTGTGTATATTTGGTATATGAATCTGCCTCTGATCTTTCTTCCCCATGTTCAATTGCATTCCTTTACTTCCACAACTCCCTTAAAATTATGGCTGGTACAACTTGGAAAAATGGTTTTAGCCTATTTGTAACTGGGTCTTGCTACAATCTCATTATGATTAAAGCCACATGTAGTCCTTCTATGTTTAAACCTGCAATCGAACGAAAGTAGGACTAGGTCCGGTTAGCAGTAATATATGTGGCAAATAAATGTTGAAGTGTCACATCCTTAGGATTTGAGCAACACCAACATCTAGATACTATGGTGTATCTCATTCTCTTTAGCACAACATCCATGGGCACTTTATATTTTCCAACGTCTCCATATAAAGAAAGAGATTTTAGTAGGGAGCCCTTTTATCCACATATTTTTATATGACTCCATCTTTTGTGCCTGTGTCTTATGCACACCTATGCCGATTTCAATGTAAATTCTCCTCTATCTTGAGCAATGTTATACCTCGAAAGCCCAAAGATCATACTCGGGAGTTGAAGCGGAGAAAACTGAAAATTTGGCACCAAGTCTCGTTCTGTGGCCCATGGGGTAGACCACGAGTCATGAAGTGACTTGTAGCGAGGTACTGAACTTGAGTTGAAATTTTGAGTTTTTAAAATCACCACGGACATGACCATGAGTTGTGGTCAGTCCCCACGATTCATGGGATGAGTTGTGGTCAGTTGTTGCTAATGATTTGAGATTTTGGCAGTGAAGGTGACGAGTGGTGACCACGAGTCGTGGTCACCTGTAATGACTCGTAGGGTTCCCCATGGTGAGCCCAGACAAATTTTGGACAGTGCACATGACGAATGAGACCACGAGTCGTGGTCCTTGGTAACGAATCGCCCAGTCCCTCGTGGGGACTGGCAGTCAGTTATTTTCTACGAATTTAGTAAGGTTTTTTCTGTAATTCTTATGACTCTAAAGGCCTAAACTACGTCATTTTAAGCTATGAATGATGAGTTTTAAGAGGGTTAGGTTCACTTTAGGCCATTCTTACTCATGCATGCAAAGTTAGAGGTCTAGAGAGGTGATCAAGCTCATTCTCCTTCAAGTTTTCTTCAATTCTACCTTGGGCAATCAGAGAAGTTATAGAATCAGATCCTATCAGGTATGTAGGGTTATGAATGGGTGAATTTGTTCACACCCATGCCCAATACCTCTCTAATTCATGAAAATCTATGAGTTGATTCTATGGATTTTTAACCCAATGCATGACTTCTCTAAGTCAATGTCATGGGTATGATCTAAGTATATTTTAATTGATGAATTACGATTCATGGGAAAGTTTTATCATATTTTCAATTACTAATCATGTGTACTAGTTTTTAAAATTATGATGCCCATTCATGAAATCTTATGAGAAGATGAGATTTATGAAGTATGTTCATGTATGATGAATTGTTGATGTGAAAAGCATGTTTTCATGATACACATGTTTATGATTATTTTTTCAAGTGAATCAAGTTATTTTCAAGCATGTTTAAGTGTTGGGCAAGCCCATATGTTCAAGTATGATGTATGATTTCAAGTTAATTAGCTTACCATATGGTTTTGGAGTCAAGACTCCTAATTTTACTCAACTTGTGGTATTGTTTGAGCCAGGCTCCTCATGTATGATTTCAGATTTATTATGTATATGATTATTTAGCTTCATCTCTAGACGATGGTTAGCTTCATTGAAAAATGATGGAGAGCATATACATGTTTTTGAGAGTAATGTCTAGCACCGAGTAGGCTAAGGGTCAGTCAACCCTATGCCTCAGAACTATGAGCCAACGTAGGTATGTTCAGATTATTCGGGACCTCTTTTGTGAGTTTTCCCCTTCCCCAAGGGGCCTTCAGCTTGATATTGATATCATGGAGTGTCTTTAGCCCTGGCAAGGCTTTAGATGGCTCTACCCACTTGAGTGTAATAGTCAGGACCACGTAAGCTCTATCATGGTAATGTTGGTTATAAGACGAGTCTCCCATTGTTCCTCATGATTTCAAATATGCATGTTTATCATTCAGGATATGTATATATATGTTCTAAAGTAGGTTTGAACCAATGTTCAGTTTTACTTATGATTATCAGATTTCAGCTTTAGGTCATTCAATTCAGTTATGATGTTATGTTATGTTCCTATCATGATTTCAAAAAAATAGCATGCGATCTCTACTCTCAGATTCTTATCTTGATTATGTTTTTGTATTACGCATGTTTTAAATGATTTTACTTATTTAAGTGGTTTTACTTACCTTGCATACTCGGTATATTCCACGTACTGACTGCATACTCTATGTTGTATCATTTTATGATACAGGCTCCGCTCTTCAGGCTCAGCCCCATCTTTAGCCAATGTCGGAGCTAGCATATAATCTCTGTTGGTGAGTCCTTATCTCCTGAGGACCATTCTCTATCGGTTATGTTTATGTATTCAATTTCGTACTTACTGAGTTAGTTGGGGTATTGTTCCATCAACTCATCAGTATTAGAGGCTTTTCAGACATAGAATGTAATTAGCTTCAGATTCGTGTGTATTTCTGATGTTACGCTTAATTTAGACTTCCACTAAGTTTATCATGTTGATTTTCCTCTTTTATGATTGAGTTAGATGTTATGTTCATGCCATAGGTCGACTTGGAGTCCCTCGGGGTTCCTTGTTTCGTGTCTCGATCTTGGCCTATTTTCAAGTCGTGACAAACTTGGTATAAGAGCATTAGGTTTAGAAGTGTCCTATGGTGTCTAAAAGCCGCGTTAAGTAAAGTATTTTTCATTGTTGTGAAGCACGCCACACTTATGATGAAGAGGATATTAGATGTTTAGGAAATGTTCCCTTTTTACATGATCCATGTCGTGTGGTAAAGTGTCTCTCTATCCTTCTAACTCGTGCTATTTGCGATTGCAGAATCATGCCTCCCCGCAGAGTTAATGGCAGAAGGAATGGAAATGGAAATGGAAATGGCCAAGAGGATGGCAATGGGGACGGGCACCAACAAGCCCCACCGTTCTAGGAGCACCATGCACCGGAGCTGGTTGCCCATGCTGAATCTAGGGAAGCCATTCAGATGCTAGCGCAGGCCTTTACAACTCAAGTCAACCAGCAACCAGTGGCACATGTCCTACAAAATGGAAGTGCGGCGGCAACACGAGTCAGAGATTTCCTAAGGATGAATCCACCAGAGTTTCTTGGGTCAAAGATGGACGAGCACCCACATGAGTTTATCGACGAGATTGTGAAGATCACCCAAGTCATGGGGGTGAATGGAGTAGAGTGTGCTAATTTGGCCTCATATCAGTTGAAGGAGGTCACACACATTTGGTTTCGACAGTTGAAAGATAGTAGGGCAGCTGGAGAAGGCCCTATCAGTTTGGAGGAGTTCCAAGTTGCTTTTCTAGCTCAATTTTTCCCTCGTGAGATAAGGGAGTTCAAGGCAATCGAGTTCGTGAATCTTATGCAGGAGAAGACGGCGGTGCAGGAGTATGCCCTTGAGTTCACTCGTTTGTCAAAATACGCCCCAGAGTTAGTGGTTGACTAGAGGGCGCGAGTGAGTAGGTTTGTTCATGGGGTGGTAGACTATCTAGACAAGGATTGCAGGACTGCTATGCTCCATCAAGATATGGATTTTCCTCGGATAGTCTTGTACGCTCAGCAGATAGAGGCGGTGCATCTGAAGGAGAGAAGGCCAAGAGGGCCAGAACGGACAACTATAGGTTCTCTCAGCTGAGGCCAGGTGGTGGGCACTGACAACAGACCTACCAGAGATCTTCAGCCCCCAGCATCTTCAGCGGTGAGTGGGCCATCCAGACCTAGGCACGACTAGAGGGGGCAAGCATCAGGCTCTAGGGATTAGAGTAGCAGGCCTACAGATTCCAATATCCCCATTTGCGGTAGGTATGGTTGAGGGCATACGAGCCAGTGTTTGGCTGGTACATGTGCTTGCTTCAGGTGTAGGAAGCCCGAACATATGCTTAGAGATTGCCCAACAGCTAGACAGGGTCATGATAGGAGCCAAGGCCCAACATCCAATTTAGCAACTCCACTCGCACGCTTAGCCCAGCAGGAAGCATCTACTAGCATAGGTGGTGGTCAGTGCCAAAAAGATCCTATGCCTTAGCATCCCACCAGGAGTAGGAGGTCTCCCCGGATGTAGTTACTAGTATGTTGCGAGTTTTCCATTTTGATGTATATGCTTTGTTAGATCTAGGGCTACCTTGTCTTTTGTGACACGTTATGTGGCTAGTAGTTTCGGAGTCAGTCCCGAAATCTTGTTAGTACCCTTCTCAGTCTCTACTCCAGTGGATGATTTAGTTGTAGCTAGACGGGCGTATAGAAGTTTCCCAGTTACAATCCTTCAGAAGGTCACCTCAGCAGATCTAGTAGAGTTAGCCATGCCCGATTTGGATGTAATTCTCGGCATGGATTGGCTATTTGCATGTTATGCCTCAATTAATTGTAGAATCCATGCAGTAGAGTTCCTATTTCCGGGTGAGCCAGTCTTAAATTTGAAGGGTAGTTCAGCTGTACCTGTAGGTCGTTTCATCTACTACCTTAAGGCCAAGAAGATGATTTCCAAAGGTTTTGTGTACCATCTAGTGAGGGTTAAGGATTTTATGTCCGAGACCCCGACTATCCAGTGAGTTCCAGTAGTACGTGAGTATCTAGAAGTGTTCCCTGATGATCTACCAAGTATTCCTCCCAAGAGGGAAATCGATTTTGGTATTGACCTTCTACCTGACACTCAGCCTATAACTATTGTTCTCTATAGAAGAGCCCCATCCGAGTTAAGGAGTTGAAGGACCATTTAGATAAGGGTTTCATTAGATTCAGCAAATCCCCATGGGGTGCACCAGTTCTATTCGTCCGAAAGAAAGACGACTCTCTTCGTATGTGTATTGATTATCGATAATTGAATAAGGTCACCATCAAGAATAGGTATCCTCTTCCTTGAATTGATGATTTGTTTGACCAACTTCAGGTTACCAAATGTTTTTCAAAGATAGACCTCAGATCCGGGTACCATCAGCTCAGGGTTCGAGAGCGTGACATTCCGAAAACAACTTTTAGAACTCGGTATGGTCACTATGAGTTTGTAGTTATGTCTTTTGGACTAACGAATGCTCTTGCAACATTTATTGATCTAATGAACAAGGTGTTCAATCCATATCTAGACATGTTTATGATAGTGCTCATTGATGACATCCTTATATACTCTCGAAGTGAGGAGGAACATGCCGCTCATTTGAGGTTGGTGTTGCATACTTTGAAGGATCATCAATTGTATGCAAAATTTAGCAAATGTTAGTTTTGGTTAAATTCTGTGGCGTTCTTGGGTCATGTGGTGTCTAGTGAGGGTGTGCAAGTATACTCACAGAAGATAGGGGTGGTGAAGAATTGGCCCAGACCGGTGAATCCTTCAGATATTAGAAGTTTCTTGGGCTTAGCTGGCTACTATCGGAGATTTGTTGAGGATTTTTCATCTATTGTAGAACTGTTGACTAAACTGACCCAGAAGAAGGTAAAGTTCCCATGGTCGGAGGCTTGTGATAAGAGCTTCCAAGAGTTGAAGGCTTGACAAACCTCAGCACCGATTTTGACCCTACCCGAGGGCACGAATGGATTTATGGTTTATTGTGATGCTTCAAGTATCGGGCTTGGATGTGTATTGATGTAGCACGAAAAGGTTATAGTTTATGCTTCTAGACAGCTGAAAGTGCATGAAATGAATTATCCGACTCATGATCTTGAATTGGCAACAGTTGTAATTACCTTGAAAATATGGAGACAATATTTGTACGTGGTCCATGTAGATGTGTTTACGGACAACAAGAGCCTACAATATGTGTTTACTCAGAAGGATCTCAATCTGTGTCAAAGGAGGTGGTTGGAGCTACTCAAGGATTATGATATGAGTGTCCTATACCACCCAAGAAAAGCCAATATAGTAGCAGACGCTCTTAGTAGGCTTTCTATAGAGAGTGTGTCCCATGTGGAGGAGGAAAGGAAGGAAATGGTGAAAGATGTGCATAGACTTACACGGTTGGGAGTTCGTTTGGTTGGCTCAATAGATGGTGGAATAATATTCAGAATAGGTTGGAATTGTCCTTGGTGACTGATGTAAAAGTTAGACAAGATGAGGACCCTATCTTGGTGAAACTAAAGTAAGCCATTCCAAATCAGAAGGTAGAGGTCTTCTCCAAAGGGGGAGATGGTGTGCTTCGATACCAAGGTCACTTATATGTTCCGAATGTTGATGATTTGAGAGATCGGATGTTGCACGAGGCTCACGAATCAAGATATTCTATACATCCAAGTACCACCAGGAAGTACCATGACCTACGGGAATTCTATTGGTGGAATGACATGAAGAAGGACATAGCAGAATTTGTGGCTAAGTGTCCAAACTATCAACACGTGAAGGTTAAGCATCAAAGACACGGAGGTGTGCTCCAAGATATTAGCATCCCTACTTGGAAGTGTGAATAGATCAACATGGACTTCATTACAGGTTTGCCTCGCACTCGCATACAGTATGACTCCATTTGGGTTGTTGTGGACAGGTTGACCAAAGTTGCTCATTTCTTATCGGTCTAAACTACCGATTAAGTGGATGATTATGCTAAGTTATACAATTTGGAGTTGTTTTGGTTTCATGGAGTTCCCTTGTCCATCATCTCAGATAGAGGTACTCAGTTTACCTCTCAGTTTTGGAGATCCTTTCAAAAGGGTCTTGGGACTTAGGTTAAGCTTAGCATAACTTTTCACCCGCAAATAGATGGTCAGGCGGAGTGGACTATTCAGACTCTCAAGGATATGTTGAGAGCCTATGTTATTGATTTCAAAGGTAGTTGAGATGATCATTTTCCTCTCATTGAGTTTGCATACAACAACAACTACCGTTCCAGCATTCACATGGCTCCGTTCGAGGCTCTCTATGGGAGGAGATGTATATCGCCTATCGGTTAGTTTGAAGTTGGTGAGGCTACCTTGATAGGTTCGAATTCAGTCCATGAGGCTATGGAGAAAGTTCAATTGATAAGGGAAAGGTTGAAAACAACTCAAAGTCGCCAAAAGTCCTATGCGGATGTGAGGAGGAGGGAACTTGAGTTTAAAGTTGATGATTAAGTGTTTCTAAAGGTGTCTCCCATGAAGGAAGTGATAAGTTTCGAAAGAAAGGAAAACTCAGTGCCCCGCTATGCTGGCCCGTACCGAATTTTGAGACATGTTGGAAAGGTGGCTTATGAGTTAAAGCTACCCTCAGAGTTAGCTTTAGTTCATCCCGTCTTCCATATATCGCTCATAAAGAAGTGTCTGGGAGATCCAGCTCTAGTTGTCCTGGTGGATAGGGTCGATGTGAAGAACAACCTTAGTTATGAGGAGGTTTTGGTGGAAATATTGAATCGATAGGTTCGAAGGCTAAGAAACAAGGAGGTAGCTTTAGTTAAAGTTTTATGGAGGAATCAACATGTGGAGGGAGCTTCATGGGAAGCCGAGGCAAACATGATGGCTAGATACCCACATTTATTCTCTACCGGCTCAGTTCCAGTTTGAGGTATCAGTTCTTTCCCTGAAACCCTACTCAATTTTGTGTTCAGTTCATGTACCCCAGTTTCTTTCATGTATATGGATCTATGCATGATTCATGAATTCAATTCAGTTGTGTAGTTTGAATCGGAGTTAGTCATTCCGTCAGTTTTCAGCTTGTATGATCAGTAATTGAATATGATGATTGCATTCTCTATTTTTCTGTATGGTTTTCCAACATTCGAGGATGAATGTTCTCAAGGGGGAGATATTGTTATACCTCAAAATCCCAAAGGTCAGACCCGGGAGTTGAAGCGGAGAAAATTGAAAATTTGGCACTAGGTCATAGAACGACTCATTTTGTGACTCGTGGGGTCGACCACGGGTCGTGAAGTGACTCATGGTGAGGTACTGGACTTGAGTTGAAATTTTGAGTTTTTAAAATCACCACGGACATGACCACGAGTCGTGGTCAGCCGGTTGCTAATGATTTCAGATTTTGGGCAGTGAAGGTGACGAGTTGTGACCATGAACGTGTTCACAAGTAACAACTCGTAGGGTCCCGCGTGGCGAGCCCCAAACAAATTTTGGACAGTGCACACGATGATTGAGACCACAAGTTATGGTCCTTGGTAATGATTCGTCCAGTCCCTCGTAGGGACTGGCAGTCTGTTATTTTCTGCGAATTTAGTAAGGGCTTTTCTGTAATTCTTATGATCCTAAGGCGTAAACTACATCGTTTTCAGCTATGAATGATGAGTTTTAGGAGGGGTAAGTTCATTTTAGGTCATTCTTACTCATGCATGCAAAGTTAGAGGTCTAGAGAGGTGATCAAGCTCATTCTCTTTCAAGTTTTCTTCAATTCTACCTTGGGCAATCAGAGAAGTTATACAATCAGATCCTATCAGGTATATAGTGTTATGAATGGTGAATTTGTTCACACCCATGCCCAATACCTCTCTAATTCATTAAAATCTATGAGTTGATTCTATGGGTTTTTAACCCAATGCATGAATTCTCTAAGTCAATGCCATGGGTATAATCTAAGTATGTTTTAATTGATGAATTACGATTCATGGCAAAGCTTTATCATATTTTCAATTACTAATTATGTTTACTTGTTTTACAAATTATGATGCCCATTCATGAAAGCTTATGAGAAGATGGGATTTACGAAGTATGTTCATGCTTTCATGAGAAGATGGGATTTACTAAGTGTGTTCATGTATGATGAATTGTTGATGAGAAAATCATGTTCGTGATTATGTTTTCAAGTGAATCAAGTTATTTTAAAGCATGTTTAAGTGTTGGGCAAGCCCATATATTCAAGTATGATGTATGATTTCAAGTTAATTAGCTTACCACATGGTGTTGGAGTCAACACTCCCAATTTTACTTAGCTTGTGGTATGGTTTGAGCTAAGGCTCCTCATGTATGATTTTAGATTTATTATGTATATGATTATTCAGCTTCGTCTCTAGATGATGGTCAACTTTGCTGAAAAACAATGGAGAGAATATGCAAGTTTTTTGGAGTAGTGTCTAGCACCTAGTAGACTATGGGTTAGTCAACCCTATGCCTCAGAACTACGAGCCAACATAGGTATGTTAAGATTATTCGGGACCTCCCTTGTGAGTTTTCCCCTGCACTAAGGGGCCTTCAGCTTGATATCAATATCATGGTAGCATCTTTAGCCCTGGCAAGGCTTTAGATGGATCTTCCCACTTGAGTGTAATAGTCGGGACCATGTAAGATCTATCGTGGTAATGTCGGTTATAAGACGAGTCTCCCATTGTTCCTCATGATTTCATATATGCATGTTTATCATTCAAGATATGTATATATATGTTCTAAAGTAGGTTTGACCCAGTGTTCAGTTTTACTTATGATTATCAGATTTCAGCTTTTGGTCATTCGATTAAGTTATAATGTTATGTTATGCTTAGATCATGATTTCAAAAAAGTAGCTGGCGATCCCTACTCTCAGATTCTTATCTTGATTATGCTTTTATATTACACATGTTTTAAATGATTTTATTTATTTAAGATGTTTTACTTAACTTGCATAATCGGTACATTCCACGTACTAACAACATACTCTATGTTGTATCATTGTATGATACAGTCTCTGCTCTTCAAATTCAGCCCCATCTTTAGCCAGTTCCGGAGCTAGCATCCAATCTCTGTTGGTGAGTCCTCATCTCCCGAGGACCATTCTTTATTGATTATTTTTTATGTATTTAGTTTCAGACTTAGATAGTTAGTTGGGGTATTGTCCCATCAACTCATCAGTATCAGAGGCTTTTCAGACATAAAATGTAATCAACTTCAAATTTGTGTGTATTTCTGATGTTATTCTTAATTCAAACTTCCGCTAAATTTATCATGTTAATTTTCCACTTTTATGATTGAGTTAGATGTTATGTTCATGTCATGGGTCGACTTGGATTCCCTCGGGGTTCCTTGTTCTATGTCTCGATCCGGGCCTATGTTCGGGTCGTGACAAGCAACCACCATAGTTTGTCCATTCTTTCCATACTTGGTGGTTTAATAGTATTAGTAATATATTCCACCATTTCAGCTAAAATTAATTCTGTTAGTTTATCTCTGTCCCATCCTCCATTATTCAGTACTTCATTAACATTCTGAATCCTTTCATCATATAAATTTTCTGGTGTAGAATAATATAGTGCCCTCATCCTTGTCCAGTTATCACACCGGAATTGAGCATTTTCCATTTTTGACTGCCACCATATCCGAAGTTTGATTGGATCCCTTGCCCTAAATAAATTTTCCAGGTCTGAGACCCATATTCCCCTGCGCTATTACTGGATTCACCTTTTTAGAATTTGTTGAACATGTAAGCACTCCATAATAATAGTTTTATCCTAAAGTTCCACAATAGTTTGCAATATAGTGCAATAAATACATCATGTAATGATCTAAAATACAATCCTCCTTCCTCTGTTGGTAGACATAAGTGTGGCCATGATGACCAAAGTCTACTCTTTCCCCCCAATTGTATTGCTCTAAAAGAATTATGCAAACATTCTATATATTTGATTGTACACACTGTCTGGTAGGTTCACTGCTGACAATAGATAAATAGGTGTCACGACCTGAACATATGCCGGATCAAGACACCAGGCCAAGGAACCCCAGCGGACTCCAAGTCGACCCATGGCATGAACATTCAACTAACTCAATCGATAGAAACGGAAGATTCATCACAAAAAATATAGCAGAGTCTAAACATGGCATAAGATCTGAAATACATCACATGCGTCTAAAATTGAATATACACTATGTACGAGAAAGCCTCTATCACAGAAGAGTTGATGGGACAAGACACCAACTAGCTCTCTAAATTGAAACTGAAAAGACAACAACATAACTGAAATAAGGCGGGGCCCTCGATAGATGAGGGCTCACCAATAGAGACTAATGCTACTCCGAAGGCTGGTAGGGTCGAGGCTAAAACTGAGCACCGGAGCCTGTATCATGAAACAATATAGCATAGAGTATGCGGTCAGTACGTGGAATGTACCGAGTATGCAAGGTAAGTAAAACAGACATTTAAAATACATAAAAGTGCACAAGAGAAGGACAACATGATCATAACATAAATATCATAATGTAACATAAGGCTCAAGGTTTCAAAATAATCGTAAATCATTCGTAATCATACTCTCGAGAGAAAAGCTTCATTAACATGACTTGGGCAAAACTATATAATCATAATCATACATAAATCATAAGGAACAGTGAGAGATTCTTATAACCGACATACCCATATGAGCACACATGGACCCCAACTTGTAAACCCCTAATCGGGAGGGTGTTCATACCTTGCCAAGTGTAGAACCATGAAAGACGTGATATCACTCATGAAAGGCCTATTTGGGGCAAAAAGGGACAGTCTCAAGGGAGGTCCCATCATGACCTACGTTGCCACGTAGTTTTGATATTCGGGACAAAACCTAGGCCTCGAACCTACTCGGTGTTAAATACTACTCCTAAAATATATATAGTCCTCATAGGATAATATACATGAGATTAATAGGCTAGTTAAATCATGATAATCATAAACATGCTTGTAAATATGTGAACTAGCCATGAAGATAAGGCCCGTGAGTCAGCCATAATCATAAATCGTAAATCCTGAGGTTCATGCATACTTGTAAAACATGTATATACTTAGTAACCATAAATTTATGATAAACATTTGAGTAAATCCATATCATACATCATAAATCATGATGGGTTAGAGAACATCAAGATCAAGGTAAAATCATAACTCAATTTATCATAGAACATACATAATTGGGCAAAATTTAATAGAAGTTTAACTTAATAAATTTATAATTGAATTACTTGAAAACTCTGCCTATGATTTGTGAAATATGATGTAAAACATGAGAGATATTAACCCATAGATAGATCATAAGTATTTCATAAGATTTGGGATAAAATCCCATAAGTTTTTCAAGTAAAATTTCATGAGCTTGGGAAGATGGGCATGGGTGTGAAAGAATTCACCCACTCATAACCCTACAAACCTGAGAGACTTGGATTCTATAACTCCCTTACTTGCCCAAGATGAATTGAAGAACAATTGATGAAGAACCTTGGGGTTTTATGCTTGATCACCCTTTACACCCTTGGAATTTGCATGCATGAGTTTTGAATAGGTTAGAATGACTTAACCTATCTTAATACACGCTGAAAATAACTTAAAACGACGTAGTATAGGACACTGGGGCTTAGGAATGATGATAATACCCAATAAATTCACAGTTAAAAATTGACTACCAGTCCTAACGAGGGTCTGGACAAGTCGTCGTCACAGGAGACGAGTCATGGCCTGCTGTCATCATGTGCACTACCCATTTTCCTCTAGGGGTCCCCACGAGGGACCTAACGAATCATGGTTGATGACCACGACTCATGGCCTCCACTATCTAAAATCCTATTGACCCTTGACTGATCTTTACCGCGACTTACTCAACGAGTCGTGGGGTCTGACCAAGTCTTGCAGTCATGCCCGTGGTGTCTTCCCATCACAAATTTCAGAACTTGAGGACAATCCCTCAACACGAACTACTCATGGCCACCTCCCACGGGTCACAAGATGACTCATTCTAAGACCTGGTGCAGATTTTTCAGTTTTCATCTATTTCAACTCCTGGGTTTGATCTTAGGGTTTTCGAGGCAATACATAATCTCCCCCTTGGGAACATCATCCTCGAATGTTGAAAAGCATAAAGAAAAGAAAAAATGCAATCTTCATATTCAAATATAGATCATTTAAGGTGAACACTGACGGAATGACTACCTCCGAACTAAATTACATAGATGAACTGAATTCACGAACCATACATACATAATTTGACATAAAAGAAACTTGTACACATGATCTGAACATGAAAACTAAATAGAGTACTAGGGCATGAATTGATACCTCAAACTGAAACTGAGTCGGAAGGGAATAGGTGTGGGTATTTAGCCATCATATCGACTTCGGCTTCCCATGTAGCTCCTTTAACATGCTGATTCCCCCATAACACCTTGACTGAAGCTACCTCCTTGTTCCTTAGCCTCTGAACCGGACTATCCAATATCTCCACTGGAATCTCCTTATAGATAAGGCAAGCTCTCACACCCACACTCTCCACCGGAACCACCAAAATTGAATCACCCAAACACTTCTTCAACAACGATACATGAAAAACAGGATGAACGGAAACTAATGCTGAGGGAAACTCCAATTCATATGCCACCTTGCCAACCCGTTTCACAATCCTGTAGGGGCCAACATAACAAGGGCTGAGTTTTCCTTTCTTTCCAAACCTCATCACTCCCTTCATGAGAGATATCTTTAGAAACACACAATCATCCACTTCGAACTCTAATTCTCTCCTTGTTACATCAACATAGGACTTTTGGCGACTTTGAGTTATTTTCAACCTGCCCCTTGAGCTGAACCTTCTCCATAGCCTTATGATTGAATCGGGTTCTATCATGGCAGCTTCACTAAATTCAAACCAGCCAATAGGTGATCTACATCTATGCCCATAGAAAGGCTCAAACGGAGCCATTTGCATACTAGAATGGTAGCTATTATTGTGTGAAAACTCGATAAGAGGCAAATGATCATCCCAACTAACCTTAAAGTAAATCACACATGCTCTCAACATTTCCTCGAGAGTCCAAATTGTCCACTCTACTTGACCATCCATTTGTGGGTGAAATGTTGTGCTGAGCTTAACCTGAGTACCAAGTCCTTTTTGAAACGACCTCCAAACTAAGAGGTAAATTAGGTACCTCTGTTTGATATGATGGAAAGGGCACTCCATGTAATCAAACTAGCTCTTGGATGTATAGTTTGGCATAATCCTCCACCGATTCTGTGGTTCTGACCAGTAGAAAATGAGCTGCTTTGGTTAACCTGTCTACAACAACCCAAATGGAGTCATACTGGCGACGAGTGCGAGGTAAAACTGTTATGAAGTCCATATTGATTCCTTCGCACTTCCAAGTAGGAATGCTAATATCAATTACTTGTTCAGAAACTTCATGTGGGGAAAATAGTTTTCATTTCCCATCTCATGGAAAACCCTTTTCCCTCTGCTTAGCCTTATCCCTCTCTGGAGCACACCTCCGAGTCTTTGGTGCTCAACCTTCACCTACTAACAGTTTGGATACTTAGCCACAAATTCTGCTATATCCTTCTTCATGCCATTCCACCAATGTACTTCCCGTAGGTCACGGTACATCTTGGTGGAACCTGAATGTATAGAATGCCTAGATCCATGAGCTTTATGCAACATCCGATCCCTCAAATCATCAACATCCGGAACACATAAGTGAACTTAGTATCGAAGAACACCATCTCCCCTTTTGTAGAAGACCTCTACCTTCTGATTCTGAACGACCTCTTTTAACTTTACCAAAATAGTGTCCTCATCTTGTCTAGCATTTATATCAGTCACCAAGGACGATTCTGATTCGCTCTGAACAATAATACCGCCATCGATCGAATCAACCAATCAAACTCCCAATCTCGCAAGTCAATTCACGTCCTTCACCAGCTCCTTCTTCCCCTCATCTACATGGGACACACCTTTCATGGAGAGTTTACTAAGTGTGTCTGCTACTACATTAGCCTTTTCCGGATGGTAAAGGACACTCATGTTATAATCTTTAAGTAGCTCCAACCACTTTCTCTGCTGAAGATTCAAATCCTTCTGGGTAAACACATATTGTAGACTCTTATGGTCCGTAAACACATCCATGTAGACCCCGTACAAATAGTGTCTCCATATTTTTAAGGTTAATATCACCGCTGCCAATTCAAGATTATGAGTTGTGTAGTTCTTTTCAAGCACTTTCAGGTATCTAGAAGCGTAAGTAATAACCTTTTCATGCTGCATCAATACACACCCAAGTCCGATCCTTGAAGCATCACAATACACCACGAACCCATTGGTACCCTCGGGTAGGGTCAACACTGGTGCTGAGGTGAGTCTAGCCGTTAGCTGTTGGAAGCTCTTCTCACAAGCCTCTGACCGTTGGAACTTTACCTTATTCTGGGTCAATTTAGTCAACAGTTCTACAATAGATGAAAATCCCTCAACAAACCTCTGATAGTAGCTAGCTAAGCCCAAGAAACTCGTGATATCTGAAGGATTCATCGGTTTGGGCCTATTCTTCACCGCCTCTATCTTATGTGAGTCTACCTGCACACCCTCACTAGACACCACATGACCTAAGAATGCCAAAGAATTCAAACAAAACTCATACTTGCTGAATTTTGTGTACAATTGACGATCTTTCAAAGTCTGCAACACCACCCTCAAATGAGCGACATGCTCCTCCTCGCTCCGAGAGTATATAAGGATGTCATCTATTAACACAATCACGAACATGTCTAGATATGGCTTGAACACCTTGTTCATCAAGTCCATAAAAACTGCAGGAGCAATCGTTAGTCCAAAAGACATAACTACAAACTCATAGTGACCATATCGAGTTTTGAAGGTTGTTTTCGGAATGTCACTCTCTCGAACCCTGAGCTGGTGGTGCCCGGATCTGAGGTCTATCTTTGAAAAGCACTTGGCACACTGAAGCTAGACAAACAAGTCATCAATCCTGGAAAGAGGGTACCTGTTCTTGATGGTAACTTTGTTTAATTGCCGATAGTCAATGCACATCCGAAGGGAACCATCCTTCTTTCGGACAAATAGAACTGGTGCACCCCATTAGGACTTTCTAGATCTAATGAAACCCTTGTCTAGAAGGTCCTTCAACTGATCTTTCAACTCCTGTAGCTCGGCTAGAGCAATTTTGTAAGGAGGAATAGATATAGGCTGTGTGTCAGGTAGGAGGTCAATACAAAAATTAATTTTCCTCTCGGGAGGAATGCCCGGCAAATCATTCGGGAACACTTTCAGATACTAACATACCACTAGAACAGACTAGACAGTTGGGGTCTCGGACGCAGCATCCTTAACCCTAACTAGATGGTACACACAACCTTTAGAAATCATCTTTCTAGCCTTAAGGTAAGAAATGAAACAACCTACAGGTATAACTGAACTATCCTTCCATTCTAGGACTGGCTCACCCAAAAATCTGAACTCTACCGCATGGGTTCTACAATTTATGGAGGCATAACATGCAAATAGCCAATCTATGGCGAGGATAACATCAAAATTGGTCATTTCTAACTCTACTAAATCTGCTGAGATGACTTTTTGTAGGACTGTGACCGGGCAACTCCTATACACCCATCTTGCTACAACTAAATCACCCACCAAGGTAGAGACTGAGAAGGATTCTGTCAAGATCTCGGGACTGACTCCAAAACTACTAGCCACATAAAGTGTCACAAAAGACAAGGTATCCCCTGGATCTAACAAAGCATAAACATCAAGGTGAAAAACACGTAACATACTAGTAACCACATGGGGGTAAGTCTCCTACGCTTGACGGGACGCAAGGTCATAAAATCTGTTCTGATACTGACCCCAGCTGAACTAGTTGAAGCACCCTGTTGGGAGGGATGTGCTGTTAGAGATGCTGAACTAGCAGCTAGTATACGAGCTTCACCACCCCCTGATTTGGCCATAGGGAAATCCTTGAGTCTATGTTCGGGTTTGCCACACTTGAAATAAGCGTTTGAGCCAACTAAAAACCTCCCTAGGTGATTCTTGCCGCAATTTACATAGGCTGGGAAGGTGTGCTCTATCTTCATGCTAACTTGGCCCCTTGAATCGGAGGCCCTGCTCCTCTAATCGTCTTGTGGTCTAGATAGTGCACTAGCTGTTGATGGTGCTGGAGCAAAAGACCTGTGATGAGACTGCTGACGATGTCCGCCCCCCCCTCCCCGGATCTAGGCTGAAACTGAGCATTAGAGCTTGTATCATGAAACAATACAACATAGATTATACGGTTAATACATGGAACATACTGAGTATGCAAGGTAAGTAAAACGAACATTTAAAATATATAAAAGTGTATAAGAGAAGGACAACATGATCATAACATAAATATCATAAAGTAACATAAGGCTTAAGGTTTCAAAACAGTCGTAAATCATATTCTTGAGCTAAAAGCTTCATTAACATGACTTGAGCCAAAGTATATGCTCATAATCATACATAAATCATAAGGAATAGTGAGAAATTCTTATAACCGATACACTCCATATGAGCACACATGGAGCCTGACCTGCAAACCCCTAGTCAGGAGAGTGTTTGTACCTTGACAAGGGTAGAACCATTAAAGGAATGATATCACTCATGAAATGTCCATTTGTGGCAAAAAGGGATAGCCTCAAGGGAGGTCCCATCATGACCTACGGTGGCACATAGTTCTGAGGTTCGGGATAAAACATGGGCCCCGAACCTACTCGGTGTTAAATACTACTCCTAAAACATATATAGTGCTTATAGGATAATATACATGAGATTCATAGGCTAGTTAAATCATGATAATAATAAACATGCTTGTAAATACGTGAACTAGCCATGAAGATAAGGCCCGTGATTCAGCCATAATCATAAATCGTAAATCATGAGGTTCATGCATACTTGTAAAATATGTATATACTTAGTAACCATAGATTCATGATGAACATTTGAATAAATCCATATCATACATCATAAATCATGATGGGTTAGAGAACATCAAGATCAAGGTAAAATCATAGCTCAATTTATCATAGAACATGCATGAATGCGCACAATTTAATAGAAGTTTAAATCAATAAATTTATAATTGAATTAGTTGAAAAATCTGTGCATGATTCGTAAAATATGACATAAAACATGAGAGATATTAACCTATAGATAGATCATTAGTATTTCATAAGATTTGGGATAAAACCCCATATGTTTTTTATGTAAAATTTCATGAGTTTGGGAAGATTGGGCATGGGTTTGAATTAATTCACCCACTCATAACCCTACATACCTGAGAGACTTGGATTCTATCACTACCTTACTTGCCCAAGATGAATTGAAGAACAATTGATGAAGATCGTTGGGGTTTTATGCTTGATCACCCTCTACATCCTTGGACTTTGCATGTATGAGTTTTGAATAGGTTAGAATGACTTAACCTATCTTAATACACCCTGAAAATAACTTTAAAAAATGTAGTATAGGACCCTAGGGCTTAGGAATGACAATAATACCCTTAATAAATTCATAGTTAAAAATTGACTGCCAGTCCCAACGAGGGACTAGACGATTCGTCGTCATAGGACACGAGTTGTGGCCTGCTGTCATCGTGTGCACTGCCTATTTTCCTTCACGTGTCCCCATAAGGGACATAAAAAATCGTGGTTGGAGACCACGACTCATGGTCCCCTCTCGTGGCCTTCACTGTCAAAAATCCCACTAACCCTTGACTGATCTTGATAACGGCTGACTCAACTAGTTGTGGGGTCTGACCATGACTCATGTTCATACCCGTGGTGTCATTCCATCACAAATTTCAGAACTTGAGGCTAAACCCTCACTAGGAGTCACCTAACGACTCGTGGCCACCTCCCTCGGGTCACATAATGACTCGTTCTGAGACCTGGTGTAGATTTTCCATTGTTTCTTCGTTTTAACTCCCGGGTCTGATCTTAGGGCTTCTAGGGAATTACAATAGGTATGCTCTCCAAGAAATGTATAATCAATGTTGTTCTTCCATAAAAACATAGTATCTTGCCATTCCATGATTGTTGTCACACCCCGACCCAGGGCCTACACGAGACTAGCACCTATTCCATTATTGGACCGAGCATACCTTATAACACAGGCATAGAACATAGAACATTTATCTAATATGAGTGGAAGATGAACAATTCAAAGCTTGGGAGAGGAAAAATCCTTATGCATAAGGAAATTTCAATCTTCTTCACAAAAATCACCACTTGATTACATAAGTTACATTGAGATCAAAACGGAAAAGATGGCATTAGAACATACTAGACTGGTGAATCTAAGAAGCTTCTAAGATGACATGAATAACTATTTTGCTGGGACAAGGCACCGGACATACCTGTAAGAACCCTAATTTAATGAAGGATTATTTAGTAATTAAGTAACAAAAGAAAAGAAAGAAAGAAATTTAAAAATAATTTTAAAATAATTATAATAAGGGACAAAGCCAAATTGAACTAAAAATTAGTTATGTTGGAAAAGCTGTAGAACACAGCAGAAAAAAGAACTATAACGTAGGAAAAGAAAATGCAAAAGAGAAAAGAGAAGAAAGGAAGAGAAAAGGGAAGAAAAAAGGAGAGAGAAAATAAAGATTTTCAATCCAAAGAATCAAGGTAATGATTCAAATCTTTTGCTTGAGTTTATTATGTGATTATAAGAAATTTTATATGGTAGACCATGGAGAGAATTTCGAAGAATTGAGAAAGTTTTGCCTTAGGGTTCTTCAAACTAAATCATCAATTTGAAAGGCAAAATGTTATCGAAATATAATTTTGATTAATGTTCTGGAATCCTTTCTTCAAGGAGAATCTGTTGATGGTCATAGTTCGGAAATTCTGCCCAATTGACTAGAGTTGATTTTTTCGGTCAAATTTTGACTGCAAATTTGAATTTTATTAAAAATTAAGCAAACATATACCCAAGGATTTTTTACCATTCTAAACCCATATTTGTGTAGTTGAGGTGATCTAGAGACTCGAGAGCATAGTTCTGAAATTATTCAAAAGTGTGCTTGAGTTGTGAATTCGAGGTAAGTGAGACTTTCAAACCTGTTTTTAAAAAATGTGCTTTTGTGTTTTGCCTATTTTGTCCATGTGTTGGGACAAATATGTACTTGGCAGAATCAGTGGTCTTTGACTAATCTCATTCATGCTACTTTGAAAAAAAAATATTTTTTTAAAAAAATTATTTATGATCTTTGTTGTGGCGTGGTCTCATATCATGCATTGGGGCATTGGATATCCTTCCTTAGCTACCATTATATAGTTACTAGGGGCATACATCCACTATCGTAATATGTTAGGGGCCTTGTACTTGTTATCGTAATATACTATTTGGGCATTATATATGCTGCCAAGGACTAGTCGGGGTGTTAGGTTGATCTCTTTCACTGTCATTTAACAAGTCCTGAATATGAGCTGTGTTGAGATATATATATCTATATATATAGTGATCTTTTTGAACATTTGTTTGGACTTGATTGAGTTTTATATTTTAGGAATATATTTTTTTGCACATTATCTTAGTGGTCGTTGTTGTTGCATTTTCTAACATTTATTTTAGGGGTATTAAAGTAGTAGGTCGAGGATCTTATTGAGTATATTTATATAACTCACTCTTTACTTGCATGTCTATGCAGATACTATTATAGGAGGTACGACTAGTGGCCGACGAGTACGTTCGTGTAGATTTTGTTGCTGAGATGAGCCTTTGCATTGATTCATGGAGGCTATCTTTTAGCTTAATCTACTTTTTATATATATTTTCTTCCTTGGGGTTTGCATGCCCAACAGCTAAACTCATGTAACTCTATTAGATGCTCCATGGTATTAGTGTGGGTTTTAGGCTAGAGATACACTACTTAAGCAGTCGTGTGCTTTCTTATAAATTAAAACTTGATTTTGGTTAGATAATCATTTAATTTTTATGACTATTGATGCGTTTTGAGTTGCACATATTGTATTTCATTGCTTATAGAAAATGTTAAGTGTATGGAAAATAGGTTCGCTTGGCGGTGGTGTTAGCAGGTGCCAGTGACGTGTAGGGGGTATTTTCGGATGTGATAAGGTTGGTATCAGAGGTTAGGCTTTATGTCCCAGGTCATGCAGTAGTGTTTAGTAGAGTCTTTTTCATGGGTATGTAGGCACCCGTACTTATGATCTCGAGGCTACTAAACATTTAGGATGTTTTTCCTTCTTTCATTCTTTATTTGTGCGTTAAATTGATTCAAGTATAATCTTGAAATATTTATTTTACAGATGGCTAAGGAATGTACGTCTTCATCTGCTAGTCGATCAAAGGCACCAGTTAGCTATCGTTCGGGGCATGGTACAGCCCCGGGTGGTAGTCAAGCTGGGGCCCATCAAACAAGGTATCAGACCAGGGCACATGCCAATCCTCAGTCTGAAGTTGTGAATGAGAGTCAGCCCCAAGTTGCTGCTCTGGAGTGAGTATAGGAAAAGGTTGTTCAAGATGCTCTATCGATAGTGCCATCTGTTGTACCTACTGTTGCCTTGCCTAAAGATGTAGTGATGAGATTGTTGAATGTGTTAGAGGCATTGGTGCCTAATCATGGTGGACTTCCAGTTCCTCAAACTACTTTTCAAGTACAAACACAAGTTCGGTTGAATGTTGCAGCTACATAGATACCCTAGTTGGCCCCTCAGCCGACTGTTCATTTAGTTGCAACTATTGGGAAATCCAAAGGTCTTAAGAATTTCATAGATATTAAGCCATCAAAGTTTGATGTGATGCAAACTACTATTGAGCCTCAGAAGTTCATTGATCATTGTGAAAAGATATTGACTACATTAGGGTTGAAAGAGACTCGAGGTGTGGAATTTACCACTTTCCTGTTCTCAGGGTGTGCAGAGGCATGGTGAACTTCATTTCAGAGAGGCACACAAGCAATGTTACCACGTATCACTTGGTCAGAATTTTCAACAATCTTTAAGGACAAGTTCATTCCCTTGAGCAAACAAGACGACATGAGATGTCAGTTTAATAACCTTTTCCAGGGAGCTATGACAGTTATAGAGTATGAGGCTAAGTTCGCTGAGGTATCTAGGTATGTTGCATTTTTAGTTGAAGACCTAAAGGAGAAGGTGAGATAATTCGTGGATGGACTTGAGCATTATTACCGTGGTTCTGTGATACGAGATATGCAAAGTGGTACCTATACATATGTAGTTGACACTGTCCTCTGTTATGAGTCCTATTAAGAAATGGAAAGCACCGAGCGAGAAAGAAAAAGGGCACGTAACACGGGCAAGTTCAGTAGTGCTCCATCTAGGAAAAAAATGGCCATTATTATGGGCAATCTAGGTCTGCACAGTCAGAGTTAGTGGTACAGTCTTCGAGAGGTAATAATCCAGCTAGATAGGGTCAATGACAGATGCATAGAAAGGGTAATAGCCATATCAGTCAAGTCCATATCTAAAGTTTCCTTTTGGTAGGCATCATGGTGGTCGTTGCTATGAGGTTATTGGTCCTTGTTTTACTTGTTGTGAAAAGGGGCATATTGCTAAATACTGTCCAATTATCCTAAGGTGTATTTTGGTACTATTCAATCTATGAAACATCTTCAGGGAACTGCTAAAGGTACACCTGCTCATGCTCAGCCAACTAGGGCTTCTCAACAAGGTGCTCATGGACAGGGTCGATAAGGTGCATAGGCTGCTCAGTGAGTGGGTGGACCACTGAGATTCTTTGCTATAGCCAGACAAGATATCAAGGCATCTAATGTAGTAGTTACAGGTATTATCATTGTCAATTCTCATGGGGAACATTCTCTTATTGATCCTGGTTTTACGTATTTGTATGTATCTCCATCTTTTGCTATATTCGTAGAACGAAGAGTTGAGTCTCTTATTGTGCCATATATGGTTATGACCTAGTGGGGGAGACTTTAGTAGTGGATAAAGTTTATAGAGACTATGTATATCTGTTCAGGAAAGGGACACCGTAGTTGACCTACTAGAGTTACCCATGTCTAACTTTGATGTGATTATGGGTATGGATTGGTTTTCATCATGTTATTCTACTGTTCATGATACTCGAGCGGAGGATGTTACTATTGACAGTGTTCCTATTGTTCGAGAGTTTGTTGATGTATTTCCATAAGATTTTCCTAGGCTACCCCCAATAAGAGAAATTGAGTTCAACATTGATTTAGTCCCAGGAACTCAACCTATTTCTATTCCTTCATACCGTATGGCTCTAGTTGAGTTGAGAGAAGTGAAGGTTCAACTCCAAGAGCTACTTGATAAGGGGTTCATTAGGCCTAGTGTATTGCCTTGGAGTGCTCCTATGTTATTCGTGAAAAAGAAAGATGGTACAATGAGGATGTGCATTGACTACAGACAGTTGAATAAGGCAATGATGAAGAATAAATACTCATTGCCTCGTATTGATGATTTATTCGATCATCTACAAGGTGCTACTCACTTTTCTAAAATTGACTTGAGGTCGGGTTACCATCAGTTGAGAATCAAGACCAAGGATATCTCTAATACAGCCTTTTGGACCAGATATCGACACTTTGAATTCTTGGTGATGTCTTTCGGGTTGACTAATGCATCTGCGACATTTATTGACCTTATGAATAGGGTATTCAAGCCATACTTAGACCATTTAGTGATTGTGTTCATTGATGACATTCTGGTCTACTCCCGAAGTGAGGCAGAGCATGAGCATAAGCAACACCTAAGAGTTGTGCTACAAGCACTTAGAGAATGAAAACTTTATGGTAAGCTCTCAAAACGTGTATTCTTCTTGGGCACAGTTTCCTTTTTAGTACATATAGTGTCACGAGATAGAATTCAAGTTGATCCAAAGAAGATCGAAGCGGTTTGAGATTGGCCTCGACCCAACAATTCTATAGAGATATGTAGCTTCTTAGGACTACCTGGATATTACAGAAGGTTTGTGGAGGGTTTCTCAAAGATAGCCGCTCAATTAAAGCGTTTAACTCAGAAGGGTGTCGTATTCTAGTGGTGATCGGTGTGAAGAAGGTTTTCAGAAATTAAAGACTGCATTGACTACGACTCTGATTTTGACGTTACCTACAACGGAGGGTGGTTCCACCATATATTGTGATGCTTCTCGAGTCGAACTGGGTTGTGTCTTAATGTAAAATGGTAAAGTGGTGGCACATGTGTCTCGACAACTAAAGATTCATGAAAAGAATTATCCGACTCATGACTTGGAATTGGCCGTAGTAGTATTTTCACTGAAAATCTGGCGTCACTATCTTTATGGTGAGCCATGTGAAATTTATACTGATCATAAGAGTCAACAATACATATTGAAGAAAAAAGATATGATTCTGAGACAACAAAAGTGGTTAGAGTTACTTAAAAATTATGATCTCATTATTTTGTATCATACTGGAAAGGCGAATGTGGTGGCGGATGCCTTGAGTAGAAAGTCTATGGGTAGTTTGGCTGATTAACTGTTGAAAAGCGATCTATAGTTATGGATATTCAGGCATTGGCCAATCAAGGAGTTTGAATTGATCATATAGTGCTGGAAAAGTTACTAGTAAATATGGTGGTACAATCATCCTTAGTGGGACAAGTCAAGACTCACCAATATAAAGATCCATACCTTGCTAGACTACGAGACCGAGTGAAGGATAAAGGAATTAATTCATTCTCTATTGATGGTGAAGCCATGCTTCATTGACATGGTAGATTGTGTATTCCTATTATGGGTCATGTAAAAAAACTTATTCTTGAAGAGTCTCATAGCTCACAATACTCCATTCACCTAGGTTCTACAAAAATGTATCAAGACTTGCATGGATTGTACTGGTGGAAGGATATGAAGGCTCATATTTTGAAGTATGTGACTAGTTGCTTAAATTGTCAACAAGTCAAATATGAACGTCAAAAACCTGGTGGGGTAATGCAAATCTTGATTATCCCAGAGTGGAAGTGGGAGAGGATTACTATGAATTTTGTTATTGGGTTGCCAAGTACTTTCCAGAAACATGACTCAATTTAGGTGATAATGGACAGAATCACAAAGTCAGCACATTTCATACCAGTTCGGGTTAATCATATTGCAAAGCAGTTAGCATATATTTACCTTTTGTGAGATATTTCGACTTCATGGTGCGCCTATTGCAATAATATCTGATCGAGGTGCACAATTCAATGCTGAGTTTTGGAAGTCTTTTAAGAAGTCATTGGGTTCGCAAGCTGAGTTGAGTACAACTTTTCATCTTCAAACTGACGAACTATCTGAACAGGTTATTTAGATCTTGGAGGACATGATTAGGGCTTTTGCGATTGATTTTGGTGGCCATTGGGACAATCAGTTGCCTTTGGAAGAATTTGTTTATAATAATAGTTACCAATCGAGTATACAGATTGCACCATTTGAGGCTCTATATGGTTGCAAGTTTCCTTCACCAATTGGATGGTTGATCCTGGTGAAGCACAATTATTAGGTTCAGATTTAGCTTAGCAAGCTTTGGAGAAAGTTGCATTAATACGAGGACGACTTAAGACAACACAAAGCAGACAAAAGTCCTATGCAGATAAGAAAGTCCGAGGATATGGAGTTCATGAAGGGTGAGAAAGTCTTTTTAAAAGTTTCCCCTATGAAAGGAGTTATGAGATTTGGCCGGAATGGTAAGTTAAGTCCTAGATATATTGGTCTTTATGAGATTTTGGATCGGATTGAGTTGGTCGCGTATAGACTTGCTTTACCTCCGGATTGTCCGTTGTTCCTTATGTGTTTCATGTGTCCATTCTTAGATGATATGTTCATGATGATAGTCATATGATCCAGCTTGAGGATGTGGAACTTGATGAGAATTTGACTTATGAGGAAGGTTCGATATCTATTATTGATAAGCAAGTACGACAATTGAGGTCCAAGAAGGTGGCTTCCGTCAAAGTATTATGGCACAATAATCCAACTGAGGAGGCTACTTGGGAGTTCAAGACGGACATGCGAGATAGATATTCTCACCTATTTGACGCTATAGGTATGATTCTAGACCCGTTCAAGGACAAACATTATTTTTAAAAGGGGAGAATGTAATAACACTAATTTAATAAAGGGTTATTTAGTAATTAAGCGATAAAATAAAATAAATATAAGAATTTTAAAATAATTTTCAAATAATTATAATAAGGGCCAAATCCCAATTGAACTAAAAATTATTTCTACCGGAAAAGCTATAGAATGCAGCAGAAAAAAACCATAACGCAGGAAAAAAACGCAGAAGAGAAAAGAGAAGAAAGGAAGAGAAAAGAGAAGAAAAGTGGAGAGAGAAAATAAGGATCTTTTTATTCAAAGCAGTAAGGTAATGATCCAAATCTTTTTCTTGAGTTTTTTACGCGATTATAAGAAAATTTATAAGGCAAAACATGGAGAAATCTTGAAGAATTTAGAATGTTTAGCTCTAGAGTTCTTCAACCTAAATGATTAATTTGAAAGGAAAACTGTTATAAAAATTCAATTTTGATTAATGTTATGGAATCCTTTCATGAAGGAGAATCTGGTGGTGGTCATAGATAAAGAATTCTTCCCTGTTGACCAGAGTTGACTTTTTCAATCAAACCTTTGACCGTGAATTAGACTTTTGTTAAAAATGAAGCAAATATCTACTGATCTACCGAAGGGTTTTTGACCATTCTAAACCCATTTTTGTGTAGTTTGAGGTTATCTAGAGACCCGAGAGCATAGTTCTAAAATTATTGAAAAGTTTGCTTGAGTTGCGAATTCGAGGTAAGTGAAACTTTAAGCTTTGGTGCTTGCTTTTCAAATGTGTTTTAAAAATTGTGCTTTTGTGTTTTGCCTATCTGGTCCATGTGTTGGGACAAGCGTGTACTTGCAGAATCAGTGGTCTTTGACTAATCTCATATATGCTACTTTGAGAAAAATATTATTTTTTAAAAAAAAATTATTTATGATCTTTGGTGTGGCATGGTCTCGTGTCATGCATTGGGGCATTGGATATCCTTCCTTTGCTACCATGATATAGTTACTAAGGGATACATGTGTTGTCGTAATATGTTAGGGGCCTTGTACTTGTTGTCGTAGTATACTATTTGGGCATTATATATGCTGCCAAGGACTAGTCGGGGTGTTAGGTTGATCTCTTTCACTGTCGTTTAAGAAGTCCTGAATGTGAGTTGTTTTGAGATATATATCTATATATATAGTGATCGTGTTGAGCATTTGTTATGACTTTATTGAGTTTTATACTTTAGGAATATATTTTTGTGCACATTATTTAGTGCTCGTTGTGGTTGCATTTTCTAACACTTATTTTAGGGGTATTAAAGTAGCAGGTCAAGGATCTTACTGAGTTATATTTATATAGCTCACTCTTTACTTGCATGTCTATGGAGATACTATTACGGCAGGTAAGACTAGTGGCTAACGAGATTGTTCGTGTAGATTCTGTTGTTGAGGTGAGCCTTTGCATTTATTCGTGGAGGCTATCTTTCAGCTTAATCTAATCTTTATATATATTTTCTTCCTTGAGGTTTGCATTCCAAACAGCTAAACTCATGTAACTCTATTAGATGCTCCATGGTCTTAGTATAGGTTTTGGGCTAGAGATACACTTCTTAAGTAGTCGGGTGCTTTCTTATAAATTAAAACTTGATTTTGATTAGATAATCATTTCATTTTTATGACTATTGATGCATTTGGAGTTGCACATATTGTATTTCGGTGCTTATAGAAAAGGTTAAGTGTATGAAAAATAGGTTCGTCTGGCGGTGGTGTTAGCGGGTGCCAATCACGTCTAGGGGGTATTTTGGGACGTGACAATACCTTTAACAAATCTAGAAAAGATGAATATAAAACATCACTGCAAAAGTAAGTGGGCCTTACCAAAAGCTTAAGGTGTATAGAACCTAATATGCTTCTTGATTATCCAATTGAGTACTTGAGTTTATATTATTAAACAATGTAGCACCATCGAAAAAAGAGACGTATTTACATATGGAATTTTACTGTATGTAATACGATAAAATGAAATATAAAATATAAACTAAAGTAGAAGGACAATTCAAAATCATAATAAGCCATGTGAAAGTAAAGCAGTTTTAAAATCATGTTTGGTTGGCCCAAAATTCGTATCTCATAATATAAGTATTCATGTTGGGAGCTTAATGGTATCACCAACATACATGAATCACCATGTGAGAATATAGAGTCTGATCTCTGCCCAATCAGCGAAATCTTCCCATACCTTGCCAGGTATGAGACATACATGACATTAACTGCTCGCAACCATAATTCCTCTTCGGGGAACATGAGGGGTATGCTCGAACCAATGGAGCGATTCCTATTCCACGTTATAAAATTTTGTTTCAAGCATTTTTCATAATTAGACTTATGCCTTCTCAGTAAACCATTTACTCCCTAGACATCATGCTCATAAAGTAGCCTAAAGGCTTATAATCATAAATCATACTTTTATTGAAAAAACTCATAAATCATGATTGGCTTAGATCCCATAAATCATAGTATAAATCTTGTGTATGGAGGGTGGTGCAAATCCTACTAGATAAGTTATCAAAACCTATAAAAACTAATTCCTGAAAGTATAAAGTTCGTATTTTGACAAAAAAAAATCATAGTTTAAGTCTAATTTGATGGTAGAACCGAAGATAAATCATAGACTAATATATTAGGCACTTGATTGTTGGAGCAGTTTTCCTAAAGAAATTTTTCCATAGGAGTACATGACCAATGAGAGAACGTGGGATTTCCCTTATAGGGATATGTAAAATGATGGTCGTATTTAAACGGGAGTTCTCTAGGACTTGAAATATTATTCATACATAGCACTTGGGGTCTTTTATGTAAATGGTTCATCCAAGATTTCAAAAATCATAGCATATTCATCTTCATTTCATAAATCAAGGTTCATGGACTTAGGAGTTATTTCAGAAGAAAATCCTTAAGAGGAATCATCAAAGCTCCAATTTCAAAGACAATTATATTTTTCATGATTTCATAATTTCATGTAGAATATAATAGAATTTATGAAAAATGAATACCATAGAGGATGAGTAATAACATTTAGAATTCTTGGATTTCATAAGAATCGATAAGATCAAGGTGTAAGATTTTCATTATTACTCTTAACACATACACGGTGGTAAGCTCATTGACATGAATAACGTAGTGTGTGAAAGGACAATGGTATTCACATACATACAGATAATCTTACATACCTTATCCTTGGCCTCACAATTATCTCCACAAAGAAACAATCCCTTTATAAGGTCAATCTACGCCAATTATAGGGATGGAAAGTACAATCAATATCATAGCGACGAATTTCAAGTCATAAAGACATTTTATCGAATACCCAAAAGGCAAAGAAAATATATACCTCCAATATGTGGGGTGTCCTAACACTTTTCTTCTTCTAAATCCCCTTAAAAACATTCATAACCATAAAAATTCCAACCAAAATAACCACATCCCTTCTCAACATCAAAACAGTCCCACGAATTCTTAATCCTAGGTCCTCATATGAACTCATATAGTCCTAGCACCGTCTCATGAGTTCCAACCTTATAAAATTCCTAATGAGTACAAAATATTACCCATTCAAGAGTTTAGGAAGAATTCACATCTTAAATGACAAAGAGAATACTCACAACACAAGTCTTGAACTTCTAGAGGTGTTATTCACCTTGCTAGAGGAGAGAGGAAGATTTGATGCCAAAATCTTGATGAAATTCGTGGGTTTGAATTGAAATTCCATGAAAGATGATTTTCCAATCTTGAGGGTTTTGAGAGCACTTTGGGGCTATTGGGGTCGATATAAATGGAAGAAATGAGGAAAAGAATCCAAGATTTGTTTAAAAGGATGGATGAAAATCACATTTTGCGGCAAAAAATGGCCATCTGCGGACCACAAATTTCACTTGCGGGCTGCAAAATGAAACAGTAAGTCTCCCCCTCCATAATACCATCACTATTTAGTAACTCACTACTGAAATTGGATAGTCATTATCCATAAATCAATCTACGATTTGTAGATTGGCCGATTGTAATTGCTCGACAGTGATCCACTAAATTGCCCTTAACTTTTGCTCAAAACTTTGATTTACAAATGGTTGGATGAGATGGAACTAGATTCATAAGAATTCATTTTAATTGGTAAAATACCCAAGAACACTTTATCGATTTGGACATATGATCGTTTAAAGTTTACTCTTATGCACAAACTCCACATACTCATTACATTTCTCTTCTTACATGTCTCCCTTCTCATATATGATCAACATACAATTCGCACTGTGAAGTCTCATGAAATTCGGATCAAGGGTTAACCTATTAAACATTACAAGACTTAACCTAACCCATAAGTTTTTGTATTGATATGAAGTAGTTAAAGGACCTTGGTAGGTATGGGAAAGTGCTGTGGAGGGTTGAAAGTGATTAACGACTATGCTGCAGGACTTTCATCAGAACTGGTACAATATGCGGATTGTACTTTAGGAAGTAAGTGGCTTGGGACTTGGGGGAGTTATTGTTACAAGCCATGGAGTCACTTAGAAACTATACTTGAAATGTATGGGCCGTATGTGAGAAGGCAAGAATGTGCGGAGGTTTCCAAGGAAGTGAGGACTCAATTTACAGAACCCATCTATAGTGCATAGATGCAGTCTACAGATCATGAATGGACTCTTTGATGTGGGGATCGACTTGCGAAAGCTGATCTACAGTCCCTAAATGGATTTTACGGATCGCAAAATAAAGACCCTTGATTGTAAGTCACTAAGTAGTGAGTAAGGATTTTAGGGATCTACTTATGAAACCCATCTACAAACTGTAAATGGATTCTATGGTCCATATATGGACAAGTGTATTGATTGTAAGTCATTAACCAGTGACTAGGGGTCTTGGGGTTTGACTTATGAAGCACATCTACGGACTGTAAATGAATTCGTACATAGATGGCCAATTGGGGAAGCCATAAGTCACTAGGAAGTGACTAGGCTAGGGAAGGGCCAAATCGTAACCTACTTATGACCCATAGATGAAATCTATGGATTGTATGTGTGCAATTCTAGGCGTAGACTAGGCATTTTAACAACCTATAAATATGAGCCTTAGGGTCTTGTTCTACATTTTCTCGACTCTCTTCCACCCCGAAAGATCTCTAATCCTCTTGCATACATAGAGATATGTCTCCCATGATTTTGCGCCATCCCCCTCAAATTCGTTCACGGAATTGCATTAATCTTCCTTTTTCCACTATCTTAGTCAAGAACAAGCGGAGAGGTTCAAAATTTAGAAGTGTAGGAACTCTTCCTTTAAGGTATGTACCTCATATAAAAACCTTTCATGGGTAATAATTCTTATTCTTTGGTGGAAAATCCAAGGTTAAGGCTCATAGGATGGTGATAGGAAGCCATGAGTCCATGTGATAACCTAGGGTTGAAGGGTATGAGACTGTTTTTGAGATAAGGACATATATGGGTGTTCTTGTTGAGCTTAAGATAGAAATTTTGTTGTTATTAAGCTATAGTAGGAGGTTGGTTCTAGGACACCCCATTAATAGAGGGCTTAGATCACCTATGCCCTCTGGGTATTTGAAGAAATGCTTCTTTAAGCTAGAAATTGTGGCGTTACTACAAATTATGATATGTATCCTCATTATTCATGTAGGTTGACCTGGAAGTGGGATTATTTTTTTATGGTAATAAATGAGAGGAGAATAATAAAGGTATGTAAGGCAAACTCTATTGTTTCCTTATAACTTGAATTTCCCTTAAATATGAACATCCCCATATTGTTGTGTGTTGGTCAATTGCGGCTATGAAGTATCTTATGTCACACCCCAACCTCGGGCCTAGGAGGGACCAACACCCAACGCAATTTTTGGCCCAAGCGTATCGCTTCAACTAGCATGAAAAAGCGAGCCAATGTCTAATTATGAATAAACATAATAATCATACACATCCACATTGAACCAAGAAATTGGAAATTGAGGTAAGGTAAGGCAACCAAAAATAACTTTATAAGAGCTATATTTTAAACTAGAAAGGATGGATAACTTTAACACTTAAAATCTACCACAGAGAACACTGACCAACTACGTGTCTATGAAGCCTCTATTGATAGATATACACATATTGATCGGGACAAGGTCCTTGGCCCGACCTCTAACAAAAATCTAGGCAGGTTGAATCATACCAAACCCCAAGAATAGAAAAAGGCTCACAAAAAGCTAAACTGACCTAGACTATTGGGCGGTCCGTCAATGAGGATCCGTACCTAAGGTTGCATTAGTATAAGGAATCATACTATATGTAAGACGGCAAAAACAAATATATCATGATGATCTGAAGAAGTAAATTGAGCATGTCACATCATAGTAAGGAACGCATAAAAATAGCAGTAGAATTATGAAACATAAAACATGCAATTGCCATTCCTTGAAAATCCTAGGAACGACCCTTAGCTATATAAGTTAAAACAATTGATCTTATAATTTAAAACATGCTTAACATGTAGCTTCCTTTAAAGTCCAAACAACTAAAATTACTGTGGAGGTCTGAGGAATAACCAATAAAATACACCCTTCTTGCATGGAGTCCGACCCCTTGGGCTTGACCATCTAAACCTACCAACTACCTTGCCAGGTAGAAGGCCTGAACTGACTAGGTAGAAAGTAATCTGAATCATCCCACTCACTTTCAGGGGGTTTACTGAAGCACTAGGGATTGATAACGCTTATCCCACGTCAGCAAATATGGTTTCTGACATGTACCCTTGGACATTCTCATTTCATCTCGGTAACCCACATATTCCTTACTAAACACATTAAAACTCTTATAGCCCTTGGGACTTATCAGGTCATTAACCATTATTTTGAACCATTGGCTTTCTCTAGAGGCAAAATCCTAGCCCTTGGGCTCCACAGGTGTCCATATGAATCTTATACCTTGAAACAAGAGTTCAACAATTTAAAAAAATCTCAAAGACATGCTATAATCTCTCTCTGGTTTTAAAAAATAGGAAAGTAATGTACATGGCCTTAAGTAACATTAAAAAAGATCATTTTCAAGCCTTACATTTTTTTCAACTCTAATAAGTAGTGGACATGACCTTGGCGAAAATAGGCATATACAGTTCATCAAACAAGACATGTGGACTTGGCCCAAAATATAGCAATTTCATTCTTAACAAAAACATGACTGGAATTCTTCATATTTGACAAACAGGCAAAATAATCATTTTCAACATGATGCATGAATATTAATAAAACTTCAGTGGAACTAGTCCTGAATTGAATTTATACTAAATCATGTCAAAATTTGCAAGTTCTCAAAACTTTAGTCATGGAATCATGGTTCAAAGTTCAACAATTGAAAACAACTTAGAAATCTTGTATGGAAGTAGAAGTAGAGAGAACTAGTGGGAAGTACATGATGCCCCACATTTTTAGGTTTCCTTACATACCTAATTTCTTTAAAAAGTAAAAGAAAATCCACTTAGACGAGCTAGAGAGAGAGAGGGCTAATAAGTACTTTGAGCTACATGGGAGTTCTTCCTTGAAACCCTAATAAAGAGAAACTAGGGTTTACCAAATCAAACTTGTATGCAAGGGATACAAAAGAAGAGTAGACGACTTAACATTAACTTGGGAGGGCTCGGAGAACTTAGGAATTTTTTTTCTAGGAGTAGAAGTGAAGAAAATGAGTATTGGGGTCAGAGGGTCTATTTGTAGACGAAGGCTAAAACCCCACTTATGGTACCTAGGGTTGCAGGGATGGACCATTTTCTCAATTGACGATCCGTCTCTTGAACTATCTTTCATGCTGGAAAAAACTCAATGCCAAATGATAGACCAACTGGTGGACCATTTTCTCAGTGGACAGTTTATCTTTCCTATCGTATTTTCCAAATTAAAAATCCCAATCATCGAACCTTTCATAGATGGCCGAGAGGACAGTTCATGTTTTCAAAAGACGGTTCACATTCTACCTCCGTACTTCACTTTCAGAAACTCCAATTCCTCCTACTTTAATTGATGACTCAGATGATGGTCCATCTTCTTATTTGACAGTCCATCCTTTCCCTCTGCAACTTTTTGTTCATTGACTTCTTTAAGGCACTTTGCTTAATATTTCCAACTCCTAGTCACTCTTATACCCAGAAAAAGGACTTCATTCCCAATATTCGTCTAACTAACTCTTTTCTAGGGTATGGGGTATTACATCTTGGATCTCCAACTAAGCGTATGTGTTGTCCTCCTATTTACTTGAGTATTCCCCCATCTCACAAGGGTTGGTATTTCTATGCAAATGTTATTCCCATTTCCTAATCTCTTCAAGTGCTTTCATAATTTTTTATTTTGTATGGTGTCAAGTTCTAATGTGTTGAGGTGTTCATAATTCTTGATTGTTTCATACTTCTCTCATGTGTGTATCTAATGTTTCATTGGTACCCCCTCCCCCCAAAAAGAATGCCTAATGACTGAATAAGATGAGGAATGCATGTGATACTCCCAAATGCTAATGAAATCTTGAATCTTAAATAATGATGTACAAAATGAATGATCTCTAATGATAAGATATATGATGTCTCCCAAATTACTCTTCGCAATTGAGATACAAGCGGTCGATTGCCAAATATAGAACCCAACGAAGGTTGAGGTCGATCCCACAGGGAATATGGTAAGATCTTAGGTTAATGCGAATAACTATTACTATTGATTTACTTATTTCCAAAGGGGGAAAAATATAGAATAATGACAAAAGTAAAATTAATGAATGCTTGTATCAAGTTTGGTTTGTATTCAATTTACGACTAGACTAGGATTGTATTTCTCAAGATTTCATAACCACAAGGCTTATATACTAGTGATCTATTACGGTGTTTATCAAGAAATATTTGTAAGTTAGGTTCACCTAAATGGTTGGTCCCCTATCTAGATGATTTTCACCATGCAACTTGGTCTGTATATGGGTGTACTTTAGTTGACCCTAACCCTTAATATCGAATTAGCTATCCCCGGACAAGTTCAAGCTATTAGTTTAGGATTGGTAGCCTCAAATATCCGTTGTTAATCCCTTTTCCCATTCTTTACTTCCTTGATCTGATAAGTAAGAATAATGCAAGTCCTAACATTTGCAACCATAAAGAATCAATCAAAATGAAGGGAAAAATAATACATGCATAAAACCCCGTTCAAGATTCACTAAGTATTTTTACCTATGTGTGTTAATTTATCTTGGTTCCAATAAACCTAGTTTATGGGTTTAGTTACTCATGTTTATATTATTGCAATCACAAAATATAGAAGAAATCATTATTGCAACTTACAAATTATTGTAGAATAAAAACCAAGTAGATTGATAAAATTCCAATGTTGCTTTCGTTTCTTGAATCAAGAACAATTGTATGAAAATTCTCTCAAGAATTTCCTCACAATATCATTCAAGATCCTCTGTCAATATCGGCTAAAATCCTTCTAGAAATCATCTCTTAAAAATAAACCTAAATTGGGTATTTATAGTTCCAAGAAATCCTTTTCCTAAATAAATCTGGAAACCAGGTCGGCAGTGGCACCGGGCTAGGTGATGGGTTGTTAGGCCTTCTGACGAGTCGTTCCTTGCTCAAAGCAGCCGTACTCAGCAACATATTCAGGCTTGGAACTAACAAGTCTATTAGAAAGTCGAATTAACAACTTTTACACGAAGTACGCTTACTTGTTTTTTAGTACAAGTAGCTACTGGTTTTGCAATGGGTCACCTAATGACTCGTCCTGTCTAAGCACGAGTCATTAGGTCCCTCGTGGACTAACTCCTACAAAAATCTAGTGCATTTCATGGATAGCTCCAGTGGCCTGCCAATGAGTCGTTCCTTCATGTGATGACTCATGATGTTTCTCATCAACTTCACTGGACACTTGGTTGCAATTTTCTCTTCAAAGCCTAACGGCTGACGTCACGACTCGTTACCAAATGTAACAAGTCGTTCTTCCAACTCGTCAAATGCACTGTTTCACTTCTTCAAAACTTCATCTTTTTTCTCATGCCTCGAGCGATGGGTCGTGCCTCCTGCCAATGACTCGTTGAGTGCCTGGCAGTCACCTTTCAGTTGTTTTTATCATTAATTCAACCAAATTCACTTCCAAACCTGTTTTCCTGCACATTAAGCACAAAATACCATATACTCATATAAACATACCTGGAATATGCATAATTTCTTGGTTTTAAGCGTCGAAAGTGCCGTAAAATCACGGCACCTCAGCACCCTCAACTTAGAACTTTTGCATGTCCTTAGGAAAAAACAAAATAAAACAAAACAAAATAATCTACTTCAATGCTTCAATCGAAAAAACTTAAGGAAACTTACAACAGTCATTTTTATACCTTAAAATCAAATTTTCTAACCCCTCCCTCATCGTATCAACTCAAAACACTATACATATACAAAATTTCCAACCATAATATAGAGGAATCGAAACATGGCAAAATACTGTCACCTGCAACCACGCACATAAATCTATAACACTGCCCCAGACAATTTGCAGACGATTTTGTTGACCAAGTGCTCTCACCTCAAAGAAGTCCCATACTCAGTTATGTGTATATGATTAACTCGGTATATTTATCTTGGGACTAGGTAAGATCCACTCACTCTCACAAAGAAATTCGAATTGTGTGCATACAATACCATAGGGTTGCCTTTACTTTCAATACCTCGATTTTCGGACAAGACTTTCTCATCTTGTAACGTAGGCTTGGGCTTGAGTATGGTACATAGGGATTTTAGTAGCTCAACCCTCCTTGGAACTACGCCTTTTTACTCCACTTTTCACCTTTATTTCCATTTTCTCCCTTTTTCCTTTTTTTTCTGCTTTTTCTTTTCTTTACTTTAGACACTACGGATGTCGTTACTTTTTATTCAACAAAAACTTATTGATATCATACATTATTTTTCTTTTCTCTTCTTTCTTTTGAGAACATTTTTTTTGTTTTTCTTTTCATCATGCATACAACACCCGCTCTTTTTCCTTCTTTTTCATTACCCAACTTTACTTCCACATGACTGTTCTTACTCACCCCTATCATGGCCACCCTCAACATAGGCGATTCGCCTGAGTTGAAGTTCACAATGTCCAAGGAGGGACCAGAGCCAAAACAAGTTCATTCATAATAAAATCAGGCAGGTGAATTGCTTTAAATAAAAAAAGTTAATTTAAGCTCAAACATTTGGATTCAAGGGATTTTTATTCACTTTGGTAGGTCTTTTAGGCTAAAATGGACTCATACATCAAAAATGGCCTATGATCCTTTCCTAATTTCTTATCCTCTATCTCGGTACGACTGACCAGGCAAGTTGTAGATTGACACACACAATCGAATTCAGCTATCAGACCTCACTTCACATATAGCATAGGTCAACATCATCAATTCTACTAATCGCTAGTTCAGGTACAACCATACAATGGTAAACAAGTTTACAGTTCCAATTCCATGAAAAGATTCACAAAGGTCATAATTGTCAACTCTCACATATACATATACAAATTGTTTCGAAGGGGTGTCAAATTATTAAAAATCAAAATATCAAACAATTTTAGCTCTTGACTGCTTTCAGTCTTCCTAACTTTCTTCTAAACCTAAACATGCTGGTTCTACTAGATATGGAACACCCGAGGGAAATGATATCTGGAAAGAAAAACCCTCGGGTTATGTTCAGTAAAATAGAATGCACAGGTATCCCTGCCCACCCCCATCAAAAAAGCATGCGTCATCCTCGACGCATATATATTCAAGACAAAAACTAAGGGAATAGGAAACATACCTATGCCACCTAGGTGTCAGCTACCTGGTCGGTAGAGGGTGTAGATACGCCTCCAACATCAACTCCAACATTGCCGGCTTGACTCGATGCATTTTCAGATCCAACTGAGCTTGTTCCTTCTCCAAGAGCTCTTGTTGCCTCAGTCTCAGCTCTCAGTTGAGCCTCCTCTCTTGATTTGTGTGATACTCTCTCCATCTCACTCCGCTCCCGGTTTTGTTACCAGAGCAGAGCATCAACATCATCACTTGCCTCCTCAGGAGGCCACTTCCCCTTGTCATGTGCCACCGGCTCCTCCGTGATGAAATCAAAAATAGGTGGTAGCTCCTCTTCAAACTCATCATAGATCACGGGCAGTACCGGTGGAGGTACTGCAGCTATCTATCGTGCGGCCAAGTCCTACACCTTGGCTTGTAATGCTCCAAGCTCTGAGTACCATCTCAATAACTCCAGTGCCTGTAACTGTGCGAGGCACTCATCCATCCTTCTCTCAAAAGCATCCAGTCACCCATGCACTGAACTGGACAATGTCTCCAACTTCTTTGACACCCATGGGTTAACCTGCTCCATCAAGACTTTGACTTGTAAAGCCGTGTGTGCTTGCTGCTTTTCATCTTTAGCTAGCCGCCTAGCCAAATCAACCAAAAACTCCTGTGTAACCGTGACTAGGCCGGTTGTGCTGAATCGTGGAGGTGAGGCTGATGGTCTGGATGCTATTATCGTAGATGATGATTCCGGAATGTCGGCAGGTGTGGAGGCATCCGCTACATCTGTAGCCTCAACCTGGCTAGCTATCTCTCTGCCCTTAGTAGGATCGGCCGCTAACTCGGCGAACTGTGCTGCATCAGTTTGCATCTCACTGCCAAATGCCTCTTCTATTATGGTCGCTCCAGCGGATGCAGATGCCTGAGTCCTTGCCCTCGATACCAGGTTTGTATCATCTCTAATTAGTTGGATATCGGTAATCTTCTAAACCACCACTCTCTGATCAACTAATGGAAATTTTGGCACTCGAGACTCCCAACAAAGCCTATCAATCAAGCAGGGGAAGGGAATCATCGTACCGTCATTTATAGCCCGCTCTTGAATATCCTCAATAATGAACCGCGGGAAATTGATTGCATACCCCTCCATTATGCTGGCTACCAGTGCTGCTCTGTCGGGTTAGAGTATATTGCCATTACTTGTTGGTACCAGCCTGTGCCTCACTAGCAACCACCAAAATTTTGCTTGAAAGTTCAATGTGGCCTTCTTTATCTGTGACTCAGTACCATGCAGCCATTCAACTAACGGCTCCTTTGTGGCAATGATGCGGGAAAGCCAATTGTACTGCTGTATCCGCTCCATGCTATTCAACTTCTTTGTTTTGACTTTCTGCAACTCGGATAACCTGTGATCAAACTCTGCCGTGTTCATCAGAGCTCAATAATCTGGCCCGTACCGCATCCTGGAGATCGTCTCCTTAGATAATATCGACTAAAGTCTCACGCACCATCACTTGATTCAATGCAGGCTGCTTCTTCTAATCCTGGCTTCCTAGTGTCAACTGCTGCAACGTGGCTGCATATGCCGCATAAAACCCTCGAACTAGGCATGGACTGTAACTACCTGATGGCTCGGTCAACCACCTTGACCTGTATTTTTAAAATACTGCCTGTAGCTCTGGCAGGTCTTTAATTCCTATAGTTACCAGCCTTGGCTCCTCGTAAATGCTCCGATTCGGATTGCCTTTGTCATTGGGAGTAATATCTTGATTGTATATGGCCCGCATTCCATGGATACACTATCTCCTCACATATCTCAATTGCTCATTTGATGTGCCCGATGTCTCTGTCAACTCATTGTCCGAGTCCTATTGATGGGCATACGACTCATCAACTCTCTTTGTATTGTGCCCAACTGTGGGAGCCTCAGGAACAAGTGCAGCAGCAGCCCAAGCGCTTTCATTAGTACGGCTGGGCGGATCTCTTGCTAGTGAAGTGGGAGTATCGACCATGGCTGTCAGATTTGAAACTTGTTGAGCCCTAGCCCTGGTCTTCCTCCTCACCAGCTGCTCCTTCGATACTTCATAATCCTCTTCAGAGCCACTCGATTCTTCAGAGGAGGATGGATCATCTCACAGCCTTCGGTATAATGGTTGACTGCGCTCAGGTACATGCTTTTTAGTTTGACACTTCTTTGGTGTACCTCATGGAGCCATTGTACCTGTGGAAACAAGGTTAGTGCACAAGATGAGATGAAACAGAAAATATTTTTAAGCTGGTGCCAGTGGTCCTGACGGGTGACTAAATGAGTCGTTGCTTCTGGCAACGATTCGTGAAGTCACTCGTTACCCCAGGTAGGACATTTTTCAAATAGGTCCAGTGTACTTGAGGATTGATCCCAACGAGTCATTACCAGAGGCAACGAGTCGTTAGGTCATTCGTTAACTACACTTCCTCAACAGTTTAATTTTCCAACTCAACTCGAGCTACATGACGAGTTGTTTGGTGACCCAACGACTCGTGATGTGGCTCGTGCTCAAGAGTTTCTGTTCATCTTCATCTTCTTTCCAATTTTCAATTCCACAAACATAAAACTCAATTTAAAAATCAATCCAGTTGACTACATGATCGAAAATCAATGTTTTACACTTTCTAGGGTTTATCCACAGTTCGGTTAATGTTGAAGGTAACCTCTTCTTTGTTCAACCAAAATTTCAGCTGCTATACTTCCACATCAACTAGGGCCCTACCTGTTGTAAGGAATGGTTGCCCCAAAATAATAGGGACCTCTGAATCGACTTCGTAGTCCAGAATCACGAAGTCTGCTGCGAATATGAATTTGTCCACTTTGACTAGCATGTCAAACAAAATCCCCATCGACTTTTTAACTGTTCGGTCAGCCATCAGTAGCCATATTGAAGTCGGTGTGAGGGTTCTCAAGCCTACCTTTTTAAATACTGCTAGCGGCATCAGATTTATGCTAGCTCTCAAGTCACAAAGTGCCCTTGCAAAATCGACCTCCCCAATGGTGCAAGGTATAGTAAACACACCTAGGTCTTCCTTTTTCTGTGCTAGGACCCATGTAGTGATGGCACCACAGTGGTGCAGATTATCAGCAGGTTTCAAACTTACGGTTCTTTTTCTGGTGATGAGATCCTTCATAAATTTGGCATATCCGGGCATTTACTCAAGTGCCTCCACCAATGGGATATTCACCGAGAGCTGCTTGAGCATAGAGATAAACTTTTGATATTTTCCATCTTCAGCTTTCTTCTTCAAGCATTGGGGGTAAGGAGGAAGAGGACTAGGAATTGTTGTGAGTTTTTATTGTGCCTCCTTTTCCTTCCCATGGGCATCTCATTGCTCCTTTCCACAACTCGGAGCAGTTTGCACATCTGAATCCCCAACCAAAGTTGGGTTTTCAACATCCGCTACATCATCATCATGTATCAACACGGGTCTTTTTGTCTTGTTAACTACAACTGGCCTCTGTGGATCAACTGTGGCCTTCCCGCTCCTAGTAGTGACCTTCATTTTTCAGATTTTGAACAGTATTGCTGGGAAGTGTGCCTTTCTGTCTTTGATTCACTGCAACAAACATCTAATTCATCTGCTGCTCAATTTGCTTGATTGCCACAGCATGTGACTCCACCTTTTGATTTAAGCCAGAAATGTCAGCGCGGAGCTCCTTAAAGTGGTTGTCTGTTGCCTCCATCTGCTTGAGCACTTTGGAAAGCATATCTTCGACCCTTGAACCGCTTGACTCTAGCTCTCAGTTTCCTGGAGGAACCTACAGACCGCTCCTATCATTTTTGAACTCCTCTCGCTTCTTCTAGTCCGGGTATTGGCCCCGGTTGAAATTATTTTCCTTGTAGAAGTTCCGACCTTGGTTCCCTTGAACTTGAAGCCAAGAGTCTTGGTTAGACCCTTGGATGTTGGTCCAGAAACCCATCCTCTGATCATCCAAATAATTGACCTCTTCTTTAGACTCAGACTCGTAACCGTCATTTCTCGGGGCCTTGCCCTGGGAACCTACAACGTTCACCTTTTCTGCTCCCATTCCCATTAAGTGCTTAGCAAGCAACCCCATGGTGGTATTTTTCTCTGCAATGTCCTGATCACGCTCCTCATCTTTTCTCCCTGTTCGGCAGACATATACACCATATAAGAACCAGTCGGAACCTCCGACTCTCTAGTGAGCCAAGCTCTGTTGGTTTTGGTGATCTTGTCCAACAGCTCTGCAGCTTCTGCATAAGTATGACTCATAATGGATCCTCCTGAGATTGTATCATCAACTGCCTTTGTGTTGGCGTTCAGGGACCGATAAAAGATCTCCAATAATGTGTCATTCGAAATCTTGTGGTTTGGCACCTTTTTGAGCTTTTTGTTGAAACGCAACCAGGTTTCATGGAGTGCCTCAGAATTTAGCTGCCTGAAGTTATATATTTCATCCTTTAGCTGCAATGCCTTGGATGGTCGGAAGAACCTTTCAAGAAAATCTCTCTTGATCTCTCCATAAGAGTCGTTAGGTCCCTCGTGGACTAACTCATGCAAAAATCCAGTGCACTTCATGGATAACTAGTGGCCTGCCAACAAGTCGTTCCTTCATGTGACGACTCGTGATGTCTCTCGTCAACTTCACTGGACACATGGTTGCAATTTTCTCTTCAAAGCGTAACGGTTGACCTCACGACTCGTTACCAAGTGTAATGAGTCGTTCCTCCAACTCATCAAATATACTATTTCACTTCTTCAAAACTTCATCTTTTTGCCCACGCCTCAAGCGACGGGTTGTGTCTCCTGCCAATGACTCATTGAGTGCTTGGCAGTCACCTTTCAGATGTTTTTATCATTAATTCAACTAAATTCACTTCCAAACCTGTTTTCCTGCACATTAAGCACAAAATACCTTATACCCATATAAACATACTTGGAATGTGCATAATTTATTGGTTTTAAGCGTCGAAAGTACCGTAAAATCACAGCACATCAATATATTATATAAATTAATTAATTATCATCCAATGGATAAAGGCCCAGGGCAAGATGGATAACAACTCATTTGCTGTCTAATGGATGACTGGTGGATAATGACCTATTTGTCATTTAAATTAATAAAGGACTTGGTTGGGGTAGATAACAACCGATTTTTTTGTTTTCATGAAAAGGTGTCACTACTCGAACATAGGCCCCAACTGAGACCCTAGACCTAGAACCACGAATGGCTCCAATTCGACCCATGGCATGAACGTAGCAGCTAAAGAGCATACATCAAGAGGAAACTGATAATCTAAACATGAATAAGAGAAAGTCTAAAAAGCATAACTATCATCATTGGAGTCAACACTTGGCAAAGATGAAAGTCTATATAATGTCTGATAAGCCTCTAAACTTCCCAATGAGCTGATGGGACAATAACACCAACTAGCTCGCTAAAGTCTGAAATTGAAATAACATATTCAAGTACTAAGCTGAAGGTCCTAGGAAGATGAGGACTCACCACAGTGGGGACTGAATTCGACTGAGGGGAAACTGAGCTAGTGGTGGAATTGAGTCTGAGCGTCTGGACCTGTATCATGAAATGATACAACATAGAGTATGCAGTCAGTACTTGGAAGTATTGAGTGAGTAAAACATGCTAAGTAAGTATAACTGAAATCATGAACATAAAATAAATCATAAGGCCATGAGAGTAAGGACTACATGATTATATCTGAAAACTTGAATAGTCATAAATTGAATTTCATATCTTAATAGAATGACCCAAAGCTGAAAATAGAACCATATGGCTTGCCATAACTGAAAACATAAGTAAAAGCTCATAAACTGATCATTGGGTCAAACCTACTGAAAACATAATATCATAAGTTATAAACATACATAGCTGAAAGCATGAGGAACAATGAGAGATTCATCATAACTGACAACCACCATGTATGAGCGCATGATGATCCCATGTCTTGCCCACATGGAGGAGAGCCATCCTAAGCCTTTCCAGGGCAAAGGATAAGTAAGGTGTGCTATCATGGTGTGCCCTGGGGTGGGGGAACGCTCTTTTGACAGGCCCTAAAATATACCTACATTGGCGCGTAGTTTATGAGACTGAGGAACCTTTGAACCCCTAGCCTTCTCGGTGCTAGAAACAACTCCCAAAATATGTATAATTCTCATATGATCATATTCTATAACATAACTTGAATCTATACATTTCAGGAGTCTTGACTGCAAAACATATATTGTTATACCTCAGATTAAAAGATCGGAACTGGGAATCGAAACGGGGAAACACTAAAAATTTGGGTTGCAGGCACAGGATGAGTCATTGGACGACTCGTGAGAAGAGCCCACGAGTTGTCAGGTTACTCGTGGGGAGGCCTAGGAGAATAGGGAAAAAGGAGTCCCCACGGGCTTGGGAACGACTCATGGTCACGAGTCGTTAGGTCATTCGGGGAGGAAATATAAAAAAGTAGAAAAGGTTAGGCAGTGCATATGACGAGTGGTGACCACGACTCGTGGCCACCCGTAACGAGTCTTTAAGTCTTTTTTTAGGACCCTCAGTGATCAATTAAGACATTGTACCTGACGGTCAAGGTGACGGATCGTTTGGCCATGTAACAAATCGTCAGGTCCCCGGTTAGGGTCACTTGGCAGTTATTTTCTGTGAAATAGTAAGGGTCTTTTCATAATTTCCTAACATCCTAAGGCCTAAACTACATCGTTTTGGGTTATGAATAGTGAAATTTAAAGAGGTTAAGTGCAATTTTCTCTTCGTTCATGCATGCAAGTATAGTGAGAGGCAATCAAGGGAGATTCTAGGCTCTTCTCTTCAGTTCTTCCAATTTCATTCTTGGGTAATCAAGGGAAGTTAAGAATCAGATATTCCCAGGTATGTAAGGCTACCAATGGGTAATCTCTTCTACACCCATGTCCCTACTCTATGATTTTTACAAAATTTCAACAAAAACTCATGGGGTTTTGAATTTGATTTACTTAAACTCTAGTGATTTGATTATGTGTTTTTTTATTTTAAAATATTATCATAATCTATGGGTTTTAATTAGTTTTTTTTATTTAAATCATTTATAATTTTATTGATTTCGATTTCTATGTATTTAACCCTAATTATTCATGCCCCATGATAAATTGATTTATGATCTATTTACCATTGATGATAATTATAAACCCAGCATGAATTATGATTTAAATCATGAATTTATTATGTTACCCATTATGATTTTATGGAATTCAAGATATATGCACGATCTACAAGTATGTATGAATCTTATGAATCATGAATTATGTTTTGGCCGACTCATGGGCCTCATGTCATGTCTAGTTCACGTATGTTCAAGCATGTTTACGATTATCATGATTTAACTAGCCCATGAATCCATGCATGTTATACTATAGCACTATATATGTTTTAGGAGTAGTATCGAACACCGAGTAGGTTCGGGGCGTAGGTTTTGCCCCCGATCTCATAAACTACATGCCACCGTAGGTACGTTGGGACCTCCTATGGGACTGTCCCCTGCCCAAATAGCCCTTTTCATGGTGATGTCACACTTTCATGGTTCGACCCTTGGCAAGGTACGAACACCCTCCCAACCAGGGTTACAAGTCAAGCTTTATGTGTGCTTATATGGGGTATGTCGGTTAAGAGAATCTCCCACTGTTCCTCATGATTTATGCATGTTATGATTATGTATGTTGGCTCAAGTCATGTTAAGTAAAACTCATTTATCTTGATCATGAATATGTTTATGTTCTGAATGGTTTGAAAACCTTGAGCCTTATGACATGTTATGATGATTTACAACACGAGCATGATGTCCTACTCCTATAATCATTTATGAATTTTGTATATGTTTCAGATGTCTGTTTTACTTACCTTGCATACTCAGTACATTCCACATACTGACTGCATACTTTCTATGTTGTATCGTTTTATGATACAGGCCCCAACTCTTACGCTCACCCTCACCCATAGATTGTCTCGGATTTGTTCTTAGCACACTTGGTGAGTCCTCATGTTTTGAGGTCTATGTATTCAAACTCTATGTTGTTCTTTCAGTTTTAGGATTGTTGGGTTAGTTGGGGAGTTGTCCCATCAACCCGTCTTTTCATGACTAGAGGCTTATCAGACTACAAGTTGTAATCAGCCGTATTGTATGAGTCCAGTTTTTATTTTCCTCCTATTATGTCATGATTACGTTCTTTTTATGCTATGTCTTCCGCTCATGTGAGTGGGATTAGATGTATGCTCATGCCTTGGGTCGACCTGGGATCCCTCGCGACTCCTTGTCCCGTGTCTACAATCCGGGTATACGCTCGGGTCGTGACAAACTTGGTATCAGAGCCATAGGTTTGAAGTTTCCTAAGGAGCCTAAAAGCCGCATTAAATAGAGTTTTTTTCATGGGTGTGAAGCGTGCCACACTTATGATGAAGAGGCTACTAGACGTTTAGGAAATATTTCCTTCTTTTAGTATCTATGTCATGCGATGAAAAGTCTTTCTATCCTTCTAATTCGTGCTATTATCATTTGCAGAATCATGCCTCCATGTAGAGTGAATGCCAAAAGAAATGGTAACGGCAATGATCATGAGGATGTCTATGATGGTGAGCATCAGCCAGCCACACCCGTTCATGAGGAGTATGCCCCAGAGCCAGCTGCCCACACTGAGTTTACGGAAGCGATTCAGATGCTAGCACATGCCATGACTACCCAGGTGAGGAATTTCTTGAGGTTGAGCCCTCCGGAATTCGCAGGGTCAAAGGTGGACGAGGATCCACATGATTTCATTGAGAGGATTTTGAAGATCATCGAGGTTATAGGGGTGAACAATGGAGAGTGTGTTGACTTGACCTCCTATCAGCTTAAGGGGGTAGCTCACATATGGTTCAAGCAGTGGAAGGATGCCAGGGCAGTGGGTGCAAGCGCGATAGGTCGAGAAGAGTTTCACATGACATTTTTGGATAGATTATTCCCTCGGGATATAAGGGAGCTCAAGCTAGCCGAGTTTGTTAATTTGAAATAGGGTAGCATATCCGTTCAAGAATATGCATTGGAGTTTACTCGATTATCTAAGTATGCTCCAGAGTTGGTGGCGGACCAGAGGGCTCGTGTGAGCCATTTTGTGCATGGGGTGGCAGACTATTTGGACAAGGATTGAAGGATCGTCATGCTTCATCGAGGTATTGACTTCCCCTGTACTGTATTGCATGCACAGAAGATGAAGTCAGTCTACAGGAGAAAGAGGGAGGCCAAGAGGGCCAGGACTGACAACTATGGAGTTTCTCAGATCAAGTCAGGGGGTGGACCGCGTCAGCAGTCCCAGCACAGGTCTATCGCTCCAGCCCCATCATCGGCCAGTACGCCATCGATGTTTAGAGGAGATTAGAGGAGCAGGGCTCAGGCTCGAGGGATCAGGGTAGCATGCAGGTGGAGCACACTTTTCCAACTTGTGCGAAGTGCTACAAGAATCATCCCGGGAGATGCTTAGTTGGCTCAGATGCGTGCTTCGGGTGTGGCCTACCCGGGCACAGACTCAGGGATTGCCCCTCAGCCAGATTAGGGGTCGGTGGGAACCGTGTGACAACAACCAATTCTATGGGTCCAGCAGCACGTCCCCCTCAGTAGGGTGCCTCTACTAGTTCGACAGGTGGTCAACGCCAAACTAGGTTTTATTTTTTAGTACCCCACTAGGAGCAGGAGGCTTCACCAGATATGGTCACTAGTATGTTGCAAGTCTTCCCTATTGATGCTTATGCCTTGCTAGATCTAGGAGCTACTTTGTCTTTTGTGACCCCTTATAGTGCTAGTAGTTTTGGAGTTAACCCTAAAATTCTGTTAGAACCGTCCTCGTCTCTACTCTAGTAGGTGATTCAGTGGTAGCTAGGCGGGTGTATAGAGGTTGCCCCATTATAGTGTTGCATAAGGTTACCTCCGTAGAATTAGTAGAGTTGGCTATGACAGACTTTGACATGATTTTGGGTATGGATTGGTTGTTTAGATGTTACGCTTCAATAAGTTGTAGGACCCGTGTAGTGAAATTGCAATTTTCGGGCGAGTCAGTTTTAGAGTGGAAGGGTAACTAAGTTGTACCAGCCGGTCGGTTTATTTCATATCTTAAGGCCAGGAAACTGATGTCTAAAGGATGCATGTATCACCAAGTTAGGGTTAAGGATGTTGAGTCAGAGACCCCGACTATCCAGTTAGTTTCGGTGGTGTGTGAGTATCTGGAGGTTTTTCTCGATGATTTGCCAAGTGTTCCTCCGGAGAGGGAAATTGATTTCGGCATTGATCTCTTACCCAATACGCAACCCATCTCTATTCCTCCCTACAGGATGTCCCCAGCCGAGCTAAAGGAATTAAAGGATTAGCTGAAGGACTTGTTAGATAAGGGTTTTATTAGGCCAAGCAAGTCTCCATGGGGTGCACCGGTGTTATTTGTCCGGAAGAAAGATAGGTCCCTTGGCATGTGTATTGATTACCAGCAATTAAACAAGGTCGCCGTCAAGAATAGGTATCCTTTACCCAGGATCAATGATTTGTTTGACCAACTCCAGGGTGCCAAGTGTTTTTCCAAGATTGATCTCAGGTCCGGGTATCACAAGCTCAGGGTTCGGGAGAGTGACAACCTGAAAATTTCTTTCTGGACTCGGTATAGTCACTATGAATTTGTATGCTAAGTTCAGCAAGTGTGACTTTTGTCTGGACTCCATGGCATTCTTGGGCCATGTGGTATCGAGTGAGGGTGTAAGGGTGGATTTTAGAAAATCAACGCGGTAAACAATTGGCCCATATCGGTGAACCCATCAGATATCAGGAGCTTTTTGATCTTAGTGGGTTACTACTGGAGATTTGTTGAGGGTTTCTCATCTATTGCGGCACCTTTGACCAAGTTGACTACGAAAAAGGTGAAGTTTCAATGGTTGGAGGCTTGTTAGAAAAGCTTCCAAGAGTTGAAGACTCGACTCACTTCTGCATCATATTGACCCTACTTGAGGGTACCGATGGTTTTGTGGTGTATTGTGATGCTTTGACAATCAAACTTGGGTGTATGTTGATGCAGTATGGGAAAGTGAAAACTTATGCCTTGAGACAGTTGAAGGTTTATGAAAAGAACTATCCGACCCATGATCTTGAGTTGGCCACAGTGGTGTTTGCATTGAAGATATGGCGGAATTACTTATATGGGGTCCACGTGGATGTATTTACGAACCACAGGAGCTTGTAATATGTGTTCACGCAGAAGGATCTAAATCTTCGGCAAAAGAGGTGGTTGGAGTTACTAAAGGACTACGACATGAGTGTTCTTTACCACCCGGGCAAGGCTAATACGGTTGCGGATGCACTTAGTAGACTCTCTATGGAGAGCGTGTCCCACGTGGATGAGGGAAAAAAGGAATTTGTGAGAGATGTCCATCGACTTGTGAAGTTGGGAGTTAGATAGGTCGACTCTACCGATGGCGGCGTTGTGGTGCAAAATGGATCAGAATTGTCCCTTGTGGTGGATGTGAAAACTAGGCAAGATGAGGATCTGATGTTGGTAAAGCTGAAGGAAGCCGTTCAGAGTCAAAAGGTGGATATTTTCTCCCAAGGGGGAGATGGTGTGTTGCGGTACTAGGGTCGTTTATGTGTTTCCAATATCGATAATTTGCAGTACCAGATATTGCATGAGGCACATGGGTCTAGGTATTCCATCAATTCGGGTGCCACCAAGATGTCTCATGATTTCCGGGAAATATTGGTGGAACGGCATGAAGAAAGATATTGCAGAATTTATAGCCAAGTGGCCAAACTGTCAGCAAGTCAAAGTCGAGCATCAAAGGCCGGGAGGCTTACCTCAGGATATTAGCATTCCCACTTGGAAGTGGGAAGAGATTAATATGAATTTCATTACAGGCCTACCTCATACTTGCCGACAATATGACTGCATTTGGGTGGTGGTAGACAGGTTAACCAAAGCTGCACACTTCCTACCGATCAAAACCACAGACTCAGCAGATGATTATGACAAATTGTATATTCGGAAGTTGGTTCAACTTCATGGAGTTCCCTTGTCTATTATTTCAGACCCAGGTACTCAATTTACCTCTCAATTTTGGCAGTCTTTCCAAAAAGGGCTTGGGACTCAGGTTAAGCTCAGCACAACATTTCATCTGCAAATGGATGGTAAGGAAAAACAGACAATCAAGACTCTCGATGATATGTTGAGAGCCTGAGGTAGTTGGGATGATCACTTGCCCTTGATCGAGTTTGCTTATAATAACAGCTATCACTCCAGTATCCAAATGGCACTGTTCGAGGCCCTCTATGGGCGGAGGTGTAGATCTCCCATTGGATGGTTTGAGGTTGATGAGGCAGCTATGGTAGGGCCAGACTTGGTTCACGAGGCTATGGTGAAGGTTTAGTTGATAAGGGACAGGCTGAAAACTGCTCAGAGTCGTCTAAAGTCATATGCTGATGTGAGAAGGAGAGAGTTTGAGTTCGAGGTGGACGATTGGGTATTTCTGAAGGTGTCTCCCATGAAGGGAGTCATGCGGTTCAGAAAGAAAGGATAACTCAGTCCCCGCTATGTTTGTCCCTACCGGGTTATGAGAAGAATTGGTAAGGTAGCATACGAGTTGGACTTACCATCAGAGTTATCTTCTGTGCATCCCTTGTTTCATGTGTCGCTCTTGAAAAAGGTGATCCAGCTTTAGTAGCCCCGGTGGACATTGTTGGTGTAAAGGATAGCCTCAGTTATGATGATATTTCGGTTGCAATATGGATCGCCAGGTTCGGAGGCTGAGGACAAACAAGTAGCTTCGGTGAAGGTGTTATGGAGAAACCAGCATATTGAGGGAGCTACATGCGAAGCCTAAGAGGCCATAATGGCTTAATACCCTCACCAGTTCCCTACAGGCTCAGTTTCAGTTTGAGGTATCCATTTTTTCCCTAATTCTCTAATCAGTTTCCATGTTTGATTCATGTGCACAAGTTTGATTTTTGTTATGATAGATGTATGAGATGTCTGAATTCAGTTCAGCTATGTATTTCTTTTCGGAGGTAGTCCTTCCGTCAGTTTTTGATTTAAATAATCAGTATTTACATATGCTGATTGCTTGTTTTTGAGTTCTCTGTGTGTTTCTAACATTCGAGGATGAATGTTCCCAAGGGAAGATATTTTTATACCTGAGAATTCAAAGATCAGACCCGAGAGTTGAAACGGGAAAAAACTGAAAATCTGGGTTGCAGGCACAGGATGAGTCATTGGACGACTCATGAGGAGAGCCCACGAGTCGTCATGTGACTCGTGGGGAGGCCTAGGAGAATAGGGAAAAAGGAGTTCCCACGGGCTTGGGAATGACTTGTGGTCAGACACCATGAGTCGTTAGGTCATCTGTGGGGAGGAGATATAAGAAAAGTAGAAAAGGCTAGGCAGTGCACTTGACGGGTGGTGGCCATGACTCGTGGCCACCCGTAACGAGTCATTGTGTTGTCCGTTAAGACCCTCAGTAATCAGTTAAGACAGTTTACCTGATGGGCAAGGTGACAGATCATTTAGCCATGTAACGAATTGTTAGGTCACCCGTTAGGGTCACCTGGCAGTTATTTTCTGCGAAATAGTAAGGGTCTTTTTGTAATTTTCTAAGATCCTAAGGCCTAAACTATGTCGTTTTGGGTTATGAATAGGGAAATTTAAAGGGGTTAAGTTTAGTTTTCTCTTCGTTCATGCATGCAAGTATAGTGAGAGGCAATCAAGGGAGTTTTACTTAAACTCTAGTGATTTGATTATGGGTTTTGTGATTTTAAAATCTTATCATAATATATGGGGTGTAATCAGTTTTTATTCTTTGAATCATTTATAATTTTATCGACTACGGTTGCTATATATTTAAGCCTAATTATGCATGATTCATGATGAATTGATTTATGATCTATTTACACATTGATGATAATTATAAACCCAGCATGAATTATGATCGCTATCATGAATTTATTATGTTACCCATTATGATTTTATGGAATTCAAGCTATATGCACGATCTACAAGTATGTATGAATCTTATGAATCATGAATTATATTTTGGCTGAATCATGGGCCTCATGTCATGGCTAGTTCACGTATGTTCAAGCATGTTTATGATTATCATGATTTAACTAGCCCTTGAATCCATGCATGTTATACTACGAGCACTATATATGTTTTGGGAGTAGTATCGAACACCGTGTAGGTTCGGGGCGTAGATTCTGCCCCGCATCTCATAAAGTATGTGCCACCGTAGGTATGTTGGGACCTCTTATGGGACTGTCCCTGGCCCAAATGGCCCTTTTCATGGTGACATCACACTTTCATGGTTTGACCCTTGGCAAGGTATGAACACCCTTCCGACTAGGGTTACAAGTCGGGCTTTATGTATGCTCATATGGGGTATGTCGGTTAAGAGAATCCCCCATTGTTCCTCATGATATATGCATGTTATGATTATGTATGTTGGCTCAAGTCATGTTGAGTAAAACTCTTTTTTCTTGATCATGATTATGTTTATGCTACGAATGTTTTGAAAACCTTGAGCCTTATGACATGTTATGATGATTTACAACACGAGCATGATGTCCAACTGTTATAATAATTTATGAATTTTATATATGTTTTAAATATCCGTTTACTTACCTTGCATACTCAGTACATTTCACGTATTGACCGCATACTTTCTATGCTATATCATTTTATGATATAGGCCCCAGCTCTCAGGCTCACTCTCACCCGTAGATTGTCTCGGAGTTGTTCTTAGCATACTTGGTGAGTCCTCATGTTCTGAGGGCTATGTATTCAGACTCTATGTTTTGCTTTCAGTTGCAGGATTGTTGGGTTAGTTGGGGAGTTTTCCCATAAACCCGTCTTTTCATGATTAGAGGCTTATCAGACTACAAGTTGTAATCAGCCGTATTGTATGAGTCCAGTTTTGCTTTTCCTCATATTATGTCATGATTACGTTCGTTTTATGCTAAGTCTTCTGCTCATGTGATTGGGATTAGATGTATGCTCATGCCATGCGTCGACCTGGGGTCCCTCGTGGCTCCTTGTCCTATGTCTACAATCCGGGTGTACGTCGGGGTCGTGACATATATCTATCATTTGATCTTTTTAGCCTTGGATAAATCATAAAGCATACTTGTGTTGTATGGGCTTTCCCAAATATCAAAATCATGCATACTTGAAGTAGACTTCATTGGTCAAAATCATAGATTCATAAATGGGTAATTTGTAAACATTCATACTTGCTAAGTATCTCATCATACTTGAAATCATAAATCATAAACTTGACCTTTTGTGAATCTTGCATAATTGGGCATAATTTTCTAAAACTTGAAAACATGAATTTATAATCAAAATAGATATAAAATTTGCCCATGAATCTTCAAAGTATTCAAACATACTTTAAAACATGAAGGGAATTAACCATAAACAAAGCATGGAGAATTTAATAAAATTAGGATAAAACCCCATAGGATCATGAACTTGATCTAGAACTTAAATTCATAGAATTGAGAAAATATTTGAGCATGAGACTCCAAGGAATCCTCATTCATGGCCTCACATACCTGGGTAAACTGAATCTACACTTGTCTTTGGGAGTCCCAAGAGGTTTAGAGAAGAAATTGAAGACTCTAGGCTTCATCTTCAATGGAGAAGTCTTAGTCTTGCATGCATGGGAGAAGAATGGTTTAGAATAGGTTAAACCCTTCTAAAACCACTCTAAAAAAGCATAAAATAATGTATTTTAGGACTTGGGAGCTTAGGATTTATGAAAACACCCTTACTAATTTCGTATAAAAAATACACATTGCCAGGAGTCACGACTAACACCACCAGTCATACCTCGATATCACGACTTATGCTCGGCTCTCATCGTCACCACTATGTTTCTCTAACTTCTGAAGTTTCCCATGGGTTAGACTACGACTCGTACCATCAAACGATGAGTCATTGGATCCACTTGTGGTCATTGCTTCAAAAATCATCAGTCCCTTCCCATGGGTGTAGGCCACAACTCATTCTTCCACACAACAATTCGTACCACGACTCGTTCCTCCCAAACCTAATACATAAGAACCCATTACAACCACTGACCATGAGTCGTACCACCAACCTATGACTCATGGTTTGCTCTCGCGGTTCACTCGTCCAGCTCGTCCGTCCTCCTAACGAGTTGTATAACGACCCGTGGTCTCCCAAAATGGGTCGTACAATGACTCATACCTTCCATCCAGGGTAACTTAGCCCTCAAACAATGGTTCATCCTACGACTCGTGGGTCCATCCCAAGACTCGTACCATGAGTCATCCTGAGATATTTTCCAACTTTTTCTACTAATTGCATTTCTAATCCTGAGCCAATCTTAGGAAATTTTGGGATTTTACAAAAGGATGAATGCCTTAGGATGGGGAAGATAGTATTCTTGAATGATAAAAAAATTGTTGAGCCAACACGAAGGCCTTGGAATGGGGTAGATACAAATTCTGAAGTATCCACCAAAGATAAAAATATAAAAAATTTTCCCAAATAAAAAAGAAATGTACATGATTCTCCAAAGCTAAGTATGATGAATCAAAAGTGGTACCTTCTTGTCCTCTTGATGTTGTTTCCTGCTACATATCTTTCCATTTTCACTATTCTGCCTTGTACTATTTTTACCTCCTTATCATATGAGTACTATTCCATATATAGTCATATTCCTTTTGTTAGGGCACTGCACTCACACTGCAGGTATAGCTGCAGAGATTAGTAGACATCCCTAGTAGGATGACTTCGCCAACTATACTACTTTTGGTGAGCCCTACCTCTTCTATAAAAGTTTTTGCTTAAAGATTCCTAGCATGTAAATAGTTTTTTTTGGATATGTCGCGGCCCTATCTTGACCTTTTTGCTATTTATAGGATCTCTTGAGGCTTTATAGACCTGTGGTCAATCCCTAATTATAATGTTTGATGGAATGTTAGTTAACTCTTGATTTGGGATTTCATATCTTCTATTTTGTATTAAGATAGTAACTTTTTAATGTTTTATAGTTCCATATGTCCCTTTTTCCTTTGTAATATGTTTTTTGTATTATCCTCCTAGAACTAGTCTACTCGGGCAAGAAAGGCACCGAGTGCGGGTCCGCTCCATCATGGTTTTAGAGCATGACAAATATGGTATATGTGCAATAGGTTTATGTATCTAAGAGAGTCTATGAGGCTATATCTAGTAGAGTCCTGGTTATGGGTGTGTAGCGCCCATACTTATAATTGTAAGACTGCTTAGACATTTTAGGAAAATGACCTCAATCTTCTTTTAGATATTATGCTAGAGAGGTTCTATAGAAAATTGACTCTAATATGTGCTTTACCTTACACTTAACAAAAAAATGACTGCCAAACACAACACCAAGACTAACCAAGGGGTTGGCAATGCCCGGACCACCAACCCACTTCTCTCAGGGTTCCAAACTAGGGCATAGTGAGCACCTTCCAGTCAAGCACCCCCAAACTTTCCTACCATCACTATAAAAGGGCTCGTGGGAGTGATAATGTCCAAAACAAATCTCTCATTAGGGAGGTGGTTACGGTCGTCATAAAACAAGTAACCCAACAAAGCAAAGTTGGAGAGCTCATTTAATGTTTGCAGCCATTAATTATTAAATTAAAACTTTATTAAATCAATAGATCTGTGATTACTACTCAAATCTAAGGATAATTAATCAATATCCACTTGGATCTAAACACCCATCATCCATATACACCCTTAGAAGTGAATTTAGTTGCTCATGATTAAGGAAAGAGAAATTATACCAAGGAAAAATATCTCAATTCTATTCATTGTTAGCAAATAAGATCAATTCTCAGCTTTTGAGCTTTAAACAATGGTGTTTTCGCCACAGAGAATGAAGAAGAAGATTAAAAAAATGTACTATCTCTATCACTTTCTGCAATATTCTCTCTATTGTACTCTCTCTTCAATACAATGTCCTCTCTATGATGATCTGTAAAATTAGGGTAAAAATTCACATAAATTCTATGAATAGCTATCCAAAAATTCCCTTGGAAGCTTTTCAGGTACGTGTGCCTTTCTGAATAGTTTTGCCTGTTCGGTCTGTTTATAGGGTATATAAAACAACACGCAAGTGCACGTGGTCGAACAAGTAGTAAGTGGCTTTAGTAAGCCAAGTATCGATCCCACAGAGACTTGGGTTAAGTGCAATTTGCTCAAGTATACTATATTTTTACTTCTAAATATGCTGACAACAACGTAACCAGAAAGTTGATGGTTTGTTTGATAAATTTTACACTAAAACTAAGAACAATTATCTACTTTGAATCTGAACTATGGATAAGAGCATGCTAAGGTTAAACGAACATGTAATGAAACTGATTATCATCATAAATTGGTTAATCTTTTCTTCCTGTTGCTAGCCAAGAACATTTGCCAAGAGATTAAAACTCTCGTATTTAATCTCACTTAAGAATCATGAACCATCCGTCTACATTTTTGTAATCAAATGCAATTCATGTTCTAGCCATACAATTCCGGTTCCTAAATTGACTAATACGACTTTCAGGTATATTTCTATCCTGAAAGCACATCAAAACTCAATTTTCCCAAACCAAGTAAAGAACAATATCCTATTAATTCACAATTTTCCAATTTCGTGCTCTCTCGAGTGAAATCGGACTTTTTAGATGTACATTAATGTAGGCCACACACCAATGCAGTAAAAACAAGAATTAATAGAACAACATGGAAGAAAAAGATGAAAAACCATATAATCAATAATCAAAATTCATCACAAGTGTTCATAACCTCAGCAAGGAAGGGAATTAGCCACTCATTTGTGGATTAATCATCATAAAATGAGTGTTAATCATACAAGCAATTGCATTAGAGAAGAAAGAAAGAGAGAAAAAACCCTGAACTTTTCGTCCCTCAACTGCCTGTAACCCACGTCGTTGCTCTACCATGTCTAAAATTATGAAAAATGAACTTAAGTGTTCTATTTATACTAGTGGGAATTTTTCCCGGAATAATGAGCAACGTGTCACGGAGTGCATCGCGGAGCACTGCCTCCATGACACGCCATGAACGCGGACCCTCACTGAAATTGGGGGTCTGGGAATTCAAGCTCAACGTGGCACGGCGTGCATCGCGGAGCACTGGCTCCGTGCCACGGAGCAAACGCGGACCTTCACTGGAAATTTGGTGGATTTTCACCCTCCATGCAGAATTCCTCCGCGATGGCAGCGTGACACGGCTCCATCGCGGAGCCCCTTTGATTCATGCTGTCCAATGCCTTTTCCTTGCTCGCATCGAAGTCCAACTCCGATATCATCCAATATTCATTTTAGCTTCCCGAAATCACATTTTACCTGCAAAACAACGCTAATCATGTTGGTTAGTATAAATTCACATTTTATTACCAACTACATGAAAATGTATATACATTGCAAGATAAACAAGGCTAAAATGATACTTTTGAGTATCACTTGGGCATATAAATCTGCCAAAGATCACTTACCCCACACTTAAATCCTTGTTCATCCTCGAACAACAAACATACAATTCATGCAATTTACATCCCAACCTCGCTACTGTGGTACAACAATTTAAGCTACGGTCATACCGATTACTCAATACAGCAAATCATCAAGAAAACATGCATGGTCTTATCAATGCAATGACCTTCAATACATTAAGACTTTCTAGACTTTAAGAATCGACTCTCGATATCGGCAAACTCATGCAAATCAGCTAATCAAGATATCCGACACGAAAATCAATCTTTCATCAAGCATGTGCCCTCACAACTCAAGAGAATCTTCTCCTTTTTGCTCATGTGACACACAAACATTCAAGTAGGGGCATGTAAAAACAATTTCACTCTCTCTCCCAAAAGAATTCACATGCATCATGTCGTGACCCATAAGCTTGCCATTAGTGTATTACTCCACTAATATAAAGAAATGCAATGTAAGATCACGTAGGACTTTAATGGGTTGTAATGGAGGCTATGGAACTAGTAAATATTGGATTAGCCAATAATAGCCACTAGCATCCTTAAGCGCCTTTTCAACACATCCCATCACTCATGGACACTGTTTCTCTTTTTTTTTTCATCATCCCATTCTTGATGATTTTCCTTAGTATGGCCCATGTCATTAAGCACACTTGACACAATTACAAAGATTATTCATGCACCTTCATTATCGTTTATTTATAACCAGTGCACCTTCAATTTTTTCTTTTCTTCCCTCACTCTGCTTTTCTTTTTCTTTTCACCATTCTCACTCTTTGACACTTTGGGAAAATTATTTTCTCTTCTTAAGCGCTTAAGAGTTTTGTATAGACTTTACGGCTAATGAAAAGAAGGAATTAAGCTCGGCTTACACTTTTTGGACAAAAGAAAGAAATAATAGGCTAAAGGCTCAATGGGCTGACTAGGGTATACAATCATAGAAAGGGGGAGTATGACAAGAAAAAAATAGAAACTCTCGGTTAAAACAAAGAAATGCCTACATCCTTTCCTACAATACACCTCCTTCATTTCATTTTGTACACACACCAGGCAAGTTCTAGACACTTCACAATAGCACGGAATATCAACACCTCACTTCACACTTTATACACATGCTTGATTCAAGATGTATTGACAGACTCTTCAATCAGCTAATTACAGGAATTCAAACATTAAGCCTCAATCACACTGAATCGAACTCTACAGCCGAGGTATCTCAACATATTTACAAGATTGCATGCTTTCATACGAATCACCTTTGCATTTTGAATATCATGTACAACACACAACCAAAATTTCGCAACCATATAGTAACTACAGGTTCTGGGATGCAATCCACCAAGGAAAAAAAACTAAAAATAATTGAAAAAAATATATACTCCTAACGACTACATTTCCCTTAAGACAGTCGTCATCCATCCATCATAGGGAACAGTCACTACTTAAGACGTTGGTTCAACGGGACCATTCTCGGTAAAAGAACCGAAAACAAACGCCGAGAAACCCAAAATTAAAAAGTTGAAAAATTTGCAAAATATCGATCATTTCGATAGGAAAAGAAAAAATTTATGTACACAATATTTTAAAGAAATTTTATTAAAAATATCGATCATTTCGATAAACAAAAAATATATATATATTTACAGAATCAGCTGGCAACATTCAACAACACACATCAATTTCACAAATATTTACAAATACAGAACAAATTGAAAATTCACAAACACAGGGAAACACAACATACAAAATAACAGAGGAGAACATACAAACAAAACAACCCAGCCCAGCACCTAACTACTCCCACCCCACACTTAATCCGAACACTATCCCCAGTGTTCACAAAAATTAAATAGCACAAAATCGGGTGGTGGAACTCCCTGATCAATCAAAGTATTCCACTTCTTCGTCGGGTGCTGCTGCTTCATCTCCCATGTCCGAGTCGCCTCCGTCGTCATCATCGGACTCCACATCGGAGTCCTCCCGATGCGTCTCCTCGTCCGTGGGGACATCATCATCTGTGGGGTCTACAAATGCTGGCCCTACTCGGCATAAAGCCCTGGCGTTTTCGCCAAATGGGTAATCTAGCTTGAGCTGCCATAGCTCCTCCTCTGTCGCTGGCCTCCCACCTATCATGAGCTGGAACATCTGCATCCCATACATCCGCGCCATGTACTGGTCATCACAAGCGTGTCGCTCGCCAAGTGTTAGCACTGGCCCATGGGTGGTGTCGGGAGCCTTAGTTTTGGTAACATCTAAGGCCCGCCGCTCCAACTGCGGGATATAATCGAGGGCCTCCTCCTCAACATCGAGGCCCCTAAGAAAGGTGGTGAGTAGTCCACCGAAACCATACCTGTGCCCCTGGTGCAACCGGGCTCTCTTCATGGAGGATATAATAACCGCCCCGACATTTATCTCCAGCCCTTTCATCAGGGCGTACACCAGGAAAACACGATCCCGGGTTACATCAGTCATATGTACCCCCGGGATGAGGCAAGAGCAGACTATCTTCAGCCAGATTCAGGATTCCCTATTGATCTGTGAATATGGCAGAGTCTGGTGGTAGCCCCTTTCCTTGTGGCTGCTCCATGTAGCTGTAGATCGGGCCCCACACAGTGTGCGTCTGATGTCAGCATACGGTGGGGTAATGTTCAGCTGTCGGAGGATGTAGGCGTCTGTGTCCCGCGCTCCTATGATGGCATTGAGCTGGTGGGGCTCCATAGTGACTATCTGCCCTCTGATTTTGATGGTGTGTCTTCTGATTGACGGGTTCCAATTAGCATAGAACTCCCGAACCAGGTGCAGGCTGCATTCTTTGTGCTCCTCGAATACGAAATTGAGCCCAGCTGCCTCGATCCGATGAACCATCCTTGGGAACTCTTGTGCCAATGGCTCCCGTGCTATATGCTCCTCAGGGAAATATTTGTTCTCTTTGTGCTTGGCGTACCACTTTTTCCCCTCGTCAGTCACCCATCTTGTTCCATATTGGCGGCGCTGGCCGCGTGGAACTGCTGGTGCTGCTGGGACTGTTGTGCCCAGTCTGAGTCTCTTCCTTCCGGTGCCTGAAGTTGGTGCACCTTTTCCTTTATCTTGCCGGCTTGCCATTTTACCTGTCAACCCAAGTCAACAAGCACAATGTTAAGCTAAATAAATATTAACTTCGGCTAAGGTCGGGTTACGCTAAGTTACCCCACACTTTGTCCTTAGCTACAGTTACAACAATACGGCAAGAATAACTTTATTTACACAAAACAACCAGCTATTCAATCATGCTTAGTGTGTTCAAAAGAAAATTCGACGGTATAACTTCTGTGTACGACTCAGACTTCGTACAGCTACTCTCAATCACTACCATCGCTAACATTTTAACTATCGCACTTAGCAAAGAAAAATAAAGAAACAAAAATAACAACAAAAATTTATATACATGAACCTATCCAACTAACCAAATTCGAACAAATTTCAACATTTCCCCCCAAACCCGAAAATTCGTCGTCTATTAACATTCCAACAATTTGTACAACGACTCATCTCATTCAACACGTACAACCCAGCATAAAATTCAGAATTTCAACACATTTCAAACATCAATTTCAACAACAAGCCCTATAATTGAGATTATCAATCAAATTCGAATAATTTATTCAATCGACAAGTTCAAATAATCATAACGACATTCCGAACATTTATCAATCAACAAATAACTCGAATTCATGCTTAATTTCGACTTAGGGCAATTTAGCTCACCTCCCATGCTTAAAATCAAAGAAAATCGACAAAAACTTGAGAGGGAATCGGAAAACATACCTTGAAGTTGAAGAATCGAAGAAAACATGGAAATTTGTTGCCTTAAGCCGTGGCACGTTGGTGGGGGAGGGGTTTTGGGATGTTTGGTCGCGGAGGAAATTGAAAATGAGGGGAAAAGGGGAGGTTTCGGGGTTTAAAAGGATAGAAAAACATGTGGGTCACCCGGCAACCCGGTGTGACCCGTCGCGATATACAAGGCAACGTGTCACGGAGTGCATCGCGGTGCATTGCCTCCGTGACACGGAGCCATCGCGATAGCATTCTGGAAATTTTTAAAATTTCCGGGTTATACCTCAACGTGTCACGGAGGGTAACGCGGAGGTCCTCCTCCGTGACACGGAGCTATCGCCCCAGCTCACTATTTTCTACATTTTATTAATTTTTTCATACCTCGACTTTTCCTTTACGATTTCGTGCACATTTTCTTCCATTTGACCTGAAAATCATCTCGCTATACAAAATTGGTTAGAATTATAGGTTTCACCTAACTAAAATTTAAAACAATAACTAAAACGAAAAATTTTGTAGTAAATTATGAAAAAGAAAAAGAAAAATCTATTTACACTTTACAAAATGAAGGAAAAAATTTTGACGGGTTGCCTCCTGTGCAGCGCCTGGTTTACCGTCGCGGCTCGACGTCATTTAAGCTCAATTGTCCGCTAGGGTGATGGACGATTTCTCTCAATCACCGTCCTCCCCCCAGTAGTTCTTACACCTATCCGGTGGTCTTCCCATTAACTCTCGGGAATCCTTCATCTGCTTAGCATTACCATGATCAATCACATTGATCACCGAGAGTTCTTCATGAACCATCGGGAGCTTGGGTGCTTTATACACATCGAACACCTCTACCTTTTCATGTGCTCGCATTGTGAGTTGCCCCGCAGCTACGTCGATTAATGCTTTCCCGGTTGCCAAGAAGGGTCGTCCCAAAATAAATGGGACTTCCGCGTCTGGTTCAAAATCCAGCACGACAAAATCTACCGGGAAAATTAGGGAGCCAACTTGCACTAGAACATCCTCAACAATGCCATCCGGCCTAGCTAAGGATCGATCCGCCAACTGCAAGATTACGCTTGTGGGTCTAGGACTCCCTAAACCCAACTTTCTGAATACCGAAGACGGCATCAGATTTATACTCGCCCCCAAGTCACACAATCCACGAGCTCGGATGCTCTGCCCAATAGTAAGCTGGATAGTAAAACTTCCACGGTCTTTTAGCTTTGTGGGCAGTCTATTTTGGATCCGGGAAGTGCACTCCTCCGTTAAAGCCACTGTAGCATACTCAGTCAACCGACTTTTGTTGGCCACGATGTCCTTTATGTACTTGGCATATTTAGGCACTCCCTGCAAGACATCAACAACAGGTAAATTAACATGTACCTGTTTAAGTACCTCCATGAATTTCTTGAAACACGCCTCCTCTGTGTGTTTCTTGAGTCGTTGAGGGAACGGGGGTGGAGGTCTTTCTGATTCAGCTTCTTTGGTCTTCCCCCTTTCTGAACTTTGCTCCCCCTCAACTTCTGCTGCTCCCGAATGTTGAGGTGGTCTTTCTGGTTCCACCTCCTTCAGCTGCAAACCACTCCTTGTGGTCACTGTATTTTCTTGCTTGGGATTCGGATCTGTGTCGCTTGGTAGTCCTCCTCTAGGCCTTGTAATTTGGGCACTAGCAAATTGCCCAAATTGATACTCAAGAGCCTTGGTAGCTAACTGATTGTTTTTCACTTCGGCTACCAATTTCACATAGTCAGCCTGCAATTGAGCTTGGTTAGCTATCATGGTCTTGAACATCTCCTCAATGCTGGGTGATGGTGGTGGAGGAGGTGCATTGTTATTTCTGAATTGAGATTGGTAGTTCTGTTGCCCTCCTTGTGTCCTTTGCACACCCTGACCCAAACTTTGTCCTTGATGGTTGTTGCTACCCCATGAGAAGTTAGGATGATTCCTCCAATTTGAATTGTAGCTACTACCATACTGCTGGTGATTTCTTTGTGCATTACCCACAAAGTTTACCGAGTCAGGATTGGCTCCACAGCACTCAGCTGAGTGCTCACTGCTTCCACACACTTCACACCACATCTGCTGGACTGCATTAACTGGAGCTGAAGGCTGGTTCAAAGTCATGTTGCTGAAGTGGTTGTTCAATTGATTTTGCAAGGCAGCTATCTGTGAAGCGATAGCTGTATACCCATCCACTTCAAGCACTCCTGCTGCTTTCCTTGTCCCACCTCGTGATGAATCAGCATTCCATTCTGGATTGCCCTGTGAAATCCGGTTTAGCAAGGTATACATCTCCTTCCAGCGCTTGCCCTCCAGCTGCTAAATCTAGCAATATTTTGGTGTGGGGTTCCAAACCCTCAATAAATGTGTGCACCAACACCTCATTAGACTGATGATGATGAGGACAGTCCCGCAACATGGATTTAAATCTCTCCCAGGCTTGATATAAATTTTCTCCCTCCCTCTGTTTTAAACTTAGAATTTGACTTCTAAGTCTTGTTGTTTTACCAGAGGGAGAAAACCTTATCAAGAACTTCCATGCAAGATCATCCCACGTTGAAATAGAATTTGGTGGCTCAGCTTTCAACCACCTCTTGGCTTCTCGAAGTAAGGAGAATGGAAATAATGTAAGTGGAACATAGTCTGGTGACACTCCAGCGGGGATGTAAGTGTCACTTATCTCCAAAAAGTTTTGGAGATGCTGTTGTGGGTCTTCATGAGGGAGACCGGTAAATTGCCCGCTTGTGTGCAACAACTGCACCATATTTTGCTTGAGTTCAAATGTCCCTCCAGGCTCTGGTTTGCGGATACTTGATGTAACATTATTGGCATGTGGGATTGCCACCTCGCTAACCAGCCTTGTTGCTGCTTCTTCGGGCACTAACACTGCCCTTACAACCGGTGGATTCTGTTGTTGCTCCATAATAGTCTGTCTGAGCAACTGCAGCTTTCTTTGTAGAGCTTCTCTCTGTTTACTGTGAAATATACGTTCTGGCTCTATATAAGACTCCACCAGCTCCTTGTCTCTTGCCAGTGTTCACAGCAATTAAGTCTGCAAAATACAGGCTAAGACCAAGTTGTCAACATTTAAGAAAAAAAATAAAAATACAGTAAATTAACACTTAAAACAAATTCACCAATTGCCAAGTCCCCGGCAACGGCGCCAAAAACTTGTTCGGTCTATTTATAGGGTATATAAAACAACACGCAAGTGCACGTGGTCGAACAAGTAGTATGTGGCTTTAGTAAGACAAGTATCGATCCCACAGAGACTTGGTTTAAGTGCAATTTGCTCAAGTATACTATATTTTTACTTCTAAATATGCTGACAACAACGTAACCAGAAAGTTGATAGTTTGTTTGATAAATTTTACACTAAAACTAAGAACAATTATCTACTTTGAATCTGAACTATGGATAAGAGCATGCTAAGGTTAAACGAACATGTAATGAAACTGATTATCATCATAAATTGGTTAATCTTTTCTTCCTGTTGCTAGCCAAGAACATTTGCCAAGAGATTAAAACTCTCATATTTAATCTCACTTAAGAATCATGAACCATCCGTCTACATTTCTGTGATCAAATGCAATTCATGTTCAAGCCATACAATTCCGGTTCCTAAATTGACTAATACGACTTTCAGGTATATTTCTATCCTAAAAGCACATCAAAACTCAATTTTCCCAAACCAAGTAAAGAACAATATCCTATTAATTCACAACTTTCCAATTTCGTGCTCTCTCGAGTGAAATCGGACTTTTTAGATGTACATTAATGTAGGCCACACACCAATGCAGTAAAAACAAGAATTATTAGAACAACATGGAAGAAAAAGATGAAAAACCATATAATCAATAATCAAAATTCATCACAAGTGTTCATAACCTCAGCAAGGAAGGGAATTAGCCACTCATTTGTGGATTAATCATCATAAAACGAGTGTTAATCATACAAGCAATTGCATTAGAGAAGAAAGAAAGAGAGAAAAAACCCTGAACTTTTCGTCCCACAAAAGAAAAACTACTGAAAAATAAAAATGAAAAAGAATCTACTCCTAACGACTACATTTCCCTTAAGACGGTCGTCATCCATCCATCAAAGGGAACGGTCACTAACTAATACTTCGGTTCAATGGGACCATTCTCGGTAAAAGAACCGAAAACAAACGCCGAGAAACCCAAGAATTGAAAAAAAATTTAAAAATATCGATCATTTCGATAAACAAAAATATGTATAATATCAGCTTAGCAACATTCAGCAACACACAACAGTTTCACATATAATTACAATACAGGACAACAACTTAACAATCACAAATCACAGGGTCACAAAAATTTCTCACAGGCATAGCAACAGATTAGAACATACATAACAACACAACCAGCACCTAACTACTCCCACCCCACACTTATCTCGAACACTGTCCCCAGTGTTCATAAAAATTAAAATAGCACAAAAATTGGGTGGTGGAACTACTTGATCAATCAAAATACTCCACTTCTTCATCAGGTGCTGCTGCTTCATCTCCCATGTCTGAATCACCCCCATCGTCATCATCGGACTCCACATCGGAGTCCTCCCGACGTGTCTCCTCGTCTGTGGGGACATCATCATCCATGGGCTCCACAAAAGCTAGCCCCACTCGGCATAGAGCCCTGGCATTTTCGCCAAAAGGGTAGTCTAGCTCGAGCTGCCATAACTCCTCCTCTGTTGCCGGCCTCCCGCCTATCCTCAGCTGGAGCATCTGCATCCCGTACATGCGAGCCAAGTACTGATCATCCCGAGCATGTCACTCGGCAAGTGTATGAAAAGTCCCGTGGGTGGTGTCGGGTACCTTAGTTTTAGTGACATCTAATTCCCGCCGCTCCATCTGCGGGATGTAGTCAAGGGCCTCTTCCTCAATATCTAGGCCCCTCAGGAATGTTGTGAGTAGTCTACCAATTCCGTATTTGAGCCCCTGATGCAACTGGGCTCTCTTCATTGCAGAGATAATCACTGCCCCCACGTTGATCTCCAGCCCTTTCATCAGGGTGTACACCAGGCATACACGATCCCGAGTTACATTTGTCATATGTACCCCCAGGATTAGGCAGGAACAGACAATCTTAAGCCATATCCTGGCTTCCTTGTTCATCTGTGAATAGGGCAAAGTCTGATGGTAGCCCCTCTCCTTGTGTGTGCTCCATCTAGCTGTCGATCTGGTTCCACACAAAGTGCGTCTGATGTCCGCATATGGTGGAGTGATGTTCAGCTGTCGAAGCATGTGGGCGTCTGTGTCCCGCGCCCCTAGGATAGCATTGAGGTGGTGGGGCTCAAAGGTGACTATTTGCCCTCTTATTTTGATGGTGTGACTTCTGAGAGTCGGGTTCCAATTGGCATAGAATTCCCGAATCAAGTGCAAGTTGCATTCCTTGGGCTCTTCAAAGATGAAGTTGAGCCCAGCTGCCTCGATCCTGTGGACAATCCTAGGGAACTCCTGTGCCAATGGTTCCCATGCTATGTGTTCCTCGGAGAAGTACCTGCTCTCCTTGTTCTTTGCATACCACTTCTTCCCCTCTTCTGTCACCCGCCTGGTTCCGTATTGGCGGCGTTGGCCGCGTGGAACTGCTGGTGCGGCTGGGACTGCTGTGCCCAGTCTGATTCTCTTTCTTCCGGCGCCAGATGTTGATGCGCCTTTCCCTTTGTCCTGCCTGCTTGCCATTGTTCCTGTCAAACCAAACAGACATGTTCAATGTTAAGCCCATGAAAATTTGCTTCGACTTAGGTTGGGTTAAGCTAGGCTACCCCATACTTAGTCCTTACCTAAAATTACAACATTACGGCAAGATCATACTTATTTACACAAACGAACAATCAAATATACAAACATGCTTAGTGCATTCAAAGAATTCAACAATATATATTCTATGTACTACTCAGACTTCGTACAGCTAACCACAATCATTACCATTGATAACAATTTAATCCCATCGCACGTAGCAAGGAGAAACAAAGAAACGAAAACAATAAGAATTTATCTACATGAACCTATACAACTCACCCACTTCTTGCAAATTTCACTATTCCCCTAACCCGAGAATCCGTCGGTCTTTTAGGATAATAACAATTAGCACATCGACTCATCTCACTCAACATGTACAACCCAGCATGAATTTCACGAGTTCACTACATTTTTCCACTTCAAATTCAAAAGCAAACCCTAGTTATGATTGTATCAAAAATTCAATTAAATTATGCAATTAACGAGTTCAAGCAATCACAATGATACTCCGAACATCCATCAACAATAATTCAATTGAATTTATGCTTAATTTCTACTTAGGGAAAGTTTAGCTCATATCACAAGTTCAATATCGAAGAAAATCGACGAGAAATGAGATGGAATTGAAGAACATACCTTGAATTCGAAGAATTGAAGAAAACTCAATGAAATCCTTGGCCTATTCCGTGTCACATTGAAGGGGGAGGGGTTTTAGGGGGATTGGTCGCGGAGTGTGTGAGAAATAAGGAAAATTTAGGGGGATTCGGGGTTTAAAAAAGGGAAATTCGCGTGGGTCACCCGGCGACCCGGTGTGACCCGTCGCGATATACATAGCAACGTGTCACGGAGTGCATCGCGGAGCACTGCCTTCGTGACACGGAGCTGTCGCGAGGGTGTTCTGGAATTCTTTTAAAATTTCAGATTTACACCTCAAAGTGTCATGGAGGGTAACGCGGAGGCCCTCCTCTGTGACACGGAGCTATCGCCCTAGCTCACTATTTTGCCACTTTTTCTTGATTTTCATACCTCGAATTTTCCTTTGCGATTCCTTGCATATTTTCCCTCCGTTCGACCTGAAATTCATCTTACTACAAGAAATTGGTTAGAATTATGGGTTTCACTCAAAATAAAAATAAAACAAAAATGAAAACTAAAAATTTTGTTGTTAATCAAGAAAATAAAAAAGAAGAAAAATCTATTCACAATTTACAAAGAAAAATTTCACGGGTTGCCTCCCGTGTAGCGCCTGGTTTACCGTCACGGCTCGACGTCATTCAGCTCAGTTTTCCTCCAGGGTGATGGACGTTTTCTCTCGACCACCGTCCTCCCCCTAGTAGTGCTTACATCGTTCCGGTGGTTTTCCCAATAACTCTCATGAATCCTTTATCCGCGCATCATCAACTCGATCAATCACATTGATCACCGAGAGTTCCTCGTACACAGTTGGGAGCTTAGTGGCCTTGTACACATCAAACACTTCCACCTTGTCGTGTGCTCGCATGGTTAGCTGCCCTGCAGCTACGTCAATCAGTGCTTTCCCGGTCGCCAAGAAAGGACGTCCCAAAATAAATGGGACTTCCGCGTCTGGTTCAAAATCCAGCACGACGAAATCTACCGGGAAGATCAGGGAGCCAACTTGCACCAGAACATCCTCCACAATGCCATCAGGTCTGGCTAAGGACCGATCCGCTAATTGCAAGATCACTGTTGTGGGTCTAGGACTTGATAGACCCAACTTTTTGAATACCGATGACGGCATCAAATTAATGCTTGCTCCCAAATCACATAATCCACGAGCTCGGATACTCTGCCCAATAGTAATCTATATAGTAAAGCTCCTAGGATCTTTGAGCTTTGTGGGCAGTCAGTTTTGTATCCAGGAAGTGCACTCCTCCGTGAGAGCCCGTAGCATACTCAGTCAACCGACTTTTGTTTGCCACGATGTCCTTCATATACTTGGCATACTTCAGCACTCCCTGCAAAATATCAACAAGAGGTAAGTTAATATGTACCTGTTTCAGCACCTCCATGAATTTCATGAAACACGCCTCCTCCTTGTGTTTCTTTAATCGTTGAGGGAATGAGGGTGGTGGTTTTTCTGATTCCGCTTCCTTTTTCTTCCCCCTCTCATCACTTTGCTCCCTCTCAACTTCTGCTGCTCCCGATTGTTGAGGTGGTCTTAAAGGTTCCACCTCTTTCAGCTGCAAACCACTCCTTGTGGTCACCGCATTCACCTTCTTGGGGTTGGGATCTGTGTCACTCGGAAGTCCTCCTCTAGGCCTGGTGTTTTAGGCTCTAGCAAATTGCCCAAATTGATATTCCAGTGCCTTAGTAGCTAACTGGTTGTTTTTCACCTCGGCTGCCAATTTCACAAAGTCAGCCTTCAGTTGAGCTTGGTTAGCTATCATCGTCTTGAACATCTCCTCAATGCTGGGTGATGGTGGTGGAGGAGGTGCATTGTTGTTTCTAAATTGTGCTTGATAATTCTGCTGCCCTCCTTGGTTCCTTTGCACACCCTGACTCAAACTTTGCCCCTGATGGTTGTTGCTACACCAGGAGAAATTAGGGTGATTCCTCCAATTGGAATTATAGCTGTTGCCATACTGCTGGTGGTTGTTCCTTTGTACATTTCCCACAAAGTTCACCGAGTCAGGATTTGCTCCACAACACTCAGTTGAGTGCTCACTGCTCCCGCACACTTTACACCAAATCTGCTGTACTGCATTCACTGGAGATTGAGGCTGGTTCATTGTCATGTTACTGAAGTGGGTGATGAGTTGATTCTGTAAGGCAGCTATCTGTGCAGCAATAGCTGTAAAACCATCCACTTCTAGAACTCCTGCTGCTTTCCTTGTCCCTCCTCTTGATGAATCAACATTCCACTCCAGATTACCCTGTGAAATATGGTTCAACAAGGTATACAGCTCCTCATAAGTTTTCTCCAGCGCTTGTCCCCCAGCTGCTGAGTCTAGCAATATTTTTGTATGGGGTTCCAAACCCTCCATAAAAGTGTGCACCAGGACATCATTGGATTGATGATGATGAGGACAATCCCGCAACATGGACTTGAATCTCTCCCAAGCCTGATATAGATTCTCTCCCTCTCTCTGTTTGAAACTTAGAATTTGACTTCTAAGTCTTGCTATTTTATCGGAGGGAAAATATCGTATCAAGAATTTCCTTGCAAGATCATCCCACGTAGAAATAGAATTAGGTGGCTCAGCTTTCAACCACCTCTTGGCTTCTCCCAATAGTGAAAATGGGAACAATGTAAGCCTGACATATTCTGAGGACACTCCAGCGGGGATGTAAGTGTCACTTATCTCCAAAAAATTTTGGAGATGCTGCTGTGGATCTTCATGAGGGAGACCTGTAAACTACCCGCTAGTGTGTAGCAATTGCACCATGTTTTGTTTCAGCTCGAACCTCCCTCCTGGCTCAGGTTTGTGGATGCCAGATGTGACATTATTAGCATGTGGGATTGCCACCTCGCGAACCGGCCGAGCTGCTACTTCTTCGGGCACTAACATTGCCCGTACTACTGGTGGATTCTGTTGTTGCTCCATGAGTGTTTGTCTGAGCAACTACAGCTTTCTTTCTAAAGCTTCTCTCCGCTGACGATGGAATAATCTTTCTGGCTCTAAATACGAGTCCACCAGCGCCTTGTCTCTTTCCAGTATTCAACAGAGATTAAATCTGCAAAATACAGGCTAAGACCAAGTTGTCAACACTAAGAAAATAAAAATATAGTAAATTAACACTTAAGACAAATTCACCAATTGCCAGTCCCTAGCAATGGCGCCAAAAACTAGTTCGGTCGTTTGTTGGGTATAAAACTACACGCAAGTGCACGTGGTCGAACAAGTAGTAAAGTGGCTTAAGTAAGCCAGGTATCGATCCCACAGGGACTGGGATAAGGTAACGAACTACTCAAGTGTTGCTATATTTTAATTTTAACAATGAAGACAACAGTGTAACCAAGAGTTTGATATTTTTGGGTTCTAATTTTTATGCTAAGTCTAAAACGATTATCTAATGTGAGTCTGAACTATGAATGTGAGCATGCTGAGGTTAAATGAACATGTAATGAAATTAATTATCGATATAATTTGGTTAACCTTTCATCCGGTTGCTAGTCAAGAACTACTGCCAATGGATTAAAACTCTCGTATTTAACCCAACTTAAGAATCATGAACCGTCCACCTACATTTCTGTGGTTAAACGAAATTCATGTTCTAGCCATACAAACTCGGTTCCTAAATTGACTAATATGACTTTCAGGTATATTTCTATCCTGAAGGTAAATCAATTCTCAATTTTCCCAAACTAAGAAAAGATCATATCCTATTAATACACAACTTTCCAATTTCTTGCTCTCTCGAGTGAAACCGGACTTTTTAGATGTACATTAACGTAGGCCACACAGTAATGCAGTAAGAACAAGAATCAATAGAACAACCATGGAAGAAAAGATGAAAAACCAATTTAATCAACAATCACATTTCAATACAATTATTCTTAACCTCAGCAAGAAGAGGAATTAGCCCCTCATTTGTCGATTAAACATCATTAAATGAGTGTTAAACATACAAGCAATTGAATTCAAGGAGAAGGAAAGAGAGAAAAACCCTGATAATTTCGTCCCCTCAACTTCATGTAACCCACATTCTTGCTCCACCAAGTCAGAATATTGAAAAATGAACCTAAGTGTTCTATTTATACTAGTGGGAATTTTTCCCGGAATAACAAGCAACGTGTCACGGAGTGCATCGCAGAGCACTGCCTCCGTGACATGCCACCGATGCGGACCCTCACTGGAAATTGGGGGTCCAGGTAATAAGGCCCAACGTGGCACGGCGTGCAATGCGGAGCTAGGCCACCATGCCACGGACCCAACACGCACCCTTACTGGAATTAGGCCGAAAATTCCCTATCCAGGCAGAAGGCCTCCGCTATGGCAGCGTGACACGGCTCCATCGTGGAGCCTCTTTATTTTGTGCCTTCCAATGCCTTGTCCTTTGCTCACATCCGAGTCCAACCCCGATCTCTTCCAACACGCATTTTAGCTTCCCAAAATTACATTTTACCTGCAAAACAATGCTAATCATGTTGGTTAGTATAAATTCACATTTTATTACCAATCACATGAGAATGTATAAACATTGATAGATAAACAAGGCTAAAATGACACATTTGAGTATCACTTGGGCATATAAATTTGCCCAAGATCATTAGACTTAAATAGGAATGATTTATATGGCTTCTACTCCGTAGGGCTCTGTCAAACTAGCTAATTTCAAAGATTTAACTCCAAATATATGTTCTTCATAGGCCCAGGAATCATTACCTATGAAGAATTAGTGATTAAACAAAGTTTGATAGCTCAATTTACCTTGACTTGATTAAAAAAATTGATGAAAAAATCACTATTGTCCGTAGCCCTCTTTTTAGGAAACATTAAATGAATCAACTTGTACATTTAGTTATATAAATATTGGTGGGAGGCGGTGGCTAGGGTCTGATGAGCGCTTTTCCTTACGTTGGAACACGGGCGCGGTAGGCCGGCCCTTGTGTTGACCCACTTGCACGGCGTAGAGCTCCATGCGCTGGGCTGCTTGCATGTCACATGGCCCTGTGCGCCAGCGCACTCACGGCCCCCAGCCAATGTGCATCAACGCGTGCGACTCTCTAGGATACTTGTTGTCGCTTGACATCCGAGGCCAATTCTTGTTGGGCAATTTTAATTCCTTACTATTTCACTCCTAGGCAAGATAAAAACAAAAATTTAGACCGAGGAATTTATATTCTCACTAAGCCTGTCGACACTCATTCACGGGGCATTTGATTGAAATATTCTGAAAGTCCCTAAGATCATACCCATGAGTGAAACTCAAATAGTAGGAAATTTTGCACCAGGTCACAAAATGAGTCGTCCAGTGACTCGTGGTGTGACCTAATGGGTCGTTAACTCAACCGTTAGGAGATTCCTAGTTTGAGGTGATGACATTTTTGGTCTGTGGGGATGGAAGAGACAGCGAGTCATCGTCACTCCCCATGAGTCATGGGTTGACCCGTTGGTTAGGCAAGGTGGAAAAAGAGCATTGAGATTCAGTGAAAAGGATGGATGAAGGGACGAGTTGTGGTGTCACTTCACGACTTGTCGAGTGAGTCGTGGGTAGGATTACAAGAAGAAGGAGTTTGGGAGTTCTAATGGTGATGACGAGAATGGATGATGAGTCATCCAGTAGAGTAACAACTCATCTAGTCCCTCGTTAAAACTAGCAGAATTAATATTCCTACAAAATCATTAAGGGTGCTTTTGTAATTTCAAAACTCCTAAGCCTTAAACTACGTTTTTTAAGCTCTGTTAGGAGGGTTTTAAGAGTGTTTATTCTATTCTAACCCATTCCCTTCCCATGGATGCAAGTTTTAAGGGTTTCATTGAAGATCAAGCTTAGAAATTCTTCAAGTTCTTCCCGCCAAATCTCTTGGGCTATCAAGGAAGGGTGTAGATTTAGCTTACCCAGGTATGTAAGACCATGAATGAGAGTTTTTTTTCACTATCATGCCTAAATTTCTTCTCAAGTTCATGAATTCAAGTATATGATCTTATGGGGTTTTAACTAAAGTTTATGAAATTCTCTATACTTTATTCATGGGTCAATTCCTTTCATGTTTCAAATGATGTTTTAAGATTCGTGGGTAGATTTTATGTACAAATTAATTATAAATTCATGATTTCAAGTTTTAAAAGAATTATGCGCAATTATGCAAGTTTCATGAATAGTCAAGTTTATGATATGTGTTTAACCTAGCATGAAAGAATGTTTATGATTTTTCCATGTAAGACTTCATGATTTTTGACTATCAAGTCTATTTAAAGTATGTTAAAGTTTGGGAAAGCCCATATAATTCAAGCATGTTTTCATGATTCAGTTCAGTTTTATAATAATAGCCTAGCACATGGTTTTGGAGCCTATACTCCCACTTTCAGCTTGTGCTCTATTTGGAGCTAGGACTCCCCATATTCAGATGTCAAACTATGCATGTAATTACATTATCAGCTTCATTGAAAAATGATGGTTTTAGATTCATTGAAAAATGATGGAGAGCATTAGCATATTTTTGGGAGCTGTGTCTAGCATCGAGTACGCTAGAGCTCGGGAAAACCCCGGGTCTTAAAGCTATGTGCCAATATAGGATTATCCAATTACTTTGGGACCTCCTTTATGCGCTTCCCCTACCCGGAATAGGCCTTCAACTTGATATCAATATCATGGTAGCGCCCTTAGCCCGGGCAAGGCTTTGGATGACTCTGGCCACTTGAGTGTAATAGTTGGGATCATGTAAGCTCTATCGTGATAGTGTCGGTTATATAACGAGTCTTGCATTGTCCATCATGATCTCAGTTATGCATGTTTATCATTCATGATATTATGTTTCAACAGGTTTGAATGAATAGTCAAGTTATTAGTTTTTACTTATGAATCTCATTTTTAGCTTTGGGTCATTTAATTCAGTTAGGAGATACAGTTTATGTTTATTCATGTTTTCAGATATCTGCGTGCAGTTCTTACTCTCAGAATCTTATGATGCTCTGATTTATGATATACATGATTTCAGTTGTATTTACTCATCTTGTTTTACTTACCTTGTATACTAAATACATTCAAAGTACTTATCGCATACTCTATGCTGTATCATTTCATGATACAGTTTCAGATGTTTAGACTCAGTCCCGCTGTTAGCCAATCTCAAGAGCTTAATCCTATGCTCCTATTGGTGAGTCCTCATCCTTCAAGGACCTTTAGTTAGTTGAATTTTTATTTTCAATTTCAGACTTCTAGTAGCTAGTTGGGTTGTTTTCCCGTCAGATCTTCAGTTATGTCAGAGGCTTTTCAGATGATGTGTAGAATCTCAACTAATCAGTATTGGCAATGTTTGGTTGTTATGTATTTAGATTTCCTCTATTTCAGAATTTAGTTATTTGTGTTTCTCATGTTGATCTTTAGATGTCATGTTCATGCCAACAGTTCACTTGGATTCAATTATGGTTATAGATTCCGTGTGTAGATCCGGGCCTATGTTCGGGTTGTGTCAAATTCTCTCTTGATTCTACTTATGATTTATAATTGTGATTACATAATTTCTATGAAAAATTCTCATTATTCTCTATTTCAAGTTAACATGATTTACCCAAGTATTTATGAATCTCAGGAATCTCAATCTTATGTATCATGCCTATATTTTCGACATTATTTTCATGGCTAGTTCACGTATGTCAAGCAGTTTATGAATCTATCATGTTATTTTAAACTAGCCCATGCAAAACCCATATTTCATGTATGATTATGGGAGCTATGTATGGTTTTGGGAGTAGTATTTAACACTGAGTAGGCTAGGATTCAGTGCACCCAGGTCTCATACGTGCCACTGTAGGATAAAGGGGTCCTCATTGGTAGAAAGTGTGTCCCTTACCCCTTGCCTAAGGAGTACTCACCAGTTAAGAGTGTCAACCTAACGCTACTGGGATAATGAGTGATATCATGCCTTCAGGTTCTTACCCTTGTAATGGTATGGACACCTTCCCGGCCAAGGGTACAGGTCAGGCTCCATGATGCTCACTTGGAGTACGTCGATTATGAGAATCTCCCATGTTCCTCATATTTCATGTCCCTTCATGTTCAAGATTTATGATATAATGCTTTATAGTATGTTTTACCCTTTCCTTTGTTTATTAGATTTACTTATGATTTCAAATATGATGAGCTTTATGATTTTGTTTTTCAAAACCTTCAGTTATTATACTTCAAATTATGATGAACAACTTATGTTTAACGACTATATCATGATCATGATTTTCAACACGTTGTTACTCTCATACTTTACTTAACCTCCATAATTAGTACATTCAATGTACTGATTGCATACTTTTGTGCTATATCGTCTTATGATATATGTTTGGGTGATCATTCTCAGCCCGCTGTTAGATTTGATCATCCTCTAGATTCAGCTTAGTCTTGGTGAGTCCTCATCATTCGAGCATCAGTTTTGGTTTATGCCCTTTTTATGTCATTTTAGTTTTCAGACTTAGTAGACTAGTTGCGAACTTATCCCATCAGCTCATCTTATATTAGAAGCTTTTTAGATGATAATATATAGATATTCAGATGTTTGAATTGTTGTTCTGGTTTATACGTTTATAATATTTTATACTTCTATTTATGTTATATCATACATTGTTCAATTTAGTGTATGCTTATGCTTATGTTATGCATGTACCATGGGTTAGCTTGGAGCCATTAGTGGTTCAAGGTCCTGTGTTATGTCTGGGGTCTGTGCTCAGGTCATGATAGTACGACCGTCCACCACTAAACTGATGGCCAAGTCTAGTGCACCATTCAAACGCTCGAAGATATCTGGAGGTCATGGACCTTGGACATCAAAGGCAATTGGGAAGAGCATTGGCCCCTTATTGAGTTTGCATACAACAACTGGTACCACTCCATCAAAAAAGTGGTGTCGTACAAGGCATTGTATGAGCAATAGTGTAGGTCCCTACTAGGTGGTTTTGAAACAGGGGAAGAAAGTCTACTCAACCCTAATTTTATCCACAAGGATATTGAAATGGGTAGGGTAATCTAGAACTAGATAAGAGCATCTCAAATTCGACAAAATCCTACTTCAGTACCCGTTGTTGGAGCTTAGAGTTTGTGATTGAGACTAGGTATTTCTTAAGGTATCACCTATAAAGGGTGTGGTGAGGTTTAGGAAGAAAGGAAAATTAAGCTCGTAGTACATTGGCCCATACTCGATATTCAATAGGTTTGGCCTCATGGTACATGGGAAAGTGTTGTCAAGGTTGAAAGTTATTAAGGACCATGCTACAGGAATTTCATTAGAAATGGTACAATATACGAATAATAGAATTCATCTATGGACCGTACAATGAAACGTAAATCTCTTGGTTCTTGGGGGAGTCATTTTTACTAGCCATGGAGCCACTTACAAATTGTATTTTAAATGTATGGGGCCATAGTTAGAGGGTACGATAGGGTGGAGGTTTGCCAAAAAGTGAGGAATCATTTACAAAGCCCATGTATGGCCCGTAGAGGGAATCTACAGACCATGAATTAAATCTGTGGCATCAGGCTCGACTTGCAAAAGCTAATATATGGTCCGTAAATAGATTCTATAGATCATAAAATGACTACCCTTCATTTTAAGTCACTAAGTAGTGACTAGGGATTTAGGGCTACACCTATGAAGCCCATCTGTAGATAGTAAATGGATCTTATGGTCCATAGATAGCCATGTGTGTTGACCATAAGTCACTAACCAGTGACTAGGGATCTTACTATTCGAATTATGAAGAATATCTATGGATTGTATGTGGATTCTACAGTTTGTAGATGGCCAATTGGAGTGATCATAAGTCATTAGATAGTGACCAGCCTAGGGAAGGATCAAGTTACTAAACCCACTTACAGACTGTAGATGAAATCCACAGACACTAAGTGGGAAATTTTGGGTATAGACCAACCTTTTTTAACAACCTATATAAAAGCCTTAGGGTTTTCTTCCATATTTTCTAATCTCTCTTCACCCCAATAACTCCCTTATGCTCTATAAGCCTTTTTTATGCATGGAGAAACATCTCCTATTATCTTGCACCATCCCCCTCAAAATCCTTCAAAGAAATACATCAATCTTCTCTTCTACTCTAGGTTATTCAATCAAAACAATAGAGATTCAAAGCTTTAAAGTGTAGGCACCTCTTATTTCATTAAGGTATGCAACCTATCTAAAAACCATGCATAATTAATATTTCTTACAATTCATCAGTGTTAGAGGCTTTTTCGGACATAGTGTGTATTTAGTGTTGGACTCATGTATGTATTCAGATGTTAAGTTTTGTTTAGACTTCTGCTATGTTATTCATGATGATCTCAGTGTTCAGACTTCTAAATGAGTTAGATATATGTTCATTCCATAGGTCAACTTGGAGCCTCTCGAGATTTCATGTCCCGTGTTTTGATCCAAGCCTATGTTCAGGTCGTGACATTTTTATTATTTTAAATCGAGGTGCCCAATTTAACTCCTCTAGCTTAGTCAAGCAAAACAACAGAGATTCAAAGCTTTAAAGTGCACCTCCTCTTTCATTAAGGTATCTACCCTATCTAAAAACCTTCCATAAGTAATATTTCTTACACTTTGGGGCAACTCCTAGGTTAAGACTCAAAGGATAGTAATAGGAAGTCATGAGTCCAAGTGATAACATAGGCTTGAGGGGTATGGGGCTATTGTAGAGATAAGGATGGATTATGGGTGTTCTTGTTGAGCTGAAGATGGACTATTGTGTTGTTCTTGAGTTGTTGTAAGAGGTTCACTCTAGGACACAATACCATAGAAGGCTCGGATCACCTATGTCCTCCGAGTGTTTGAAGAAATGCTTCTTTAAGATAGAAATTTTGGCGTTACTACAAATTGTGATATGTGTCCTCATTACTCATTGTGATTGACTTTCATAAGGGCTTATTACTTTATGGTAGTATTTGTTAAGTAGATCATAAATGTATGTAATCAAACTCCATTTTTCCTATATAGCTAAGATTCCCCCTAAATATGAACATTCCACCTATTTTTGTACGTTGGTCAATTATGGACCACAAAGTATCTTGACTGTCCGACTAAGCGTATGTGTTGTCCTCCTATTTTTTTGATCATTCCTGCATCTCACTATGGTTGTTCTTTCAATGAAAATGTTTTCCCCATTTCCTAAACTCTTAAAGTACATTTCATCAATGTTGTTTTGTATGGTTTTCAAGTTCTAATTTGTTGCGGTATCCATAATTCCGGATTATGTCGTGCTTCTCTAATATATGTGTTTCATTGGTGCCTCCCTCCCACCAAAAAATGCCTAAAGAATGAATAAGATGAAGAATGCATGTGATACTCCCAGATGCTCATGAAATCATGAACCACAAAGAATGATCTAGCAAAAGAATGATCTCTAATAATAAAATAAGTTATATAAATTTATTTATTGCTTTCCTAGAAAAAAGCCATAGGGCTTGGTGGATATGACCCATTTTCCATTGGTCGAAGGCCATGGGTGTGGCAGATAATGACCAATTTTATTTAATGTCGTTTCAAAGATGAAGGCCTTGGGATGGGGTAGATACTATTCCCGAATGATATAGAATTTGTCGTGCCCAACACGAAGGCCTAATGTGGTAGATACAATTCTAAAGCATCAACAAAAGATGAAGAAATAATAATTGTTTCTGTCGGGACAACAAAGGTACATGATTCTCCAAAGATAAGTATAATGAATCAAAAGTGGTACCGTCTATCTCTTGATGTTGTTTCTTTTATATATATTTCCATACTATTATTCTTGGTACTATTTTTACCTACCTTATCATATGAGTAATATTCCATATGTACTCACATCTATTTTTTCTGGGGGCGCTACACTCACACAGCAGGTATAAACGCACATGCTAGCAGACATCCCTGCTACGCTAACTTCTCCAACTTTACTACATTTAGTGAGCTTTACTCTCTTCAGGGAAAAGCTTTGCTTAGATATTCTAGCATGTACATAGGTGTTTTGTGTATGTCGGGGCCCTATCTCGACCTTTCTATTTCGCAGGATCCTTAGAGGCTTCGTAGTGTTGCGGCCGAGCCCTAATTAACATGTTGATGGAACATCAGTTAACTCTTGATTTGGGATTTCGTATCTTCTATTTTATATTAAGAAAGTTAATTGTAAATATTTCACTACTCCACACATCCCATTTTCTTTTTTGATGGTATGTTTTGTTGTATTATCTTTTCTAGAACTAGTCCACTTAGGCTAGTTAAGGCACTGGGTTCCAGTCCGTGCTACCATGGTTTTGGGGCATGACATTTACTTTTTATGTACGGTTCGTATGTGGCTTCGTAACTTAGAAAAAGTAGCTCCTAAGTCTCCCAGCTCACTCATGATGCTAGGTACAATATATATGTCAATACTATGGTCGTACCTCATGCCCGTAGAATTGACACGTGCTTCACATTTCTCATCATTCCTTTGCACCTTCTCACATATTGCCCATACTTTTCATGTATGGTTAGTATGCGCCTCTGTAATTGGGAAACAATAGATCTTTCATCTCCTAGTCAACTTGATAACGCTCAAATCACACTCATATAAAAGTATGACACGGATGTTGTCAATAAAGAACCCAACTTGGTTGGGGTCGATACCACAGTGAATAAGGTCAAGATATAGAATAATGCTAATATTTAAGTTTTCAAGTCTGTTATCTCCTAGAGGGGGGCTTTGTAAATAAGTAAACATGTAACAGTGTTGAGATTTGATTGTTGTTTATTGAGTTAATGCAAATAACTAGGGAAGTGACCCCATGGATTGATAACTACTTCGAGTTTTACACTCGTGATCTTCCAAAATGCTTACTTGTACAACTGATAACTAGGGTTTATCCAAATAACTGGTTCATCCCTATTGGATAACAACACTCAATCAGCGAAGTAAGTCTCATGAGTGATTTTACTTCAACCGTTATCAATTTGTTCCAAATTAACTATCGTGCGACTGCAGCTCAAGTCATACAATGACCTATAAAGATAAAGTCTATGTTGTATTTCTCTTTTTTTAATCTCTATTTCTCTAGATTTAGGAAAGTAAAGAATTCGGGCAAGTCCTAACATTTCTCTATTAAGAAATATTAAAGGTGAAGAGAATACAATACAAGCATTATCATTGATGTAGAATCACTTTGTGCAAACCCTAGTTTGTTAATTCACCATGGTTCCCACAATCCTAGTTGTGGAGGTTTTATCCACTCATGATTGTAAATAAACAATTAGCATTCATAAACAAAAACAGAATTCAGAACTTACAATAACGATAGAATTATAAATCCACTTGATTATTGCAGCGTATCAATGAAGAACAATTCAAGAACAACGGAAGAATCAAATCACGAAATCTCCCAAAAGTTATTCTCCATATTCCCAAAAGTCAAATTCTACTCCCAAGACTCGAAATCTATTTTCCTCTAACAAAAATAACCTAGAAAACTATTTATAAAAATAATTAGAAGCTTTTTTCTAAATTTACAGAAAAACTTCTAAAACTACCTCCGACTTCACTTACGACCCGTACCATGATTGTATGGGTCATATCTTAACTCGTACATTGGCTGGCGCTTCTAATTTTGGCCAAGTGCTGGAAACTGGTACCATTCGTACCATAAACCTATGAGTCATACTATCTTGTTGTGGTTTGAACTTGAGACTTTTGGCGTCCTCTGATTATCTCCACGAGTGGCTTGGTACGACTCATACCTTCATTCTATGACTCGTGGTTGCCTTCCGTACGTTGAGTTCTGCCTTTCATCATTTCTTCTAGTGCTTACCACGGCTCTTTGGTACGGTCCATAAGTAGATAACACGATTTGTGGTTGCTACCTGTACCAAGAGAATGACTTAGAGCAATTTCATTTAAAATTTATCATGAATGCCTTGGTACGGCTCGTACCAAGATGGTACGACTCTAACCAAGAGTCGTACTTTGATTCTTTGGTTTAGCACATCTTCTGGATTTTTCCACAATTCGGTGTACGGCTCGTACCAGGATGATATTTTTCAAGCCTTTTGAACATTTCAACTCCAACACATAATTTCCCTGAAAACAAGGTACAAGTGCATCATTTCTGTATTAAACATACCTAAGTCCTTGCTTATTTTCTCAGTTTTAAGCGTCGAATGTGCTATATGTTGCGATTCCCGCAAGTTTACGGGTCGTACAAGTAATATAGTGGCCCTTTTTAAGAACCGGAATGTCGAACCCACAGGGACTGGACAAATTCAGCTAACTATAAGGTTAAAGTTTGATATTAAATAACGCAAATGTTGAATATAAAAGTTTTCGATAGAGTTTAATTAAGTCTAATTGTGGTCAACGAAATATTCTGAATCCATTCAAGGAGCAACATAGAGTTAAAGCCGGATAATCATGCACTACTACGAATTGCAATGGTTAAGTATGAAACTATGAATTGTTGTCTCACATAATTAGAATTGCATGCTCATGCCCTTTAGAGCCTCTAAACACGACAACCTAGCCTCACTACAACATTGTGAGTGAGGATGCTAATTCTAATTCGTGGTCAATTAATTACGTGGATATGGTTTACGTTGATATGATTAGGGACTCTCGTACTCCTAATCATTCGACTCAACTTAGCTTCACAACTACTTCTTCAAGTGGTGATGTGATAATTCCAAGTTGGTGCCTAACTCCTCCCGTGTTATCAACCAAGCAAGGTGTTAGGTATATTCCTATCCTAACACAAATTATATCGTGCGATACAACAATGCTCCCTACATTCTCTTGTTCTGGCCTAAGTAAATGCCTTCTCAAGCATTTGCCTAAGTTTAACGTGTATGTTTTCATGGTGATCAATCATAAAAACAACCAATAATTAAGAATGCAAGACAAAAAAACAATCGATAACTTAATTCCAACACAATTTCATAAAAACACAATCATAACTCATGGCTTCAACCCTAGAGGAAGGGTTCTAGCCATTCATGTTCGTAAAATTACAAGGAAACATTGTTAAAGTAACATACTTACAAGAATTGATAGAAGAGAAGAGGAATTTGACAAACCCTAGGTGAGTTCTCCCACTTCTCTCTTCACTCCTAGGTAGTTTTCCAGAATAAAATCGTGACAAAATGATTTTAGGAGCTAAGGGACCTATTTATAGTAAATGAGAATCGTGCAAAATTAAGCCTGTCGTGGAATGGCTCCATATCATGGAGTGTATCACGGGGCACTGCCTTCGTGACACAGAGATAACGCAGAGGCACACTGGAAATCAACGAAAATCAACTCTAGGCTGACCCTTGCTGCGATGGCCGGTGTGGCACACTGCTCATGCGGCGTGATGGCATGCTGCTGGCGCGCAGGTCGCCTGGCATGGCACGACGCTAGCGTGCAGGATGCCTACCTGCTTGCTGCCTTCCTCTTGCACCTGGAATGGGCATGGCACGACGCTGGGCGTAGCACACGCACAACATGGCATGCTGCCTGGCGCGGCCAGCCTTACCAAGGCATGCTCCTTGCCGACTTTTGCCAATTGTTCCTGACTCCATTCCTCTACTTCAGCAACTTATAAATTAGTTCCTCAAATTCATCTAAAACTAAAAAACAAGAACTAATCATGTTGGTTAATACATATATTCACATTTTTATAAAATTACATGAAAATGTATATAATTAATTAACTAAACAAGACTAAACTAAGTTATAAAGCATCACTCGGGCATGCTATTTTGCTCGAGATCACAACCCCACACTTAAATTCTTGTTCGTCCTCGAACAAACCTTTTACATCTCATGCATATGGAGACTCACACATAGCTAATTTAGCATGATAATTCAAGTTATGGCTATAATGATTATTTAAGATAACAAGCTAAAAATAGAGCATGCACGATTTCATCATTGAAATGAAATACAACTCTGCCAAGACTTCCTAACCTCGAGAATCGACTCTCAATCTTGCCAAACTCATGCGAATCAACTGATCAAGAAATCCAACATGAATTATATCCTTCCTTCAACATGTACCCTCACGGCAAGAGAGTTACCCATTTTCACACGCAAAAAATTTTTAGATCACAACATATGTGGGTACATTAATAGAATTACACACACTCTCAGAAAGAATTCACATGCATCATGTAATGACCCATAAGGTTGCCCTTAGTGTTTTACTCCACTAATTTAAGGATGTATGAATGTAAGACCATGTAGGACTAATCTTGGGCAAATTTATATGCCCAAGTGATACTCAAATGTGGAATTTTAGCCTTGTTTATCTATCAATGTGTATTCATTCTCATGTAATTGGTAATAAAATGTGAATTTATACTAACCAACATGATTAGCATTGTTTTGCAGGTAAAATGTAATTTTGGGAAGCTTAAATGCATGTTGGAAGAGATCGGGGTTGGACTCAGACGTGAGCAAGGGACAAGGCATTGGAAAGCACAAAATAAAGGGGCTCCGCGATGGAGCCGTGTCACGCTGCCATCGCGGAGGCCTTCTGCCTGGATAGGAATTTTCAGCCAATTTCCAGTGAGGGTTCGCAATGGGTCCGTGGCACGGTGGCCTGGCTCCACGTTGCACGCCGTGCCACGTTGGGCCTTATTTCTTGGACCCCCAGTTCCAGTGAAGGTCCGCGGTCGGTAGTGTGTCACGGAGGCAGTGCTCCGCGATGCACTCCGTTACACGTTGCTTGTTATTCCGGGAAAAATTCCCACTAGTATAAATAGAACACTTAGGTTCATTTTTCAATATTCTGACTTGGTGGAGCAAGAACGTGGGTTACAGGCAGTTGAGGGAATGAAATTATCAGGGTTTTTCTCTCTTTCCTTCTCCTTGTATTCAATTGCTTGTATGTTTAACACTCATTTAACGATGTTTAATCCACAAATGAGTGGCTAATTCATCTTCTTGCTGAGGTTATGAACACTTGTAATGAAATGTGATCATTGATTCTTTGGTTTTTCATCTTTTCTTCTATGGTTGTTTTGTTAATTCTTGTTCTTACTGCATTAATGTGTGGCCTACGTTAATGTACATCTAAAAAGTCCGATTTCACTCGAGAGAGCAAGAAATTGGAAAGTTGTGAATTAATAGGATATGATCATTTCTTAGTTTGGGAAAATTGAGAATTGATTTACTTTCAAGATAGAAATTACCTGAAAGTCATATTAGTCAATTTAGGAACCGGGTTTGTATGGCTAGAACATGAATTGCATTTAATCACAGAAATGTAGGTGGATGGTTCATGATTCTTAAGTGGGGTTAAATACTAGAGTTTTAATCTCTTGGCAATAGTTCTTGACTAGCAACCAGAGGAAAAGACTAACCAAATTATGTCAATAATTAATTTCATTACATGTTCGTTTAACCTCAGCATGCTCTCATTCATAGTTCAGACTCACATTAGATAGTTGTTTTAGATTTAGCATAAAAATTATAAATCAAAATATCAACTTTTTAGTTACGCTGTTGTCTGCATTTTTAGAATTAGAATATAGTACACTTGAGCAGATTGCACTTCATCCCAGTCCCTGTGGGATCGATACTTGGCTTATTTAAGCCACTTTACTACTTTTTCGACCACGTGCACTTGCGTGTAGTTATATACCCAACAAATGACCGAACAAGTTTTTGGCGCCGTTGCTGGGGACTAGCAATTGGTGAATTTGTTTTAAGTGTTAATTTACTATATTTTTATTTTCTTAGTGTTGACAACTTGGTCTTAGCCTGTATTTTGCAGATTTAATTTCTGTTGAACACTGGCAAGAGACAAGGAGCTTGTGGACTCGTATATAGAGCCAGAAAGAATATTTCATAGTAAGCGGAGAGAAGCTCTAGAAAGAAAGCTGCAGTTTCTTAGACAGACAATCATGGAGCAACAACAGAATCCACCGGTAGTACGGGCAGTGTTAGTGCCCGGAGAAGTAGCAGCTCGGCCGGTTCGCGAGGTGGCAATCCCACATGCTAATAATGTCACATCTAGCATCCGCAAACCTGAGCCAGGAGGGAGGTTCAAACTTAAGCAGAATATGGTGCAATTGTTGCACACTAGCGGGCAATTTACAGGTCTCCCTCATGAAGATCCACAGCAGCATCTCTAAAATTTTTTGGAGATAAGTGACACTTACATCCCCGCTGGAGTGTCATCAGATTATGTCCGGCTTACATTGTTCCCATTTTCACTATTGGGAGAAGCCAAGAGGTGGTTGAAAGTTGAGCCACCGAATTCTATTTGTACGTGGGATGATCTTGCGAGGAAATTCTTGATACGATTTTTTCCCTCTGGTAAAACAGCAAGACTTAGAAGTAAAATTCTAAGTTTCAAACAGAGGGAGGGAGAGAATTTATATCAGGCTTGGGAGAGATTCAAGTCCATCTTGCGGGATTGTCCTCATCATCATCAATCCAATGATGTGTTGGTGCACACTTTTATAGAGGGTTTGGAACCCCATACAAAAATATTGCTAGACTCAGCAGCTGGAGGACAAGCGCTGGAGAAAACTTATGAGGAGTTGTATACCTTGTTTAACCGTATTTCGCAGGGCAATCCGAAATGGAATGCTGATTCGTCAAGAGGCGGAACAAGGAAAGCAGCAGGAGTTCTAGAAGTGGATGGGTTTACAGCTATTGCTGCACAGATAGCGGCTTTACAGAATCAACTCAACACCCACTTCAGTAACATGACAATGAACCAGCCTCAAGCCCCAGTTAATGCAGTGCAGCAGATTTGATGTGAAGTGTGCGGAAGCAGTGAGCACTCAGCTGAGTGTTGTGGAGCAAATCATGACTTGGTAAACTTTGTGGGAAATGTACAAAGGAACAACCACCAACAGTATGGAAACAACTACAATTCCAATTGGAGGAATCACCCGAATTTCTCCTAGGGTAGCAACAACCATCAGGGGCAAAGTTCGGGTCAGGGTGTGCAAAGGAACCAAGGAGGGCAGCAGAATTATCAAGCACAATTCAGAAACAACAATGCACCCCCTCCACCACCATCACCCAGCATTAAGGAGATGTTCAAGACCATGATAGCTAACCAAGCTCCATTGCAGGCTGACTATGTGAAATTGGAAGCCGAAGTGAAAAACAACCAGTTAGCTACCAAGGCACTTGAATATCAATTTGGGAAATTTGCTGGAGCCCAAAACACCAGGCCTAGAGGAGGACTTTCGAGCGACACAGATCCCAATCCCAAGCAGGTGAATGCAGTGACCACAAGGAGTGGTTTGCAGCTGAAAGAGGTGGAACCAGAAAGACCACCTCAACAATCGGGAGAAGCAGAAGTCGAGAGGGAGAAAAGTACTGAGAGGGGGAAGACTAAGGAAGCTGAGTCAGAAAGACCACCACCCCCGTTCCCTCAACGATTAAAGAAACACAAGGAGGAGGCGTGTTTCAAGAAATTCATAGAGGTGCTGAAACAGGTACATATTAACTTACCTCTTGTTGATGTTTTGCAGGGAGTGCCGAAATATGCCAAGTATATAAAGGACATCGTGGCAAACAAAAGTCGGTTGACTGAGTATGCTACGGTGGCTCTAACGGAGGAGTGCACTTCCCAGATTAAAAACCGACTGCCCACAAAGCTCAAAGACCCTGGGAGCTTTACTATATAGATTACTGTTGGGCAGAGTATCCGAGCTCATGGATTGTGTGATTTGGGAGCGAGCATAAATTTGATGCCGTCATCGGTATTCAAAAAGCTAGGTTTAGGGAGTCCTAGACCCACAACAGTGATCTTGCAATTGGCAGATCGGTCCTTAGCCAGACCTGATGGCATTGTGGAGGACGTTCTGGTGTAAGTTGGCTTCCTGATCTTCCCGGTAGATTTTGTCCTGCTGGATTTTGAACCAGACGCAGAAGTCCAATTTATTTTGGGACGTCCTTTCTTGGCGACCGGGAAACCACTGATTGATGTAGCTGCGGGGCAGCTAACAATGCGAGCACACGACAAGGTGGAAGTGTTCGATGTGTACAGGGCACCCAAGCTCCCGATGGTGTACGAAGAACTCTCAGTGATCAATGTAATTGATCAAGTCGATGATGAGCAGTTTAAGGATTCACGAGAGTTATTGGGAAAACCACCAGAATGGTGTAAGCACTACTGGGGGGAGGACGGTGATCGAGAGAAATCGTCCATCACCCTAGAGGACAACTGAGCTTAACGACGTCGAGCCGCGACGGTAAACCAGGCGCTGCACGAGAGGCAACCCGTGAAAAATTTTTCTCTTTGTAAAGTGTGAATAGATTTTTCTTTTTCTTTTTCTTGATTAACAACAAAATTTTTAGTTTTTGTTTTTGTTTTTATTTTTATTTAGAGTGAAACCTATAATTCTAACCAATTTCGTGTACTGAGATGAATTTCAGGTCAAACTGAGGAAAATATGCTCAGAATCGCAAAGGAAAATTCGAGGTATGAAAATCAATAAAAAGTGGCAAAACAGTGAGCTAGGGCGATAGCTCCGTGTCACGGAGGAGGACCTCCGCGTTACCCTCCGTGACACGTTGAGGTATAAATCCGGAATTTGAAAAAATTGCAGAGTACCCTCACGACAGCTCCGTGTCATGGAGGCAGTGCACCGCGATGCCCTCCGTGACACGTTGCTATGCATATCGTGACGGGTCACACCGGGTCGCCGGGTGACCCGCGCGATTTTCCCACTTTTAAATCCCGAAACCCCCTCACTTTTCCTTATTTTTCACTCACTCCGTGACCAAACTCCCTAAAACCCATCCCCCTTCAACGTGACTTGGAATAGGCCAAGAAAATCATTGAGTTTTCTTCAATTCTTCAACTTCAAGGTATGTTCTTCGATTCCATCTCATTTCTTGTCAATTTTCTTCGATATTGAGCATGTGAGGTGAGCTAAGTTTGCTCTGAGTAGAAATTAATCATGAATTCAATTGAATTATTTTTGATGAATGTTCGGAATATCATTATGATTGCTTGAACTCGTTAATTACATAATTTAATCGAATTTTCTTGATATCATCATTTCTAGGGCTTGTTTTTTGAATTTGAAGTGGAAAAATGTAGTGAACTAGTGAAATTCATGCCGGGATGTACATGTTGAGTGAGATGAGTCGATGTGCTAATTTTTATCATGTTAAAAGACCGACGGATTCTCGGGTTAGGGGAATATTGAAATTTGCAATAATTGGGTTGGTTGTATAGGTTCGTGTAGATAAATTCTTGTTGTTTTCGTTTCTTTGTTTTTTTTCCTTGCTAAGTGCGATGGATTAAAAGGTTGTCGATGGTAATGATTGTGGTTAGCTGTACGAAGTCTGAGTAGTACATAGTATATATACCATCGAATTCTTCGTATGCACTAAGCATGTTTGTATAGTTGGTTGTTTGTTTGTGCAAATAAGCATGATCTTGCCGGTATGTTGTAACTGTAGCTAAGGACTATGTGTGGGGTAGCCTAGCTTAACCCAACCTTAGTCGAAGTTAATATTCATTGTCTTAACATTGATCTTGTCTACTTGGGTTGACAGGTAAAATGGCAAGCAGACAAGAAAAAGGGAAAGGCGCATCAACATCTGGCGCCGGAAGAAAGCGAATCAGACTGGGCACAGCAGTCCCAGCAGCACCAGCGGTTCCACGCGGCCAACGCCGCCAATACGGAACCAAGTGGGTGACGGATGAGGGGAAGAAGTGGTATGCCAAGCACAAGAAAAACAAATACTTCCCCGAGGAACACATAGCACGGGAACCATTGGCACAGGAGTTCCCTAGGATTGTCCACTGGATCAAGGCAACTGGGCTCAACTTCATCTTTTAAGAGCCTAAGGAATGCAACCTGCACCTGATTCGGGAATTCTATGCCAACTGGAACCCGACACTCAGAAGTTACACCATAAAAATCAGAGGGCAAATAGTCACATTTGAGCCACACCACCTCAATGCTATCATAGGGGCGCGGGACACAGATGCCCACGAGCTTCGACAGCTGAACATTACCCCACCGTATGCGGACATCAGACGCACCTTGTGTGGGACCTGATCGACAGCTAGATGGAGCAGACACAAGGAGAGGGGCTACCATCAGACTTTGCCTTATTCACAGATGAACAGGGAAGCCAGAATATGGCTAAAGATCGTCTGTTCCTACCTAATTCGGGGGGTACATATGATAGATGTAACCTAGGATCGTGTATGCCTGGTGTACGCCCTGTTGAAAGGGCTGGAGATCAACATGGGGGCGGTGATTATATCCGCCATGAAGAGATCCCGGTTGCATCAGGGGCACAGATACAGATTTGGTGGGCTACTCACCACCTTCTTGAGGGGCCTAGATGTTGAGGAAGAGGCCCTTGACTATATCCCGCAGATGGAGCGGCGGGCCTTAGATGTAACTAAAACTAAGGCACCCGACACCACCCACGGGCCAGTGCTTACACTTGGCGAGCGACATGCTCGTGATGATCAGTATATGGCTCGCATGTATGGGATGCAAAAGCTCCAACTAAGGATAGGCGAGAGGCCCGCAATAGAGGAGGAGCTATGGCAGCTCGAGCTAGACTACCCTTTCGGCGACTATGCCGAGTGGGGCCAGCATTTTTAGAGCCCACGGATGATGATGTCCCCACAGACGAGGAGACACGTCGGGAGGACTCCGATGTGGAGTCCGATGATGACAACGGGGGTGATTCAGACATGGGAGATGAAGCAGCAGCACCTGATGAAGAAGTGGAGTACTTTGATTGATCAGGGAGTTCCACCACCCGATTTTTGTGCTATTTTAATTTTTGTGAACATTGGGGACAGTGTTCGAGCTAAGTGTGGGGTGGGAGTAGTTAGGTGTTGGGTGTGCTGTTATGTATGTATGTCCTAATCTGTTGCTGTGCCTGTGAACAAATTTTTCTGACCTGTGATTTGTGATTGTAAGTTATTGTTCTGTATTGCAAATATATGTGAACCTGTTGTGTGTTGCTGAATGTTGCTAGCTGATTTTGTACATATTTTTGTTATCGAATTGATCGATATTTTTGTTAATCGAAATGATCGATATTTTTAAAAAATTTTCAATTCTTGGGTTTCTCGATGTTTGTTTTCGGTTCTTTTACCGAGGATGGTCCCATTGAACCGAAGTCCTAGTTAGTGACCCTTCCCTATGATGGATGGATGACGACCGTCTTAAGGGAAATGTAGTCGTTAGGAGTAGATGTTTTTCAAGTATTTTTCAGTCATTTTCTTTTGTGGGTTGCATCCCAAAACCTGTAGTTACTTTATGGTTGCGAAATTCTGGTTACGTGTTGTACATGATATTTAAAATGCAAAGGTGATTCATATGAAAGCATGCAACCTTGTAAATATATTGAGATACCTAGGCCATAGAGTTCGATTCAGTGTGATTGAGGCTTAATGTTTGAATTCCTGTAATTAGCTGATTGAAGAGTCTGTGAATACATCTTGAATTGAGCATGTGAAATAAGTGTGAAGTGAGGTTTTGTTATTCCATGCTATTGTGAAGTATCTAGAACTTGCCTGGTGTATGTACAAAACGAAATTAAGGAGGTGTATTGTAGGAAAGGATGTAGGCATTTCTTTGTTTTTTAACCAAAAGTTTCTATTTTTCATTATCATACCCACCTTGATTGTATACCCTAGTCAGCCCGTTGAGCCTTTAGCCTATTATTTTTTTCTTTTGTCAAAAAGTGTAAACTGAGCTTAATCCCTTCTTTTCATTAGCCGTAAGTTTGATCAACAATTCTTAAGCGCTTAAGAAGAGAAAATCATTTTCCCAAAGTGTCAAAGAGTGAGAATGGTGAAAAGAAAAAAAAGCCGAGTGATGGAGGAAAAGAAAAGGTTGAAGGTGCACTTGTTATAAATAAATTATAATGAAGGTGCATGAATAATCTTTGTTGTTGTGTCAAGTATGCTTAATAAGATGGGCCAAACTAAAGAAAAACGTCAAGAATGGGAGGATGAAAAAGAAAAAAAGAAACAATGTCCATGAGTTGATGGGATGTGTTGAAAAGGCGCTTAAAGATGCTAGTGGCTATTATTGGCTAACCCAATATTTACTAGTTCCGTAGCTTCCATTACAACCAGTTAAAGTCCTACGTGATCTTACATCGCACTTCTTTATATTAGTGGAGTAATACACTAAGGGCAAGCTTATGGGTCATGACATGATGCATGTGAATTCTTTTGGGAGAGAGAGCGAAATTGTGTTTACATGCCCCGGCTTGAAATTTTGTGAGTTCATATGAGCAAAAAGGGGAAGACTCTCTCGTGTTGTGAGGGCACATGCTTGATGAGAGATTAATTTTCGTGTCGGATATCTTGATCAGCTGATTTGCATGAGTTTGCCAATATCGAGAGTCGATTCTTAAGTCTAGGAGTTCTTGATGTAATGAAGGTCATTGCATTGACAGGACCATGCATGCTTTCTTGATTATTTGTTGTATTGAATAATCGGTATGACCGTAGCCTAAATTGTCGAATCAAAGTAGCGAGGTTGGGATGTAAATTGCATGAGGTGTCGGATTGTTGTTCGAGGACGAACAAGGATTTAAGTGTGGGGTAAGTGATCTTGGGCAAATTTATATGCCCAAGTGATACTCAAATGTGGAATTTTAGCCTTGTTTATCTATCAATGTGTATACATTCTCATGTAATTGGTAATAAAATGTGAATTTATACTAACCAACATGATTAGCATTGTTTTGCAGGTAAAATGTAATTTTGGGAAGCTTAAATGCATGTTGGAAGAGATCGGGGTTGGACTCGGACGTGAGCAAGGGACAAGGCATTGGAAAGCACAAAATAAAGGGGCTCCGCGATGGAGCCGTGTCACGCTGCCATCGCGGAGGCCTTCTGCCTGGATAGGAATTTTCAGCCAATTTCTAGTAAGGGTTCGCGATGGATCCGTGGCACGGTGGCCTGGCTACGCGTTGCACGCCGTGCCACGTTGGGCCTTATTTCCTGGACCCCCAGTTCCAGTGAAGGTCCGCGTCGGTAGCGTGTCACGGAGGCAGTGCTCCGCGATGCTGCCCCTAAATCACACGGAGGCAGTGCTCCGCGATGCCAACTACAACATCAACCTTGTTGGCCTCAGTTTTCCCAACCCCAAGGTGTTGAATAAAGATAGGGGCATCAGATTAACTGCTGCCCCTAAATCACACAAAGCTCGTAGCACTTCAGCTTTACCAATTTGTATGGGGAGGGTAAAACTTCAAGGGTCTTTGAGCTTCTTTGGAATCTTGCTCAGTACCCTGTGACTGCACACCTTAGTCAGTGCTACAGTCTGGACATCCACCAATCTAACTTTGTTCGCCATCACGTCCTTCAAGTATTTAGCATACTTGGGAATTCCCTGAAAAACATCAATAAGAGGCAAATTTATGTGATGTTCTTTGAAACTCTCAAAGAACTTTTTGAAACATTCCTCCTCCTTGCTCTTTCTGAATTTCTGAGGGAATGGTGGTGGTGGTCTTTGTGCTGGCTGCGACGAAGATTGTGCATTCTGCTGCCCAACACTCTGATTTTCTCCCATGTTGGTGGATGGTCCTGGTCTAACCAACTCCGGCTGCACCTCCTTTCTCAGCTCTTTTGGCACTGCACCAGCTAATTGCTTACCGCTTCTCAGACTGATGGCATTGATCTACCGGGGTTAGGATCTGTGTTGCTTGGTAATCCCCCGTGCGATCTCATGTTTTAAGCAACTGCTATCTGACCCACTTGTTTTTCAAGATTGCGGGTGGCCACTTGCTGATTCTTTAAGTCTGTTGCCATCCTCAACTGATTTTCCGCTAACTGAGTCTGGGTCTCCATGATTTTCTGCAATGGTTCCTCAATACTGCTGCTCAATTGACCATCATTCTGCCTACTCTACTGATACTGCTGTTGTTGAGGTTGCATATAACTCTGCTTTTGGTTTCCACCCCAAGAAACATTCGGGTAGACCTTCCAATTTCTGTTGTAACTGGTTCAAAAATTCTGATTGTTTCGCTGCACATTACCAACAAAATTGACTGATTCTGGATTGGCTCCACAAGATTCTACATTGTGCCCATTGTTACCATAAATTCCGCACCAACTTGGAGCTTGCTGAACTACATTAACCTGGCCCTGTTGTTTGTTCATACTCAATTTATTGAACTGAGTCATCATCTGATGCTGGAACGAAGCTAACTGCGCTGCCAAGGCATTCATTCCATCTACCTCTATCAACCCTGGTCTCTTTCCTTCCCCCCTCGATGACTCACTGTGCCACTCTGGATTTCCTTGAGCAATTCTGTTCAACAAAGTGTACAGCTCATCATAAGTCTTCCCCAAGGCTTGCCCCCCCGATGCAGAGTCTAGCAATATTTTCGTGTGTGGGTCTAGACTTTCTACAAAGGTATGAGCCAGCACTTCATTTGATTGCTGGTGATAGGGACAGTCTCTCAATAATGACTTTAATCTTTTCCAAGCCAAATATAAATTCTTATCAGGCCTCTGCTTGAAACTTAGTATCTCACTTCCATGAGTGATTTTACTTCAACCGTTATCAATTTGTTCCAAATTAACTATCCTGTGACTGCAGCTCAAGTAATACAATGACCTATAAAGATAAAGTCTATGTTGTATTTTTCTTTTTTTAATCTCTATTTCTCTAGATTCAAGCAAGTAAAGAATTCGGGCAAGTCCTAACATTTCTCTATTATGAAATATTAAAGGTGAAGAGAATACAATACAAGCATTAGCATTGGTGTAGAATCACTTTGTGCGAACCCTAGTTTGTTAATTCACCATGGTTCCCACAATCCTAGTTGTGTAGGTTTTAGCCACTCATGATTGTAAATAAACAATTGGAATTCATAAACACAAACAAAATTCAAAACTTACAATAACGATAGAATTATAAATCCACTTGATTATTGCAGCGTATCAATGAAGAACAATTCAAGAACAACGGAAGAATCAAATCATCAAAATCTCCCAAAAGTTATTCCCCGTATTCCCAAAAGTCAAATTCTACTCCCAAGACTCGAAATCTATTTTCCTCTAACAAAAATAACCTAGAAAACTATTTATACAAATAATTAGAAGCTTTTTTCTAAATTTACAGAAAAACTTCTAAAACTACCGCCGACTTCACTTACGACCTGTACCATGCAGATATCTTAACTCGTACATTGGCTGGCGCTTCTAATTTTGGCCAAGTGCTGGAAACTGGTACCATTCGTACCATAAATCTATGAGTCATACTATCTTGTCGTGGTTTGAACTTGAGACTTTTGGCATCCTCTGATTATTTCCACGAGTGGCTTGGTACGACTCATACCTTCATTCTATGATTCGTGGTTGCCTTCCGTACGTTGAGTTATGCCTTTCATCAATTCTTCTAGTGCTTACCACGGCTCTTTGGTATGGTCCATAAGTAGATAACACGATTTGTGGTTGCTACCTGTACCAAGAGAATTACTTAGAGCAATTTCTTTTAAAATTTATCATGAATGCCTTGGTACGGCTCGTATCAAGATGGTACGACTCTAACCAAGAGTCGTACTATGATTCTTTGGTTTAGCACGTCTTCCGGATTTTTCCACAATTCTCAGTACGGCTCGTACCAGGATGATATGGCTCATACTGAGGTCCATACTTAATCCTTTTTGTCTACATTTTTCACAGCTTTTGCACATTTCAACTCCAACACATAATTTCCCTGAAAACAAAGTACAAGTGCATCATTTCTGTAATAAACATACCTAAGTCCTTGCTTATTTTCTCAGTTTTAAGCGTCGAATGTGCTATATGTTGCGATTCCCGCAAGTGTACAAGTTGTACAAGTAATATAGTGGCCCTTTTTAAGAACTCGAAGGTTGAACCCACGGGGACTAGACCAATTCAGCTAACTATAAGGTTAAAGTTTGATATTAAATACCGCAAATGTGGAATATAAAAGTTTTTGATAGAGTTTAATTAAGTCTAATTGTGGTCAACGAAATATTCTGAATCCATTCAAGGAGCAACATAGATTTAAAGCCGGATAATCATGCGCTACTACGAATTGCAATGGTTAAGTATGAAACTATGAATTGTCGTCTCACATAATTAGAATTGCATGCTCATACCCTTTAGAGCCTCTAAACATGACAAACTAGCCTCACTACAACATTGTGAGCGAGGATGCTAATTCTAATTCGTGGGAAATTAATTACGTGGATGTGGTTTATTTTACGTTGACATGATTAGGGACTCTCGTACTCCTAATCATTCGACTCAACTTAGCTTCACAACTACTTCTTCGAGTGGTGATGTGATAATTCCAAGTTGGTGCCTAACTCCTCCCGTGTTATCAACCAAGCAAGGTGTTAGGTATATTCCTATCCTAACACAAATTATATCGTGAGATACAACAATGCTCCCTACATTCTCTTGTTCTGGCCTAAGTAAATGCCTTCTCAAGCATTTGCCTAAGTTTAACGTGTATGTTTTCATGGTGATCAATCATAAAAACAACCAATAATTAAGAATGCAAGACAAGAAAACAATCGATAACTTAATTCCAACTCAATTTCATAAAAACACAATCATAACTCATGGCTTCAACCCTAGAGGAAGGGTTCTAGCCATTCATGTTCGTAAATTTACAAGGAAACAATGTTAAAGTAACATACTTACAAGAATTGATAGAAGAGAAGAGGAATTTGACAAACCCTAGGTGAGTTCTCCCACTTCTCCCTTCACTCCTAGGTAGTTTTCTAGAATAAAATCGTGACAAAATGATTTTAGGAGCTAAGGGACCTATTTATAGTAAATGGGAATCGTGCAAAATTAAGCTTGTCGTGGAATGGCTCCGTATCATGGAGCACTGCCTCTGTGACACAGAGGTAACGTAGAGGCACACTGGAAATCAACGAAAATCAACTCTAGGCTGACCCTTGCTGCGATGGCCGGCGTGGCACACTGCTCATGCGGCGCGATGGCATGCTGCTGGCGCGCAGGTCGCCTGGCATGGCACGGCGCTGGCGTGCGGAATGCCTACCTGCTTGCTGCCTTCCTCTTGCGCCTTTCATGGGCGTGGCACGGCGCTGGGTGCAGCACATACACAGCGTGGCACGTTGCCTGGCGCGGCTAGCCTTACTAAGACATGCTCCTTGCCGACTTTTGCCAATTGTTGCCGACTCCATTCCTCTGCTTCACCAACTTTTAAATTAGTTCCTCAAATTCATCTAAACCTACAAAACAAGAACTAATCATGTTGGTTAATACATATATTCACATTTATATAAAATTACATGAAAATGTATATAATTAATTAACTAAATAAGACTAAATTAAGTTATAAAGCATCACTCGGGTATGTTATTTTGCCCGAGATCACAACCCCACACTTAAATTCTTGTTCGTCCTCGAACAAACCTTTTACATCTCATGCATATGGAGACTCACACATAGCTAACTTAGCAAGATAATTCAAGTTACGGCTATAATGATTATTTAAGATAACAAGCTAAAAATAGAGCATGCACTATTTGATCATTGAAATGAAATACAACTCTGCCAAGACTTCCTAACCTCGAGAATCGACTCTCAATCTTAGCAAACTCATGCGAATCAACTGATCAAGAAATCCAACTTGAATTATATCCTTCCTTCAACATGTGCCCTCACGACAAGAGAGTTACCCATTTTCACACGCAAAAAATTTTTAGATCACAACATGTGTGGGTACATTAATAGAATTACACTCACTCTCACAAAGAATTCACATGCATCATGTAATGACCAATAAGCTTGCCCTTAGTGTTTTACTCCACTAATTTAAGGATGTATGAATGTAAGATCAAGTAGGACTTTTTAGGTTGTAATGTAGCTAAGGGACGGGTAGGTACTATTATGGCCAGTAATAGTGACTATCTTCCCTAAGCGCTTTTAATACATCACGCCCTCATTACGAACTTCCCTTGTCTCACTTCACCTTTATCTCCTTTCAGCTTTCTTTTTCCTCTTATGTTTCCCCATTTCTTTAGGCACTCTTAGCTTATTAGTAAGGAGTTCTGTAAGTAACTTTTCATTAATTTATTTTCTTACTCCCTACTAATACTCAACCGTATTCAAACAAGTGCACCCTTGAACTTGTCAACTTATACAACTGCTGCTTTTCCTTCTTTTTCATTCTTCTCACTCCTTTACTCTTTGGAATTTTTCACTTAAGCGCTTAGGAGTTTTGGATCAAATTCAAGGCTAATGAAAGAAAAAGGATTACGCTTGTGTTGCGGCTATCCAAGAATAGGCTCAAGGCTCAATGGGGCTGACTAGGATTAATTATTAAAGGTAGGCAAAATGAGGGATAACATTTAGGTTCATTCAAAGAAATGCCTAAATCATTTCCTACAATTCACATTCTTCATTTCATTTTATAAACACACCAGACAAGTTCTAGACACTCCATAATAGTACAGAATACTCAAAAACCTTACACTTATGGCGTATGCTCAATTCAAGACACATTCAGCAGACTCTTACTCAGCTAATCACAAGAATTCAAAATTAAGCTTCAATCATATTGAATCAAATTCAAGAGCCTAAGTGTCTCACACAAAGTTATACACTTGCATGCTTCAACACTGAACATACTTGCATCTCACAATCATTTATAGCACATAACAAGAACATCAAGCATCGATTAGCTACGGGTTCAAAAACCAAAACTTATTAACTAATTTTCCTAAAGATAGTAGTCATCCATCCATTGTCGGAAACAGTCCCTAACTATGACTCAAAACATTATATACAGATAAAGAAAATTTTTATTCTTCGGTTCAAAAACCCCCCATCGAAAAAGAACCGAAAAGAAAAACCAACGAGTGATGACGTCATGCTTGGATCACAAAAATCACAAAAAAAAATTACAAAAAATTTTCAATTATTTCGCACAAGCATTACGATCGCCAAAAATCGTTAAGCACAAAAATTTTGAAATTTTCCTCACCCCACACTTAAATCCTATTATGTCCTCATAGCCTTAAATTAAAATTAAAAGGATGAGAAATACTCCCTGAGCCTCATGCCAAGCTAAAAGCATGCTTTTTTTCAAGTTCTCATAGGTGGGTGTTTGACCCCACACTTCTTCTATTCCATGCTTTTTAGCTTCCTCCTTCTCGGGTACTCAGACTTCCCTTCCATCTGTGCTTAACTTTCCACCAAAAACACAAAAACAATGAAAATCACAAAATCAACACAAACCAAAATTAAAAAATTGTACCTGGGGTACCCTTGGGTTGCCTCCCAAGTAGCGCTTAATTTTTCGTCGCGACAGGACGTGGACTGTCCTTTTCAGGACATCCTCATACCTGGGTTCCCATTCGAGAACCATCTCCTTTTCTTTTGATTTTTAGAGGGAACAACCTCCACTCTATTCCTCTCTTCCTCCAACTTCTTAACAATTTGAAGCCCTTTATTAGACTCGGGCTTAACACTTGTCATTACGTTTGGCCATGCACCTGTGGAATCCTCAACCCCACACTCATCCTCTAACAACACACTAACCTGACAAATGTTTTTATAGTGTGTGGATGGGTTCATTTCTTGGTATACTCAGAAGAGGTTTTCATCATCCTCGACCCTCATTTTCAGGGTCCCTGCTCTCAAATCAATCATTGCTCCTCCGGTGGCCAAGAATGGCCGTCCCAAGATTAAGGGTACCTGGTCATCAACCTGAAAATCTAAGATGATAAAATCAGCTGGTATAATAAACTTACCTAGTTTGATGAGAAGGTCCTCTATTATTCCATCAGGTGTCACTCGTGACATATCATCCAGTTGTAGCATCAACCTCGTTGGCCTCGGTTTTCCCAACCCCAGGGTGTTGAATAAAGATAGGGGCATCAGATTAACTGTTGCCCCAAAATACACAAAGCTCGTACCACTTCAGCTTTACCAATTTGTATGGGGGGGTAAAACTTCATGGGTCTCTGAGCTTCTTGGAAATCTTGCTCAGTACCCTGTGACTGCACTCCTTAGTCAGTGCTACAGTCTGGACATCCACCAATCTAACTTTGTTCACCATCACGTCCTTCAAGTATTTAGCATACTTGGACCTTCCCTGAAAAACATCAATAAGAGGCAAATTTATGTGATGTTCTTTGAAACTCTCAAAGAACTTTTTGAAACATTCCTCCTCCTTGCTCTTTCTGAATTTCTGAGGGAATGGTGGTGGTGGTCTTTGTGCTGGCTGCGACGAAGATTGTGCATTCTGCTGCCCAACACTCTGATTTTCTCCCATGTTGGTGGATGGTCCTGGTCTAACCAACTCCGGCTGCACCTCCTTTCTCAGCTCTTTTGGCACTGCATCAGCTAATTGCTTACCGCTTCTCAGACTGATGGTATTGATCTGCCGGGGGTTAGGATCTATGTCGCTTGGTAATCCCCCCTGCGATCTCATGTTTTAAGCAACTGCTATCTGACCCACTTATTTTTCAAGATTGCGGGTGGCCACATGCTGATTCTTTAAGTCTGTTTCCATCCTCTCCTGATTTTCCGCTAACTGAGTCTTGGTCTCCATGATTTTCTGCAATGTTTCCTCAATTCTACTGCTCAATTGACCATCATTTTGCCTACTCTGCTGATACTACTGTTGTTGAGGTTGCATATAACTCTGCTTTTGGTTTCCACCCCAAGAAACATTCGGGTGGACCTGCCAATTTCTGTTGTAACTGGTTCAAAAATTCTGATTGTTTCACTGCACATTACCAACAAAGTTGACTGATTCTGGATTGGCTCAACAAGATTCTGCATTGTGCCCATTGTTACCACAAATTCCGAACCAACTTGGAGCTTGCTGAACTGCATTAACCTGGCCCTGTTGTTTGTTCATACTCAATTTATTGAATTGAGTCTTCATCTGATGCTGGAACAAAGCTAACTGCGCTGCCAAGGCATTCATTCCATCTACCTCTATCAAGCCTGGTCTCTTTCCTTCCCCCCTCGATGACTCACTATACCACTCTGGATTTCCTTTAGCAATTCTGTTCAACAAAGTGTATAGCTCATCATAAGTCTTCCCCAAGGCTTGCGCCTCCCCCCCCCCCGATGTAGAGTCTAGCAATATTTTCGTGTGTGGGTCTAGACTTTCTACGAAGGTATGAGCCAGCACTTCATTTGATTGCTGGTGATAGGGACAGTCTCTCAATAATGACTTGAATCTTTTCCAAGCCAAATATAAATTCTTATCAGGCCTCTGCTTGAAACTTAGTATCTCACTTCTCAACTTTGCAGTCTTTCCTAAAGGAAAGAATCTGATAAGGAACTTCTTTGCCAAATCATTCCACGAAGTTATGGAGTTCGGTGGCTCAACTTTCAACCACTTCTTTGCCTCTCCCAACAATGAAAATGGGAAGAGGGTATGTCGGACATAATCTGTGGACACACTGGTGGGGACAAACGTGTCACTAATCTCACGAAAGTTCTGTAAGTGCTGTTGCGGGTCCTCATGTGCCATCCCAGTAAATTGACCACTAGAATGTAACAGCTGAACCATGTTTTGTTTAAGCTCAAAGTTCCCTCTAGGCTCCGGTTTATGGATACTAGAGTCCACATTCGTCACTTGTGGGATTGCTACTTCGCGAACTGGTCTGGCTACCATTGCTTCCGGTGACAATTGTGCTTGTCCTGCGGGTGGTTGTTGTTGTACCTTTTCTTGAAGTCTCTTCAGCTTTTTCTTTAGAGCTACTCTCCTTCGTAAATGAATTTGACGTTCAGGTTCAAGCAACTGTTCCACACGCTCTCTATTTTTAGCCAGCTCGGCAGGACAACCTGTCACCTACAATAAGTCAGACTAAGACCAAGTTTCTCAACACTTAAGGAAATTCAAAAATCACACAAAAACAGATAAATTATCAAAACTTCGCTGAGTCCCCGGCAACGGCGCCAAAAACTTGTTGCGATTCCCGCAAGTGTACGGGTCGTACCAGTAATATAGTGGCCCTTTTTAAGAACCGGAATGTCAAACCTACAGGGACTGGACCAATTCAACTAGCTATCAGGTTTAAGTGTGATATTAAATACCGCAAATGTTGATTATAAAAATTTTTGATAGAGTTTAATTAAGTCTAATTGTGGTCAACGAAATATTCTGAATCCATTCAAGGAGCAACGTAGAGTTAAAGCCGGATAATCGTGCGCTACTACAAATTTCAATGGTTAAGTATGAAACGATCAATTGTCCTCTCATATAATTAGAATTGCATGCTCATGGACTTTAAATCCTCTAAACACGACAAACTAGCCTCACTACTACATTGTGAGCGAGGTTGCTATTTCTAGTTCGTGGGCAATTAATTACGTGGATGTGGTTTACGTGGATATGATTAGGGACTCTCGTATTCCTAATCATTCGACTCAACTTAGCTTCACAACTACTTCTTCGAGTGGTGATGTGATAACTCCAAGTTGGTGCCTAACTCTTTCCATGTTATCAACCAAGCAAGGTGTTAGGTATATTCATATCCTAACACAAATTATATCGTGAGATACAACCATGCTCCCTACATTCTCTTGTTCTGGCCTAAGTAAATGCCTTCTCAAGTATTTGCATAAGTTTAACGTGTATGTTTTCATGGTGATCAATCATAAAAACAACCAATAATTAAGAATGCAAGACAAAAAGACAATTGATAACTTAATTCCAACACAATTTCCTAAAAACACAATCATAACTCATGGCATCAACCCTAGAGGAAGGGTTCTAGCCATTCATGTTCGTAAAATTAAAAGGAAACGTTGTTAAAGTAACATACTTACATCAATTGGTAGAAGAGAAGAGCAATTTGACAAACCCTAGGTGAGTTCTCCCACTTCTCACATCACTCCTAGGTAGTTTTCCAAAAAAAAATCGCGACAAAATGATTTTAAGAGCTAAGGGACCTATTTATAGTGAATGAGAATCATGCAAAATTAAGCCTGTTGTGGAATGGCTCCATGTCACAGAGTGTTTCGCGGAGCACTGCCTCCGTGAGACAGAGGTAACGCGGAGGCACACTAGAAATCAACAAAAATCAACTCTAGGCAGCCCCTTGCCGCAATGGCCGGCGTGGCACGCTGCTCATGCGGCGCGATGGCATGCTGCTGGCATGCAGGTCGCCTGGCATGGCACGACGCTGGCTCGCGGAACGCCTGCTTTCTTACTGCCTTCCTCTTGCGCCTGGCATGGGCGTGGCATGGCTCTGGGCACGGCACACGCATAGCATGGCATGCTGCCTGGCGCGGCCAGCCTTGCCAAGGCATGCTCCTTGCCTACTTTTGCCAATTGCTCTCGACTCCATTCCTCTACTTCACCAACTTATAAATTACTTCCTCAAATTCATCTAAACCTACAAAACAAGAGCTAATCATGTTGGTTACTACATATATTCACATATATATAAAATTACATGAAAATGTATATAATTAATTAACAAAACAAGACTAAATTAAGTTATAAAGCATCACTCGGGCATGCTATTTTGCCCGAGATCACTATAAACCCACAACACATCAACACCCTCAACTTAAGACTTTTGCATGTCCTCATGAGAACTAAACAAAATTATAAAATGACTTTTAACTAGTAAGTAACCTAGAAGACCTACAACCAACACAACAAAATTTGCACAACAGACCATAACATTGACCCTTTTTTCATTCAAACCAACTCAGCTATGCATACATGCAACTACAACTCCTGACATTCAGGGACCAATATATGGTATCCAACTCTAAATAGAGAATCAAGCTAACACTCATGCTACTCACACAAACAATTGGCAGAATATAATAGAAACCAAGTGTCTTTACTACAAATGAAATCTAGAAATATGAAACTTCGGACTAATCAAATAAGACTCTCACTCTAACAATGAAGTTCCAAATAATGCATATCTGATACCATATGTTTGCCCCTATTTTCTCTACTTTGACTTTTCAGACAGTTACACTAGGATCACTATAAGACTTTATTCGGCTTGTAATGTAGGCTTCGGGCTGAGTATGGTAAATATGAAATATAGTGACTAAACCCTCCTTCGAACTACATACTTGGATTCACTTTCACTTTATACCCCTTTTTCTTCACTTTTTCAACTTCTCCTCCCTTTTTCTCTGCTTAAATGCAATGTCTGAGTGTGGTGTATTTTTCTCTTATTCTTTGAGGACTCGTCTTCCACTCCTTTCTAGACCCTCTTCTTCCCTTTTCCTCCATCACCCGCTGTCAGATCCTAAGATGCCTCTAAATCTAGCTCCTCGTCGGGCTCAGCATCTAACTCCGGAATAATAGGGGCTGATACTATTGCCAGCTGTCTAGAGGACAATTCAGCAACCTGGCTCCACAAAGCCCCCAACTCCTCTTTAAGGCCGCCCATGTTTGGCTAGTCAGCCAGGTGCTCATTGAGATGACGCTCGAAACTATCCAACCGGCCGTGAAATATTCTCATAGCCATATCAATCTAGGCCTTCAGCCAAGGTTTGATATTTTTCATCATTGATGTGACCTTCTTCTCGGTCACTATCAGCCTCTTGGCCATTTTCTGGAGGAACTCTTGTGAAACCAACATATAACTAGTTTTGGTTTGGCTCGGTATGCCCACCAGAGATGCGGAAGAGGTACTCAAAGCTGCATTTGTGTGGCCGGTCTCTATAGCCAGCATCTCTCCTTGGTCCACTGAAGCTGGGGCATCTATATGCTCGTCCCTTATGACTGTGCTAGTGGGACTGTTGTGGGTACTCTAACCTGGCTAATCGGGTTCATATAAACTTTTTTAGGCCAATATTGGCAGTTCTATGGCCTCCAACCTCCACATCTATCTCCCTCAGCATTCTCACCCTAGCGTCATTGCATATCCTATGGATGAGGCCCGAGAATGGCATAGTGGTGCTCAAGCCTAGAGCATGATACCATATCTCATTTTCTATCACCCTCGGGATATTGATGTCATATCGAGACATGATACAAGACACAAAAGCTTCTCTATCTGTGATGAGGGTGTTGTCATTCACTGTCGACATCAACCTGTGGTGACTAGTGTCTAGTAGGCCTTCGCTATGAAGTTCAGCGAGGCTTTGGCGACCTTCCAACCACTAGTTAGCCACTCTACATCCCTTTGTCCTTAGCTATCACCCTGTCTAACCACTTTACTTGGATTTTCCTCTCTTCATATCCCAGCTTTTTAACCATTTTCAAGGAATCTACTCAGTAGTTGAACTCAACTATGGAAGATGGAGCTCTGAGCTATGGTCCATATAGATCCGGGCAATGGTATTCTCTAAGATCTTAACTTCTTGCCTTAGAAAACCACCCTATCAAGATTGGGATACTCTTTCAGTCTCTGCCCAGTCTGTTCTTTTTACTCCATTGTTGCTTAATGATTGAAATAAAACTCCCTAACTAACTCTGAACTATTGCAGTTAGGGTTCTTAGCCATCCAGTCGAATCTATAGAAGCTGAAGATCTACTTCATTTCCTCAACCTCGTTCAAAGCACCAATGAGGATCCACGGTTCCTCCTGAATACTCCACCTGAGGTGCTGCTAGGAGGTGAGAGCCAGGCCCTGCTCATACATTGCCTGTGCATCGGGCACAAGCCACCTCATAGTATGACTCTCTTATGGCAGAGTGTGTTCATCTTCTTCTTCAGCAACTTCATCCTCAAACTTGGCCTCATCTTTGCCTTCTCCAGACTAGGCCTCATCACATGCCTCATTAGCATTGGAGCCTGTGTCAGACCCCGGAGAGTGCTCCTGGACTCCCTTCTCAGATTGGGGAGCTTCAGCAGATATGGTTTTAGCAGTATCAGCCTGGGCTTTGGCCTATGCCCTAGTGGTCCGTGGATCATTAGTGTTAATAGTATCCACTTGGTACTCCTCCACTGAACCACTAGAGGAGCCGTTCTCCTATGCAGATTCAGATGCCTCATCCCTCAAGCCCCTCCGAGCAACTATCTCAGCTCTGGTCTTCTTGTCCTGGGCATTTTTGGCTGCTCTTCTCTTCATTGTCATTGTATCTATGGAGAATAATATTAGTATGCAAGATTTGAGAGAATGAAAGAAAGAAAATCATCCTTAGTAATTTTTCACGAGTCATCAGTATGAGTCGAGATAGATGGTACGATCCATACTAGGACTCGTAGCATGTTACAATACTATCACGACTCCTTGGTACGACTCATCCCATGTTAGTACGATTTGTACCAAGGGTCGTATGAAGAATTCTTTGAAACTATGATTCACTATATTTTTGTACCACTCGTATTACAGATCGTAATTGGATTCCACAAGTCATACTAAGGACCGTACTGTTTCTTTTGAGCATGACCATTTCAGATTTTGGGTACGACCACCATGTACGACTCGTAGTAGGATACCACGGGTCATACTAGGTTCTGTACCATGTCTTCCAGTTAAAATGTCTTGGGACAGTCCCAACGAGCCATCCTACAAGTCGTAGTACTAGATTACGAGTTGTAGGATGGCTCATGAAGCCTGTCCTCACCTTGTTTTGGGTCAGTTGTTCAGGTAAGCATGTTCTTATATGGATACTTGGAATTCCCCATCCTAGGTATGAAATTTTGATTATTGTTTTTATCAAGTCAACCCCCAACATGTTTCACACCCCATAACTCATTATAGTCAATCAAATTTTATTTTTTAAGCACATTGAATTACTACCCATCTAATACATTCACAAAACAAGCCACTAATCACCTTCCTCTTCCCCATTTACATGAGTTTTAAGGAATCACAGTGTTCTTTTAGTTTATACATAACAAGATTCTTAAATTTAGCATGGTTACATACTTGATTTTGTCAAGTTCATTCTCGACTTTAGCTTGCTTCGGTTTTAGGGTATGAATTTGAAGTGCTTGTGCAGATTCACTTGCACAAATTCGAGCTTGAACGGATTTAAGCTTCAGCTACGAGTTTGAGTTAACTCAGCCTCACCTGCAAGCTCCGGGTCAGCAACCTTATCATCCTCATTAAGCTCGATCTCCTTTTGTCTTTCCATTTCAACTACAACTGACAGGGGAGGGTCAATAGTAGTCTTTCCATTCCTAGTCATCACTACCATACAAGACTATCATTATTTGGATTTTAGATGGTGTAGCTAGGAAGTTTCTCCTTTTTCCTCTGGTTTAGGGATGCGTACATCTAAGCAAGCTGCTGTTCAATCTGTTTTATTGTTGTAGAGTGGGATTCGACCTTCTAGACCATGCTAGGTATCTCACCTCTAATATCCTTCAGCTGCTCATCAATTGATTTAGCCTTTTTTATCAGTTCATCCATCATACTCTCTAACTTCGAGGGTCCAACATCACCATCATGGGCCTTGGGAAGAACACAAACACTAGCGTGTTCATTGCTGTAGCCACCATTCTTTCTCCAATATCCTTCCTGGTCATGATCTCTGCTCCTATCCATGTATCCATTCCTATTGTACATTTCTCTATATTGTGTCTGACCTTTATTTCCAGAGCCTTCGTGCCAAGTGTCCTGTCCGGACCCTTGGGCATTGATCTGAAAATCCACCACCCGGTAATCTAAGAAGTTTGCCTCCTCCTCAAAATCTGTCAACTCAAAACCCTGCTCATGACACTGAGCTCAAACTGCATTCACCTTCTGAGGTCCAGAGCTCCTAATGTGCTTCGTGTGCAGGTCCAACATTGTCCTTATGTGAGCTATCTCCTAAACACGCTCCTCCTCCTTTCTGCGCTGCTCCACAGTCATACCAATTACATATGTACCTGCAGCTGCCTCTGCTTCCCTGGTGTGCCTGGCCCTATTTGTCTTGGACACTAGGTAAAATATAAAATGTGCTTTCTCCCACAATTGACTCATCAACGCTCCTCCTACCACTATATCTACTACATTCTTAATGCTATTGTTCAAAAACCTATAAAGTATTTCCAACAAATTGTCATCCGGAATTTTATGGTTCGGGCACTTAGTCAGCTTCTTCTTAAATCTCAACTATTGTCGAAAATTATAAATATTATCTTTTAGCTGCAGCATCCTGGAGGGTTTGAAGAACCTTTTCAAGAAGGCTTGTTTAAGCTCCCTCCAGATAGTAATGGAGTCATTGGGAAACTCCATAACCACAATGGCCTCTCCAGAGAGAGAATGGGAAAGTCTCAACCTTATAGCATCCTGACTTACATTGGGTAACTTGTATGACTTGCATGACAAAATTCATCAAGTGTAGGTTAGCATCGTCAGCTGCGTGACCACTAAACACCATCTTGATATTAAGCAGCTGGATTATGTGCTAGTGATATCAAACTTTGCCTCAGTAGGCAAAGGTGGAGGCACAATAACTCCAGTTGACCCGGCCTCATCAACATCCGGATCATCAGCATCATAGAACCGAGGAGAATATCATTGGCCTCTAATGCCCCATCCATAGAATCCAACATTGACTACGTCATCACAAGCATCCTCAGCTTCCTAAAGTGCAGCTTGCCCAGCTAACGCTTGGCAAAGTTCTTCCACCAAATGGGTCTCTCTTTGCTCAGCATTTTCTGTCCTACTCAGTGTTCGCTCTAACTCAAGATCCAATATAATCAGAGGGTTTCTGCTTCGCAAAGTACTTGGAATTTACCAAGTGAAAACCTATGGGTGTCACATACAAAAGAAAATGTAAATGAGGAAAATAATGACTAAAAGTCAAAAACAAGCAATTCCTCTAATCTTAATATGTATTCCCCAGCAACGACACCACTTTTGATAACGGTCAAATCACACTCCTATAAAAGTATGACATAGATGTTGTCAATAAAGAACCCAACTAGGTTGTGGTCGATTCAATAGGGAATAAGGTCAAGATATAGAATAATGCTAGTATTTAAGATTTTACATCTGTTATCTCCTAAAAGCGGGTTTTGTAATGAAGTAAACACATAACAGTGCTGTTCTTTGATTGTTGTTTATCGAGTTAATGCAAATAACTAGGGAAGTGTTCCCTTGGATTCATAACTACTTCGGGTTTTAGACTCGTGATCTTCCCCAGTGTTTACTTGTAGAACTTATAACTACGGTTTATCCAAATGACTGGTTCGTCTCTATTGGATAACTATACTCAATCACCGAATTAGGTCTCATGAGTGATTTCACTTAAACCATTATCAATTTGTTCAAAATTAACTATTCTGCGACCGCAGCTAAGTTATACAATGACCCAAAAAGATCAAGGCTTTGTTGTAATTCTCTTTTCCTAATCTCTACTTCTCTAGAATTAAGCAAGTAAAGAATTTTGGGATGTCCTAATGTTGCTGTCACACCCCGCCTTGGGGGGTATGACTGGCACCTGGTGCCCTACTAGGACCTAACCTGCTAAACTATTAAGCCTGGGCACCTCTGGTGCCTAGCTGGCTCTGACTCACATTTCTGGAAACAAAGGGCTATATAACGGCTGTAAATACAGCCCCCGGCCTAGTGGCCTATCGCCTTCTGTACCTGTATTATCAACTGACCAGAAACATGGTAATTTAGGGGAACCTATGCGGGCCGACAAGGCCACCATGCTGTCTAGTTATCTGCAATTCAATCATAACGTATTAAAAAGCTACGTGACCGGCAAGGTCACCACTACTGATAACTATGGCCCCACATGACCATCACAATAGAAAGAAGGAATGCTAACAACTATGCAACTGCACGGCCTCTCACGACCGGCTCATCTGACCACAGGGAATATAAACAGACTGCAAGCCTCTAGGAAGGATAATAGAAATAATCGGGATAGGGCCCCGACGTACCCGTACTGTACAACAAAAAGAACTGGACTACACCTCTAGAAATTCAGTCTCCGGATGACAGGAGCTGAATACTCAACCGCTGATGGGGATCACGTGGTATCGCCTGCTCGTCTATGGGTACCTGCAGGCAAGTAACGCAGTGCCCCACTGGGCGTCAGTACCGCCGGTACTGAGTATGTAAAGCAACAACAGAAATAAATATCTGAAATCAATAACATAACTGATGAAACTGGAATAAGAAGAACTAGATTAACTATCTGATGATGTAGATCGTACCTACTCTTAATCATGCTGAAGGGAATAGGAATCATACCGAGAGACGTATCATTCTACTACTAATGTGCTCATATCTACTATAATATAGCATAACATACATAACATAACATGGCATACACAACCTTACCCGGCCCCCATAAGCCGGGAGGTACAATAAACACAGAATCTATACCCCTAACCCGGTCAACCCATCTCCTATACTGGCTGTAAGCATCCTGCCGGTCCCCTGGGTATGCACTTGGGCTCGCTGAGCCCCTGACTATAACTGCATCTGAGTCCGGAGGACTCCTGAATCTGCACCCGGGCGTATCCGCTCGACTGGGGTGTGTAAGGGCCGATCAAGGCACAAATATGGGGAAAAACTGGCATCCTATCTTCGTCCCCTGGAGGGACGGCATGCCACTCCATAGAGTGACGTATCCTCGTCCTCTGGTGGACGAGTCGATACAGCTATTAACCCTGGGCGGTGATGGATGCTAGGTAATCCAACCCCAAATAATACAACGGTGTCAACTGGTAATACTGTCTGTGTATCTCACATGCTGAGGCTAATAGGGGTAAAGTATCATATATATTACATGCTGGGCTAATGATAGTAATCTGTACGTATTTAATACGTGCTGAGGCAGGTAAAGATATATAAATATGAATATAGTCTCCTGCCGGGCTGTACTGGGCAAATGCTATATAAGATAATGTTTCTACTGAAAACTCTGTTGTTACTAAGTTTCTGTATACACTATATGCTGGACTAGTGATAGAAATAAGTACATACTTAATACATGCTGAAGTTGGAAGTACTATATATGTATGTACGAATATAATCTTTCTACTAAACTACGCTGTATACTGACTTTCTATAGTAACATGATTTGCTAATCCTGACATGCTTTGTGAACTTCATTTTAGTCTGCTATTCTATTTCTGATGTGCTTTACGGGTATTGCATTACTATACAGGGTTTCAACTGAATACAACCATATCCTGACATGGCATATCACATTACATACTGAGTATACTGGGCAATCTCTAATACTTGCGTTAGAATCTGTATCATACTGATAGGTTTCATATACATTACAACCCAATGTTTCTCACATCGTACCAATATTCATAATAACGCAATACTCGACTTCTGAACATTCTACTGGTCCGTAATTTATTACACTATACTGATATTACTTAACTTGCCGAAGGAAACTAACTTTACATACCTTATCTTCGACTATTCGTCCGTCGGACGAGGCTCGGCCGGTACTTCAACTATTTTCTCCCAACTACATTCATAAATACGTCAATCAATACTAAATACAGCTTTATTGTAAAGAGCAACGTTACTTTCGATATAGTTTATATCCTAAACTTAGGCTTATCGAAAGACGGTCGAAAACTCGCTATTTTTCAGCGGCCCAGAAGAGAGAAGTATTCACTTCTCAGCTAGGAACACATAAACATTAATTTAGAGCAATTCTACTTACTTTAGTTCGGTGGCTCACCGATTCGTCGGCCGTATTTCGCGAAACTACGTGCTGCTAAATACTCGGGTATCTGGGATTAATTTGAGTTTTGGCAGCGTTTGGCAGCATAATCGGACGAAAATATATAATTTTCTTCGTCTTCCTCGGCTTCACTGCGTTTCTATGGAAATTTATAAGTGTTAAATGAATTTAAACCGAAGTGGGGGCTTTATATACTTGGGCCTGAACCTGGGCAATGTGTCACGGAGCCATCGCGGAGGCCTCTCCTCCGTGACACGCTGCCATTGCGGAGGGGCTCTGTCTCGGCTCCTCCCGCGATGGTTCGACGGGTTTCTCGTCCGATATTTTCCCGGGCCTTTCCCTAGCACGTATGGCTTTCAAATATGCTTAACCAACGTGCGAATAGGTCATCTAAGTGCCAGAAACTCTATGGGGTATAACATTCTCCCCCCCTTAAGAACATTCGTCCTCGAATGTACACTGTTATCTAGAGGACTGCTTACTTTACTTTCTAGAAAAATTTCGGCAGAGTTTCCCCTGTAATATGGACTATCGCAAAAACCTGAAACGCAGAAAAGTCCAACACAGGCACTGTATACAATATTCTAAAATCCACTAGACAGCTAAATATCACTTCTTTCTTTATCATTTACAACATACAACCATAAAGTACTTTATAAATATTGATACGGACGTACCTGTCGTCTGACTAGGCCTGAAATAGGTGAGGGTATCTGGTTTTCATATCTTCTTCAGCCTCCCACGTCATTTCCTCCCAATTTCTGTTACGCCACAATACTTTGACAGATGCAACATCTTTAGTTCTCAGTCTGCGAACCTGTCTGTCTAAAATGGCTACGGGAACCTCTTCATATGCTAACTCTTCTGTGATCTGGACATCCTGAACTGGAACTACTGTAGAAGGGTCCCCTACGAACTTCCTTAGCATAGAAACATGGAATACTGGGTGAACCAACGTTAACTCTGGAGGCAAGTTTAACTCGTATGCCACGCGGCCTATTCTTCGCCGAATCTGATATGGCCCAATGAATCTTGGGCTAAGCTTACCTTTCTTGCCAAACCTCATTACCCCTTTCATCGGGGACACTTTTATATATACCCAATCGTTTATCGAAAATTCTAGATTTCTGCGCCGCCTATCTGCGTAAGACTTCTGGCGGCTCTGAGCGGTCATTAAACGTTCTCGGATAAGCTTTATCTTTTCCTCAGACTGCCGAACAATGTCTGGGCCAACTAATGCTGATTCTCCAATCTCAAACCAGCCCACCGGCGATCTACATTTTCGCCCGTACAATGCCTCGAAAGGCGCCATCTGAATAGATGAATGGTAGCTGTTATTATAAGCAAATTCAATTAACGAAAGATGTTCATCCCAGCTACCCCCAAAATCTAACACACACACTCGTAGCATATCTTCGAGCGTCTGAATTGTACGTTCAGCCTGCCCGTCTGTCTGAGGATGGAATGCTGTGCTCAAATTAATCTGCATCCCCAGACCTTTTTCAAATGACTGCCAGAATCTAGCTGTAAACTGTGCTCCCCTATCTGAAATAATAGATACCGGCACTCCATGCAATCTAACTATTTCTCTGATATATAATTCGGCATAATCCTCAGCTGAGAAGGTAGCCCTTACTGGCAGGAAATGAGCTGATTTTGTCAGGCTGTCAACTATTACCCAAATGGAATCATTTCTGCGTCTAGTATGGGGTAACCCTGTTACAAAATCCATGTTTATCGCTTCCCATTTCCACATAGGTACAATTATCTCTTGAGTCAAACAACCCGGTTTCTGGTGCTCTGCTTCACCTGCTGACAATTAGCACATCTCGATACAAATTCAGCTATCTCAGTTTTCATACCTGGCCACCAGTAGATGTCTTTGATGTCGTGGTACATTTTCGTCGCCCCTGGGTGAAGGGAATAGCGAGCGTAGTGTACCTCATGCATGATCTGCCCACGAAGTCCTGCGACATTCGGGACACAAAGGTGGCCTTTACAATGTAGCACACCATCCTCGGTTATCTGAAAATCTGGCTCCTTACCCTTCTGAACTCTACCTCTGAGCTGGACTAAATCGGGATCCTCACACTGCCGTTCTTTTACCTCTGTAACTAACGATGACACTGCAGAATTCTGAATTACTGCTCTATTATTTTCTGTTTCCATTACTCGAACGGCTAAGCCAGCTAACTGATGAATTTCCTTGGCCAATTTCTGCTTCTCAGGTTGCAAATACGCTAAACTCCCCATTGACTTACGGCTCAGGGCATCTGCTACAACATTAGCTTTTCCGGGGTGGTATAGAATATTCACATCATAGTCTTTTAACAACTCTAACCAGCGGCGTTGCCGTAAATTCAACTCCCTGTGAGTGAAAATGTACTGCAGGCTCTTATGATCTGTGTAAATATCAACATGGATGTCGTACAGGTAATGCCTCCATATTTTTAAGGCATGAATTACTGCGGCCAATTCCAGGTCATGGGTAGGATAATTCTTTTCGTGTTTCCTCAGTTGTCTGGAAACATATGCAATCACTCTACCATGTTGCATTAACACACAACCCAATCCGATACCTGACGCGTCGCAATAGACTGAATAACCCTTTGTGCCTTCCGGCAATGCTAATACTGGGGCGGAGGTTAATCTGTCTTTCAGTTCCTGGAAACTCTGCTCGCATGCCTCCGTCCACTGAAACTTTGCTGCTTTCTGTGTCAATTTAGTTAAAGGTGCTGCAATGGTTGAGAATCCCTCAACGAACCTCCGATAATATCCTGCCAACCCCAGGAAGCTACGAACTTCAGTCGGGGTGGTAGGCCTAGGCCATGACTTAACTGCTTCTATCTTCTGCTTGTCTACCTGTATACTAGTGTCTGAGACAATATGCCCTAAAAAGGCTACTGAGTTAAGCCAGAATTCACACTTCGAAAACTTAGCATACAACTAGCGGTCCCTGAGAATCTGGAGCACTGTCCGCAAATGAGTCCGGTGATCCGCTTCAGAGCGAGAATACACCAGAATATCATCAATAAATACTATCACGAACAAGTCCAGGAAAGGTCTGAAAATACTGTTCATCAGGTCCATAAAGACTGCTGGGGCGTTCGTTAACCCGAAGGACATAACTAGAAATTCAAAACGTCCATATCGGGTCCTAAACGCTGTCTTAGGAATATCTTTCTCACGTACTCGGACCTGGTGATATCCGGACCGCAAGTCAATCTTAGAAAAGTATCTGGCTCCCTGTAACTGATCAAATAAGTCATCAATTCTGGGAAGTGGATACTTGTTCTTTACTGTAACTTTGTTTAGCTGCCGATAATCTATGCACATTCGGAGCGAGCCATCTTTATTTCTCACAAACAAGACTGGCGCACCCCACGGGGAAGTACTCGGCCTAATAAAACCTTTATCTAACAAGTCTTTCAACTGCACCTTCAATTCTCTGAGTTCTGCAGGAGCCATACGATAAGGAGGTATTGATATTGGCTGAGTGCCTGGTAGCAAGTCGATAGCAAAGTCTATTTCCCTTTCTGGGGGAATACCAGGTAACTCATCAGGAAATACATCTGGGAATTCATTTACCACTGGACAAACTGGACTGTCGGAGATTCTGCTTGGACATCCTGAACTCTGACCAGATGATAAATACACCCCTTAGATATCAATTTTCTCGCCTGAAGGTAGGAAATAAACCTACCTTTTGGCGTCGCGGTACTGCCCTTCCACTCCCGTACTGCCTCCCCCGGGAAGTGGAATCGGACCGTTTTGGTCCAACATTCAACATTAGCGAAACATGGTACTAACCAATCCATACCCATTATGGCATCGAAGTCTATCATTTCTAACTCGACCAGATCTACTGTGGTCTGACGATCAGCAACCTCTACTGTACACCCGCGGTAAATTCGGCTAGCTGTGATAGAGTCACCGACGGGCGTAGATTCTAGGAAGGGCTGCTGTAATGATTCTGGTACAATACTAAACTTCCGTGCCACAAATGGAGTAATATAGGACAAAGTAAACCCTGGATCAATTAACACATAAGCAGGGTGTGAGCAGATAGTTAGCATACCTGTCACGACATCAGGCGATGCTTCTGAATCTTGCCTCCCCGGTAAGGCATATGTGCGGCTTGGACCCGCACCTGTACTGGAGGCCCCTGATCTGCCCCGACCCCTGCCTGCTGAAACTGAGGGCCTGCGCCCAGTCGAAGATGCTGTAGCTCGTGATCCTATTGATGCCCTATCCTGTCTATCCCGGTCCTCTCGACCTCTGGCTGGGCAATCTTTCATCAAATGGCCTTCTTGGCCACAGTTATAACATGCGGTGGAGCCATATCTGCATGCTCCAGGATGGCGTCGACTGCATATAGGGCAAAGTGGTAGGGTATATCTGCTCTGCTCTGCCCTCCTCTGTGATGGTGAATCTGCCATCTGCGAGCCTCTACCAGTCCCTGACTGCCCCCTGCGGCTGAATCTACCCCCCTGTGGCTGTGGCGGAGGTGGGGGCCTGGGCGGCCTGTCTGACAATCGGGGCTTGGGTCCTCCCCGGGCCTCTCTCTGTAACTCAACTGGCCTGTCCCGGCGACGCTGTTCCTGACTAACCCTTCTGACCTCTCGTTGTCGCTTTCTGATGCCCTCAATATTCTGGGCAAATGCCTGAATGCTAGCAATATCCATGTCCTCTCGCAGTGTGGCTGTAGTGCAAATCTCAACATATTCTGGATTCAACCCCGTAATAAAGCGATGCACTCTGGATGCCATGGTATCAACGAAGGCTGGTGCATATTGGGCTAAGGAATCAAACTGCAAGGAATATTCCCGAACACTCATAGCCCCCTGTTCTATATCTATGCTAGCAATACCCTAGCTAATGTTAGGGTATCCATAACATTTTGATCATTAATATCTATAGAAAAATTGGGATAACAGTTAAAATATACCGGGCCATTAGCTAGGTTACTTTGTAATACTGCTAATAATGAATCATCAAAGTTTATTAGCCTATTGTTTCTTAATAGAAGACATATAGGCATGTCTAAGCCTAATCGATACAACGGTTTTACCGCGACCTGGACAAGTCCTATGTGGAGAAACTTATAGTTTTTCCTATATCTGTTAATGTCTTCAACTTCTAATAGTTTAATAGTCTCAATAGATTTATTAATAGCGACCGTAGATTCAGAGGTTTTAATATTATAATTTTTAATAAAATTAAAGTTTCCAGTCTTATATACCTTTTCAAAACGTTCCTTTGGGAGATTCCAATTTTGTAAAATGCTTTCTATCTTAGCTATTTTAGAAGTTGTGGCAGAAATATTAATACTATTTATTATGTTCTGATTTTCGGAGATATCCATTAAAAATGTGCAGATAGTTTTAACTGAATAATTAATATATTATCTAATTGTCTTCTTTGTATAGACAAATTATGACTAACAAAACATAATTCATTATATAACCTTATTAGATTGTCAAGAATTGATTTTCTTGTTATTTTTTAGAATAATTATCCAGAGTATCTGAAGGTATTAGTTTTTTATAATAGTCTAAGTTCTTTAATATTTCTGTTCTTTATTTTTTATAGTTACTTTGATATATTAAACATATCCATTTTCTCCTATTGTAGTATTTTATTTGTTCTATAAATGGTGCGTAAGCATAAATTTTAATATAATACAAAATATTCGGGGAAATGTTAGTACTATCCTGGGGCCAATATCTACTTTAGATGTTACTCCTTAATAGTTATTTCTTTGTGAAGTATTTACTGGTTATCTTATCTATTTTCTTTATCTTATTCCTTTAGGTCTGGTGACGGGAACACCATCCGGGTCCGGCTCTAGTATCAAAACTTTAGAGCTAATCCAACGGAGAATACAGGCTTGGCAATGTCTAGACCGTGATTAAACGGTTACCCAACTTAAGGAATAAAACTAAGAAAATAGAGTAAGAGTATCAGCAAAACTAGACACAAAAATAACCGCTTAAGAGCAACATAACTTCGACTAGCTCTAGGATAGTATGAAGATTTAGTTACTCAAACTCATACTCCTCCAGGACAACATGGCTCTGATACCATTTAACGGGCGAGCTTTGATTGATGTGGCTGATGGGAAGCTAACCATGAGAGCATATGATAAAGTAGAGGTTTTTGATGTGTACAAGGCCATGAAGCTACTGGCCATCTATGAGGAGCTATCAGCAATCAATGTGCTAAATCAGGAAGTAATTCTTCAGATTGTTGACTTACAGGACCCATTGGAGAGAGCCTTGATGGGCTTCGATCATTTTGGAGACAGTGCTACGTATGAGATGGTGCAGATGCTGAACGAGCCAAAATGGTTTCGCAGGAAGCAAGATTTAGCGCCATTGATGAGGTTATTGCAAACCATTGCCAAAACCACCAATTGAGGAGGCACCAAAATTGGAGTTGAAGACATTGCCTCCACATCTGAAGTATGTATTTTTGGAGCAAGATGACACCTTTCCATTCATCATTTTCGCAGAACTGACAGAGGCACAAGTGAGAGATGCATTAGTGGTCCTCAAGAGGTGGAAGAAAGCAATGGGATGGCAAATGTCGGACATCAGAGGAATTAGTCCAACTTTTTGCACATACGGGATTTTTATGGAAGAAGGATCCAAGCCAACTGTGCAACATCAGCGGAGGTTGAATCCGGTGATAAAGGATGTTGTTAGGAAGGAAGTGATCAAGTGGCTTGATGCAAGTGTGTTATATCCCATTTTAGACAGTGAATGGGTTAGCCCCGTTCAGTGTGTTCCAAAGAAAGGAGGGATGACCGTGGTGACTAATGAAAAGAATGAGTTGATTCCCACACGCACAGTCACAGGATGGCGAATTTGCATGGATTATAGGAAGCTCATTGAGGCCACGAGGAAAGACCATTATCCTATTAAATTTATTGATCAGATTTTGGATAGGTTGGCAGGTCAAGAGTATTATTGTTTTCTTGATGGATATTCTGACTATAATCAAATAGCCATAGCACCGGAGGATCAAGAGAAGACCACTTTTACATGTCCTTATGGGACATATGCTTTCAGGCGGATGCCATTTGGTCTATGCAATGCACCAGCCACATTCCAGAGATGCATGATGGCGATCTTTCATGATATGGTGGAAGATTTTGTCGAGGTATTTATGGATAACTTTTCTGTTTTCGGTAATTCATTTGCCACATGTTTGCAGAATCTTGACAGGGTGCTAGCTCGATGTGAAGACTCTAACCTTGTGCTCAACTGGGAGAAATATCATTTTTTAGTCAAGGAGGGTATCGTCTTTGTCCATAAGGTGTCTTGCAAGGGGTTGGAAGTCGATCATGAAAAGATCGAAGTGATCGAAAAGCTACCCCTTCCAGTTTCAGTGAAGGGTGTTAGTAGTTTTCTTGGACATGCAGGGTTCTACAGACGGTTCATCAAGGACTTCTCTAAAATTTCTATACCGATATGCCGGTTGCTAGAAAAAGAGGTGATGTTTGAGTTTGACGAGGATTGTGTTAAAGCATTCGAGGACTTAAAATAGAAGTTGGTAGAAGCGCCTATTCTCATTTCTCCGGATTGGGAGCAATCATTTGAATTAATGTGTGATGCAAGTGACGTGGCTGTAGGAGCTATATTGGGGCAGCGGAGGAATTAAATTTTTTATTCCATTTATTATGCAAGCAAAGCACTTGACGCAGCCCAAGTTAATTATACAGTCACAGAAAAGGAGATGCTAGCATTGGTGTTCGCATTTGATAAATTCAGGTCCTACTTGGTGGGTTCTAAAATAGTGGTGTATATTGATCATGCAGCAACTCGATATTTGTTTAACAAGAAGGATGCTAAGCCCATACCAATCTGATGGATATTGATGCTAGAAGAGTTTGACCTAGAGATTCGAGACAAAAAGGGGAGCGAGAATCAAGTGGCAGATCACCTATCGCGATTGGAAAGCTGGTTGCATGTGAAGGAAGGTGATAGTCTCAAAGAAGAGCTCCCAGATGAGCAGCTCTTGGCAATAAGGGAAGCTGAAATCCCTTGGTATGCAGACATTGTGAACTTGCTGGTAAGTGGAGTCTACCCACCGGAGGCTACGGCTCAGCAAAGAAAGAAGTTGAGACATGATTGTAGTATTGCATATGGGATGAGCCGTATCTATTAAACAGGGACCAGATCAAGTGGTGAGACGATGCATCCCAGAGAGCCAAATTGCAGAAGTATTGAGGAGTAGTCACTCATCATTGTATGGAGGGCACCACGGAGGCGAGCGGACTGCTCACAAGGTGTTACAGCCAGGTTTCTTTTCGCCTACCCTGTTTATAGATTCTATATAATATGTAAAAATATGTGATAGAAGTCAAAGAACAGGCACAATTGGTAGAAGACAGCAGATGCCACTGCAGCAGATATTAGAAGTGGAGATTTTTGATGTATGGGAAATAGACTTCATGGGCCCGTTTCCACCGTCATTTGGTAATCGTTACATCTTGGTAGCGGTTGACTATATATCTAAGTTGGTCGAGGCAAAAACTTGTCCCAGGAATAACAACAAGGTGGTGACGAAATTTTTGAAAAAGCAAATTTTCACTAGGTTCGGGACACCCCGAGCTATTATAAGTGATGAAGAGGCTCATTTTGTGAATGTGAGTTTGAATAATTGGCTAGCGAAGTATGGGGTGCGGCACAAAGTAGGAACAACATATCATCCCCAAACTAATGGGCAAGTGGAGGTGTCAAACAGAGAGATAAAGCAGATTCTACAGAAGACAGTGAATGCACAGCGAATTGATTGGTCAAGCAAACTTGACGATGCATTGTGGGCTTATAGAACTGCATACAAGACACCCATTGGGACTTCTCCGTACATATTGGTCTATGGAAAGGCATGTCATCTGCCTGTGGAGCTGGAACATTACGCTTTTTGGGCTGTCAGAAAGCTGAACATGGTTCCGACGCTAGCAGGGAAGAAGAGGTTGATGCAACTCAGTGAACTAGATTTGTTTCGATGGCATCCCTATGAAAGTGCCAAATGCTACAAGGAGAAAAATAAAAGGTGGCACGACAGGCATATGGTGCATCGGATCTTTAAGCCGGGGCAGAAAGTGTTGTTATTTAATTCAAGGTTGAAGCTTTTTCCTGGTAAGTTGCGGTCCAAGTGGTCAGGGCCGTTTGAAGTGGTGAGAATGACCCCACACTAAGCTGTGGAGTTGTGGAAAGAAGATAGAAGTGCCACATTTTTGGTGAACGGGAAACGATGTAAGCATTATTGGGGTGAGGACATTATTCGAGAGAAGACGTCCATCACTCTAGAGGATGATTGAGAATGAATAGTGTCGAGCCGTGACGGTAAATCAGGCGCTGCACGGGAGGCAACTCATGAATGTGTTGTAATAGAAGAGTAGAATTATTTGAAAAAAAAAAAGAAAAAAAAAGAGAAAAAGAAAAACAAAGAAAAAGAAAAAAAAAATTGTTGCATTGCAACCTATGATTTCTAACTAATTTCTTCTGGTGAAATGATTTTCAGGTGGAATGGAGGGAAAAAATACAAAAAAGCGCAAAGGAAAAAAATCAAGGCAAGGGCGCATCCACATCGGGCACCAATAGAAAGAGAGTCAGATTGGGGATAGCAGTACCAGCAGCACCAGTGGTTCCTCGAGGGCAACGCCGATAGTACCTAATCAGATGGGTGACTGATGAGGGGAAGAAGTGGTATGCTAAACAAAAAGAAACCAAATACTTCCCAGAGGAGTAGATAGCACGGGAACCACTGGCACAGGAATTCCCGCAGATTGTACACAGGATTGACACCGCTGGGATAAACTTCAAGAACCCAGGGAGTGCAATCTCCACCTTATCCGGGAGTTCTATGCCAACTGGAACCCGACCTTACGCAGCCACAGCATAAAACTCAGACGGCAGGTTGTCACCTTTGAACCCCACCATTTGAATGCAATCCTGGGGGCGCGTGACACATACGCTCATGTCCTCCGGCAGTGGGACATCACTCCACCTTATGCAGACACCAAATGCACCTTATGTGGAGCCCGATCGACAGCCAGGTGGGGTAGGCACAAGGAAAGAGGCTACCATCAAACATTGCCCTATTCTCAGATGAACAAGGAGGCCCAAATTTGGTTGAAGATTGTTTGTTCGTGCCTGATCCTGGGGGTGCACATGACTGATGTCACCCAGGATAGAGTTTGTCTTGTGTACACACTGATGAAGGGGCTGGAAATCAATGTTGGGGCGGTGATCATCTCTGCTATGAAGAGAGCCCGACTACATAAGGGGCATATATACGGGTTCGATGGTCTGGTTACCATGTTCTTGAGGGGCCACGATATTGAGGAGGAGGCCCTAGATTACATCCCTCAGATCGACAGACGTGCCTTTGATGTCACCAAAACCAAGGAACCTGACACTACTTATGGGCCGGTGCTCACACTAGCCGAGCAACATGCTCAAGATGATCAGTACATGGCCCGCATGTACGGGATGCAGATGTTGCAGCTGCGCATCGGAGGGAGGCCCGCAATGGAGGATGAGTTGTGGCAGCTCGAGTTGGATTACCCGTTCACCAAGAATGCCCGAGCATTATACTGAGTGGGGCTCACATTTGTGGAGCCCATAGATGATTACATCCCTACCAATGAGGAGACATGCCGGGAGTACTCAGATGTTGAGTCGGATGAGGACTGCGGGGGCGATTCTGATATGGGAGACGATGCGCTGGCACCTGATGAAGAAGTTGAATACTTTGATTGATCATGGAGTTTCACCACCCAACCTTTGAGTATTTTGAAATTATGTGAACACTGGGAACAGTGTCCGGATTAAGTGTGGGGTGGGAGTAGTTAGGTGCTAGCTGTTTTGTTTATGTTTGTGTGCTTATGCTGAATGTGACCCTATGACTCTATGTTTCGTGTTCTGTAATTAATGTTGGTGTTGTAATGAATCTTGAGCTGTTGTTGTCTTGAGCTACTGTTGTGTGTGATGTGTAAATATTTTTCAATTATATTTTTACCTTTTTATATCGAAATTTTTTGTTGAAATTTTTTTATGTTGGGTTTCTCGGTTTTTGTTTTCGGTGCTTTTCCCGAGAATAGTCCCATTGATCCGACGTCGTAGATACCGACTATTCCCAATAATGGATGGATGACGACCGTCTTAAGGGAAATGCAGTCGATAGGAGTAGTATTTCCTTTTTTCTTCTTTCTTTTGTTTGTTTCCCAAAACGTGTCGCTAATTAATGGTTCGAAATTCTTGTTACGTGTTGTACATGATATTATGATGCAAGTGTGATTCATATGAAAACATGAAAATGTGTTAAACATGTTGAGATACCTAGGCCATAAAGTTTGATTCGGTGTGATCGGGGCTTAATAGTGCATTCTTGTAATTAGCTGATTGAAGAGTCTGTGAATATGTCTTAAGTTGAGCATGTGCAATGAGTGTGAAGTGAGGTTTCGATTATTCCGTGCTATTGTGAAGTGTCTAGAACTTTCCTGGTGTGTATACTAAACAAAATGAAGGATGTGGATTGTGGGAAAGGATGTAGGCATTTCTTTGAATAAACCGAAAGTTTCTCCCTTATCATACCTACATTGAATGTACATCCTAGTTAGCCCCATTGAGCCTTTAGCATATTCTTTGAGAGGTATAAACCGAGCTTAATCCCTTCTTTTCAGTAGCCGTGAATTTGATCCAAAACTCTTAAGCGCTTAAGAAAAACAATTTTCCTAAAGTGTAAAGGAGTGAGAAGTGTGAACCGAAAGGAAAGCGGAAGTTGTGAAAGCTAAAAGAAAGGTCAAAGGTGCACTTGTTGAAATTGATTAATTAATAGAGAGTAAGGAAATCAATGAATGAGAAAAAAATAAAGATGCATAAATACTCTTTGCTAGTAAGTCGAGTGTGCTTAAAGAAACGGGAACAAAAACAAAGAATAAAATTCAAGAATGAGAGGATGGAGGAAGAAGCAATGCCCGTACTGAAGGCGGGATGTATTGAAAAGCGCTTAGGGAAGCTAGTTGCTATTATTGGTTAGCCCAGTCTTTACTAGTTCCATAGCTTACATTACAACCCATTAAGCCCTACGTGATCTTACATCACGCATCCTTATATTAGTGGAGTAAAACACTAGATGCAAGCTTATGGTTCATGACATGATGCATGTGAATTCATTGGGAGAGCGAGCGAAATCATATTCATATACCCCTACATGTAGTGCTTTGGAAATCTTATGATGGCAAATGGGGTAATTCTCTTGTGTTGTGAGGGCACATTCTTGACGAGAGACAAAATTTCGTGTCGGATGTCTTGATCAGTTGATTTGCACGAGTTTGCCAAGATCGAGAATCGATTCTTGAGGTTAGGAGGTCTTAATGTTGTGTACTTCATTGTATTGAGGAAACCATGCATGTTTTCTTGATGATTTGCTATCTTAAATAATCTATATAGCCGTAGCTTGAATGGTCGAACAAAATTAGCTGTGCGTGGGTTTTAAATTGCATGAAATGTGAGCGTGTTGTTCGAGGACGAACAAGGTTTTAAGTGTGGGGTAAGTGATCTTGGGCAGAATTTCATGCCCAAGTGATCCTCAAATGCTTTATTTCTACTTGTTTATCTATTGTTATGTGTACATTCTCATGTGATTCTTAGGTAAATGTGAATTTATACTAACCAACATTATTAGTGTTGTTTTATAGGTAGAAGGAAATTTTGGAAGCTAAATATATATTGGTGAAGTGCGGGAATGGACTTGGAAGCAAGAAGTGGAAGTTGACAAGGGAAGTTGGCAAAAATAAGGGCTCCACATCGCGGAGGCATTATGCCTGGGATGATCAAAATGTCAAATTCCAGTGGAGGTTCACGTTTCCTCCGTGGCACGGAGGCAGTGCTCCGTTATGCACTCCGTGTCACGTCGAGTGTTATTACCTGGAACCTCAAGTTCCAGTGAAGGTGCGCGATAGCACCGTGGCACGGAGACAAGGCTCCATGATACCTGTCGTGCCACGCTGAGGTGCAGTTACCTGGGAGCTGAGTTCTAGTGAGGGTCCACGATATCCCCATGGAACGAAGGGAGTGCTCCGCGATACACTCTGTGCCACGTTGCTTGTTATTTCGGGAAAAATTCTCAATAGTATAAATAGCACACTTAGATTTTATTTTAAAATTCTTACTTGGTTGAGCAAGAACGTGGGTTGTAGGAAGTTGAGAGGATGAAAATTCTAGGGTTATTCTCTTCCTTTATCTCTTTAATTTCAATTGCTTGTATGAATTCTACTTATTTGAAGATGTTTAATTCACAAATGAGTGGCTAATTCATCTTTTGCTGAGGTTAAGGATAATTGTAGAGGAATGTAATCATTAATCATTTCAGTAAAATCCACCACGAAAATGAGAGAGCCCACTTGCACTAGCACATTCTCCACAATACCATCTTGTCTGGCCAAAGAACGGTCAGCTAGCTGCAAGATTACTGTAGTTGGTCTAAGGTTGCCCAGCCCCAACTTCTTGAACACCGATGTCGGCGTCAAGTTTATGCTTGCTCCCAAATCACATAATCCGCAAGCTCGAATACATTGCTCAATTGTAATCTGAATGGTAAAGCTCCCAGGGTCCTTGAGCTTTGTCGGCAACCTGTTCTGTATGCGGGAGGTGCACTCCTCAGTAAGCGCCACCGTAGCATACTCCGTCAATCTGCTTTTGTTTGCTACGATGTCCTTGATGTACTTGGCATATTTCGGCACTCCCTGCAAAACATCAAGTAGAGGTAAATTAATATGTACTTGTTTCCGCACCTCCATCAATTTCTTAAGGCACGCTTCTTCCTTGTGCTTTTTTAATCTCTGAGGGAATGGGGGTGGTGATCTTGCTATCTCAGCTGCCTTTTCCTTCCCCCTCACATCATCATGTTCCCCATCTTTTTCCACTGCTCCAGATTGTTGAGGTGGTCTTTCTGGTTCCACCTCCTTAAGTTGTAGTCCACTCCTTGTGGTAACTGCATTGACCTGCTTGGGATTTGGGTCAGTATCACTTGGTAGTCCTCCTCTAGGCTTGGTGTTTTGAGCTCCAGCTAACTGTCCAAACTGATACTATAATGCCTTCGTAGCTAACTACTGATTTTTCATGTCAGCCGCTAATTTCACATAATCAGCCTGTATCTGCGCTTGGTTAGCTATAATTGTATTGAACATATCCTCAATGTTGTTGGGTGGTGGAGGAGGTGCATTGTTTCCTCTGTATTGAGATTGAAAATTCTGATGCCCCCCTTGATTTCTCTGTATGCCCCGATTCGAACTCTGTCCTTGATGGCTATTACTCCCCCAAGAGAAATTCGGATGATTCCTCCAATTTCAGTTGTAATTGTTGCCATATCGTTGATTTTTGTTCCTCTGGACGTTCCCAACAAAATTCACCGAGTATGGATTGGCACCACAACACTCAATTGAGTGTTCACTACTCCCACATACTTCACACCATACCTGATGAACTGCATTGACTGGTGCTTGTGCTTGATTCAAACTCATACTGCTGAAGTGGGTGTTGAGTTGATTTTGCAACGCATCTATCTGTGCAGCAATAGCTGTAAAACCATCCACCTCCAAGACTCCCTCAGCTTTCCTTGTTCCTCCTCAAGTTGAATCCGCATTCCATTTTGGATTTCCCTGTGAAATACGGTTTAACAAATGTAAAGCTCCTCATAAGTCTTCTCCAATGCCTGCCCCCCAGCTGCTGAATCTAACAAAATTTTAGTATGTGGTTCCAAACCCTAAATGAATGTATGCACCAACACATCATTAGACTGGTGATGATGAGGACAATCCCTTAACATTGACTTGAACCTCTCCCTCTCTCTGTTTGAAACTTAGAATCTGACTTCTAAGTCTGGCTGTCTTCCCAGATGGAAAGAATCATATCAAAAACTTCCTTACAAGATCATCCCAAGTAGTGATAGAATTAGGTGGTTCAACTTTAAACCACCTCTTTGCTTCCCCCAATAATGAGAACGGGAATAATGTAAGCCTCACATAGTCGGATGATACTCCAGTGGGAATGTAAGTGTCACTTATCTTAAAAAAGTTTTGGAGATGTTGTTGTGGATCTTCATGAGTGAGACCTGTGAATTGCCCGCTGGTGTGCAACAACTACACCATGTTCTACTTAAGCTCAAACCTCCCTCCTGGCTCTGGTCTGCGAATACTGGATGTAACATTGTTTTCATGTGGGATTGCCACTTCGTGGACCGGTCTTGTTGCCATCTCATCGGGCACTAAAACTGCCCTTACAAGTGGTGGATTCTGTTGCTGCTCCAGAATTGCCTGTCTTACCAACTGCAGCTTCTTCTCTAAAGCTACCCTTCTTTGGCGATGAAATTGTCTCTCTGGCTCTATAAATGAATACACCAACTCCTTATCTCTTGCCAGTGTTCAGAAAAATTCAATACCTGCAAGAGAAAGGCTAAGATCAAGTTGTCAACACTTATATTGAATTTCTAAACTAACAATAAGAAAATAAATTTACCAATTGCCAGTCCCCGGCAATGGCGCCAAAAACTTGTTTGACACAAAACTACACGCAAGTGCACGTGGTCTTACAAGTAGTAAAGTGGCTTTATTTCAAGCCAAGTATCGATCCCAAAGGGACTTAACTACGGTATTAATTAACTTAAGCGTCAGTGAACGATATCTCTATGAATGCAGACAACCAAATAAATAATGTTTTATGAGTTAAGATCACTAAGTAATAAGAATCTAAGTCAAGATTATTATTTGAGTCTGAACAATAGCAATGAACAAGCTGAGGTTAAGGCAAGCATGCAGGGATGTAATTTATTAATTCAATTCAGCTAATCTTCTCTTCGCTTGCTAGTCAGGAATTAATTGCCTAAGGATTGGATCTTTCAACTCCTATCCAATTAAAGAATCATGAAACCTTATTCTACATTTTCTGTGATATAAGAATCTCATTCTCTAGCCATACATAACCGATTCCATAAATGACTAATAAGACTTTCAGGTATATTTCTATTCTGAATGTAAATCTTTTCTCAATTTTCTCAGCTAAGAAATGATCATATCCTACCAATTCACATTTGTCCAATTCCTTTCCTTTTCAGAATCAAAATTGGATTTCTAAGATATACATTAACATTGGCCAAACATCAATGCAGTAAAAACAAGAATTGATAGAACAACCATTGAAGAAAAGATTAAAACTGAAATGATTAATGTTTACATTCCTCTACAATTATCCTTAACCTCAGCAAGAGATGAATTAGCCACTCATTTGTGAATTAAACATCTTCAAATAAGTAGAATTCATACAAGCAATTGAAATTAAAGAGAAAGGAAGATAATAACCCCAGAATTTTTCATCCTCTCAACTGCCTACAACCCATGTCCTTGCTCAACCAAGTCAAAATGTTTAAAATAAAACCTAAGTGTGCTATTTTTACTATTGAGAATTTTTCCCGGAATAATAAGCAACGTGGCACAGAGTGTATCGTGGAGCACTCCCTCCGTGCCACGGTGATATCGCGGACCCTCACTGGAACTCAGCTCCCAGGTAACTGCACCTCAGTGTGGCACGACAAGTATCGCGGAGCCTTGCCTCCGTGCCACGGTGCTATTGCACACCTTCACTGGAACTTGAGGTTCCAGGTAATAACACTCGACGTGACACGGAGTGCATCGCGGAGCACTGCCTCCGTGCCACGGAGGTAACGCGAACCTCCACTGGAATTTGACATTTTAATTATCCCAGGCAGAATGTTTCCGTGATGGTAGCGTGACACGGTGCCATCTCGGAGCCCTTATTTTTGCCAACTTCCCTTGTCAACTTCCACTTCTTGCTTCCTAGGCCATTCCCGCACTTCACCAACATATATATTAGCACTTCACCATTTAACAGATCGTAGAAAATAACTTGGAAGTTAATTTCAAAGGTAGGAGCTAAATAAAATAAAATACTGCAAGTAGTAATAAAGTAGAAGAAAAAGATACTTACAAAGAGCTGTTTATTGATAAGAAGGAAAACTAGAGAACATAGAGAGGTTTGGGCAATTTGGAAGTGAGTGTAGTGTTTTCCGAATGCCCCTCTTAATACAAGGTGAAGGTCTTAAATAGACCTCAATTGATGAGTCAACTAATGACTACCTGCTATCTATTTACATGTGTTCACACGTGGCAGATTTAATTTTACACGGATCTATTTAAAAGATGTCTTCATCTTCTTGAAACTTGATTTCCTTGAAATTTAATATTTGTCCTGATGTGACCTTTGAATTTGATGAAGATTCGTCTTCATCTGCATAGGAGTCTGTAGAGATTCCATTTTGTCTTGATGTGGCTTGTCTTTTCACTGCATTGTTTTTTTGGGTGGATTCTTGAGGGGTCCACTGCTTTTGATTGTAGTAGCTTTTCATTTTTCCGAAAGGATAGTCTGTCCGCCTCCTCTAGTTGAGAAGATAAGCTTGAGCTATCCCTTGCGGATCTAGCATGTCTCCATTGCTTGGTTCACTTGTATGAGAGGATGCAGTATCTAATAATTCCATTATTGTTACAATACTATCACGACTCCTTGGTACGACTCATCCCATGTTAATACAATTTGTACCAAGGGTCGTATGAAGAATTCTTTGAAACTATGATTCACTATATTTTTGTACCACTCGCATTACAGATCGTAATTGGATTCCACAAGTCGTACTAAGGACCGTACTATTTCTTTTGAACATGACCATTTCAGATTTTGGGTACGACCACCATGTACGACTCGTAGTAGGATACCACGGGTCATACTAGGTTCCATACCATGTCTTCCAGTTAAAATCTCTTGGGACAGTCCCAACGAGCCATCCTACAAGTCGTAGTACTAGATTACAAGTTGTAGGATGGCTCATGAAGCCTGTCCTCACCTTGTTTTGGGTCAGTTGTTCAGGTAAACATGTTCTTAGATGGATACTTGGAATTCCCCATCCTAGGTATGCAATTTTGATTATTGTTTTTATCAAGTCAACCCCCAACATGTTTCACACCCCATAACTCATTATAGTCAATCAAATTTTATTTTTTAAGCACATTGAATTCCTACCCATCTAATACATTCACAAAACAAGCTACTAATCACTTTCCTCTTCCCCATTTACATGAGTTTTAAGGAATCACAGTGTTCTTTTAGTTGATACATAACAAGATTCTTAAATTTAGCATAGTTACATACTTGATTTTGTCAAGTTCTTTCTTGACTTTAGCTTGCTTCTGTTTTAGGGTATGAATTTGAAGTGCTTGTGCAGATTCACTTGCACAAATTCGAGCTTGAACGGATTTAAGCTTTAGTTACGAGTTTGAGTCAACTCAGCCTCACCTGCAAGCTCCGGGTCAGCAGCCTTATCATCCTCATTAAGCTCGATCTCCTTCTATCTTTCCATTTCAACTACAAATGACAGAGGAGGGTCAACAGTAGTCTTTCCAGTCCTAGTCATCACTGCCATACATGACTATAATTATTTGGATTTTAGATGGTGTAGCTAGGAAGTTTCTCCTTTTTCCTCTGGATTAGGGATGCGTACATCTAAGCAAGCTGCTGTTCAATCTGTTTTATTGCTGTAGAGTGGGATTCGACCTTCTAGACCATGCTAGGTATCTCACCTCTAATATCCTTCAGCTGCTCATCAATTGATTTAGCCTTTTTTATCAGCTCATCCATCATACTCTCTCACTTTGAGGGTCCAACATCACCGTCACGGGCCTTGGGAGGAACACAAACACTAGCGTGTTCATTGTTGTAGCCACCATTCTTTCTCCAATATCCTTCCTGGTCATGATCTCTGCTCCTATCCATGTATCCATTCCTATTGTACATTTCTCTATATTGTGTCCGACCTTTATTTCCAGAGCCTTCGTGCCAAGTGTCCTGTCCGAACCCTTGGGCATTGATCTGAAAATCCACCACCCGGTAATCTACGAAGTTTGCCTCCTCAGAATTTGTCTACTCAAACCCCTGCTCATGACACTGAGCTCCAACTGCATTCACCTTCTGAGGTCCAGTGCTCATAATGTGCTTCGTGTGCAGGTCCAACGTTGTCCTTATGTGAGCTAGCTCCTGAACATGCTCCTCCTCCTTTCTGCGCTGCTCCACAGTCATATCAATTACATATGTACCCGCAGCTGCCTCTGCTTCCCTGGTGTGCCTGGCCCTATTTGTCTTGGTCACTAGGTAAAATATAAAATTTACTTTCTCCCACAATTGACTCATAAACGTTCCTCCTACCACTATAGCTGGTACATTCTTAATGCTATTGTTCAAAAACCTATAAAGTATTTCCAACAAATTGTCATCGGGAATTTTATGGTTCGGGCACTTAGTCAGCTTCTTCTTAAATCTCAACTAAGTCTCATGCAGTGCCTCATTCTTTAACTGTCGAAAATTATAAATATTGTATTTTAGCTGCAGCATCCTGGAGGATGGGAAGAACCTTTTCAAGAAGGCTTGTTTAAGCTCCCTCCAGATAGTATTGGAGTCATTGGGAAACTCCATAACCATAATGGCCTCCCCAGAGAGACAATGGGAAAGTCTCAACCTTATAGCATCCTGACTTACATTGGGTAACATGTATGACTTGCATGACAAAATTCATCAAGTGTAGGTTAGCATCGTCAGCAGCGTGACCACTAAACACCATCTTGATATTAAGTAGCTGGATCATGTGCTAGTGATATCAAACTTTGCCTCAGTAGGTAAAGGTGGAGGCACAATAACTCCAGTTGACCCGACCTCATCAACATCCGGATCATCAGCATCATAGAACTGAGGAGAATATCATTGGCCTCTATTGCCCCATCCATGGAATCCAACATTGACTACGTCATCACAAGCATCCTCAGCTTCCTAAAGTGCAGCTGGCCCAGCTAACGCTTGGCAAAGTTCTTCCACCAAACGGGTCTCTCTTTTCTCAGCATTTTCCGTCCTACTAAGTGTTCGCTCTAACTCAATATCCAATATAATCAGGGGGTTTCTGCTTTGCCAAGTACTTGGAATTCACCAAGTGAAAACCTATGGGTGTCACATACAAAAGAAAATGTAAATGAGGAAAATAATGACTAAAAGTCAAACGCAAGCAATTCCTCTTATCTTAATATGTATTCCCCAGCAACGGCACCACTTTTGATAACGCTCAAATCATACTCCTATAAAAGTATGACATAGACGTTGTCAATAAAGAACCCAACTAGGTTGTGGTCGATTCAATAGGGAATAAGGTCAAGATATAGAATAATGCTAGTATTTAAGCTTTTACATCTGTTATCTCCTAAAAGTGGGTTTTATAATGAAGTAAACACATAACAGTGCTATTCTTTGATTGTTGTTTATCGAGTTAATGCAAATAACTAGGGAAGTGTCCCCATGGATTCATAACTACTTCGGGTTTTAGACTCGTGATCTTCCCCAGTGTTTACTTGTAGAACTTATAACTACAGTTTATCCAAATGACTGGTTCGTCTCTATTGGATAACTATAGTCAATCACCGAATTAGGTCTCATGAGTGATTTCACTTCAACCATTATCAATTTGTTCAAAATTAACTATCTTGCGACCGCAGCTCAAGTTATACAATGATCCAAAAAGATCAAAGCTTTGTTGTAATTCTCTTTTCCTAATCTCTACTTCTCCAGATTTATGCAAATAAAGAATTTTGGGATGTCCTAATGTTGCGCTCCATTATGAAACATTAAATATGAAGAGAATATAATTCAAGCATTAGCATTGGTGTAGAATTACTTTGTGCAAACCCTAGTTTGTGAAATTACCATGGTTCCCACAACCCTAGTTGTGTAGGTTTTAGCCTCTCATGATTGTAAGTAAACAATTTGCATTCATAAAAAAATATAATTTAGAACTTACAATAACGATTGAATTATAAACCCACTAATCTTGGGCAGAATTTCATGCCCAAGTGATACCCAATTGCTTCATTTCTACTTGTTTATCTATTGTTATGTGTACATTCTCATGTGATTCTTAGATAAATGTGAATTTATACTAACCAACATGATTAGTGTTGTTTTGCAGGTAGAAGGAAATTTTGGAAGCTAATATATATGTTGGTGAAGTGCGGGAATGGACTTGGAAGCAAGAAGTGGAAGTTCACAAGGGAAGTTGGCAAAAATAAGGGCTCCGCGATGGCACTGTGTCACGCTACCATCACAGAGGCATTCTGCCTAGGTTGACTAAAATGTCAAATTCCAGTGGAGGTTTGCGTTACCTCCGTGGCACAGAGGCAGTGCTTTGCGAAGCACTCCGTGTCACGTCGAGTGTTATTAACTGGAACCTCAAGTTCCAGTGAAGGTGCACAATAGCATCGTGGCACGGAGGCAAGGCTCCGCGATACCTGTCGTGCCACGCGGAGGTGCAGTTACCTTGGAGCCGAGTTTCAGTGAGGGTCCGCGATATCCCCGTGGCACTGAGGGAGTGCTCTGCGATACACTCTGTGCAACGTTGCTTGTTATTCCGGGAAAAATTCTCAATAGTAAAAATAGCACACTTAGGTTTTATTTTAAACATTCTGACTTGGTTGAGCAAGAACGTGGGTTGCAGGCAGTTGAGAGGACGAAAAATTCTAGGGTTATTCTCTTCCTTTTTCTCTTTAATTTCAATTGCTTGTATGAATTCTACTTATTTGAAGATGTTTAATTCACAAATGAGAGGCTAATTCATCTCTTGCTGAGGTTAAGGATAATTGTAGAGGAATGTAATCATTAATCATTTCAGTTTTAATCTTTTCTTCAATGGTTGTTCTATCAATTCTTGTTTTTACTGCATTGATGTTTGGCCAATGTTAATGTATATCTTAGAAATCCAATTTTGATTCTGAAAAGGAAAGGAATTGGACAAATGTGAATTGGTAGGATATGATCTTTTCTTAGCTGAGAAAATTGAGAAAAGATTTACGTTCAGAATAGAAATATATCTAAAAGTCTTATTAGTCATTTATGGAATCGGTTATGTATGGCTAGAGAATGAGATTCTTATATCACAGAAATGTAGAATAAGGTTTCATGATTCTTTAATTGGATAGGAGTCGAAAGATCCAATGCATAGGCAATTAATTCCTAACTAGGAACCGAAGAGAAGATTAGTTGAATTGAATTAATAAATTACATCCCTGCATGCTTGCCTTAACCTCAGCTTGTTCATTGCTATTGTTCAGACTCAAATAATAATCTTGACTTAGATTCTTATTACTTAGTGATCTTAACTCATAAAACATTATTTATTTGGTGGTCTGCATTCATAGAGATATCGTTCACTGACGCTTAAGTTAATTAATACCGTAGTTAAATCCCTGTGGGATCAATACTTGTCTTGAAATAAAGCCACTTTACTACTTGTAAGACCACGTGCACTTGCGTGTAGTTTTGTGTCGAACAAGTTTTTGGCGCCGTTGCCGGGGACTGGCAATTGGTAAATTTATTTGCTTAGTGTTAGTTTCGAAATTCAATATAAGTGTTGACAACTTGATCTTAGCCTTTCTCTTGCAGGTATTGAATTTTTTTGAACATTGGCAAGAGATAAGGAGTTGGTGGATTCATTTATAGAGCCGGAGAGACAATTTCATCGCCAAAGAAGGGTAGCTTTAGAGAAGAAGCTGCAGTTGCTAAGACAGGCACCCCCTCCACCACCATCACCCAGCATTAAGGAGATGTTCAAGACCATGATAGCTAACCAAGCTCAATTGCAGGCTGACTATGTGAAATTGGAAGCCGAAGTGAAAAACAACCAGTTAGCTACCAAGGCACTTGAATATCAATTTGGGAAATTTGCTGGAGCCCAAAACACCAGGCCTAGAGGAGGACTTTCGAGCGACACAGATCCCAATCCCAAGCAGGTGAATGCAGTGACCACAAGGAGTGGTTTGCAGCTGAAAGAGGTGGAACCAGAAAGACCACCTCAACAATCGGGAGCAGCAGAAGTCGAGAGGGAGAAAAGTACTGAGAGGGGGAAGACTAAGGAAGCTGAGTCAGAAAGACCACCACCCCCGTTCCCTCAATGATTAAAGAAACACAAGGAGGAGGCGTGTTTCAAGAAATTCATGGAGGTGCTGAAACAGGTACATATTAACTTACCTCTTGTTGATGTTTTGCAGGGAGTGCCGAAATATGCCAAGTATATAAAGGACATTGTGGCAAACAAAAGTCGGTTGACTGAGTATGCTACGGTGGCTCTAACGGAGGAGTGCACTTCCCGGATTAAAAACTGACTGCCCACAAAGCTCAAAGACCCTGGGAGCTTTACTATATAGATTACTGTTGGGCAGAGTATCCGAGCTCATGGATTGTGTGATTTGGGAGCGAGCATAAATTTGATGCCGTCATCGGTATTCAAAAAGCTAGGTTTAGGGAGTCCTAGACCCACAACAGTGATCTTGCAATTGGCAGATCGGTCCTTAGCCAGACCTGATGGCATTGTGGAGGACGTTCTGGTGTAAGTTGGCTTCCTGATCTTCCCGGTAGATTTTGTCCTGCTGGATTTTGAACCAGACGTGGAAGTCCAATTTATTTTGGGACGTCCTTTCTTGGCGACCGGGAAACCACTGATTGATGTAGCTGCGGGGCAGCTAACAATGCGAGCACATGACAAGGTGGAAGTGTTCGATGTGTACAGGGCACCCAAGCTCCCGATGGTGTACGAAGAACTCTCAGTGATCAATGTAATTGATCAAGTCGATGATGAGCAGTTTAAGGATTCACGAGAGTTATTGGGAAAACCACCAGAATGGTGTAAGCACTACTGGGGGGAGGACGGTGATCGAGAGAAATCGTCCATCACCCTAGAGGACAACTGAGCTTAACGATGTCGAGCCGCGAGGGTAAACCAGGCGCTGCACGAGAGGCAACCCGTGAAAAATTTTTCTCTTTGTAAAGTGTGAATAGATTTTTCTTTTTCTTTTTCTTGATTAACAACAAAATTTTTAGTTTTTGTTTTTGTTTTTATTTTTATTTAGAGTGAAACCTATAATTCTAACCAATTTCGTGTAGTGTGATGAATTTCAGGTCAAACTGAGGAAAATATGCTCAGAATCGCAAAGGAAAATTCGAGGTATGAAAATCAATAAAAAGTGGCAAAACAGTGAGCTAGGGCGATAGCTCCGTGTCACGGAGGAGGACCTCCGCGTTACCCTCCGTGACACGTTGAGGTATAAATCCGGAATTTGAAAAAATTCCAGAGTACCCTCACGACAGCTCCGTGTCATGGAGGCAGTGCACCGCGATGCCCTCCGTGACACGTTGCTATGCATATCGTGACGGGTCACACCGGGTCGCCGGGTGACCCGCGCGATTTTCCCACTTTTAAATCCCGAAACCCCCTCACTTTTCCTTATTTTTCACTCACTCCGCGACCAAACTCCCTAAAACCCATCCCCCTTCAACGTGACATGGAATAGGCCAAGAAAATCATTGAGTTTTCTTCAATTCTTCAACTTCAAGGTATGTTCTTCGATTCCATCTCATTTCTTGTCAATTTTCTTCGATATTGAGCATGTGAGGTGAGCTAAGTTTGCTCTGAGTAGAAATTAATCATGAATTCAATTGAATTGTTTTTGATGAATGTTCGGAATATCATTATGATTGCTTGAACTCGTTAATTACATAATTTAATCGAATTTTCTTGATATCATCATTTCTAGGGCTTGTTTTTTGAATTTGAAGTGGAAAAATGTAGTGAACTAGTGAAATTCATGCCGGGATGTACATGTTGAGTGAGATGAGTCGATGTGCTAATTTTTATCATGTTAAAAGACCGATGGATTCTCGGGTTAGGGGAATATTGAAATTTGCAATAATTGGGTTGGTTGTATAGGTTCGTGTAGATAAATTCTTATTGTTTTCGTTTCTTTGTTTTTTTTCCTTGCTAAGTGCGATGGATTAAAAGGTTGTCGATGGTAATGATTGTGGTTAGCTGTACGAAGTCTGAGTAGTACATAGTATATATACCATCGAATTCTTTGTATGCACTAAGCATGTTTGTATAGTTGGTTGTTTGTTTGTGCAAATAAGCATGATCTTGCCGGTATGTTGTAACTGTAGCTAAGGCGCATCAACATCTGGCGCCGGAAGAAAGCGAATCAGACTGGGCACAGCAGTCCCAGCAGCACCAGCGGTTCCACGCGGCCAACGCCGCCAATACGGAACCAAGTGGGTGACGGATGAGGGGAAGAAGTGGTATGCCAAGCACAAGAAAAACAAATACTTCCCCGAGGAACACATAGCACGGGAACCATTGGCACAGGAGTTCCCTAGGATTGTCCACTGGATCAAGGCAACTGGGCTCAACTTCATCTTTGAAGAGCCTAAGGAATGCAACCTGCACCTGATTCGGGAATTCTATGCCAACTGGAACCCGACACTCAGAAGTTACACCATAAAAATCAGAGGGCAAATAGTCACATTTGAGCCACACCACCTCAATGCTATCATAGGGGCGCGGGACACAGATGCCCACGTGCTTCGACAGCTGAACATTACCCCACCGTATGCGGACATCAGACGCACCTTGTGTGGGACCTGATCGACAGCTAGATGGAGCAGACACAAGGAGAGGGGCTACCATCAGACTTTGCCTTATTCACAGATGAACAGGGAAGCCATAATATGGCTAAAGATCGTCTGTTCCTGCCTAATCCGGGGGGTACATATGACAGATGTAACCTAGGATCGTGTATGCCTGGTGTACGCCCTGTTGAAAGGGCTGGAGATCAACATGGGGGCGGTGATTATATCCGCCATGAAGAGAGCTCGGTTGCATCAGGGGCACAGATACAGATTTGGTGGGCTACTCACCACCTTCTTGAGGGGCCTAGATGTTGAGGAAGAGGCCCTTGACTATATCCCGCAGATGGAGCGGCGGGCCTTAGATGTAACTAAAACTAAGGCACCCGACACCACCCACGGGCCAGTGCTTACACTTGGCGAGCGACATGCTCGTGATGATCAGTATATGGCTCGCATGTATGGGATGCAAAAGCTCCAGCTAAGGATAGGCGAGAGGCCCGCAATAGAGGAGGAGCTATGGCAGCTCGAGCTAGACTACCCTTTCAGCGATTATGCCGAGTGGGGCCAGCATTTTTAGAGCCCACGGATGATGATGTCCCCACAGATGAGGAGACACGTCGGGAGGACTCCGATGTGGAGTCCGATGATGATGACGGGGGTGAGTTAGACATGGGAGATGAAGCAGCAGCACCTGATGAAAAAGTGGAGTACTTTGATTGATCAGGGAGTTCCACCACCCGATTTTTGTGCTATTTTAATTTTTGTGAACATTAGGGACAATGTTCGAGCTAAGTGTGGGGTGGGAGTAGTTAGGTGTTGGGTGTGCTGTTATGTATGTATGTCCTAATCTGTTGCTGTGCCTGTGAACAAATTTTTCTGACCTGTGATTTGTGATTGTAAGTTATTGTTCTGTATTGCAAATATATGTGAACCTGTTGTGTGTTGCTGAATGTTGCTAGCTGATTTTGTACATATTTTTGTTATCGAATTGATCGATATTTTTGTTAATCGAAATGATCGATATTTTTAAAATTTTTTCAATTCTTGGGTTTCTCGATGTTTGTTTTCGGTTCTTTTACCGAGGATGGTCCCATTGAACCGAAGTCCTAGTTAGTGACCCTTCCCTATGATGGATGGATGACGACCGTCTTAAGGGAAATGTAGTCGTTAGGAGTAGATGTTTTTCAAGTATTTTTCAGTCATTTTCTTTTGTGGGTTGCATCCCAAAACCTGTAGTTACTTTATGGTTGCGAAATTCTGGTTACGTGTTGTACATGATATTTAAAATGCAAAGGTGATTCGTATGAAAGCATGCAACCTTGTAAATATATTGAGATACCTAGGCCATAGAGTTCGATTCAGTGTGATTGAGGCTTAATGTTTGAAATCCTGTAATTAGCTGATTGAAGAGTCTGTGAATACATCTTGAATTGAGCATGTGAAATAAGTGTGAAGTGAGGTTTTGTTATTCCATGCTATTGTGAAGTATCTAGAACTTGCCTGGTGTATGTACAAAACGAAATTAAGGAGGTGTATTGTAGGAAAGGATGTAGGCATTTCTTTGTTTTTTAACCGAAAGTTTCTATTTTTCATTATCATACCCACCTTGATTGTATACCCTAGTCAGCCCGTTGAGCCTTTAGCCTATTATTTTTTTCTTTTGTCAAAAAGTGTAAACTGAGCTTAATCCCTTCTTTTCATTAGCCGTAAGTTTGATCAACAATTCTTAAGCGCTTAAGAAGAGAAAATCATTTTCCCAAAGTGTCAAAGAGTGAGAATGGTGAAAAGAAAAAAAAGCCGAGTGATGGAGGAAAAGAAAAGGTTGAAGGTGCACTTGTTATAAATAAATTATAATGAAGGTGCATGAATAATCTTTGTTGTTGTGTCAAGTATGCTTAATAAGATGGGCCAAACTAAAGAAAAACGTCAAGAATGGGAGGATGAAAAAGAAAAAAAGAAACAATGTCCATGAGTTGATGGGATGTGTTGAAAAGGCGCTTAAAGATGCTAGTGGCTATTATTGGCTAACCCAATATTTACTAGTTCCGTAGCTTCCATTACAACCAGTTAAAGTCCTATGTGATCTTACATCGCACTTCTTTATATTAGTGGAGTAATACACTAAGGGCAAGCTTATGGGTCATGACATGATGCATGTGAATTCTTTTGGGAGAGAGAGCGAAATTGTGTTTACATGCCCCGGCTCGAAATTTTGTGAGTTCATATGAGCAAAAAGGGGAAGACTCTCTCGTGTTGTGAGGGCACATGCTTGATGAGAGATTAATTTTCGTGTCGGATATCTTGATCAGCTGATTTGCATGAGTTTGCCAATATCGAGAGTCGATTCTTAAGTCTAGGAGGTCTTGATGTAATGAAGGTCATTGCATTGACAGGACCATGCATGCTTTCTTGATGATTTGTTGTATTGAATAATCGGTATGACCGTAGCCTAAATTGTCGAATCAAAGTAGCGAGGTTGGGATGTAAATTGCATGAGGTGTCGGATTGTTGTTCGAGGACGAACAAGGATTTAAGTGTGGGGTAAGTGATCTTGGGCAAATTTATATGCCCAAGTGATACTCAAATGTGGAATTTTAGCCTTGTTTATCTATCAATGTGTATACATTCTCATGTAATTGGTAATAAAATGTGAATTTATACTAACCAACATGATTAACATTGTTTTGCAGGTAAAATGTAATTTTGGGAAGCTTAAATGCATGTTGGAAGAGATCGGGGTTGGACTCGGACGTGAGCAAGGGACAAGGCATTGGAAAGCACAGAATAAAGGGGCTCCGCGATGGAGCCGTGTCACGCTGCCATCGCGGAGGCCTTCTGCCTGGATAGGAATTTTCAGCCAATTTCCAGTAAGGGTTCGCGATGGATCCGTGGCACGGTGGCCTGGATACGCGTTGCACGCCGTGCCACGTTGGGCCTTATTTCCTGGACCCCCAGTTCCAGTGAAGGTCTGCGTCGGTAGCGTGTCACGGAGGCAGTGCTCCGCGATGCTGCCCCTAAATCACACGGAGGCAGTGCTCCGCGATGCCAACTACAGCATCAACCTTGTTGGCCTCCGTTTTCCCAACCCCAGGGTGTTGAATAAAGATAGGGGCATCAGATTAACTGCTGCCCCTAAATCACACAAAGCTCATAGCACTTCAGCTTTACCAATTTGTATGGGGAGGGTAAAACTTCAAGGGTCTTTGAGCTTCTTTGGAATCTTGCTCAGTACCCTGTGACTGCACACCTTAGTCAGTGCTACAGTCTGGACATCCACCAATCTAACTTTGTTCGCCATCACGTCCTTCAAGTATTTAGCATACTTGGGCATTCCCTGAAAAACATCAATAAGAGGCAAATTTATGTGATGTTCTTTGAAACTCTCAAAGAACTTTTTGAAACATTCCTCCTCCTTGCTCTTTCTGAATTTCTGAGGGAATGGTGGTGATGGTCTTTGTGCTGGCTGCGACGAAGATTGTGCATTCTGCTGCCCAACACTCTGATTTTCTCCCATGTTGGTGGATGGTCCTGGTCTAACCAACTCCGGCTGCACCTCCTTTCTCAGCTCTTTTGGCACTGCACCAGCTAATTGCTTACCGCTTCTCAGACTGATGGCATTGATCTACCGGGGTTAGGATCTGTGTTGCTTGGTAATCCCCCGTGCGATCTCATGTTTTAAGCAACTGCTATCTGACCCACTTGTTTTTCAAGAATGCGGGTGGCCACTTGCTGATTCTTTAAGTCTGTTGCCATCCTCAACTGATTTTCCGCTAACTGAGTCTGGGTCTCCATGATTTTTTGCAATGGTTCCTCAATACTGCTGCTCAATTGACCATCATTCTGCCTACTCTACTGATACTGCTGTTGTTGAGGTTGCATATAACTCTGCTTTTGGTTTCCACCCCAAGAAACATTCGGGTGGACCTGCCAATTTCTGTTGTAACTGGTTCAAAAATTCTGATTGTTTCGCTGCACATTACCAACAAAATTGACTGATTCTGGATTGGCTCCACAAGATTCTACATTGTGCCCATTGTTACCATAAATTCCGCACCAACTTGGAGCTTGCTGAACTGCATTAACCTGGCCCTGTTGTTTGTTCATACTCAATTTATTGAACTGAGTCATCATCTGATGCTGGAACGAAGCTAACTGCGCTGCCAAGGCATTCATTCCATCTACCTCTATCAACCCTGGTCTCTTTCCTTCCCCCCTCGATGACTCACTGTGCCACTCTGGATTTCCTTGAGCAATTCTGTTCAACAAAGTGTACAGCTCATCATAAGTCTTCCCCAAGGCTTGCCCCCCCGATGCAGAGTCTAGCAATATTTTCGTGTGTGGGTCTAGACTTTCTACAAAGGTATGAGCCAGCACTTCATTTGATTGCTGGTGATAGGGACAGTCTCTCAATAATGACTTTAATCTTTTCCAAGCCAAATATAAATTCTTATCAGGCCTCTGCTTGAAACTTAGTATCTCACTTCCATGAGTGATTTTACTTCAACCGTTATCAATTTGTTCCAAATTAACTATCCTGTGACTGCAGCTCAAGTAATACAATGACCTATAAAGATAAAGTCTATGTTGTATTTTTCTTTTTTTAATCTCTATTTCTCTAGATTCAAGCAAGTAAAGAATTCGGGCAAGTCCTAACATTTCTCTATTATGAAATATTAAAGGTGAAGAGAATACAATACAAGCATTAGCATTGGTGTAGAATCACTTTGTGCGAACCCTAGTTTGTTAATTCACCATGGTTCCCACAATCCTAGTTGTGTAGGTTCTAGCCACTCATGATTGTAAATAAACAATTGGAATTCATAAACACAAACAGAATTCAAAACTTACAATAACGATAGAATTATAAATCCACTTGATTATTGCAGCGTATCAATGAAGAACAATTCAAGAACAACGGAAGAATCAAATCATCAAAATCTCCCAAAAGTTATTCTCCGTATTCCCAAAAGTCAAATTCTACTCCCAAGACTCGAAATCTATTTTCCTCTAACAAAAATAACCTAGAAAACTATTTATACAAATAATTAGAAGCTTTTTTCTAAATTTACAGAAAAACTTCTAAAACTACCGCCGACTTCACTTACGACCTGTACCATGCAGATATCTTAACTCGTACATTGGCTGGCGCTTCTAATTTTGGCCAAGTGCTGGAAACTGGTACCATTCGTACCATAAATCTATGAGTCATACTATCTTGTCGTGGTTTGAACTTGAGACTTTTGGCGTCCTCTAATTATTTCCACGAGTGGCTTGGTACGACTCATACCTTCATTCTATGATTCGTGGTTGCCTTCCGTACGTTGAGTTATGCCTTTCATCAATTCTTCTAGTGCTTACCACGGCTCTTTGGTATGGTCCATAAGTAGATAACACGATTTGTGGTTGCTACCTGTACCAAGAGAATGACTTAGAGCAATTTCTTTTAAAATTTATCATGAATGCCTTGGTACGACTCGTATCAAGATGGTACGACTCTAACCAAGAGTCGTACTATGATTCTTTGGTTTAGCACATCTTCTGGATTTTTCCACAATTCTCAGTACGGCTCGTACCAGGATGATATGGCTCATACTGAGGTCCATACTTAATCCTTTTTGTCTACATTTTTCACAGCTTTTGCACATTTCAACTCCAACACATAATTTCCCTGAAATCAAAGTACAAGTGCATCATTTCTGTAATAAACATACCTAAGTCCTTGCTTATTTTCTCAGTTTTAAGCGTCGAATGTGCTATATGTTGCGATTCCCGCAAGTGTACAAGTTGTACAAGTAATATAGTGGCCCTTTTTAAGAACTCGAAGGTTGAACCCACGGGGACTAGACCAATTCAGCTAACTATAAGGTTAAAGTTTGATATTAAATACCGCAAATGTGGAATATAAAAGTTTTCGATAGAGTTTAATTAAGTCTAATTGTGGTCAACGAAATATTCTGAATCCATTCAAGGAGCAACATAGATTTAAAGCCGGATAATCATGCGCTACTACGAATTGCAATGGTTAAGTATGAAACTATGAATTGTCGTCTCACATAATTAGAATTGCATGCTCATACCCTTTAGAGCCTCTAAACATGACAAACTAGCCTCACTACAACATTGTGAGCGAGGATGCTAATTCTAATTCGTGGGCAATTAATTACGTGGATGTGGTTTATTTTACGTTGACATGATTAGGGACTCTCGTACTCCTAATCATTCGACTCAACTTAGCTTCACAACTACTTCTTCGAGTGGTGATGTGATAATTCCAAGTTGGTGCCTAACTCCTCCCGTGTTATCAACCAAGCAAGGTGTTAGGTATATTCCTATCCTAACACAAATTATATCGTGAGATACAACAATGCTCCCTACATTCTCTTGTTCTGGCCTAAGTAAATGCCTTCTCAAGCATTTGCCTAAGTTTAACGTGTATGTTTTCATGGTGATCAATCATAAAAACAACCAATAATTAAGAATGCAAGACAAGAAAACAATCGATAACTTAATTCCAACTCAATTTCATAAAAACACAATCATAACTCATGGCTTCAACCCTAGAGGAAGGGTTCTAGCCATTCATGTTCGTAAAATTACAAGGAAACAATGTTAAAGTAACATACTTACAAGAATTGATAGAAGAGAAGAGGAATTTGACAAACCCTAGGTGAGTTCTCCCACTTCTCCCTTCACTCCTAGGTAGTTTTCTAGAATAAAATCGTGACAAAATGATTTTAGGAGCTAAGGGACCTATTTATAGCAAATGAGAATCGTGCAAAATTAAGCTTGTCGTGGAATGGCTCCGTATCATGGAGCACTGCCTCTGTGACACAAAGGTAACGTAGAGGCACACTGGAAATCAACGAAAATCAACTCTAGGCTGACCCTTGCTGCGATGGCCGGCGTGGCACACTGCTCATGCGGCGCGATGGCATGCTGCTGGCGCGCAGGTCGCCTGGCATGGCACGACGCTGGCGTGCGGAATGCCTACCTGCTTGCTGCCTTCCTCTTGCGCCTTGCATGGGCGTGGCACGGCGCTGGGTGCAGCACATACACAGCGTGGCACGCTGCCTGGCGCGGCTAGCCTTACTAAGACATGCTCCTTGCCGACTTTTGCCAATTGTTGCCGACTCCATTCCTCTGCTTCACCAACTTTTAAATTAGTTCCTCAAATTCATCTAAACCTACAAAACAAGAACTAATCATGTTGGTTAATACATATATTCACATTTATATAAAATTACATGAAAATATATATAATTAATTAACTAAATAAGACTAAATTAAGTTATAAAGCATCACTCGGGCATGTTATTTTGCCCGAGATCACAACCCCACACTTAAATTCTTGTTCGTCCTCGAACAAACCTTTTACATCTCATGCATATGGAGACTCACACATAGCTAACTTAGCAAGATAATTCAAGTTACGGCTATAATGATTATTTAAGATAACAAGCTAAAAATAGAGCATGCACGATTTGATCATTGAAATGAAATACAACTCTGCCAAGACTTCCTAACCTCGAGAATCGACTCTCAATCTTAGCAAACTCATGCGAATCAACTGATCAAGAAATCCAACTTGAATTATATCCTTCCTTCAACATGTGCCCTCACGGCAAGAGAGTTACCCATTTTCACACGCAAAAAAATTTTAGATCACAACATGTGTGGGTACATTAATAGAATTACACTCACTCTCACAAAGAATTCACATGCATCATGTAATGACCAATAAGCTTGCCCTTAGTGTTTTACTCCACTAATTTAAGGATGTATGAATGTAAGATCAAGTAGGACTTTTTAGGTTGTAATGTAGCTAAGGGACGGGTAGGTACTATTATGGCCAGTAATAGTGACTATCTTCCCTAAGCGCTTTTAATACATCACGCCCTCATTACGAACTTCCCTTGTCTCACTTCACCTTTATCTCCTTTCAGCTTTCCTTTTCCTCTTATGTTTCCCCATTTCTTTAGGCACTCTTAGCTTATTAGTAAGGAGTTCTGTAAGTAACTTTTCATTAATTTATTTTCTTACTCCCTACTAATACTCAACCGTATTCAAACAAGTGCACCCTTGAACTTCTCAACTTATACAACTGCTGCTTTTCCTTCTTTTTCATTCTTCTCACTCCTTTACTCTTTGGAATTTTTCACTTAAGCGCTTAGGAGTTTTGGATCAAATTCAAGGCTAATGAAAGAAAAAGGATTACGCTTGTGTTGTAGCTATCCAAGAATAGGCTCAAGGCTCAATGGGGCTGACTAGGATTAATTATTAAAGGTAGGCAAAATGAGGGATAACATTTAGGTTCATTCAAAGAAATGCCTAAATCATTTCCTACAATTCACATTCTTCATTTCATTTTATAAACACACCAGACAAGTTCTAGACACTCCATAATAGTACAGAATACTCAAAAACCTTACACTTATGGCGTATGCTCAATTCAAGACACATTCAGCAGACTCTTACTCAGCTAATCACAAGAATTCAAAATTAAGCTTCAATCATATTGAATCAAATTCAAGAGCCTAAGTGTCTCACACAAAGTTATACACTTGCATGCTTCAACACTGAACATACTTGCATCTCACAATCATTTATAGCACATAACAAGAACATCAAGCATCGATTAGCTACGGGTTCAAAAACCAAAACTTATTAACTAATTTTCCTAAAGATAGTTGTCATCCATCCATTGTCGGAAACAGTCCCTAACTATGACTCAAAACATTATATACAGATAAAGAAAATTTTTATTCTTCGGTTCAAAAACCCCCCGTCGAAAAAGAACCGAAAAGAAAAACCAACGAGTGATGACGTCATGCTTGGATCACAAAAATCACAAAAAAAAATTACAAAAAAATTTTCAATTATTTCGCACAAGCATTACGATCGCCAAAAATCGTTAAGCACAAAAATTTTGAAATTTTCCTCACCCCACACTTAAATCCTATTATGTCCTCATAGCCTTAAATTAAAATTAAAAGGATGAGAAATACTCCCTGAGCCTCATGCCAAGCTAAAAGCATGCTTTTCTTCAAGTTCTCATAGGTGGGTGTTTGACCCCACACTTCTTCTATTCCATGCTTTTTAGCTTCCTCCTTCTCGGGTACTCAGACTTCCCTTCCATCTGTGCTTAACTTTCCACCAAAAACACAAAAACAATGAAAATCACAAAATCAACACAAACCAAAATTAAAAAATTGTACCTGGGGTACCCTTGGGTTGCCTCCCAAGTAGCGCTTAATTTTTCGTCGCGACAGGACGTGGACTGTCCTTTTCAGGACATCCTCATACCTGGGTTCCCATTCGAGAACCATCTCCTTTTCTTTTGATTTTTAGAGGGAACAACCTCCACTCTATTCCTCTCTTCCTCCAACATCTTAACAATTTGAAGCCCTTTATTAGACTCGGGCTTAACACTTGTCATTACGTTTGGCCATGCACCTGTGGAATCCTCAACCCCACACTCATCCTCTAACAACACACTAACCTGACAAATGTTTTTATAGTGTGTGGATGGGTTCATTTCTTGGTATACTCAGAAGAGGTTTTCATCATCCTCGACCCTCATTTTCAGGGTCCCTGCTCTCAAATCAATCATTGCTCCTCCGGTGGCCAAGAATGGCCGTCCCAAGATTAAGGGTACCTGGTCATCAACCTGAAAATCTAAGATGATAAAATCAGCTGGTATAATAAACTTACCTAGTTTGATGAGAAGGTCCTCTATTATTCCATCAGGTGTCACTCGTGACATATCAGCCAGTTGTAGCATCAACCTCGTTGACCTCGGTTTTCCCAACCCCAGGGTGTTGAATAAAGATAGGGGCATCAGATTAACTACTGCCCCTAAATCACACAAAGCTCGTACCACTTCAGCTTTACCAATTTGTATGGGGGGGTAAAACTTCATGGGTCTCTGAGCTTCTTGGAAATCTTGCTCAGTACCCTGTGAGTGCACTCCTTAGTCAGTGCTACAGTCTGGACATCCACCAATCTAACTTTGTTCGCCATCACGTCCTTCAAGTATTTAGCATACTTGGACCTTCCCTGAAAAACATCAATAAGAGGCAAATTTATGTGATGTTCTTTGAAACTCTCAAAGAACTTTTTGAAACATTCCTCCTCCTTGCTCTTTCTGAATTTCTGAGGGAATGGTGGTGGTGGTATTTGTGCTGGCTGCGACGAAGATTGTGCATTCTGCTGCCCAACACTCTGATTTTCTCCCATGTTGGTGGATGGTCCTGGTCTAACCAACTCCGGCTGCACCTCCTTTCTCAGCTCTTTTGGCACTGCATCAGCTAATTGCTTACCGCTTCTCAGACTTATGGTATTGATCTGCCGGGGGTTAGGATCTATGTCGCTTGGTAATCCCCCTGCGATCTCATGTTTTAAGCAACTGCTATCTGACCCACTTATTTTTCAAGATTGCGGGTGGCCACATGCTGATTCTTTAAGTCTGTTTCCATCCTCTCCTGATTTTCCGCTAACTGAGTCTCGGTCTCCATGATTTTCTGCAATGTTTCCTCAATTCTACTGCTCAATTGACCATCATTCTGCCTACTCTGCTGATACTACTGTTGTTGAGGTTGCATATAACTCTGCTTTTGGTTTCCACCCCAAGAAACATTCGGGTGGACCTGCCAATTTCTGTTGTAACTGGTTCAAAAATTCTGTCACTGCACATTACCAACAAAGTTGACTGATTCTGGATTGGCTCCAGAAGATTCTGCGTTGTGCCCATTGTTACCACAAATTCCGAACCAACTTGGAGCTTGCTGAACTGCATTAACCTGGCCCTGTTGTTTGTTCATACTCAATTTATTGAATTGAGTCGTCATCTGATGCTGGAACGAAGCTAACTGCGCTGCCAAGGCATTCATTCCATCTACCTCTATCAAGCCTGGTCTCTTTCCTTCCCCCTGGATGACTCACTATACCACTCTGGATTTCCTTTAGCAATTCAGTTCAACAAAGTGTATAGCTCATCATAAGTCTTCCCCAAGGCTTGCGCCTCCCCCCCCCCCCCCCCCGATGTAGAGTCTAGCAATATTTTCGTGTGTGGGTCTAGACTTTCTACGAAGGTATGAGCCAGCACTTCATTTGATTGCTGGTGATAGGGACAGTCTCTCAATAATGACTTGAATCTTTTCCAAGCCAAATATAAATTCTTATCAGGCCTCTGCTTGAAACTTAGTATCTCACTTCTCAACTTTGCAGTCTTTCCTAAAGGAAAGAATCTTAGAAGGAACTTCTTTGCCAAATCATTCCACGAAGTTATGGAGTTCGGTGGCTCAACTTTCAACCACTTCTTTGCCTCTCCCAACAATGAAAATGGGAAGAGGGTATGTCGGACATAATCTGTGGACACACCGGTGGGGACAAACGTGTCACTAATCTCACGAAAGTTCTGTAAGTGCTGTTGCGGGTCCTCATGTGCCATCCCAGTAAATTGACCACTAGAATGTAACAGCTGAACCATGTTTTGTTTAAGCTCAAAGTTCCCTCCAGGCTCCGGTTTATGGATACTAGAGTCCACATTCGTCACTTGTGGGATTGCCACTTCGCGAACTGGTCTGGCTACCATTGCTTCCGGTGACAATTGTGCTTGTCCTGCGGGTGGTTGTTGTTGTACCTTTTCTTGAAGTCTCTTCAGCTTTTTCTTTAGAGCTACTCTCCTTCGTAAATGAATTTGACGTTCAGGTTCAAGCAACTGTTCCACAAGCTCTCTATTTTTAGCCAGCTCGGCAGGACAACCTGTCACCTACAATAAGTCAGACTAAGACCAAGTTTCTAAACACTTAAGGAAATTCAAAAATCACACAAAAACAGATAAATTATCAAAACTTCGCTGAGTCCCCGGCAACGGCGCCAAAAACTTGTTGCGATTCCCGCAAGTGTACGGGTCGTACCAGTAATATAGTGGCCCTTTTTAAGAATCGGAATGTCAAACCTACAGGGACTGGACCAATTCAACTAGCTATCAGGTTTAAGTGTGATATTAAATACCGCAAATGTTGATTATAAAAATTTTTGATAGAGTTTAATTAAGTCTAATTGTGGTCAACGAAATATTCTGAATCCATTCAAGGAGCAACGTAGAGTTAAAGCCGGATAATCGTGCGCTACTACAAATTTCAATGGTTAAGTATGAAACGATCAATTGTCCTCTCATATAATTAGAATTGCATGCTCATGGACTTTAAATCCTCTAAACACGACAAACTAGCCTCACTACTACATTGTGAGCGAGGTTGCTATTTCTAGTTCGTGGGCAATTAATTACGTGGATGTGGTTTACGTGGATATGATTAGGGACTCTCGTATTCCTAATCATTCGACTCAACTTAGCTTCACAACAACTTCTTCGAGTGGTGATGTGATAACTCCAAGTTGGTGCCTAACTCTTTCCATGTTATCAACCAAGCAAGGTGTTAGGTATATTCATATCCTAACACAAATTATATCGTGAGATACAACCATGCTCCCTACATTCTCTTGTTCTGGCCTAAGTAAATGCCTTCTCAAGTATTTGCATAAGTTTAACGTGTATGTTTTCATGGTGATCAATCATAAAAACAACCAATAATTAAGAATGCAAGACAAAAAGACAATTGATAACTTAATTCCAACACAATTTCCTAAAAACACAATCATAACTTATGGCTTCAACCCTAGAGGAAGGGTTCTAGCCATTCATGTTCGTAAAATTACAAGGAAACGTTGTTAAAGTAACATACTTACATCAATTGGTAGAAGAGAAGAGGAATTTGACAAACCCTAGGTGAGTTCTCCCACTTCTCACATCACTCCTAGGTAGTTTTCCAAAAAAAAATCGCGACAAAATGATTTTAAGAGCTAAGGGACCTATTTATTGTGAATGAGAATCATGCAAAATTAAGCCTGTTGTGGAATGGCTCCATGTCACAGAGTGTATCGCGGAGCACTGCCTCCGTGACACGGAGGTAACGCGGAGGCACACTGGAAATCAACAAAAATCAACTCTAGGCAGCCCCTTGCCGCAATGCCCGGCGTGGCACGCTGCTCATGCGGCGCGATGGCATGCTGCTGGCATGCAGGTCGCCTGGCATGGCACGACGCTGGCTCGCGGAATGCCTGCTTTCTTACTGCCTTCCTCTTGCGCCTGGCATGGGCGTGGCATGGCTCTGGGCACGGCACACGCATAGCGTGGCACGCTGCCTGGCGCGGCCAGCCTTGCCAAGGCATGCTCCTTGCCTACTTTTGCCAATTGCTCCCGACTCCATTCCTCTACTTCACCAACTTATAAATTACTTCCTCAAATTCATCTAAACCTACAAAACAAGAGCTAATCATGTTGGTTACTACATATATTCACATATATATAAAATTACATGAAAATGTATATAATTAATTAACAAAACAAGACTAAATTAACTTATAAAGCATCACTCGGGCATGCTATTTTGCCCGAGATCACTATAAACCCACAACACATCAACACCCTCAACTTAAGACTTTTGCATGTCCTCATGAGAACTAAACAAAATTATAAAATGACTTTTAACTAGTAAGTAACCTAGAAGACCTACAACCAACACAACAAAATTTGCACAACAGACCATAACATTGACCCTTTTTTCATTCAAACCAACTCAGCTATGCATACATGCAACTACAACTCCTGACATTCAGGGACCAATATATGGTATCTAACTCTAAATAGAGAATCAAGCTAACTCTCGTGCTACTCACACAAACAATTGGCAGAATATAATAGAAACCAAGTGTCTTTACTACAAATGAAATCTAGAAATATGAAACTTCGGACTAATCAAATAAGACTCTCACTCTAACAATGAAGTTCCAAATAATGCATATCTGATACCATATGTTTGCCCCTATTTTCTCTACTTTGACTTTTCAGACAGTTACACTAGGATCACTATAAGACTTTATTTGGCTTGTAATATAGGCTTCGGGCTGAGTATGGTAAATATGAAATATAGTGACTAAACCCTCCTTCGAACTACATACTTGGATTCACTTTCACTTTATACTCCTTTTTCTTCACTTTTTCAACTTCTCCTCCCTTTTTCTCCGCTTAAATGCAATGTCTGAGTGTGGTGTATTTTTCTCTTATTCTTTGAGGACTCGTCTTCCACTCCTTTCTAGACCCTCTTCTTCCCTTTTCCTCCATCACCCGCTGTCAGAGCCTAAGATGCCTCTAAATCTAGCTCCTCGTCGGGCTCAGCATCTAACTCCGGAATAATAGGGGCTGATACTATTGCCAGCTGTCTAGAGGACAATTCAGCAACCTGGCTCCACAAAGCCCCCAACTCCTCTTTAAGGCCGCCCATGTTTGGCTAGTCAGCCAGGTGCTCATTGAGATGACGCTCGAAACTATCTAACCGGCCGTGAAATATTCTCATAGCCATATCAATCTAGGCCTTCACCCAAGGTTTGATATTTTTCATCATTGATGTGACCTTCTTCTCGGTCACTATCAGCCTCTTGGCCATTTTCTGGAGGAACTCTTGTGAAACCAACATATAACTAGTTTTGGTTTGGCTCGGTATGCCCACCAGAGATGCGGAAGAGGTACTCAAAGCTGCATTTGTGTGGCCGGTCTCTATAGCCAGCATCTCTCCTTGGTCCACTGAAGCTGGGGCATCTATATGCTCGTCCCTTATGACTGTGCTAGTGGGACTGTTGTGGGTACTCTAACCTGGCTAATCGGGTTCATATAAACTTTTTTAGGCCAATATTGGCAGTTCTATGGCCTCCAACCTCCACATCTATCTCCCTCAGCATTCTCACCCTAGTGTCATTGCATATCCTATGGATGAGGCCCGAGAATGGCATAGTGGTGCTCAAGCCTAGAGCATGATACCATATCTCATTTTCTATCACCCTCGGGATATTGATGTTATATCGAGACATGATACAAGACACAAAAGCTTCTCTATCTGTGATGAGGGTGTTGTCATTCACTGTCGACATCAACCTGTGGTGACTAGTGTCTAGTAGGCCTTCACTATGAAGTTCAGCGAGGCTTTGGCGACCTTCCAACCACTAGTTAGCCACTCTACATCCCTTTGTCCTTAGCTATCACCCTGTCTAACCACTTTACTTAGATTTTCCTCTCTTCATATCCCAGCTTTTTAACCATTTTCAAGGAATCTACTCAGTAGTTGAACTCAACTATGGAAGATGGAGCTCTGAGTTATGGTCCATATAGATCCGGGCAATGGTATTCTCTAAGATCTTAACTTCTTGCCTTAGAAAACCACCCTATCAAGATTGGGATACTCTTTCAGTCTCTGCCCAGTCTGTTCTTTTTACTCCATTGTTGCTTAATGATTGACATAAAACTCCCTAACTAACTCTGAACTATTGCAGTTAGGGTTCTTAGCCATCCAGTCGAATCTATAGAAGCTGAAGATCTACTTCATTTCCTCAACCTCGTTCAAAGCACCAATGAGGATCCACGGTTCCTCCTGAATACTCCACCTGAGGTGCTGCTAGGAGGTGAGAGCCAGGCCCTGCTCATACATTGCCTGTGCATCGGGCACAAGCCACCTCATAGTATGACTCTCTTATGGCAGAGTGTGTTCATCTTCTTCTTCAGCAACTTCATCCTCAAACTTGGCCTCATCTTTGCCTTCTCCAGACTAGGACTCATCACATGCCTCATTAGCATTGGAGCCTGTGTCAGACCCCGGAGAGTGCTCCTGGACTCCCTTCTCAGATTGGGGAGCTTCAGCAGATATGGTTTTAGCAGTATCAGCCTGGGCTTTGGCCTATGCCCTAGTGGTCCGTGGATCATTAGTGTTAATAGTATCCACTTGGTACTCCTCCACTGAACCACTAGAGGAGCCGTTCTCCTATGCAGATTCAGATGCCTCATCCCTCAAGCCCCTCCGAGCAACTATCTCAGCTCTGGTCTTCTTGTCCTGGGCATTTTTGGCTGCTCTTCTCTTCATTGTCATTGTATCTATGGAGAATAATATTAGTATGCAAGATTTGAGAGAATGAAAGAAAGAAAATCATCCTTAGTAATTTTTCACGAGTCATCAGTATGAGTCGAGATAGATGGTACGATCCATACTAGGACTCGTAGCATGTTACAATACTATCACGACTCCTTGGTACGACTCATCCCATGTTAGTACGATTTGTACCAAGGGTCGTATGAAGAATTCTTTGAAACTATGATTCACTATATTTTTGTACCACTCGTATTACAGATCGTAATTGGATTCCACAAGTCATACTAAGGACCGTACTATTTCTTTTGAGCATGACCATTTCAGATTTTGGGTACGACCACCATGTACGACTCGTAGTAGGATACCACGGGTCATACTAGGTTCTGTACCATGTCTTCCAGTTAAAATGTCTTGGGACAGTCCCAACGAGCCATCCTACAAGTCGTAGTACTAGATTACGAGTTGTAGGATGGCTCATGAAGCCTGTCCTCACCTTGTTTTGGGTCAGTTGTTCAGGTAAGCATGTTCTTATATGGATACTTGGAATTCCCCATCCTAGGTATGAAATTTTGATTATTGTTTTTATCAAGTCAACCCCCAACATGTTTCACACCCCATAACTCATTATAGTCAATCAAATTTTATTTTTTAAGCACATTGAATTACTACCCATCTAATACATTCACAAAACAAGCCACTAATCACCTTCCTCTTCCCCATTTACATGAGTTTTAAGGAATCACAGTGTTCTTTTAGTTTATACATAACAAGATTCTTAAATTTAGCATGGTTACATACTTGATTTTGTCAAGTTCATTCTCGACTTTAGCTTGCTTCGGTTTTAGGGTATGAATTTGAAGTGCTTGTGCAGATTCACTTGCACAAATTCGAGCTTGAACGGATTTAAGCTTCAGCTACGAGTTTGAGTTAACTCAGCCTCACCTGCAAGCTCCGGGTCAGCAGCCTTATCATCCTCATTAAGCTCGATCTCCTTTTGTCTTTCCATTTCAACTACAACTGACAGGGGAGGGTCAACAGTAGTCTTTCCATTCCTAGTCATCACTACCATACAAGACTATCATTATTTGGATTTTAGATGGTGTAGCTAGGAAGTTTCTCCTTTTTCCTCTGGTTTAGGGATGCGTACATCTAAGCAAGCTGCTGTTCAATCTGTTTTATTGTTGTACAGTGGGATTCGACCTTCTAGACCATGCTAGGTATCTCACCTCTAATATCCTTCAGCTGCTCATCAATTGATTTAGCCTTTTTTATCAGTTCATCCATCATACTCTCTAACTTCGAGGGTCCAACATCACCGTCATGGGCCTTGGGAAGAACACAAACACTAGCGTGTTCATTGCTGTAGCCACCATTCTTTCTCCAATATCCTTCCTGGTCATGATCTCTGCTCCTATCCATGTATCCATTCCTATTGTACATTTCTCTATATTGTGTCTGACCTTTATTTCCAGAGCCTTCGTGCCAAGTGTCCTGTCCGGACCCTTGGGCATTGATCTGAAAATCCACCACCCGGTAATCTAAGAAGTTTGCCTCCTCCTCAGAATTTGTCAACTCAAAACCCTGCTCATGACACTGAGCTCAAACTGCATTCACCTTCTGAGGTCCAGAGCTCATAATGTGCTTCGTGTGCAGGTCCAACATTGTCCTTATGTGAGCTAGCTCCTAAACACGCTCCTCCTCCTTTCTGCGCTGCTCCACAGTCATACCAATTACATATGTACTTGCAGCTGCCTCTGCTTCCCTGGTGTGTCTGGCCCTATTTGTCTTGGACACTAGGTAAAATATAAAATGTGCTTTCTCCCACAATTGACTCATCAACGCTCCTCCTACCACTATATCTACTACATTCTTAATGCTATTGTTCAAAAACCTATAAAGTATTTCCAACAAATTGTCATCCGGAATTTTATGGTTCGGGCACTTAGTCAGCTTCTTCTTAAATCTCAACTATTGTCGAAAATTATAAATATTATCTTTTAGCTGCAGCATCCTGGAGGGTTTGAAGAACCTTTTCAAGAAGGCTTGTTTAAGCTCCCTCCAGATAGTAATGGTGTCATTGGGAAACTCCATAACCACAATGGCCTCTCCAGAGAGAGAATGGGAAAGTCTCAACCTTATAGCATCCTGAGTTACATTGGGTAACTTGTATGACTTGCATGACAAAATTCATCAAGTGTAGGTTAGCATCGTCAGCTGCGTGACCACTAAACACCATCTTGATATTAAGCAGCTGGATTATGTGCTAGTGATATCAAACTTTGCCTCAGTAGGCAAAGGTGGAGGCACAATAACTCCAGTTGACCTGGCCTCATCAACATCCGGATCATCAGCATCATAGAACCGAGGAGAATATCATTGGCCTCTAATGCCCCATCCATGGAATCCAACATTGACTACGTCATCACAAGCATCCTCAGCTTCCTAAAGTGCAGCTTGCCCAGCTAACGCTTGGCAAAGTTCTTCCACCAAATGGGTCTCTCTTTGCTCAGCATTTTCCGTCCTACTCAGTGTTCGCTCTAACTCAAGATCCAATATAATCAGAGGGTTTCTGCTTCGCAAAGTACTTGGAATTTACCAAGTGAAAACCTATGGGTGTCACATACAAAAGAAAATGTAAATGAGGAAAATAATGACTAAAAGTCAAAAACAAGCAATTCCTCTAATCTTAATATGTATTGCCCAGCAACGACACCACTTTTGATAACGGTCAAATCACACTCCTATAAAAGTATGACATAGATGTTGTCAATAAAGAACCCAACTAGGTTGTGGTCGATTCAATAGGGAATAAGGTCAAGATATAGAATAATGATAGTATTTAAGATTTTACATCTGTTATCTCCTAAAAACGGGTTTTGTAATGAAGTAAACACATAACAGTGCTGTTCTTTGATTGTTGTTTATCGAGTTAATGCAAATAACTAGGGAAGTGTTCCCTTGGATTCATAACTACTTCGGGTTTTAGACTCGTGATCTTCCCCAGTGTTTACTTGTAGAACTTATAACTACGGTTTATCCAAATGACTGGTTCGTCTCTATTGGATAACTATACTCAATCACCGAATTAGGTCTCATGAGTGATTTCACTTAAACCATTATCAATTTGTTCAAAATTAACTATTCTGCGACCGCAGCTCAAGTTATACAATGACCCAAAAAGATCAAGGCTTTGTTGTAATTCTCTTTTCCTAATCTCTACTTCTCTAGAATTAAGCAAGTAAAGAATTTTGGGATGTCCTAATGTTGCTGTCACACCCCGCCTTGGGGGGTATGACTGGCACCTGGTACCCTACTAGGACCTAACCTGCTAAACTATTAAGCCTGGGCACCTCTGGTGCCTAGCTGGCTCTGACTCACATTTCTGGAAACAAAGGGCTATATAACGGCTGTAAATACAGCCCCCGGCCTAGTGGCCTATCGCCTTCTGTACCTGTATTATCAACTGACCAGAAACATGGTAATTTAGGGGAACCTATGCGGGCCGACAAGGCCACCATGCTGTCTAGTTATCTGCAATTCAATCATAACGTATTAAAAAGCTACGTGACCGGCAAGGTCACCACTACTGATAACTATGGCCCCACATGACCTTCACAATAGAAAGAAGGAATGCTAACAACTATGCAACTGCACGGCCTCTCACGACCGGCTCATCTGACCACAGGGAATATAAACAGACTGCAAGCCTCTAGGAAGGATAATAGAAATAATCGGGATAGGGCCCCGACATACCCGTACTGTACAACAAAAAGAACTGGACTACACCTCTAGAAATTCAGTCTCCGGATGACAGGAGCTGAATACTCAACCGTTGATGGAGATCACGTGGTATCGCCTGCTCGTCTATGGGTACCTGCAGGCAAGTAATGCAGTGCCCCACTGGGCGTCAGTACCGCCGGTACTGAGTATGTAAAGCAACAACAGAAAGAAATATCTGAAATCAATAACATAACTGACGAAACTGGAATAAGAAGAACTAGATTAACTATCTGATGATGTAGATCGTACATACTCTTAATCATGCTGAAGGGAATAGGAATCATACCGAGAGACGTATCATTCTACTACTAATGTGCTCATATCTACTATAATATAGCATAGCATACATAACATAACATGGCATACACAACCTTACCCGGCCCCCATAAGCCGGGAGGTACAATCAACACAGAATCTATACCCCTAACTCGGTCAACCCATCTCCTATACTGGCTGTAAGCATCCTGCCGGTCCCCTGGGCATGCACTTGGGCTCGCTGAGCCCCTGACTATAACTGCATCTGAGTCCGGAGGACTCCTGAATCTACACCCGGGCGTATCCGCTCGACTGGGGTGTGTAAGGGCCGATCAAGGCACAAATATGGGGAAAAACTGGCATCCTATCTTCGTCCCCTGGCGGGACGGCATGCCACTCCGTAGAGTGACGTATCCTCGTCCTCTGGATGACGAGTCGATACAGCTATTAACCCTGGGCGGTGATGGATGCTAGGTAATCCAACCCCAAATAATACAACGGTCTCAACTGGTAATACTGTCTGTGTATCTCACATGCTGAGGCTAATAGGGGTAAAGTATCATATATATTACATGCTGGGCTAATGATAGTAATCTGTACGTATTTAATACGTGCTGAGGCAGGTAAAGATATATAAATATGAATATAGTCTCCTGCCGGGCTGTACTGGGCAAATGCTATATAAGATAATGTTTCTACTGAAAACTCTGTTGTTACTAAGTTTCTGTATACACTATATGCTGGACTAGTGATAGAAATAAGTACATACTTAATACATGCTGAAGCTGGAAGTACTATATATGTATGTACGAATATAATCTTTCTGCTAAACTACGCTGTATACTGACTTTCTATAGTAACATGATTTGCTAATCCTGACATGCTTTGTGAACTTCATTTTAGTCTGCTATTCTATTTCTGATGTGCTTTACGGGTATTGCATTACTATACAGGGTTTCAACTGAATACAACCATATCCTGACATGGCATATCACATTACATACTGAGTATACTGGGCAATCTCTAATACTTGCGTTAGAATCTGTATCATACTGATAGGTTTCATATACATTACAACCCAATGTTTCTCACATCGTACCAATATTCATAATAACGCAATACTCGACTTCTGAACATTCTACTGGTCCGTAATTTATTACACTATACTGATATTACTTAACTTGCCGAAGGAAACTAACTTTACATACCTTATCTTCGACTATTCGTCCGTCGGACGAGGCTCGGCCGGTACTTCAACTATTTTCTCCCAACTACATTCATAAATACGTCAATCAATACTAAATACAGCTTTATTGTAAAGAGCAACGTTACTTTCGATATAGTTTATAGCCTAAACTTAGGCTTATCGAAAGACGGTCGAAAACTCGCTATTTTTCAGCGGCCCAGAAGAGAGAAGTATTCACTTCTCAGCTAGGAACACATAAACATTAATTTAGAGCAATTCTACTTACTTTAGTTCGGTGGCTCACCGATTCGTCGGCCGTATTTTGCGAAACTACGTGCTGCTAAATACTCGGGTATCTGGGATTAATTTGAGTTTTGGCAGCGTTTGGCAGCATAATCGGATGAAAATATATAATTTTCTTCGTCTTCCTCGGCTTCACTGCGTTTCTATGGAAATTTATAAGTGTTAAATGAATTTAAACCGAAGTGGGGGCTTTATATACTTGGGCCTGAACCTGGGCAATGTGTCACGGAACCATCGCGGAGGCCTCTCCTCCGTGACACGCTGCCATTGCGGAGGGGCTCTGTCTCGGCTCCTCCCGCGATGGTTCGACGGGTTTCTCGTCCGATATTTTCCCAGGCCTTTCCCTAACACGTATGGCTTTCAAATATGCTTAACCAACGTGCGAATAGGTCATCTAAGTGCCAGAAACTCTATGGGGTATAACATTCTCCCCCCCTTAAGAACATTCGTCCTCGAATGTACACTGTTATCTAGAGGACTGCTTACTTTACTTTCTAGAAAAATTTCGGTAGAGTTTCCCCTGTAATATGGACTATCGCAAAAACCTGAAACGCAGAAAAGTCCAACACAGGCACTGCATACAATATTCTAAAATCCACTGGACAGCTAAATATCACTTCTTTCTTTATCATTTACAACATACAACCATAAAGTACTGTATAAATATTGATACGGACGTACCTGTCATCTGACTAGGCCTGAAATAGGTGAGGGTATCTGGTTTTCATATCTTCTTCAGCCTCCCACGTCATTTCCTCCCGATTTCTGTTACGCCACAATACTTTGACAGATGCAACATCTTTAGTTCTCAGTCTGCGAACCTGTCTGTCGAAAATGGCTACGGGAACCTCTTCATATGCTAACTCTTCTGTGATCTGGACATCCTGAACTGGAACTACTGTAGAAGGGTCCCCTACGAACTTCCTTAGCATAGAAACATGGAATACTGGGTGAACCAACGTTAACTCTGGAGGCAAGTTTAACTCGTATGCCACGCGGCCTATTCTTCGCCGAATCTGATATGGCCCAATGAATCTTGGGCTAAGCTTACCTTTCTTGCCAAACCTCATTACCCCTTTCATCGGGGACACTTTTAGATATACCCATTCGTTTATCGAAAATTCTAGATTTCTGCGCCGCCTATCTGCGTAAGACTTCTGGCGGCTCTGAGCGGTCAGTAAACGTTCTCGGATAAGCTTTATCTTTTCCTCAGACTGCCGAACAATGTCTGGGCCAACTAATGCTGATTCTCCAATCTCAAACCAGCCCACCGGCGATCTACATTTTCGCCCGTACAATGCCTCGAAAGGCGCCATCTGAATAGCTGAATGGTAGCTGTTATTATAAGCAAATTCAATTAACGAAAGATGTTCATCCCAGCTACCCCCAAAATCTAACACACACGCTCGTAGCATATCTTCGAGCGTCTGAATTGTACGTTCAGCCTGCCCGTCTGTCTGAGGATGGAATGCTGTGCTCAAATTAATCTGCATCCCCAGACCTTTTTCAAATGACTGCCAGAATCTAGCTGTAAACTGTGCTCCCCTATCTGAAATAATAGATACCGGCACTCCATGCAATCTAACTATTTCTCTGATATATAATTCGGCATAATCCTCAGCTGAGAAGGTAGCCCTTACTGACAGGAAATGAGCTGATTTTGTCAGGCTGTCAACTATTACCCAAATGGAATCATTTCTGCGTCTAGTATGGGGTAACCCTGTTACAAAATCCATGTTTATCGCTTCCCATTTCCACATAGGTACAATTATCTCTTGAGTCAAACCACCCGGTTTCTGGTGCTCTGCTTCACCTGCTGACAATTAGCACATCTCGATACAAATTCAGCTATCTCAGTTTTCATACCTGGCCACCAGTAGATGTCTTTGATGTCGTGGTACATTTTCGTCGCCCCTGGGTGAAGGGAATAGCGAGCGTAGTGTACCTCATGCATGATCTGCCCACGAAGTCCTGCGACATTCGGGACACAAAGGCGGCCTTTACAATGTAGCACACCATCCTCGGTTATCTGAAAATCTGGCTCCTTACCCTTCTGAACTCTACCTCTGAGCTGGACTAAATCGGGATCCTCATACTGCCGTTCTTTTACCTCTGTAACTAACGATGACACTGCAGAATTCTGAATTACTGCTCTATTATTTTCTGTTTCCATTACTCGAACGGCTAAGCCAGCTAACTGATGAATTTCCTTGGCCAATTTCTGCTTCTCAGGTTGCAAATACGCTAAACTCCCCATTGACTTACGGCTCAGGGCATCTGCTACAACATTAGCTTTTCCGGGGTGGTATAGAATATTCACATCATAGTCTTTTAACAACTCTAACCAGCGGTGTTGCCGTAAATTCAACTCCCTGTGAGTGAAAATGTACTGCAGGCTCTTATGATCTGTGTAAATATCAACATGGATGTCGTACAGGTAATGCCTCCATATTTTTAAGGCATGAATTACTGCGGCCAATTCCAGGTCATGGGTAGGATAATTCTTTTCGTGTTTCCTCAGTTGTCTGGAAGCATATGCAATCACTCTACCATGTTGCATTAACACACAACCCAATCCGATACCTGACGCGTCGCAATAGACTGAATAACCCTTTGTGCCTTCCGGCAATGCTAATACTGGGGCGGAGGTTAATCTGTCTTTCAGTTCCTGGAAACTCTGCTCGCATGCCTCCGTCCACTGAAACTTTGCTGCTTTCTGTGTCAATTTAGTTAAAGGTGCTGCAATGGTTGAGAATCCCTCAATGAACCTCCGATAATATCCTGCCAACCCCAGGAAGCTACGAACTTCAGTCGGGGTGGTAGGCCTAGGCCATGACTTAACTGCTTCTATCTTCTACTTGTCTACCTGTATACCAGTGTCTGAGACAATATGCCCTAAAAAGGCTACTGAGTTAAGCCAGAATTCACACTTCGAAAACTTAGCATACAACTAGCGGTCCCTGAGAATCTGGAGCACTGTCCGCAAATGAGTCCGGTGATCCGCTTCAGAGCGAGAATACACCAGAATATCATCAATAAATACTATCACGAACAAGTCCAGGAAAGGTCTGAAAATACTGTTCATCAGGTCCATAAAGACTGTTGGGGCGTTCGTTAACTCGAAGGACATAACTAGAAATTCAAAACGTCCATATCGGGTCCTAAACGCTGTCTTAGGAATATCTTTCTCACGTACTCGGACCTGGTGATATCCGGACCGCAAGTCAATCTTAGAAAAGTATCTGGCTCCCTGTAACTGATCAAATAAGTCATCAATTCTGGGAAGTGGATACTTGTTCTTTACTGTAACTTTGTTTAGCTGCCGATAATCTATGCACATTCGGAGCGAGCCATCTTTATTTCTCACAAACAAGACTGGCGCACCCCACGGGGAAGTACTCGGCCTAATAAAACCTTTATCTAACAAGTCTTTCAACTGCTCCTTCAATTCTCTGAGTTCTGCAGGAGCCATACGATAAGGAGGTATTGATATTGGCTGAGTGCCTGGTAGCAAGTCGATAGCAAAGTCTATTTCCCTTTCTGGGGGAATACCAGGTAACTCATCAGGAAATACATCTGGGAACTCATTTACCACTGGGACAAACTGGACTGTCGGAGATTCTGCTTGGACATCCTGAACTCTGACCAGATGATAAATACACCCCTTAGATATCAATTTTCTCGCCTGAAGGTAGGAAATAAACTTACCTTTTGGCGTCGCGGTACTGCCCTTCCACTCCCGTACTGCCTCCCCCGGGAAGTGGAATCGGACCGTTTTGGTCCAACATTCAACATTAGCGAAACATGGTACTAACCAATCCATACCCATTATGGCATCGAAGTCTATCATTTCTAACTCGACCAGATCTACTGTGGTCTGACGATCAGCAACCTCTACTGTACACCCGCGGTAAATTCGGCTAGCTGTGATAGAGTCACCGACGGGCGTAGATTCTAGGAAGGGCTGCTGTAATGATTCTGGTACAATACTAAACTTCCGTGCCACAAATGGAGTAATATAGGACAAAGTAAACCCTGGATCAATTAACACATAAGCAGGGTGTGAGCAGATAGTTAGCATACCTGTCACGACATCAGGCGATGCTTCTGAATCTTGCCTCCCCGGTAAGGCATATGTGCGGCTTGGACCCGCACCTGTACTGGAGGCCCCTGATCTGCCCCGACCCCTGCCTGCTGAAACTGAGGGCCTGCGCCCAGTCGAAGATGCTGTAGCTCGTGATCCTATTGATGCCCTATCCTGTCTATCCCGGTCCTCTCGACCTCTGGCTGGGCAATCTTTCATCAAATGGCCTTCTTGGCCATAGTTATAACATGCGGTGGAGCCATATCTGCATGCTCCAGGATGGCGTCGACTGCATATAGGGCAAAGTGGTAGGGTATATCTGCTCTGCTCTGCCCTCCTCTGTGATGGTGAATCTGCCATCTGCGAGCCTCTACCAGTCCCTGACTTCCCCCTGCGGCTGAATCTACCCCCCTGTGGCTGTGGCGGAGGTGGGGGCCTGGGCGGCCTGCCTGACAATCGGGGCTTGGGTCCTCGCCGGGCCTCTCTCTGTAACTCAACTGGCCTGTCCCGGCGACGCTGTTCCTGACTAACCCTTCTGACCTCTCGTTGTCGCTTTCTGATGCCCTCAATATTCTGGGCAAATGCCTGAATGCTAGCAATATCCATGTCCTCTCGCAGTGTGGCTGTAGTGCAAATCTCAACATATTCTGGATTCAACCCCGTAATAAAGCGATGCACTCTGGATGCCATGGTATCAACGAAGGCTGGTGCATATTGGGCTAAGGAATCAAACTGCAAGGAATATTCCCGAACACTCATAGCCCCCTGTTCTATATCTATGCTAGCAATACCCTAGCTAATGTTAGGGTATCCATAACATTTTGATCATTAATATCTATAGAAAAATTGGGATAACAGTTAAAATATACCGGACCATTAGCTAGGTTACTTTGTAATACTGCTAATAATGAATCATCAAAGTTTATTAGCCTATTGTTTCTTAATAGAAGACATATAGGCACGTCTAAGCCTAATCGATACAACGGTTTAACCGCGACCTGGACAAGTCCTATGTGGAGAAACTTATAGTTTTTCCTATATCTGTTAATGTCTTCAACTTCTAATAGTTTAATAGTCTCAATAGATTTATTAATAGCGACCGTAGATTCAGAGGTTTTAATATTATAATTTTTAATAAAATTAAAGTTTCCAGTCTTATATACCTTTTCAAAACGTTCCTTTGGGAGATTCCAATTTTGTAAAATGCTTTCTATCTTAGCTATTTTAGAAGTTGTGGCAGAAATATTAATACTATTTATTATGTTCTGATTTTCGGAGATATCCATTAAAAATGTGCAGATAGTTTTAACTGAATAATTAATATATTATCTAATTGTCTTCTTTGTATAGACAAATTATGACTAACAAAACATAATTCATTATATAACCTTATTAGATTGTCAAGAATTGATTTTCTTGTTATTTTTTTAGAATAATTATCCAGAGTATCTGAAGGTATTAGTTTTTTATAATAGTCTAAGTTCTTTAATATTTCTGTTCTTTTCTTTTTATAGTTACTTTGATATATTAAACATATCCATTTTCTCCTATTGTAGTATTTTATTTGTTCTATAAATGGTGCGTAAGCATAAATTTTAATATAATACAAAATATTCGGGGAAATGTTAGTACTATCCTGGGGCCAATATCTACTTTAGATGTTACTCCTTAATAGTTATTTCTTTGTGAAGTATTTACTGGTTATCTTATCTATTTTCTTTATCTTATTCCTTTAGGTCTGGTGACGGGAACACCATCCGGGTCCGGCTCTAGTATCAAAACTTTAGAGCTAATCCAACGGAGAATACAGGCTTGGCAACGTCTAGACCGTGATTAAACGGTTACCCAACTTAAGGAATAAAACTAAGAAAATAGAGTAAGAGTATCAGCAAAACTAGACACAAAAATAACCGCTTAAGAGCAACATAACTTTGACTAGCTCTAGGATAGTATGAAGATTTAGTTACTCAAACTCATACTCCTCCAGGACAACATGGCTCTGATACCATTTAACGGGCGAGCTTTGATTGATGTGGCTGATGGGCAGCTAACCATGAGAGCATATGATAAAGTAGAGGTTTTTGATGTGTACAAGGCCATGAAGCTACTGGCCATCTATGAGGAGCTATCAGCAATCAATGTGCTAAATCAGGAAGCAATTCTTCAGATTGTTGACTTACAGGACCCATTGGAGAGAGCCTTGATGGGCTTCGATCATTTTGGAGACAGTGCTACGTATGAGATGGTGCAGATGCTGAACGAGCCAAAATGGTTTCGCAGGAAGCAAGATTTAGCGCCATTGATGAGGTTGTTGCAAACCATTGCCAAAACCACCAATTGAGGAGGCACCAAAATTGGAGTTGAAGACATTGCCTCCACATCTGAAGTATGTATTTTTGGGGCAAGATGACACCTTTCCATTCATCATTTTCGCAGAACTGACAGAGGCACAAGTGAGAGATGCATTAGTGGTCCTCAAGAGGTGGAAGAAAGCAATGGGATGGCAAATGTCAGACATCAGAGGAATTAGTCCAACTTTTTGCACACACGGGATTTTTATGGAAGAAGGATCCAAGCCAATTGTGCAACATCAGCGGAGGTTGAATCCGGTGATAAAGGATGTTGTTAGGAAGGAAGTGATCAAGTGGCTTGATGCAAGTGTGTTATATCCCATTTTAGACAGTGAATGGGTTAGCCCCGTTCAGTGTGTTCCAAAGAAAGGAGGGATGACCGTGGTCACTAATGAAAAGAATGAGTTGATTCCCACACGCACAGTCACAGGATGGCGAATTTGCATGGATTATGGGAAGCTCATTGAGGCCACGAGGAAAGACCATTATCCTATTAAATTTATTGATCAGATTTTGGATAGGTTGGCAGGTCAAGAGTATTATTGTTTTCTTGATGGATATTCTGGCTATAATCAAATAGCCATAGCACCGGAGGATCAAGAGAAGACCACTTTTACATGTCCTTATGGGACATATGCTTTCAGGCGGATGCCATTTGGTCTATGCAATGCACCAGCCACATTCCAGAGATGCATGATGGCGATCTTTCATGATATGGTGGAAGATTTTGTCGAGGTATTTATGGATAACTTTTCTGTTTTCGGTAATTCATTTGCCACATGTTTGCAGAATCTTGACAGGGTGCTAGCTCGATGTGAAGACTCTAACCTTGTGCTCAACTGGGAGAAATGTCATTTTTTAGTCAAGGAGGGTATCGTCTTTGTCCATAAGGTGTCTTGCAAGGGGTTGGAAGTCGATCATGAAAAGATCGAAGTGATCGAAAAGCTACCCCTTCCAGTGTCAGTGAAGGGTGTTAGTAGTTTTCTTGGACATGCAGGGTTCTACAGACGGTTCATCAAGGACTTCTCTAAAATTTCTATACCGATATGCCGGTTGCTAGAAAAAGAGGTGATGTTTGAGTTTGACGAGGATTGTGTTAAAGCATTCGAGGACTTAAAATAGAAGTTGGTAGAAGCGCCTATTCTCATTTCTCCGGATTGGGAGCAATCATTTGAATTAATGTGTGATGCAAGTGACGTGGCTGTAGGAACTATATTGGGGCAGCGGAGGAATTAAATTTTTTATTCCATTTATTATGCAAGCAAAGCACTTGACGCAGCCCAAGTTAATTATACAGTCACGGAAAAGGAGATGCTAGCATTGGTGTTCGCATTTGATAAATTCAGGTCCTACTTGGTGGGTTCTAAAATAGTGGTGTATATTGATCATGCAGCAACTCGATATTTGTTTAACAAGAAGGATGCTAAGCCCATACCAATCTGATGGATATTGATGCTAGAAGAGTTTGACCTAGAGATTCGAGACAAAAAGGGGAGCGAGAATCAAGTGGCAGATCACCTATCGCGATTGGAAAGCTGGTTGCATGTGAAGAAAGGTGATAGTCTCAAAGAAGAGCTCCCAGATGAGCAGCTCTTGGCAATAAGGGAAGCTGAAATCCCTTGGTATGCAGACATTGTGAACTTGCTGGTAAGTGGAGTCTACCCACCGGAGGCTACGGCTCAGCAAAGAAAGAAGTTGAGACATGATTGTAGTATTGCATATGGGATGAGCCGTATCTGTTAAACAGGGACCAGATCAAGTGGTGAGATGATGCATCCCAGAGAGCCAAATTGCAGAAGTATTGAGGAGTAGTCACTCATCATTGTATGGAGGGCACCACGGAGGCGAGCGGACTGCTCACAAGGTGTTATAGCCAGGTTTCTTTTCGCCTACCCTGTTTATAGATTCTATATAATATGTAAAAATATGTGATAGAAGTCAAAGAACAGGCACAATTGGTAGAAGACAGCAGATGTCACTACAGCAGATATTAGAAGTGGAGATTTTTGATGTATGGGAAATAGACTTCATGGGCCCGTTTCCACCGTCATTTGGTAATCGTTACATCTTGGTAGCGGTTGACTATATATCTAAGTTGGTCAAGGCAAAAACTTGTCCCAGGAATAACAACAAGGTGGTGACGAAATTTTTGAAAAAGCAAATTTTCACTAGGTTCGGGACACCCCGAGCTATTATAAGTGATGGAGGGGCTCATTTTGTGAATGTGAGTTTGAATAATTGGCTAGCGAAGTATGGGGTGCGGCACAAAGTAGGAACAACATATCATCCCCAAACTAATGGGCAAGTGGAGGTGTCAAACAGAGAGATAAAGCAGATTCTACAGAAGACAGTGAATGCACAGCGAATTGATTGGTCAAGCAAACTTGACGATGCATTGTGGGCTTATAGAACTGCATACAAGACACCCATTGGGACTTCTCCGTACAGATTGGTCTATGGAAAGGCATGTCATCTGCCTGTGGAGCTGGAACATTATGCTTTTTGGGCTGTCAGAAAGCTGAACATGGTTCCGACGCTAGCAGGGAAGAAGAGGTTGATGCAACTCAGCGAACTAGATGAGTTTCGATGGCATCCCTATGAAAGTGCCAAATGCTACAAGGAGAAAAATAAAAGGTGGCACGACAGGCATATGGTGCATCGGATCTTTAAGCCGGGGCAGAAAGTGTTGTTATTTAATTCAAGGTTGAAGCTTTTTCCTGGTAAGTTGCGGTCCAAGTGGTCAGGGCCGTTTGAAGTTGTGAGAATGACCCCACACTAAGCTGTGGAGTTGTGGAAAGAAGATAGAAGTGCCATATTTTTGGTGAATGGGAAACGATGTAAGCATTATTGGGGTGAGGACGTTATTCGAGAGAAGACGTCCATCACTCTAGAGGATGATTGAGAATGAATAGCGTCGAGCTGTGACGGTAAATCAGGCGCTGCACGGGAGGCAACTCATGAATGTGTTGTAATAGAAGAGTAGAATTATTTGAAAAAAAAAAGAAAAAAAAAGAGAAAAAGAAAAACAAAGAAAAAGAAAAAAAAATTGTTGCATTGCAACCTATGATTTCTAACTAATTTCTTCTGGTGAAATGATTTTCAGGTGGAATGGAGGGAAAAAATACAAAAAAGCGCAAAGGAAAAAAATCAAGGCAAGGGCGCATCCACATCGGGCACCAATAGAAAGAGAGTCAGATTGGGGATAGCAGTACCAGCAGCACCAGTGGTTCCTCGAGGGCAACACCGATAGTACATAATCAGATGGGTGACTGATGAGGGGAAGAAGTGGTATGCTAAACAAAAAGAAACCAAATACTTCCCAGAGGAGTAGATAGCACGGGAACCACTGGCACAGGAATTCCCGCAGATTGTACACAGGATTGACACCGCTGGGATAAACTTCAAGAACCCAGGGAGTGCAATCTCTACCTTATCCGGGAGTTCTATGCCAACTGGAACCCGACCTTACGCAGCCACAGCATAAAAATCAGACGGCAGGTTGTCACCTTTGAACCCCACCATTTGAATGCAATCCTGGGGGCGCGTGACACATACGCTCATGTCCTCCGACAGTGGGACATCACTCCACCTTATGCAGACACCAAATGCACCTTATGTGGAGCCCGATCGACAGCCAGGTGGGGTAGGCACAAGGAAAGAGGCTACCATCAAACATTGCCCTATTCTCAGATGAACAAGGAGGCCCAAATTTGGTTGAAGATTGTTTGTTCGTGCCTGATCCTGGGGGTGCACATGACTGATGTCACCCAGGATAGAGTTTGTCTTGTGTACACACTGATGAAGGGGCTGGAAATCAATGTTGGGGCGGTGATCATCTCTGCTATGAAGAGAGCCCGACTACATAAGGGGCATAGATACGGGTTCGATGGTCTGGTTACCATGTTCTTGAGGAGGAGGCCCTAGATTACATCCCTCAGATCGACAGACGTGCCTTTGATGTCACCAAAACCAAGGAACCTGACACTACTTATGGGCCGGTGCTCACACTAGCCGAGCAACATGCTCAAGATGATCAGTACATGGCCCGCATGTACGGGATGCAGATGTTGCAGCTGCGCATCGGAGGGAGGCCCGCAATGGAGGATGAGTTGTGGCAGCTCGAGTTGGATTACCCATTCACCAAGAATGCCCGAGCATTATACTGAGTGGGGCTCACATTTGTGGAGCCCATAGATGATTACATCCCTACCAATGAGGAGACATGCCGGGAGTACTCAGATGTTGAGTCGGATAATGACTGCGGGGGCGATTCTGATATGGGAGACGATGCGCTGGCACCTGATGAAGAAGTTGAATACTTTGATTGATCATGGAGTTTCACCACCCAACCTTTGAGTATTTTGAAATTATGTGAACACTGGGAACAGTGTTCGGATTAAGTGTGGGGTGGGAGTAGTTAGGTGCTAGCTGTTTTGTTTATGTTTGTGTGCTTATGCTGAATGTGACCCTATGACTCTATGTTTCGTGTTCTGTAATTAATGTTGGTGTTGTAATGAATCTTGAGCTGTTGTTGTCTTGAGCTACTGTTGTGTGTGATGTGTAAATATTTTTCAATTATATTTTTACCTTTTTATATCGAAATTTTTTGTTGAAATTTTTTTATGTTGGGTTTCTCGGTTTTTGTTTTCGGTGCTTTTCCCGAGAATAGTCCCATTGATCCGACGTCGTAGATACCGACTATTCCCAATAATGGATGGATGACGACCGTCTTAAGGGAAATGCAGTCGATAGGAGTAGTATTTCCTTTTTTCTTCTTTCTTTTGTTTGTTTCCCAAAACGTGTCGCTAATTAATGGTTCGAAATTCTTGTTACGTGTTGTACATGATATTATGATGCAAGTGTGATTCATATGAAAACATGAAAATGTGTTAAACATGTTGAGATACCTAGGCCATAAAGTTTGATTCGGTGTGATCGGGGCTTAATAGTGCATTCTTGTAATTAGCTAATTGAAGAGTCTGTGAATATGTCTTAAGTTGAGCATGTGCAATGAGTGTGAAGTGAGGTTTCGATTATTCCATGCTATTGTGAAGTGTCTAGAACTTTCCTGGTGTGTATACTAAACGAAATGAAGGATGTGGATTGTGGGAAAGGATGTAGGCATTTCTTTGAATAAACCGAAAGTTTCTCCCTTATCATACCTACATTGAATGTACATCCTAGTTAGCCCCATTGAGCCTTTAGCATATTCTTTGAGAGGTATAAACCGAGCTTAATCCCTTCTTTTCAGTAGCCGTGAATTTGATCCAAAACTCTTAAGCGCTAAAGAAAAACAATTTTCCTAAAGTGTAAAGGAGTGAGAAGTGTGAACCGAAAGGAAAGCGGAAGTTGTGAAAGCTAAAAGAAAGGTCAAAGGTGCACTTGTTGAAATTGATTAATTAATAGAGAGTAAGGAAATCAATGAATGAGAAAAAAATAAAGATGCATAAATACTCTTTGCTAGTAAGTCGAGTGTGCTTAAAGAAACGGGAACAAAAACAAAGAATAAAATTCAAGAATGAGAGGATGGAGGAAGAAGCAATGCCCGTACTGAAGGCGGGATGTATTGAAAAGCGCTTAGGGAAGCTAGTTGCTATTATTGGTTAGCCCAGTCTTTACTAGTTCCATAGCTTACATTACAACCCATTAAGCCCTACGTGATCTTACATCACGCATCCTTATATTAGTGGAGTAAAACACTAGATGCAAGCTTATGGTTCATGACATGATGCATGTGAATTCATTGGGAGAGCGAGCGAAATCATATTCATATACCCCTACATGTAGTGCTTTGGAAATCTTATGATGGCAAATAGGGTAATTCTCTTGTGTTGTGAGGGCACATGCTTGACGAGAGACAAAATTTCGTGTCGGATGTCTTGATCAGTTGATTTGCACGAGTTTGCCAAGATCGAGAATCGATTCTTGAGGTTAGGAGGTCTTAATGTTGTGTACTTCATTGTATTGAGGAAACCATGCATGTTTTCTTGATGATTTGCTATCTTAAATAATCTATATAGCCGTAGCTTGAATGGTCGAACAAAATTAGCTGTGCGTGGGTTTTAAATTGCATGAAATGTGAGCGTGTTGTTCGAGGACGAACAAGGTTTTATGTGTGGGGTAAGTGATCTTGGGCAGAATTTCATGCCCAAGTGATCCTCAAATGCTTTATTTCTACTTGTTTATCTATTGTTATGTGTACATTCTCATGTGATTCTTAGGTAAATGTGAATTTATACTAACCAACATTATTAGTGTTGTTTTATAGGTAGAAGGAAATTTTGGAAGCTAAATATATATTGGTGAAGTGCGGGAATGGACTTGGAAGCAAGAAGTGGAAGTTGACAAGGGAAGTTGGCAAAAATAAGGGCTCCACATAGCGGAGGCATTATGCCTGGGATGATTAAAATGTCAAATTCCAGTGGAGGTTCACGTTGCCTCCGTGGCACGGAGGCAGTGCTCCGTTATGCACTCCGTGTCACGTCGAGTGTTATTACCTGGAACCTCAAGTTCCAGTGAAGGTGCGCGATAGCACCGTGGCACGGAGACAAGGCTCCATGATACCTGTCGTGCCACGCTGAGGTGCAGTTACCTGGGAGCTGAGTTCTAGTGAGGGTCCACGATATCCCCATGGCACGAAGGGAGTGCTCCGCGATACACTCTGTGCCACGTTGCTTGTTATTTCGGGAAAAATTCTCAATAGTATAAATAGCACACTTAGATTTTATTTTAAAATTCTGACTTGGTTGAGCAAGAACGTGGGTTGTAGGAAGTTGAGAGGATGAAAATTCTAGGGTTATTCTCTTCCTTTATCTCTTTAATTTCAATTGCTTGTATGAATTCTACTTATTTGAAGATGTTTAATTCACAAATGAGTGGCTAATTCATCTTTTGCTGAGGTTAAGGATAATTGTAGAGGAATGTAATCATTAATCATTTCAGTAAAATCCACCACGAAAATGAGAGAGCCCACTTGCACTAGCACATTCTCCACAATACCATCTTGTCTGGCCAAAGAACGGTCAGCTAGCTGCAAGATTACTGTAGTTGGTCTAGGGTTGCCCAGCCCCAACTTCTTGAACACCGATGTCGGCGTCAAGTTTATGCTTGCTCCCAAATCACATAATTCGCGAGCTCGAATACATTGCTCAATTGTAATCTGAATGGTAAAGCTCCCAGGGTCCTTGAGCTTTGTCGGCAACCTGTTCTGTATGCGGGAGGTGCACTCCTCAGTAAGCGCCACCGTAGCATACTCCGTCAATCTGCTTTTGTTTGCTACGATGTCCTTGATGTACTTGGCATATTTTGGCACTCCCTGCAAAACATCAAGTAGAGGTAAATTAATATGTACTTGTTTCTGCACCTCCATCAATTTCTTAAGGCACGCTTCTTCCTTGTGCTTCTTTAATCTCTGAGGGAATGGGGGTGGTGGTCTTGCTATCTCAGCTGCCTTTTCCTTCCCCCTCATATCATCATGTTCCCCATCTTTTTCCACTGCTCCAGATTGTTGAGTTGGTCTTTCTGGTTCCACCTCCTTAAGTTGTAGTCCACTCCTTGTGGTAACTGCATTGACCTGCTTGGGATTTGGGTCAGTATCACTTGGTAGTCCTCCTCTAGGCTTGGTGTTTTGAGCTCCAGCTAACTGTCCAAACTGATACTATAATGCCTTCGTAGCTGACTACTGATTTTTCATGTCATCCGCTAATTTCACATAATCAGCCTGTATCTGCGCTTGGTTAGCTATAATTGTTTTGAACATATCCTCAATGTTGTTGGGTGGTGGAGGAGGTGCATTGTTTCCTCTGTATTGAGATTGAAAATTCTGATGCCCCCTTTGATTTCTCTGCATGCCCCGATTCGAACTCTGTCCTTGATGGCTATTACTCCCCCAAGAGAAATTCGGATGATTCCTCCAATTTCAGTTGTAATTGTTGCCATATCGTTGATTTTTGTTCCTCTGGACGTTCCCAACAAAATTCACTGAGTATGGATTGGCACCACAACACTCAATTGAGTGTTCACTACTCCCACATACTTCACACCATACCTGATGAACTGCATTGACTGGTGCTTGTGCTTGATTCAAACTCATACTGCTGAAGTGGGTGTTGAGTTGATTTTGCAACACATCTATCTGTGCAGCAATAGCTGTAAAACCATCCACCTCCAAGACTCCCTCAGCTTTCCTTGTTCCTCCTCAAGTTGAATCCGCATTCCATTTTGGATTTCCCTGTGAAATACGGTTTAACAAATGTAAAGCTCCTCATAAGTCTTCTCCAATGCCTGCCCCCCAGCTGCTGAATCTAACAAAATTTTAGTATGTGGTTCCAAACCCTAAATGAATGTATGCACCAACACATCATTAGACTGGTGATGATGAGGACAATCCCTTAACATTGACTTGAACCTCTCCCTCTCTCTGTTTGAAACTTAGAATCTGACTTCTAAGTGTGGCTGTCTTCCCAGATGGAAAGAATCATATCAAAAACTTCCTTACAAGATCATCCCAAGTAGTGATAGAATTAGGTGGTTCAACGTTAAACCACCTCTTTGCTTCCCCCAATAATGAGAACGGGAATAATGTAAGCCTCACATAGTCGGATGATACGCTAGTGGGAATGTAAGTGTCACTTATCTCAAAAAAGTTTTGGAGATGTTGTTGTGGATCTTCATGAGTGAGACCTGTGAATTGCCCGCTGGTGTGCAACAACTACACCATGTTCTACTTAAGCTCAAACCTCCCTCCTGGCTCTGGTCTGCGAATACTGGATGTAACATTGTTTTCATGTGGGATTGCCACTTCGTGGACCGGTCTTGTTGCCATCTCATCGGGCACTAAAACTGCCCTTACAAGTGGTGGATTCTGTTGCTGCTCCAGAATTGCCTGTCTTACCAACTGCAGCTTCTTCTCTAAAGCTACCCTTCTTTGGCGATGAAATTGTCTCTCTGGCTCTATAAATGAATCCACCAACTCCTTATCTCTTGCCAGTGTTCAGAAAAATTCAATACCTGCAAGAGAAAGGCTAAGATCAAGTTGTCAACACTTATATTGAATTTCTAAACTAACAATAAGAAAATAAATTTACCAATTGCCAGTCCCCGGCAATGGCGCCAAAAACTTGTTTGACACAAAACTACACGCAAGTGCACGTGGTCTTACAAGTAGTAAAGTGGCTTTATTTCAAGCCAAGTATCGATCCCAAAGGGACTTAACTACGGTATTAATTAACTTAAGCGTCAGTGAACGATATCTCAATGAATGCAGACAACCAAATAAATAATGTTTTATGAGTTAAGATCACTAAGTAATAAGAATCTAAGTCAAGATTATTATTTGAGTCTGAACAATAGCAATGAACAAGCTGAGGTTAAGGCAAGCATGCAGGGATGTAATTTATTAATTCAATTCAGCTAATCTTCTCTTCTCTTGCTAGTCAGGAATTAATTGCCTAAGGATTGGATCTTTTAACTCCTATCCAATTAAAGAATCATGAAACCTTATTCTACATTTTCTGTGATATAAGAATCTCATTCTCTAGCCATACATAACCGATTCCATAAATGACTAATAAGACTTTCAGGTATATTTCTATTCTGAATGTAAATCTTTTCTCAATTTTCTCAGCTAAGAAATGATCATATCCTACCAATTCACATTTGTCCAATTCCTTTCCTTTTCAGAATCAAAATTGGATTTCTAAGATATACATTAACATTGGCCAAACATCAATGCAGTAAAAACAAGAATTGATAGAACAACCATTGAAGAAAAGATTAAAACTGAAATGATTAATGTTTACATTCCTCTACAATTATCCTTAACCTCAGCAAGAGATGAATTAGCCACTCATTTGTGAATTAAACATCTTCAAATAAGTAGAATTCATACAAGCAATTGAAATTAAAGAGAAAGGAAGATAATAACCCCAGAATGTTTCATCCTCTCAACTGCCTGCAACCCACGTCCTTGCTCAACCAAGTCAAAATGTTTAAAATAAAACCTAAGTGTGCTATTTTTACTATTGAGAATTTTTCCCGGAATAACAAGCAACGTGGCACAGAGTGTATCGTGGAGCACTCCCTCCGTGCCACGGTGATATCGCGGACCCTCACTGGAACTCAGCTCCCAGGTAACTGCACCTCAGTGTGGCACGACAAGTATCACGGAGCCTTGCCTCCGTGCCACGGTGCTATTGCGCACCTTCACTGGAACTTGAGGTTCCAGGTAATAACACTCGACGTGACACGGAGTGCATCGCGGAGCACTGCCTCCATGCCATGGAGGTAACGCGAACCTCCACTGGAATTTGACATTTTAATTATCCCAGGCAGAATGCTTCCGCGATGGTAGCGTGACACGGTGCCATCTCGGAGCCCTTATTTTTGCTAACTTCCCTTGTCAACTTCCACTTCTTGCTTCCAAGGCCATTCCCGCACTTCACCAACATATATATTAGCACTTCACCATTTAACAGATCGTAGAAAATAACTTGGAAGTTAATTTCAAAGGTAGGAGCTAAATAAAATAAAATACTGCAAGTAGTAATAAAGTAGAAGAAAAAGATACTTACAAAGAGCTGTTTATTGATAAGAAGGAAAACTAGAGAACATAGAGAGGTTTGGGCAATTTGGAAGTGAGTGTAGTGTTTTCCGAATGCCCCTCTTAATACAAGGTGAAGGTCTTAAATAGACCTCAATTGATGAGTCAACTAATGACTACCTGCTATCTATTTACATGTGTTCACACGTGGCAGATTTAATTTTACACGGATCTATTTAAAAGATGTCTTCATCTTCTTGAAACTTGATTTCCTTGAAATTTAATATTTGTCCTGATGTGACCTTTGAATTTGATGAAGATTCGTCTTCATCTGCATAGGAGTCTGTAGAGATTCCATTTTGTCTTGATGTGGCTTGTCTTTTCACTGCATTGTTTTTTTGGGTGGATTCTTGAGGGGTCCACTGCTTTTAATTGTAGTAGCTTTTCATTTTTCCGAAAGGATAGTCTGTCCGCCTCCTCTAGTTGAGAAGATAAGCTTGAGCTATCCCTTGCGGATCTAGCATGTCTCCATTGCTTGGTTCACTTGTATGAGAGGATGCAGTATCTAATAATTCCATTATTGTTACAATACTATCACGACTCCTTGGTACGACTCATCCCATGTTAATACAATTTGTACCAAGGGTCGTATGAAGAATTCTTTGAAACTATGATTCACTATATTTTTGTACCACTCGCATTACAGATCGTAATTGGATTCCACAAGTCGTACTAAGGACCGTACTATTTCTTTTGAACATGGCCATTTCAGATTTTGGGTACGACCACCATGTACGACTCATAGTAGGATACCATGGGTCATACTAGGTTCCATACCATGTCTTCCAGTTAAAATCTCTTGGGACAGTCCCAACGAGCCATCCTACAAGTCGTAGTACTAGATTACAAGTTGTAGGATGGCTCATGAAGCTTGTCCTCACCTTGTTTTGGGTCAGTTGTTCAGGTAAACATGTTCTTAGATTGATACTTGGAATTCCCCATCCTAGGTATGCAATTTTGATTATTGTTTTTATCAAGTCAACCCCCAACATGTTTCACACCCCATAACTCATTATAGTCAATCAAATTTTATTTTTTAAGCACATTGAATTCCTACCCATCTAATACATTCACAAAACAAGCTACTAATCACTTTCCTCTTCCCCATTTACATGAGTTTTAAGGAATCACAGTGTTCTTTTAGTTGATACATAATAAGATTCTTAAATTTAGCATAGTTACATACTTGATTTTGTCAAGTTCTTTCTTGACTTTAGCTTGCTTCTGTTTTAGGGTATGAATTTGAAGTGCTTGTGCTGATTCACTTGCACAAATTCGAGCTTGAACGGATTTAAGCTTTAGTTACGAGTTTGAGTCAACTCAGCCTCACCTGCAAGCTCCGGGTCAGCAGCCTTATCATCCTCATTAAGCTCGATCTCCTTCTATCTTTCCATTTCAACTACAACTGACAGGGGAGGGTCAACAGTAGTCTTTCCAGTCCTAGTCATCACTGCCATACATGACTATCATTATTTGGATTTTAGATGGTGTAGCTAGGAAGTTTCTCCTTTTTCCTCTGGATTAGGGATGCGTACATCTAAGCAAGCTGCTATTCAATCTGTTTTATTGCTGTAGAGTGGGATTCGACCTTCTAGACCATGCTAGGTATCTCACCGCTAATATCCTTCAGCTGCTCATCAATTGATTTAGCCTTTTTTATCAGTTCATCCATCATACTCTCTCACTTTGAGGGTCCAACATCACCGTCACGGGCCTTGGGAGGAACACAAACACTAGCGTGTTCATTGCTGTAGCCACCATTCTTTCTCCAATATCCTTCCTGGTCATGATCTCTGCTCCTATCCATGTATCCATTCCTATTGTACATTTCTCTATATTGTGTCCGACCTTTATTTCCAGAGCCTTCGTGCCAAGTGTCCTGTCCGAACCCTTGGGCATTGATCTGAAAATCCACCACCCGGTAATCTACGAAGTTTGCCTCCTCAGAATTTGTCTACTCAAACCCCTGCTCATGACACTGAGCTCCAACTGCATTCACCTTCTGAGGTCCAGTGCTCATAATGTGCTTCGTGTGCAGGTCCAACGTTGTCCTTATGTGAGCTAGCTCCTGAACATGCTCCTCCTCCTTTTTGCGCTGCTCCACAGTCATATCAATTACATATGTACCCGCAGCTGCCTCTGCTTCCTTGGTGTGCCTGGCCCTATTTGTCTTGGTCACTAGGTAAAATATAAAATTTGCTTTCTCCCACAATTGACTCATAAACGTTCCTCCTACCACTATAGCTGGTACATTCTTAATGCTATTGTTCAAAAACCTATAAAGTATTTCCAACAAATTGTCATCGGGAATTTTATGGTTCGGGCACTTAGTCAGCTTCTTCTTAAATCTCAACTAAGTCTCATGCAGTGCCTCATTCTTCAACTGTCAAAAATTATAAATATTGTATTTTAGCTGCAGCATCCTGGAGGATGGGAAGAACCTTTTCAAGAAGGCTTGTTTAAGCTCCCTCCAGATAGTAATGGAGTCATTGGGAAACTCCATAACCATAATGGCCTCCCCAGAGAGACAATGGGAAAGTCTCAACCTTATAGCATCCTCACTTACATTAGGTAACATGTATGACTTGCATGACAAAATTCATCAAGTGTAGGTTAGCATCGTCAGCAGCGTGACCACTAAACACCATCTTGATATTAAGCAGCTGGATCATGTGCTAGTGATATCAAACTTTGCCTCAGTAGGTAAAGGTGGAGGCACAATAACTCCAGTTGACCCGACCTCATCAACATCCGGATCATCAGCATCATAGAACTGAGGAGAATATCATTGGCCTCTATTGCCCCATCTATGGAATCCAACATTGACTACGTCATCACAAGCATCCTCAGCTTCCTAAAGTGCAGCTGGCCCAGCTAACGCTTGGCAAAGTTCTTCCACCAAACGGGTCTCTCTTTTCTCAGCATTTTCCGTCCTACTCAGTGTTCGCTCTAAATCAATATCCAATATAATCAGGGGGTTTCTGCTTTGCCAAGTACTTGGAATTCACCAAGTGAAAACCTATGGGTGTCACATACAAAAGAAAATGTAAATGAGGAAAATAATGACTAAAAGTCAAACGCAAGCAATTCCTCTAATCTTAATATGTATTCCCCAGCAACGGCACCACTTTTGATAACGCTCAAATCATACTCCTATAAAAGTATGACATAGACATTGTCAATAAAGAACCCAACTAGGTTGTGGTCGATTCAATAGGGAATAAGGTCAAGATATAGAATAATGCTAGTATTTAAGCTTTTACATCTGTTATCTCCTAAAAGTGGGTTTTATAATGAAGTAAACACATAACAGTGCTATTCTTTGATTGTTGTTTATCGAGTTAATGTAAATAACTAGGGAAGTGTCCCCTTGGATTCATAACTACTTCGGGTTTTAGACTCGTGATCTTCCCCAGTGTTTACTTGTAGAACTTATAACTACAGTTTATCCAAATGACTGGTTCGTCTCTATTGGATAACTATAGTCAATCACCGAATTAGGTCTCATGAGTGATTTCACTTCAACCATTATCAATTTGTTCAAAATTAACTATCTTGCGACCGCAGCTCAAGTTATACAATGATCCAAAAAGATCAAAGCTTTGTTGTAATTCTCTTTTCCTAATCTCTACTTCTCCAGATTTATGCAAATAAAGAATTTTGGGATGTCCTAATGTTGCGCTCCATTATGAAACATTAAATATGAAGAGAATATAATTCAAGCATTAGCATTGGTGTAGAATTACTTTGTGCAAACCCTAGTTTGTGAAATTACCATGGTTCCCACAACCCTAGTTGTGTAGGTTTTAGGCTCTCATGATTGTAAGTAAACAATTTGCATTCATAAAAAAATATAATTTAGAACTTACAATAACGATTGAATTATAAACCCACTAATCTTGGGCAGAATTTCATGCCCAAGTGATACCCAATTGCTTCATTTCTACTTGTTTATCTATTGTTATGTGTACATTCTCATGTGATTCTTAGATAAATGTGAATTTATACTAACCAACATGATTAGTGTTGTTTTGCAGGTAGAAGGAAATTTTGGAAGCTAATATATATGTTGGTGAAGTGCGGGAATGGACTTGGAAGCAAGAAGTGGAAGTTCACAAGGGAAGTTGGCAAAAATAAGGGCTCCGCGATGGCATTGTGTCACGCTACCATCACAGAGGCATTCTGCCTAGGTTGACTAAAATGTCAAATTCCAGTGGAGGTTTGCGTTACCTCCGTGGCACAGAGGCAGTGCTTTGCGAAGCACTCCGTGTCACGTCGAGTGTTATTAACTGGAACCTCAAGTTCCAGTGAAGGTGCACAATAGCACCGTGGCACGGAGGCAAGGCTCCGCGATACCTGTCGTGCCACGCGGAGGTGCAGTTACCTTGGAGCCGAGTTTCAGTGAGGGTCCGCGATATCCCCATGGCGCTGAGGGAGTGCTCTGCGATACACTCTGTGCAACGTTGCTTGTTATTCCGGGAAAAATTCTCAATAGTAAAAATAGCACACTTAGGTTTTATTTTAAACATTCTGACTTGGTTGAGCAAGAACGTGGGTTGCAGGCAGTTGAGAGGACGAAAAATTCTAGGGTTATTCTCTTCCTTTTTCTCTTTAATTTCAATTGCTTGTATGAATTCTACTTATTTGAAGATGTTTAATTCACAAATGAGAGGCTAATTCATCTCTTGCTGAGGTTAAGGATAATTGTAGAGGAATGTAATCATTAATCATTTCAGTTTTAATCTTTTCTTCAATGGTTGTTCTATCAATTCTTGTTTTTACTGCATTGATGTTTGGCCAATGTTAATGTATATCTTAGAAATCCAATTTTGATTCTGAAAAGGAAAGGAATTGGACAAATGTGAATTGGTAGGATATGATCTTTTCTTAGCTGAGAAAATTGAGAAAAGATTTACGTTCAGAATAGAAATATATCTAAAAGTCTTATTAGTCATTTATGGAATCGGTTATGTATGGCTAGAGAATGAGATTCTTATATCACAGAAATGTAGAATAAGGTTTCATGATTCTTTAATTGGATAGGAGTCGAAAGATCCAATGCATAGGCAATTAATTCCTAACTAGGAACCGAAGAGAAGATTAGTTGAATTGAATTAATAAATTACATCCCTGCATGCTTGCCTTAACCTCAGCTTGTTCATTGCTATTGTTCGGACTCAAATAATAATCTTGACTTAGATTCTTATTACTTAGTGATCTTAACTCATAAAACATTATTTATTTGGTGGTCTGCATTCATAGAGATATCGTTCACTGACGCTTAAGTTAATTAATACCGTAGTTAAATCCCTGTGGGATCAATACTTGTCTTGAAATAAAGCCACTTTACTACTTGTAAGACCACGTGCACTTGCGTGTAGTTTTGTGTCGAACAAGTTTTTGGCGCCGTTGCCGGGGACTGGCAATTGGTAAATTTATTTGCTTAGTGTTAGTTTCAAAATTCAATGTAAGTGTTGACAACTTGATCTTAGCCTTTCTCTTGCAGGTATTGAATTTTTTTGAACATTGGCAAGATATAAGGAGTTGGTGGATTCATTTATAGAGCCGGAGAGACAATTTCATCGCCAAAGAAGGGTAGCTTTAGAGAAGAAGCTGCAGTTGCTAAGACAGGCAATTCTGGAGCAGCAACAGAATCCACCACTTGTAAGGGCAGTTTTAGTGCCCGATGAGATGGCAACAAGACCGGTCCACGAAGTGGCAATCCCACATGAAAACAATATTACATCCAGTATTCGCAGACTAGAGCCAGGAGGGAGGTTTGAGCTTAAGCAGAACATGGTGCAGTTGTTGCACACCAGCGGGCAATTCACAGGTTTCACTCATGAAGATCCACAACAACATCTCCAAAACGTTTTGGAGATAAGTGACACTAACATTCCCACTGGAGTATCATCCGACTATGTGAGGCTTACATTATTCCCGTTCTCATTATTGGGGGAAGCAAAGAGGTGGTTGAAAGCTGAACCACCTAATTCTATCACTACTTGGGATGATCTTGTAAGGAAGTTTTTGATACGATTCTTTCGATCTGGGAAGACAGCCAGACTTAGAAGTCGGATTCTATGTTTCAAACAGAGAGAGGGTGAGAATTTGTATCAAGCTTGGGAGAGGTTCAAGTCAATGTTAAGGGATTGTCCTCATCATCACCAGTCTAATGATGTGTTGGTGCATACATTCATTGAGGGTTTGGAACCACATACTAAAATTTTGTTAGATTCAGCAGCTGGAGGGCAGGCATTGGAGAAGACTTATGAGGAGCTTTACAGTTTGTTAAACCGTATTTCACAGGGTAATCCAGAATGGAATGCGGATTCAACTCGAGGAGGAACAAGGAAAGCTGAGGGAGTCTTGGAGGTGGATGGTTTTACAGCTATTGATGCACAGATAGCTGCGTTGCAAAATCAACTCAACACCCACTTCAGCTGTATGAGTTTGAATCAAGCACAAGCACCAGTCAATGCAGTTCATCAGGTATGGTGTGAAGTATGTGGGAGTAGTGAACACTCAACTGAGTGTTGTGGTGCCAATCCATACTCGATGAATTTTGTTGGGAACGTGTAGAGGAACAAAAATCAACTATATGGCAACAATTATAACTCAAATTGGAGGAATCATCCAAATTTGTCTTGGGGGAGTAATAGCAATCAAGGACAGAGTTCGAATCAGGGCGTGCAAAGAAATCAAGGGGGGCATCAGAATTTTCAGTCTCAATACAGAGGAAACAATGCACCTCCTCCACCACCCAACAACATTGAGGATATGTTCAAAACAATTATAGCTAACCAAGCGCAGATGCAGGCTGATTATGTGAAATTAGTGGCTGACATGAAAAATCAGTAGTTAGCTACAAAGGCGTTAGAGTATCAGTTTGGAGAGTTAGGTGGAGCTCAAAACACCAGGCCCAGAGGAGGACTACCAAGTGATACTGACCCAAATCCCAAGCAGGTCAATGCAGTTACCACAAGGAGTGGACTACAGCTTGAGGAGGTGGAACCAGAAAGACCACCTCAACAATCTGGAGCAGTGGAAAAAGATGGGGAACATGATGATGTGAGGGGGAAGGAAAAGGCAGCTGAGATAGAAAGACGACCACCCCCATTCCCTCAGAGATTAAAGAAGCACAAGGAAGAAGCGTGCTTTAAGAAATTCATGGAGGTGCTGAAACAGGTACATATTAATTTACCTCTAGTTGATGTTTTGCAGGGAGTGCCGAAATATGCCAAGTATATCAAGGACATCATAGCAAACAAAAGCAGATTGACGGAGTATGCTACGGTGGCGCTTACTGAGGAGTGCACCTCCCGCATACAGAACAAGTTGCGGACAAAGCTCAAGGATCCTGGGAGCTTTACCATTCATATTACAATTGAGCAATGTATTCGAGCTCGCGGATTATGTGATTTGGGAGCAAGCATAAACTTGATGCCGACATCGGTGTTCTAGAATTTGGGGCTGGGCAACCCTAGGCCAACTACAGTGATCTTGTAGCTAGCTGACCGTTCTTTGGCCAGACAAGATGGTATTGTGGAGGATGTGCTAGTCCAAGTGGGCTCTCTCATTTTCCTGGTGGATTTTATTATCTTGGATTTCGAGCCGGATGTGGAAGTCCAATTTATTTTGGGACGTCCTTTCTTGGCAACCGGGCGAGCTTTGATTGATGTGGCTGTTGGGCAGCTAACCATGAGAGCACATGATAAAGTAGAGGTTTTTGATGTGTAAAAGGCCATGAAGCTACCGACCATCTATGAGGAGCTATCAGCAATCAATGTGCTAAATCAGGAAGCAATTCTTCAGATTGTTGACTCATAGGACCCATTGGAGAGAACCTTGATGGGCTTTGATCATTTTGGAGACAGTGCTACGTATGAGATGGTGCAGATGCTGAATGAGCCAAAATGGTTTCCCAGGAAGCAAGATTTTGCGCCATTTATGAGGTTATTGGAACCATTGCCAAAACCACCAATGGAGGAGGCACCAAAATTGGAGTGGAAGACATTGCCTCCACATCTGAAGTATGTATTTTGGGGGGAAGATGACACCTTGCCATTCATCATTTTCGCAGAACTGACATAGCCACAAGTGAGAGATGCATTAGTGGTCCTCAAGAGGTGGAAGAAAGCAATGGGATGGAAAATGTCAGACATCAGAGGAATTAGTCCAGCTTTTGGCACACACGGGATTTTTACGGAAGAAGGATCCAAGCCAACTGTGCAACATCAGCGGAGGTTGAATCCGGTGATGAAGGATGTAGTTAAGAAGGAAGTGATGTAGTGGCTTGATGCAGGTGTGGTATATCCCATTTCAGATAGTGAATGGGTTAGCCCCCTTCAGTGTGTTCAAAATAAAGGAGGGATGACCGTGGTCACTAATGAAAAGAATGAGCTGATTCCCACACGCACAGTCACAGGATGGCGAATTTGCATGGATTATAGGAAGCTCAATGAGGCCACGAGGAAAGACCATTATCCTATTCCATTTATTGATCATATTTTGGATAGGTTGGAAGGTCAAGAGTATTATTGTTTTCTTGATGGATATTCTGGCTATAATCAAATAGCCATAGCACCGGAGGATCAGGAGAAGACCACTTTTACATGTCCTTATGGGACATATGCTTTCAGGCGGATGCCATTCGGTCTATGCAATGCAACAGCCACATTCCAGAGATGTATGATGGCGATCTTTCATGATATGGTGGAAGATTTTGTCGAGGTATTTATGGATAACTTTTCTGTTTTCGGTAATTCATTTGCTACATGTTTGCAGAATCTTGACAGGGTGCTAGCTCGATGGGAAGACTCTAACCTTGTGCTCAACTGGGAGAAATGTCATTTTTTAGTCAAGGAGGGCATCTTCCTTCGCCATAAGGTGTCTTGCAAGGGGTTGGAAGTCGATCATGCAAAGATCAAAGTGATCAAAAAGCTACCCCCACCAGTGTCAGTGAAGGGTGTTCGTAGTTTTCTCGGACATGCAGGGTTCTACAGACAGTTCATCAAGAACTTCTCTAAAATTTCTATACCGATATGTCGGTTGCTAGAAAAAGAGGTGAAGTTTGAGTTTGACGAGGATTGTGTTAAAGCATTCGAGGACTTAAAACAGAAGTTGGTAGAAGCGCCTATTCTCATTTCTCCGGATTGGGAGAAACCGTTTGAATTAATGTGTGATGCAAGTGACGTGGCTGTAGGAGCTATATTGGGGCAGGGGAGAAATAAAATTTTTTATTCCATTTATTATGCAAGCAAAGCACTTGACGCAGCCCAAGTCAATTATACAGTCACGAAAAAGGAGATGCTAGCATTAGTGTTCGCATTGGATAAATTTAGGTCCTACTTGGTGGGTTCTAAAGTAGTGGTGTATACTGATCATGCAGCAATTCGATATTTGTTTAACAAGAAGGATGCTAAGCCCATACTAATCAGATGGATATTGTTGCTACAAGAGTTTGACCTAGAGATTCTGGATAGAAAGGGGAGCGAGAATCAAGTGGCAGATCACCTATCGCGATTGGAAAGCCAGTTGCATGTGAAGGAAGGTGATAGTATCAAAGAAGAGTTCCCAGATGAGCAGCTCTTAGCAATAAGGGAAGCTGAAATCCCTTGGTATGCAGACATTGTGAACTTGCTGGTAAGTGGAGTCTACCCACCGGAGGCTACGTCTCAGCAAAGAAAGAAGTTGATACATGATTGCAATATTACATATGGGATGAGCCATATCTATTTAAGCAGGGACTACATCAAGTGGTGAGACGATGCATCCCAGAGAGCCAGATTGCAGAAGTATTGTGGAGTTGTCACTCATCATTGTATGGAGGGCACCACGGACGCAAGCGGACTGCTCACAAGGTGTTACAGTCAGGTTTCTTTTCGCCTACCCTGTTTAGAGATTCTATAGAATATGTAAAAATGTGTGATAGATGTCAAAGAACAGGCACAATTGGTAGAAGACAGGAGATGCCACTACAGTAGATATTAGAAGTGGAGATTTTTGATGTATGGGAAATAGACTTCATGGCCCTGTTTCAACCGTCATTTGGTAATCGTTACATCTTGGTAGCGGTTGACTATATATCTAAGTTGGTCGAGGCAACAACTTGTTCCAGGAATGACAACAAGGTGGTGACGAAATTTGTGAAAAAGCAAATTTTCACTAGGTTCGGGACACCCCGAGCTATTATAAGTGATGGAGGGGCTCATTTCGTGAACGTGAGTTTAAAGAATTGGCTAGCGAAGTATGGGGTGCGGCACAAGGTAGCAACAGCGTATTATCCCCAAACTAGTGGGCAAGTGGAGGTGTCAAACAGAGAGATAAAGCAAATTCTACAGAAGACAGTGAATGCACAACGAATTGATTGGTCAAGCAAACTTGACGATGCGTTGTGGGCTTATAGAACTGCATACAAGACACCCATTGGGACTTCTCCGTACAGATTGGTCTATGGAAAGGCATGTCATCTGCCTGTGGACCTGGAACATTACGCTTTTTGGGCTGTCAGAAAGCTGAACATGGTTCCGACGCTAGCAGGGAAGAAGAGGTTGATGCAACTCAACGAACTAGATGTGTTTCGATGGCATCCCTATGAAAGTGCCAAATGCTACAAGGAGAAAAATAAAAGGTGGCACGACAGGCATATGGTGCATCGGATCTTTGAGCCGGGGCAGAAAGTGTTGTTATTTAATTCAAGGTTGAAGCTTTTTCCATGTAAGTTGCGGTCCAAGTGGTCAGGGCCGTTTGAAGTGGTGAGAATGACCCCACACTGGGCAGTGGAGTTGTGGAAAGAAGATAGAAGTGCCACATTTTTGGTGAACGGGCAACGATGTAAGCATTATTGGGGTGAGGACGTTATTCGAGAGAAGACGTCCATCACTCTAGAGGATGATTGAGAATGAATAGCGTCGAGCTGTGATGGTAAATCAGGCGATGTACGGGAGGCAACCCGTGAATGTGTTGTAATAGAAGAGTAGAATTATTTGGAAAAAAAAAGAAAAAAAAAGAGAAAAAGAAAAACAAAGAAAAAGAAAAAGAAAAATTGTTGCATTGCAACCTATGATTTCTAACTAATTTCTTCTGGTGAAATGATTTTCAGGTGGAACGGAGGACAAAAATACAAAAAAGCGCAAAGGAAAAAAATCAAGGAACAATGTCAGGCCGACAGGACAAGGGCAAGGGCGCATCCACATCGGGCACCAGCAGAAAGAGAGTCAGATTGGGGACAGTAGTACCAGCTGCACCAGTGGTTCTTCGAGGGCAACGCTGATAGTACGGAACCAGATGGGTGACTGATGAGGGAAAGAAGTGGTATGCTAAACAAAAAGAAACCAAATACTTCCCAGAGGAGCAGATAGCACGGGAACCACTAGCACAGGAATTCCCGCAGATTGTACACAGGATTGACACCGCTGGGCTAAACTTCAAGAACCCAGGGAGTGCAATCTCCACCTTATCCGGGAGTTCTATGCCAACTGGAACCCGACCTTACGCAGCCACACCATAAAAATCAGAGGGCAGGTTGTCACCTTTGAACCCCACCATTTGAATGCAATCCTGGGGGCGCGTGACACAGACGCTCATTTCCTCCGTTAGCGGAACATCACTCCACCTTATGCGAACACCAGACGCACCTTATGTGGAGCCCGATCAATAGCCAGGTGGGGTAGGCACAAGGAAAGTGGCTACCATCAAACATTGCCCTATTCTTAGATGAACAGGGAGGCCCGGATTTGGTTGAAGATTGCTTGTTCGTGCCTGATCCCGGGGGTGCACATGACTGATGTCACCCACGATAGAGTTTGTCTTGTGTACGCACTGATGAAGGGGCTGGAAATCAATGTTGGGGCGGTGATCATCTCCGCTATAAAGAGAACCCGACTACATCAGGGGCATAGATATGGGTTTGATGGTCTGGTTACCACGTTCCTGAGGGGCCACGATATTGAGGAGGAGGCCCTAGATTACATCCCTCAGATCGACAGGCGTGCCTTGGATGTCACCAAAACCAAGGAACCTGACACTACTTATGGGTCGGTGCTCACACTAGCCGAGCGACATGCTCAAGATGATCAGTACATGGCCCGCATGTACGGGATGCAGATGTTGCAGCTGCGCATCGGAGGGAGGCTCGCAATGGAGGCTGAGCTGTGGTAGCTTGAGTTGGATTACCCGTTCAACGAGAATGCCCGAGCATTATACCGAGTGGGGCTCACATTTGTGGAGCCCGTAGATGATTACATCCCTACCGATGAGGAAACACGCTGGGAGGACTCAGATGTTGAGTCGGATGAGGACAGCGGGGGCGATTCTGATATGGGAGACAATGCGCTGACACCTAAGGAAGAAGTTGAATATTTTAATTGATCAGGGAGTTTCACCACCCAACCTTTGTGTATTTTGAAATTATGAGAACACTGGGGACAGTGTTCGGATTAAGTGTGGGGTGGGAGTAGTTAGGTGCTAGGTGTTTTGTTTATGTTTGTGTGCTTATGCTGAATGTGACCCTATGACTCTATGTTTCGTGTTCTGTAATTAATGTTGGTGTTGTAATGAATCTTGAGCTGTTGTTGTCTTGAGCTACTGTTGTGTGTGATGTGTAAATACTTTTCAATTATATTTTTACCTTTTTCTATCGAAATTTTTTGTTGAAATCTTTTTATGTTGGGTTTCTCGGTTTTTGTTTTTGGTGCTTTTCCCGAGAATAGTCCCATTGAACCGACGTCATAGATAGCGACTATTCCCTATGATGGATGGATGATGACCGTCTTAAGGGAAATGTAGTCGATAGGAGTAGTTTTTCCTTTTTTTCTTCTTTCTTTTGTTTGTTTCCCAAAACGTGTCGCAAATTAATGGTTCGAAATTCTTGTTACGTGTTGTACATGATATTATGATGTAAGTGTGATTCATATGAAAACATGCAAATGTGTTAAACATGTTGAGATACCTAGGCCATAAAGTTCGATTCGGTGTGATCGAGGCTTAATAGTGCATTCTTGTAATTAGCTGATTGAAGAGTCTGTGAATATGTCTTAAGTTGAGCATGTGCAATGAGTGTGAAGTGAGGTTTCGATTATTCCATGCTATTGTGAAGTGTCTAGAACTTGCCTAGTGTGTATACTAAACGAAATGAAGGATGTGGATTGTGGGAAAGGATGTAGGCATTTCTTTGAATAAACCGAAAGTTTCTCCCTTATCATACCTACCTTGAATGTACATCCTAGTTAGCCCCATTGAGCCTTTAGCATATTCTTTGAGAGGTATAAACCGAGCTTAATCCCCTCTTTTCAGTAGCCGTGAATTTGATCCAAAACTCTTAAGCGCTTAAGAAAAACAATTTTCCTAAATTGTAAAGGAGTCAGAAGTGTGAACCGGAAGGAAAGCGGAAGTTGTGAAAGCTAAAGAAAAGGTCAAAGGTGCAATTGTTGAAATTGATTAATTAATAGTAGAGAGTAAGGAAATCAATGAATGAGAAATAAATAAAGATGCATAAATACTCTTTGCTAGTAAGTCGAGTGTGCTTAAAGAAACGGGAACAAAAACAAAGAAGAAAATTCAAGAATGAGAGGATGGAGGAAGAAGCAATGCCCGTACTGAAGGTGGGATGTATTGAAAAGAGCTTAGGGAAGCTAGTTGCTATTATTGGTTAGCCCAGTCTTTACTAGTTCCTTAGCTTACATTACAACCCATTAAGCCCTACGTGATCTTACATCACGCATCCTTATATTAGTGGAGTAAAACAGTAGATGCAAGCTTATGGTTCATGACATAATGCATATGAATTCATTGGGAGAGCGAGCGAGATCATATTCATATACCCCAACATGTAGTGCTTTGGAAATCTTATGATGGCAAATGGATTAATTCTCTTGTGTTGTGAGGGCACATGCTTGACGAGAGATAAAATTTCGGGTCGGATGTCTTGATCAGTTGATTTGCACGAGTTTGCCAAGATCGAGAATCGATTCTTGAGGTTAGGAGGTCTTAATGTTGTGTACTTCATTGTATTGAGGAAACCATGCATGTTTTCTTGATGATTTGCTATCTTAAATAATATGTATAGCCGTAGCTTGAATGGTCGAGCCAAATTATCTGCACGTGGGTTTTAAATTGCATGAAATGTGAGTGTGTTGTTCGAGGACAAACAAGGTTTTAAGTGTGGGGTAAGTGATCTTGGGCAGAATTTCATGCCCAAGTGATCCTTAAATGCTTCATTTCTACTTGTTTATCTATTGTTATGTGTACATTCTCATGTGATGCTTAGATAAATGTGAATTTATACTAACCAACATGATTAGTGTTGTTTTATAGGTAGAAGAAAATTTTGGAAGCTAATATATATATTGGTGAAGTGCGGGAATGGACTTGGAAGCAAGAAGTGGAAGTTGACAAGGGAAGTTGGCAAAAATAAGTGCTCCGCATCGCGGAGGCATTATGCCTAGGATGATTAAAATGTCAAATTCCAGTGGAGGTTCACGTTGCCTCCGTGGCACGAAGGCAGTGCTCCGCAATGCACTCCGTGTCACGTCGAGTGTTATTACCTGGAACCTCAAGTTCCAGTGAAGGTGCGCGATAGCACCATGGCACGGAGGCAAGGCTCCGCGATACCTGTCGTGCCACGCTGAGGTGCAGTTACCTGGGAGCCGAGTTCCAGTGAGGGTCCACGATATCCCCGTGGCACGGAGGGAGTGCTCCGCGATACACTCTGTGCCATGTTGCTTGTTATTTTGGGAAAAATTCTCAATAGTATAAATAACACACTTAGGTTTTATTTTAAACATTCTGACTTGGTTGACCAAGAACGTGGGTTGTAGGCAGTTGAGAGGACAAAAATTCTAGGGTTATTCTCTTCCTTTTTCTCTTTAATTTCAATTGCTTGTATGAATTTTACTTATTTGAAGATGTTTAATTCACAAATGAGTGGCTAATTCATCTCTTGCTGAGGTTAAGGATAATTGTAGAGGAATGTAATCATTAATCATTTCAGTTTTCATCTTTTCTTCAATGGTTGTTCTATCAATCTTGTTTTTACTGCATTGATGTTTGGCCAATGTTAATGTATATCTTAGAAATCCAATTTTGATTCTGAAAAGGAAAGGAATTGGACAAATGTGAATTGGTAGGATATGATCTTTTCTTAGCTGAGAAAATTGAGAAAAGATTTACGTTCAGAATAGAAATATATCTGAAAGTCTTATTAGTCATTTATGGAATCGGTTATGTATGGCTAGAGAATGAAATTCTTATATCACAGAAATGTAGAATAAGGTTTCATGATTCTTTAATTGGATAGGAGTTGAAAGATCCAATCCATAGGCAATTAATTCCTAACTAGCAACTGAACAGATGATTAGCTGAATTGAATTAATAAATTACATCCCTGCATGCTTGCCTTAACCTTAGCTTGTTCATTTCTATTGTTCAGACTCAAATTATAATCTTGACTTAGATTCTTATTACTTAGTGATCTTAACTCATAAAACATTATTTATTTGGTTGTCTGCATTCATAGAGATATCGTTCACTGACGCTTAAGTTAATTAATACCGTAGTTCAGTCCCTGTGGGATCGATACTTGGCTTGAAATAAAGCCACTTTACTACTTGTACGACCACGTGCACTTGCGTGTAGTTTTTCATCGAACACCCACTTGGTTATTGCGACGTATCGGTGATGAATAATTCAAGAAGAATGGAATAATCAAAGAAAGAAATCTCCCAAAAGTTGTTCTCAATATTCCCAAAAGTCAAATTCTACTCCCAAGAATCAAATTATGTTCTCCTCTAACAAAAATAACCTAGAAAACTATGTATACAAATAATAATAAGCTTTTCCTAAATTAACAAGGAAACTGCTAAAATTATCGTCGGCTTCACTTACCATCCGTACCATGATCGTACGGGTCGTACCATCCCTCGAATATTGGCTGGCTCTTCAGATTTTGGCTAAGTGATGGAAACTGGTACATATCATAAATGTATGAGTTGTACTATCTTTTCATGGTTTGAACCTGAGACTTCTGACATCCTCTGATTATTTCCACGAGTGGCTTCTTATTACTAGTACCTTTATCCTACGACTCGTGATTGCCCTTCGTAACTTGAGTTTTGCCTTTTATCAATTCTTATGGAGCTTACCACGACTCCTTGGTACGGGTCATAGGTAGATAATGTGATTCATGGTTGTTACCTATACCAGGAGAATGACTTAGTGCAATTTCCTCTTAACTTTATCACGACTGCCTTGGTACGACTCGTACCAAGATTCATACTTTGACTCTTTGGTTCAGCACATCTTTTGGACTTTTCCATGATTCTCAGTATGGCTTATACCAGGATGGTATGGTTTGTACCGATGTACGTACATAGCCACTTTTGTCTGCACCTATCAATGCCTTTGCACATTTCAACTCCAGCACCTAATTCCCCTTAAAATAAAGTAAAAGTGCATCATATCTGTATAAACATACCTAAGTCCATGATTATTTTCTCAGTTTTAAGCATCAAAGTGTTGTAAACCCACAATACATCACCACTTACGACCCAATGTATGGTTCCTAGATCAATTAAATGGTCTATACTTTTACCTATTCTTGGAAAAAGTCACAAAAATTGATGTTTTCAACTTCTAATCAACTCCAAAATTCCACAACACATTATAACTTCGTAGAACTTATCTTTATCTTTGCTCATCATCATAGGCATCATTATTGTAAGTAATTTCACACATATTGAGAAATGAGTCGTAGGCACAAGTCATATGAGATTTTTAGACTTATAATGGACGTGACATTGTAGGGGCTCCCTTAAACATGGAGAGCATAGCATAAGACATGAGTTTGTAGATCATGAGTAGCACAACATGGGACATGAGTTCGTGGGATCATAAGGAATGGATAAGGCCTCTCATCAATATCATTATGATTATCATAATCATACTTGTAAAACATGTGATTAAAGGAAAAATGACTATAGGCATGAAGTATGAGAGACGTTAGGGATGGAACATTAACATAGTCTGAATACATTCAACATCGGACACATATTTGCAAAACATAATTGACATAGCATTGTATATAAGCTTCATTTTGTTTGAATGACATAATCATGGAGCACGAGTGTGCAACATATAGGGTAGCATTGAATGTCGACATTAAGAATTTTCTTCTATAACAAGGAACACATGATGATAATTCGCTCTTATATCTTTCTTCGCTTCCCATTTGGCCTCATCAACACGCTGATTTCCCCTAGGACTTTCATGGATGCTACTTCTTTGGTCCATTAATTATAGATCAGGTTTTAGGTGTTTCCAAAGTTCAACAAAGCCTCGTTTGCATCTAGAGTCATCCCCAAGAAAATTATTCATCCATATCACAATAATCAAACCCCCTCGAACTCCATGAAGAAGTCACAAATGCAAGAATCCACACATTCACCAATACAACAGTTAAGCCTATTGCTATATACATTTCAATACTCCCTTACATCCAAAACCATCCAAAATCTTTCCTGTATTATAGAACTTCCCTACTATCGAAAACCATAAAAGACCATATGCGAAGACATGCAATACTTCCATCCAATCACTTCATATAGTTAAAGCTAAACTTTCTTCACTTCCAACATTCTTTAACTTTAGATGAAACAAGAATACCAATTACTGCCAACAAAAGGAAAATATCCACCATCTCTTGTCTACTATAGATCACTTCATAAGTAAGAGTTAATAAAGGAATAAAGCATAAGCACGAATCACCTGAAATACAAATAGAGGTATAAGTCTTGATCAAAAGCATAGGAAATAAATATATAGCTACATTTTAGAACATAAGAATAAAAAACGAATGGAATATCATTCAACATATTTAATCTCATCATAACATCATTATCTTAATTGGAACTCATTATTGGTAGAACCATCGGGACAAATACTTTATACACCAATCACATGAGGTATTAATAGGGAATTATTCTGAGCATAGGTAGGACATAGTGCATGTAAAAAGGGAAATTAACACCCTTTTTCTTAATTCCAATATGGGTTGCAAATATTTCTGAGAGAAGTCATAGCACTAGCATAAACTCCCCTCTCCTTATGGTTCACAACCTGGTGTTTCCATGGACATCATGATCATGAAAAGAATTTGTGAGGATAGGCATAGCCATGAAATAAATATGAAAAACATCAATTGTATTTCACCTCGACAAAGTACTGGGATTTCATTTGAGTAAGAATAGTTCATTATCACAACATTTCTTCTCAGAGCCCTTCACTGCGTGCGATGCATGACTGATGTTGGGAATTGGCGATATATATTTGCTTTATTTTATTGTATTTTTCACTTCTTTAGGAGATAGATTAATTGAAAACTAACCTCATTATGACATCTTTCACCAATACAAGAAAAATGAAGATAGAAATCGAAGCCAAAAATCTATCCTAAATATGAATCAAAGAAGGAAGTATCTATCTAAAAGGTGGTCTGCATGTTTAGCTATCTAGCCAAATCTAATATTTTGAGAAACCATCTTGAAGAGGTCCTTGATTGATAAATTGAAGAAGGATTGCCTTTCCATAAGATGGATCATCAATTGAAGGACAGACCCATGAGGAGACAGAGGCCAACTTTAATCGGTGAAGCCACAGATGGCCATCTTTCCGAAAGAAGGTCCGCGGATCAAAGGATGGAGAGTTGATTGACAAAGGCTGATTTTAGTCAATAAGGAAAAGGACGGTTCATCATTCCAATGGATGGCCCGTCCCTGTACACTTGGGACCTCCGAGTTGAAATTATTTTGCGCTTTTTGAGACATAGAATAAATTGCGTTTTCTTCTTTTTTTTCCAAAGATCTTTTAGCCATTAGTTTCAATATAGATTAGAGATATATAGAACACTTTACTTTTCATTCATAATATAGTAAATATTAGATTTATTTTATTAATTTAAAGATTCAAGTTTATCCATTCAAGATTTTTTCTACAGTTTGCAATTTCATTGGTATGAATGTCTAATTACTTACTTTATTTTTCTCTTCTTGATATGGGTAACTAAATCCAGATCTAGGGTTGTGAACCCTAATGATCCCAATTTGGTAAACTTGATTATGGACTTAAGAACATTTGATTGATTTTTATTTTGCATTGTGTGATTTGTGATGAAAGTTACTCAATCCTACTCAATTACCTTTATGAGGCTTAAAAGAGAAAATTTAGATTGGGTTAGCATCAATCAACAATAACTCAAGACAAATTCCTTTTTTAATGGAATCTCCTAGATATAGGTGAATTTCAATTGGCGACAAGAAATTAGGTAGAAGTGAGTTCTCTGCAATTTGACAAAATTGAAGTAGATTGACACCTATGGTGATATGGAAAGATATCCATAGGTTTCATAGGTTTTTTCTTTCATGTTCGTCCATAGCCCATTATCAATTTACACATATTGGGTGATTTAGGGAGATCTACCCATGATTGGGGTCACTTTCCTAGAATTTCCGTCAATTGATTTAACCTTAAGCATTTTGCATTTAATAGATGTAGGTAGTTCAATTCTACCCAATCTTAATTCCAAGAGTCTCTAAACATGTAAATCTATATTGAAGGGCGCTAGATAGAATGAGATTAACATAGTTTATATGGGATTTGACCTCGACTCCAAGTTGGGTAATATATTTTGCTCTGACCATGTTCACTACCAACAGTTCGAGTGTATTTGAGAGGGATCAAATATTATGGCGTTGTTTCCATGAACTATGGAATAAGCTCTATCTATCCCTATCAGTGTAGTTTTCTTTCCTAGAAGTATTCTTTTACCTTCTCTTTTGTTTTTGCTATTTGATACAGGATTTTGGCTATCCCGCTAGACAAAGAAGAGAACGTGTTTGTTAACGTGAATGATGATGTTGACTATGCAAGCACCATCATTCCAATAAGAGTGAATTCTATGTATTTTAAGATAGACGAGAGCATCTACACCATGCTAAAGGCATATGACTGGTTTCACAACAACACAAAAGATGACCCTCATCATTATTTGAAGAATTTGTTGGAGGTGTGCAACCTCCACAAGCATAATCATGTGTTTGATGATGCCATTCAGCTTTGGGTATTCAAATACTCTTTGGTTAGAGAAGTGAGAGAATGGTTGCACAGACTACCTCTGAATTCAATCTATACATGGAAAGAGCTTGTGAATGTCTTCCTCAAAAAGTGGTTCCCACCTAGTAAGAAGGCGAAGCAGTGAGAAAAGATCTTCAACTTTCGACGGCTCCCTTGGAAGAAATTTTTTGAAGCTTTGGAAAGGTTCAAACAATATATAATTTAGGCGCCCAACCACAGGTTTCCTGAGAATATTTTTCTTGAGAAGTTTTGTATAAGTTTAGACCCGTTGACACATTCTGTTGCAAATAATGCAGTAGAACTATGCTTCATGGATAAGACATTTAATCAGATATCTATTATATTGGATTAATCGCAAATCACAACCATGCATAGCATGGAGGAGATCAAAGTGGAGGGTTAAATGTGGGAACTCCTTCATTATCTCACTAGATGAAGGAGAACCAAGATCATGGTCAAATGATGGACACCATGGCCACCAACATAGCCGTTCTCACAAAAATATTGACCAAGGCTAAGGTCAAAAAGGTACATGTAGTTGAAGAGGTCATGAGTGATGCTCAATATGCGCATGGATGCCCCCCTCCTCCGTATCAATATCAACCATTTCAGGAGCCACCTTATATGCAAGTTGAATACATCAATTATGTTGGCAACCCATCTGGTGGCTATAAACCACATTATCAGTAAGGCCACCCACCTTGATCATATGAAGGGCAGTGGAGACCTCAACCACAAGGTAAAGGTCAATATTACCCAATAAATGACTAGGTGGCCCAAACTAGGGTCGGCATAGTGGTGCAAATTATCAGAATGAAAGCTCATCTCCTTATGTTCCATTGAGAGGTCCCCCTTATAATACTTAGAATTGGAGGGAGGGTCCTTCTAAAGATCATGGAGGGTTAAAGCTTGAAGGAATGTTAGAGAAAGTGATTACTAATAAAGGATATCGGATGCTTGCCTAAAAGAATTATGGATATCATAGGTTCTCACACCACGTCCATACAGAAGCTAGATAAATAAGCGCGCAATATTTCCTATGACCAAAATCCTAAGAAAAAAGGCCATCTTCCTAGTAACACTATGGCTAATAAGAAAGGACATTTGGAACCTTCCAACGCTCAATTGTGATATGTATCCTCATTATTCATGTAGATTGACTTTCATAAGGGATCACTTTATCGCAATAATTGTAAGGCAGATCATAAACGTATGTAAACAAACTCCATTTTTCCTATATAGCTCAAATTCCCCCTAAATATGAACATTGCACCTATTGTTGTACGTTGGTCAATTATGGACCACAAAGTATCTTGACTGACTGACAAAGCGTATGTGCTATCCTCCTATTTTCTTGATTATTCCTCTATCTCACAGTGGTTGTTGTTTCTATGCAAATGTTTTCCCCATTTCGTAAACTCTTAAAGTACTTTTCATCATTGTTGTTTTGTATGGTTTTCAAGTTCTAATGTGTTGAGGTGTCCATAATTCTGGATTATGTCATACTTTTCTCATATATGTATTTCATTGGTACCTCTTTCCCCAAAAAATTCCAAAAGAATGAAAAATATGAAGAATGCATGTGACACTCCTAAATGCTCATGAAATCTTAATCACAATGAATGATCTACCAAATGAATGATCTCTAATAGTAAGACAAGTTATATAAAGTTATTTATTTTTGTCCTATAAAAAGGCCATAGGGTCGTTGTGGTTATGACCCATTTTCCATTGGACAAAGGCCTCGAGCGTGGTAGACAATGAACCACTTTTATTTATTGTTGTTTCAAGGATGAAGGCCTTGGGATGAGGTAGATACTATTTCCGAATGATTTATAATATTTTGTTCCGAACACAAAGGTTTCACGACCTGAACGGAGGCCCGGATTGCGACATGGGACAAGGAGCCCCGAGAGACCCTAAGTCAACCCATGGCATAAGCATACATCTAAATCAACCAAGAGATTGAATAATCGACAATACAATCATAGCAGAAGTCAAGATTGAATATAGCATCAGAATATAAAATTCGAAGTCTAATACATACATATGTCTGGATAGCCTCTAAACATGACGAGTTGATGGGACAAGACCCCAACTAACTCAACAAGCTAAGAATTGAAATACATAAAGAAAAGATAGATATTCGGGTCCTCGGAAGATGACGACTCACCAATAAGCAGAAGCTAACTCCGATAACTGTCTAAGAGCGGGGCTAAAGCTGCGAGCCGGGTCATGTATCATGAAATGATACAACATAGAAGTATGCAGTCAGTACGTGGAATGTACCGAGTGTGCAAGGTAAGTAAAACCACTAAAGTAAGTAAAAATCCTTTTAAACACAATGCATTAATTAAAACATAACATCAGAAAACTGGGAGTAGGATTTGCATGCATTCTTTTTGAAATCATGACTTCTTCATAACATGATATAACATGCTTCATAACATTATAACTGAATCGATTGACTCAAAGCTAAATTCTGACATTTATAATTAAAAGATAAACATTGAGTCAAAACTTCTGTAGAACATGTATTTACATAAATCTCATAAGTAATAAATATGTATATCTAAAATCATGAGGAACAATGGGAGACTCTTCACTTAACCGACATACCACGATAGAGCTTACGTGGTTCCAACTATTACACTCAAGTGGGACGAGCCATCCAAAACCTTTCTATTGCTAAGGATGTTACCATGATATCGATATCAAGCTCATGGGCCATTAGGACCAGGGATAGCTCTCGAGGGAGGTCCCAATAATATAATAGTATTAACCTACGTTGGCGTGTAATTTTGGGGCATATGGTGATTGACCCTTAACCCGCTCGATGCTAGACTCTTCTCCCAAAAACATGCACATGCTCTATATCGTATATAGAAAAGCTCAACATAGTGTAGTGACGAAGCTCAATGATCAAATACATCTCAAATACGAAATCATGCATATGAGAAGCTTTAGTTCAAAACGTACCACAAGCTGAAAATATACTTGGGAGCCTTTACTCCAGAACCATGTGGTAAGCTATGCGTAGGAAGACTTAACTCAAAGCATACCACAAGCTAAAATATAAAATTTGGGAGTCTTCGCTCCAAAACAATGTCGTAAGCTTAGTTCGGGAACATCATCATTTACATAACACATGGGCATTGCCCCAAATCTTTATCATACTTAGAAATACACAATTATCAAACATAATTGTAGACATGGGTAACTCCAAATCATGCTTTTCATCATAATAACTCATCATTACCACATTTACTTCACAAATCTCACTTTTCATGAACATATCATCCATGGGCTCCAACATTCATAAGGCTAGAAACATAATTTTAAATCGAAATCATTATAAAATTAGCCCATGCCTCACAATTCAATAATAAAATCATAATCAATTCATACCCATGTGAAGAAATTGAAGATTCATGCATTTGGGTAAAAATCCCATAACTTGATTATAGGAAATTCTCATACTTAGATAGAAATTGGGCATGGGTATGGAAGGAAACACCCACTCATAACCCTACATACCTGGAAGGGATTGATTCTACCACTTTTTTGATTGCCCAATAAGGATTTGAATCAAAACCTTGAAGACTTGTTGTATATCACCTCCTCAACCTCTCAAGTTCACATGCATGGAAGGAAATAACTTAGAATAGGTTTTCCCCTCCTAAAACCCACTAAAACAAGCCTTAAATGATGTAGTTAGGCTTTAGGAAATTAGGATTTATGAAAAGGCCCATACTAAGTTTGCAGGAATTATTGCCAGGTTGTCCTAACGGACGACCTTATGACTCGTGGTCTAGGGAAACGACTCGTCACCCTACTCACCAAGTACACTGCCTTGGATATCCTCCTGGGCTCACAATGGGTCACTTCACGACTCGTCAGGGGAGACCATGACTCGTGGTCCCCAGTTGTTGAGTACACTACCTAACTTCTTCATTTCTTATTTACTTCTTCCCATGACTCTCACCACGACTCGTTACTTCCTCCAATGAGTCGTGGTAAACTTACATCAGGTAAACTGCCAATCCAATCTCCCAACTATATTCCTTCCCCACGAGTTACTTGATGACTCATGGGCTGTCCACACAAGTTGTGAGATGACTCGTCCTGAGGCTGCAACAAAAATTCGCACTTTTTTTTCTGTTTCAACTCCCGGGTCTGATCTTTGAGCTCTCGGGGTATAACAGAACGCCTAATATGGTAGATACAATTATGAAGCATCAATTAAAGATGAAGAAATAATAATTACTTCCAAAGTAACAACAAAGGTACATGATTTTCCAAAGCTAAGTGTAATGAATTAAAAGTGGCGTTGTCTAGACTTCTTGATGTCGTTTCCTATTATATATATCTCGATGGTTTACTATTCTTATTTGTTCTATTTTTACCTTCCTTATCATATGATTAATATCCCATATGTACTCACATCAATCTTTTCTAGGGGCGCTGCACTCACACTGCAGTTATAAACGCATCTGGCAGACATCCCTGCTAGGCTAACTTCTCCAACTCTACTACATTTGGTGAACCCTACTCTCTTCAGGGAAACGTTTTTCTTAGAGATTCCTAGAATGTAAATAGGTTTTTTGTGTATGTTGGGGCCATGTCTTGACCTTTCTTCTTCGTAGGATCATTAGAGGCTTCGTAGTCCTGTGGTGGTGCCCTAATTAACATGTTGACGAAGCGTCAGTTAACTATTCATTTGGGATTTGTTTCTTCTGTTTTTTATTAAGAAAGTTACTTGTATATATTTCATAGTTCCACAGATCTCCTTTTCTTTTGTGATGGTATGTTTTGTTGCATTATCTTTTCTACAACTATTCTACTCAGGCTAGTTAAGTTATTGGGTGCCAGTCCATGCTACTATAGTTTTGGGGTGTGACATATATTTTTTATGTATGGTACATATGTGGCTTCATAACATAGGATAAAGTATCTCTTAAGTCTCCCAGCTCACTCATGATGCTCGGTACAATCTATATGTCAATTTCTATGGTTGTACCTCATGCCCGTAGAATCGACATGCACTTTGCATTTCTTATCGTTCCCTTGTACATTTTCACATATGGCCCGTACATTTCATGTATGGTTGGTATGTGTTTCTATAACTAGGAAATAATAGATCTGTCATCTGCCAGTCCACTTATGACCTAATTTACGGTTCGTAGATTAATTCTTCGATCTATACTTTTACCCATTCTCGACAAAAGTCACAAAAGTTGATGTTTTCAATTTCTAATCAACTCCAAACATCCACAACACATTATAACTCAAGATAACTCCTCCAAGAACATATAATTCATCAAACATTTTCTGGGTTGGTGTTACTCACATACATAAAGCGGTAAAAATCTTAGTACAATAGTATGAGGTGTTACAATATCTCCCCTATGGTTTCATTCATCCTCGAATGATAGTAATGAAATGAATCTAACTTGGGGATTTTCTAAAAATTTTGGAAAAGGACAAGGCCTCTCATCAATATCATTATCATTGTCACAATCATACTTGTAACATGTCATTAGGGGAAAAGGGACTATAGGAATGAAGTATGAGAGGCGTTAGGGATGGAACATTAACACAGCCTGAATACATTGACCATTGGACACAGATTCGTAGAACATAATTGACATAGCATTGTACATAAGCTTCATTTTTTTTGAATGACATAATGATAGATCATGAGTTTGCTAAATATAGGGTAGAATTGAATGTCAACATTAAGAATTTTATTCTAGATCAAGGAATGCATGATGATAATCTCTCTTATATCTTTCTTCAATTACTATTTGGCCTCATCAACACTCGAATTTCCCCTAGGACTTTCATGGATGCTACTTCTTTGGTCCATTAATTGTTGATTAGGTTTTAGGTGTTTCCAAAGTTCAATAAAGTCTCTTTTGCGTCCAGAGTCATCCCCAAGAAAATTATTCATCTTTATCACAATAATCAAACCCCCTCGAACTCCATGAAGAAGTCACAAATGCAAGAATATGCATATTCATCTATACAACATTTAGGCCTATCGCTATATACATTTAGGTCTGCATGTTTATCTATAAAACCAAAGCTAATGTTTTGAGAAACAATCTTGAAGAGGTACTTGATCGACGAATTGAAGAAAGGACTATCTTCTAGGCGGACCCATGAGGAGATAGAGGCCAACTTTAATCAACAAAGCCATAGATGGCCGTAATTTCTTAAGAAGGTTTGCCAATCAAAGGATGGAAAGTTGATTGATCGAGGCTGATTTTAATCAACAGGGCAAAGGAAGGTCCATCATTCAAAAGGATGGCCTATCCCTGCGTACCTGGGACCTTCGAGTTTAAATTATTTTTGGCTTTTTGAGACATAGTATAAATAGATTTTTCTTTTTTTTCCAGAGAGCTTTTAGCCAATATTTTCAATAGAGAGTAGAGATATATAGGACACTTTGCTTTTCATCCATATTATAGTAGATCTTAGATTTATTTTGTAATTTTGAGTATTCAAGTTTATCCATTCTAGATTTCTTTTACAATTTGCAATTTCATTGGTGAGAACGTCTAATTACTTACTTTATTTTCTTCCTCTTTCTTTGAGTAACTAAACCCAAATCTTGGATTGTGAATTATAATGCTCCCAATTTGGTAAAGTTGATTATGGGCTCAAGAACATTTGATTTATTTTAGTTTTTTACTGTGTGATTGGTGAAGAATGATACTCAATCCTACCCAATTACCTTTATGAGGCTTAAAATAGAAAATTTAAGTTGGGTTTGCATCAATCAACAATAACTCAAGGCATTACCCTTGTTTAATGGATTCTCCTAGATATAGGTGAATTCCAATTGTCAACAAGAAATTAGGTAGAAGGGAGTCCTCTGAAATTTGAAAAAATTGAAGTAGATTGACACCTATGGTGCTATTGAAAGATACCCATGGATTTCCTATGTCTTTTCTTAAATGTTCATCCATAGCCCATTATCAATTTGCACATATTGGGTGATTTAGGGGGATCGACCTATGATTGGGGTCACTTTCCTAATAATTTCCATCAATTGATTTAACCTTAAGCATTTTGCATTTAATAGATGTAGTTAGTTAAATTTTACACAATCATAATTCCAATAGTCTCTAAACATGAGAATCTATATTGCTGAGTACTAGATATAGTAGGCTTAACATAGTCTCTTTGGGAATTTACCCCGACACCATGTTGGGTACCATATTTTCTCTGACCATGTTCACTACTAACAATTCGAGTGGATTTGACAGGGATCAAATATTAGGGCGCAATTATCAGGGAGTACGACATAAGATCTATCTAGCCCTATCAGTTTAGTTTACATGTTAGAACTGTTCTTTTACCTTCTCTTATGTTTTTGTTGTTTAATACAGGATTGTGGCTCACCCGCTATGAAAAATGAAGAATGTGTTTTTGGATGTTAATGATGAAGTTGACTATATAAGAGTCATTGTTTCACTGAGAGTGAATGCTACGTCTTTTAAGATAGACGGTAGCATCTACACAGTGCTAAAGGCGGAGGGGCATTTTCACAACTCCACGAATAACGACCCTCATCATTGTTTGAAGAATTTCTTAGAGGTGTGCAACCTCCACAAGAATAATAATGTTTCTGATAATTCCATTCAGCATAGAGTGTTCAAATACTCTTTGGTCAGAGAAGTCAGAGAATGGTTGCACAGGCTACCTCCGAATTCAGTTTATACATGCAAAGAGCTTGTGAATGTCTTCCTCAAAAAGTGGTTCCCATATAGTAGGAAGGCAGAGCAGTGCGAAAAGATCTTCTACATTCGACGGCTCCTTGGGGATGAATTTTTTAAAGGTTGGAAAAGGTTCAAGCAATATATACATTAGGTGCCCAACCACGGGTTTCTCGAGCATATTTTGCTTGAGAAGTTCTATATAGGTTTGGACATGTTGACCATTCTATTGAAAATAATATAGAGGAAGGATGTTTCATGGATACGACATTTAATTAGATTTCCATCGTATTGGATCAATCACAAAGTAAAACTGTGCATAGCATGGAGGAGATCAAAGTAAAGGGCTAAATGTGGGTACTCCTTCATTATCTCACTGGATGAAGAAGAACAAAGATCATGTTCAAATGATGGCCGCCATGACCACCAACATAGCCCTTCTCAGTGACCCATGGGGAGACTTCACAAGTCGTTAGGTGACTCGTGAAGTGAGAGGAGAATTGCAAAGGTTTGAGGTCAAGGTGCGACCATGGAGGTATCCACGAGTCGTGATGTGACTCCACGACTCGTGGAGTTGGTCGTGGCCAGGAGCGGACTTAGAGGTTAAATTTTGGGTAGTGGATTTCACGACTTGGACCTAACGAGTCGTTGTGTGCACCAAGAGTCGTGATGTCACCCGTGGTGACTGGCAGAGTCTAATTTTCTTTCATTTTAGTAAGGGTGTTTTCATAGTTACTAAGACCATAAGTCCTAAACTACGTTGTTTTAAGCTCATTTAGGAGAGTTTTAAGAGTGATTAACCTATACTAAGCCTTCCCATTCAATGCATGCAAGATTTAAGAGTTCATTGGAGATCAAGCTTGAGGATTCCTTAGGTTCTTCCCTAATTAACTTGGGCATTCAAGGAAGGTTGTGAAATCAAAGTACCCAGATATGTTGGGTTATGAATGAGAGTATTGCTTCACTCTCATGCCCAATCCTTTTCTAAATTCATGAAATTCAATGGTGATGAATCTATGGGGTCTTAACCCAATTTATGAAATTCTCTATGTATCTATCATGGATTAATTCCATGCATGTTTCTAACATTGTTCTAAGATTAATGGCCATGTTCTATGATGATTTCAATTACAATTTTTGATTTAAAATTTTTAAAAACATGATGCCCAATTATGAATGTTCATGAATGGTTGAGATTATGATCTATGTTTTCAAGTATGATTAGATGTCTATGGTGAAAGTATGATTTCTATTTTCCAATGTCTATATGCATGATTTTTACTATCAGGACAATTTCAAAGCATGCTTAAGTTAGGGCAAGCCATATGTTCGAGTATGTTTCATGATTTACTTAAATTTCATGATATTTTCTTACCATATGGTTTTTGGAGTCTAGACTCCCACTTTTCAGCTTGTGGTATGTTTTGAGCCAAGGCTCCTTGTGTTAAGTTTTTAGACTATGGATACATTTTTATGATCAGCTTCATCAAAAGACGATGGTTCAGCTTTGTTTAAAAATGATGGAGAGCATATGCATGTTTTTTGGGAGTAGTGTCTAACACGAAGAAGGCTAGGGGTTCAGACTACCCCAGACCTCAGAAAAACGTACCAATGTAGGTTTATTCAGATTCTTTGGGACCTCCCATATGAGCTTTCCATGCCCCCGAGAAGCCTTCATCTTGATATTGATATCATGGTATTGTCCTTAGCCTTTGTAAGGCTTTGGACGGCTCTGCCCACTTGAATATAATAGTCAGGACCACATAAGCTCTATCGTGGTAATGTAGGCTATATGATGAGTCTCCCATTATTCCTGATGATTTCAGTTATGCATGTTCATCAGTTATGATATTATGTTTTCAGCAGGTTTGACCCAATGTTTAGTTTTTCTTATACTTATCAGTTTTCAACTTTGGGTCATTCGATTTAGTTATGAGATTCGGTTATATTTAATCATATTTTTAGTTAATAGCATGCAAGCCTTATCTCAGAATCTTATGATGGAATTTTTATCACATGCATGATTTCAATTTTACTTATCCAACCGTTTCACTTACCTTGCATACTTAGTACATTTCAAGTATTGACCACATACTCTATGTGATAACATTTCATGATATAGGCTTGGATGTTCAGGCTCAGTCCCGCAACTATTCAGTTCTCAGAGTTAGCACATCCAGCTTGTTGGTGAGTCCTCATCCTTTGAGGACCTTGTAGTTAGCTTGTTATCATTATCTTTCAGTTTCTATCTATTAGTGAGCTAGTTGGGGGACTTGTCCCATCAACTTGTCAGCATGTAGAGGCTTATCAGACATAATATGTATTCAACTTTGGATTGGTCTTTGATATTCCATTGTTCAAATGTTATTAAATCTTCAGACTTCTGCTATTTCAGATGTTAGTGTTCTACAGTATTTATGTTGAGCTTAGTTATCATATTTATTCCATAGGTCATCTTGGAGCCATTTATGGTTCTAGGTTCCATGTCTGGATCCGGGCCATTGTTCGGGTCGTGACACCTTTCAACTAATAAGTAGCCAAATCTGCACTTTCAACCGGTGTAACACCCATGATTTGGGTGATCTTCTAAACCTTGTCAATAAACTCCTATGGGTCCTAATCTACCTTAGACCTATGAAATGCTGGAGGATTCTTCCGAGTAAAGTCCCAGACTCTGGCAGTAGTTGTAGACCTATTGGCATTGGTAGGTACAATGACCTACTAGTTGACCTGGCTTGTCACCACTTGGGCCAGCATTTGAATGGCAGCCATGAATTTGGCAGGTGACACCTAATCATCCCGATGGGCTGCTGGAGCTAGTGGGGCTTGTTGGTTGGCATTGCCAGCCCTTCTTCCACTTTCTCTTCTGGGAGGCACCATCAACTGAAAAGAGTAAAGCATGAGTTAGGAGGAAATTTTAGAGACTAAAACTCTATGCACGATAAGATTCATGAAGAAAGGGAATTTTCCTAAAAATGCCTTGTAGCCTACCCCTCATAAGTGTGGTGTGCTTCACACCCATGAAAAGGACTCTACTTGACATGGCTTTAAGACATCGTAGGACACTCTAAACATAGCTCTGATACCAATTGTGTCATGACCTGAGTTTACATCCTGGATGCGACATAATACTTAGGATCACAAGCGACCCTAAGAAAACTCATGGCAAAGCATAATTCTATTAAGACTGATCTACTGTAAAATAATATTAAGAGGAAGCACAACTAAAATAATGGAAAAACTAGTTTGTATCACAAAGTAATCTGAGTAAATGAATACATATGAAATATGATACTAAGACACCAAGCTGACATTGTAACTGACTATCTTCTTGAAAGCGTCTAATACAGGGATGAGTTACTAGGACAAGCCTCCAGCTAAATCTAATGTCTGGAACTAAAACTGAATTAACAAGTGGAAGATGAAAGCTCAAGCCCTCGGAAATTGAGGACTCACCAGTGTCAACTATTTGAAAGTCGCTGAGAGAAAACTAGATGCGGTGCCAGGGTTTGTACCTAAGTTTATATCATAAAATGATATAACACATACAAATATTCAATCAGTACTTTGAATGTACTTAGTATGAAATATACCAGTAGCTCATAATAGAATTTAGCATGTAGAGACACTATCTAAAAATATAAATACTGTAAATAGTCTTGACATCTATGGGAAAACCATAAGAACTAATAAACTGAATTAGGGTCATAAGCATATCCTGAAAGCTAATACACTAGACTTGATTGAGGACATTGACTATACTATATTGTGTGAGAGCCTATAATGAACATATAAACACGTGAGCTAAACGTTGAGTCGATATATACACCCCATCGAAAAGAGCCCACTATACCTTTGCAGATATAGTGGTTGAGCTATGTGATCACTATTTGGTGTCCATTCGGGGGAATAACATTCAATGGAATATAGTTTTGGGAACCTGGGCATGCTGAACCCCAACCCGCTCGGTGCTAAGAATTACTCCCACTGAAAACCTAATTATATCTGATAGCTCAAAACTGACATCCTAGGACAAAGACATAACTACATATCAAGAAGTGTTCCAAGAGTCTAACGACGTAAAAGAAACTATGTTCTAAGAAAGTCTAGAGAACAACGAACATGTTGATAAACTGATACTACTGAATATACAAAGTACTAACAATATTACTAAGACTGAATATTCTAAAAGCATTGAATTTTTATCAAAAAGAATTTGTGCTAAAATTCATAATTTCAAGTGAAAATATCATGATAATATAATATTTGTATGAATTCTAAATCATACAAGTTTTATTCAAAAAAGTCATGTTAAAGATCAAGGATAGGAAAGCATATTGTGTAAATGAAACCAAGACATGAAATTTAGCTAGTAATAGTCATGAAATCTTAAAGCATCATCAACATTAAGGAATTCTTAAGCAGACTAAAAAACGTAGCTTCTAATCATCTACAAGGCTAGAAATGATATTTTTTTTTTGAAAATAATTTGGGACACAACGGTGAAAGGGAACCCTTGTTGATGTCCCATATACCTATAGAAGAAACTTCTAAAATGAACTCTTGAAATCTACTGCACTTTGAATAGAACACAAGCTTAGAGCTAAGGAGATTCTCTAACTTATACACAATCGTCCTATAGGCTTGGGAGAGAAATGAGAGAGGAACATCGAGTAACTCCCTTAATTTCCCTCTAACCACACCCCAAACGATGTAGTTTAGGAGTTAAAATAGAAAGTAGTTACAAAAATGCCCCTAAGAAGAAGCTGCAAAACTGCCCCCTACCGACTCAACGGGTCACACAGTGAGTTGTTGATTGTGACCACGACTCATTGGGACCAATCTTTTGGTCCTGGGATAAAAATTCTAGTTACTAGACTTGAAAAACGAAAAGGAACAATGACTCATTAAATTATACAACGAGTCGTTGGTTCCAGTCTTTGTTACTAAAAGAGTTTTTAAAAATTTCTGAATATCCCCCAATGAACGGACAAGATGACCCATTATTTGAAAAAAAGGGTCATTTCTTCCATCCATTATCACAGGGGAAAATTTAGCATTTTCTGGATTCATTCAATGGCTTTAAAGAATGAGTCTTTACACCAAATAACGACTCGTCATTGAGCTTGTTATCTTAATAAAGGATTTGACAGGCTTCTGGACTACTACCAACAGATAAAACAATACTCATTAATTGTCTCAACGGTTCATTGAATTGCTCATTGAATCTGGGGAAAGACTCTGCAGAGGCTGATAATGACTAAGACAACGGGTTGTCGTTACTGAGAACGAATCGTTGGTTGAGTCGTTTTTGAGACAAAAGTTTCTTGTTTCTTTTCTGGGTTTTCATTCCAAGTCTTGCTTTGGTCTAAGGAACTTTTGGGGTTTACATATACCTCTTACTCAAGCAAGTCAAATTTATAATTTATTCGAATGTTTGCAACCATTAGAAATCATTCAAAATGAAAGAAGTTATAATGCATATGATTACACAAGACTAATCTACACATCAATCACCATAACTATGTCAATCTACCATTGGTTCACAAAACACTAGTAGTGAAATTAGCCACAAATGATAATTGAAATCACAACAACAATTATATTCATCAAAGAAGATTTAACTTACAAAATAAAGATGAAATCTTTCAGAATGTAATGTACAAAGTAGGTCTTATTCTCTCCAAAAGTAATGAAAAAAATAACCTAATTGATGCTATTAATAGTCCAAGACAATTAAAGAATTATACTTTAAAATGGAAGCACGCTTTCCACCTAATGCCAGAGCTGACGGTTTGTCAAACGGGTGATGGTCCATCACTTGGACTGTCACATGCTACTTTTCCAGTAGCTCAAAAAAAATTCTCGAAACTGACACCATGTTGATGGTTTTTCAAATGGTTGATGGTCCGTCACATACCCCATAAAAATAGCTTTTTTTGTATGGTCATTGCTTAAGATTAACAGTGGGTTTGACACTCCGTCACTGGCTTGATGAGCCGTCACCTTCAAATGTACCATTGATTGGACTTTTGGAGTCTAACATTGGAATTGATAGGCAATCATAGTGTTGATAGTCCGTCAGAATGGCCTTCAATTTTGAGCTTCTAAGCCTTTTTCAAATCATCTTTGATCCTGAGAGTATTTTCCTGTACACCAACACATCACAATCAAATCTAACAAAACTTTCTCAAGAACTCACATTTATTTATTGTTAAAAGAATCAAAGGTGTTTTCAAATGTTGGCACATCAACCATCTATCACAATAGTTGGAGTAGGCATCTGGACCTATAAGGTCTCAACCTTAACAAAATACTAACTGAAATGCTGACAATGCCACAAACTAAACAATTTGTGCATACTAAGTCCACAAATCCTCTAAAGAGTAAACTGAAACTGATGGCTAGAACAGGGCTCCGACCTACCCAAAATTATAACTCAAAACTCACACTAAAATAACTAAGCCCTATATGAAGAAAATAACTATCTCAAAACTCACATTGAAACTCACAACCAATAACCCGTTGTGTATGCATAAGATGAAGAAAATATTATCTCCCAGATGTTGTAATGGGTGATGTGACGAGTCATTAGGACTCCCCATGAGTCATTTTATGACCCGTAAGATGTGCAGTGGTGGTGAAGAGGTCCAATTCTAGTGTTTAGGATGTATTTAGGGATGATTCATTGAGTCAAACGTAGTGTGAGGAAAATTAGAGAATGGGAAAATTCTAGTAGTGTAAATGAGGCCAGATTATGAGTCTTCAAGTGGCCTAACAACTCATTAGGTCACTCTTGGTGATTGGTAGTGTCCAATTTCTTGTCAAATCATTAAGGGCATTTTCATAATTTCTAAGCTCCTAGTCCCTAAATTACATAGTTTTAAGCTTGGGAAAGAGTGCAAGGGGAATATTCACTCCAGAACTTTCATTCTACTCCTAGAACTCTAATTAGAAGATCAAAATCCCTCAAGGCTCACAAGAACAAACTAGGATTCTTCACTCTCATCTTCACAAATTCTCTTGGGGTCACAAGCTAAGTTAAGAAATTAGTGAATCAAGGTATGTGGGGATTGTCAGTGGGGGTTTCTTCTACTCTTATTCCCCTTTTTATCATCAAAATCATGATCTCCTATTCCCCATGCCCTAATTTCAAAATTCTAGGGCTAGATTCAATGTTGTTAAATTCCTCCATGATTCATCCATGGGATTATCTTTCTTGATCAAATTGATTATTTTACGATAAGGGTTTTATATTCCTATCAAGCCTTCCATGAAAAATTCCTAAGTTACAAACATGATTATGAACTCCTAGGGTTAAATTCCCTTATATTGAAATCCCATGATTTTCTTTTGATATCAACTCTCATGTTTTAAGTTATGTATCATGATCATGATGTATGATTTTTACAAGAACACTTCATGAATTTATGAATTTCAAGTATGATGACTTTCTCATGTATGCATAGCTTTTACAAGTATCATGTTTATGTTTATGGCTGTCTCACGGACCTCTTTCATAACTAGTTCACGTATTTCAAGCACGCTCTTATATCGTATGATTCTAACTATACCATGTATTATAGTATGTTTCATGATTATTTTATGATCCATGTGCATGTTTTGGGAGTAGTATCTAGCTTCGAGTAGGTCGGGGGTTCTAAAAACCCAGGCCTCAGAACTATGTGCCATCATAGGACTATACTCATGTTAACCCTGCGGGGTCTCTATAGTGATGAAGCCATGTCATCATCCCTTGTTTGGAAAGCTTGGGGAAGTGATCTTGGGCAGATTTATATGCCCAAGTGATACTCAAATGAATCATTTTTGCCTTGTTTATCGTGCAATGTGTATACATTTTCATGTAATTGGTAATAAAATGTGAATTTATACTAACCAACATGATTAGCATTGTTTTGTAGGTAAAATGTGATTTTGAGGAGCTAAAATGCATGTTGGAACAATATCGGAGTTGGACTAGGATTTGAGCACGAAAAACGCAGCGGACTGCACCAATTAAAGGGGCTCCGCGATGGAGCCGTGTCACGATACCATCGCAGAGGCACTCTGCCTGGAGGGTGAATATTAGTCAAATTCCAGTGGAGCCTCGCGACAGCTCCGTGGCACGAAGGCAAGCCTCCGCGTTGCATGTCGTGCTACGTTGAAGCTTTATTCTCGGACCCCAAATTTCCAGAGAGGGTCCGCGTCCACGCCGTGTCACGGAGGCAGTGCTCCGTGATGCACTCCGTGACACGTTGCTTGTTATTCCGGGAAAAATTCCCATTAGTATAAATAGAACACTTAGGCTTATTTTTCATAATTCAGACTTGGTGAAGCAAGGACAAGGGTTACAGGCAGTTGAGGGACGAAAAGTTCAGGGGTTTTTTCTCTCCTTCTTTCTTCTTTAACTCAATTGTTTGTATGATTAACACTTGTTTTAGGATGATTAATCCACAAATGAGTGGCTAATTCCCTTCCTTGCTGAGGTTATGAACATTTGTGATGAATTTTGATTATTAATTATATGGTTTTTCATCTTCTTCTTCCATGTTGTTCTATTAATTCTTGTTTCTACTGCATTGGTGTGTGGCCGACATTAATGTATATCTAAAAAGTCCGATTTCACTCAAGAGAGCACGAAATTGGATAGTTGTGAATTAATAGGGTATTGTTCTTAACTTGATTTGGGAAAATTGGGTTTTGATGTGCTTTCCTGATAGAAATATACTTGAAAGCCGTATTAGTCAATTTAGGAACCGGAATTGTATTGCTAGGTCATGAATTGCATTTGATCACAGAAATGTAGACGGATGGTTTATGATTCTTCAGTGAGATTAAATACGAGAGTTTTAATCTCTTGGCTAATGTTCTTGGCTAGCAACTGGAAGAGAAAGATTAACCAATTTATGATTATAATCAAGTTCATTACATGTTCTTAACCTTGGCATGCTCATAACCATAGTTTAAATTCAAAGTAGATAATTGTTAGTAGTTTTAGTACATAATTTATAAAACAAACTTTTCAATTGTTGGTTACGTTGTTGTCAGCATATACATAAGTGAGATAGAATATAGTATACTTAAGCAATTTTTACTTATCCAGAGTCTCCTTGTATCGATACTTGGCTTACTTAAGCCACTTACTACTTGTTTGACCATGTGCACTTGCGTGTCGGTTTTTAACACCCAACAAACGCACCGAACAAGTTTTTGGCACCGTTGCCGGGGAGACTAGGCAATTGGTGAAATTGTATTAAGTGTACATTTACTGTATTTTTATTTTATTTTCTTAAGTGTTGACAACTTGGTCTTAGCCTGTATTTTGCAGACTTGATTTCTGTGAACACTGGCAAGAGACAAAGAGCTGGTGGAATCTTATATAGAGCCTGAACGTATATTTCATAGTAAACGGAGAGAAGATCTACAAAAGAAGCTGCAGTTGCTCAGACAGACTATTATGGAGAAACAAAATCCACCGGTTGTGAGGGAAGTGTTAGTACCCAAAGAAGCAGCAGCAAGGCCGGTTCGCGAGGTGGCAATCCCACATGCCAACAATGTTACATCAAGTATCCGCAAACCAGAGCCTGGAGGGAGATTTGAACTCAAGCAAAATATGGTGCAATTGTTTCACACAAGAGGGCAATTTAGCGGTCTCCCTCATGAAGATCCACAACAACATCTCCAAAACTTTTTGGAGATAAGTGACACTTATATACCCGCTGGAGTGTCACCTGATTATGTTCGGCTTACACTATTTCCGTTCTCATTACTTGGTGAAGCCAAGAGGTGGTTAAAAGCTGAGCCACCAAATTCTATTTCAACGTGGGATGATCTTGCACAAAAGTTCTTGATAAGATATTTTCCTTCTGGTAAAACAGCCAGACTTAGAAGTCAAATTCTAAGTTTCAAACAGAGGGAGGGAGAAAATTTGTATCAAGCCTGGGAAAGATTTAAATCCATGTTGCGGGACTGTCCTCATCATCATCAGTCCAATGAGGTGTTGGTGCACACATTTATTGAGGCTTTGGAACCCCATACTAAAATTTTGCTAGATTCAGCAGCTGGAGGGCAAGCGCTGGAAAAGACTTATGAGGAGCTGTACACTTTGCTAAACCGGATTTCATAGGGCAATCCAGAATGGAATGCTGATTCATCACGAGGTGCGGCAAGGAAAACAGCAGGACTGCTTGAAGTGGATGGATTTACAGCTATCGCTGCACAGATAGCTGCCTTGCAGAATCAATTGAACAACCACTTTAGCAACATGAATTTGAACCAGCCTTCAGCTTCAGTCAATGCGGTCCAGCAAATGTGGTGTGAAGTGTGTAGAAGCAGTGAGCACTCAGCTGAGTGCTGTGGAGAAAATACTGATTCTGTTAACTTTGTAGGCAATGCACAAAGAAATCAGCAGCAGTATGGTAGTGGCTACAACTCAAATTGTAGGAACCATCCAAATTTTTCATGGGGTAGCAACAACCAACAAGGCCAAAGTTCGGGTGAGGGTATGCAAAGAAATCAAGGAGGGCAACAGAACTACCAATCTCAATGCAGAAATCATAATGCCCCTCCTCCACCACCATCACCTAGCATTGAGGAGATGTTCAAGATCATGATCGCTAGTCAGGAGCAATTGCAGGCTGACTATGTTAAATTGGCAGCCGAAGTGAAAAATAATCAGTTAGCGACCAAGGCTCTTGAGTATCAATTTGGGCAATTTGCTAGTGCCCAAAATACAAGGCCTAGAGGAGGACTGCCTAGCGACACAGATCCGAATCCGAAGCAGGTAAATACAGTGACCACAAGAAGTGGTTTGCAGCTGAAGGAGGTGGAACAAGAGAGACCACCTCAAAAGTCAGGAGCAGCAGAAGTTGAGGGAGAACAAAGTTCGGATAGGGGGAAGACCAAAGAAGCTGAATCAGAAAGACCTCCACCCCCGTTCCCTCAACGACTCAAGAAACACAAGGAGGAGGCGTGTTTCAAGAAATTCATGGAGGTGCTTAAACAGGTACATGTTAACTTACCTCTTGTTGATGTCTTGCAGGGAGTGCCTAAATACGCCAAATACATTAAAGACATCGTGGCCAACAAAAGTCGTTTGACTGAGTATGCCACGGTAGCTTTGACGGAGGAGTGCACTTCCCGGATCCAAAATAGACTGGCAACGAAGCTAAAAGACCCTGGAAGTTTTACTATCCAGCTTACTATTGGGCAAAGTATCCGAGCTCGTGGATTGTGTGACCTGGGAGCGAGCATAAATCTGATGCCATCTTCGGTATTCAGAAAGTTGGGTCTAGGGAGTCCTAGACCTACAACCGTAATCCTGCAGTTGGCAGACCGATCCTTAGCTAGGCCGGATGGCATTGTTGAGGATGTTCTAGTGCAAGTGGGCTCCCTATTTTCCCGGTAGATTTTATTGTTCTGGATTTTGAACCAGACGCAGAAGTCCCAATTATTTTGGGACGACCCTTCTTGGGAACTTGGGAAAGCATTAATCGACGTAGTTGCGGGTCAACTTACAATGCGAGCACATGACAAGGTAGAGGTGTTCGATGTGTACAAAGCACCTAAGCTCCCGATGGTGAATGAAGAACTCTCGGTGATCAATGTAATTGATCATGGGAATGCTAAACAAATGGATGATTCCCGAGAGTTGATGGGAAGACCACCGGATAGGTGTGAGCACTACTGGGGGGAGGACAATGATCGTAAGAAATCGTCCATCACCCTAGTGGACAATTGAGCATAAAGGACGTCGAGCCGCGACGGTAAACCAGGCGCTGCACAGGAGGTAACCCGTGAATAATTTTTTTCTTTCGTTTTGTAAAGTGTAAATATATTTTATTTTATTTTTATTTTTCTTGATTTAGTACAAAATTTTTTGTTTTAGTTAGTATTTTTGTATTTTAGTTAGGTGAAACCTATTAATCTAACCAATTTTGTTTAGTGACATGATTTTCAGGTGAAATGGAGAAAAATGTACACGGAATCCTGAAGGAAAAGGCGAGGTATGAAAAAATTAATAAAATGCAGAGACAGTGAGCTGGGGCGATGGCTCCGTGTCACGGAGGAGGACCTCCGCGTTACCCTCCGTGACACGTTGAGGTTCAATCTGGAATTTTTTAAAAATTCCAGTAAGCTATCGCAATGGCTCCGTGTCACGGAGGCAGTGCACCGCAATGCACTCTGTGACACGTTGCCATACAAATTGTGACGGGTCACACCGGGTTGCCGGGTGACCCGCGTGTTTTCTACATTTTAAACCCCCGATTTCTCCCCCTTTTTCCCTCATTTTTACACTTCTCCGCGACCAAACACCCAAAATTCCCTTTCCCATCAACGTGCCACGGTATAAAGCAAAGAATTATCAAGTTTTCTTCGGTTCTTCAACTACGAGGTATGTTTTCTGACTATCTCTCAAGTTTTTGTCAATTTTATTCAAATTTAAGCATGGGAGGTGAACGAAATCACCCCAAGTCGAAATTTAGCATGAATTTGAGTTATTCCTTGATTGATAAATGTTCGGAATGTTGTAATGAGCGTTTGAACTTGTCGATTGCGTGAATTATTCGAATTTGATTGCGAAATTCAATTCTAGGGCTTCGTTGTTGGAATCGAAATTGGTAACTTGTTAAATTTGTGAATTATATGCCGGGTTGTATGTATTGAATGAGATAAGTCATTGTAGAATATGGTTTGAATGTAATAGATGACGAATTCTCGGGTTTTTGGGAAAATGTTGAAAATTGTTCGAATTGGGTTGGTTGTATAGGTTTGTGTGTATATAGAATTTTTGTTGTTGTTTTTGTTTCGTTGTTTATAGTTGCTAAGTGCGATGGTTGAATTGCTAGCGATGGTAGTGATTGGGATTAGCTGTATGAAGTCTGAGTACTACGCTAAAGTTATACCGTCAAATTTTTCTTTGCGAACGCACTAAGCATGAATTGTATAGTTGTTTGTTTTTGGTGTAAATAAAGTTATTCTTTCCGTAGTATCGTAACTGTAGCTAAGGACTAAGTGTGGGGTAAACTTAGTTAACCCGACCTTAGCCGAAGTTAATATTCATTTAGCTTGACATTGAGCTTATTTATTTGTGTTGACAGGTAAAATGGCAAGTAGGCAGGATAAGGGTAAAGGTGCATCAACTTCAGGCACCGGGAGAAAAAGACTTAGACTGGGCACAGCAGTCCCAGCTGCACCAGCTGTTCCACGCGGCCAACGCCGCCAGTACGGAACTAGGTGGGTAACTGATGAGGGGAAGAAGTGGTACACCAAACACAAGGAGAATAAATACTTCCCCGAGGAGCATATTGCACGGGAACCACTAGCACAGAAGTTCCCCCGCATAGTGCAAAGGATCGAAGCAGCTGGGCTCAGCTTCATATTTCAGGAGCCCAAGGAATGCAACCTACATCTAGTCCGGGAGTTCTATGCTAATTCGAACCCGGCAATCAGAAGCCACACAATCAAGATTAGAGGGTAGATAGTCACTTTGGAACCCCAGAAGCTAAAGGCCATCATTGGAGCGCGGGACACAGATGCCTACGTTCTCCGCCAGCTGAAAATCACCCCACCATATGCCGATATCAGACGCACATTGTGTGGGGCTCGATACACAGCCAGATGGAGTAGACATAAGGAAAGGGGTTACCACCAGACTCTGCCGTATTCTCAAATGAACAGGGAGGCCAGAATATGGCTGAAGATAGTCTGCTCGTGCCTAATCCCGGGGGTGCACATGACTGATGTGACTCGGGACCAAGTTTGCCTGGTGTATCCCCTGATGAAAGGGCTGGAGATTAATGTTGGGGCGGTCATCATATCCACCATGAAGAGAGCCCGACTACACCAGGGCCCCAGGTATGGGTTCGGGGGACTAATCACCACCTTTCTCCGGGGCCTCGATGTCGAGGAAGAGGCTTTGGACTACATCCCGCAGTTGGAGCGGAAGGCCCTTGACGTGACCAAAACTAAGGCCCCCGACACCACACACGGGCCAGTGCTGACGCTTGGCGAGCGACATGCTCGTGACGACTAGTACATGGTACGGATGTTTGGAATGCAAATGCTCCAGCTCAGGATCGGTGGGAGACCAGCCACGGAGGAGGAGCTATGGCAGCTCGAGCTGGATTACCCGTTTGGCGAAAACGCCAGGGCTCTATGCCGAGTGGGGCCAGCCTTTGTAGAGCCGACAGATGATGACGTCCCCACGGACGAGGAGACATGTCGGGAGGACTCCGATGTGGAGTCCGATGATGACGATCGAGGTGACTCGGACATGGGCGATGAGGCAGCAGCACGTGATGAAGAAGTTGAATACTTTGACTGATCAGGGAGTTCCACCACCCAAATTTTGTGATTTTTAATTTTTGTGAACACTGGGGACAGTGTTCGATTTAAGTGTGGGGTGGGGAGTAGTTAGGTGCTGGGGCTGGGCTGGTTTGCTTGTATGTTTTCCTCTATTTTGTATGTATGTTTCCCTGTGTTTGTGAATTGCAAACTGTTCGGTATCTGTACATATTTGTGGTATTGATGTGTGTTGTGGAATGTTGTTGTTGCCAGCTGAGTCTGTAAAAAGTTTTGTAAATATTTTCTTAATTTATTTTTTTTCTCTATCGAAATGATCGATATTTTTAAAATTTTGCGAATATATTTTGTACATATTAAAATATTTTGTAAATTATTTTTCCATCGAAATGATCGGTCTTTTGCAAAAATTTTCCATTTTTATTTTTGGGTTTCTCGGAGTTTGTTTTCGGTTCTTTTACCGAGAATAGTCCCATTAAACCGACGTCATAGTTAGTGATTGTTCCCTATGATGGATGGATGACGACTGTCTTAAGGGAAATGTAGTCGGTAGGAGTAGTGATTTTAATTTATTTTCAGTTTTTTTCTTTGGTGGATTACATCACGGAACCTGTAGTTACTATATGGTTGTGAAATGTTGGTTGCGTGTTGTACTTGATATTCAAAATGCAAAGGTGATTCATATGAAAGCATGCAATTTTGTAAATATGTTGAGATACCTAGGATGTAGAATTTGATTCGGTGTGATTGAGGCTTAATTTTTGAATTCATGTCATTAGCTAATTAAAGAGTCTGTGAATGCATCTTGAGTCGAGCATGTGCATGAAGTGTGAAGTGAGGTATTATTATTCCATGCTATTGTGAAGTGTCTAGAACTTGCCTGGTGTGTGTACAAAACGAAATGAAGGAGGTGTATTGTTGGAAAGGATGTAGGCATTTCTTTGTTTTAACCGAGAGTTTCTATTTTATTTCTTGTCATACTCCCCTTTTTATGTGATTGTATACCCTAGTCAGCCCGTTGAGCCTTTAGCCTATTATTTCTTTCTTTTGTCCAAAAAGCTTAAACTGAGCTTAATTTTTTCTTTTCATTAGCCATAAAGTCTATACAAAACTCTTAAGCGCTTAAGAAGAACAAAAATTTTTCCAAAGTGTCAAGGAGTGAGAATGGTGAAAAGAAAAAGAAAAGCAGAGTGAGGAAAGAAAAGAAAAAGGTTGAGGGTGCACTTGTTATAATTAGATGATAATGAATGTGCATGAAAAAATTTTGTTGTCGTGTCAAGTGTGCTTGATGAAATGGGCCATACGAAAGTAAACTATCATGAATGGGATGATGAAAAAGAAAAGAAAAGAGAGAAACAATGTCCATACGTTGATGGGAATGTGTTGAAAAGGCGCTTAATGATGCTAGTGGCTATTATTGGCAAATCCAGTATGTACTAGTTCCATAGCTTCCATTACAACCCATTAAAGTCGTACGTTATCTTACATTGCATTTCTTTATATTAGTGGAGTAATACACTAAGGGCAAGCTTATGGGTCATGACATGATGCATGTGAATTCTTTTGGGAGAGAGAGTGAAATTAATTTTTACATGCCCCTACTTGAATGTTTGTGTGTCACATGAGCAAAAAGGGGAAGATTCTCTTGAGTTGTGAGGGCACATGCTTGATGAAAGATTGATTTTCGTGTCGGATATCTTGATTAGCTGATTTGCATGAGTTTGCCGATATCGAGAGTCGATTCTTAAAGTCTAGGAAGTCTTAATGTATTAAAGGTCATTGCATTGTTAAGACCATGAATGTTTTCTTGATGATTTGCAATATTGAATGATCGGTATCACCGTAGCTCAAATTGTCGCACCATAGTGGCGAAGGTTGTGATGTAATTTGCATGAATTGTGTGTTTGTTATTCGAGGACAAAAAAGGATTTAAGTATGGGGTAAGTGATCTTGGGCAGATTTATATGCCCAAGTGATACTCAAACGTATCATTTTCGCCTTGTTTATCGTGCAATGTGTATACATTTTCATGTAATTGCTAATAAAATGTGAATTTATACTAACCAACATGATTAGCATTGTTTTGTAGGTAAAATGTGATTTTGAGGAGCTAAAATGCATGTTGGAACAATATCGGAGTTGGACTTGGATTCGAGCATGAAAAAGGCAGCGGACTGCACCAATTAAAGGGGCTCCGCGATGGAGCCGTGTCACGCTACCATCATGGAGGCACTCCGCCTGGAGGGTGAAATATTAGTCAAATTCCAGTGGAGCCTCGCGACAGCTCCGTGGCACGGAGACAAGCCTCCACGTTGCATGCCGTGCCACGTTGAAGCTTTATTCCAGGACCCCAAATTTCCAGAGAGGGTCCGCGTCCACGCCGTGTCACGGAGGCAGTGCTCCGCGATGCACTCCTGACACGTTGCTTGTTATTCCAGGAAAAATTCCCATTAGTATAAATAGAACACTTAGGCTTATTTTTCATAATTCAGACTTGGTGGAGCAAGGACGTGGGTTATAGGCAGTTGAGGGACGAAAAGTTCAGGGTTTTTTCTCTCCTTCTTTCTTCTTTAACTCAATTGTTTGTATGATTAACACTTGTTTTAGGATGATTAATCCATAAATGAGTGGCTAATTCCCTTCCTTGCTGAGGTTATGAACATTTGTGATGAATTTTGATTATTAATTATATGGTTTTTCATCTTCTTCTTCCATGTTGTTCTATTAATTCTTGTTTCTACTGCATTGGTGTGTGGCCGACATTAATGTATATCTAAAAAGTCCGATTTCACTTGAGAGAGCACGAAATTGGAAAGTTGTGAATTAATAGGGTATTGTTCTTAACTTGATTTGGGAAAATTGGGTTTTGATGTGCTTTCCTGATAGAAATATACTTGAAAGCCATATTAGTCAATTTAGGAACCAGAATTGTATTGCTAGGTCATGAATTGCATTTGATCACAGAAATGTAGATGGATGGTTTATGATTCTTAAGTGAGATTAAATACGAGAGTTTTAATCTCTTGGCTAATGTTCTTGGCTAGCAACTGGAAGAGAAAGATTAACCAATTTATGATTATAATCAAGTTCATTACATGTTCTTAACCTTGGCATGCTCATAACCATAGTTTAAATTCAATGTAGATAATTGTTAGTAGTTTTAGTACATAATTTATAAAACAAACTTTTCAATTGTTGGTTACGTTGTTGTCAGCATATACAGAAGTGAGATAGAATATAGTATACTTAAGCAATTTTTACTTATCCAGAGTCTCCTTGGATCGATACTTGGCTTACTTAAGCCACTTGCTACTTGTTTGACCACGTGCACTTGCGTGTCGGTTTTTAACACCTAACAAACGCACCGAACAGGAAGCTCTGCCCACTAGAGCAAGATAGTTGGGGCATCGTATAAGCTCTACCATGATGGTGTTGGTTATGATAAATCCTCCCACTATTCCTTATAATTTTAAGCATGTTCATCATTATTATAATTTGGCTCCAGTTATGTTTTTAAAAGGTGTTTCCTTACGAGTATATTTATGACTAGCCTCGGAACTATTTTCAAGACCTTAAGCCCTCATGCTTAAATTATGACTATTGCTTCATGTTTGAAATGTCCTACTCTTATGTCCTGTTTATGCATTTTATTAGCCTATTTTCCTTACCTCGCATCCTCAGTACATTCAAAGTACTGACACATATTCTATGCTATATCATTTCATAATATAGGTTCGGTGATCAGACTCAGTCACGCTGTTAGCCCTGCACCTATCCCTGTCCAGTTCAACCATGTGTTGGTGATTCCTAGTCTACCGAGGACATTGTTAGAGTTAGGTATTTTATTATTTAAGCTTTATAATAAGTAGACTAGTTGGGGAGGTTGTCTCATCAGTCCATCTATGACTAGAGGTTTTTCAGACATATATTTGTTAGTTGATTCAGCTGTTGGATTCATCACTCTTCTTTTTACTTTATGCTATATAGACTTCTGCATATTCATGTTTAAGTTATATGTTTTCCTCTTTTTTTTATGCTCTTTAGTTTCTTTGTACATGCCATGGGTTATCTTGGAGCAATTAGTGGTTCTAAGTCCCGTGTATCGATCTAGGGGTCCCAACTGGGGTCGTGAGAAACTTTGTATCAGAGAAAAGGTTTAGGTGTGTTCTAGGGTATCTGAAAGCTATTTTACCTAGAGTCTTTTCCTAGGGTGTGAAGTGCGCCACACTAATGGGAAAGAGGCTACAAGACGTTTTAGGAAATTTTCCTTCTTTCATGATCCCTGTCGTGCAATGAAATACCTCGCTATTTGTCCAACTCGTGCGATACGTGTTTGCAGAAATATGCCTCTATGTTGAGTAAATGGAAGGAGAAATGGCAATGTAAATGGCCATGGCAATGCCAATGGAGATACATCACTCAGCCCCACTAGCTTAAGTGGATCCCTTGCTAGAGCAGGTTACTCATGCTGAGTACAGCGCGACATTCTAGATATTGTCACATGATTGCTCAGGTCAATTAGCAGGTGGTAACCCATGTTCCCCATAATGGGAACACATTAGAAGCGAGAGTAGGAGACTTTCTCAAGATAAACCCACCCGAGTTTCTGGGGTCAAAGGTGGATAAGGACCCATACGAGTTTATTGAGGAAGTGCAGAAGATCATCTAGATTATGGGGATAACGAAAGAAGAGAGTGCAGATTTAGCCTCCTATAAGTTGACGAGGGTTACTCACATATGTTTTTGATAGTGGAAATATGGTAGGAGAGTTGGAGCAATTCTTGTGGGTTGGGATGAGTTCGTGCTTACTTTCTTAGACATGTCCTTCCCTAGGGAGCTGAGAGAGGTGAAGGCGGCAGAGTTTTTCAGCTTGAAGGAGAACCACAAGACTCTCCAGGAGAATGCCTTGGAGTGTACTTGATTGTCTAAATATGCATCAAAGATGGTTGCGGATCAGAGGGCTCGTATGAGCATGAATGTGAATGGAGTGGAAAATTCACTGGTCAAGGAGTGCGAGACCTACATGTTGATTAACAATATAGATTTCTCCCAGTTGTTCACATACTCCCAGCAGATAGAGGTGGAGAATATAAAGGAGAAGGAGAGAGAGGCCAAGAGGGACAGGATAGGGAGTTATGGACAGTTCCAGTAGAGGTCTAGTGGTGGACATTGCCCATAATCTCACCAGAGGCCGTCAACCCTAGCTCCATCGTCACCCAATGTTTCGTCCAGACCCTAGAATGATCAAAGGGGTAGAGCATCAGGCTCTAGCGGACAGAGAAGCACGACGAGGGATCACACTTTTCTAGCTTGTAAGAGGTGTGGTAAGAACCACCCTGGAGAGTTCTTGGTTTGTTCAGATTCTTGTTTTGGGTGTGGGTAGCCCGAACGTATGCTTAGAGATTGCCCTACAGCTAGACAAGGCAACGTTTGAGGTCATGCCTCAGCCTCCACTTGAGAAGCCCCAACAGCTTGCCCACCTCAGCAGGTGGCGGTCAGTGCCAGAACATGTTTTGTGCTCTATCTTCCCTCTAGGAGTAGAAGGTCTCTCCTGATATGGTCACTGGTATGTTACAAGTATTTTATCTTGATATGTATGCATTGCTAGATCTAGGGGATAATTTATCTTTTGTGACTCCTTATGTTGCTGTTAGTTTTGGAGTCAGTCCCAAAATCCTATCAAAACCCTTCTCAGTCTCTACTCCTGTCGGCGAGTGAGTTTTAGCTTGACGGGTGTACAAAAATTGCTTGTCAAGATTCTTCAGAAAGTCACCTCCACTGACCTAGTAGAGTTAGATATGAATGACTTTTATGTTATATTCAATATGGATTAGTTACATGCATGTTATGCCTTAGTCAATTGTAGAACCCGTACAGTACTAATAATACTCAAACCATACCTCCTACTGAAGTATGAAGCGGACATTGTCAATAAATAAACCAACTAAGAGGTTGGGGTTGAACGCACAGGGAAGATGGAAGAGCTAGAATAAAGCTAGTAAGTGAACTTTTTAAGTAGTTACTCCAAATTAGGGGTTCTAAAGAAAACAATAATTAAACACAACTGTTAAAACTTCGGTTGAAATCAAGGATGAAAGATAACAAGGGTTTGTGTTCCGCATGGGTTCATAACTTCTTCAGATATACATATGTGATCATCATCAATGCTTACTTGTAGAACTGATAACTAAGGTTAATTCAAACGACTAGTTCGTCCCTATTGAATGACTATAATCAATCACTGGGTCAGGTCTCATGAGCGATTGCAAATTAACCGTTATCAATATGTCCCAAATTTAACTATTCTACGACCACATCTCAAGTTAATACAATGATCATCAAGATCAAGGCTTTGTTGTAATTCTCTTTTCCAAAATCTCTACCTCTCTAGGCTCAAGCAAGAAAGGAATTCGGGCAAGTCCTAACGTTGTACACCGTTAAGAAACGTTTAAGCATGAAGAGAATACAATACAAGTATTTCGCATTGGTTTTGAATCATTTTTATGTAACCCTAGCTTGTTAATCCACCATGGTTCCCACAACCCTAGCTATGGAGGTTTTAGCCTCTCATAGTTGCAAGATTGTTATTTGCATTTATAGTTAAATACATAAATCAATACTTACAATTATGGATGAGAGAAAAACTTCTTTGTATAAATCAGTAAAAATCCACAAGAACAAGATATGAAGATCAAGAGAAAGTCAAGAAAAGGTTGATCACAAGTCAATCAACTCAATTCTATCTTCTAACCCTCAATTCTCACGTCCTCTAATGTTATCTCACGCTTGTCTAATGACTTCTAGTTATTTCTCTTTAAGATAAAATATAAAACGTATTTATACAGACATAAAAATCTTTTTCCTAGGCTAACGGGGTGAATTTCCATAACTGAAGCCGCTTGTGTCTCTACCATTCCTACGACCCGTAGCAAGCATGTACAGGTCGTACCTGCTTCCCGTATGTCTTTGGCTAGCTGAAACTTGGCTAAGTGTTGGACCTTGGTACGACACATGCATGCTTCCTACGAGTCATACTGTGCTTCCGTGGCTTGACTTTGAGACTATTCAATATTTCTGAAGTTCTTCACGAGTTCTATGGAACGACTCGTACCTTGATGCCACGACTCATACTGTCTATCAGTGTCAGGAGTCGACCTCTTCTGAAGATCTTCTGAATCTTTCCACTACTTCTACACTATGGCCCATAGAAGCATTATACAACTCGTACTGAGAGTAGTAGGAGGCACTCTTCAACCTTAGCCTTCTGAAACTTCTCACGACCTGCAGTACGACTCGTAGCACCATCCTACGGCTCATACTAAGAACTGTGACTTAAGCCTATTTCTGCACTTTCAGGCTATCTTTTGCCCATTGTTGCTCCAACACCTATTTGTCTTGTAACCACAGAAAACGTACCTTATATCTATATAAATATACCTAAGTCCATTCTATTTTCTTAGTTTTGAAAATGTCAAAAGTGCTGTAAACTCACAGCACATCAACACCCTTAACTTAAGACTTTTGCATGTCCTCAGGCAACCAAAAGAAAAACTAAATACGATGCTCAACTAGAAAATAAACCTAGGATACTACAGTCAATACTAAACAAAACTTGGACTATAAATTAAACAATTTCTGACCCTTTTCCATGAACCGACATCAGCTAATGTACTACAAGAAACCACAAAACATGCTGAATAGGGATCAAGACATGTCATATAGCTATCAACAGGAAATCAAGTCATCACTGATGCTTTTTGCAAAGACCGATGATAAAAGTAAACGTAATTCATGTGCCCTCACAACAAATTGAAGTCCCCACTCACAGATATAGTGTCAAATATTACATGGGACTAAATAAGAAAGATGCTCACTCTCACAAAGAAGTCTCAAGTACTATGTATCAAATACCATAAGCTTGTGTTATACCCCGTAGGATTCCCGGCACCTAGACGACCTATTCGCACATTGTTTAAGCATATTAGAAGGCCATACGTGCTAGAGAAAGGCCGGGAAAAAGATCGGACGAGAAACCTGTCGAACCATCGCGGGAGGAGCCGAGGCAGAGCCCCTCCGCGATGGCAGCATGTCACGGAGGAGAGGCCTCCGCGATGGCTCCGTGACACATAGCCCAAGTTCAGGCCCAAGTATATAAAGCCCCCACTTCGGTTTAAAATCATTTATCACTTGAAAATTTCTAGAAACGCGCAGTAAAGCAGAGGAAGACGAAGGAAATTATATATTTTCGTCCGATTACGCTGCCAAACGCTGCCCAAACTCAAATTAATCCTAGATACCAAAGTATTTAGCAGCAGAGAGCATTTCTACGCAATTAGTTTCGTGAAATACGGCCGACGAATCGGCGAGCCACTGAACTAAGGTAAGTAGAATTGCTTTAAATTAATGTCTATGTGTTTCTAGCTGAGAAGTGAATACTTCTCCCTTCTGGGCCGCTAAAAAATAGCGAGTTTTCGATCGTCTTTCGATAAGCCTAAGTTTAGGCTATAAACTATATCGAAAGTGACGTTGCTCTTTACAATAAAGCTGTATTTAGTATTAATTGACGTAATTATGAATGTAGTTGGGAGAAAATAGTTGGAGTACCGGTCGAGCCTCGTCCGACAGATGAATAGTTCAAAGATAAGGTATGTAAAGTTAGGTTCCTCGGCAAGTTAAGTAATATTGAGACAGTATAGCATTTTACAGACTAGTAGAATGTTCAGAAGTCGAATATTGCGTTATTATGAATATTGATACGAAATGTTAGGATGTGGTTGTATTCAATTGAAACCCCGTACAGCAATGCAATACCCGTAAAGCGCTTCAGAAATAGAATAGCAGACTAAAATGAAGTTTAGAAAGCATGTCAGGAATGGTAAATCATGTTACTATAGAAAATCAGTATACAACACAGTTCAGCAGAAAGACTATATTCGTACATACATATATAGTACTTCCAGCCTCAGCATGTATTAAGTATGTACATATTTCTATCACTAGTCCAGCATATAGTGTATACAGAAACTTAGTAAACAACAGAGTTTTCAGCAGAAACATTATCTTATGTAGCATTTGCCCAGTACAGTCCGCCAGGAGACTATATTCATATTTATACATCTTTACCTGCCTCAGCACATATTAAATACGTACAGATTACTATCATTAGCTCAGCAGGTAATATATATGGTACTTTACCCTTATTAACCTCAGCATGTGAGATACACAGACAGTATTACCAGTTGAGACCGTTGTATTGTTTGGGGTTGGATTTCCTAGCATCCATGACCGCCCAGGGTTAATAGCTGTATCGACTCTTCCGCCAGAGAACGAGGATACGTCGCTCCACGGAGTGGCATGCCGTCCCACAGGGGACGAAGATGGGATGCCAGTTTTCCCCATATTTTGTGCCTTGATCGGCCCTTACACACCCCAGTCGAGCGGATACGCCCGGGTGCAGATTCAGGAGTCCTCCGGACTCAGATGCAGTTATAGTCAGGGGCTCAGCGAGCCCAAGTGCATACCCAGGGACCGGCGAGACGCTTACAGCCAGTATAGGAGATAGGATGACCGGGGTAGGGGTATAGATTCTGTGTTGATTGTACCTCCCGGCTTATGGGGGCCGGGTAAGGTTTGTGTGTGCCATGTTATGTTATGTATGTTATGCTATGTTACATTAGATACGAGCAGATTAGTAGTAGAATGATACGTCTCCAGGTATGATTCCTACTCCCTCCAGTATGATTAAGAACAGGTACGATCTACACCATCAGATAGTTAATCTAGTTCTTTCTATTTCAGTTTCGTCAGTTATGTCATTGATTTCAGATATCTCTTTCAGTTATTGCTTTACATACTCAGTACCAGCGGTACTGACGCCCAGTGGGGCGCTGCATTACTTGCCTGCAGGTACCGATAGATGAGCAGGCGATACCACGTGATCCCCATCAGCGGTTGAGTATTGAGCTCCTGTCATCCGGAGACTGAATTTCTAGAGGTGTAGTCCAGTTCCTTTTGTTGTACAGTACGGGTAGGTCGGGGCCCTGTCCCGATCATTTCTATTATACTTCTTAGAGGCTTGCAGTCTGTTTATATTCCCTATGGTCAGATGAGCCAGTCGTGTGAGGCCGTGCAGTTGTATAGCTGTTAGTCCTCCTTCTTTCTATTATGATGGTCGTGTGGGGCCATAGTTGCCGGTAGTGGTGACCTTGCCGGTCACGTAGTTTCTTTTTGTGCTTTATGATTGAGTGGCAGATAACTAGACAGCATGGTGGCCTTGTCGGCCCGCATAGGCCCCCCCTGAATTAATATGTTTCTGGTCAGCTGCTAGTATAGGTACAGAAGGCTATAGGCCGATGGGCCGGGGGCTATAATTACAGCCGTTATATAGCCCTTTGTTTCCAGAAATGTGAGTCAGAGCCAGCCAGGCACCAAATGTGCCCAGGCTTAACAGTCCAGCAGGTTAGGTCCTAGTAGGGCACCAGGTGCCACTCATACCCCCCAAGGCGGGGTGTGACAAACTTGGTATCAGAGCAGGTCGTATCCCAAGGAGTCTGCAAGCCGTGCTAAGTAGAGTCCTGTCCATGGATGTGTTGTGCACCACATACTATGGATAGGAGGCTGCAAGGCATGATAGGATGGTTGTCTTTTATTCTTATTCAGTCGTGCTGTAGAGCGGTACAGTATAGGGTTGAGTCCCTAAAATCTTACCATATTCTTTGGTTACAGATAATGTCAGACCAACGCCATCCTATCACGGGTCGGGACTTAGACATTGCAGCATGAGAAGGCACCAGCAGGATGCCTCCCCCTCATTTGGAGATAGCCCGACCAGAGGGCACTACAGAGGCATCATCCCAGCCTCCTCAGCAGTCTCCACCACGTCAGGAGCCACCTGGGGCGACACTACCTTCAGCAGCCCCTATATTGACTCCTTCTGACCAGGAGGTTAGGAGTGCTGTAGTTATATTAGCACAGATGATGGCTGCTCAGCGTCAGCCAATGCCATCTACAGTTGCAGAATCATCAGGAGGGCCCGGTAGTTCGAGGGTCCGAGAGTTCTTAGCCCTGAATCCCCCACAGTTCACAAGCACGGACCGAGCAGAGGACCCCCAGTATTTTCTGGATCAGATGCAGAGAATCTTCAGGGTTATGCATGCCACGTCTACCGAGTCAGTTGAGTTGGCAGCATTCCGGTTACGGGATATTGCGGTGTTATAGTACGAAAGTTGGGAGAGGTCCCGAGGGAGAGATGTTTCCCCTCCCACCTGGTCCAGCTTTTCAGGAGCCTTTCTGGATCATTATTTGCCGCGGGAGATTCGACAGGCTCGGGTAGACCAGTTCCTACATCTAGAACAGGGGGCCATGATTGTTCGGGAATATTCCTTGCAATTTGATTCCTTAGCCCGATATGCACCGGCCTTCGTTGATACCATGGCATCCAGAGTGCATCCCTTTATTACGGGATTGAATCCAGAATATGTTGAGATTTGCACTACAGCCACACTGCGAGAGGACATGGATATTGCTCGCATTCAGGCATTTGCCCAGAATATTGAGGGCATCAGACAGCGACAACGAGAAGTCAGAAGGGTTAATTAGGAACAGCGTCACCGGGACAGGCCAGTTGAGTTACAGAGAGAGGCCCGGGGAGGACCCAAGCCCCGATTGTCAGACAGGCCGCCCAGGCCCCCGCCTATGCCACAGTCACAGGGGGGCAGATTCAGCCGCAGGGGGCAGTCAGAGATTGGTAGAGGCTCGCAGATGGCAGATTCACCATCACAGATGAGGGCGGAGCAGAGTAGGTATACCCTACCACTTTGCCCTATATGTAATCGACGCCATCCTGGAGCATACAGATATGGCTCCACTGCGTGTTATATTTGTGGCCAAGAAGGCCATCTGATGAAAGATTGCCCAGCCAGAGGTCGAGAGGACTGCGATAGACAGGATAGGACATCAGCAGGGTCATGAGCTACAGCATCCTCGACTGGGCGCAGGCCCTCAGTTTCAGCAAGCAGGGGTCGGGGCAGATCAGGGGCCTCTAGTACAGGTGCAGGCCCAAGCCGCACATATGCCTTACCAGGGAGGCAAGATTCAGAAACGTCGCTTGATGTTGTGATAGGTATGCTAACTATCTGCTCACACCCTGCTTATGTGTTAATTGACCCAGGGTCTACTTTGTCCTATATTACTCCATTTGTGGCACGGAAGTTTAGTATTGTACCAGAATCATTACAGCAGCCCTTCTTAGTATCTACGCCCGTCGGTGACTCTATCACAGCTAGCCGAATTTACCGCGGGTGTACAGTAGAGATTGCTGACCGTCAGACCACAGTAGATCTGGTCGAGTTAGAAATGATAGACTTCGATGCCATAATGGGTATGGACTGGCTAGTACCATGCTTTGCCAATGTTGAATGTTGGACCAAAATGGTCCGATTCCACTTCCCAGGAGAAGCAGTACGGGAGTGGAAGGGCAGCACCGTTACGCCAAAAGGTAGGTTTATTTCCTACCTTCAGGCGAGAAAGTTGATATCTAAGGGGTGCATTTACCATCTTGTCAGAGTTCAGGATGTCCAAGCAGAATCTCCGACACTCCAGTCTGTCCCAGTGGTAAATGAATTCCCAGATGTATTTCCTGATGAGTTACCTGGTATTCCTCCAAAAAGGGAAATAGATTTTGCTATCGACTTGTTACCAGACACGCAACCAATATCAATACCTCCTTATCGTATGGCTCCTGCAGAACTCAGAGAATTAAAGGAGCAGTTGAAAGATTTGTTAGATAAAGGTTTTATCACGCCGAGTACTTCACCATGGGGTGCGCCAGTTTTATTCGTAAGGAAGAAAGATGGCTCGCTCCGAATGTGCATAGCTTATCGGCAACTAAATAAAGTTATAGTGAAGAACAAGTACCCGCTTCCCAGAATTGATGACTTATTCGATCACTTGCAGGGAGCCAGATACTTTTCTAAAATTGACTTGTGGTCCGGATATCACCAGGTCCGAGTACGTGTGAGAGATATTCCTAAGACAGCGTTCAGGACCCGATATGGACATTTTGAATTTCTAGTTATGTCCTTCGGGTTAACGAATGCCCCAGCAGTCTTCATGGACCTAATGAACAGTATTTTCAGACCTTTCCTGGACTTGTTCTTGATAGTATTCATTGATGATATTCTGGTGTATTCACGCTCTGAAGCAGATCACCGGACTCATTTGCGGACAGTGCTCCAGATTCTCAGGGACCGCCAGTTGTATGCTAAGTTTTTGAAGTGTGAATTCTGGCTTAACTCAGTGGCCTTTTTAGGGCATATTGTCTCAGACGCTGGTATACAGGTAGACAAGCAGAAAATAGAAGCAGTTAAGTCATGGCCTAGGCCTACCACTCCGACGGAAGTTCGTAGAGTTCTGGGGTTGGCAGGGTATTACAGGAGGTTTGTTGAGGGATTCTCAACCATTGCAGCACCTTTAACTAAATTGACACAGAAAGCAGCAAAGTTTCAGTGGACGGAGCCATGCGAGCAGAGTTTCCAGGAACTGAAAGATAGATTAACCTCCGCCCCAGTATTAGCATTGCCGGAAGGCACAGAAGGGTATTCAGTTTATTGCGACGCGTCAGGTGTCGGGTTGGGTTGTGTGTTGATGCAGCATGGTAGAGTAATTGTATATGCTTCCAGACAGCTGAGGAAACACAAAAAGAATTACCCTACCCATGACCTGGAATTGGCCGCAGTAATTCATGCCTTGAAGATGTGGAGGCATTATCTGTACGGCGTCCATGTTGATATATACACAGATCATAAGAGCTTACAGTACATTTTCACTCAGAGGGAGTTGAATCTGCGGCAACGCCGCTGGTTGGAGCTGCTGAAAGATTATGATGTGAATATTCTATACCACCCTGGAAAAGCTAATGTCGTAGCGGATGCCCTGAGCCGTAAGTCAATGGGGAGTTTAGTATATTTGCGACCTGAGAAGCAGAAATTGGCCAGGGAAATTCATCAGTTAGCTGGTCTAGCCGTTCGAGTAATGGAAACAGAAAATAATGGAGCAGTAATTCAGAATTCTGCAGTGTCATCGTTAGTTACAGAGGTAAAGGGACGACAGTATGAGGATCCCAATTTAGTCCAGCTCAGAGATAGAGTTCAGAAGGGTAAGGAGCCAGATATTTAGATAACCGAGGATGGTGTGCTACATTGTAAGGGCCGCCTTTGTGTCCCGAATGTCGCAGGACTTCGTGGGTAGATCATGCATGAGGTACACTACGCTCGCTATTCCCTTCACCCAGGGGCGATGAAAATGTACCACGACATCAGAGACATCTACTGGTGGCCAGGTATGAAAACTGAGATAGCTGAATTTGTATCTAGATGTGCTAATTGTCAGCATGTGAAAGCAGAGCACCAGAAACCGGGTGGTTTGACTCAAGAGATAATGATACCTATGTGGAAATGGGAAGTGTTAAACATGGACTTTGTAACAGGGTTACCCCGTACTAGATGCAGATATGATTCCATTTGGGTAATAGTTGATAGGCTGACAAAATCAGCTCATTTCCTGCCAGTGAGGGCTACCTTCTCAGCTGAGGATTATGCCGAATTATATATCAGAGAAATAGTTAGATTGCATGGAGTGCCGGTATCTATTATTTCAGACGGTGGAGCACAGTTTACAGCTAGATTCTGGCAGTCATTTCAGAAAGGTTTGGGAATGCAGATTAATTTGAGCACAACATTCCATCCTCAGATAGACGGGCAGGCTGAACGTACAATTCAGACGCTCGAAGATATGCTACGAGCGTGTGTGTTAGATTTTGGGGGTAGCTGCGATGAACATCTTTCGTTAATTGAATTTGCTTATAATAACAGCTACCATTCAGCTATTCAGATGGCGCCTTTTGAGGCATTATACAGGCGAAAATATAGATCGCCGGTGGGCTGGTTTGAAATAGGAGAATCATCATTAGTTGGCCCATACATTGTTCGGCAGTTCGAGGAAAAGATAAAGCTTATCCAAGAACGTTTATTGACTGCTCAGAGCCGCCAGAAGTCATACGCAGATAGGCGGCGCAGAAATCTAGAATTTTCGGTAAACGACTGGGTATATCTGAAAGTGTCCCCGATGAAAGGGGTAATGAGATTTGGTAAGAAAGGCAAGCTTAGCCCAAGATTTATTGGGCCATATCAGATTCGGCGAAGAATAGGCCGAGTTGCATACAAGTTGAACTTGCCACCAGAGTTAGCATCTGTTCACCCAGTATTCCATGTTTCTATATTAAGGAAGTTCGTAGGGGACCCTTCTACAGTAGTTCCAGTTGAGGATGTTCAGGTCACAGAAGTGTTAGCCTATGAAGAGTTTCCCGTAGCTATCTTAGACAGACAGATTCGCAGGCTGAGAACTAAAGATGTTGCATCTGTCAAAGTATTGTGGCGTAACAAAAATCGGGAGGAAATGACGTGGGAGGCTGAAGAAGATATGAAAATCAGATACCCTCACCTATTTCAGGCCTAGTCAGACGATAGGTATGTCCATATCATTACTTATACAGTACCTTATGATTGCATGTTTGTAAATGATAAAGAAGAAGTGATATTTAGTTGTCCAGTGAATCTTAGAATATTGTGTGCAGTGCCTGTGTTGGACTTTTCTGCATTTCAGGCTTTTGCGATAGTCCATATTACAGGGGAAACTCTGCCGAAATTTTTCTAGTGAGTAAAGTAAGCAGTCCTCTAGATAACAGTGTACATTCGAGGACGAATGTTCTTAAGGGGGGGAGAATGTTATACCCCGTAGGATTCCCGGCACCTAGACGACCTATTCGCACGTTGGTTAAGCATATTAGAAGGCCATAAGTGCTAGAGAAAGGCCGGGAAAAAGATCGGACGAGAAACCCGTCAAACCATCGCGGGAGGAGCCGAGGCAGAGCCCCTCCACGATGGCAGCGTGTCACGGAGGAGAGGCCTCCGCGATGGCTCCGTGACACGTTGCCCAAGTTCAGGCCCAAGTATATAAAGCCCCCACTTTGGTTTAAAATCATTTATCACTTGAAAATTTCCAGAAATGCGTAGTAAAGCAGAGGAAGACGAAGGAAATTATATATTTTCGTCCGATTACGCTGCCAAACGCTGCCCAAACTCAAATTAATCCTATATATCAAAGTATTTAGCAGCAGAGAGCATTTCTACGGAATTAGTTTCGTGAAATACGGCCGACGAATCGGCGAGCCACCGAACTAAGGTAAGTAGAATTGCTCTAAATTAATGTCTATGTGTTCCTAGCTGAGAAGTGAATACTTCTCCCTTCTGGGCCGCTGAAAAATAGCGAGTTTTCGATCGTCTTTCGATAAGCCTAAGTTTAGGCTATAAACTATATCAAAAGTGACGTTGCTCTTTACAATAAAGCTGTATTTAGTATTAATTGACGTAATTATGAATGCAGTTGGGAGAAAATAGTTGGAGTACCGGCCGAGCCTCGTCCGACGGATGAATAGTTCAAAGATAAGGTATGTAAAGTTAGGTTCCTCGGCAAGTTAAGTAATATTGAGACAGTATAGCATTTTACAGACTAGTAGAATGTTCAGAAGTCGAATATTGCGTTATTATGAATATTGATACGAAATGTTAGGATGTGGTTGTATTCAGTTGAAACCCCGTACAGCAATGCAATACCCGTAAAGCGCTTCAGAAATAGAATAGCAGACTAAAATGAAGTTTAGAAAGCATGTCAGGAATGGTAAATCATGTTACTATAGAAAATCAGTATACAACACAGTTCAGCAGAAAGACTATATTCGTACATACATATATAGTACTTCCAGCCTCAGCATGTATTAAGTATGTACATATTTCTATCACTAGTCCAGCATATAGTGTATACAGAAACTTAGTAAACAGCAGAGTTTTCAGCAGAAACATTATCTTATGTAACATTTGCCCAGTACAGTCCGGCAGGAGACTATATTCATATTTATACATCTTTACCTGCCTCAGCGCGTATTAAATACGTACAGATTACTATCATTAGCTCAGCAGGTAATATATATGGTACTTTACCCTTATTAACCTCAGCATGTGAGATACACAGACAATATTACCAGTTGAGACCGTTGTATTGTTTGGGGTTGGATTACCTAGCTTCCATGACCGCCCAGGGTTAATAGTTGTATCGACTCATCCGCCAGAGGACGAGGATACGTCGCTCCACGGAGTGGCATGCTGTCCCACAGGGGACGAAGATGGGATGCCAGTTTTCCCCATATTTTGTGCCTTGATCAGCCCTTACACACCCCAATCGAGCGGATACGCCCGGGTGCAGATTCAGGAGTCCTCCGGACTCAGATGCAGTTATAGTCAGGGGCTTAGTGAGCCCAAGTGCATACCCAGGGACCGGCGGGACGCTTACAGCCAGTATAGGAGATGGGATGACCGGGGTAGGGGTATAGATTCTGTGTTGATTGTACCTCCCGGCTTATGGGGGCCGGGTAAGGTTTGTGTGTGCCATGTTATGTTATGTATGTTATGCTATGTTACATTAGATACGAGCAGATTAGTAGTAGAATGATACGTCTCCAGGTATGATTCCTACTCCCTCCAGTATGATTAAGAACAGGTACGATCTACACCATCAGATAGTTAATCTAGTTCTTTCTATTTCAGTTTCGTCAGTTATGTCATTGATTTCAAATATCTCTTTCAGTTATTGCTTTACATACTTAGTACCAGCGGTACTGATTCCTAGCGGGGCGCTGCATTACTTGCCTGCAGGTACCCATAGACGAGCAGGCGATACCACGTGATCCCCATCAGCGGTTGAGTATTCAGCTCCTGTCATCCGGAGACTGAATTTCTAGAGGTGTAGTCCAGTTTCTTTTGTTGTACAGTACGGGTAGGTCGGGGCCCTATCCCGATCATTTCTATTATACTTCTTAGAGGCTTGCAGTCTGTTTATATTCCCTGTGGTCAGATGAGCCGGTCGTGTGAGGCCGTGCAGTTGTATAGTTGTTAGTACTCCTTCTTTCTATTATGATGGTCGTGTGGGGCCATAGTTGCCGGTAGTGGTGACCTTGCCGGTCACGTAGTTTCTTTTTGTGCTTTATGATTGAGTGGCAGATAACTAGACAGCATGGTGGCCTTGTCGGCCCGCATAGGTCCCCCCTGAATTAATATGTTTCTGGTCAGCTGCTAGTACAGGTACAGAAGGCTATAGGCCGATGGGCCGGGGGCTGTAATTACAGCCGTTATATAGCCCTTTGTTTCCAGAAATGTGAGTCAGAGCCAGCCAGGCACCAGATGTGCCCAGGCTTAATAGTCCAGCAGGTTAGGTCCTAGTAGGGCACCAGGTGCCAATCATACCCCCCAAGGAGGGGTGTGACAGGTTGCCCTTATTTTCTCTGCTTCAGTTTATCAGAAAATCATATTAGGATCACTATAGGACTTCTTGTGGCTTGTAATGTAGGCTTAGGGCTGGACATGATAAATATGAAAGATTTTATGCGTGACTATCCCTTCCTTGGCACTACATACATTGGCTTCACCATTCACCTATTTCACCCTTTATTCTTTTCATTCCTTTTCTTCCCTTTTCACCTCTTTTATGTGCATTTGTATGGGTTTGGTGTATTTTCAACTTTTTCTAGCATTTTACTTTTTTTATTGTGAATTTCCTTTTTCAAGATTTTCAAATTTTTCAACTCTCTCTGTTTTTTTTCCTTCACACCACACCTCATTTTTAACCTGTTCTCTTTTCTCCCCTTTTACTCGTTCTCAACATTTATGCACCCATACTCTAGTCACCTTCAACTTAGGCATTTTGCCTATGTTGAGGTTCACAATATCCAAAGAAGGATAAGGGTAAAAACAGGTTCATTATAAAAAATGGCTAGGGTTCATCGGTTAATCAAAGAAAAAATGGTTAATTAAAGGCTCACAATTAGGATAAAAGGAATCATATGATTTTGGTAGGATCATTTAGGCTAAAAGTGAGCTTAACAAAGAACGACCTATGAACATATCCTAACCAAGCATCCATAGCCTATGCAAAGACCAACCAGGCATGTTCGACATGTTCAAGATAGTACTGAACTAAGTATTACACCTCACTCACTCATGGCACATGACTTATATTCACTTTACTTGTCTGGTTTACATATGCTTTAACAAGACTCCTCATGCTAACAAACTAAATGACATCAAAAGATCCATAGAAATGATACATGCAGTCACAAATACATAGCTAATGCATCAAAATTTTTAAACGGGGTTAACTCTTTCAAAAATCAAAACTAGTGCATTTTCATTGTTTGAGTATTCCTAAGTTATTTCCTAATTAAACAAAAATCACAAAATAAGAAAATAAAATCCTAAACATGCCGGTTCTACTAGATAGCATGCCCGAGGAAAAAAACACGGCAAGAAAAACCCTCAGACGAATCAAAAGATCACAAAAATCACAAGTGCACCCCTCCCCGTTTTGAAAATTCTTTGTCCCGAAGCATGAACTACAAGTACATAGGGAAGGGAACATACCTGTGGCACTCTGTCATCCTACGGAGGAGGTACCTAAGCTGCAATCGTGGCGTTAGTGGTGGCCGGCGCACTCAATGAAGTATCCATCGGGGGAGTGATTACCCCCTCAGTAGTCTTAGACTCTTCTACGGCCTCTGTGTTAATCGGGGCTGAAGGTTGATCACCCGAAGAGTCACGACCACTGGAAAGATTGAGCTGAGTCATAGTGGAGCTACCTGCTCCTCTAGCTCGCTCCTGCAGTGATCGTAGGCTTAAATAGCATGCCCGAGTGATGCTTTATACCTTAATGTAGTCTTGTTTATCTTATTTATTTTATACATTTTCATGTAATTTTATATAAATGTGAATATATGTGCTAACCAACATGATTAGCCCTTGTTTTGTAGGTTTCAATGATTTGGAGGAACTAATTTTTAAGTTGGTGAAAGAAAGGAATGTAGTCGGAAGCAATCGGCGAAAGTCGGCAAGGCCTAGGCATGGAAAGCGAGCAGTTGCGGCAGCAGGCAGTGCCCCAGCGGGCCAGCAACGTGCCACGGCAGGCCATCCCCGCGCCAAAGGAGTGTCAACGCACTGCCCAAGCAGCGTGACACGCTGCCAACGCTTCAAGAAGGCTGCCTAGGGTCGATTTTGGGTGATTTCCAGAGAGCCTTCACGTTACCTCCGTGTCACGGAGGCAGTGCTCCGCGATACACTCCATGACACGGAGCCATTCCACGACAGGCTAAATTATACACGTTTCTCATTCATTATAAATAGGTCCCTTAGCTCCTAATTCCATTTGGTCGCGATTTTATTCTGGAAAACTACGTAGGAGTGAAGGGAGAAGTGGGAGAACTCATCTAGGGTTTGCAAATTCCCTTCTCATCTACCAAATTCATGTAAGTATGTTAGTTTAGTAGTAGTTTGTTGTAGTTTTACGAACATGAATGGCAAGAACCCTTCCTCTAGGGTTGAAGCCATGAATTATGATTGTGATTCTATGAAATTATTTTGGAATTTAGTTATTGATTGTTGTTTTCATCTTGCATTCTGGATTGTTGGTTGTTTTTATGATTGATCACCATGAAAACATATACGTTAGCTTGGGCAATTGCTTGAGAAAGAATTACCTAGGTCAGGACATGAGAATGTAAGGAGCATGTTTGTATCTCACGATATAATTTTGTGTTAGGATAGAGATATACCTAACACCTTGCTTGGTTGACAAAACGGGGGTTATTAAAGACCAACTTAGGATTATCACATCACCACTCGAAGAAGTAGTTGTGAGGCTAAGTTGAGTTAAATGGTTATACGCACGAAAGTCCCTAATCGTTTCCCCGTAAACCACAACATAATTAATTGCCCGCGAACTAGAAATTAGCATCCTCGCTCACAATGATGCAGTGACGCTAGTTTTCCTTGTTTAGAGGCTCGAAAGACCATGAACATGCAATTCTAATTATTTGAAACAACAATTGATAGTTCCATGCTTAACCCATTGCAAATCGTAGTATGGCATGATTATCTTGTTTTAACTCTACGTTGCTCCTAGAGTAAATTCAGGATATTTCGTTGACCAAAACTAGACTTAATTAAATCTCCCTCGAAAACTTCTATAACCAATACTTGCGAAAGTTAAGATCACACTTAAAATGGGTAGTTAGAGGAATGGGTCCACTCCCTGTGGGTTTGACATTCCAGTTCTCAAAAAGAGCCACTATATTACTTGCACGACCCGTACACTTGCGGACGCGCGAATCGGGCACGTCAAGTTTTTGGCGCCGTTGCTAGGGACTCGGCGAAGTTTTGATAATTTATCTGTTTTGTGTGATTATTAAATTTCCGTAAGTGTTGAGAAACTTGGTCTTAGTCTACTTATTGCAGGTGACAGGTTTTCCTGCCGAGCTGGCTAGAAATAGAGAGATTGTGGAACCGTTGCTTGAACCTGAACGTCAAATCCACTTGCGAAGGAGTGTAGCTCCAGAGCAAAAGCTGAAGAGACTTCAAGAAAAGGTACAACAACAACCACCCACGGGACAAGCACAATTGTCATCGACACCAATGGCAGCTAGACCAGTTCGCGAAGTGGCAATCCCACTAGTGACTAATGTGAACTCCAGTATCCGTAAACCGGAACCTGGAGGGAACTTTGAGCTTAAACAGAACATGGTGCAGCTGTTACATTCTAGTAGTCAATTCACTATGATGGCACATGAGGACCCGCAGCAGCACTTACCGAGCTTTTTAGAGATTAGTGACACGTTTCTCCCTACCGGTGTGTCCACAGATTATGTCCGACTGACCCTCTTCCCATTTTCACTGTTGCGAGAGGCGAAAAAGTGGCTGAAGGCTGAGCCACCGAACTCCATAACTTCATGGAATGACTTGTCTAAGAAGTTCCTTATCAGATTCTTTCCTTCAGGTAAGACTACAAAGTTGAGAAGTGAAATACTGAGTTTCAAGCAGAGGCCCGATGAGAACTTATATATGGCTCGGGAAAGATTCAAGTCATTGTTGAGAGACTGCCCCTATCACCAGCAATCAAATGAAGTGCTAGCTCATACCTTTGTAGAAAGTCTAAACCCACACACAAAAGTATTACTAGACTCTGCATCGGGTGGACAAGCCTTGGATAAAATATAGATGAGTTGTACACTTTGTTGAACAGAATTGCACAAGGAAATCCAGAGTGGCACAGCGAGTCATTGAGGGGGGCAGGAAACATATCGGGGTTAATAGAAGTTGATGGTTTGAATGCCTTGGCAGCACCGTTAGTTGCGTTCCAGCATCAGATGATGACTCAGTTCAATAAACTGAGTATGAACCAACACCAGGGCCAGGTTAACGCAGTTCAGCAAGCTTCGAGTTTGTGCGAAATTTGTGGTTATACTGGGCACAATGCAGAATCTTTTGGAGCCAATCCGAAATCAGTCAATTTTGTTGGTAATGTGCATAGGAATCAAAATTTTTGGAACAACTCCAATAGAAACTGGCAGGGCCACCCGAATTTTTCTCGGGGTGGAAACCGAAAGCAGAATTATGTGCAACCTCAACAACAGCAGTATCAGCGAAATAGGCAGAATGAGGGGAAATTGAGTAGCAGCATTGAGGAAACACTGCAGAAAATTTTGGAGACCCAGAATCAGTTAGCGGAAAATCAGGCGAGGATGGCAACAGACTTAATGAATCAGCAAGTAGCCACCCACAATCTTGAAAAACAAGTGGGTCAGATAGCAGCTGCTCAAAACATGAGATCACAAGGGGGATTACCAAGCGACATAGATCCTAACCCTCGACAGATCAATGCCATCAGTCTGAGAAGCGGGAATGCCCAAGTATGCTAAATACTTGAAGGACGTGATGGCGAACAAAGTTAGATTGGTGGATGTCCAGACTGTAGCACTGACTGAGGAGTGCAGTCACAGGGTATTGAGCAAAATGCCAAAGAAGCTCAAAGACCCAGGGAGTTTTACCCTCCCCATACAAATTGGTAAAGTTGAGGTGCTACGAGCTTTGTGTGGCTTAGGGGCAGCAGTTAATCTAATGCCCCGATCCTTATTCAACACCCTGGGGTTGGGAGAACCGAGGCCGACAAGGTTGATATTGCAGCTGGCTGAAAAGTCGCGAGTGACACCTGATGGAATAATAGAGGACCTCCTCATCAAAGTAGGTAAGTTTATTGTACCTGCTGATTTTATTGTTCTAGATTTTCAGGTTGATAACCAGGTACCCTTAATCTTGGGACGGCCATTCTTGGCCACCGATGGAGTGGTGATTGATCTGAGAGCAGGGACCCTAAAAATGAGGGTCGAAGATGAAGAAGAATTCTTCCACGTTTACCAAGAAATGAACCCATCCACACACTACACTAACCTTTGTCAGGTTAGTGTGTTGGCGGAGGATGAGTGTGGGGTGGAGGATTCCACAGGTGCACTGCCAAAGGCAAGGTCAAGTGTTCAGCCCGAGTCTGATAGAGGACTTCAAATTGAGAAGAAGTTGGAGAAAGAGAGGAATAGAGTGGAGGCTATTTCCTCTAAATAGAAAAAGAAAAGGAGATGGTTCTCGAAAGAGAACCCAGGTATGAGGATGTCCTGAAGAGGATAGTCCACGTCGGGCCACGACGTAAAATAGCGCTGCTTGGGAGGCAACCCAAGGGTACCTCAGGTACAATTTGTAATTTTGATTTTGTGTTGATTTTGTTATGTTCATTTTGTTTGTGTTTTTGGTGGAAAGTTAAGCACAGATGGAGGGAAGTCTGAGTACCGAGAAGGTGGAAGCTAAAGAGCATGGAATAGAAGAAGTGTGGGGTCAAACAGCCACCTCTGAAAACTTGAATGGAAAGCATGCTTTTAGCTTGGCATAGAGGCTTAGGGAGTATTTCTCATCCTTTAAATGTTAATCTGATGCTATGAGGACATATCATGATTTAAGTGTGGGGGGAGGGAAATTTCAAGAAAATTTCAATTTTTTTGTGCTTAACGATTTTTGGTGAATGTAATGCTTGTGAGAAGAATTTTGAAAATTGTTTTATGAGTCAAGCATGACTTCATCACCCGTTGGTTTTTCTTTTCGGTTCTTTTCCGACGGGGGTATTTGAACCGAAGAATAAAAATTTTTCTTTTTCTTTCCTTTGTCTCTATATAATGTTTTAGTCATAGTTAGGGACTATTTCCAATGATGGATGGATGACGACCGTCTTGAGGAAAAATTAGTCGATAGGTTTTGGGTTTTTGAAACAATAACTAATTGGTGCTTGATGTTCTTGTTATGTGCTATACGTGATTGTAAGATGCAAGTATGTTCAATGTGAAGCATGCAAGTTTATAAGTTTGTTTGAGACACTTAGGCTCTTGAATGTGACTCAATATGATTGAAGCTTAATTCTGAATTCTTGTGATTAGCTGAGTAAGAGTCTGATGAATGTGTCTTGAATTGAGCATGTGCCATGAGTGTAAGGTTTTTGAGTATTCTGTGCTATTGTGGATTGTCTAGAACTTGCCTGGTGTTCGGCTGTGTGTTATAGGTATCTGGGTTAAAAACCGACACGCAAGTGCACGTGGTCAAACAAGTAATAAAGTGGCTAAGTAAGCCAAGTATCGAACCAAGGAGACTCTGGATAAGTAAAAATTGCTCAAGTATACTATATTCTATCTTACTTCTATATATGCTGACAACAACGTAACCAAAAGATAAATAATTTTTTGTTTATAAATTATATACTAAAACTATTAACAAATATCTACTTTGAATTGAAACTATGGATATGAGCATGCCAAGGTTAAGAACAAGTAATGAACTTGATTATAATCATAATTCGGTTATTCTTCTCTTCTAGTTGCTAGCCAAGAACATTAGCCTAGAGATTAAAACTCTCGTATTTAATCTCACTTAAGAATCATAAACCATCCGTCTACATTTCTGTGATCAAATGCAATTTATGGCCTCGCAATACAATTCCGGTTCCTAAATTGACTAATACGGCTTTCAAGTATATTTCTATCAGGAAAGCACATCAAAACCCAATTTTCCCAAATCAAGTTAAGAACAATACCCTATTATTTCACAACTTTCCAATTTCGTGCTCTCTCGAGTGAAATCGGACTTTTTAGATGTACATTAATGTCGGCCACACACTAATGCAGAAGAAACAAGAATTAATAGAACAACATAGAAGAAGAAGATGAAAAACCATACAATTCAATAATCAAAATTAATCACCATTGTTCATAACCTCAGCAAGGAAGAGAATTAGCCACTCATTTGTGGATTAATCATCCTAAAACAAGTGTTAATCATACAAACAATTGATTGAAAGAAGAAAGAAAGAGAGAAAAACCCTTAGCTTTTTCGTCCCTCAACTGCCTGTAACCCACGTCCTTGCTCCACCAAGTCTGAATTAATTAAAAATAAGCCTAAGTGTTCTATTTATACTAGTGGGAATTTTTCCCAGAATAACAAGCAACGTGTCACGGAGGCCAACGCGGAGCACTGCCTCCGTGACACGCCGTGGACGTGGACCTTCACTGGAAATCTGGGGTCCGGGAAAAAAGTCTCAACGTGGCACGGCATGCAACGCGGTGGCTTGCCTCCGTGCCACGGAGCTGTCGCGAGGCTCCACTAGAAATTGACAATTAAATCACCCTCCAGACAGTGTTCCTCCGGATGGTAGCGTGGCACGGCTCCATCACAGAGCTCCTTTACATTGTGCAGTCCAATGTCTTTTTCGTGCTCGCATCCAAGTCCAACTCCGATATTGTTCCAACATGCATTTTAGCTCCTCAAAATCATGTTTTACCTACAAAACAATGTTAATCATGTTGGTTAGTATAAATTCACATTTTATTACCAATTACATGAAAATGTATACACATTGCACAATAAACAAGACGAAAATGATACGTTTGAGTATCACTTGGGCATATAAATCTGCCCAAGATCACTTACCCCACACTTAAATCCTTGTTCATCCTCGAATAACACATACACAACTCATGCAAATTACATCCCAACCTTTGCCACTATGGTGCGACAAATTACGCTACGGTCATACCGATCATTCAATATTGTAAATAAACAAGAAAACATGCATGGTCTTAACAATGCAATGACCTTTAATACATCAAGACTTCCTAGACTTTAAGAATCGACCCTCGATATCGGCAAACTCATGCAAATCAGCTAATCAAGATATCCGACACAAAAATCAATCTTTCATCAAGCATGTGCCCTCACAACTCAAGAGAATCTTCCCCTTTTTGTTCATGTGACACACAAACATTCAGGTAGGGGCATGTAAAAATTAATTTCACTCTCTCTCCCAAAAGAATTCACATGCCTCATGTCATGACCCATAGGCTTGCCCTTAGTGTATTACTCCACTAATATAAGGAAATGCAATGTAAGATCACGTAGGACTTTAATGGGTTGTAATGGAAGCTATGGAACTAGTACATATTGGATTAGCCAATAATAGCCACTAGCATCATTAAGCGCCTTTTCAACACATTCCCCTCAACTTATGTACCTTGTTTCTCTCTTTTCTTTTTTTTCATCATCCCATTCATGCTGGTTTACTTTCGTATGGCCCATTTCATCCAGCACACTTGACACGACACAAAGGGTTTTCCTATACCCTCATTATCATGTAATTATGACACGTGCACCTTCAACCTTTTCTTTTCTTTCCTCACTTTGCTTTTGTTTTTCTTTCCACTCTTCTCACTCTTTGACACTTTGGGAAAATTTTTTCTGTTCTTCTTAAGCGCTTAAGAGTTTTGTATTGACTTTACGGCTAATGAAAAGAAAGAATAAAGCTCAGTTTATACATTTTTGGACAACAGAAAGAAATAATAGGCTAAAGGCTCAACGGGCTGACTAGGGTATACAATCACAAAAAAAGGAAGGGTATGACAAGAAAAAAAATAGAAACTCTCGGTTAAAACAAAGAAATGCCTACATCCTTTCCAACACTACACCTCCTTCATTTCGTTTTGTACACACACCAAGCAAGTTCTAGACACTTCACAATAGCATGGAATAACAACACCTCACTTCACACTTCATGCACATGCTCGATTCAAGATGCATTCACAGACTCTTTAATTAACCAATTACATGAATTCGAAAATTAAGTCTCAATCACACTGAATCGAATTCTACAGCCTAGGTATCTCAACATAATTACAAAATTGCATGCTTTCATACGAATCACTTTTACATTTTGAATATCAGTTACAACACGCAACCAAAATTTTACAACCATATAGTAACTACAGGTTCTGTGATGCAATCCACCAAAGAAAAAACTGAAAACAAATTGAAATCACTACTCCTACCGACTACATTTCCCTTAAGACGGTCGTCATCCATCCATCATAGGGAACGGTCACTAACTATGACGTCGGTTCAATGGGACTATTCTCGGTAAAAGAACCGAAAACAAACCCCGAGAAACCCAAAAAATAAAAATTGAAAAATTTTGCAACACATCGATCATTTCGATGGACAAATATTTACAAAGTATTTTAATATGTACAAAATATTTTCACAAAATTTTAAAAATATCGATCATTTCGATAGAGAAAAAAAATTAAATGAAGAAAATATTTACAAAATTTTTACAAAAATTTTTACAGACTTAGCTGGCAAACCACAACATTTCACAACACACATCATCAATTACCACAAATATATACAGATACAAACCAGTTTGCACTTCATAAACACATGGAAACATAAACATAAACAACAAAACAAAGGAAGAACATACAGCAAATCAGCCCAGCCCCCAGCACCTAACTACTTCCCACCCCACACTTAAATCGAACATTGTCCCCAGTGTTCACAAAAATTAAAAATCACAAATTTCGGGTGGTGGAACTCCCTGATCAGTTGAAATATTCGACTTCTTCATCCGGTGCTGCTACCTCATCACCCATGTCCGAGTCACCTCCATCGTCGTCATCGGACTCCACATCGGAGTCCTCCCAACGTGTCTCCTCGTCCGTGGGGACATCATCGTCAGTGGGCTCAACGAAGGCTGGCCCCACTCGGCACAAAGCTCTGGCGTTTTCACCAAATGGGTAATCCAGCTCCAGCTGCCATAGCTCCTCTTCTGTGGCTGGTCTCCCACCTATCCGAAGCTGAAGCATTTGCATACCAAACATCCGTTCCATGTACTGTTAGTCGCGAGCATGTCGCTCGCCAAGTGTCAGCACTGGCCCGTGTGTGGTGTCGGGGGCCTTAGTTTTGGTCACATCAAGGGCCCTCCGCTCCAACTGTGGGATGTAGTCCATAGCCTCTTCCTCGTCGTCGAGGCCCTGGGGAAAGGTGGTGATAAGTCCTCCGAACCCATACCTGTGGCCCTGGTGTAATCGGGCTCTCTTCATGGCGGATATGATGACCGCCCCAACATTAATCTCTAGCCCTTTCATCAGGGCATACACCAGGCACACACGGTCCCGGGTCACATCCGTCATGTGCACCCGCGGGATCAGGCACGAACAAGCTATCTTCAACCATATTCTGGCCTCCCTGTTCATTTGAGAATACGGCAGAGTCTGGTGGTAACCCCTCTCCTTATGTCTGCTCCATCTGGATGTGGATCGAGCCCCACACAATGTGCATCTGATATCGGCATATGGTGGGGTGATGTTCAGCTGGCGGAGAACGTGGGCGTCTGTGTCCCGCGCTCCAATGATGGCATTTAATTGATGGGGTTCCAGAGTGACAATCTGCCCTCTGATCTTTATTGTGTGGCTTCTGATTGCCGGGTTCCAGTTTGCATAGAATTCCCGGACTAGATGTAAGTTGCACTCCTTGGGCTCCTAAAATATGAAGCTGAGCCCAGCTGCCTCGATCCTCTGCACTATGCGGGGGAACTCCTATGCTAGTGGTTCCCGTGCAATATGCTCCTCAGGGAAGTATTTATTTTCCTTGTGTTTAGCGTACCACTTCTTCCCTTCATCGGTTACCCATCTCGTTCCGTATTGGCGGCGTTGGCCGCGCGGAACAGCTGGTGCAGCTGGAACTGCTGTGCCCAGTCTAATACGTTTTCTCCCGGTGCCTGAAGTAGATGCACCTTTACCCTTATCCTGCCTACTTGCCATTGTACTTGTCAACACAAATAACCAAGCACCATGTTAAGCTAAATGCATATTAGCTTCGGCTAAGGTCGGGTGAAGCTAAGTTTACCCCACACTTAGTCCTTAGCTACGGTTACGATACTACGGCAAGGATCACTTTATTTACACCAAAAACAAACAACTATACAATTTATGCTTAGTGCGTTCGCAAAGAAAATTTCGACAGTATAACTTTTAGCGTACTACTCAGACTTCATATAGCTAATCCCAATCCTACCATCGCTAGCAATTCAACCATCGCACTTAGCAAAGAAAACAACAAACAAAAACAACGACACAAAATTTCTATATACATATGAACCTATGTAACCAACCAATTCGAACAATTTTCACATTTTATCCAAATCCTGAGAATTCGTCATCTATTACATTCAAACAATATTTACAACGACTTATCTCAATTCACAAGAACACCCCGGCATATAATTCACAAATTTACCAAGTTACCCCTTTCGATTTCAACAACCAAAGACCTAGAATTGAATTTCACAATCAAATTCGAATCATTCATGCAATCGACAAGTTCAAACGCGTATTACAACATTCCGAACATTTATCAATCAAATAATAACTCAATTTCATGCTAATTTGCTACTTAGGGTGATATATCTCACCTCCCATGCTCAAATTCGACTAAAATCAACAAAAACTTGAGAGAGACGAGGAAAACATACCTTAAAGTTGAATAATCGAAGAAACTCGACAACTTGGTTGCTTAATATCGTGGCACGTTGGTTGAGGTGGGAAATTTGGGTGTTTGGTCGCGGAGAAGAGAGTAAATGAGGAAAAAGGGCCTAAAATCGGGGTTTAAAATGACGGTAAACACGCGGGTCACCCGGCAACCCGGTGTGACCCATCACAAAATATAAGGCAACGTGTCACGGAGTGCATCGTGGTGCACTGCCTCCGTGACATGGAGCTATCGCGATGGCTTACTGGAATTTTTTAAAAATTCCAGATTAAACCTCAACGTGTCACGGAGGGTAATGCGGAGGTCCTCCTCCGTGACACGGGGCCGTCGCCCTAGCTCACTGTCTCTTCATTTTATTCATTTTTTCATACCTTGCCTTTTCCTTCCCGATTCCATGCATATTTTTCTCCGTTTGACCTGAAAATCACCTCGCTAAACAAAATTGGTTAGATTAATAGATTTCCCTAACTAAAATGAAAAATACTAACTAAAACGAAAATTTTGTACTAAATCAAGAAAAAGGAAAATAAAATAAAATCTATTTACACGTTACAAAATAAAAGAAAAAAAATATATTTTTCACGGGTTGCATCCCGTGCAGCGCCTGGTTTACCATCGCGGCTCGACGTACCATGTTTCACCACTTTTTCCTCCACCTTGAGGATATGAATCTCACCCCTAATTTCTTCTCTAATTTCCTATTATGCCCCCGGGGTGGTGGTGAAAAATTGTAAGGACCAAACAATAGGTGTTGCCTTTTTAACTTATTGGCCCTCAAGTAAGTGAAGTCATTTTGTCTCTCCGCGTTGGCAAATTTCAAAATATATGGTGCTTGGTCCTCCTCTAGACATTTCTCTATAAGCTTGGAAGACTCTCTTTCTATGTTTTCAACCAAATTTAACGTCGAAAAATGCGTAGAGTGTGGTCCAATACACCTCAACTCTGAAACTGCATTTTGCTTGACCTCCTTACTTGTATACTCCTTCTCAGCATCGACATCTGTCTCTTCATTAATGTCAAATGGGGGGTACTCTATCTCTTTTTCCATGAATGGATTTTCCATAAGTGTGAGCCCATCACGGGGACACTCAAGAGATTCTAATTGTTGGGCTTCATCCAAAAATTCACCCTTGTCTTCCTCTTGTAGTTCCTCTTGAATATCGTCTAAAACTGTTACCTGCGATTTATCACAAGCTTCAGCCTCAGCCATCATCTCCGTGAATTTGACGCTCCTCCTTTCTAGAGCCTCTGCATTCTCTTCTTGCTGAATTCTCAATACTGGCATCGCCTCCTTCATTGCTTCTGATTGCTCCAAGAGTTATTTCAGCATGTCTTCTATTCGAGCTTGGCGTCCCAAGTCCTCATTTTCAGCATGCCTATATTCAGAAAAAACAACAGAAGGATCATAGTAGGGGCTTGGGGGAGGGGAATATGCATTCAGACAGCCATCCCAATGGCCGTCTTGACCACCACATATATTGCACGTGTTACAGTGTTGCCACGAGTGGTGTCCTCCTCAATTCAGACAAGATTCGCTAAAATATGAGTATCCACCATTTATACCCTTTGTATTCCACGATGTCATGTCAATAAGGGTGTCCAAAAAAGAAAAAAATTAAAATGAAAAAGAATTAAAACAAACACTAAGACCAAGTTGTCAGCTCTAAGAAAAAAAATATAGTAAATTTACACTTAAAACAAATTCACCAATTGCCAAGTCTCCCCGGCAACGGCGCCAAAAACTTGTTCGGCTGTGTGTTATAGGTATCTGGGTTAAAACCGACACGCAAGTGCACGTGGTCAAACAAGTAATAAAGTGGCTAAGTAAGCCAAGTATCGAACCAAGGAGACTCTGGATAAGTAAAAATTGCTCAAGTATACTATATTCTATCTTACTTCTATATATGCTCACAACAACGTAACCAAAAGTTAAATAATTTTTTGTTTATAAATTATATACTAAAACTATTAACAAATATCTACTTTGAATTGAAACTATGGATATGAGCATGCCAAGGTTAAGAACAAGTAATGAACTTGATTATAATCATAATTCGGTTATTCTTCTCTTCTAGTTGCTAGCCAAGAACATTAGCCTAGAGATTAAAACTCTCGTATTTAATCTCACTTAAAAATCATAAACCATCCGTCTACATTTCTGTGACAAATGCAATCTAATTTAATCTCACTTAAGAATCATAAACCATCCGTCTACATTTCTGTGATCAAATGCAATTTATGACCTCGCAATACAATTCCGGTTCCTAAATTGACTAATACGGCTTTCAAGTATATTTCTATCAGAAAAGCACATCAAAACCCAATTTTCCCAAATCAAGTTAAGAACAATACCCTATTAATTCACAACTTTCCAATTTCATTCTCTCTCGAGTGAAATTGGACTTTTTAGATGTACATTAATGTCGGCCACACACTAATGCAGAAGAAACAAGAATTAATAGAACAACATAGAAGAAGAAGATGAAAAACCATACAATTCAATAATCAAAATTCATCACCATTGTTCATAACCTCAGCAAGGAAGAGAATTAGCCACTCATTTGTGGATTAATCATCCTAAAACAAGTGTTAATCATACAAACAATTGATTGAAAGAAGAAAGAAAGAGAGAAAAACCCTTAGCTTTTTCATCCCTCAACTGCCTGTAACCCACGTCCTTGCTCCACCAAGTCTGAATTAATTAAAAATAAGCCTAAGTGTTCTATTTATACTAGTGGGAATTTTTCCCGTAATAACAAGCAACGTGTCACGGAGGCCAACGCGGAGCACTGCCTCCGTGACACGGCGTGGACGCGGACCTTCACTGGAAATCTGGGGTCCGGGAATAAAGCCTCAACGTGGCACGACATGCAACGTGGTGGCTTGCCTCCGTGCCACGGAGCTGTCGTGAGGCTCCACTGGAAATTGACAATTAAATCACCCTCCAGGCAGTGTGCCTCCGCGATGGTAGCGTGGCACGGCTCCATCGCAGAGCTCCTTTACATTGTGCAGTCCAATGTCTTTTTCGTGCTCGCATCCAAGTCCAACTCCAATATTGTTCCAACATGCATTTTAGCTACTCAAGATCATGTTTTACCTACAAAACAATGCTAATCATGTTGGTTAGTATAAATTCACATTTTATTACCAATTACATGAAAATGTATACACATTGCACAATAAACAAGACGAAAATGATTCGTTTGAGTATCACTTGGGCATATAAATCTGCCCAAGATCACTTACCCCACACTTAAATTCTTGTTCGTCCTCGAACAACACATACACAACTCATGCAAATTACATCCCAACCTTTGCCACTATGGTGCGACAAATTACGCTACGGTCATACCGATCATTCAATATTGTAAATCATCAAGAAAACATGCATGGTCTTAACAATGCAATGACCTTTAATACATCAAAACTTCCTAGACTTTAAGAATCGAGCCTCGATATCGGCAAACACATACAAATCAGCTAATCAAGATATCCGACACGAAAATCAATCTTTCATCAAGCATGTGCCCTCACAACTCAAGAGAATCTTCCCCTTTTTTTTCATGTGACACACAAACATTCAGGTAGGGGCATGTAAAAATTAATTTCACTCTCTCTCCCAAAAGAATTTACATGCCTCATGTCATGACCCATAGGCTTGCCCTTAGTGTATTACTCCACTAATATAAGGAAATGCAATGTAAGATCACGTAGGACTTTAATGGGTTGTTATGGAAGCTATGGAACTAGTACATATTGGATTAGCCAATAATAGCCACTAGCATCATTAAGCGCCTTTTCAACACATTCCCCTCAACTCATGTACCTTGTTTCTCTCTTTTCTTTTTTTTCATCATCCCATTCATGCTGGTTTACTTTCGTATGGCCCATTTCATCCAGCACACTTGACACGACACAAAGGGTTTTCCTATACCCTCATTATCATGTAATTATGACACGTGCACCTTCAACCTTTTCTTTTCTTTCCTCACTCTGCTTTTCTTTCTCTTTCCACTCTTCTCACTCTTTGACACTTTGGGAAAATTTTTTCTGTTCTTCTTAAGCGCTTAAGAGTTTTGTATAGACTTTACGGCTAATGAAAAGAAAGAATAAAGCTCAGTTTATACATTTTTGGACAAAAGAAAGAAATAATAGGCTAAAGGCTCAACGGGCTGACTAGGGTATACAATCACATAAAAAGGTAGTGTATGACAAGAAAAAAAAATAGAAACTCTCGGTTAAAACAAAGAAATGCCTACATCCTTTCCAACACTACACCTTCTTCATTTCGTTTTGTACACACACCAAGCAAGTTCTAGACACTTCACAATAGCATAGAATAACAACACCTCACTTCACACTTCATGCACATGCTCGATTCAAGATGCATTCACAAACTCTTTAATTAACCAATTACATGAATTTGAAAATTAAGCCTCAATCACACCTAATCGAATTGTACAACCTAGGTATCTCAACATATTTACAAAATTGCATGCTTTCATACGAATCACTTTTACATTTTGAATATCAGTTACAACACGCAACCAAAATTTCACAACCATATAGTAACTACAAGTTCTGTGATGCAATCCACCAAAGAAAAAACTAAAAACAAATTGAAATCATTTCGATAGAGAAAAAAAATTAAATGAAGAAAATATTTACAAAAATTTTTACAAAAATTTTTACAGACTTAGCTGGCAAACCACAACATTTCACAACACACATCATCACTTACCACAAATATATACAGATACAAACCAGTTTGCACTTCACAAACACATTGAAACATAAACATACAGAACAAAACAAAGGAAGAACATACAGCAAATCAGCCCAGCCCCCAGCACCTAACTACTTCCCACCCCACACTTAAATCGAACACTGTCCCAGTGTTCACAAAAATTAAAAATCAGAAAATTTCGGGTGGTGAAACTCCCTGATCAGTCGAAATATTTGACTTCTTCATCCAGTGCTGCTGCCTCATCGTCCATGTCCGAGTCACCTCCATCGTCGTCATCGGACTCCACATCGGAGTCCTCCCAACGTGTCTCCTCGTCCGTGGGGACATCATCGTCAGTGGGCTCAATGAAGGCTGGCCCCACTCGGCACAAAGCTCTGGCGTTTTCGCCAAATGGGTAATCCAGCTCCAGCTTCCATAGCTCCTCTTCTGTGGCTGGTCTCCCACCTATCCGAAGCTGAAGCATTTGCATACCAAACATCCGTGCCATGTACTGTTAGTCGCGAGCATGTCGCTCGCCAAGTGTCAGCACTGGCCCGTGTGTGGTGTCGGGGGCCTTAGTTTTGGTCACATCAAGGGCCCTTCGCTCCAACTGCGGGATGTAGTCCATAGCCTCTTCCTCGACGTCGAGGCCCCGAAGAAAGGTGGTGATAAGTCCTCCGAACCCATACCTGTGGCCCTGGTGTAATCGGGCTCTCTTCATGGAGGATATGATGACCGCCCCAACATTAATCTCTAGCCCTTTCATCTGGGCATACACCAGGCACACACGGTCCCGGGTCACATCCGTCATGTGCACCCCCGGGATCAGGCACGAACAAACTATCTTCAACCATATTCTGGCCTCCCTGTTCATTTGAGAATACGGAAGAGTCTGGTGGTAACCCCTCTCCTTATGTCTGCTCCATCTGGCTGTGGATCGAGCTCCACACAATGTGCGTCTGATATCGGCATATGGTGGGGTGATGTTCAGCTGGCGGAGAACGTGGGCGTCTGTGTCCCGCGCTCCAATGATGGCATTTAATTGCTGGGGTTCTAGAGTGACAATCTGCCCTCTGATCTTTATTGTGTGGCTTCTGATTGCCGGGTTCCAGTTTGCATAGAATTCCCGGACTAGATGTAAGTTGCACTCCTCGGGCTCCTAAAATATGAAGCTGAGCCCAGCTGCCTCAATCCTCTGCACTATGCGGGGGAACTCCTGTGCTAGTGGTTCCCGTGCAATATGCTCCTCAGGGAAGTATTTATTTTCCTTGTGTTTAGCGTACCACTTCTTCCCTTCATCGGTTACCCATCTCATTCCGTATTGGCGGCGTTGGCCGCGCGGAACAGCTGGTGCAGCTGGGACTGCTGTGCCCAGTCTAATTCGTTTTCTCCCGGTGCCTGAAGTAGATGCACCTTTACCCTTATCCTGCCTACTTGCCTTAGCTACGGTTACGATACTACGGCAAGGATCACTTTATTTACACCAAAAACAAACAACTATACAATTTATGCTTAGTGCGTTCGCAAAGAAAATTTCGACAGTATAACTTTTAGCGTACTACTCAGACTTCATATAGCTAATCCCTATCCTACCATCGCTAGCAATTCAACCATCGCACTTAGCAAAGAAAACAACAAACAAAAACAACGACACAAAATTTCTATATACATATGAACCCATGTAACCAACCAATTCGAACAATTTTCACATTTTCCCAAAATCCCGAGAATTCATCGTCTATTACATTCAAACAATATTTACAATGACTTATCTCAATTCACAAGCACACCCCGGCATATAATTCACAAATTTACCAAGTTACCCATTTTGATTTCAACAACCAAAGCCCTAGAATTGAATTTCACAATCAAATTCGAATCATTCATGCAATCGACAAGTTCAAACGCGTATTACAACATTCCGAACATTTATCAATCAAAGAATAACTCAATTTCATGCTAATTTGCTACTTAGGGTGATATATCTCACCTCCCATGCTCAAATTCAACTAAAATCGACAAAAACTTGAGAGAGACGAGGAAAACATACCTTTAAGTTGAATAATCGAAGAAACTCGACAACTTGGTTGCTTAATACCGTGGCACATTGGTTGGGGTGGGAAATTTGGGTGTTTGGTCGCGGAGAAGAGAGAAAATGAGGAAAAAGGGCCTAAAATTGGGGTTTAAAATGAAGAAAAACACGCGGGTCACCCGGCAACCCGGTGTGACCCGTCACAAAATATAAGGCAACGTGTCACAGAGTGCATCGCGGTGCACTGCCTCCGTGACATGGAGCTATCGCGATGGCTTACTGGAATTTTTTAAAAATTTCAGATTAAACCTCAACGTGTCACGGTGGGTAACGCAGAGGTCCTCCTCCTTGACACAGAGCCATTGCCCCAGCTCACTGTCTCTTCATTTTATTCATTTTTTCATACCTTGCCTTTTCCTTCCCGATTCCATGCATATTTTTCTCCGTTTGACCTGAAAATCACCTCGCTAAACAAAATTGGTTAGATTAATAGATTTCCCTAACTAAAATGAAAAATACTAACTAAAACGAAAATTTTGTACTAAATCAAGAAAAAGGAAAATAAAATAAAATCTATTTACACGTTACAAAATAAAAGAAAAAAATATATTTTTCACGGGTTGCATCCCGTGCAACGCCTGGTTTACCGTCGCGGCTCGACGTACCAAGTTTCACCACTTTTTCCTCCACCTTGAGGATATGAATCTCACCCCTAATTTCTTCTCTAATTTCCTATTATGCTCCCGGGGTGGTGGTGAAAAATTGTAAGGATGAAACAATAGGTGTTGCCTTTTTAACTTATTGGCCATCAAGTAAGTGAAGTCATTTTGTCTCTCCGCGTTGGCAAATTTCAAAATATATGGTGCTTGGTCCTCCTCTAGACATTTCTCTATAAGCTTGGAAGACTCTCTTTCTATGTTTTCAACCAAATTTAACGTCGAAAAATGCGTAGAGTGTGGTCCAATACACCTCAACTCTGAAACTGCATTTTGCTTGACCTCCTTACTTGTATACTCCTTCTCAGCATCGACATCTGTCTCTTCATTAATGTCAAATGGGGGGTACTCTATCTCTTTTTCCATGAATGTATTTTCCATAAGTGTGAGCCCATCACGGGGACACTCAAGAGATTCTAATTGTTGGGCTTCATCCAAAAATTCACCCTTGTCTTCCTCTTGTAGGTCCTCTTGAATATCGGCTAAAACTGTTACCTGCGATTTATCACAAGCTTCAGCCTCAGCCATCATCTCCGTGAATTTGATGCTCATCCTTTCTAGAGCCTCTGCATTCTCTTCTTGCTGAATTCTCAATACTGCCATCGCCTCCTTCATTGCTTCTGATTGCTCCAAGAGTTGTTTCAGCATGTCTTCTATTCGTGCTTGGCGTCCCAAGTCCTCATTTTCAGCATGCCTATGTTCAGAAAAAACAACAGAAGGATCATAGTATGGGCTTGGGGGAGGGGAATATGCATTCGGACAGCCATCCCAATGGCCATCTTGACCACCACATATATTGCACGTGTTACAGTGTTGCCACGAGTGGTGTCCTCCGCAATTCAGACACGATTCGCTAAAATATGAGTATCCACCATTTATACCATTTGTATTCCACGATGTCATGTCAATAAGGGTGTCCGAAAAAGAAAAAAATAAAATGAAAAAGAATTAAAACAAACACTAAGACCAAGTTGTCAGCACTAAGAAAAAATATATAGTAAATTTACACTTAAAACAAATTCACCAATTGCCAAGTCTCCCCGGCAACGGCGCCAAAAACTTGTTCGGCTGTGTGTTATAGGTATCTGGGTTAAAACCGACACGCAAGTGCACGTGGTCAAACAAGTAATAAAGTGGCTAAGTAAGCATAGTATCGAACCAAGGAGACTCTGGATAAGTAAAAATTGCTCAAGTATACTATATTCTATCTTACTTCTATATATGCTGACAACAACGTAACCAAAAGTTAAATAATTTTTTGTTTATAAATTATATACTAAAACTATTAACAAATATCTACTTTGAATTGAAACTATGGATATGAGCATGCCAAGGTTAAGAACAAGTAATGAACTTGATTATAATCATAATTCGGTTATTCTTCTCTTCTAGTTGCTAGCCAAGAACATTAGCCTAGAGATTAAAACTCTCGTATTTAATCTCACTTAAGAATCATAAACCATCCGTCTACATTTCTGTGATCAAATGCAATTTATGACCTCGCAATACAATTCCGGTTTCTAAATTGACTAATACAGCTTTCAAGTATATTTCTATCAGGAAAGCACATCAAAACCCAATTTTCCCAAATCAAGTTAAGAACAATACCCTATTAATTCACAACATTCCAATTTCGTGCTCTCTCGAGTGAAATCGGACTTTTTAGATGTACATTAATGTCAGCCACACACTAATGCAGAAGAAACAAGAATTAATAGAACAACATAGAAGAAGAAGATGAAAAACCATACAATTCAATAATCAAAATTCATCACCATTGTTCATAACCTCAGCAAGGAAGAGAATTAGCCACTCACTTGTGGATTAATCATCCTAAAACAAGTGTTAATCATACAAACAATTGATTGAAAGAAGAAAGAAAGAGAGAAAAACCCTTAGCTTTTTCGTCCCTCAACTGCCTGTAACCCACGTCCTTGCTCCACCAAGTCTGAATTAATTAAAAATAAGCCTAAGTGTTCTATTTATACTAGTGGGAATTTTTCCCGGAATAACAAGCAAAGTGTCACAGAGGCCAACGCGGAGCACTGCCTCCGTGACACGGCATGGACGCGGACCTTCACTGGAAATCTGGGGTCCGGGAATAAAGTCTCAACGTGGCACGGCATGCAACGCGGTGGCTTGCCTCCGTGCCACGGAGTTGTCGCGAGGCTCCACTGGAAATTGACAATTAAATCACCCTCCAGGCAGTGTGCCTCCGTGATGGTAGCGTGGCACGGCTCCATCGCGGAGCTCCTTTACATTGTGCAGTCCAATGTCTTTTTCGTGCTCGCATCCAAGTCCAACTCCGATATTGTTCCAACATGCATTTTAGCTCCTCAAAATCATGTTTTACCTATAAAACAATGCTAATCATGTTGGTTAGTATAAATTCACATTTTATTGCCAATTACATGAAAATGTATACACATTGCACAATAAACAAGACGAAAATGATACGTTTGAGTATCACTTGGGCATATAGATCAGCCCAAGATCACCTGGTGTGTTTATAAAACGAAATGAAGGATGTGAAGTGTAGGAGATGATCTAGGCATTTCTTTGAATGAACCAAATTTTTATCCCTCATTTTACCTACCTTGAGAAATTAATCCTAGTTAGCCCCATTGAGCCTTGAGCCTATTCTTTGACAGTTGCAACATAAGCTTAATCCATTTTCTTTCATTAGCCTTGAATTTGATCCAAAACTCCTAAGCGCTTAAGGGAAATATATGAAAGAGTAAAGGAGTGAGAAGAAGGAAAAGAAAGGAAAAGTAGCAAGTTATAGAAGTGGAGAAAAGGACAAAGGTGCACTTGTGTGAAAATGGTTGATTATTATTAAGGAGTAAGAAAACAAATTAATGAAAAATTGTTCATAGAGCTCCTTACTAATAAGCTAAAAGTGACTAAAGAAATGGGGGGACTAAAGAGGAAAAAGAAAAGCTTAAAGGAGAAAAAGGTGAAGTAAGGGAAGGGAAGTTCGTAATGAAGGCGTAACGTATTAAAAGCGCTTAGGAAAGATAGTCACTATTACTGGCCATAATAGTACCTACCCGCACCTGAGTTACATTACAACCTAAAAAGTCCTACTTGATCTTACATTCATACATCCTTATATTAGTGGAATAAAACACTAAGGGCAAGCTTATGGGTCATTACATGATGCATGTGAATTCTTTGTGAGAGTGAGCATAATTCTATTCATGTACCCACACATGTTGTGATTTAAAAATTATTTTTGCGTGTGAAAATGGGTAACTCTCATTCCATGAGGGCACATTTTGAATGAAGGATATAATTCATGTGGTATTTCTTAATCAGTTGATTTGCATGAGTTTGCTAAGATTGAGAGTCGCTTCTTGAGGTTAAGAAGTCTTAGCGGAGTTGTATTTCATTTCAACGATTAAATCGTGCATGCTCTATTTTTAGCTTGTTATCTTACGTAATCATTATAGTCGTAGCTTGAATAATCTTGCTAAATGAGTTATGGGTGAGTCTCCATATACATGAGATGTAATAGGTTGTTCGAGGATGAACAAGACATTAAGTCTGGGGTAGGTGATCGTAGGCTAAAATAGCATGCCCGAGTGATGCTTTATACCTTAATGTAGTCTTGTTTATCTTATTTATTTTATACATTTTCATGTAATTTTATATAAATGTGAATATATTTGCTAACCAACATGATTAGTCCTTGTTTTGTAGGTTTCAATGATTTGGAGGAACTAATTTATAAGTTGGTGAAAGAAAGGAATGTAGTCGGAAGCAATCGGCGAAAGTCGGCAAGGTCTATGCATGGCAAGCGAGCACTTGTGGCAGCAGGCAGTGCTCCAGCGTGCCAGCAATGTGCCACAGCGCCGAAGGAGTGTCAACGCGCTGCCCAAGCAGCATGACACGCTGCCAATGCGTCAAGAAGGCTGCCTAGGGTCGATTTTGGGTGATTTCCAGAGAGCCTTCGCGTTACCTCCGTGTCACTGAGGCAGTGCTCCGCGATACACTCCGTGACATGGAGCCATTCTACGATAGGCTAAATTATGCACATTTCTCATTTATTATAAATAGGTCCCTTAGCTCCTAATTCCATTTGGTCACGATTTTATTCTGGAAAACCACCTAGGAGTGAAGGGAGAAGTGGGAGAACTCATCTTGGGTTTGGAAAATTCCCTTCTCATCTACCAAATTCATGTAAGTATGTTAGTTTAGTAGTAGTTAGTTGTAGTTTTACGAACATGAATGGCAAGAACCCTTCCTCTAGGGTTGAAGCCATGAATTATGATTGTGATTCTATTAAATTGTTTTGGAATTAAGTTATTGATTGTTGTTTTCGTCTTGCATTATGGATTGTTGGTTGTTTTTATGATTGATCACCATGAAAACATATACATTATCTTGGGCAATTGCTTGAGAAATAATTACCTAGGTCAGGACATGAGAATGTAAGGAGCATGTTTGTATCTCACGATATAATTTTGTGTTAGGATAGAAATATACCTAACACCTTTCTTGGTTGACAAAACGGGGGTTATTAAAGAGCAACTTAGGATTATCACATCACCACTCGAAGAAGTAGTTGTGAGGCTAAGTTGAGTTAAATGGTTAGATGCACGAAAGTCCCTAATCGTTTCCCCGTAAACGACAACATAATTAATTGCCCGCGAACTAGAAATTAGCATCCTCGCTCACAATGATGCAGTGAGGCTATTTTGCCTTGTTTAGAGGCTCGAAAGACCATGAACATGCATTTCTAATTATGTGAAACAACAATTAATAGTTCCATGCTTAACCCATTGCAAATCATAGTATCGCATGATTATCTGGTTTTAACTCTATGTTGCTCCTAGAGTAAATTTAGGATATTTCGTTGACCAAAACTAGACTTAATTAAATCTTCCTTGAAAACTTCTATAACCAACACTTGCGAAGTTAAGATCACACTTAAAATGGGTAGTTAGAGGAATGGGTCCAGTCCCTATGGGTTCGACATTCCGGTTCTCTAAAAGAGCCACTATAGTACTTGCACGACCCGTACACTTGCGGACGCGTGAATCAGGCACGTCATGCAGCTCTGATATATGTGTGTCATGAGTCTGCAGGCTCTCCGCTCGTACGTGCTTGCGCTCTCTCCTTTATTCTTCCTTCTCTTCATCAGACTCTCCTCTCCAACATCCTCAAAAGCTCTTTTCTATCTCCAGCAGCTATCGTCGGCTCCTAATAAGCTGACAAATCAATCTCCTCATCGAGTTCTACATCGAGGTCTGTAAGAGTGGGGGCTTGTAGACTGCCAATTATCGTGATGACAACTACGCTACTTGGGCTCCGAATAGCCCCCAATTCCCCTTGGAGACTGTTGGTGTTTGTCTTCTCTGCCATGTGCACATTGAAACGACTTTCAAATCTATCCAAGCAAGCATGTAGGGCCTGAGCTATTGTATCTATCTCCGTTTTGACCCATGGCTTTATGTTTTCCATTATAGCTTGAAATTTTTGTTTAGCCATAGTCAACCGTTTGGCTAGTTTCTGGAGGAAGTCCCAAGGCACCAAAGTATGCCCTGCTGGAGTCTGAGTCTGCACGCTAGGTTGTGGTGCAGCTGAAGTGCTAGGAGCTGACTCTGAATGACCGACATTTGTAGCCAGTGTATTGCTCTGCTCCTGTAAGGTGGGGGCATTCACCTGTGTGCCCCCTGCTGGCTGGACTGATGGAATTATGGTAGGAAGTCGGGCACAGCTTACTGGGTTCATCTCATCCCGGATAAGGTCGATATCTGCAATCCTCTGGCCTTCAATCAAACGCTCCACACCCCATCGTATTGGCACCCTTGCCTCTGTCCATAGTCTGAATACAAGACTCAGGAATGGTATGGTACTGCTCACTCCTACTGCCCGGACTCGTATCTCCTCTGCGATGATCCTCGGGATGTTGATAAGATAACGAGACATGAGGCATACTACCAAAGCTACTCTGTTAGCACTCAATGTGTTGTCCTTGACCGTGGGTGCTAACCGGTGGTGTACTAGTGTCCAACAAGCTTTTGCTATAAAGTTAAGCGAGTTTTTTGTCACCTGCTTTCTCAGCAATCACACTCACCAACCATTCCAGCTGCCTCTGCCTTTCCTACAATCCCAAATTCCTAATCTGCTTCACTGCCTCCACCCTGTAATCATACTCAGGCATCGTTTATGCTGGCACGAACTATGGTCCATATAGAACCCAAGAGATGGTCTGCTCTGATTTGTCTACCTCTCGTCCTCGGACCAAAACACTCTCCAGTCGGGGATATACTTTTATTTTCTACTCCTCCTCCGCCTTTTTCTCCATGGGGTCAAAATAGTTGGCGTAGAACTCTCGGACCAATTCTGCGGTATACTGAGCTAGAGTCTTGTCCATCTACTCGAAAACATAGAATTTGAATATCCGCTTCATCTACTCAACTTCATTTAGTGAGTTTGTGAGGATCCGCGGTTCTTCCTGGATTCTCCGCCTTGGCTTATTTTTTGTGGTGAGAGAAATTCCCTTCTCATAAATTTCTCTAGTTCCCGACACTCTCCACTAGACTGTGCAGTTCTCTCTGGATGGGGTCTGTACTTGTGTAGCATTAGGGGCCTCCTCCTCTGAGTCATGGTTGGCACATTCCTCTCCAGATTGGGTCTCCTCAGACCCTTTTTCTGCATTTGAGTTGTTTCCCGACTCCTGATTACCTTCTCTAGCTCCCTCCTCATATTGAGGAGCTTGGGCAGATGTGGTAGTAGCTGTTTCACTTGTGCTTTTGCTTTTGCCCTAGTGGTTCTAGTTCCATCAGTATCTGAAGTATCTACCTAGTTATCCTCAACCAAACCACTAGGGGAGTTTCCTGCTTGCTCATCCTCGGACTCAGATGTCTTATCATGTATTGTTCTCCAAGCAGTTGCTTTGATGCTTTGTGCTTCATTGTCATTGTTCCTGTAGAAAAGAGGATTAGAATTCCATATCTGAGAAAGAAAAACTAGAAAAGAAATTTTTAGATTCTCAACATGGGTCGACAGTACGGGTTGTACCATGGAGGTACGACTCGTATGATTTCCCAACAACTTTGTATGCACTTTACGACTCACAGGTATGATTCGTACCACGAAGGTACGAGGTACCTTGAGTCATTTGATAATGCCCCTATACTACCATTTTCTCTATATTTTTCCACGACTCGTGGTATGACCCGTAGGTCGATTCCATGAATTGTAGGAAGGACTCTTTTGCCTCATCTGGCTTAGCCCTGTTTAGGTCCTGGCTACGAATGCACAGTACGACTCGTAGTGACAAACCACGAACCGTACTGTGTTTCGTACCACTCCTTGACTTATTCAATTTTGTCCAGTTTGCAGGGATTCTATTTCAGAATTTGGGTTCTCAGAGTTCCCCAGGTATAGGCATGTCATTCAATCGATTTAACACTACTCATCCCTCCCCTTTTTAATCACTACCCGTAGATCAAGTTTGAATGCTTCAATTTACAAGTTTATCCCAAATATATTGTCTTTCCAATCGCACATAGTTCAATAACATCCCTGATCATTGTTTTTTCAAATTTTTCAAGAAAAAACCACGACTCATAGGGATGTTGACAGTTATGACTTCAAGCAATTAATTTTTTTTTCGATATTCAATGCAATAATTACTTATTGATTCTTTCTTCGATTGGTAATCAAGAATGTGGGTTGAGACACACTTAGTTTGAGCAAGAAATTGCTCGCAGGTTCTTTGCATTTTGAGTCACGAGTGTGAGGGATTCATAGGTAGGGAACGTTCATTGGTTTTGTTTGCGTGGGAAAGAGAGTCATGTTAGGTATTAGGTTTAAAATAAGGGAAGGGAAGATTTGAAAAATCTAGGTCGAGTCGGGAGAATTTAAAGATTTTGACCTGTCACGACTCATACAACGAGTCGTAGGAAGCCTCTACGGCTCGTCCCGACCTGTAAGTCAGAATTTTGAAAATTTACCTAAGGACCTATGAATACATCCTACAATTCGTACAAGTTGGATACGGTCCATATGATGACTCGTAGGTCTTTGCTTTGAAATACATCTTTGAACCTCACCACGCCTCATGCTACGGCTTGTATGATGCCGTCACGAGTCATACTGAGAGTTGTAGCAGCTGCTCTTTCAGCAGTTTTTCTGCCTCCTGTTTTTGTTTTCCCTGCACACTGAGCACACAATAGTTGAATTACTTGGGTTGCCTCCCAAGAAGCGCTTGATTTAACATTGCGGCACGACGCAGGTGGCCCGCAAGCCACCACTTGGATTGCCTTCTAAGAAATGCCTGATTAAATATCGCGGCACGATGCAAGTCTCTTGACTACTCAAAATTCGTCAAGTGACTCATATTCATCCTCTAGTGCTGAGATTACACTGAATTTTTCAGTTGCTACATTGACCGGCAGATGTTGAAAGTGACCTCTTCTTTGTTTAGTCTAAACTTCAGCTAGCTAGCCTCCACATCTACTAAGGCCCTCCAGGACATAAGGAATGGTCGCCCCAGAATAATGGGGACCTCATAATCAATCTCGCTATCCAAAATCACGAAGTCTACTGGGAATAAGCATTTGTCCACCTTAAATAGTATATCAAACAGGATCCCCAATGGCTTCTTCACAGTCCTGTCAGCCATCAGTAGCCGCATAGTGGTCGGTTTGGGGGCTCCTAAACCTAATTTCTTGAATACTGCCAAGGGAATCAGGTTGATGCTTTCTCCCAGATCACAAAGTGCCCTTCTGAACACGACATTGCCAATGGTGCACAGTATTGTGAAAGCACCTAGGTCTTCCTTGTTTTGAGCCAGGACCTGTGCAGTTATGGCACTACAGTGAAGTACATTGTCTACCGGCTCATAACATACAAACCTCTTCCTTTGCACCAAGTCCTTCATAAACTTAGCATATCCCGGCATCTGTTCCATTGCCTCAACCAATGGTATGTTTACAGATAGTTGCTTAAGCATTGAAAGGAATTTTTTGAACTTAGCATTTTCCGCCTTTTTCTTCATTCTTTGAGGGAACGGCGGCGACGGTGGTCATGGGATAGCTTGGTACAAGTTAGTTGCTCCTTGATCAACGTCAAGTTCTTGCTCACCTATCGGGGCCTCTGATAACTCAACATTCTCTATCTCAGTGCTCTTATCATTCTCCTCAATCATGCTCTCTTTCTTCCGTTCAACTACAACTAGAAAAGTGGGGTCAATTGTGGTTTTACCACTCCTAGTCATCACCGCCATGCAGTGGCCATAGTTCTCTCAGTTCAGGATTGGGTTGCTAGGCATTTATCATGACCCAAGAGTACACTCGGATCATAGACACGGGACAAGGAGGCCCGAATGACTCCAAGTAATCTCATGGTGTGAGCACATCTCTAATTCATACGCATAAAGCGGAAAGCTTAAGTTAATAGTCATGAACTAACTGAAAATCATAACATGAGATATAGGGAAAAAAATTACAAGATCCAAACATAAAAGGCTGAATACTATACATAGGTATGAAAGCCTCTAATCCTAATAGACGGGTTGAAGGGATAAGACCCCGATAAACCCCAACATTCTGAGAAAAAATGGTAAATAAGGTCAGAACATGAAGCCCTCGAATCATGAGGACTCACCACTGGAAGCTGAGAGCAGAACTGAACGCAAGCTAAGAATGATGCTGAACCTGCGAACCGGATCCTGAAAATATGTGGGTCAGTACTTGGAAGGTACTGAGTATGTAAGGTAGGCAAAAAAATACTGAAAAGCATAAAAGTTATAGGAGTGGGGACATCATGATCATAAGACTGAAAATGTAAGTATATCATAAGGCTCAATACTTCCAAAATATTCGTAAACCTGTCATAGTCATAACATGTAAGAAGACATTTCATAAAACATAACTTGAGCCAAAAGAACATAATCATGCATACCTTAAAACCATGAGGAACAATGGGAGATTTCTATAACCGACATACCCCATACGAGCACACATGAAGCTCGACCTATAAGCGTAGTCGGGAGGCCGTTCATACTTTTCCATGTGTATGAACCATGAAGGCGTGATATGACTCATGAAGACCCCGTAGGGCATAGGGGACAGGAACTGAGGTGGTTGTCCCAAACATAACCTATGGCACGTAGTTATGAGATTCGAGGCGTAACCTAGGCCCCGAACCTACTCAATGTTAAGTACTACTACCAAAACATGAAACGTGCTCATAAAATTCATACATGACATGCATGGATAGTTAAATCATGATATTCATAACATGCTTGAAAATTCGTAATACTAGCCATGAAATTGGGCCCGTGGATCGGCCAAAATCATAGTTCATAAATCATAAGCGGCATGTGGGCATTGCCCATAATTTCCATCATACTTGAAATGCCTAAATTTATAGGAAACATGATAATAATAACATGAGAAATTGAAAACATGCTTAAAATTCAAAAGTTCATATCATGCTTGAGAAACTACCATAACCATGAATTTCACTAAAAAACCCATGGTTTGGGCACATGTGCGTTTAGGGATTAAATCATCAAATATTGAATAAAATAAGTGAAAACAGCCGAATAATTCAAACCCATGATTTTAGACATACTACAACATGCTCATACCGATTTTTATGGAAACATGCATTTGGGTTATGACCCATCAAGAATTGGTAACTTAAACATAGAATTAGGGAGAAATTGGATATGGGTAGGGACTAAACTACCCATGCAAACCCCACATACCTGGAATTTCGTCATTCTTATCTCCCTTGAAGAACCCTAGGTTGAAACTTGAAGAATTGAAGAAGAACACTTGAACCTCCTCCTACTCCCTTCTCTTGTTCTTGCAAATACCAAATGAGACTTAGCATGAGTTTTTCCTCCTTAAAAGACCTTGTTCTGACCTCAAAACAATGTAGTTTAGGTCATAGGAGTGTAGGAAATTATGAGAAGGCCCTTACTAATTCGCAGGAAATAACTGCCAGGTGGCTCTAACGGGTGACCTGACGACTTGTCAGGCCGGGAAACGACTCATTGGGTCGCCCGTCAAGTACACTGGACATCAGGTCAACTAGACTCATAATGGGTGACTCAATGACTCGTCACATGTGACCACGAGTCGTGGTCACCTTCCGCCAGGTACACTGCCTTATCCTTTCTTAAATCCTCAACCCTACCCCATGGTGGACCTGACGACTTGTAGTGGCTGACCACGAGTCATTCCCATGCCCGTGGGGACCTCAACTCCTCAGCTCAGTCCAACCTTCCCACGGGCCACCTGACAACTCGTCCTTCACTACTGCAGCATTTTCCACATTCCCTGTTTGACTCCCGGGTCTGATCGTTGGGTCCCCAGGGTATATCAATATCTCCCCCTTAGGAATATTCGTCCTCGAATGTTAGTAACATGCAGAAAACTAAGGAACAAACAATCACCTATGCAAATACTGATCATTTAATTTGAAAACTGACGGAATTACTACCCCCGAAAAGAACTACATAGCTAGACTGAATTCAGACATCACATACATATATCATACCATAAAACAGACTTGCACACATGAACAGAACATGAAAAACTGAATAAAGGTTTAAGGAAAAAACTAATACCTCAAACTAAAACTAAGACGGAAGGAAACAAATGAGGATATTTAGCTATCATATCCGCTTTGGCTTCCCATGTAGCTCCCTCGACATGCTGATTTCTCCATAACACCTTTACTGAAGCTACTTCCTTGTTCCTCATCCTCTGAACCTGATGATCCAAGATTGCAATGGAAATTTCCTCATAACTTAGGCTATCCTTCACACCAATACTTCCCACCAAAACCACTAAGGCTGGATCTCCCAAGATCATTTTCAAGAGCGATACATGAAATACGGGATGTGCTGAAGCTAGCTCTGAAGGCAAGTCTAACTCATAGGCTACTTTATCCACTCATCTCACAATCTGGTATGGGCCAATATAACGGGGACTGAGTTTCCCTTTCTTTATGAATCTCATTACTCCCTTCATGGGAGATACCTTTAAAAATACCCAATCATCGATCTCGAACCCAAGCTCACCCCTCCTCACATCCGTATAAGACATTTGGTGACTGAGCCGTTTTCACCCTTTATCTTATCAACTGAACTTTCTCCATAGCCTCATGGACTGAATTTGGACCCACAAATGAAGCCTCACCGACCTCAAACCAACCAATGGGTGATCTACATCTTCACCCGTAAAAAGCCTCGAACGGTGCCATTTGGATGCTAGAGTGATAGCTGTTGTTGTAGGAAAACTCAATAAGAGCCAAATTCTCGTCCCAACTACCCTTGAAGTCAATAACACAAGATCTAAACATGTCCTCAAGAGTCTGGATAGTTTTCTACGCCTGACCATCTATTTGCGGATGAAATGCCGTGGCAAGCTTTATTTGGGTACCAAGTCCCTTTTGAAAAGATCTCTAGAACTGAGAGGTGAATTGAGTACCTCTATCTGATATGATGGACAAGGGCACTCTGTGCAATCTAACCAACTCTCAGATGTATAATTTGGCATCATCTTCTGCTGAATAGGTGGTTTTTACCGGCAAGAAATAAGCAGACTTGGTCAACCTGTCGACCACAACCCAAATGGAGTCATACTGTCTACGAGTGCGGGGTAAACTTGTTACAAAGTCCATATTGATCTCTTCCTACTTCCAAGTAGGAATGCTGATATCTTGGAGTACACCCCCCAAGTCTCTGATGCTGGACTTTCACTTGCTGGCAATTCGGGCACTTGGCTACGAATTGTACAATATCCCTCTTCATGCCATTCCACCAGTAGATTTCCCGAAAGGCATGATACATTTTGGTGGCACCTGGATGGATAGAATATCTAGATACATGAGCCTCCTATAACATACGACTACTCAAATCCCCCACGTTCGGAACACATAAGCGACCTTGGTACCGAAGCACACCAGCTCCCGCTTTGGAGAGGACTTCTACCTTTTGACTTTGAACAACTTCTTTAAACTTTACCAATATTGTATCTTCATCTTGTTTATCCTTCACCTCTATTACAAATGATGACTCTGACCCATTCTAAACTACTACCCCACCATCGGTCAAACCAACTAATCTAACTCCCAACCATGCAAGTAGATGTACCTCCTTCACCAGATCCTTCTTGTCTTCACTCACATGCGACACACTCTCCATAGAGAGTCTACTAAGGGCATCCACTACCACGTTGGCCTTACCTGGGTGGTAAAGGACACTCATATCGTAGTCCTTAAGTAGCTCCAACCACCTCCGTTGCCGATGATTTAGTTCCTTCTGCGTGAACACATATTGTAAGCTCTTGTGGTCAGTGAATACATCTACATGAACCCCATACAAGTAGTGTCACCATATCTTTAAAGCAAATACCTCCGCAGCCAACTCAAGATCATGGGTTGGGTAATTCTCTTATGAATTTTCAGCTGTCTAGAAACATATGCTACGACTTTCCCATGCTGCATGAATACATCCTAGTCCGACTCTCGAACCATCACATTACACAACCAACCATTGGTTCCCTCAGGTAAAGGCAACACCAGTGCTGAAGTGAGTCGGGCCTTCAATTCCTGGAAGCACTTTTCACAAGCCTCCGGCCATTGGAACTTCACCATTTTCTAAGTCAATCTAGTCAATGGGGATGTGATGGATGAGAAACCTTCTACGAACCTCCGATAGTAACCCGCTAAGCCCAAAAAGCTCCTGATTTCCGAAGGGTTTACCGGTATGGGCCAGTTTTTCACTACCTTTATTTTTTAGGAGTCCACCCTTATACTTTCGCTTGACACTACATGTCCCAGGAATGCAACTAAATTCAGCCAGAACTCACATTTGCTGAATTTGGGGTATGGCCGGTTATCCTTGAGGGTCTGGAGTGCCACCCTTAGGTGTGCGGCATGCTCCTCCTTTCTCGTAGAGTATATTAATATGTCGTCAATGAACACGATCACGAACATGTCCAAATATGCCATGAATACCCTGTTCATTAGATCCACAAAAGCTGTAGGGGAATTGGTTAGTCCAAAAGATATAACAATGAATTCATAATGGCTATACCGAGTCCTGAAAGCAGTCTTCGAGATGTCACTCTCCCGAACCCTGAGCTGGTTATACCAAAACTTGAGATCTATCTTGGAGAAATATTTGGCACCCTAATGCTGATCGAATAGGTCATCAATCTTGGGTAAAGGGTATCTATTCTTGATGGTAACCTTGTTCAACTGCCTATAGTCAATACACATCTGAAGAGAACCATCTTTCTTCCAGAAGAACAACATTGGGGCACCCCACGGAGACTTACTCGGTCTAATGAAGCCCTTTTCCAACAAGTCCTTCAAATGCTCCTTTACCGTTTTTAGCTCAGCTGGGGCCATTCACTAAGGAGGAACCAATATGGGCTGTGTGTCCGATAAAAAATCAATCTTGAAATCAATCTCTCTCTCGGGAGGATCACCTGATAGGTCATTTAGGAATACCTCGGGATACTCACATACCATAGGGAATGACTGAATGGTCAGGGTCTCGAACGTGGAATCCTTAACCCTAACCAAATGGTAAATACAACCCTTTGGCAATCATTTTCTGGGCCATGCTATAGGAGATAAAGTGGCCTACAGGTACTACTAAACTACCCCTCCATTCAAAAATAGGTTCACATGGAAATCAAAACTCCACCGCTCGGGTTCTATAGTTAATAGAAGCATAACATGCAAACAACCAATCCATGCCTAAAATAATGTCAAAATTAGTCATAGCCAATTCTATTAGGTTTGCGGAGGTAACCTTATGCAATACTATAATGGGGCAACCTCTATATACCCGCCCTCGCTACTACTAATGTCACGCCCCGCCTAGGGAGGCATGACTGGCACCTGGTGCCCTACTAAGACCTAGACTGCTGGACTATTGAGCCTAGGCACTTCTGGTGCCAAGCTGGCTCTAACTCTGGGTTCATGGAACCAATGGGCTACATAACGGCTGTAAATACAGCCTCCGGTCGAACAGGCCGATAGCCACCTGTAAGGACGAAACAGCTAACCAGAACAAAAGTAGTTTAAAGGAACCTATGGGGACCGACAAAGCCACCATGCTGTCTAGTTACTTCTGATTCAAGAAAACAAGTGCTAAACTGCTATGCGACCGACAAGGTCACCAATATCAACTGAATAAGGCCCCACACGGCCATCATAAACAAGCTAAAACATACAGACGGCCTCACACGACCGGTATAGCTAAACACATGGAATATACAATCTGCAAGCCTCTAAGAATACTGATAAGATGGTCGGGACAGGGCCCCAGCCTACCCATACTGTACCCAAAAAAAAAGAAATAACCATCTAGTTGTCTAGCTCTGAATGACAGGAGCTGATGACTCTATGTGCTGGCTGGAATTACAAGGGATCGGCTCCTCGTCTATGAGTACCTTCAGGCAAGTAATGCAGCGCCCCCAAATGGGCGTCGGTACCCCTAGTACCGAGTATGCAAAGCAAAACTGAAGATAAAAAGTAATACTGATAGTTAGTAAAAGGACAGGGGATAGCTAAAACTGTCTGGAATAGTAGAATTTGTAATGAGCTTAACTGTACTTGAAAGAAGATAAGGATCATACCTATCAATGCGACGTCTTGCTAACTATCCATTTAATAAGTAAAATGTATATATATTCAATAAGTAACATATATATATACACACCATACAAGAACCTATACTAGCCCCCATAACCCGGAAGGTGCCAAATAATATGCAATCTATATACCCCTACCCGTGTCAAACCATCCAAAAATAAATTCACTCCACTCTCCTAATAACTACGAGCATCCCGCCGGCTCCATAGGTATGCAGCTTGGGCTCTCTGGGCCCCTAACTATAACTGTATCTAAGTTCGGAGGACTCCTGTAATTGTAATCTGAGATCTGTATCTATAATCTATAATTTGTGCCCTGGGCGCAAGTGCTCAACAGGGTATACTGTAATGCTGATCAACTTGCTATGGGGAATGCTGCATCCCATCTTCGTCCTACTGCGTATGGCATGCCACTCCTTGGAGTGACGTATCCTCACCCTCAAGCGGGCGAGTCGACAAAGTTATTGGGGCAGCAAGGAAGCTCTAAGGGTGCCCACATCACATAATCAGGTCTCAACAAACAACAATAATCACCTATAACATGTATAATAAATCTGGTAATACGGTTCATGCTTTGATATTCTATTTTGATTCTTTGGCTGGATTAAACTAAATTTGGTACTGAGTCTAAAATAATATCTCGCAGATTAATACTGATTTACTGACTTTTATTCTGAGTATGACATAATAATGCAAACATACTTAATACTCGGCTTCTGGAACTTCCTTCTGGAATTTATTCTATTTTACTATGCTAGAATTACTAACTTGCAGAAGAAACTGACTTTACATACCTCAGTTGTCGGCTTCCCGGCTAACTGGCGTAACTCGGCCAATATTCAGCTATTTCTTCCAACTGTATTCACATTCATAGCAATTAGAACTAAATTTATCAATATTCTGGAAGAAAAAACTAATTTGAATATATATATATAGCCCAAACATTGACTTATCGGAAAACAGCCGAAAACTCGCTATTTCCCACAAGTCCAAAAAGGAGAAATACTCACTTTAGGGCTAGGAGTATATTGACACTAATTTGGAGCAATTCCACTTACCTTAGCTCGGTAGGACAACAGTTTGCCGGCTGTATTTCATGAAACTAACTCCGCACGAATGCTCTCTGTAGCTTTATACTTCAGTATCCAGGGTTAGTTTGAGTTTGGACCGCGTTTGACGGCGTAATCGGATGAATTTTTATATTGAAACCTCGTTCCTCTCTGTTCTCTATTCGTTTCTGGAAATGAAATGGAAATAAACGATTAAAAATCAAAGTGGGAGGCCTTTTATACTTGGGGCCTGAATAAGGCCTCCGTGACACACCAGTCATCGCGGAGGCCCCCCCCTCCGTGACACGCTGCCATTGCGGAGGGGTTCTGCCTGGCTCCCTCTTGCGACTCTCCGACTTGGCACTTGTCCGGTTTCTCCGTGGGACCTTTTCTCGCACGTTTGGAATTCTAAAACTCTTAACCAACATGCGAATAGGCCATCTACATGTCAAGAATTTATGGGGTGTAACATCCTCCCCCCCCCTTTAAGAATATTCGTCCTCGAATGTAAACTTCTACTTGCAAGAATTTCAACTTACTTAACTTATTCTAGAAAAATTTCAGTAGTGTTTCCCCTGTGATATGGACTATCTCTAAAATCCTGAAACGCAGAAAAGTCCAATACAGGTACTCCACACAATACTATAGTATTCAGCACAAAAGCTAGCTATTTCATTTATTTGCATAATATAAGGCAATTCATAAAACAACAATAATAACGTACCTCTGGCTGATTAAGTATGGAACAGTTGAGGATATCTGACTTTCATATCTTCCTCTGCTTCCCAAGTCATCTCTTCTCGGTTCCCATTATGCAATAATACTTTGACCGAAGCAATGTCTTTAGTTCTCAACCTGCGAATTTGTCTGTCTAGTATGGCTACTGGAACCTCTTCATAAGCCAGCTCTTCCATAACCTGAACATCCTGAACTGGGACAATTCTAGAGGGGTCTCCTATATACTTCCTAAGCATGGACACATGGAAAACTGGATGGACAGACTCAATTCTGGAGGCAAGTTCAACTCATATGCCACTTAGCCCATTCTTCGACGAATCTGATAAGGCCCAACAAATCTCGGGTTGAGCTTAACCTTCTTGCCGAATATCATCACCACTTTCATTGGAAAAACTTTCAAAAACACCCAGTCATTCAGATTAAATTCCAGGTTTCTACGCCGCACATCAGCATACGATTTCTGGCGGCTCTGAGCAGTCAGTAGGCATTCTACGATAAGCTTTACCTTTTCTTTTGATTGATGAATAATATCTGGCCCAATCAGCATTGACTCTCCTACTTCAAACCAGCCAACTGGCGATTTGCATTTTTCGCCAATACAAAGCCTCATAGGGCGCCATCTGGATAGCTGAGTGATAGCTATTGTTATAAGCAAACTCAATAAGTGGTAGGTTCTCATCCCAACTACCTCCAAAGTCCAATACACATGCTCGTAACATATCCTCGAGTGTTTGAATAGTACGTTCTGCCTGCCCATCTGTCTGAGGGTGGAATGCTGTGCTCAGATTAATCTATGTTCTCAGGCCTCTTTGAAATGATTGCCAAAATTTAGCTGTAAATTGCGCCCCTCTATCAGAGATAATGGACAATGGAACACCGTGCAGTTTGACTATTTCTCTGATATACAACTTGGCATAATCTTTGGCAGAGAAAGTAGCCCTTACTGGCAGAAAATGGGCTGATTTTGTCAGTCTATCAACAATTACCCGAATCGAGTCATTTCTATGTACGGTACGGGGTAATCCTGCTACAAAATCCATATTTACTGCTTCCCACTTCCAAAGAGGCACAACTATGTCTTGAGTCAATCCGCCTGGTTTCTGGTGCTCCGCTTTTACTTATTGGAAATTAGGACACTGGGCTATGAATTCTGCTATTTCTCTCTTTATACCTGGCAACCAGTACATTTTTTTGTTATCGTGGTACATTTTCGTCAAACTTGGGTAGAGAGAATAGCGGGCGTAATGTACCTCACTCATAATCTGCTGTGGAAGCCCTGAAATATCTGGAACACAAAGGCGGCTTTTACATCGCAACACTTCATCATCAGTTACCTGAAAATCCGGCGATTTTCCTTGCTGAACTCTGTCTTTAAGCTGAACCAGGTCAGGATCTTCATACTGCCGTTCCTTTACCTGCACTACTAATGACGACACTGCGGTGTTCTGAATTACCGCTCTATTGTCCTCTGTTTCTGCTACATGAATGGCTAAACTCGCTAGCTCGTGTATTTGTCTGGCCAACTCCCACTGCTCAGGTTGCAAGTACACCAAACTCCCCTTATATTTGTGGCTGAGGGCATCTGCTACTACGTTGCCTCTTCCTGGGTGATGTTCGTCTCATGTTATATTGGTATATAACTACACGCAAGTGCACGTGGTCGAACAAGTAGTAAAGTGGCTTAAGTAAGCCAAGTATCGATCCCACAGGGACTGGGATGAAGTGCAATCTGCTCAAGTGTACTATATTTCAATTCTAACAATGCAGACAACAGTGTAACCAAGAGTTTGATATTTTTGATTTCTAATAATTATGCAAAGTCTAAACAATTATCTAATGTGAGTCTGAACTATGAATGTGAGCATGCTGAGGTTAAATGAACATGTAATGAAATTAATTGTCGATATAATTTGGTTAGCCTTTTCCTCCGGTTGCTAGTCAAGAATTATTGCCAAGGGATTAAAACTCTCGTATTTAACCCCACTTAAGAGTCATGAACCATCCACCTACATTTTTGTGGTTAAATGCAATTCATGTTCTAGCCATACAAAACCAATTCCTAAATTGACTAATACGACTTTCAGGTATATTTCTATCCTGAAGGTAAATCAATTCTCAATTTTCCCAAACTAAGAAAAGATCATATCCTATTAATTCACAACTTTGCAATTTCTTGCTCTCTCGAGTGAAACTGGACTTTTTAGATGTACATTAACGTAGGCCACACATTAATGCAGTAAGAACAAGAATTAATAGAACAACCATGGAAGAAAAGATGAAAAACCAAAGAATAAATAATCACATTTCATTACAAGTGTTCTTAACCTCAGCAAGAAGATGAATTAGCCACTCATTTGTGGATTAAACATCGTTAAATGAGTGTTAAACATACAAGCAATTGAATTCAAGGAGAAAGAAAGAGAGAAAAACCCTGATAATTTCGTCCCCTCAACTGCCTGTAACCCACGTTCTTTCTCCACCAAGTTAGAATATTGAAAAATGAACCTAAGTGTTCTATTTATACTGGTGGGAATTTTTCCCGGAATAACAAGCAACGTGTCACGGAGTGCATCGCGGAGCACTGCCTCCGTGACACGCTACCGACGCGGACCTTCACTTGAAACTGGGGGTCCAGGGAATAAGGCCCAACGTGGCACGGCATGCAACGCGGAGCCATGCTACCGTGCCACGGACCTATCGCGTACCCTCACTGGAATTAGGCTGAAAATTCCCTCTCCCGGCAGAAGACCTCCGCGATGGCAGCGTGACACGGTTCCATCGTGGAGCCCCTTTATTTTGTGCTTTCCAATGCCTTGTCCCTTGCTCGCATCCGAGTCCAAACCCGATCTCTTCCAACATGAATTTTAGCTTCCCGAAATTACATTTTTTCTGCAAAACAGTGCTAATCATGTTGGTTAGTATAAATTCACGTTTTATTACCAATGACATGACAATATATAAACATTGATAGATAAACAAGGCTAAAATGACACCTTTGAGTATCACTTGGGCATATATATTTGCCCAAGATCACTTACCCCACACTTAAATCCTTGTTCGTCCTCGAACAACAATCTTACACCTCATGCAATTTACAGTCTTACACCTCGAACAACAATCTTAAATCCCACCCTCGCTACTTTGGTTCGACAATTTAGGTTACGATCATACCGATTATTCAATACAACAAATCATCAAGAAAACATGCATGGTCCTATCAATGCAATGACCTTCAATACATCAAGACCTCCTAGACTTAAGAATCAACTCTCGATATTGGAAAACTCATGCAAATCAGCTGATCAAGACGTCCGACATGAAAGTTAATCTCTCATCAAGCATGTGCCCTCACAACATAAGAGAATTTTTCCCTTTTTGATTATATGAACTCACAAAATTTCAAGCAGGGGCATATAAACACAATCTTGCTCTCTCTCCCAAAAGACTTCACATGCATCATGTCATGACCCATAAGCTTTCCTTTAGTGTACTACTTCACTAATATAAAGAAGTGTGATGTAAGATCACATAGGACTTTAACGGGTTGTACTAGAAGCTACGGAACTAGTAAGTATTGGGCTAACCAATAATAGCCACTAGCATCCTTAAGCGCCTTTTCAACACATCCCATCAAACTCATGGACATTGTTTCTTTCTTCATCCTCCCATTCTTGAAGTATTTCTTTAGTTTGGCCCATCTTATTAAGCACACTTGACACAACACAAAGATTATTCATGCACCTTCATTATAGTTTATTTATAACAAGTGCACCTTCAACCTTTTCTTTTCCTCCATCACTCAGCTTCTCTTTTCTTTTCACCATTCTCACTCTTTGACACTTTGGGAAAATGATTTTCTCTTCTTAAGCGCTTAAGAGTTTTGGATCAAACTTACGACTAATGAAAAGAAGGGATTAAGCTCAGTTTACAGTTTTTGACTACAGAAAAAATTAATAGGCTAAAGGCTCAACGGGCTTACTAGTGTACACAATCCAGGTGGGTATGATAATGAAAAATAGAAACTTTCGGTTAAAAACAAAGAAATGCCTACATCCTTTCCTACAATACACCTCCTTCATTTCATTTTGTACACACGCCAGGCATGTTTTAGACACTTCACAATAGCATGGAATAACAAAACCTCACTTCACACTTATTGCACATGCTCAATTCAAGATATATTCACAGACTCTTTGATCAGCTAATTACAGGAATTCAAATTAAGCCTCAATCACACTGAATCGAACTCTATGGCCTAGGTATCTCAACATATTTACAAAGTCGCATGCATTCATATGAATCACCTTTGCATTTCACATATCACGTACGACACGTAACCATAATTCCGCAACCATAAAGTAACTACAGGTTTTGGGATGCAACCCAACAAAAAAGAAAAACAACTGAAAAACAATTGAAAAATCTACTCCTAACGACTACATTTCCCTTAAGATGGTCGTCATCCATCCATCATAGGGAACGGTCACTAACTATGACTTTGGTTCAATGGGACCATCCTCGGTAAAAGAACCGAAAACAAACGGCGAGAAACCCAAGAATTGAAAAAATTTTAAAAATATCGATCATTTCGATTAACAAAAATATGTACAAAATAAGCTAGCAACATTCAGCAACACACAACAGGTTCACATATATTTGCAATACAGAACAACAACTTACGATCACAAATCACAGGGTCAGAAAAATTTGTTCACAAGCACAACAACAGATTAGGACATACATACATAACAACACAACCATCACGTAACTACTCCCACCCCACACTTAGCTCGAACACTGTCCCCAGTGTCCACAAAAATTAAAATAGCACAAAAATCGGGTGGTGGAACTCCCTGATCAATCAAAGTACTCCACTTCTTCATCAGGTGCTGCTGCTTCATCTCCTATGTCTGAATCACCCCCGTCGTCATCATCGGACTCCACATCGGAGTCCTCCCGACGTGTCTCCTCATCTGTGGGGACATCATCATCCGTGGGTTCTACAAATGCTGGCCCCACTCGGTATAGAGCCCTGGCATTTTCGCCAAAAGGGTAGTCTAGCTCGAGCTGCCATAGCTCCTCCTCTATTACCGGCCTCCCGCCTATCCTCAGCTGGAGCATTTGCATCCCATACATGCAATCCATATACTGATCATCACGAGCATGTCGCTCGCCAAGTGTAAGCGCTGGCCCATGGGTGGTGTCTGGTGCCTTAGTTTTAGTGACATCTAAAGCCCGCTGCTCCATCTGCGGGATATAGTCAAGGGCCTCTTCCTCAACATCTAGACCCCTCAGGAATGTGGTGAGTAGCCCACCAAATCCGTATCTATGCCCCTGATGCAACCGGGCTCTCTTCATGGCGGAGATAATCACCGCCCCCACGTTGATCTCCAGCACTTTCATCAGGGCGTACACCAGGCATACACGATCTCGGGTTACATCTGTCATATGTACCCCCGGGATTAGGCAAGAACAGACAATGTTAAGCCATATTCTGGCTTCCCTGTTCATCTGTGAATAGGGCAAAGTCTGATGGTAGCTCCTCTCCTTGTGCCTGCTCCATCTAGCTGTTGATCGGGTCCCACACAATGTGCGTCTGATGTCCGCATACGGTGGAGTGATGTTCAACTGTCGAAGTACGTGGGCGTCTGTGTCCCGCGCCCCTATGATGGCATTGAGGTGGTGGGGCTCAAATGTGACTATTTGCCCTCTGATTTTTATGGTGTGACTTCTTAGAGTCGGGTTCCAATTGGCATAGAATTCTCAAATTAGGTGAAAGTTGCATTCCTTGGGCTCTTCAAAGATGAAGTTGAGCCCAGCTGCCTCAATCCGGTGGACAATCCTAGGGAACTCCTGTGCCAATGGTTCCCGTGCTATGTGTTCCTTGGGGAAGTACTTGTTTTCCTTGTGCTTGGCATACCACTTCTTCCCCTCATCCGTCACCCACCTAGTTCCGTATTAGCTGCGTTGGCTGCGTGGAACAGCTGGTGCTACTGGGACTGCTATGCCCAGTCTGATTCGCTTTCTTCCGGCGCCAGATGTTGATGCGCCTTTCCCTTTTTCTTGCCTGCTTGCCATCTTACCTTTCAACCCAAGTAGACAAGATCAATGTTAAGCCAATGAATATTAACCTCGACTAAGGTCGGGTTAAGCTAGGCTACCCCACACTTAGTCCTTAGCCAAATTTACAACATTCTGGCAAGATCATCTTTATTTACACAAATAAACAACCAACTATACAAACATGCTTAGTGCATACAAAGAATTCGATGGTATATATTCTATGTACTACTCAGACTTCGTACAACTAACCACCGTCATTACCATCAATCACATTTTATCCCATTGCCCTTAGCAAGGAAAAACAAAGAAATGAAAACAACAAGAATTTATCTACACGAACCTATACAATTCACCCAATTCTTGCAAATTTCAATATTCCCCTAACCCGAGAATCCGTCGGTCTTTTAACATCATAACAATTAGCACATCGACTCATCTCACTCAACATGTACAACCCGGCATGAATTTCACAAGTTCACTACCTTTTTCCACTTCAAATTCAAAAACAAGCCCTAAATATGATTGTATCAACAAAATTCGATTAAATTATGCAATTTACGAGTTCAAGCAATCACAATGATATTTCGAACATTCATCAACACTAATTCAATTGAATTTACATTTAATTTCTACTTAGGGCGAACTTAGCTCACATCACATGCTCAATATCAAAGAAAATCGATAAGAAATGAGATGGAATCGAAAAACATTCCTTGAGATTGAAGAATTGAAGAAAACTCGATGAATTTCTTGGCCTATTCCGTGTCACGTTGAAGGGGGAGGGGTTTTAGGGGGTTTGGTCGCGGAGTGTTTGAGAAATAAGGAAAAATTGAGGGGGATTCGGGGTTTAAAAGTGGAGAAATCACGCGGGTCACCCGGCGACCCGGTGTGACCCGTCACGATATACATAGCAACGTGTCACGGAGTGCATCGCGGAGCACTGCCTACGTGACATGGAGCTGTCGTGAGGGCGTTCTGGAATTTTTTTAAAATTTCGGATTTATACCTCAACGTGTCACGGAGGGTAACGCGGAGGTCCTCCTCCGTGACACGGAGCTATCGCCCTAGCTCACTGTTTTGCCACTTTTTATTGATTTTCATACCTTGAATTTTCCTTTGCGATTCATTGCATAATTTCCCTCCGTTAGACCTGAAATTCATTCTACTCAAAGAAATTGGTTAGAATTATAGGTTTCACTCAAAATAAAAATAAAACAAAACAAAAAATTTTGTTGTTAAACAAGTAAAAGAAAAAGAAAAATCTATTCACAATTTACAAAGAAAAACTTTTTCACGAGTTGCCTCCCGTGCAGCGCCTGATTTACCGTCTCGAATCGATGTCATTCAGTTCAGTTGTCCTCTAGGGTGATGGACGTTTTCTCTCGAAAACCGTCCTCCCCCAGTAGTGCTTACACCAATCCGGTGGTTTTCCCAATAACTCTCGTGAATCCTTAAACTGCTCATCATCGACTTGATCAATCACATTGATCACTGAGAGTTCTTCATACACCGTCGGGAGCTTGGGTGCCTTGTACACATCGAATACTTCCCCCTTGTCGTGTGCTCACATTGTTAGCTACCCCGCAGCTACATCAATCAGCGCTTTCCCGGTCGCCAAGAAAGGATGTCCCAAAATAAATAGGACTTCCGCGTCTGGTTCAAAATCCAGCACGACAAAATATACCAGGAAGATCAGGGAGCCAACTTGCACCAGAACGTCCTCCACAATGCCATCAGGTCTGGCTAAGGACTGATATGCCAATTGCAAGATCACTGCTGTGGGTCTAGGACTCCCTAGTCCCAGCTTTTTGAATACCGATGACGGCATCAAATTAATGCTTGCTCCTAGATCACATAACCCACGAGCTTGGATACTCTGCCCAATAGTGATTTGTATAGTAAAGCTCCCTGGATCTTTGAGCTTTGTGGGTAGTCTGATTTGTATTCGGGAAGTGCACTCCTCCGTGAGAGCCACCGTTGCATACTCAGTCAACCGACTTTTGTTTGCCATGATGTCCTTTGTATACTTAGCATATTTCGGCACTCCCTGCAAAACATCAACAAGAGGTAAGTTAATATGTACCTGTTTTAGCACCTCCATGAATTTCTTGAAACACGCCTCCTCCTTGTGTTTCTTTAATTGTTGAGGGAACGGGGGTGGTGGTCTTTCTGATTCTGCTTCCTTAGTCTTCCCCCTCTCATCACTTTGCTCCCTCTCGACTTCTGCTACTCCCGATTGTTGAGGTGGTCTTTCTGGTTCCACCTCTTTCAGCTACAAACCACTCCTTGTGGTCACGACATTCACCTGCTTGGGGTTGGGATCTGTCGCTCGGAAGTCCTCCTTTAGGTCTAGTGTTTTGGGCTCCAGCAAATTGCCCAAATTGATATTCAAGTTCCTTGGTAGCTAACTGGTTGTTTTTCACCTCGACTGCTAGTTTCACATATTCAGCCTGCAATTGAGCTTGATTAGCTATCATAGTCTTGAACATCTCCTCAATGCTGGGTGATGGTGGTGGAGGAGGTGCATTGTTGTTTCTGAATTGTGCTTGATAATTCTGCTGCCCTCCTTGGTTCCTTTGCACACCCTGACTTGAACTCTGCCCCTGATGGTTGTTGCTACCCCAGGAGAAATTCGGGTGATTCCTCCAATTGGAATTGTAGCTGTTGCCATACTGTTGGTGGTTGTTCCTTTGTACATTTCCCACAAAGTTTACCGAGTCAGGATTTGCTCCACAACACTCAGCTAAGTGCTCACTGCTTCCGCACATTTCACACCAAATCTGCTGCACTGCATTAACTGGGGCTTGAGGCTGGCTCATTGTCATGTTACTGAAGTGGGTGTTGAGTTGATTCTGTAAAGCATCTATCTGTGCAGCAATAACTGTAAACCCATCCACTTCTAGAACTCCTGCTTCTTTCCTTGTTCCGCCTCTTGACGAATCAGCATTCCATTCCGGATTGCCCTGCGAAATACGGTTCAACAAGGTATACAACTCCTCATAAGTTTTCTCCAGCGCTTGTCCCCCAGCTGCTGAGTATAGCAATATTTTTGTATGGGGTTCCAAACCCTCTATAAAAGTGTGCACCAACACATCATTTGATTGATGATGATGAGGACAATCCCGCAACATGGACTTGAATCTCTCCCAAGCTTGATATAGATTCTCTCCCTCTCTCTGTTTGAAACTTAGAATCTGACTTCTAAGTCTTGCTATTTTACCAGTGGGAAAAAATCGTATCAAGAACTTCCTTGCAAGATCATCCCACGTAGAAATAGAATTAGGTGGCTCAGCCTTCAACCACCTCTTGGCTTCTCCCAATAGTGAGAATGGGAACAATGTAAGCCGGACATAATCTGATGACACTCCAGCGGGGATATAAGTGTCACTTATCTACAAAAAATTTTGGAGATGCTGTTGTGGATCTTCATGAGGGAGACCTGTAAACTGCCCGCTAGTGTGCAGTAATTACACCATGTTCTGCTTAAGTTCAAACCTCCCTTCTGGCTCAGGTTTGCGGATGCTAGATGTGACATTATTAGCATGTGGGATTTCCACCTCACAAACCGGCCGAGCTGCTACTTCTTCGGGCACTAACATTGCCTGTACTACTGGTGGATTCTGTTGTTGCTCCATGATTGTCTGTCTGAGAAACTGCATCTTTCTTTCTAGATCTTCTCTCCGCTGTCGATGAAATAATCTTTCTAGCTCCAAATTCGAGTCCACCAGCTCCTTGTCTCTTGCCATTGTTCGACAGAGATTAAATCTGCAAAATACAGGCTAAGACGAAGTTTTGAACACTAAGAAAATAAAAATATAGTAAATCAACACTTAAAACAAATTCACCAATTGCAAATCCTCGGCAATGGCGCCAAAAACTTGTTCGTCTGACGTTATATGGGTATATAACTACACGCAGGTGCACATGGTCGAACAAGTAATAAAGTGGCTTAAGTAAGCCAAGTATCGATCCCACAGGGACTGGGATGAAGTGCAATCTGCTCAAGTGTACTATATTTCAATTCTAACAATGCAGAAAACAGTGTAACCAAGAGTTTGATATTTTTGATTTCTAATAATTATGTTAAGTCTAAACAATTATCTAATGTGAGTCTGAACTATGAATGTGAGCATGTTGAGGTTAAACGAACATGTAATGAAATTAATTGTCGATATAATTTGGTTAGCCTTTTCCTCCGGTTGCTAGTCAAGAATTTTTTCCAAGGGATTAAAACTCTCGTATTTAACCCCACTTAAGAATCATGAACCATCCACCTACATTTCTGTGATTAAATGCAATTCATTTTCTAGCCATACAAAACCGATTCCTAAATTGACTAATACGACTTTCAAGTATATTTCTATCCTGAAGGTAAATCAATTCTCAATTTTCCCAAACTAAGAAAAGATCATATCCTATTAATTCACAACTTTCAAATTTCTTTCTCTCTCGAGTGAAACCGGACTTTTTAGATGTACATTAATGTAGGCCACACATTAATGCAGTAAGAACTAGAATTAATAGAACAACCATGGAAGAAAAGATGAAAAACCAAAGAATCAATAATCACATTTCATTACAAGTGTTCTTAACCTCAGCAAGAAGATGAATTAGCCACTCATTTGTGGATTAAACATCGTTAAATGAGTGTTAAACATACAAGCAATTGAATTCAAGGAGAAAGAAAGAGAGAAAAACCCTGAGAATTTCGTCCCCTCAACTGCCTGTAACCCACGTTCTTGCTCCACCAAGTTAGAATATTGATAAATGAACCTAAGTATTCTATTTATACTGGTGGGAATTTTTCCCGGAATAACAAGCAACGTGTCACGGAGTGCATCGCGGAGCACTGCCTCCATGACACACTACCGACGCGGACCTTCACTAGAAACTGGGGGTCTAGGAAATAAGGCTCAATGTGGCACGACGTGCAACACGGAGCCATGCTACCGTGCCACGGACCTATCGCGTACCCTCACTGGAATTAGGCTGAAAACTCCCTCTCCAGGTAGAAGGCCTCCGCGATGGCAACGTGACACGGCTCCATCGCGGAGCCCCTTTATTTTGTGCTTTCCAATGCCTTGTCCCTTGCTCGCATCCGAGTCCAAACCCGATCTCTTCCAACATGCATTTTAGCTTCCCGAAATTACATTTTTCCTGCAAAACAATGCTAATCATGTTGGTTAGTATAAATTCACATTTTATTACCAATCACATGAGAATATATAAACATTGATAGATAAACAAGGCTAAAATAAGACCTTTGAGTATCACTGGGGCATATAAATTTGCCCAAGATCAGGTGACACAAAATATTTACATCATAATCTTTCAGCAATTCCAACCAGTGACTCTGCCGTAAATTCAACTCTCTCGGAGTGAAGATATAATGTAGGCTCTTATGATTAGTGAAAATATCAACATGGACGCTGTACAAGTAATGTCTCCATATCTTTAGAGCGTGGATCACTGCGGCTAGTTCCAGGTCGTGGGTAGGATAATTCTTTTCCTGTTTTCTCAACTGTCTTGAATCATAAGGAAATACCTTACCATGCTGCATCAACACACATCCTAACCCAATACCCGAAGCGTCACAATAATCTGCATAACCCTCTGTACCTTATGGCAATGCTTAATGGGGCGGAGGTCAACCTGTCTTTCAATTCTTGAAAACTCTGCTCACATGCCTCCGTCCACTGAAACTTTACTTTTATTTGCGTCAGCTTACTAAGAGGTGCCTCTATGGTGCAGAATCCCTCAACAGACCTTCTGTAGTACCCTGCTAATCCAAGAAAACTGTGGACTTCGATCGGAGTGGTAGGTCTGGGTCATGTTTTTACTGCTTCTATTTTCTGCGTGTCTACCTGTATACCAGCATTCGACACAATATGCCCCAAGAAAGCTACTGAGTTAAGACAAAATTCACATTTAGAGAACTTGGCATACAACTGACGGTCCTTGAGAATCTGAAGAACTGTCTGCAAATGATCCTGGTGGTCTGCCTCTGAGCGAGAATACACCAGAATATCATAAATAAACACTTTTACGAACAGGTCCATGTATTGTCTGAAGATGCTGTTTATCAGGTCCATAAATACTGTTGGGGCATTAGTCAGCCCAAAGGACGTGACTAGGAATTCAAAATGGCCATATCTGGTCCTGAAGGCAGTCTTCGAAATGTCCCTTTCACAAACTCAAACCTGATGGTATCCGGATCGTAAGTCAATCTTGGAGAAATATCTGGCCCCCTATAACGGATCAAACAAATCATCTATTATGGGAAGCGGATACTTATTCTTGACTATAACCTCGTTCAACTGCCGATAATCTATACATATGCGGAGTGAGCCATCCTTCTTCCTCACAAATAGAACTGGCGCACCCCAAGGTGATGTACTCGGCCTGATAAAGCCCTTATCTAACAGATCTTTCAACTACTCCTTTAATTCCCTGAGTTCAACAGGATCCATACGATACGGAGGAATTGATATGGGCTGAGTTCCTGGTAGTAAATCAATTGCAAAATCAATTTCTGTTTCTAGGGGAATACCAGGTAGCTCATCTGGAAATACGTCAGGGAATTCATTAACAACTGGAACAGACTGGAGAGTCGTAGACTCTAACCAAACATCCTGGACTCTAACTATGTGGTAAATGCATCCCTTAGCTATCAACTTCCTTGCCTGAAGGTAGGAAATAAACCTACCTTTTGGCACAACTGTACTACCCTTCCACTCTCGTACTGCCTCCCCTGGAAAGTGGAATCGGACCGTCTTGGTCCAACATTCTACTTTGACATTGTACAGCACTAACCAATCCATACCCATAATGGCATCGAAATCAATCATCTCTAATTCTACCAGATCTACTGTAGTCTGACGATCAGCAATCTCTACTGTACACCCTCGATAAACCCTTCTGGCTATGATGGAGTCACCGACGGGTGTAGATACTGAAAAGGGTTGCTGAAGCAACTCTGGTACAACACTGGACAAATGGGGTAACGTAGGACAAAGTAGATCCTGGATAAATCAATACATAAGCAGGGTGTGAGCAAATAGTCATCATACCTATTACCACATCTGGAGACGCCTCTGAGTATGCCTCCCTGGTAATGCATAGGTACGGCTTGGGCCCGTACCTGAACTAGAGGCCCCTGATCTACCTTGGCCCCTACCTACTGGACCTGAGGGCCTACGCCCTGCCGAGGCTGCTAGAGTTGCGGCCCCGCTGACGCCCTATCCTGATTATCTCAGCTACCCTAACCTCTAGCTGGACAGTCTCTCATCACATGACCCTCCTGCACGCATATATAACACCCTGTGGAGCCATATCTACAAGCTCCAGTGTGGGGTCAGCTGCAAATAGGGAAAGGTGGGGGTGTGTATATGCTCTTCTCTGCCCTCCTCTACTGAGGTGAATCTACCGTTCGAGAACTGCCGCTGGACTCTGACTGTCCTCGGCGAATAAATCTACCCCTCTACTGCTGTGATGGAGGTGGGGGTCTAGGTTGCCTGTCTAACAACTAGGGCCTGGGTCCTCTTTGAATCTCCCTCTGTATTTCATCTGATCTATCCCTGCGGCGCTGCTCCTGATTTATACATCTACTGTCCTATTGCTGCTATCTAAGGCCCTCAATAGTCTGGGCAAAGGCCTGCACCCGAGCAATATCCATATCCTCCCATAGCGTAGCTGTCATGCATGCCTCAATGTATTTTGGGTTCACACCCATAATAAACGGGTGGACTCTAGATGGCATGGTGTCCACAAAAGCTAGAGCATAGCGAGCCAAGGAATCAAATTGTAGGGTGTATTCCCGTACACTCCTCGCCCCCTGCTCCAAGTGCAAAAACTAATCCATCCAGGCTTGTGGAATTTCCCATGGCAAATAACGATCCAGGAAGGCCTCTGAAAATCTGGACAAGGTCGGAGGGGCAACATCTCTCCCTCGGGACCTTTCCCAACTTTCATACCACAACACAACAATATCTTGCAGCTGGAATACCTCTAACTCAACTGATTCTGTAGACGTCACATGCATGACCCGGAAGATTCTCTACATCTGGTCTAGGAAATCTTGGGGGTCCTCTGCCTGATCCGACCCTGTGAACTGCGGGGGACCTAGTTCCAAATATTCTCAGACCCTCGAACTGCCAGACCCACCGAATGACTCTGCTATTACAGGTGGCACTGATTGGCACTGAGTAGCCATCATTTGTGCCAACATAACTACTGCACTTCGAATTTCCTAGTCGGATGGTGTAGGTATAGGAGTTGTTGGAGGCGGTATCGTTTTGAGGGGCTCCTGGTGAGGTGGGGACTGCTGAAAAGGTCATGATGATGCCTCTGTATCGCCCTCAGATCGGGTTGATTCTAGATAAAGCTGAGGCATCCTACTATGCCTTCTCCATCTGCGGTATCCAGTCTTCTACCTGGGGCAGGGTGTCGTTGGTCTGCCATTTTATCTGTAAACAAAGAGTATGATAAGTTTTAGGGACTCAACCCTAAACTGTACTACTCTATGGCACGATTGAATATGAAGAAAGAGTAACCATCCTATTATGTCTTGCAGCCTCCTGCCAATAGTATGTGGTGCACAACACATCTGTAGACAAGACTCTACTTAGCACGGCTTGAAGTCTCCCTGGGACACGACCTTCTTTGATACCAAGTTTGTCACGCATCGCCTTGGGAGGCATGACTAGCACCTGGTGCCCTACTAAGACCTAAACAGCTGGACTGAGCCTAGGAACTTCTGGTGCCAGGCTAGCTCTAACTCTTGGTTTATGGAAACAACAGGCTATAAATACAACCTCCGGCCGAATAGGTTGATAGCCACCAGTAAGGAAGCAACAGCTAACCAGATCAACAGTAGTATAAAGGAACCTATACGGGCCGATAAGGCCACCATGCTGTCTAGTTACTTCTGAATAAAGAAAACAGGTGCTAAACTGCTATGTGACCGACAAGGTCACCACTATCAACTGAATAAGGCCCCACACGGCCATCATAAACAAGCTAAAACATACACATGGCCTCACATGACCGGTACAGCTAACCACAGGGAATATACAATCTGCAAGCCTCTAAGAATACTGATAAGATGGTCGGGACAGGGCCCCGCGCTACCCATACTGTTCAACAAAAGAAAAGAAATAAAGTTATAGCTGTCTAGCTATGGATGACAGGAGTTGATGACTCTGTGTGTTGTCTGGAATTACAAGGGACCAGCTCCTTGTCTATGAGTACATGCAGGCAAGTAATGCAGCGCCCCCAAACGGGCGTCAGTACCACTGGTACCGAGTATGCAAAGAAAAACTAAAGATAAACAGTAATACTGATATTTACTAAAAGGACAGAGGATTGCTAAAACTATTTGGAATAGCAGAATTTGTACTGAGCTTAACTGTACTGCAAGGAAGATAAGGACCATACTTATCAATGCGGCGTCTTGCTAACTATCCATTTAATAAGTAACATGTATATATATTAAATATGTAATATATATATATATATAAAGCATACAAGAACCTATACCAGCCCCCATAAGCGGGAAGGTGCCAATCAACATGCAATTTATATACCCCTACCCCGGGTCAAACCATCCAAAAATAAATTCACTCCACTCACCTAATAACTATGAGCATCCCACCTGCCCCCAGGGTATGTAGCTTGGGCTATCTAGGCCCCTCACTATAACTGTATTTGAGTCCGGAGGACTCTTGTAACTGTAATATGAGATATGTATCTGTAATCTGTAATCTGTGCCCTGGGCGCAAGGGTTCGACAGGGTATATTGTAATGCTAATCATCCTGCTATGGGGAATGCTACATCCATTTTCGTCCAACTGCAGACGGCATGCCACTCCTTGGAGTGATGTATACTCACCCTCTGGTGGGTGAGTCGACACAACTATTAATCTTGGGGCGGCAAGGAAGCTCTAAGGGTGCCCACATAACACAATTAGGTCTCAACAAACAACAATAATCACGTATAACATGTATAATAAATCTGAAAATTCGGTTCATGCTTTGATATTCTATTCTGATTCTTTGGCTGGATTAAACTGAATCTGGTACTGAGTCTAAAATAATATCTCGTAGTTTAATACTGATTTACTGACTTTTATTATGAATATGACATAATAACACAAACATAATTAATACTCACCTTCTGGAACTTCCTTCTTGAATTTATTCTATTTTACTATGCTAGAATTACTAACTTGCCGAAAAAACTGGCTTTACATACCTCAAATGTCGGCTTCCCAGCTAACTAGTGTAACTCGGCTAATATTCAGCTATTTCTTCCAACTGTATTCACATTCATAGAAATTAGATCTAAATTTATCAATATTCTGGAAGAAAATGCTACTTTGAATTATATAGAGCCCAAACTTTGACTTATCAGAAAAAAGCCGAAAACTCGCTATTTTCTGGAAGTCCAGAAGGAAGAAATACTCACTTTAGGGCTAGGAGTATATTGACACTAATTTGGAGCAATTCCACTTAACTTAGCTCAGTAGGATGATGGTTCACCGGCCGAATTTTATGAAACTAACTCCGCAGGAATGCTCTCTGCTGCTTTATACTTCAGTATCTAGGGCTAATTTGAGTTTGGACCGCGTTTGACGGCGTAATCGGATGAATTTTTATATTAAACCTCGGTCTTCTCTATTCTCTGTTTGTTTCTGGAAATGAAATTGAAATAAATGATTAAAAACCGAAGTGGGAGGCCTTTTTATACTTGGGGCCTGAACAGGGCCTCCGTGACATGCCAGTCATCATGGAGGTCCCCCCTCCTTGACATGTTGCCATCGCGGAGAGGTTCTGCCTGGCCCCCTCTTGCGACTCTCCGACTTGGCACTTGCCTGGTTTCTCCCCGGGACCTTCTCTCGCACGTTTGGCATTCTAAAAATCTTAACCAACATGCGAATAGGCCATCTACATGTCAAGAATTTACGGGGTGTAACAACTGAATCCCCAACCGGAGTAGACACAGAAACTGGTTTTGACAATGTTTAAGGACTAACCCTAAAGTGACCAGCAATGTAAGGTGTCACATAAGAAAGTGTAGCTCCCGGATCTGACAAAGAATAAGCATCAATATGAAAGACTCGCAACATACTCGTAACCACATCAGGAGAAATCTCCTGCTCCTGTCGAGAGCCAAGTGCATAAAACCAGTTTTGGCACTGACCATCAGCTGGACCAGCCAAAGTGCCCTATTGAGTAGGACGTGCCACTGGAACTGCTGAACTAGCTGCTGAAGTGCAGGCTCCACCACCTCTCGGCCTAGCTGTGGGGAAATCCCTATGTCCTGTGTTCGGGTTTGCCACACTCGAAACAAGCATCTGATCCCACCAAGTATTTCCCTAGGTGATTCTTTCCACAATTAGTACAAGATGGAAAAGTGCGCCTCCGTACGCATGCTATTCTTACCCCTCAAACCTGAGGCCCTGCTCGTCTAATCATCTCGAGGCCTAGATGGGGTACTGGCTGAAGATAGTGCTGATGTAATGGCCCTGTGCTGGGACTGCTTGTGAGGCCCACCACCTGGCCTCGGCTGGGAGAACCTGTAGCTATCAGTTCTGGCCCTCTTAGCCTCTCTCTGCCTCATATGAGCTGTCTCCATCTACTAGGCATAGAGGACTATCCGTGGGTACTTCATATCCTGATGAAGCATGGTTGTTCTGCAGTCCTTGTACAGATACTCGGCTACTCCCTACATAAATCTGCTCACCCGCACCCTCTAGTCCATCACTAGCTCCGGGGTATACTTTGATAGGCGAGTGAACTCGAGTGAATACTGTAGCACCATCACCTTTCCCTATTTGAGGTTAATAAACTCGGCTACTTTCAATTCCCTCATTTCCTGAGTGAAGAACCTATCGAGGAAGGCCATGTGGAACTCATCCCAATTGATAGGACCCGCTCCTGTTTCCCTGCTGTCCTTCCATTGCTTTTACCAAATATAAGCGACCTCCTTTAGCTGATAAGAGGCCAAATCAACACACTTCTCATTTGTCACTCCTATGACCTGAGTGACCTTCAAGATCCCTTCAATGAACTCGTGTGGATGCTCATCCACCCTTGATCCTGTGAACTCAGGAGGGTTCATCCTCAAGAAGTCTCTAATTCGGGCCACCATTGTGTTACCAATTGCAAATAGCACGAATTAGAAGGATGGAGAGATTTTTACTGCACGACATAGATCAGGAAAGAAGGGAACATTTCCTAAAACGTTTAGTAGAGCCTCTTCGTCATAAGTATGGAGTGCTTCACACCGATGAAAAAGACTCTACCTAATGCAGCTTTCAGACTCCCTAGGACACATCTGAACCTATTGCTCTGATACTAAGTTTGTCACGACTCGAGAGTACACCTGGATAGTAGACATGGAACAAGGAGCCCCGAAAGACTCAAAGTCAACCCATGGCGTGAGCATATCTCTAATTCATACGCATAAAGAGAAAAGCTTAACTTAATAGTCATGAACTAAATGAAAATCGTAACATGAGATATAAGAAACAAAATTACAAGATCCAAACAAAAAAGGCTGAATACTACCCATAGGTCTGAAAGCCTCTAATCCTAATAAACGGGTTGAAGGGACAAGACCCCAACTAACCCCAAAATTCTGAAAACAAAAGGTAAATAAGGTCCGAACATTAGCCCTCGAATCATGAGGACTCACCACTGGAAGTTGAGAGCAGAATTGAGCGCAAGCTAGGAACGATGTTGGACCTGCGAACCGAATCATGAAAATATGTGGGTCAGTACTTAGAAGGTACTGAGTATGTAAGGTATGAAAAATAATGCTGAAAAATATAAAAGTTATAGGAGTGGGGACATCATGATCATAAGACTGAAAATGTAAGTATATCGTAAGGCTCAATACTTCTAAAATATTCATACACCTTTCATCGTCATAACATGTGAGAAGACATTTCATAAAACACAACTTGAGCCAAAAGAACATAATCATGAATACCTTAAAACCATGAGGAACAATGGGAGATTTCTATAACCGATGTACCCCATACGAGCACACATGAAGCCCGACCTGTAAGCCTAGTTGGGAGGCTGGTCATACCTTGCCAAGGGTATGAGCCATGAAGGCGTGATATCAGTCATGAAGACTCCATAGGGCATAGGGGACAGGAACTGAGGCAGTCCCAAACATAATCTACGGTGGCACGTAGTTTTGAGATTCGGGGAGTAACCTAGGCCCCGAACCTACGCGATGTTAAGTACTACTCCCAAAACATGCAACGTGGTCATAAAATTTATACATGATATGCATGACTAGTTAAATAATGATATTCATAACATGCTTGAAAATTCATAATACCAGCCATGGAATTGGGCCCTGGATGGGCCAAAATCATAGTTCTAATCATAAGCAGCATGTGGGCATTTACCATAATTTCCTTCATACTCGAAATGCTTAAATTTATAGGAAACATGATCATAATAACATGAGTAATTGAAAACATGCTTAAAATTCCAAAGTTCATATCATTCTTGAGAAACCACCATAACCATGAATTTCACTAAAAACCCCATGATTTGGGCACATGTGCTTTTAGGGATTAAATCATCAAATATTAAATAAAATAAGTGAAAACTGTCAAATAATTCATACCCATGATTTTAGACATACTACAACATGCTCATATCAATATTTGAGCAAACATGCATTTGGGTGATGAGAGACCAAGAGTCGGTAACTTAAACATAGAATTAGGGAGAAATTGGGCATGGATAGGGACTAAACTACCCATTCAAACCCCACATACCTAGAATTTCGTGATTCTTATCTCCCTTGAAGAGCCTTAGGTGGAAACTTGAAAAATTGAAGAAGAACACTTGAACCGCCTCCTACTCCCTTCTCTTGTTCTTGTAAATACCAAATGAGACTTAGCTTGAATTTCTACTCCTTAAAAGAACCTATTCCGACCTTAAAATGACATTGTTTTGGTCTTAGGAGCATAGGAAATTATGAGAAGTCCCTTACTAATTCGCAGGAAATAACTGCCAGGTGGCTCTAATGGGTGACCTGACGACTCGTTAGGCCGGGCAACGGCTTGTCGGGTCACCCGTCAAGTACACTGGACATCAAGTCAATTGGGCTCATAAAAATGACTCATCACATGTGACCACGCCTTCCTCTAAGTACACTGCCTTATCCTTGCTTAAATCCTCAACCCTACCCCATGGTGGACCTGACGACTCGTGGTGGCTGACCACGAGTCATTCGCATGCCCTTGGGGACCTCAACTCCTCATCTCAGTCCAACCTTCCCAAGAGCCACCTGACGAATCGTCCTTCACTACTGCATCATTTTCTAGATTTTTCTCTATTTGACTCCCGGTTCTGATCCTTGGGTCCCCGGGGTATAACAACAGTTTACCCTTTTGTCTAGGGTTCAGCGATGCTGACAATTGCCCAAGCTGCTGTTCAATCTGCTTGATCGCAATTGCATGGGATTCCACTCTCTCGCCCATACTTGATATGTCACCACGGATCTGCTTCAATTGCTCATTAGTGGACCTCACCTTTTTTAGCATCTCGACCGTCATGCTCTCTAACTTTGAATGGATAGCCTCCATTACTCATGCATTGGGAGGCACATAAACTCCAGACTAGTCATTTCAGTTGACATCATTTCTTCTCCATTCTCCATCGCTCTCACAATCGCAGCTCCTATATTTGTACTCATTTTGGTTGTAGTTGTCTTTGTATTGTTTTGGACCTTGGTTTATAGAACCTTGGTGCCAATTGTCTTATCTAGACGCTTGTGCGTCGGCTCGGAAACCTGCCACTTGGTTGTCCAGGAAATTTGGCTCTTTCTTAGAATCAGAGTGATCTGCTCCCGGCTCCATTCCTTGTTTCCCCACTACATTTACCCTTTTGGCTCCTGCTTCCATAATGTGCTTTGTAATTAAATTCAATGATGTGCACATGTGAGCCAACTCATGGTCACATTCTTCTTCCTTCCTATGTTGATATGCAGTCAAACCAACAACATATGTACCGACCGCTACATCTGCCTCCCTTGTATTCCATGCCCTATATGTCTTGGTCACCCTGTCAAGGATAGTAGCAGCATGCTCCTAGGTGTGACTAAACAATGCTCCTCCTGCCATCGTGTCCGCCATAGCTTTTGTGCTATTATTTAAAGACCTGTAAAAAATTTCCAACAAATTGTCATCTAGGATCTTATGGTTTGGGAACTTTGTCAAGATCTGTTTGAACCTCAACTAGGATTCATGAAGTGCCTCGATTTTGAGTTGTCGAAAATTGTAAATATCATCCTTTAGCTGCAACATTCTGGAGGGAGGAAAGAATCTCTCTGAGAAGGCCTGCTTGAGTTCCCTCCAGTCTGTAATGCAGTCATTGGGAAACTCTGATAACCATAAAGTGGCTTCCCCTGATAGAGAGAAGGGGGAAAGTATGATCCTAATGGCATCTTCGCTAACTCCAAGCAACCTGTACACCTTGCATTTTCCTACGAACTTCATCAAGTGCAAGTTGGCGTCATCCGCTTCATGACCATAGAATACCCCTTTCATGTTTAACAATTGAATCATGGTGCTCGTGATGTCGAATTTGTCCCAGCGGGCAGTGGTGGTGGAACAATTGCTCCAGTTGACACATCTTCATCAATGTCTGGGTCCTCATCATCGAACAATTAAGGGGCAAGTCTATAACCTCTGGTGCCCCTCGCATGTTGACCAGCGTTAACTACATCTTCTCTGACATCTTTCATATCCTGAAGTGCAGCTTACTGAGCTAGCTCAGCTTGCCTATTCTTCAACTATGTGAGAATCTCTTTGTTCTTGGTTTTCCATCCTGTGCAATGTTCGTTCAATTTTGAGGTTCAATAGAATCAGGGGATCTCCACTACTCCGAGTGCTTGGCATTCACTGGAAAACATCCTATGGGTATCAAAAACTAAAAGAAAACATAATTAAGGAAATAACTACCAAAAATCAAATACAAGTAAATAATCTAGTCTTAGCTGTACTCCCCGTCAACAGCGCCACTTTTTGATAATGCCCAAACCATACCTCCTACAGAAGTATGAAGTGGACGTTGTCAATAAAGAACCTAACTAAGATGTTGGGGTCGAACCCGTAGGGAATATGGAAGTGCTAGACTAAATCCAGTAAATGAACTTGTTAGGTAGTTACTCCATATTGGGGGTTCTAAAGAAAACAATAATTAAAAACAACTGTTAAAACTTTGGTTGAAACAAGGATGAAAGATAACTAGGTTTTGTGCTCCCTATGGGTTCATAAGTGCTTTAGATATACATATGTGATCATCACCAATGCTTACTTGTAGAAATAATAACTAAGGTTCCTTCAAATGACTGGTTCGTCCCTATTGAATGACTATACTCAATCACTAGGTCAGGTCTCATGAGAGATTGCAAATTAACCGTTATCAATATGTCACAAATGTAACTATTCTGCGATCACAGCTCAAGTTAATACAATGATCATCAAGATCAAGGCTTTGTTGTAATTCTCTTTTCCTTATCTCTACCTCTCTAGGATCAAGCAAGTAAAGAAATCGAGAAAGTCCTAATGTTGTACACCATTAAGAAACATTTAAGCATGAAGATAATACAATACAAGGTTTTTGAATTGGTTTAGAATCACTTTTATGTACCCCTAGCTTGTTAATCCACCATGGTTTCCACAACCCTAGCTATAGAGGTTTTAGCCTCTCATAGTTGCAAGATTGTGATTTGCATTCATAATTAAATATATAAATCAATACTTACAATTATGGATGACAGAAAAACTTCTTTATATAAATCATCCAAAATCCTCAAGAAAACAATGTGAAGATCAAGAGAAAGTCAATAAAAGTTTGATCACAAGTCAATCAACTCAATTATATCTTCTAACCCTCAATTCTCATGTCCTCTAATGTTATCTTATGCTTGTCTAATGAGTTCTAGTTATTTCTCTTTAAGATAAACATAAAATGTATTTATACAGACATAAAAATCCTTTTCCTAGGCTAACGGGGTGAATTTCAATAATATAAGCCGTCTATGTCACAACCATTACTACGCCCCGTATCAGGCATGTATGGGTCGTACCTGCTTCCCGTATGTCTTTGGCTGGCTGAAATTTGGCTAAGTATTGGACCTTGGTATGACTCATGCATTCTTCCTACGAGTCGTAATGTGCTTCAGTTCTATGGTATGACTCCTACCTTGATGCCACGACTCGTACTATTTATACATATTAGGAGTTAGCCTCTTGTGTAAATTTCTGACTCTTTCCACGACTTATACACTATGGCACATACAAGCATTGTACGACTCATACTGAGAGTCGTACGATTCACTCTTCATCCTTAGCCTTCTAAAACTTCTCACGACCTGCAGTACGACTCGTAGTACAATTCTACGACTCATACTGAGAACTGTGACTGAAGCCTATTTCTACACTTTCAGGCTAGCTTTTGCACAGTCTTGCTCCAACACCTATTTGACTTGTAACCACAGAAAAAGTTCCTTATATCCATATAAATATACCTAATTCCATTCTATTTTCTTAGTTCTGAGCGTTGAAAGTGTAGTAAACTCACAGCACATCAAGTACAATTTCAGTTTTCAAGTGAACTAGTCCTACAGTGTAAGGATAGTTCAGTTGAACCTGTAGGATGCTTCACTTCCTATCTCAAGGCTAGGAAGTTGATCTCTAAAGGCTATATGTATCATCTAGTTTGGGTCAAGTATTATGCGTCCGAGACCCCAACTCTTTAGTTTGTCCCTTTTGTTGTGAGTATTCATACGTGTTTCCAGATGATCTACCAGGATTCCCTCCCAGAATATTGACTTTGATATTGACCTTCTCTTTGATACGTAGTCCATATCCATTCCTCTTTATAGAATGGCGCCAACCAAGCTAAAGGAGTTGAAAGAACAGTTGAAAGACCTCCTATATAAGGGTTTCATCAGACCTAGAAAATCCCTATAAGGTACCCCAGTTCTCTTTTTTTGGAAGAAGGATGGTTCCCTTAGAATATGTATTAATTATCGATAGTTGAAAAAGGTCACGATCAAGAACAAGTTTCCCCTCCCCAAGATTAATGAGCTGTTTGAATAGCTTTAGGGTGCTAAGTGTTTTTTGAAGATAGACCTCAGATCCAACTACCATCAAGTTAGAGTTACAGAGAGTGACATTCAGAAGATAGCCTTCAGGACTCGGTATAGTCACTATGTGTTTGTAGTTACGTCTTTTGGACTAATGAATCTCCTGCAACTTTTATGGATTGGACGAATAGGGTGTTAAAACAATATTTTGATATGTTTGTAATTGTCTTCATAGATGATATTCTCATATACTTTCGGAGCAAGGAGGAGGATGCTGCTCATTTGAGGATTGTGTTGCAAACTCTCAAGGATCTCTAGTTGTTTTCCAAGTTCAGCAAGTGTGAGTTTTGGTTGAACTCAGTAGCATTTATGGGCTATGTGGTGTGTAGTGAGGGTGTGGAAGTGGACTCTCAAATAATAGAAGCGGTGAAGAATTGGCCTAGAACAGTTAGTCTTATAGATATTAGGAGCTTCTTGGGTTTACCTGACTACTACAAGAGGTTCGTAGAGGGATTTTCATCCATTGTAGCACTGTTGACTAAGTTGACTCACAAGGACAAATTTTAGTGGTCGGATAATTGTGAGAAGAGTTTTTAGGGGTTAAAGACTCGACTCACTTCAGCCCCAATATTGACCCTACTGGTGAGCATGAATGTTTTTGTTGTGCATTTGTAATGCATCTAGGGTTGGTATTAGTTCTGTGTTGATGCAACATGGTAAGGTTATTGCATTTTCCTCTAGACAACTTAAGATCCATGAGAAGAATTACCAAATGCATGACCAAGAGCTGGTAGCCATGTTATTTGCTTTGATGATTTGGAGACACTATTTGTATGGGGTGCATGTTGATGTTTTCATGGACCAAAATAGCCTTCAATATGTGTTGACTCAGAAGGACCTGATTTTGTGGCAAAGGAGATCTCTAGAACTTCTCGGGTACTATGACATGAGTGTCCTTTATCATCCGGGAAAGGCCAAAGTATTTGCGGATGATCTTAGTAGGCTGTCAATGGAGAGTATGTATCATGTGGAGGATGGGAGGAAAGAGTTGGTGAAGGATGACCATAGGCTTGATCATTTAGGGGTTCGCCTTGTTCATTCAATGGATGGTGGTATTATTTTCCAAAATGGGTCGGAATCTTCCTTGGTGGCAGAAGTGAAAAGCTATGGAAGATGAGGATCCTATCCTAGTAAATCTAATGGAAGCTGTTTGGACAAAGAAGGTTGAGGTTTTATCCCAAGGGGAGATGGTGTACTCAAATATCAGGGCCGATTGTGTGTGCCAGCTGTAGATAACTTAAGAGAGCGCATGTTGAGCGAGGCTTATGGCTCTTTGTACTCTATTCATCCAGGTGCCACAAGATACACCATGATCGACTTCTACCATGATCTACAAAAAGTCTATTGGTGGAATGGCATGACGAAGGACATAGCAGAGGTTGTGGCCAAGTGTCCGAATTGCCAACAGGTGAAGTTTGAGCACTAAAGACCTGGAGTTATGCTTCCAGACATCAGTATTCCTAGTTGGAAGCGGGAAGGGATCAATATGGACTTCGTAACAGGCTTGCCTCATACACGTAGATAGGATAACTCTATATGGGTGATTTTGGAAAGGTTGACCAAATCAGCCCATTTCTTATCGGTCAAAACTACCGATTCCACTGAGGATTTTGTTAGATTGTAAATTCGGCAGTTAGTACGGTTGCATGGTATCCATTTTTCCCTTATATTATATAGGGGTACTTAGTTTACCTCTTAAGTTTGGAAATTGTTTTAGATGGGACTTGGAACTCAGGTGAAGCTTAGCATAACTTTCCACCCACAGACAGATGGTCAGGTCGATCGGACCATTTAGACTCTTGAGGATATGTTGAGAGCGTGCGTGATTGACTTCAACAAAAGTTGGGATGATCATATACCCCTCATTGTGTTTGCCTACAATAACATTTACCGCTCCAGCATTCAAATCTCTCTATTGGAGGCTCCTTACGGGTGGAGGTGTAAATCACCCATTGGATGGTTGAGGTAGGTGAAGCTATGTTGATAGCGCCAGATTTAGTTCATGAGGCTACGGAGAAGGTTCAGCTTATTAGATAAAGGCTAAAAGCAACTCAGAGACGTCAGAAATTTTATACAGATGTGACGAGGAGAGAGCTTGAGTTTGAGGTTGATGATTGGGTATTTATGAAGGTGTATTCATAACATCCAAATTCACTCATCGTAAAGAGAGAGTGGAAATAGTCATTGGCAAAACAAATATAACCGAAGAGTATCAGGGTTGAATCGCATAGGGAATAGTACTTGCATTGTAAGAAAGTTGTCTAACAAGTCAAACTAAGACGCATCATTCTATTTAAGTCAAAAAATAAAAATTTGAGGGATCAAAAGATTGCAATTAAAATATAGAACCAATTATTGATATATCAACAAGATAACCAACTTGAATTAACAAAACTGAGCAAGAGCTAGGGGTATGCTTTAGAATAGGGCTTCTATTGGATTAGAATTGACTATGGAATCAAATTGTTACTCATAAATATAAGTAGCCATGGATGAGGTGGCACCCAATGTTTCTCAACCGCTAAGGTACCTTTTGCCTTGGGTTCTCTCGAACCCTAAGGTCCCAAACAATATAGCCATTAAGATTTTGGTCAGATTTGAGCTATTTCAAGGGTCAAATCTCTCATGGGTGAATGATTATGGGTTTTAGCAATATCTAGGCTAACCCCACACAATCAACACCCAATTACACACAAATGCTTTCTCACCAATACTCAATTTTCCTTTTTCAGTTAAAATAAAGTAAACATAATCCACATTTACAACTATGAGTAATTTAATTATAAATTAAAAGAAAACAACATATTTATATTAAATGAGTAACTCATGATTAATCTAACAACACTGAATTCAATTTAATACCAATTCATGAACACAACCCTAGAAAGGAGATTCAACAACTCATTGATGAGAAATACGAAATTATATAAATAATTAAAATCATAAAATTCATCATCAAGATTTAAATTTAAGTTCACAATCGTCTTTAATGGAGGTTGGTTACCTTGAAGAAAGACAAAGAAGAAGAAAAAGCTACTCAATATTCTATCTCCAACTTTCTACTCTCTACAAATCTAGAAGGAATGATGTGGTACTTTCTAAAGAATGTATAGAAATAGGTCAAAAATGCTCCTAAAATATCATGCTGGACAATTTTACCCTTTTTGAAGGCGGTGTCAATTGAGACTCACCAGTAATCTGCAAGTGCCCATCCACGGAACGCCGCTGCATCGCAAGAGTAAGGGAAGTGAACCTGGGTCCATCATGCACTAGCACTGGCGGTTCGCAAGTGCTAACCGGCATTCCACTGGTGCACCTTCTACTCTGTCCAGTAAGCTCCTGCATTTCAATTGGCGTTTCGCGGGGTCCATCAGGTGGAGTGCCGGTCCCATCCGGTCAAGCTTCAGTCCTCTTCTTTAATTCCATGCTTTTTCCCAAGCTCTTGCTTTATCTCCTTAAATTAAATACCTATAAAAAACTAAAAATAAAGAGCATAAAATCCTCTCAAATGACTTGAAAACTATGCAAAAGCTCATGTTTAAAAGCCTAATGAGTTGGTAAATTACCAACTCATCAAACCCCCAAACTTGAGCCGTTGCTTGTCCTCAAGTAATGTAATTCTTTACGTCTGAACATTAAAAACTAGCATGTCATATGAGATTATGCACCAGGGACCACTACGACCTAGACAACCTAAAGATCACTCACTAAACCAAAAGAAAAGACGAGACTTAACACTTTATGCAAAATTCTCCAAGAGATAACCACAATCAATTTCACATGATTTACATTTTATTTTTTCATTCAAAATAAGGGGATTTGATGGTCATAGCAAGATTATAGAGCATCCAAAATCATTAAAAATTCAAATTCAAAGTTTGCCTTCAAGTTCATCACAATATTGTCTCAATCATATCTTTTGGCACCTGCAAGCATGTCCTCCAAGGAGGTGATGCTACTCACAACAAGAGAGAATCCCATTTAATCATCAATCAATTCACACTCAAGGGATTATAGAATGAAACAAATATGCTCACTCTCACAAAGAAGTTCTCATGCACATAACTTTTCCCATAGACATGCCCTTTGTGTAACTCGCCACTAATGTAGAGTTGCTACACTCAAAATCAATTATGAATTGGAAGTCATGATGTAAGCTAGGGGTAAAGGTAGGATGAATTTTAAGTTCTAGTGACTAGAACTCCTTAATGCCCTTTGGTAAATCTTATTGCATGCTCCATTTTCTCTTTAGATTGCCCTCACCTTATCTCTCCTTGACGTCATTTCCACTTTTGAAACAAGAGTCCTCCTTATCTCTCCTTAGTAACCCCTTTTAATCTTATTTGAGCAAGAGGCAACACCTTTTTATAATTCAATTATTTTCACTCACGCAATTCATTCATTCTTTTTATAACGTGGTGCTACCTCACATTGAATTTACTTCATTTTTGCCATTTTCCTTCTTGCAACCCCCAAACATAGGCTTTTGCCTCATCTTTCCCTTTTCTATTCCCATACTTTTGGGACTTCGAGCATCATTTTTTTTGCATTTCTTCTCACAACTAGCACTAGCGAGGATGGGTGCCAAAGAGGAATTACAAAAAGAGTATTGGGCTTGTAATGTGGTTTCCAAGGAAAAGGCTTAAAAGCTCAACATTGGCTGACAAGGATTCATATCCAAGGAGGTCATATTGGTGAAGTAACTATCCAAAAGAAAGTCTAAAATCATCTTTCAAGTGCAAACACATCTAGGAATTCACCTTGGGTCACATTTGGGGCAAGTTCTAGACAATCGTTCATGCAAGAGAATTAAACTAAAACGTTTCCCACAAAGCATCACCCTTCAAGGGTTTCACACAATTTTCATCATCACATCAAGAATCATAAAACAAGACAACATGAGAATAAATAAGCCACACAAACAATGTGTAATTTATGACAAAAGTGTACTCAACTTCTCAAATTCAAATGCCCCTTTCTTTCTCAAAATTCATTTTTTTTCAACAGGCATGCCATTCAAGAAAATGTTCTAGTGGTACCTCTCCGAAGCCATTGCAATCCTTGAATCAAAAGAACTTAAACTTGACATTTCCCTTAAGAAAGTGTAACACCCCAAAAGTCCCTAAGGTTTAGACCAAGAATTTAAAGAGCACTCAGCAGAAAGATCAACAAAAGTTGTAATACCCTGAAAATGCCTAATTGTAGACCCGGGGATTAAGAAATTTAATCTGCAGAAAATGGGGAAAAGGGTTGTAGGATAGAAGGTTGTAACGACTCGTGGTAGGAAGCCACAAGCAGTTGTTGTGAGTCGTGGTTTAAGGAGCCCAGGTGGCAGTGTCAACCACGACCGATGTGACGACCCAACATGGAAACAACGAGCCATCATAGGTGGTCATGGGTTGGATATCAGGTTTCCTGGTGGTAGCAACGGATGAAAACTACAACTCATTTGAACTTGTAACGGTCTATTGTATTGGTCGTTGGTATCAAGGGAAGGAAGGGCTAGTGGTAACAACGAGAAGCTACAACAGGTCATTGTAGGTGACAATGACCCATCCTATCGCTCGTTGTTTGGAGTAGCTGAAAGTCGAGGGAGTCCAGTGCATCCAACGGAAGGCCACCATGGGTCGTGGTAAGGACCAAAGACTCGTGGTGAGGGTCGTGGGTTCTAGTTCAGCTAGGTTTTTAAGTTTTCTTCAGGGGCATTTTTGTAAACTCTTACGCTTTTACCTTCTAAACTACATCGTTTTGTGTTCTACCTTGCATGATTTTAAGTGCTTTTCATGCCTAAACCCTTATTGTCTCGATTCTCCTTCTTCCTCCTCTCTTCTATAAAATTTTAGGGTTTCACCAAGGTGTTCTTGAAGCTTCAAGGAATATTTTCGAGTGGGATTTTCGTCTGCCAGGCATGCGGGTTTTTCAGCAACGATACTTTTCCATTCTTGTGCCCCAAAATTATTTTCATTAAACACCGATTTCTATAAGATATTGATGACCATGTTGGATTGAGCAGGAGTTGTGGGCTTGAGTAATTGAAGTAATTTATGTGCCATCACCATCTTTTAAGTTTAATTGATTGGACATGATAAGATCGCATCGCCATTGTTGAACTATGAAGCTTGAGCGGATTCTATATTGTTTTCGTTACTAAAAATCATTTTTATAAAACCTTAGAATATAAAATGCTCGTGGCTAAAGAATTCATAAATGGAGTGATTGTGACAAGTGTGAGAAATGTTAGTAACCTAATTACATGAAGTTATGCATCCTTGATAGATTATGAGTTGAATTTTAAAAGTCATGTTTGATCTTATGTTACCTATTGAATGAGGTGAGTACAGAATCAAGATGCCATGATAGAATAATTCTAGTATGAACTTATAGCATGCTCGTTGGGTTGTGATGTTTAAGCTAATGAGGAAATTGGTTCTGCGATAATGTGAATCGTGATAATAAAGCCTGTGACTAATATGTGAACTTGTGGAGCCTGTGCCTATCAAAGGAAAGCTCTAATCACTTTTAATATGAGTACTGCATGATGAGAGTGGTGGATATTCTTGTCTCTAATTAGCAGTGATAAATTTAGATTGGCTATAGATGTTAGTGGAGAATGTCTTATCTTGACATTAGTGAAGAATGTCTTATCTATGCGTTAGTGGAGAATGTATTACGTAGACGTTAGTGGAGAATGTCTTCTTGTAGTGGGTCGGGACTCACATCCCTAGGTGTTAGTGGAGAATGTCATCTCTTAGTCAGTCGGGACTTACATCCCTAGTCAGTTGAGTATTTTATTTTCCCTGTGTTGTTTGGGACTAAAATCCCTACACAGTCAGTGACTCTCTATATTAGAGCTATCTCTCTCCATTTGACAGTCAAGGATTCTCTTTAGCTGAGAATGTTTCCCTTGGATAGTAAGGGATGCTCCCTTCGACCGTCAAGGACTCCCCCTTAGACGGGCAGGGACCATCTTGATATGAGTCACGACATCATACCTTTATATTATTCTGATTATTAGTTTTGCACATCCGCAGTTACTATAATAATGTATGTCTTTATAATGTTGTTATGTAATTGAATATGTGAATCTCATTTAAGATCTTCGTATCTCATTTCAATTACATTGCTATTAAAATGTTTTACATTGTTTCCTTCTTGTTCATATTATGAGTTAGTTTATTACGCTTCCTGCATACTCAGTACAATCAAAGTACTGAACACACGCCTATTCTGCTATATCGTTTCATGATATAGATTCATGTCTCCAGGTTCAGCTGTGTGGCTAGATACGCTCTTTCCTCTCCCAGATGCTAGTGGTGAGTCCTCATCTTTTGAGGAGGCTATTTATGTTCTTGTTTTATTATGTTTTTGTTTTCAGTCTTTGGGAGTTAGCTGGGGGCTTGTCCCAGCAACTCATCAGTTTAGTAGAATTCTTTCGGACTTGCCTAGACAGCTTCAGCTATGTATCTAAGTGTTATTAAGTTGGTTTTATGGATCATATTAGATTCGTGTTATTTTCTTCTGCTCATTTTTGTTGTTAGTCACATCTAATGTTAAGTGTATGCTATGATTATGCCATGAGTCGACTCGGAGCCTTTTGGGGTTTCTTGTCCCGTGTTATGGCTAGGGTGTGAACTCAGGTCGTGACAAACTTGGTATCAGAGCAAAGGTTTAGAGTGTCCTAGGGTGTCTGAAAGTCGCATCACGTAGAGTCTTCTTCATGGGTGTGAAGCGCGTCACACTTATGATGAAGAGGCTATGAGACGTTTTAGGAATGTTCCCTTTTCTTCATGATTCTTATCATTCGGTGGAGTGTGATGCTCTAAATAGTTCCTCCCCTAACTCAAGTTTACACACTTGCAGATAATGCCTCCCCGATGATCGAATGGAAGAGGACGTGGTGACAACCATCAACAGGTACCACCAGCCCGGCCAGATCCAATGGATGATCATGTTACTCATGTTGAGTTTCGAGCAGCCTTTCACATGTTGGCACAGGCCCTGACCACTCAGATTAACCAGCAAGTGGTGGCTTATGCCCCTCAGAATGGATATGAAGCGGCAGCAAGGATAAGAGATTTTCTTCGAATGAACCCACCCAAATTCTTAGGTCAAAGGTGGATGAGGACCCATATGAATTTTTAGAGAGGAGATTTAGAAGATAACTCGCATCATAGGAGTGACAGGGAATGAGAGCGCAGACTTAGCCTCCTACCAGTTAAAGGGAATTTCTTATATCAGGTATTGTCAGTGGAGGGACCATCGGGAAGTTGGAGCAGGTCCCGTAGGTTGGGATGAATTTATGACAGCGTTTCTTGATAGGTTCTTCCCTCCGGAGTTAAGGGAGGCAAAGGCGGTAGAGTTCATTAACTTGAAGCAGAATGACATGACTATCCAGGAGTATGCATTGTAGTTCACTCGGTTATCTAAGTATGCACTGAAAATGGTAGCTGACCAGCGAGCCCGAGTAAGCCGATTTGTGAATGGAGTGTCAGACTCCTTGGTCAAAGAATGTAGGACTGCCATGTTGCACCGAGAAATAGACTTCCCACACATGGTAATATTTTCTCAACAGATGGAAGCAGAGCAGGTGAAACAAAAAGAGAGAGGCCAAGAGGGCTAGCACTGGGGACCTAGAGTCCTCCCATCAGAGGTCGAGTACCGGATATCGCTCACACTACCAGCAGAAAACATCAGCTCTAGCACCTTTGACAGTCAGGCTCCTTATCAACCTATAGTGAGGGTGATTACGTACCCATTGTGTATGAGCTGTGGAAAGCACCACTTGGGAGTATGCATGGTCGGCTTAGATATTTGTTGTTGGTGTGGAAAGGCGGGCCATAAGCATCGAGATTGCGGAACGGCTAAGCGAGGCGAAAGTAGATTCTCGGCCACTTCTTCAGCAGCTCTGATAGCACGCCCATCTCAGTAGGGTGCATCCTCTCATCCAAGTAGCTGGCATCGTCAAAACCGTTCCTATGCTATTACAGCCCACCTGGATAAGGGCAAGGCACCGGTAGTGGCCACAGGTATGTTATGAATCTTGTGTCATTCTTTATGTGATGCCAATCTCTATAGTGAATAAGAAGTTCAGTTGTGATGATGACAAAAGATAGTTGGTGTGTGATGTGAATAGCTATTAGTGTAAGGCTCGCGGTGAAGGTTAGAAGTGAAGGAAGAGTTAAGAATTTGTAGCTTAGCTTCACTTGAAGAAAGATTCAAGAGTCTTAGGATGATGACTTTAAGTTAAGGGGGAGATAGTGAATATGTGAAATAAGTTAGATCTTGAGAATGCTCATAAGAAGTTCCAACCCTAGCAGATGCAGTATGTCGATCTCTTCGAGGTTTAGATAATTTCCTTTGTAATTTCAGTTGAGGTCAAAGTGGTGTCGATTCCTATATGCAGATTTTTGAGGTTTAGAAGTAACCATTTCAATCAGTGATGCCAGTCTTTCCCTATGAGTCCTTAATGCTTATTTTTGTGTTATGAATTAGTTATGTGTGTTAATCCATGTTTTCTTATGTGTTCGGAGTGAACTCAGTCTTTGGAAGTTGTTTGTTAACTAAGTAGAGTCAGATTATCTCATGTATGTGCTCAGTCTTAGATGTCGGGGATGACTCATGCTTATGAAATCCTTACTCTCAGTTAGATTAGATGTTGTGAATCCTGTCTTATTATGGGAAGGCTATTTGAAAACGATGGTTTTAGCCCGTATTAGATTCGTACCGAACCAAGGAGGGGAAAAGAATTCTTTTGGGTGTTTTGTATAGTTGTATGTTGGTTTCAAGTTCTTCGACCTCCCTGGAGTCATGGTATACATGTTAGATGTGAATCTTTAGATTTGGTGCCTAGGATTTGTCCGGAGTCAGATACTTCGTTGGTGCTTAGCTGTGATTGATTGATATTTGGATATCGGCTTCGTCTCTATCATTTTAGTATGTTCAGCCAACATTCGAGGATGAATGTTCCGAAGGGGGAGATATTATTATACCCCAGAAATGCCTAAGTTTAGACTCGGGGGTTAGGAAATTTAATCTGCAGAAAATGGGGAAAAAGGTTGTAGGACGGGAGGTTGTAAAGACTCGTGGTAGGAAACCATGAGCCATTGTTGTGAGTGGTGGTTTGAGGAGCCCAGGTGGCAGTGCAAACCACGACCGATGTGACGATCCTTCGTAGGAAACAACGAGCCATTGTAGAAAATAACGAGCCGTCATAGGTGGTTGTGGGTTGGATCTCAGGTTTCTTGGTGGTAGAAATAGATCAAAACAACGAGCCGTTTGAACTTGTAATGGTCCGTTCTATTAGTCGTTGGTAGAAAGGGAAGGAAGGGCCAGTGGCAACAACAGGTCGTTGTAGGTGACAACAACCTGTCCTGTCAGTTGTGGTGGGGTCATCAGTCAAGGGAGCAGTGCAACCAACGGGTTGTTATAACGCGTAATTGTAGGTGACAGTGACCCATCCTATTAGTTGTTGTTTGGAGAAACTAAAAGTCGAGGGAGTCCAGTGCATCTAATGGAAGTCCACCACGGGAGTGGCAAGGACCAACGACTCGTGGTGAGGGTCGTGGGTTCCAGTTCGACAAGATTTTTAAGTTTTCTTCAGTGGCATTTTCGTAAACTCCTACGCTTTTACCTTCTAAAATTCTTCGTTTTGGGTTCTACCTTGCAAGATTTTAAGGGCTTTTCATGCCTAAACCCTCATTCTCTCAACTCTCCTTTTTCCTTCTCTCTTCTAAAATATTCTAGGGTTTCATCAAGGTGTTCTTCAAGTTTCAAGGAAGATTTTCGAGTGGGATTTTGGTCTACCAGGTATGCGGGTTTTTCAACAAGGATACTCTTCCGTTATTGTGCCCATAAAATGTTTTCATTAAACACTGATTTCGATAATTCTAGAAAAGCATGATATAGAGTTGGTAAAAAGGGTAAATTCTTCCTTATTCTTCTTATATGCTAATATCTACTGCGATTATGAATTTAATTGGATTATTAATTGATGGGTTATCTTGAATTATGAAATATAGGTTGAGAATGTATAAGTATATTATTTTCTTCGTAAATCAATTTGAGTATTGGATGGCTGTTTTTCATTTCTCCCTCGATTGTCGGAGAAATTCATAAACGTGATAGAATCGTCGAAATATTGTATAATTAACCCTAATGTCTTGATTATGATATTGATGACCATGTTGGATTGAGTAGGAGTTGTGGGCTTGAGTAATTGAAGTAATTTATGTGCCATCACCACGTTTTAAATTTAATTTATTGGGCATGATAAGATCACATCTCCATTGTTGAACTATGCAGCTTGGAAGATTCTATATTGTTTTTGTTACTAAAAATCATTTTTATAAAACCTTAGAATCTAAAACTCCCGTGGCTAAAGAATTCCTAAATGGAGTGATTGTGACAAGTGTGAGAAATGTTTGTAACGTAATTACATGAAGTTATGCATCCTTGACAGATTATGAGTTGAATTCTATAAATCATGTTTGATCTTATATTACCTATTGAATGAGGTGAATACGGAATAAAGATGCAAAGATTGAATAATGCTAGTATTATTTTATAGCGTTGGGTTGTGATGTTTAAGCTAATGAGGAAATTGGTTCTACGATAATGTAAATCGTGATGATAAAGCCTGTGACTAATATGTCAACTTGTTAAGCCTGTGCCTATCAAAGGATAACTCTAATCCCTTTTAATATGAGTACTGCATGATGAGAGTGGGGGATGTTCTTGTCTCTAATTAGCTGTTGTAAATTTAGATTGGCTATAGACGTTAGCGGAGAATGTCTTATCTAGACGTTAGTAGAAAATGTCTTATCTATGCATTAGTGGAGAATGTCTTCTTGTAGTTGGTGGGGACTCACATCCCTAGGAATTAGTGGAGAATGTCATCTCTTAGTTAGTCGGGACTTACATCCCTAGTCAGTTGAGTATTTTATTTTCCCTGCGTTGTTAGGGACTAACATCCCTAGCCAGTCAGTGATTCTCTATATCAGAGCTATCTCTCTCCCTTTGACAGTCAAGGATTTTCTTTAGCTGAGAATGTTTCCCTGGATAGCCAGGGATACTCACTTCAACCATCAGGGACTCCCCCATAGACGGGCAGGGACCCTCTTGATATCAGTGACGACATCATACCTTTGTATTATTCCCGATTATTACTTTTTCACATCTGTAGTTACTATAATAATGTGAGTTTTATAATGTGGTTATGTTAATTGAACATGTGAATCTCATTTCAATTACATTGCTATTAAAATGTTTTACATTGTTTCCTTCTTGTTCATATTATGAGTTAGTTTACTTACGCTTCCTGCATACTCAGTACATTCCAAGTACTGACCGCACACTTCTTGTGCTATATCATATCATGATATAGATTCAGGTCTCTAGGTTCAGCCGCATGGCTAGATACGCTCCTTCCTCTCCCAGTTGCTAGTGGTGAGTCCTCATGCTCCGAGGACGTGATTTATGTTCTTGTTTTATTATGTTTCTGTTTTCAGTGTTTGGCAGTTAGCTGGTGGCTTGTCCCAGCAACTTATCAACTTAGTAGAAGGCTTTAGAACTTTCCTAGATAGCTTTAGCTATGTATCTAAGTGTTATTAAGTTTTTCTATTGATCATATTAGATTCATGTTATTTTCTTCGGCACATCTATGTTGTTAGTTACATCTGAGGTTAACTGTATGCTATGATTATGTCGTGGGTCGACTTGGAGCCTTTCGGAGTTCCTTGTCCTGTGCTACGGCTTGGGTGTGAACTGGGGTCGTGACAAAAGTATCTCGAGACAAATCACCTAATGAGTCGTTACAAGTACAAACGAGTCGTGGAAGCTGTCATGGGAAGTGCTTTAGGGAACAGTTCTAAGGTCTAGTCAAGTCTGGTGGAAACGGACGTCCTGACGAGTTGTCTCGCTTGGCAATGACCCGTTAGGTTGGTTGCTGTGTGGATGTTAGGGTCCTGGGTTAAGTCCCAGGCAGTTTTACTGATGGAAGGATGTGACGAGTTGTTAGGTGTGGCAACGACTCATCATGTTAGTCATTTGATAGGAGAAGTCGTGGTCTTGATGTACATCCAGTGTACTTGATGGGTGGACTTGACGAGTCATTAGAAGCAATAATGACTCCTCATGTTAATCGGGAGTTGAGGAAGCTGAAGTCCTGAAGTTATTTTCAGTGTACCTAACGGGCATGACGACGAGTCAATTGGGGGGGATAACAACTCGACACGTGAATCGTGGATCCAATTTGGGAAGTTTTTCCAATTTTCTCCAGAGGCATTTTCGTAAAATCCTATGCTTTCAACCTCTAAACTACGTCATTTTGAGTGCTATGTGTGACGTTTTAAGGGTTTCATTTAGCCGAACCTCTCATTATCTCAAAATCCTCTCCCAAACCCTTCTCCCTTCCCTCTTTCAAGTTCAAGGATTCTTCAGGATAACCTTCAAAGATTTCAAGGTCAAGTTTAAGTGGGGGTTTCTTCTACCAGGTATGCCAGTCTTCAACAAGAATATTCTTCCATCCTTGTTCCAAAAATATTCTTGTTAAAAATTTGATTTCAATTAATCTAGAAAAACATGACCTAAGGTTTGTGTGATGGGTAAATTCTTCTATATTTTCTTAAATGCTAAAAATCTATTGCGATTATGAATTTAATTGGAATATTAATTAATGGGCTGTCTTGAATTGTGGATTACATGATGGAAATGCAAGGGTGTGGAATGTTCTTCATAAATTGCCTTACGTATTGAATGGGATTTAGTTATCATTCACTTAATTGTCATAGTAACTAATGTACATGCTTAAATTATATGAAAAATTGTATGATTATTCCTAATAACCCAATTATGCCATTGATGATTATGTTGAGCTGAGGTTGGAGTTTATCAGCTTGAATAACTGAAAGTAAATTGTGAATTATCACTATGGTTGCGATTAAATTGATTGAGTATGAGGGGAATCTATGGAAACGACCTAAGTATTGTATCTTCCTCGTGAATCGGAATATATTATGAAATTGGTCTTATGAAATGAAAAGGAATGCTTCTCCCATGGTTGTGTTGTAAATGATGAGGTAAAAGTTAAATGTACGGGTTGTCTGTAAATCTATGTATGTTAAACCATGTATTGTTGATAAAGTATGAATTGGATCTATAAAAAATGCACAACACTATGTCGCATGTTAAATGTTATGAATTCAAAGCTTGAATGTGTTCAAAATTATAAAAGGGTCCGTGAATGTATAGAGTGTGGGATAAATGATGATTTGTACCATGATGATATGATTTGTAGTAATAATGAATGAGAATAACCCTTTAAATGTCAGACCTATTGTGAATGGAAAATAGCCATGATCAATTTTAACTTGTTTCTGTATGATGTAATTAGTTGGATACTCATGTCTCTGATTAGCTGCAGTGATTTACACTAAACGAATTACGCCTGGTAATTTTACCTCATGTTCCACCTTAGCTAGTCAGTTGGGATTCTCATTAGCCGAGAATGTTTTCCTAGTCAGTCGGGATTCTCATTAGCCGAGAATGTTTCCCTAGTCAGTTAGGATTCTCATTAGTCAAGAATGTTTCCCTAGTTAGTCGGGACTCTCCTTAGTTGAGAATGTTTTCCTATTGATCAGTCAGTGACTCTCTATATATTAGAGCATACTCTCCCTTCAATATTCAGGGATCCTTTCTAGTCGAGAACGTTCCCCTTTGACATTCAGGGATGCTCCCTAGACAGTTAGAGACTCTCCCTTAGACAGTCAGGGACCCTCTATGATATCAGTCACGGCTTCGGTCCTCTTTTTTGATTCAGTTTATAACTCTTGTACATCAGTTGATTATATTTTCATAAATGCTTTTATAAGGTTGTTACATTGTTGGATGTATATATGTCTTATATAAAGTTTTGTTGTAACTCCTTTCAGTTATATTATCATTAATGTGTTCGTTTATTTCCTCTGATATACTTTCATAATTTAGTTTATTTACACTTCTCGCATGCTCAGTACATCCCAACTACTAATCGCACGCCTTTATGTGCTATATCGTTTCATGATAAAGATTCAGGTCTCCATACTCAGGCCCGTGACTAGATACGCTTCGCCCTCTCTCAGCTGCTAGTGGTGAGTCCTCATCCTACAAGGACGTGGTTTAAATTTATATTTTCTTATGTTTTAGTTTTCAAATTTTAGGAGTTAGCTGGGGGATTATCCCAACAACTCATCAGTTTATTACAAGACTTTCAGACATGTCTAGACAGATTCAACGTTGTATCTAAGTGTTATTAAATTTCTCTTACGGATCTATTAGATTCTTGTTATTAGCTTATGCTTATTATTCATGTTGTTAGTCGTTTCTATTGTTAAGTGTTATGCTATGATCATGCCATGGGTCGACTTGGAGCCTTTCAAGGTTTCTTGTCCCATATTACGGCTAGGGTGTGAACTCGGGTCGTGACAAACTTGGTATTAGAGCAAAGGTTTAGAGTGTCCTAGGATGTCTGAAAGCCGCGTTATGTTGAGTCTTTTTCATGGGTATGAAGCACACCATACTTATGACGAAGAGGCTCTGATACATTTTAGGAATGTTCCCTTTTTTTCACAATTCTTATCGTGCATTGAGCATGAAGCTCTAAACAGTTCCTCCCCTGAATCGTGCTTTACGTGCTCGCAGATAATGCCTCCCAGACGAGCGAACGGAGGAAGATGTGGTAACACCTACCAGCAGGTACCACCAGCCCAGGCGAACCAATGGACGACCATGTTGATCATGCCGAGTTCCGAGCATCCTTTCACATGTTGGCGCAGGCCCTGACCGTTCAGATTAACTAGCAGGTGGTGGATCATGTTCCTCAGAATGGAAATGAAGCGGCGACAAGGATAAGAGATTTTCTCTAGATGAACCCACCCTAATTCTTAGGGTCAAAGGTGGATGAGGACCCGTATGAGTTCTTTGAAGAGATTCTGAAGATTACTCACATCATGGGGATGACAGGGAATGAGAGCGCAGCTTAGCCTCCTACCAGTTTAAGGGAGTTGCTTATATCTAGTATTGTAAGTGGAGGGACAGCCAGGGAGTTGGAGAGGGCCCCGTAGGTTGGCAGGAATTTATGACAACATTCTTGGACAGGTTGTTTCCTCCGGAGTTGAGGGAGGAAAAGGCGGTGGAGTTCTTTAACTTGAAATAGAATGATATGACTGTCCAGGAGTATGCGTTGGAATTTACTCAATCATCCAAGTATGCATCAGAGATGGTAGCCAACCAGCAGGCCTGAGTGAGCAGGTTCGTGAATGGAGTGTCAGACTCTTGGTTAAAGAGTACAGAACTGCCATGTTACACCGGGACAAAGATTCCCACGCTTGGTGATATTCGCTTAACATATGCAAGCATAACTGGCGAAAGAAAAACAGAGAGAGGCCAAGAGGTCTAAGACTTGAGATCTAGAGTTCTCCCAGCAGAGGTCGAGTGCCGGACATCGCTCATGTTGCCAACAGAAATTATCGGCCCCAGTACCTTTCGACAACCAGTGTTCTGTATAAGCCCGGGGTAAGGGAGATTACGTGCCCCTTGTGTATGAGCACTGGAAGGCACCACTTAGGAGTATGCATGGCTGACTCAGATGTTTGTTTTTGGTGCGGCAAAGTAGGCCACATGCACCAAGATTACGCAGTAGCTAAACCAGGCGAGAATAGATTATCGGCAACCTCCCCAGTAGCAATAGCCCATCCAGTTCATCAGGGTGCATCCTTTAACCCGGGTGGCGCGTATCGTCAAAATCGCTCCTATGCCGTAGCAGCACATCAAGATAAGGGAAAGGTGCCAGTAGTGGCCCCAGGTATGTTGTGGATCTTGTGTTACCCATTATATTTTGCGAACCTTTATATTGAATAAGAAGCTCCGTTGTGATTGTCGGAAGAGATTGTCGAAGTGTGATGTAAATAGCTGTTAGTGTGAGACTTGCATGAAAGGTTAGTGATGAAAGAGAAGCTAGAAGCTTGTAAATTAGCTAGACCTTAAGAAAGATTCGGGAGCCTTAGAACGATGACTCTAAGCTAAGGGGGAGATGGTGAGTATTTGAAGTCAGTCAGTCTTGCTCTACGAATCCTTTAGGCTCATCTTCTTGTTTTGAATCAATTATGTTTATTAATTCATGTTTTCCAGCGTAGTCAGCTCGAATTCAGTCTATAGAAGTTGCTTAATAGTTCAGTAGAATCAGGTTACCTCATGTATGTGCTTAGTTTGAGATGTTGAGAATGACTTATGCTTATGAATTCTTTACCCTCAGTTAGATTAGATATCGTAAATTCTATCTTAGTGTCACGAAGCAATTTGAGGATGAAGATTTAGTCCATATCAGTTTGGTGCGAGATAAAGGGGGAATAAATCCTTTCCAATGTCCTATCTAGTTCTATGTTGGCTTCATGTCCCTTGGTTTCTCTTGTGCCATTGTATGCATGTTCAGTGCGGATATTTAGTTTTGGGTGTGTAAGGTTAGTCTAAAGTCAGATACTCCATTGGTGTTAGCTGTAATCAATTGATTTTGGTATTTTAGTTGCAAAAATATCTCAGGACGACTCACCTAACGAGTTATTACGGGTACCAACGAGTCGTGGAAGTTGTCGTGGGAAGTGTTGTGGGAAACAATTTTATGGTCTGGTCAAGTCCGGTGGTAACGGACAACCTGAAGAGTCATCTCTCTTGGCAATGACTCGTTAGGTTTGTCGTTGTTTGGAGGTTAAGGTTCCTGGGTTATGTCCCACGCAGTGTTGTGACGGAAGGAGGTGACGAGTCGTTAGGTGTGGCAACTACTCATCATGTCAGTCGCTTGATGGGAGAAGTCGTGGTCTAGAGGTAGATCTAGTGTACTTGACGGGTGGACTTGACAAGTCGTTAGAAGCAGCAACGACTCGCCATGCTAATCGTGAGTTGAGGAAGTTGAAGTCTTGATGTTATTTCCAGTGTACCTAACGGGTGTGAAGATGAGTCATTTGAGGGGATAACGACTCATCACGTGAATCGTGGCTCCAGTTCGGGAAATTTTTTCAGTTTTCTCCAGGGGCATTTTCATAAAGTCCTATGCTTTTAACCTCTAAACTACGTCGTTTTGAGTGCTATGTGGGAAGTTTTGAAGGGTTTTATTTAGCCTAACCTCTCATTCTCTCAAAATCCTCTCCCAAACCCTTCTTCCTTCCCTCTTTCAAGTACAAGGATTCTTCAAGAAAGCTTTCAAGGATTTCGAGGTCAAGTTTAAGTGGGGGTTTCTTCTACCATGTATGGGGGTCTTCAACAAGGATATTCTTTAATCTTTGTGCCCAAAATGTTTTTCATAAAAACCCAATTTCAATTAATCTATAAAAGCATGACCTAGGGTTTTTGTGATGGGTAGATTCTTCTATATTTTCTTAAATGCTAAAAATCTATTGCGATTATGAATTTAATTGGAATATAAATTAATGGGTTGTCTTGAATTGTGGATTAGATGATGAAAATTAATGGGTGTGGAATGTTCTTCGTAAATTGGCTTAAGTATTGATTGAGATTTTGTTATTGTTCACTTAATTATCGTAGTAACTCATGTCCATGTTTAAATTATGTGAAATATCGTATGATTATTCCTAATAAACCAATTATGCCAGTGATGTTTATGTTGAGATGAGTTTGAAGTTTATGGACTTGAACAATTGAAAGTAAATTGTGCATTATCACTATGGTTGAGATTAAATTGATTGAGCATGAGGTGAACCTATGGAAATGACCTAATTATTGTATCTTCCTCGTGAATTGGAATAAATTATGAAATTGGTCTTATGAAATGAAAAGGAATGCTTCTCCCATGGTTTTGTTGTAAATGATGAGGTAAGAGTTAAATGTACAGGTTGTCTGTAAATCTATATAAGTGAAACCATGTATCGTTGATAAAGTATGAATTGGATCTATAAACCATGCATAACCCTATGTCACATGTTGAATGTTGTGAATTTGGAGCTTGAATGTGTTTCAAGTTATAAAAGGGTCCGTGTGTCATGACCCACTTTAGGAGGCATGACCGGCACCTAGTTCCTTACTGGGATCTGAACTGACTGAGCCTAAGAACTCCTGGTGCAGGCATACTCCTTACATCAAGAAAACAACGGGCTATATCTCGGCTGTAAAAATAGCCCCCAGCCGACAAGGCCTTATAACCACCTATGAAAGAAAACCAGCTAGCCAGAAACAACGACAACAGGGAATCCTATGTGGGCCGACAAGACCACCATGATGTCTAGTTATAACTGTAAAGTAAATTCAGAGCTACACTAAAGTATGGCCGACAAGGCCGCTAATCTATTAGATAAACAAGTCCCCACACGGCCAACATCTAATCTTAAACACACATGGGCCCCATATAGCTAACTCATACACAAACGAACATATAGGCCCCACACGGCCAATAACAGCTAACCGGAGGGAGAGAGAAAAAATCTACAAGCCTCCAGGAGTAATATGATTGTCAGGACAGGGCCCTGGCCTAACCATGAACTATACAATTAAAGGAAGTAACCTTCTATCTATGAGCTTCGGAAGAAAGGATCTATCTTCCCTAGTGATGCTGGATGAAAGCTACGAGGGACCTACTCCTCATCTATCTGCACCTGCAGGCAAGTAATGCAGCGCCCCAGAAAGGGCGTCAGTACAATACGTACTGAATATGTAAGGCGATAACTATAAATAACTAGATAAAAAAGTAGAACTGAAAGTAACTGAAAGGAAGGAAGAAAGATCATACCTGAGTAGTAGAACGTCTTACCATCTAATTATCAATAACTAAAGTAAACATAAACCTTACCTGGCCCCTTACCTAGCCCCCATAAGTCGGAAGATACAACCAGCACAGAATAACCCACTTGGGGCCCCCATAAGCCCTGGTGAGTACACCTCAGTCTATATACCCCTGTCCAAGGTCACTATGGGTCACGTAATGGCTATAGTCATCCTACCACTCCCCTGGTTCTGCAACTAAGCCCGCTCGGCTCCTGACTGTAACTGTGTCTGAGTCCGGTGGACTCCTGATATCTGCACCTCAGGTACCAGGCTCGATAGGGGTGTATATAAGGCTAACCACGATATATGAGGATCTGGAACCCCATCTTCGTCCCCAGCGGACAGCATACCGCTCCGTAGAGCGATGTCATCTCGCACCTGGCGGGCGTCGCCACAACTAATAGCCCTGGGGTAGGTCATGAATGTTATATAGGCATAATTTATCCTAAACTAAACATGGAATACAAGTTTCAGCTAATAACAACAGCCAATCATAATATGCATGCTTCTGGTACTCTTATTGGGACTCAAACTGAGTTATCATGCTAAGGAAACTAACTTGCCAAAACAAACTGCCTTACCATACCTTGTTCGTCGTTTAGTAATTAACTGGCAAGTTTCAGCTCACATTGAACTACTCTTCTCAACTGCAATCGTATTATTAGAAGAATAAGGCTAATTTCAATACTAAATTCGATAAAAATGATAACTTTATATATAAATATTAACTATATTTCAACTTCATAGAACACGACCGAAAACTCATACTTTCTCGAGAATATAGAAGGGAGAAATGTTTACTTTAAGCCTATGATCGTATTAACACTAGTTTGGAGAAATTCCAACAATTTTAGCTCGGCGGGGTCACGATTCACCGAGCAAATTTCGCGAAACTAGCTCCGTAGAAATTCTCCCTGCAACCTTAAACTTTGATACCCGAATTTAATTAAAATTCGAACAACATTTCATATCGTAAATAAAAGAAATATACTTTGTTTCTTTGTATCTTACCTCTGCTGGTCGAGTATAGAAGATGAAAATGAAATAAAATCTAAGGAGGGAACATATATATACTTGAGGCGGTGGAAAGAGGTCCATGGCATGCACCCTGTCGTGTCAATCCTTTGACATGCCATGGAGCCTATCGCGCCCATCCTTGGCCGTGCCACATTGCCCCTTTGGGCAACTGGTCCGGCCTTTTTCTGCGCGGTCCCGACTCTGTGCTCGTTTGATCTTCCCCTAGTCCCCTTCTCGTACGTATTGTATTCTAAAACTATTAACCAACATAGGAATAGGCCTTCTAAACATTAGAAACTTACAGGGTGTAACATCCTCTCACCCTTAGGAACATTCATCCTCGAATGTCTTACTTTAGCTTACAGGAACCTTAACTCTTGCAACTACTTATTTTGGAAAAAATTTGGCAGAGTCTCTCCTATAATAAGGACTATCTGAAAATCCTGAAATGCAGAAAAGTCCAGCACAAGCACTTCACATAACACTATAAAAACTATTTCACAATAAGACTGGAGTCAACTGAGCTATATATAACATAAATCATTCAACAGTGACTGAATTAATGACTTACCTTACATGCATAATCTTGACTAAGTCTGGAAGAAGTGAGGATGTCTGGATTTCGTGTTGTCCTCACCTTCCCAAGTCATTTCCTCACTATTCTTGTTTCTCCACAGTACCTTAACAGAAACAACATCCATAGTCCTCAACCTACGAACCTGTTGATCTAATATAGCTACTTGAACCCTTCATAGGCTAATTCCTCAGTGACTTTGACATACTCAACTGTCACAACTCGAGCAGATCCCCTACGCACTTTCGTAGCATCGACATGGATGACTAGATGAACGGATTCCAACTATGAAGGCAAATCTAGCACGAATGCCACCTGGCCTATTCTCCGGAGCATTCGATACGACCTAATAAATCTCAGGCTGAGCCTACCCTTCTTGCCAAACCTCATTACGCCCTTCATTGGCGAGATTTTTAGAAATACCCAGTCATCAACACTGAACTCCAGGTTTCTACGCCACATATCAGTGTAATATTTCTGGCGTCTCTGAGCTGTCAACAGACGTTCTTTGATAAGCCTTACTTTCTCTTCTAACTGATGAATTATATCTGGCTCAATTAACCCTGTCTCTCCAACCTCATACCAACCAACTGGGGACCCACGTTTTCTCCCATATAAACCCTCATAACGCGCCATCTGAGCTAAATGGTAACTGTTATTGTAGGCAAACTCAATATGGGGTAAATGTCCATCCCAGCTGCCCCCAAAGTCTAGAACACACGCTCATAACATATCCTCGAGCGTCTGAATTGTTCGTTCTACCTGCCCATCTTTCTGAGGGTGGAATGTTGTACTCCGATTAACCTGGGTTCCCAAACCTCTCTGGAAAGACTGCCAGAATCTGGCAGTGAATTGTGCTCCCTTATCAGAAATGATAGGTAGTAGGACGCCATGTTATCTGACTATCTCCTTGATATAATGCTCGGCATAATCCTCAACTGAGAAGGTGGTCTTCACTTGCAGAAAGTGATCTTATTTCGTCAACCTATCAACAATCGCCCAGATGGAATCTAATTTATGCCTGGTACACCGGTAACCCCATCACAAAATCCATATTAATGGCCTCCCATTTCCACATAGGCACATACTTCTTGTGTCAGTCCGCTTGGTTTTTGATGTTCGACTTTTACCTGCTAGCAATTGGGACATTGAGGTACAAATTCTGCTATCCCCTTTTTTATTCCCATCCACCAGTAAATCTCTTTTATATCAAGATACATCTTTGTAGAACCCGAATGAAGAGAGTAATAGGAATAATGCACCTCGCCCACAATTTGTCGGCGAAGCCCTGCTGCTTCTGTAACACAGAGGTGATCCCTTTATCTCAAAACTCCATCTTTAGTTACTTGGAAATCAGTAACTTCCCTTCGCTGAACCTTATCTCTGAACTGAACCAGGTTAGGGTCTTCGTACTGTCGTTCTTTCACCTACACAACTAACAATGATACTATCGTGTTCTGCATTACTGCCCCACTGTCTCTTGAACCTATTATACGGACGGCCAAACTGGATAACTGATGCAATTCTCGAGCCAATTCCCGCTATCCTAGTTTCAAGTGTACTAAACTCCCCATAGATTTATGGCTGAGGGCATCTGCTACAACATTGGCCTTTCTTGGATGATATAAAATATTCATATCATAGTCTTTTAGCAACTCTAACCAACGACGCTGCCGTAGGTTCAACTCTTTCTGTGTGAAAATATACTAGAGACTCATATGATCAGTAAAAATATCTACGTGAATGCCATACAGATAGTGCCTCCATATTTTCAAAGCATGAATCACTGCGGCTAATTTCAGGTCATGGTTGGGGTAGTTCTTCACATGTTTCTTCAGTTGCCTGGAAGCGTAAGCAATTACATTACCATGCTGCATCAGAACACATGCTAGCCCAACACCTGAAGCATCGAAGTACACTGCATAACCCTCTAATCCTTCTGGCAAGACTAGTACTGCTGCTGATGTTAGTCTATTTTTAAACTCCTCAAAGCCTTGTTCACATGCTTCAGTCCACCAAAATTTAGTTTCTTTCTGAGTTAACTTGGTCAAAGGCGTTGCTAAGGTGGAAAATCCTTCCACGAACCTTTTGTAATACCCGGCTACCCCAGAAAACTACGTACCTCGGTCGGAGTGGTAGTTCTAGGCCATGTTCACTATTTCAATTTTCTTAGAATCTACCTGTATACCAGTATCTCACACACAATGTGGCCCAAAAGGCCACTGAATTCAACTAAAATTCACATTTAGAAAACTTCACATACAATTGGTGATTCCTGAGAGTCTGGAGAAATATTCGTAGATGATCTCGGTGATCTTCCTCTTAACGGGAATATACGAGAATATTATCAATAAATACTATCACAAACAGGTCCACATACGGCCTGAAGATGTTGTTTGTCATGTCTATGAACACTGCTGGAGCATTCGTCAGTCCAAAGGACATGACTAGAAATTTAAAATGGCCATACCTTGTCCTAAAAGAGGTTTTTGGAATGTCCCTTTCACAAACCCAAACCTAGTGGTACCCTGACCTTAAGTCTATTTTTGAGAAGCATTTTGCCCCCTGAACTAGTCAAGAAAATTGTCTATTCTGTGAAGCAGGTACTTATTATTGATAGTCACTTTATTCAGCTGCTGATAGTCTATACACATATGGAGGGAGCCATCCTTCTTTCTCACAAACAGAACTGGTGCCCCCCATGGTGAAGTACTCGGCCTGATGAAGCCCATATCTAACAGATCTTTCAACTGTTCCTTCAAGTCTCTAAGATCAGCAGGATCCATTTGGTACGGAGGAATAGATATGGGCTGAGTACCTGGTAATAAATCAATTGCAAAATTGATTTCCCGTTCTGATGGAATGCCAGGTAGCTCATCAAAGAATACATTTGGAAATTCATTGACTACTGGAATGGACTGAAGAGTTGGAGATTCTACTTGGACATCTTGGACTCTAACAATATGATAAATACATCCTTTTGCTACCAATTTTCTTGCCCGAAGATAGGAAATAAACATACCTTTTGGTGTGGTTGCACTTCCTTTCCAATCTCATACAACCTCCCCTAGAAAGTGGAATCGGACAGTCTTGGTCCAACATTCAACATTGGCATAGCATCGCGCCAGCTAATCCATACCCATAATTGCATAAAAATCAACCATTTCTAATTCTATCAAATCTGCTAAAGTCCGACGTTCAGTGACCTCTACTATGCACCCTCGGTAGACCCTCTTAGCTATGATGGAATCACAGACGGGTGTAGACACTGAAAAAGGCCGCTGAAGCGATTTCGACGTAATATCGAACTTTTGAACCACTAATGGGGTAACATAAGACAAGGTGGATCTTGGATCTACCAGTACATAAACAAAATGAGAACAAATGTCCAGCATAACTGTCACCACATCCGGTGACGACTCTTACTCCTGTCGTCGCGGTAAGGCATTAGTGCGATCTGGACCGGTACTTGAGCTAGATGCCCCTGATCTGCCTCAGCCTCTGCTGGCTGGAGCTGAGGGCCTACGCCCTGCTAGAGATGCTGGGGCACATGAAACTACTGAAGATCTATGTTTTCGGTCCCGATCACTCTGACCCCTTGCTGGACAATCCCTTATTTGATAACCCTCCTGTCCATAGGTATAACATGTTGTTGAACCATACTGCATGCCGTTGAGTGACGTCGACTGCAGAAAGGGAAAAGTGGCACAGTGAATCTACTTTACTCTACTCCTCTCTACTACCGTGGACCTGCTAATCGTGAGCTCTCGCCGGGTCATGGCTGTCCCCGATGACAAAATCCACTCCCTTACTACTATTGTAGGGGTGGGGGTCTGGGTGGTCTGCCTTACAATAATGGCCTGGGTCTACCCTGGAACTCTGCCTGCATGTCACTAGGTATGGCCCTGCGGCGTTGCTCCTAATCTGCCCTCCTTATCTCCCGTTGCCGCTGTCTGATCCCTTTAATATTCTGAGCAAAATCCTAGACGCGGGCAACATCCATGTCCTCTCGTAGAGTGGCCATAATATAGGACTCCACATATTCAGGATTCAGCCCCATAATAAATCGATGCACCCTAGCTGGCATGGTCTCCACAAAAGCTGGTGCATATCGGGCCAAGGAGTCGAACCTCATAGCGTACTCCCAGACACTCATCGGCCCCTGCTCTAGATATAGAAACTGATCAACCCGGGCATGCCGGATTTCCTGTGGTAGATAGTGATCCATAAAAGCCTCTGAGAATCTAGGCAAAGTCAGAGAGGAAACATCTCTCCCTCGGGACCTCTCCTAACTCTCGTACCATAGTACTGCGATATCCTGTAGCCAGAATACCGCTAACTCAACCAACTCTGCAAGTGTAGCATGCATCACCCCAAAAATCCGCTGCATTTTGTACAGGAAGTCCTGAGGGTCCTCCACCCGATCCGTCCTGGTAAACTGCAGGGGACTCAATGCGAGAAACTCCTGGACCCTTGTACTACCAGGCCCCCCTGAGGATTCTGTGACTATGGGTGACACTAGATGACGCTATGCAGCCATCATCTGAGCTAGCATAACTACAACACTCTTAGCCTCCTGATCCGATAGTACTGTATGGAGACTGTTGGAGGCGGTGCCATTACATTTCCCCCTCCAAGCGTCTCCTGACGTGGTGGAGAGTGTTGGGAAGACCGAGATGAAGTCTCCCTATCGCCCTCAAATCGGGCTGACTCTGACTGAGGCACCCTGCTAGTTCCTCCCCCTACTGCAATATCCAATCTCCTACCGATCGTGGTATATCGCGGGTCTGTCATTTCTCTATAGATAAAAGAATATGGTAAGCTTAGGGACTCAACCCTATATGATACAACTCTATAACACGACTGCATAAGAAGAAAGAGTAACCATCCTATCATGCCTCACAAACTCGTGACTATAGAATGTGGTGCACAACACATCCATAGACAAGACACTATTTAGCATGGCTTGCAGACTCCCTGGGAGACGACCTGCTCTGATACCAAGTTTGTCACGCCCCACTTTGGGAGGCATGATTCACACCTAGTGCCTTATTGGGATCTGAACTGACTTACTGATTGAGCCTAAGAACTTCTGGTGTAGGCTTACTCCTCACATCAAGAAAACAACGGGCTATATCTCGACTGTAAATATAGCCCCCGGCCGACAAAGCCTTATAGCCACCTGTAAAAGAAAACCAGCTAGAAAGAAACAACAACGATGGGGAATCCTATGCGGGCCGATAAGACCACCATGATGAATAGTAAAGTAAATCCGTAGATATGCTAAACTATGGCTGACAAGGCCGCTAATGTGTCAGCTAAACAAGGCCCCACATGACCAACATGTAATCTTAAACACACATGGTCCCCACACGGCCAACACATACACTAACGGCGATTGTGCGGCGAGTCGCCGGTCCTAATTCGTGAACCGCTGATGTAATGTGGGATCCACAGAATGGATTGAAGCCATTTTCAAGAGTGGATCGGCGTCCATCAGTGATTTGCTGAACCCGACCAGTGAAACGCCGGACCCCATCATCCCCAAATCGAATTTAAACAAATCAAAGGCGCCTATTAACAAACACCAACACACAACATGATAGAAAAAACACTACTACATTTAAACAAAATCCCATGATAGTTTGCCCTTAAGAATGGCGTCGCCTGGACTATCATTGGGCAAAACGTTGCATTTCATTCCTATTGGGTTACTCAGACTACAATCATTTAAAAATTCACACAAATAGAACACATATTCCCCATTCCATTCAAAAAACAAAGCATACTCATAAGTTCAATAGGAAAAGGAAGCAAAGTATTAAGACTAAAATAAGTAAGAACCATTGAGAAAATCATGAAAAGGGAAAGAAAGGTTTTACCACAATATCGGAATGCTCGCTCACTTGATGAAGGGCGTACCTACGCACTTCTTAGACATAATTTTGCCCATGCTTTACTATGTTTTGAGGACTAATTATGTGTGTTTGCATATGTTTATGTTATATATTTGTGAAAAGAGCTAACGCACATGATTAGATGATTTCAGGGCTAAAAATGATAGATTGGGTATATTTGAGGCTTTCGGAATGAATTTGAAGAAAATGGAACAATGTGCAGAATGCTAGCCAGGTAACAAGTCATCGTCTCAATGGACGGCTCGTTCCTGGAGTCGTGGGAGAGATCAATTGTGAAGTGCATGTAATCAGTGCAGTTAATGAATGGAAGGCACGACTTGTTACATCTGGTAACGATTCGTTATGGCAGTTGTGAAGACTGGGAATAAAAATTCTGGAAAATATTGCTCAGGGAGGCAATGAAGGAACAATGAGTCGTCGGGAAATGTGATGACTCTTCGTGAGATTCTAAGCGCACCCGTCAATTACACTGGATGTTTTTGTGATCCATAGCCACGAGGGACCTATCGACTCATTCCCACCTTGAAGAAGAAGTTTTCCAAGGACGAGTACTTAATGCTTGCCACGAATCGTTAGGAGACCTAACGAGTCGTTACCTGGCCCGTTGCCACTGCCGACTTGGATTATGTTTTTAGCTAGGAAAAGGAGCTACAAATCCCAAATCAAATCCATGAAGGAAAAAAAGAAATCATAAATCTACTATTATAAATATCCTTTTATTTCTTTGTAATAGGTGTGCTAAAAACAACAAGTTTTAGGATTAGTGTGCGAAATGCTATTGTAAGGTTTTATTTTCATAAAATTCTTTGAGATACTTGTTGTTGAATTATTCTTCCTTGTTTTTGCAATAATCAAGTGAGTTTCTTCCTATAATCATTGTAAGTATTATTTTGAGCTTTTGTCAATGAATGTTATGAATTTACTTATATTATGAGAGGCTAAAACCTCCACAACTAGGGTTGTGGGATCCATGGAGAATTAACACACATAGGTAAAATATTTAGTGATTCTTGAATGAGGTTTATGCATATATTTTTTTCCTTCGTTTTAGTTGTTTCTTAACAGTTGCAAATGTTGGAAGTTGCCTTATTATTACCCACTGGATCAAGGGAGTAATGAATGGGAAAAAAGATTAATGACGGTGATTTGAGGCTATCAACCCTCATCTAATAGCTTGACCTAGTCCAGAAATAGCTAATCCAATATCAAGGGTTAGGGTCAATTAAGTACACATCCGCATACAGACAAGGTTGTGTGGTGATAATCATCTAGATACGGGACCTGCCATTTAGGCGAAGCTAACTTACTAATATTGCATGCTAAGCACCGAAATATATCGCTAGTATAAAACACCTTGTGGTTATGAGGTCATGGGGAACACACACCCTAGTTAGTTGCATTAATTTGGAATCAACCTTCACTTTCTCTCAATGACATTGTTTATTTCTTTTATGAAGTTCCCCCCTCTTAGAAGATAATTGACTTAAAAGCTTAAGTACTAGCATTCTTCTATATCTTTCCATATTTCCTGTGGGATCGACCCCAACCCTGATGGGTTCTATATTTGACATCGACCATATTATATCTCATTATGAGATGTAATTTTAGCAACATCAACAATTGAGCTTGAAAAGATAGACAACTCTCAACAATGGCACTTCAGGGGATGTGTAGTAGAGAAAGGAAATGTTAGTGTAGTGAGCGTGTTAGTGAAAGGAGGGAGATGGTTTTATAGGTGAAAAGGGTAAGATTGATAGGCTGAGGGGAAGGTGGAGATTTAATGTGTTGATCTATTGGTGGGAAGTTGGCAGGTGTAAAGGTGGGAAAGTAGAGAGATGGAAAAGAGGGAAATATAGGGAATGGGAATGTTGGGAAGTGGAGAGACAAAAAAGGAATGAAAAAATGGTGAAAAGAGGGAACTAAGGGAATATCTTGCAAAATAGGGAGGCTCAGCTGGTATTTCGGTTTCGGTGGGTCCACTCTTAATTTTCATTTTGAGAGAAATTCGTACCTCGACCGACGCTACATCGGCGGTTCGCTGAAACACACCAGCGTTCCACCGCTTTACGTTTCCTTTGCTGGGTATTTGTGCCTAGTTCTCTATTTCTTAGTTAGTAATCCACCAACTATTCACGAAGTGGATGGGCAATCCACCAGTGTCCCAACGCTCAGATTCCAAAACTTCGGGTACTTTGTGTTACATTGGCAACCTACCGGTTGTCCACGGTTATGAATTGGCCTTTCACCGATGGGTCCGCCCGCCTATTAATCTAAGTCCCAGCCTTTTGTTTTCACTAATCCTGAAACTATAGTTGGCGCTTTTGGATTGGCGAATCGCACACGACCAATAAAAGCTAACCAAAGGGAGATAGAAACAATCTGCAAGCCTCTATGAGTAATATGATGGTCGGGACAGGGCCTCAGCCTACCCATGAACTATACAATCAAAAGGAAGTAACTATCTATATACGAGATCCGGAACAAAGGAGCTATCTTCCCTCGTGATGCTGGCTAAAAGCTACGAGGGACCTGTTCCTCGTCAATCCCCACCTGCAGGCAATTAATGCAGCACCCCAGAAAGGGCATCAGTATAATACATACTTAATATGTAAGGCAATAAATATAAATGACTGAGATGAGGAAGTAGAACTGAAAGTAACTGAAAGGAAGGAATAAAGATCATACCTGAGTAATAGAACATCTTACCGTCTAATTATCAATAACTAAAGCAAACATAAACTTTACCTTGCCCCCATAAGCCGGAGGTACAACAAGCACATAATAACCCACCTGGGGCCACCATAAACCCTAGTGAGTACACCTCAGTCTATATACCCCTATCCAAGGTCACTATGGGTCACCTAATGGCTAGAGCCGTCCTACCACTCCCCTGGGTCTACAATTGAGCCTGCTCGGCTCCTGACTGTAACTGCGTCTAAGTCCGGTGGATTCATGATACCTGCACCCTGGGCACCAGGCTCAACGGGGGTGTATATAAGGCCAACCACGGCATATGAGGATCTGGAACCCCATCTTTGTCTCTGGCGGACAACATACCGCTTCGTAGAGCGATGTCATCTCTCCCCTAGTGGGCGTCAACATAGCTAATAACCCTAGGGTCGGTCATGAAGGCTATACAGGCATAATCCATCCCAAACTAAATATGGAATACGTGTTTCATCTAATAACAACAACCAATCATAATGGGCATGCTTCTGGTACTCCTACTTGTACTCAAACTGAGTTATCATGCTAAGGAGATTAACTTGCTGAAAGAAACTGCCTTAACATACATTGTTCGTCATTTACAAATTAATTAGGGAGTTTCAACTCGTATTCAACTACTCTTCTCAACTGCAATTGTATTATTGGAAGAATAAGGCTAATTTCAATACTAAATTTGATAAAATCGATAACTTTATGTATAAATATTAACTATATTTCAACTTCACGGAACACGGCCGTTTGTGGAGGGTTTTACATCTATTGCGGCACCTTTGACTATGTTGACTCAAAAAGATGTGAAATTCCAATGGTCAGATGCTTGTGAGAAAAGCTCCCAAGAGTTGAAGACCCGACTCACTTTAGCACCAACGTTGACCTTACCCGAGGGTACTGATGGATTAGTTGTCTATTGTGATGCTTCGAGAGTCGGACTGGGATGTGAGTTGATGCAGCGTAGTTAGGTAATAGCATATGCCTCGATATAGCAGATGGTCCATGAAAAGAATTACCCGACCCATGATCTCGAGTTGGACGCGGTGGTGTTTGCATTGAAGAAATGAGGCATTATTTTTATGGGGTCCACGTGGATGTATTTATGAATCACAAGAGTTTGCAATATGTGTTCATACAGAAGGATCTAAATCTTAGTCAAAGGAGGTGGTTGGAATTACTTAAGGACTATGACATGAGTGTCCTCTTCCAGCCGACAAAGGCTAACATGGTTGCAGATGCACTTAGTAGACTCTCCATAGAAAGTGTGTCCCACGTGGATGAGGGAAAGAAGGAGTTGGTGAAGGATGTCGACTCGCAAGGCTGGGAGTTAGATTGATCGATTCGACCGATGGAGGTGTTGTTGTACATAACGCGTCAGAATCGTCCTTGGTGGTTGATGTTAAAACCAGGCAAGATGAGGATCTAATATTGAGGGAGCTAAAGAAGGTGGTGCGGAGTCAGAAGGCGGAGGTCTTCTCCCAAGGGGGAGATGGTGTGCTACAATACCAGGGTCGACTATGTGTTCCGGATGTCGAGAATTTGAGAGTTGAATATTGCTTGAGGCACATGGTACCAGATATTCTATTCATCCAGGATCCACGAAAATGTATCGGGATTTGCGAGAAATCTATTGGTGGGATGGTATGAAGAAAGATATTGCGGAGTTCGTAGAAAAATATCCAAACTGCCACCAAGTGAAAGTCGAACATCAAAGGTTGAGAGGCATACTTAAGGATATCAGCATCCCCACTTGGTAGTAGGAAGAGATTAATATGGATTTTTTTACAGGCTTACGTCGTACTCGCTGACACTATGACTCCATTTGGGTGGTGGTGGACAGGATAACTAAGGCGGCATACTTCCTACTGGTCAAGATCATGGATTTAGTGGATGATTATGCTAAGTTGTATATTAGGGAGTTAGTTAGACATCATGGAGTTCCCTTGTCTATTATCTCAGACTGAGGTACTTAATGTACCTCTCAATTCTGGCGTTCTTTTCAAAAAGGACTTGGGACGTAGGTTAAGCTCAGTACAGCCTTCCATCTGCAAACAGACGGCTAGGCAGAACAAACCGTTCAGACCCTTGAGGATATGTTGAGGGCATGTGTAATAGATTTTAAAGGTTGTTGGGATGATCATTTTCCCTTGATCGAGTTTGCTTCTAATAACAGTAACCACTCCAGTATCTAGATGACAATGTTCGAGGCTCTTTATGGCCGGAGGTGTAGATCTCCCATTGGATTGTTCGAGGTTGGTGAGGTAGCTATGATAGGACCAGATTTGGTTCATAAGGCGATGGTGAAGGTTCAGTTGATAAGGGACCAGTTGAAAACCGCTCAGAGTCATTAAAAATCGTATGCTGATGTGAGGAGAAGAGATTTTGAGTTTGATGTGGACGATTGGGTATTTTTATAGGTATCTCCCATGGAGGGAGTCATGCGGTTCGAAAGAAAAGGTAAGCTCAGTCCCTGATATGTTTTCCCCTTCCAAGTTGTGAGAAGAGTTGGTAAGGTGGAGTATGAGTTGGACTTGCCCTCGAAGCTATCTTTGGTTCATCCCGTCTTTCATGTGTTTTGAAGAAATGCTTGGGTGATCCAGCCTTGGTAGTTCCGGTAGACAACATTAGAGTGAAGGATAGTCTCAGTTATGAAGAAATTCCCGTTGAAAATCTTGGATCGTCAGGTTCGGAGGTTGAGGAACAAATAAGTAGCTTCAGTTAAAGTATGATGGATAAATTAGCATGTTGAGAGGGCTACATGGGTAGCCAAAGCGGATATGGTCAGACCTTATGACTCGTGAGGTCACCCGTGGTCAACCCTGGAGGATTGGCAAAATTGGGATGGGCGGTGTATGCCACGAAAGGTGACCACGAGTCGTGGTCTAACCTCACGACTCGTGAAGTCACCCGTGGGGTTCCCTTAGAGGTTTGGGCAGTGGACTCAACGGATCAAGGCAACGAGCAGTGTCTTGTGGCAACGATCCGTTAGGTCCCTCGTGAGGACTAGCGATCAGAAATTCCTGTGTTTCAATAGGGGTGTTTTCGTAACTTCCTATGTCCCTAAGGCCTAAACTACATCGTTTTGCATATGTTTCTGAGTTATATAAGATGGGTTAAGCCCTTTTATGCATGCCCATTCTCAGGAAAGGATTTTAAAGAGGTTTTTGGGAGATTGAAGGCCATCTTCCCCAAATTTTCATCAAATTCTTTATGGGTGTTCAAGAAACTTTATTTCCATCTATTCCCAGGTATGTAGGGTTTTAAAATGGGTGAAATTCTTCCTTACTCATGCCCAATTTCAATTAAAGTCATGAATCCTCCTATTCAAGTCTGTGGGGTTTTGCCCAAATGCATGAAAATGTTATTTCTCTTTATGGGTATGTTTTAAATGAGTTTTAATATTGAATTATGAAGGATAGGAAGATTTTAATATTATTTTCTTTAATTCATGTTTCAAGCTTTTAAATCCAAAATGCCTATTTAATGAAAGTTCAAGAAAGTTATGATTTATGATGAATGCTCTATAATTTGAGTTTATTGATGATAGAAAAGCACAATTTTCAAGTACCCATGTTTATGAGCATATTTATGAAGAATTGAATATAATGAAGTATTGAGAAATACCCACATGTTAAAAAATGATTTATGATTTATGAAGTGAATTACATTTATCGATTTATGATATTGGCTGATGAAAAGGGCCTTGATTCATGGCTAAGCATGTTTTAAAGGGATCAATGATGATAAATGTTATATCTTAGCCAATGAATTTTTATGCATGATGTTAATGATTTATGTATGAGCCTATATGCATGTTTTTTGGAGTTGTGTCTAGCACCGAGCAACCCGACGTTCAAAGGACTACGTCGTTGTCTCATAACCACGTGCCACTGTGGGTTGTAAATGATATGATGTATTGATAATGACCCCCTCAAATGTGATATCACGCCTTATGCACGACCATCGCCTGGCAAGCCAGGGTCGGCTCTGCCCACTTGAGCGAGACAGTAGGGCATCATGAAGGGCTCTACCATGATGGTGTCGGTTATGAAGAGTCCTCCCATTGTTCTGCATGTTTTATACATTGTTATGTTTATGTTATTGGCTCAAGTTATATTATGATAAAGTTACTTACGATTATGATAATGAATGATTATGAAAGATTTGAAATCCATGAGCCCTATGTTTTATTACGAAGATTTTGATGCAAGCATGATGTCCTTCTCCTATGTCTATTTATGAATTTACTTTATTTTTAAAATGTTCGTTTTACGTACCTTGCATACTCAGTACATTCCACGTATTGACCACATATTTTCTATGCTATATTGTTTCATGATACAGGGTCTGAATCTCATGCTCATCCTCATCCTTAGTCCATCCGAGCCTATGATATCAGATTGTTGGTGAATCCTTATGTTTCGAGGTTCGTTTGATAAACTTTCTTTTTTATTATATTGCAGTATTGCTCGGGTTAGTTGGGGATGTTGTCCTATCAACCCATCTTATGCATTAGAGGCTTTCAGAAAAATGAGTAGTATTCAACTTATGAAAATGTTTGGTGTTTCTTGACGTTATCTCATGGTTATGTTTCCGCGATGTTTTATGCTTAATATTTTGTTTATTTAAATGAGATTAGTCGAATGCATGTGCCATGGGTTGACCTGGGGTCTCTCAGGGTCCCTTGTCCCGTGTGTATGATCCGGGTGTACGTTCAGGTCGTGACAACAATCCACCGCTTCAGTAGCTCCAGCAGGCCGACCAACTAAGTAGGCCAGCATTTTAGGTATGGATGGCGGACAGCACCAAAATCGTTTGTGTGCTTTGTCATCTCGTCAGGATCAGGAGAGCTCACCTAACGTGGTCACGGGTATGTTATGCCTTTTCCATCTAGACGTGTAGGCCTTACTAGATCCAGGAGCCACACTATCATTCGTGACTCCACATGTAGTTGTCAACTTTGATATTTGTCCAGTAGTTCTCTCAGAACCATTCTCACTCTCTATCCTAGTTGGCGAGTCAGTTAGAGCCAGCCGAGTGTATAGAAACTGCCTAGTCTCAATCTTGAATAAAGTCATTCCAGTTGATCTTATAGAGTTAGACATAGTTGACTTTGACCTCATTCTTTGCATGGATTGGTAACACTCCAGTTATGCCTTAGTCAACTGCAGAACTAGGGTCGTCAATTTTCAGTTCCCTAATGAGCCAGCTTTAGAGTGGACGGGCAGTAGTTCAACGCCTAAGGGTTGGTTTATTTCCTACCATAAAGCCAGAAAGCTTATTTCTAATGGGTGTATTTATCATCTAGTTCAGGTCAAAGATTCCATCTCTGAGACCCTGACTTTCAGTCAGTTCTAGTAGTTAGTGAGTTCCCTGACATGTTTCTTGAGGATCTTCCTGGAGTTCCTCCTAAGCGGGAAATAGAATTCTGCATAGACCATCTCCCAGACACTCAGCCCATCTCCATTCCTCTTTACAGAATGGCTCCAGCTAAGCTTAAGGAGTTGAAAGAGTAGCTAAAAGACCTCTTTCATAAGGGATTCACCAGGCCCATAATATCTCCTTAGGGTGCTCCAGTATTATTTGTGCATAAGAAAGACGGTACTCTCAGAATGTGTATCGAATACCGTCAGTTAAATTAGGTCATAGTCAAGAATAGGTAACCCCTACCTAGGAATGACGACTTGGTCGATCAGCTTTAGGGAGCCGGTTGTTTCTCCAAGGTAGATCTCAGGTCGCGATACCATCAGTTGAATGTTAGAGAGTGTGACATATCAAAAACAGCTTTCAGGACTCCGTATGGTCACTACAAGTTTGTGGTTATGTCCTTCGGACTGACTAATGCCCCTGCAGATTTCATTGATCTGATGAACAGGGTTTTCAAGTGTTACACCCCGTAAATTCTGTACATTTAGATGGCCTATTAACATGTTGGTTAAGAGTTTTAGAATGCCACACATGCTAGAAAAAGACCCGGGGAAAGACCGGACAAGCGCCACATCGAACCATCGCAAGAGGAGGTTGGGCAGACCCCCTCCACGATGGCCAACGTGTCACAGAGGGCTCACCTCCACGATGGACAACATGCCATGGAGGTTAGGTTCATCCCCAAGTATATAAAGCCCCACTTCGGTTTTTTTATTTCATTTTCCACTCTTAACTTTCAGAAAACGACCAAAGAGAAGATGGAGACGAGGGTTCGATATAAATTCCATCCGGTTACACCGTCAAACATGGTCAAAACTCAAATTAACCTCGATATTGAAGTATAAAGATGCAGAGAACATTCCTGTGGAATTAGTTTCGCAAGAATCGTCGGGCGAAGCGGCGACCCGCCGAGTCAAAGTAAGTGGAATTACTCCAAAATAGTGTTAATATACTCCTGGCCCTAAAGTGAGTATTTCTCCCTTTTTGGCTGTTTTTCGATAAGTCAAAGGTTCGGCAGTATATATTTTCAAAGTAGTGTTTTCTCCCAGAATATTGATGAATTTAATTCTATTGGCTGTGGAATGGTTACAGTTGGGAGAAATAGCTAAAAATTAGCCGATTTACGCTAGATAATCAGGAAGTAGACAGACAAGGTATGTGAAGCTAGTTTCTTTCGGCAAGTTAGTAATTCCAGTAGAGCAAAGTAGTACAAATTCTAGTAGAAAGTTTCAGAAACAGTACAGCATGCCCAGTATGTAATTTAGTAAAGTACGTCAGGGTATTATCGTGTTCAGCGTAAACTTAGTAAAGCAATACAAGTTCCCGTGGAGTATTTCAGAAATAGAATAGTAGCTTAATATGAATTTTAAAAAGCATGTTAGAAATAGTAAGTCATGTTTACCATGGGACATAGTTATACAACATGATTCTCAGCAGAAATATTATATCTTATTTCAGTATCAGATTCAGCACAGTATGACAGAAATTATATATATACCATTATCAGTTTCAGCATGTATTATATATATACACATTACTATCATTAGTTTCAGCATGTATCGTATGCAGTTAGTATGACTAGTTGAGACTTGACTGTTTTGTTTTGGGTTGAATTACCTAGCATCCATGACCGCCCCAGGGTTAATAGTTGTATCGACTCATTTGCCAGAGGGCAAGGATATGTCTCTCTACCGATTGGCATGCCGTCCCCTAGGGGACGAAGATGGGATGCCAGTTTCCCCATATTTTGCCTTGGTCGACTTCTATAAACCCCCGTCGATCGGGTACGCTCGGGGTGTTTATTTAGGAGTCCTCCAGACTCAGGTACAGTTATAGTTAGGGGGTCAATGGGCCCAAGTGCATACCCAGGGGACCGATAGGATGCTTATAGTGAGTACCTTCTGTCTTATGGGGGCCAGGTAAGGTTTATGTATGCTATGTTATGTTATGTTATGCTATATTATGCCATGTTATGTTATCTATAAATAGATAGATAGTAGAATGCCACGTTACCAGGTACGACTCCTACTTCTTTCAGTATAGTTGAGGACAGTCTTAAACTCGTACTTTCAGTCAATTACAATCTATTTCCTTCTACTTCAGTTCTATCAGTTATATTTCTTTTCTTCAGTTATTTTCCAGTTGTTGCTTTTCATGCTCCGTACCAGTGGTATTGACGCCCGTTTTGAGGCACTGCATTACTTGCTTGCCGTTACTCATAGACGAGGAGCCGATCCCTCGTAATTCTAGCCAGCACCACAGAGAGTCATCAGCTCCTATCATCCGGAGCTAAACAGCTAGAGGTTTATCCCTTTTCTTTTGTCGTACAATATGGGTAGGCCGGGGCCTTATCCCGATCATCTTATCAGACTTCTTAGAGGCTTGAAGATTGTATATTCCCTATGGTTAGCTGTACCGACCGTGTGATGCCGTTTGTATGTTTTATTTGTTTATGATGGTCGTGTGGGGCATTATTCAGTTGGTAGTGGTGATCTTGTTAGTCACGTAGCAGTTTAGCAGTTTTTTTCTTGATTTAGAAATAACTAAACAGCATGGAGGCCTTGTTGGCCCGCATAGGTTCCCTATTGATTCAGTTGTTCTGCATAGTTGTTGCCTTCTTATAGGAGGCTATAGGTCTAGTCGGCCGGAGGCTGTATTTACAGCCGTTATGTAGCCCGTCGTTTTTTGAATCCAGTGTTAGGGCCAGCCTGGCACTAGAAGTGCTTAGGCTTAGCTAGTCCAGTAGTCCAGGTCCTAGATGGTCACCAGGTGCCAGTCATGCCTTCCAAGGCGGGGCGTGACAAACTTGGTATCAGAGCAGGTCGTATCCCAGGGAGTCTGCAAGCCTTGCTAAGTACAGTCTCTCCTATGGATGTGTTGTGCACCACATACTATAGGCAGGAGACTGCATGGCATAATAGGATGGTTGCTTTTATTCTTATTCAGTCGTTCTTTAGAGCGGTACAATGTAAGGTTGAGTCCCTAGAGCTTACTATATTCTTTGGTTACAGATAAAATGTCGGACTAGCGACATCCCACCACAAGCCGAAAGTTGGACACTGCAGTAGGGGAAGGCACCAGCAGGATTCCTCACCCTCGATTATAATTAGCCCGATCACGGGCGATACAGAGGCATCATCCCAACCTTCTCATCAGTGTCCACCACATCAGGAGCCACTTGGGGAGACACCACCTCCAGCACTCCCTATACCGATACCTTCCTATCATGAGGTCAGGAGTGCAGTAGTCATGTTAGCACAAATGATGGCTACTCAGCGTCAGCCGATGCCGTCTACAGTTGTAGAGTCATCAGGAGGGCCCGGTAGTTCGAGGGTCCGGGAATTTTTGGCCGTGAATCCCCCACAGTTTACGGACCGGACAGAGGACCCTTAGGATTTTCTAGACCAGATACAGAAAATTTTCAGGGTTATGCATGCCACGCCTACAGAAGCGGTTGAATTGGCAGCATTCCGGTTACGGGACATCGCCGTGTTGTGGTATGAAAGCTGGGAAAGGTCCCGAGGGAGAGATGTTTCCCCTCCGACCTGGTCTAACTTCTCAGGAGCTTTTTTTTATCACTATTTACCACGGAAGATTCGATAGGCCCAGGTGGATCAATTTTTACATTTGGAGTAGGGGGCCATGAGTGTTCGAGAATATGCCTTGCGGTTTGATTCTTTGGCCCGGTATGCACCAGCCTTTGTTGATACCTTGGCGTCCAGAGTACATCGCTTCATCATGGGGTTGAATCCAGAGTATGTTGACACTTGTATTATGGCTACTCTGCGAGAGGACATGGATATTGCCAGAGTTCAGGCATTCGCTCAGAATATTGAGGCCATCAGGCAGTGGCAGCGGGAGAACATGAGGACCAGTTAGGAACAACGCCGCAGGGATAGGCCGGTCGAGTAATAGAGGGAGGTCCGGGGAGGACCCAAGCCACGATTGACGGATAAGCCGCCAGAAGCCCCTTCTCCACCACAGCTGCAAAGGGACAAATTTAGTCGTAGGGGGCAGTTAGAGACCGGCAGAGGGCCGCAGACTGCAGATTCACCACTACGGAGGAGGGTGGAGCAGAGTGGATATACCCTACCACTTTTCCCTATATGCAGTCGACGCCATTATGGAACATGCAGATACAGCTCCACCGGATGTTATACTTGTGGCCAAGAGGGTCATCTGATGAGAGATTGTCCAGCCAGAGGTCAGGTTGACCGGGATAAATAGGACAGGGCATCCATAGGGTCACGAGCTTCAGCATCCTCGGCAGGGTGTAGGCCCTCAGTTTCAGCAGGCAGAGGCCGGGGTAGATCAGGGACCTCCAGTGTAGGTGTGGGTCCAAGCTGCACATATGCTTTACAAGGAAGGCAGGATTCAGAAGCGTCACCTGATGTTGTGACGGGTATGATGACGATCTGCTTATACCCTGCTTATGTATTGATTGATCCAGGATCTACTTTGTCCTACGTTACCCCATTTGTTGCTCGAAAGTTTAGTGTTAAACCAGAGTTGCTTCAGCAACCCTTTTCAGTATCCACACCCGTCGGTGACTCCATCATAACCAGAAGGGTCTATCAAGGGTGTACAGTAGAGATTGTTGATCGTCAGACCACAGTAGATCTCGTAGAATTAGAGATGGTTGATTTCGACGCCATTATGGGTATGGATTGGTTGGATCCGTTCTATGCAAATGCGGAATGATGGACCAAGACAGTCCAATTCGACTTTCCAAGGAGGTAGTGCGAGAGTTGAAGGGCAGTACAATTACGCCAAAAGGTAGGTTTATTTCCTATCTTCAGGCTAGAAAGTTGATAGTATGGGGTGCATGTACCACATCGTCAGAGTTCAGGATGTTCGAGTAGAGCCTCCGACTCTCCAGTCTATTCCATTGGTTAATGAATTCCCTAACGTATTCCCAGATGAGCTACCTGGTATTCCCCCAGAAAGGGAAATAGATTTTGCAATTAATTTACTACCAGGAACTCAGCACATATCGATTCCTCTGTATCGTATGGCTCCTGCTGAACTCATTGAATTAAAGGAGCAGCTGAAAGATCTCTTAGATAAGGGCTTTATCAGGCTGAGTACTTCAACTTGGGGTGCGCCAGTTCTATTTGTGAGAAAGAAGGATGGCTCACTCCGCATGTGTATAGACTACCGGCAGTTGAATAAGGTTACAGTCAAGAATAAGTATCCACTTCCAAGAATAGATGATTTGTTTGATTAGTTACAGGGGCCCAGATATTTGTCCAAGATTGGTTTACGGTCCGAATACCATCAAGTTCGAGTTCATGAAAGGGACATTCCAAAGACTTCCTTCAGGACCAGATACAACCATTTTGAATTCCTAGTCATATCCTTTGGGCTGACAAATGCCCCAGCAGTATTTATGGACCTGATGAACAACATCTTCAGACCATACCAGAACCTGTTCGTTATAGTGTTTATTGACGATATTCTGGTGTATTCTCGCTCAGAGGCAGACCACCAGGATCATTTTTTGGACAGTGCTTCAGATTCTCAGGGACCGTCAGCTGTATGCCAAGTTCTCTAACTGTGAATTTTGGCTAAACTCAGTAGCTTTCATGGGGCATATTGTGTCGGATGCTGGTATACAGGTAGACACGCAGAAAATAGAGGCAGTAAAAATATGGCCCAGACCTACTACTCTGACCGAGGTACGTAGTTTTCTGGGAATAGCTGGGTACTACAGAAGATTTGTTGAGGGATTCTCCACTATAGCGGCACCTCTAACTAAGATGATGCAAAAAGCAGTAAAGTTTCAATGGACAGAGGCGTGTTAGCAGAGTTTCCAGGAATTGAAATACAGGTTGACCTTCGCCCCAGTGTTAGCATTGCTAGAAGGTACAGAGGGTTATGCGGTTTATTGTGACACTTTGGGTATTGGGTTAGGATGTGTGTTGATGCCGCATGGTAAAGTAATTACTTATGCTTCCACATAGCTGAGGAAACACGAAAAGAATTATCCTACCCATGACCTGGAACTAGCAGCAGTGATCCACGCCCTAAAGATATGGAGACATTACTTGTATGGTGTGCATGTGGATATTTTCACTGATCATAAGAGCCTACAGTATATCTTCACCTAGAGTGAGTTGAACTTACGGCAGCGTCGCTGGTTGGAATTGATGAAAGATTATGATGTAAATATTCTATATCACCCAGGCAGAGAAAACATAGTAGTAGATGCCCTTAGCCGTAAGTCTATGTGGAGTTTGGCATACTTGCAGCCCTAGCAGCGGAAATTGGCCCGAGAAATACACCAGTTAACAAGTTTAGCCGTTTGTATAGTATAAACATAGGACAACGGAGCGGTAGTTCAGAACACCGCAGTGTCGTCATTAGTTGTGGAGGTAAAGGAATGGCAGTATGAAGATCCTAACCTGGTTCAGCTTAAAGATAGAGTTCAACAAGGAAAAAGCGCTGGATTTTTAGGTAATTGAGGATGAAGTGTTGCGATGTAAAGGCCGCCTTTATGTTCCAGGTATTTCAGGGCTTCACCAGCAGATTATGAGCGAGGCACATTACGCCCACTATTCTCTCCACCCAGGCGTGGCGAAAATGTACCACGATATTAAAGAAATCTACTTGTGGCCAGGTATGAAAAGGGAAATAGCAGAATTCGTAGCCTAGTATCCTAACTGCCAACAAGTAAAAGCGGAACATCAGAAATCAGGCGGATTGACTCAAGACATAGTTGTGCCTCTTTGGAAGTGGGAAGTAGTAAATATGGACTTTGTAGCAGGATTACCCCGTACCAAACATAGAAATGACTCAATTTGGGTAATTGTTGACAGACTAACAAAATCAGCCCATTTTCTGTCAATAAGGGATACTTTCTCCGCCGAAGATTATGTTGAGTTGTATATCAGAAAAATAGTCAGACCGCACGGCATTCCAGTGTCCATTATCTCTGACAGAGGGGCGAATTTCACAGCTAAATTTTGGCAATCATTTCAGAGAGGCCTGGGGACATAGATTAACCTGAGCACAGTTTTTCACCCTCAAACAGATAGGCAGGCAAAACGCACTATTCAGACGCTCGAGGATATGCTGCGAGCGTGTGTGTTAGCCTTTGGAGGTAGCTGGGATGAGCACTTACCACTTATTGAGTTTGCCTATAATAACAATTACAATTCAGCTATCCAGATGGCGCCTTATGAGGCATTGTATGGGCAAAAGTGCAGATCGCCAGTTGGCTTGTTTGAAGTAGGAGAGTTAGTGTTGATTGGGCCGGATATTATTCATCAGTTAGAGGAAAAGGTTAAGCTTATCAGAGAATGCCTACTGACTACTCAGACCCACCGAAAATCGTATGCTGATGTGCGGCGCAGAAACCTGAAATTTAATGTGAATGACTAGGTGTTTTTGGAAGTTTCTCCTATGAAAGGGGTGATGAGATTCGGCAAGAAAGGTAAGCTCAGCCCGAGATTTGTTGGGCCTTATCAGATTTGCCGAAGAATAGGCCAAGTGGCATACGAGTTGAACTTACCACCAGAGTTAGAGTCTGTTCACCCAAGTTTCCATGTGTTCATGCTGAGGAAGTATATAGGAGACCCCTCAAGAGGTTTTCCAGTTCAGGATATTCCAGTTACGGAGGAGATGGCTTATGAAGAGGTTCCAGTAACCATACTGGACAGGCAGATTCGTAGATTGAGAACTAAAGATGTGGCTTCAGTCAAAGTATTATCGCCTAATCGAAACCGAGAGGAAATGACTTGGGAAGCAAAAGAAGATATGAAAGCCAGATATCCTCAGTTATTTCAGACTTAATCAGCCAGAGGTATGTTAGTATTGTTGTTTTATGAGTTGCCTTATATTATGTGTATAAATGAAATAGTTGGCTTTAGTCTATTGCGTCATGAATACTAGTATTGTGTGGAGTACCTGTATTGGGTTTTTCTGCATTTTAGGATTTTTGAGATAGTCCATATTATAGGGGAGACTCTGCCGAAATTTTTCTAGAATAAGTCAAGTGAATTGAAATTCTGGCAAGTAGAAGTTTACATTCAAGGACGATGTTATACCCCGTAAATTCTTGACATTTAGATGGCCTATTCGCATGTTGGTTAAGGTTTTTAGAATGACATTTAGATGGCCTAATCGCATGTTGGTTAAGGGTTTTATAATGCCACACATGCTAGAAAAAAGCCCGGGGAAAGACCAGACAAGCGCCACGTCAAACCATCACAATAGGAGGCTGCGCAGACCCCCTCCGCGATAGCCAACATATCACAGAGGGCTCACCTCCGCGATAGCCAACATGCCATGGAGGTGAGGTTCAGCCCCAAGTATATAAAGCCCCACTTTGGTTTTTTTATTTCATTTTCCACTCTTAACTTTGAGAAAATGACCAGAGAGAAGAGGGAGACGAGGGTTCGATATAAATTCTGTTTGATTACGCCGTCAAACATGGTCCAAACTCAAATTAACCTCGGATAATGAAATATAAAGTTGCAGAGAACATTCCTGCGGAGTTAGTTTCGCAAGAATCGTCCAGCGAAGGGGTGACCCGCCGAGTCAAAGTAAGTGGAGTTACTCCAAATTAGTGTTAATATACTCCTAGCCCTAAAGTTAGTATTTCTCCCTTCTGGACTTCCGAGAAATAGCGAGTTTTCGACTGTTTTTCAATAAGTCAAAGGTTGGGCAATATATATATTCAAAGTAGTGTTTTCTCCCAGAATATTGATGAATTTAATTCTATTGGCTGTGGAAGATTACAGTTGGGAGAAATAGCTAAAAATTAGCCAATTTACGCCAAATAATCAGGAAGTCGACAGACAAGGTATGTGAAGCTAGTTTCTTTCGTCAAGTTTGTAATTCCAGTAGAGAAAACTAGTATAAATTCTAGTAGAAAGTTTTAGAATAGTACAACATGCCCAGTATGTAATTTAGTAAAGTACATCATGGTATTATCGTGATCAGTCGAAACTTAGTAAAGCAATATAAGGTCCCATAGAGTATTTTAGAAATAGAATAGTAGCTTAATATGAATTTTAAAAAGCATGTTAGAAATAGTAAGTGAGGTTTACCATAGGACTTAATTATACACCATGATTCTCAGCAGAAATATTATATCTTGTTTCAGTATCAAATTCAGCACAGTATGACAGAAATTATATATATACCATTATCATCTTTAACATGTATTATATATATACACACATTACTATCATTAGTTTCAACATGTATCGTATGCAGTTAGTATTACTAGTTGAGAGTTAACTATATTATTTTGGGTTGAATTACCTAGCATCCATGACCTCCCCAGGGTTATAGCTGTATCGACTCGTCCGCCAGAGGGTGATGATACGTCGCTCTACGGAGTGGCATGCTGTCCCCTAGGGGACGAAGATGGGATGCCAGTTTCCCCATATTATGCCTTGGTAGACTTTTATAAACCCCCGTCGAGTGGGTACACCCTGGGTGTTTATTCAAGAGTCCTCTGGACTAAGGTACAGTTATAGTCAGGGGCTTAGTGGGCCCAAGTGCATGCCCAGGGGACCGACAGGATGCTTATAGTTACTATGGGAGATGGGAAGACCGGGGTAGGGGTATACATTGTGTGTTGGTTGTACCTTCCGACTTATGGGGGCCAGGTAAGATTTATGTGTGCTAAGTTATGTTATGTTATGCTATATTATGCCATGTTATGTAAGTTATAAATAGATAGATAATAGAATGCCACGTTACCAGGTATGACTCCTACTCCTTTCAACATAGTTGAGGACAGTCTTAAAATCGTACTTTCAGTCAGTTACAGTCTATTTATTTTTACTTCAGTTTTATCAGTTATATTTCTTGTCTTCAGTTATTTTCCAGCTGTTGCTTTGCATACTCAGTAGTAGTGATATTGACGCCCGTTTTGAGCTGCTGCTTTACTTGCTTGTAGGTACTCATAGATGAGGAGCCGATCCCTCGTAATTCTAGCTAGCACAGAGAATCATCAGCTCCTGTCATCCAGAGCTAAACAGCTAGAGGTTTATCTCTTTTATTTTGTTGTACAGTATGGGTAGGCCGGGGCCCTGTCCCGACCATCATATCAGTATTCTTAGAGGCTTGCAGATTGTATATTACCTGTGGTTAGCTGTACCAATCGTGTGAGGTCGTGTGTATATTTTAGTCTGTTTATGATGGCCGTGTGGGGACTTATTCATTTGGTAGTGGTGATCTTGTTGGTCACGAAGCAGTTTAGCACTTGTTTTCTTGATTCAGAAATAACTAGATAGCATGGTGGCCTTGTCGGCCCGCACAGGTTCCCTATTGATTCAGTTGTTCTGAGTAGCTGTTGCCTTCTTATAGGTGGCTATAGGCCTAGTCGGCCGGAGGCTGTATTTATAGCTGTTATATAGCCCGTCATTCTCTTGAATCCAGAGTTAGGGCCAGGCTGGCACCAGAAGTGCTTAGGCTCAGCTAGTCTAGCATTCCAGGTCCTAGAAGGGCACCAGGTGCTAGTCATGCCTCCCAGGCGGGGCGTGACATCAAGCCATACCTAGACATGTTAATCATTGTATTTATCGACGACATTCTGGTATACTCCAGAAGCAAACAAGAGCATGCTAACCATCTGAGGATAGTGCTACAAATGCTTAGAGACTGCTAGTTGTTCGCTAAGTTCATGTGTCACTTTTGAAGAAGTGCTTGGGTGATCCAGCCTTGGTAGTTCTGGTAGACAGTATTAGAGTGAAGGACAACCTCATTTATGAAGAAATTCCCGTCGAAATCTTCGATCGTCAGGTTCAAAGGTTGAGGAGCAAAGAAGTAGCTTCAGTTAAAGTATAATGGAGAAATTAGCATGTTGAGAGGGCTATGTGGGAAGCCAAAGCGGATATGATAGCTAAATACCCTCATTTGTCCCCTACTATCTCCATTTCAGTTCGAGGTATCAGTTTTTCCCTAAACCATTAATAAACTTTTCCCTTGTGCAGGTTTGTTTTATGATATGGTAAATGTATGTGATGTCTGAATTTATTTTAGCTATGTAGTTCCTATTGGAGGTAGTCATTCCATTAGTTTTCGACTTAAATTATTCGTAATCATATATGGTGATAGCTTGTTTCTATGTTTTTTGCATGTTTCTATCATTCTAGGATGAATGTTCCCAAGGGGGATATATTGTTATACCCCAAGAACCAAAGGATCAGATCCGGAAGTGAAAACGGAGAAAAACTGAAATTTCACACCAGGTAATAGAACGACCCATAAGGTTGGTCATGAGGAGTGACCACGAGACTTGAGGTGACACGTTGTCAGCTTGGTTTGGCAAAGTCTTAGAGAGGAGGCCACGGGCCTGACCATGAGTCCTGGCCAGACCTTACGACTTGTGAGGTCACTCGTGGTCAACCCTAGAGGATTGGAAAAAATTGGGATGGGCAGTGTAGGACTTGGAAGGTGACCACGAGTCGTGGTCTTACCTCACGACTCGGGAAGTCACCTGTGGGGTTACCTCTGAGGTTTGGGCAGTGGAATCTATGGATCAAGGCAACTAGTCGTGCCCTGTGGCAACAATTCGTTAGGTCCCTCGTAAGGACTTGCAACCAGAAATTCCTGTGTTTTAATAAGGATGTTTTCATAGCTTCCTAAGTCCCTAAGGCCTAAACTACATCATTTTGGATATGTTTCTGAGTTGGATAAGATGGGTTAAGCCCTTTATGCATCCCCATTTTCATGCAAGGATTTTAGAGAGGTTTTTGGGAGATTCAAGGCCTTCTTCCCCAAATTTTCATCAAATTCTTCATGGGTGTTAAAGGAACTTTATGTCCATCTATTCCCAGGTATGTTGGGTTTTAAAATGGGGGGAATTCTTACTCACTCATGCCCAATTTCGATTAAATTCATGAATCCTCCTATTAAAGTCTATGGGGTTTTTCCCAAATGCATGAAAACGTGATTTCTAATTATGGGTATGTTTTAAATGAGTTTTAATATTGAATTATGAAGGATGGGCAGGTTAAATTATTATTTTCTTTTATTCATGGTTTACGCTTTTAAATCAGAAATGCCCATTTAATGAAAGTTCGTGGAAGTTATGATTTATGATGAATATTCTATAATTTGAGTTTATTGATGATAGAAAAGAATGATTTTCAACTTCCCCATGTTTATAAGCATATTTTGGAAGAATTGAATATGATGAAGTATTGGGAAATGCCCACATGTTAAAGAATGATTTATGATTTATGAAGTGAATTCCATGATTAATCGATTTATGATGTTGGACGATGAAAAGGGCCTTGATTCTTGTGCTTTAAAGGGATCAATGATGATAAATGTTATATCTTAGCCAATGAATTTTTATGCATGATGTTAATGATTTATGTGTGAGCCTATATGCATGTTTTTTGGAGCAGTGTCTAGCATCGAGCAGCCCGGCGTTCAAAGGAGTACGCCGTTGTCTCATAACCACATGCCACCGTAGGTTGTAAATGATATGACATATTGATAATGATCCCCTCAAATGTGATATCACGCCTTATGCACGACCCTCACCTAGCAAGCTAGGGTCGGCTCTGCCCACTTGAGTGAGACAGTAGGGCATCATGAAAGGCTCTATAATGATGGTGTCGGTTATGAAGAGTCCTCCCATTGTTCCACATGTTTTATGCATTGTTATGTTTATGTTATTGGCTCAAGTTATATTATGATAAAGTTATTTACGATTATGATAATTAATAATTATGAAAGATTTGAAAGTCTTGAGCCCTATGTTTTGTTATGAACATTTTGATGCAAGCATGATGTCCTTCTCCTATGTATATTTATGAGGTTAATTTATTTTAAAAATGTCCGTTTTCCTTACCTTGCATACTCAGTACATTCAATGTATTGACCGCATACTTTCTACACTGTATCATTGCAAGATACAAGGTCCGGATGTCAGGCTCATCCTCATCCTTAGTCCATCCCGGCCTACTATATCAGCTTGTTGGTGAGTCCTCATGTTCTGAGGGCCATTTCATAAACTTTCCTATTGATTACGTTTTAGTATTGCTCGAGTTAGTTGGGATATTGTCCCATCAACCCATAGTACGTATTAGAGGTTTCGGACAAATGAGTAGTATTCAGCTTATGTAAATGTTTGGTATTTCTTGATGTTATGTCATGGTTACTTTTCTGCATTGTTTTATGCTTAATATTTTGTTTATTCAAATGAGATTAGTCGAACGCATGTGCCATGGGTTGACTTGGGGTCTCTCGAGGTCCCTTGCCACGTGTCTACAATCCGTGTGTACGTTCAGGTCCTGACAACAATCCACCGCTTCAGTAGCTCTAGAAGGCTGACTAGCTAAGTAGGCCAGCACTTTAGGTATGGATGGCGGCAAGCACCAAAATTGTTTTTTTGCTTTGTCATCTCGTCAGGATCAGGAGAGCTCACCTGACGTGGTCACGGGTATGTTATGCCTTTTCCATCTAGATGTGTATGTCTTACTAGATCCAGGAGCCACACTATCATTCATGACTCCATATGTAGTTGTCCACTTTGATATCTATCCATCAGTTCTCTTAGAACAATTCTCAGTCTCTACCCAAGTTGGCAAGTCAGTTAGAGCCCGCCCGGTGTATAGAAACTGCCTAGTGTCCATATTGAATAAAGTCATTCCAGCTGATCTTATAGAGTTAGAGATAGTTTACTTTGACCTCATTCTTGGCATGGATTGGCAACACTTTGGTTATGCCTTAGTCAACTATATAACTAGGGTCGTCAGGTTTCAGTTCCCTAATGAGACCACTATAGAGTGGACGGGCAGTAGTTCAGCGCCTAAGAGTCAGTTTATTTCCTACCTTAAAGCCATAAAGCTTATTTATAAAGGGTGTATTTATCATCTAGTTCGAGTCAAAGATTCTAGCTCCGAGAACCTGACTTTTAGTCAGTTCCAGTTGTTAGTGACTTCCCTAACGTGTTTCCCGAGGATCTTCCCGGAGTTCCTCCTAAGCGGGAAATAGACTTCAGCATAGAACTTCTCCCAAACACTCCTCCCAACTCCATCCCTCATTACAGAATGGATCCAACTGAGCTTATGGAGTTGAAAGAGTAGCTAAAAGACCTCCTTGATAAGGGATTCATCAGGCCCAACATCTCTCGTTGGGGTGCTCTAGTATTATTCGAGCATAAGAAAGACGGTTCTCTCAGAATGTGTATCGACTACCGTCAGTTGAACAGTCAAGAATAGGTACCCCCTACCCAGGAATGACGACTTGTTCGATCAGCTTCAGGGAGCCTATTGTATGTCCAAGGTAGATCTCAGGTCGCGGTACCATCAATTAAGGGTAAGAGTGTGTGACATACTGAAAATAGCTTTCAAGACTCGGTATGGCCACTACGAGTTTGTGGTTATGTCCTTTGGACTGACTAATGCCCCTGCATATTTCATTGACCTGATGAATAGGGTTTTCAAGCCATACCTAGGCATGTTAATCATTGTTTTTATCGACGACATTCTCGTATACTCCAAAAGCAAAGAAGAGCATGCTAACCATCCGAGGATAATGCTACAGATTCTTAGAGGCCGCTAGTTGTTCGCTAAGTTCATCAAATGCGAATTCTGGTTGAAGTCAGTGTCTTTCCTTGGTCACGTGGTCTCGGGTGAGGGTATTCAGGCAAATCCTCAAAAGATAGCAGCAGTGAAATACTCACCGTAACCTACTTCCCCAATCGAAAATAGAAGCTTCTTGGTTCTAGCCGGCAATTACTGATGTTTTGTGAAAGATTTCTCCTCTATTGCATCCCCTCTTACTAGGTTGATGCAAACAAAGGTGAAATTCTAGTGGTCGGATGCGTGTGAGAAGAGTTTCTAGAAGTTGAAGACTCGACTGAATACCGCTTCAGTGTTGACCTTACCGGATGGGATAGATTGGTTTATAGTGTATTGTGACGCTTCCAGAGTTGGACTTGGTTGCATTCTGATGTAGCGGGGTAAGGTGATAGCTTACGCCTCTAGACAGTTCAAGGTTCATGAGAAGACCTGTTCGACTCATGACCTGGAGTTGGCAGCGGTGGTGTTTGCGTCGAAAATATGAAGAACTACCTTTATGGGGCTCATGTCGATGTTTTCACCGATCAAAAGAGCCTTCAGTATGTATTGAGTCAAAAAGATCTGAATCTTTATCATAGAAGATGGTTGGAGTTATTGAAGCACTATGACATGAGTGTGATGTATCACCCGGGCATAGCCAATGTTGTGGCTGATGCCCTAAGAAGGATGTTTATGGGGAGCATAGCTCATGTTGAAGATGGAAAAAAAGGAACTGGCAAAGGATATCCATAGGTTAGCTTGATTGGGAGTGTAGTTGGTTGATGCAACTGAGGGCGGAGTAGTGGTGCAGAGTGGATCAGATTCCTCATTGGTAGTTGAAGTTAAGTCAACGCAGGATGAAGATCCTATATTGCTTAAGCTGAAGGAGGCGATTCTTAGAAAAGAAGTGAAGGCTTTCTCCTAGGGGGGAGATGACGTACTCCATTACAAGGGTAGACTCTGCATGTCTGATGTGAGTGACCTGAGATAGTAGATACAAGCTCAAGCACACAAATCGAGATACTCAATCCACGTAGGAGCTACTAAGATGTATCGTGATCAATGGGATATTTACTGGTGGAACGACATGAAAAGAGACATTGTAGAATTTTCAACTAAGTGCCCGAACTGCCCGCAAGTCAAGGTAGAACATCAGAGACCGGGAGGTATGACTCGTCGGCAACATGAATTAATATGGGTGATAGTAGTCCGGATGACCAAGTCAGCACATTTCCTCACATTTAAAACTATAGACTCAGCTGAGGACTATGCTACACTTTACATCCGGGAGTTGGTCAGACATCATGGGGTGCCCTTGTCCATTATTTCAGATAGAGGTGCCCAGTTCACGTCGCATTTCTGGAAGTCTTTTCAGAAGGGACTCAGTACCCAGGTCAAGCTCAGCACAGCTTTTCACCCGCAGATGATGGACAAGCTGAGCGGACTATAGAGACTTTGGAAGATATGCTGAGAGCGTCTGTGATCGATTTCAAGGGCAGTTGGGATGATTACTTACCCTCATAGAGTTTGCGTACAACAACAGCTACCACTCCAGTATCAAGATGGCCCCGTTCGAGGCATTATATGGTAGGAGGTGTAGATCTCCTATTGGATGGTTTGAGGTTGGTGAGGCTACTCTGATCTGGCCAGACTCAGTTCATGAGGCTATGAAGAAGGTACAACTTATCAAAGAGAGGTTGAAAACGGCGCAAAGCCTCAGAAATCTTATGTTGATATGAGGATAAGAGAATTAAAGTTTGTAGTGGATGACTAGGTTTATCTAAAAATTTCACCTATAAAAGGGGTGATGAGATTTGGGAAGAACGGAAAACTTAGTCTGAGATATGTGAGATCCTACAGAATTCATAAGCGAATTAGCAGTGTGGCATATGAGTTAGAACTACCCCCAGGGTTAGCATCGGTGCACCCAGTCTTCCATGTGTCACTATTGAAGAAGTGCATTAGTGATCTAACTTTAGTTGTGCCACTAGACAGCATGGGAATAAAAGACAATCTCTCTTACAAGGAGGTTCTAATTCAAATCCTTTACCGTTAGGTTCATAGGCTGAGAAACAAGGAAGTCGCTTTGGTGAAGGTCTTGTGGAGGAACCAGTTAGTTATGGGAGCCACATGGGAAGACGAAGCAAACGTGACGGCTAGTTACCCTCATTTATTCCCTTCCAATATTTGGTACTAAATCCCTTCTAAGTACTCTTTTCAGTTCCGGACGTATTAGCTCTATGTAGATTTTCTATATACATTATAGTTTCACCAGCTCTGTTAGTTTGGTTAAGTTAGTTCGGAGTTAGTTACTCCTTCAGAAACCAGCTGATAGTCTCAGTCTAAGAATTACAACTCTTTTCCTACAGTTCCAACAATTTTAGTCTTCATTCGAGGACGAATGATTCCAAGGGGGAGATATTGTAACACCTTAAAACTTTCCTAGTACAGACTCAGATCTTTCAAGAAAATCTAGAAGAAAACAAGAAAATTTGCCTCATAATGACTGAGACAACGAGTCGTGGTCAACTCCAATGACTCGTTGTGTAAGCCGTGGTCAACCTTGCATGATCAGTCGAGAACCCACGGGATAAGGAATGATCTGTTGTCATAAAAAACAAGTCATCTTGTCACTTGTTGCTTCCCCAACTCGGAATCCCTTCTCCAGGACCCCATGACTCAACGCACGAGTCATTGTTAGAAACAATGACCCTTTATGGGAGTCTTTGGGTGAGAACCTTAGAAACCACATCCAGTGGTGACGAGTGTGGACAAAGACTCATTGTGTCCAGAAGGAGTCGTGGTCACCACCCGTCATGTTAGCTTTGAGAATTTATAAAAGTTGTCCAGTGAAGGTGATGGCTGGACACAACGACCCATTGGTTCATCCAATGAGTTGTTGTGTCATCCGTTGTCAATATTTCTAGGTTTCCTCGTCTAGTGACCACGGAAGGAACCAACGACACATTTTTTTTACCAACGAGTCATGGTCTCCCCTATTTCCAGACCAAATGGTACCATCAGCCAGGCAGTAGGACCATGAAGAGGTCCCAACAAGTCGTGGCCACAACCAATGACTCGTTGAGTGACCCGTTGGTTCCCTGTCGGTCAGCTTCCAGATTTTTATTCCATATATATTTTTGTAATTTCTCACCTATTTATTCCCTAACATACATCTTTTTAAGTATAATTTTAGAGATATTAGACGAATTGAATGGTTTCCCACCTCATTCCCCATGTAAACTCTCAATCGATCATAGAACCTCAGACTCTTCCTCTTAAGCAAGAACTAGGGTTCCTCATCAGTACAGAAATTCAAGATTTCTTCTTTAGGGAACTTTTATCTAGGTATGTGGGAATTCAACAAGGGAATAGTTCTTCCCTTGTGTCCCCAAAAAACCTTTTCTAATTTTCTCCATCAGTTAAGCCTTGTGGATTCAAAATGTGGAAAAATTGTCAGATTAATTTAGTTAAGATTACGCCAAAAGGTAGGTTTATTTCCTATCTTCAAGCGAGAAATTTGATAGTATGGGGTGCATTTACCACATCGTCAGAGTTCAGGATGTTCGAGTAGAGCCTCCGACTCTCCAGTCTATTCCAGTGGTTAATGAATTCCCTTACATATTCCCAGATGAGCTACCTGGTATTCCCCCAGAAAGGGAAATAGATTTTGCAATTAATTTACTAGCAGGAACTCAGCCCATATCAATTCCTCCGTATCGTATGGCTCCTGCTGAACTCATAGAATTAAAGGAGCAGCTGAAAGATCTGTTAGATAAGGGCTTTATCAGGCCGAGTACTTTACCTTGGGGTGCGCCAGTTCTATTTGGGAGAAAGAAGGACGGCTCACTCCGCATGTGTATAGACTACCGATAGTTGAATAAGGTTACAATCAAGAATAAGTATCCGCTTCCAAGAATAGATGATTTGTTTTATCAGTTACAGGAGCCCAGATATTTCTCCAAGATTGATTTATGGTCCAAATACCATCAGGTTCGAGTTCGTGAAAGGGACATTCCAAAGACTTCCTTCAGGATCAGATACAACCATTTTGAATTCCTAGTCATGTCCTTTGGGCTGACAAATGCCCCAGCAGTATTTATGGACCTGATGAACAACATCTTCAGACCATACCTGAAGCTGTTCGTGATAGTGTTTATTGACGATATTCTGGTGTATTCACGCTCAAAGGCAGACCACCAGGATAATTTGCGAACAATGCTTCAGATTCTCAGGGACCGTCAGCTATATGCCAAGTTCTCTCATTGTGAATTTTGGCTAAACTCAGTAGCTTTCTTGGGGCATATTGTGTCGGATGTTGGTATATAGGTAGACACGCAGAAAATAGAGGCAGTAAAAATATGGCCCAGACCTACCACTCCTACCAAGGTACGCAGTTTTCTGGGAATAGCAGGGTACTACAGAAGATTTGTTGAGGGATTCTCCACCATAGCGGCACCTCTGACTAAGATGACGCAAAAAGCAATAAAGTTTCAGTGGACGAAGGCATGTTAGCAGAGTTTCTAGCAATTGAAAGACAGGTTGACCTCCGCCCCAGTGTTAGCATTGCCAGAAGGTACAGAGGGTTATAAGGTTTATTGTGACGCTTTGGGTATTGGGTTAGGATGTGTGTTGATGCAGCATGGAAAAGTAATTGCTTATGCTTCCACATAGCTGAGGAAACACGAAAAGAATTATCCTACCCATGACCTGGAACTAGTAATAGTGATCCACGCCCTAAATATATGGAGACATTACTTGTATGGCGTGCATGTGGATATTTTCACTGATCATAAGAGCCTACAGTATATCTTCACCCAGAGTGAGTTGAACTTACGACAGCGTCGCTGGTTGGAATTGTTGAAAGATTATGATGTAAATATTCTGTATCACCCAAGCAGAGCCAACTTGTTAGTAGATGCCCTTAGACGTAAGTCTATGTGGTGTTTGGTGTACTTGCCGCCCGAGAAACGGGAATTGGCCCGAGAAATACACCAGTTAGCAAGTTTAGCCGTTCGTATAGTAGATACAGAGGACAACAGAGCGGTAATTCAGAACACCGCAGTGTCGCCATTAGCTGTGGAGGTAAAGGAATGGCAATATGAAGATCTTGACCTGGTTCAGCTTAAGGACAGAGTTCAACAAGGAAAAGAGCCGGATTTTCAGGTAACTGAGGATGAAGTGTTGCGATGTAAAGGCCGCCTTTGTGTTCCAGATATTTCAGTGCTTCGCCAGCAGATTATGAGCAAGGGACATTATGCTCGCTATTCTCTCCACCCAGGCATGGAGAAAATGTACCACGATATTCAAGAAATCTACTGGTGGCCAGGTATGTAGAGGGAAATAACAGAATTCATAGCCAGTGTCCTAACTGCCAGTAAGTAAAAGCGGAACAACAGAAACCAGGCGGAGTGACTCAAGACATAGTTGTGCCTCTTTGGAAGTGGGAAGTAGTAAATATGGACTTTGTAGCAGGATTACCCTATACCAAACATAGAAATGACTCGATTTGGGTAATTGTTGACAGACTAACAAAATAATCCCATTTTCTTTTAGTAAGGGAAACTTTCTCCGCCGAAGATTATGTTGAGTTGTATATCAGAGAAATAGTCAGACTGCACGATGTTCCATTGTCCATTATCTCTGACAAAGGGGCGCAATTAACAACTAAATTTTGGCAATCATTTCAGAGAGGCCTGGGGACACAGATTAACCTGAGCACAGCTTTTCACCCTCAAACAGATGGGTAGGCAGAACACACTATTCAGACGCTCGAGGATATGCTGCGAGCGTGTGTGTTAGACTTTGGAGGTAGGTGGGATAAGCACTTACCACTTATTGAGTTTGCCTATAATAATAGTTACCACAGCTATCCAGATGGCGCCTTATGAGGCATTGTATGGGCGAAAGTGCAGATCGCCAGTTGGCTAGTTTGAAGTAGGAGAGTCAGCACTGATTGGGTCGGATATTATTCATCATTCAGAGGAAAAGGTAAAGCTTATCAGAGAATGCCTAATGACTGCTCAGACCCGCCGAAAATCGTATGTTGATGTGCGGCGCAGAAACCTAGAATTTAATGTGAATGACTAGGTGTTTTTGAAAGTTTCTCCTACAAAAGGGGTGATGAGATTCAGCAAGAAAGAAAAGCTCATCCCGAGATTTGTTGGGCCTTATTAGATTCGCAGAAAAATAGGCCAAGTGGAATATGAGTTGAACTTACCACCAGCGTGAGAGTCTGCTCACCCAGTTTTCCACGTGTCCATGTTGAGGAAGTATATAGGAGACCCCTCCAGAGGTTTCCCAGTTCAGGATATTCCGGTTACGGAGGAGATGGCTTATAAAGAGGTTCCAGTAGCCATACTGGACAGGCAGATTCGTAGATTGAGAACTAAAGATGTGGCTTCAGTCAAAGTATTATGGCGTAATCGAAACCGATAGGAAATGACTTGGAAAGCAGAAAAAGATATGAAAGCCAGATATCCTAAGTTATTTCAGACTTAATCAGCCAGAGGTATGTTAGTGTTGTTGTTTTATGAGTTGCCTTATATTATATGTATAAATGAAATAGTTGGCTTTAGTCTATTGCGTCATGAATACTACTATTGTGGGTAGTACCTGTATAGGCTTTTTCTATGTTTCAGGATTTTTAAGATAGTCCATATTATAGGGGAGACTCTACCGAAATTTTTCTAGAATAAGTCAAGTGAATTGAATTTCTGGCAAGTAGAAGTTTACATTCAAGGATGAATGTTCTTAGGGGGGGAGGATGTTACACCCTGTAAATTCTTGACATTTAGATGGCCTATTCGCATGTTGATTAAGAGTTTTAGAATTCCACACATGCTAGAAAAAGGCCCGGGGAAAGACCGGACAAGCGCCACGTTGAACCATTACAAGAGGAGGCTGGGCAGACCCCCTCCACGATAGCCAACATATCACGGAGGGCACACCTTCGCGATGGCCAATGTACCACGGAGGTGAGGTTCATCCCAAAGTATATAAAGCCCCACTTCATTTTTTTTATTTTATTTTCCACTCTTAACTTTCAGAAAACGACTAGAGAGAAGAGGGAGACGAGGGTTCGATATAAATTCCATTTGATTACGCCATCAAACGTGGTCCAAACTCAAATTAACCTCGGATAATGAAGTATAAAGCTGCAGAGAACATTCCTGCGGAGTTAGTTTCGCAAGAATTGTCCGGCGAAGCGGTGACCCGCCTAGTCAAAGTAAGTGGAATTACTCCAAATTAGTGTTAATATACTCCTAGCACTAAAGATAGTATTTCTCCCTTCTAAACTTCCGAGAAATAGCAAGTTTTCAGCTGTTTTTTGATAAGTCAAAGGTTGGGCAGTATATATATTCAAAGTAGTGTTTTCTCCCAGAATATTGATGAATTTAATTCTATTGGCTATGGAATGATTACAGTTGGGAGAAATAGCTGAAAATTAGCCGATTTACGCCAGATAATCAGGAAGTCGACAGACAAGGTATGTGAAGCTAGTTTCTTTCGTCAAGTTAGTAATTCCAGTAGAGCAAACTAGTATAAATTCTAGTAGAATGTTTTAGAAACAGTACAACATGCCCAGTATGTAATTTAGTAATGTACGTCAGGGTATTATCGTGTTCAGCCGAAACTTAGTAAAGCAATATAAGTTCCTATAGAGTATTTCAGAAATAGAATAGTAGCTTACTATGAATTATAAAAAGCATGTTAGAAATAGTAAGTCAGGTTTACCATGGGACTTAGTTATACAACATGATTCTCTGCAGAAATATTATATCTTGTTTCAGTATTAGATTCAGCATAGTATGACAGAAATTATATATATCCCATTATCATCTTCAACATGTATTATATATATACACATTACTATCATTAGTTTCAACATGTATCATATGAAGTTAGTATTACTAGTTGAGACTTGACTGTATTGTTTTGTGTTGAATTGCCTAACATCCATGACCGCCGCAGGGTTAATAGCTGTATCGACTCATCCGTCAAAGGGTGAGGATACGTCGCTCTATGGAGTGGCATGCCGTTTCCTAGGGGACGAAGATGGGATGTCAGTTTCCCCATATTTTTCCTTGGTCGGCTTCTATACACCTCTGTCGAGCGGGTACACCTAAGGTGTTTATTCAGGAGTCCTCCAGACTCAGGTACAGTTATAGTCAGGGGGTCAGCGGACCCAAGTGCATACCCAGGGGACCGGCAGGATGCTTATAGTTACTATGGGAGATGGGATGACTGCGGTAGGGGTATAGATTGCATGTTGGTTGTACCTTCTTGCTTAGGGGGGCCAGGTGAGGTTTATGTGTGCTATGTGATGTTATGTTATGCTATATTATGCCATGTTATGTTAGTTATAAATAGATAGATAGTAGAATGCCACGTTACCAGGTGTGGCTCCTACTCCTTTCAGCATAGTTGAGGACAGTCTTAAAATCGTACTTTCAGTCAGTTATAGTCTATTTCTTTCTACTTCAGTTCTATCAATTATATTGCTTGTCTTCAGTTATTTTCCAGTTGTTGCTTTGCATACTCAGTACCAGCGTACTGACGCCTGTTTTGAGGCGCTGCATTACTTGCTTGTAGGTACTCATAGACGAGGAGCCGATCCCTCGTAATTCTATCCAGCACACAGAGTCATCATCTCCTGTCATCCAAAGCTAAACAGCTAGAGGTTTATCTCTTTTATTTTGTTTTACAGTATGGGTAGGCCGGGGCCCTGTCCCGACCATCTTATCAGTATTCTTAGAGGCTTGCAGATTGTATATTCCCTGTGGTTAGTTGTACCGATCGGGTGAGGTTGTCTGTATGTTTTAGTCTGTTTATGATGGCTGTGTGGGGACTTATTTAGTTTGTAGTGGTGATCTTGTTGGTCACGTAGCAGGTTAGCACTTGTTTTCTTGATTCAGAAATAACTAGACAGCATGGTGGCCTTATCGGCCCGCATAGGTTCCCTATTGATTCAGTTGTTCTGAGTAGTTGTTGCCTTCTTACAGGTGGCTATAGGCCTAGTAGGCCGGAGGCTGTATTTACAGCCGTTATATAGCCCGTCGTTCTCTTGAATCTAGAGTTAGGGCTAGCCTTGCACCAGAAGATCTTAGGCTCAGCTAGTCCAGCAGTCCAGGTCCTAGAAGGGCACCAGGTGCCAGTCATGCCTCCCAAGGCGGGGCGTGACATCAAGCCATACCTAGACATGTTAATCATTATATTTATCGACGACATTCTGGGATACTCAAGAAGCAAACAAGAGCATGCTAACCATATGAGGATAGTGCTACAAATGCTTAGAGACTGCTAGTTGTTCGCTAAGTTCATGTGTCACTTTTGAAGAAGTGCTTTGGTGATCCAGCCTTGGTTGTTCCGGTAGACAGTATTAGAGTGAAGAACAACCTCAATAATGAAGAAATTCCCGTCGAAATCTTTGATCGTCAGGTTCGGAGGTTGAGGAACATAGAAGTAGCTTCAGTTACAGTATTATGGAGAAATTAGCATGTTGAGAGGGCTATGTGGGAAGCCAAAGCGGATATGATAGCTAAATACTCTCATTTGTTCCCTACCGTCTCTGTTTCAGTTCGAGGTATCAGTTTTGCCCTAAACCAGTAATAAATTTTTCCCTTGTGCAAGTTTGTTTTATGATATGGTAAATGTATGTGATGTCTGAATTTAGTTTAGCTTTGTAGTTCCTATCGGAGGTAGTCATTCCATCAGTTTTCGACTTAAATTATTCGTAATCGTATGTGGTGATAGCTTGTTTCTATGTTTTTGCATGTTTCTAACATTTGAGGACGAATGTTCCCAAGGGGGATATATTGTTATACCCCAAGAACCCAAGGATCAGATCCGGAAGTGAAACCGGAGAAAAACTGAAATTTCGCACCAGGTCATAGAACGACCCGTAAGGTTGGTCGTGAGGAGTGACCTCGAGACGTGAGGTGACTCGTTGTCATCTTGGTTTGGAAATGTCTTTTTGAGGAGGCCACGGGCCTGACCACGAGTTGTGGCCAGACCTTACGACTTGTGAGGTCACCCGTGGTCAACCTAGAGGATTGGAAAAATTGGGATGGGCAGTGTAGGCCATGGAAGGTGACCAAGAGTCGTGGTCTTACCTTACGACTCGTGAAGTCACCCGTGGGGTTACCTTGGACGTTTGGACAGTGGAATCAATGGATCAAGTTAACTAGTCGTGCCTTGTGGCAACGATCCGTTAGGTCCCTCGTAAGGACTTGCGACCAGAAATTCCTGTGTTTGAATAAGGATGTTTTCATAGCTTCCTAAGCCCCTAAGGCCTAAACTACGTCATTTTGGATATATTTCAGCTTATGTAAATATTTGGTATTTCTTGATGTTATGTCATGGTTATGTTTCTGCATTGTTTTATGCATAATATTCTATTTATTTAAATAAGATTAGTCGAATGCATGTGCCATGGGTTGACTTGGGGTCTCTCGAGGTCCCTTGTCCCGTGTCTACAATCCGTGTGTACATTCAGGTCTTGACAATAATCTACCGCTTCAGTAGCTCCAGAAGGCCGACCAGCTAAGTAGGCCAGCACTTCAGGTATGGATGGCGGCCAGCGCCAAAACCATTTTTATGCTTTGTCATCTCGTCAGGATCAGGAGAGCTCACCTGACGTGGTCACGGGTATGTTATGCCTTTTCCATCTAGACATGTATGCCTTACTAGATCCAGGAGCCACACTATCATTTGTGACTCCATATGTAGTTGTCCACTTTGATATCTGTCCATCAGTTCTCTTAGAACCATTCTCAGTCTCAACCCAAGTTGGCAAGTCAGTTAGAGCCCGCCCGGTGTATAGAAACTGCCTAGTCTCCATATTGAATAAAGTCATTCCAACTGATCTTACAGAGTTAGACATGGTTTACTTTGGCCTCATTCTTGGCATGGATTGACAACACTCTGGTTATGTCTTAGTCAGCTGTAGAACTAGGGTCGTCAGGTTTCAGTTCCCTAATATGACCGCTTTAGAGTGGACCGGCAGTAGTTCAGCGTCTAAGAGTCGGTTTATTTCCTACCTTAAAGCCATAAAGCTTATTTATAAAGGGGGTATTTATCATCTAGTTCGAGTCAATGATTCTAGCTCTGAGACCCTGACTTTTAGTCAGTTGCAGTTGTCAGTGAGTTCCCTGACGTGTTTCCCGAGAATCTTCCCGGAGTTCCTCCTAAGCAGGAAATAAACTTCGGCATAGAACCTCTCCCAGACACTCCGCCCAACTCCATCCCTCATTACAGAATGGCTCCAGCTGAGTTTATGGAGTTGAAAGAGTAGCTAAAAGACCTCCTTGATAAGGGATTCATCAGGCCCAACATCTTTCCTTGGGGTGCTCCAGTATTATTCGAGCATAAAAAGACGATTCTCTCAGAATGTGTATCGACTACCATCAGTTGAATAAGGTAATAGTCAAGAATAGGTACCCCCTACCCAGGAATGATGACTTGTTCGATCAGCTTCAGGGAGCCTGTTGTTTCTCCAAGGTAGATCTCAAGTTGCGGTACCATCAGTTAAGGGTCAGAGAGTGTGACATACTGAAACAACTTTCAAGACTCGGTATGGCCACTACAAGTTTGTGGTTATGTCCTTTAGACTGACTAATTCCCCCTGCAGATTTCATTGACCTGATGAACAGGGTTTTCAAGCCATACCTAGATATGTTAATCATTGTATTTATTGACAACATTCTAGTATACTCCAGTAGCAAAGAAGAGCATGCTAACCATCCGAGGATAGTGCTACAGATTCTTAGAGGCCGCTAGTTGTTCGCTAAGTTAAGCAAATGCGAATTTTGGTTGAAGTCAGTGACGTTCCTTGGTCACGTGGTCTTGGGTGAGGGTATTCAGGCAAATCCTGAAAAGATAGTAGTAGTGAAATGCCATGACCTACTTCCCCAATCGAAATTAGAAGCTTGTTAGTTCTAGCTGGCTATTGCTGATGTTTTGTGGAAGATGTCTCCTCTATTGCATCCCCTCTTACTAGGTTGACTCAGAAAAAGGTGAAATTCCAATGGTCAGATGCGTGTGAGAAGAGTTTCTAGAAGTTGAACACTCGACTCAATATCGCTCCAGTATTGACCTTACCGGATGGGATAGATGGGTTTGTAGTGTATTCTGACGCTTCCAGAGTTGGACTTGGGTGCATTATGATGTATCGGGGAAAGGTGATAGCTTACGCCTCCAGACAGCTCAAGGTTCATGAGAAGACCTATTCGACTCATGACCTGGAGTTGGCAGCGGTGGTGCTTGCATTGAAAATATGAACCACTACCTTTACGGGGCTCATGTGGATGTTTTCGCCGATCACAAGAGACTTAAGTATGTATTCAGTCAAAAAGATCTGAATCTTTATCATAGAAGATGGTTGGAGCTATTGAAGGACTATGACATGAGTGTGATGTATCACCCGGGCATAGCCAATGTGGTGGCTGATACCCTAAGAAGGATGTTTATGGGGAGCGTGGCTCATGTTGAAGAGGGAAAAAAAGGAACTAGCAAAGGAAATCCATAGGTTAGCTCGGTTGGGAGTGTAGTTGGTTGATGCAACTGAGGGCAGAGTAGTGGTGCAGAGTCAATCAGATTCCTTATTGGTAGTTGAAGTTAAGTTAAGGCAGGATGAATATCCTATATTTCTTAAGCTGAAGGAAGTGATTCTTAGAAAAGAAGTGAAGGCTTTCTCCTAGGGGGGAGATGGCGTACTCCATTAGAAGGGTAGACTGTACATGCCGGATATGAGTGACCTGAGATAGTAGATACTAGTTGAAGCACACAAATCGAGATACTCAATCCACCTAGGAGCTACTAAGATGTATCGTGATCTATGGGATATTTACTGGTGGAACGACATGAAAAGAGACATTGTAGAATTTGTAACTAAGTGCCCGAACTGCCAGTAGGTCAAGGTAGAACATCAGAGACCGGGAGGTATGACTCGTTGGCAACATGAATCAATATGGGTGATAGTGGACCAGATGACCAAATCAGCACATTTCCTAACAATTAAAACTACAGACTCAGCTGAGGACTATGCTACACTTTATATACGAGAGTTGGTTAGACTTTATGGGGTGCCCTTGTACATTATTTCAGATAGAGGTACCCAGTTCACATATCATTTCTGGAAGTCTTTTCAGAAGGGACTCAGTACCTAGGTCAAGCTCAGCACATCTTTTCACCCGCAGATAGATGGACAAGCTGAGCAGACTATACAGACTTTGGAAGATATGTTGAGAGCGTGTATGATCGATTTCAAGGGCAGTTGGGATGATCACTTACCTCTCATAGAGTTTGCGTACAACAACAGCTACCACTCCAGTATCCAGATGGCCCCGTTCGAGGCATTGTATGGTAGGAGGTGTAGATCTCCTATTGGATGGTTTGAGGTTGGTGAAGCTACTTTGATCGGGCCAGACTCAGTTCATGAGGCTATGCAGAAGGTACAACTTATCAGAGAGAGGTTGAAAACAGCGCAAAGCCTCTGAAACCTTATGTTGATATGAGGATAAGAGAATTAAAGTTTGTAGTGGATGACTAGGTTTATCTAAAAATTTCACCTATAAAAGGGGTGATGAGATTTTGGAAGAAAGGAAAACTCAGTCTGAGATATGTGAGATCCTACAGAATTCTGAAGCGAATTGGCAGTGTGGCATATGAGTTAGAACTACCCCTAGGGTTAGCATCGGTGCACCCAGTCTTCCATGTGTCACTATTGAAGAAGTGTATTAGTGATCCAACTTCAGTTGTGCCACTAGACAGCTTGGGAATAAAAGACAATCTCTCTTACGAGGAGGTTCTAGTTCAAATCCTTGACCGTTAGGTTCATAGGCTAAGAAACAAGGAAGTCTCTTTAGTGAAGGTTTTGTGGAGGAACCAGCTAGTTGAGGGAGCCACACGGGAAGACGAAGCAAACATGATGGCCACATACCCTCACTTATTCCCTTCCAGTATTAGGTACTAAATCCCTTCTCAGTACTCTGTTCAGTTCCGTACCTATCAGCTCTATGTTGATTTTCTATATGAATTATAGTTTCACTAGCTCTGTTAGTTTAGTTAAGTCAGTTCGGAGTTAGTTACTCCTTCAGAAACCAGTTGATAGTCTCAGTCTAAGAATTACAACTCTTTTCCTACAATTCCAGTAGTTTTAGTCTTCATTCGAGGACGAATGATTCCAAGGGGGAGATATTATAACACCTTAAAACTTTCCTAGTCCAGACTCAGATGTTGCAAGAAAATCCAGAAGAAAACAAGAAAATTTGCCTCAGAATGACTAAGACTCCAATGACTCGTTGTCTAATCCGTGGTCAGCCCCGCATGATCAGTCGAGAACCCACGAGACAAGGAATGATTTGTTGTCATAAACAACAAGTCATCTTGTCACTTGTTGCTTCCCCAACTTAGAATCCCTTCTCCAGGACCCCACAGTTCAACCCATGAGTCATTGTTAGAAACAATGACCCTTTATGGGAGTCGTTGGGTGAGAACCTTGGAAACCTCATCCAGTGGTGACGAGTGTGAACAAAGACTCATTGTGTCCCACAAGGAGTCGTGGTCACCACCCGTCATATCAGCTTCGAGAATTTATAAAAGTTGTCCAGTGAAGGTGATGGATGGACACAATGACCCATTGGTTCATCCAATGAGTCGTTGTGTCATCCGTTGTCAATACTTCTAGGTTTCCTCATCTAGTGACCAAGAAAGGAACCAACGACCTATTTTTTTCACCAATGAGTAATGGCGTCCCGTATTTCCAGACCAAGTGATACAATCACCCAGGCAGTAGGACCAACGAGAGGTACCAACAAGTCGTGGCCACAACCAATGACTCGTTGAGTGACCCATTGGTTCCCTGTCGGTCAGTTTCCAGATTCTTATTCCATAGATATTTTTGTAATTTCTCACCTATTTATTCCCTAACCTACATCGTTTTAAGAATAATTTCTGAGATATTAGACGGATTGAATGGTTTCCCTCCTCACTCCCCATATAAACTCTCAATCGATCATAGAAGCTTAGACTCTTCCTCTCAAGCAAGAACTAGGGTTCCTCATCAGTACAGAAATTCAAGATTTCTTCTTTAGGGAATTTTTATCTAGGTATGTGGGAATTCAACAAGGGAATAGTTCTTCCCTTGTGTCCCCAAAAAACCTTTTCTAATTTTCTCCATCAGTTCAGCCTTGTGGATTCAAAATGTGGAAAAATTGTTAGATTAATTTAGTTAAGATTTCAAGGGGTATATTTGTCATGATTTTAACTGCTTATTATTCCCTATTTCTAGAAATTTATGAGAATTGTATCGTGTGGAATGATATAGGGCAGTTTTTAGTTTAGTAGAATTTAGAATCTTGCGTCTTGGACTTGTTTCCCCATAGTTAGATATATACATATCCGAGACACTCTATGTTGTCCAAAAAACGTCAGCTGATCAGTTTGAGTATAGTTAATTCTTTAGGTGTCAGTGGTGCCTCCCGTTTATTAGTATTTGACTCAGTATCAGATTTTAGTGGTTCTTTAGACAGTCATCACACTTTCAGATAAGTAGCTCTGACTAGCCTTAGCACCCCAGTTTCGGGTTACAGATTATTATTTAGACAGTTACAACACTTCTAGATAAGCAACTCTGACCATTCTTAGAATTTGTTATAGAAATCGATTTGATAAGACTCTCAGGGTACTTCTAGATAGGTATTCTTGACTTAGTCTTGGGCCTCAGTTTTGAGTTATCAGCTTAGTAGTCAGTCTAGGACTATCCAGTGGGAAAAGGACTTAGCACCGAATGGACCGGGGTTCCAACGCACCTAGGTTCCCAGAACTATGTTTCCACCGTAGGTTATTTTTATTAGCCTCATGGCTCCAGACCTGTGATCGCCTAGTTCATGCCTTTATACCCTATCAAGGTATATTAGGTCCTACCCATGGGGTGTATACATAGGACTTGACATCTAGGTCACATGGTTTTATGTCGGTTATAGAATCTCCCACTAGTCAGTTTAGTTCAGTCTCAAATCAGCTCAGTACAGTATTTCAGATCAGTATCTCAGATTTAGTGCATGTCTTTGACCATCAGACATGGTCATTTTGACCATCTAAGTATAGTTCACTTTATATAGTCTCAGCATTTCAGTTGGTCATTTCATGTCTTTACAGTTCAAATATTTCATTCTCTGTGTTATGGTTTCTCCTACTTACTCACTACATTAAAAGTACTGACGTATACCTTTTTATGTTGTATTATTTAATTATATAGCTACAGGTTCTCAGTCTCAGCACTGTTAGCAGATCGCATCAAGGAGTCTTTAGTTGTGCCAGTGGTGAGTCCTCATCTTTCTAGGATGGTGATTATTTTATTCTTCAGATGTTTTTCATTCAGTTAGACTTTGAATAAGCTGGGAGCTTGTCCCAACAACTTATCAGATAGATGACTTTCAGACACATACATAGATTTAGATTTTTAGTTTGTTTAAGTTAATTGAAAACCTTGTGATTTAGTTCTTCTTCATGAACGGTTTTATTACTTTAAGCTTCCACTATGTTTTTACTCAGAATGCAAGTGTTATGATAGACCATGGATTGACTTGGGATATTTGTGACTCCAAGTACCGTGTCTCGTCCAGGGTATAGACTCGGGGCGTGACACGTTTGGATGCGGCAGGGATTTTCCTTTGCTGGGTTGCATGGATGAAGTCATGAGTCTTCAAAGCCATGTTAGTGTCATAACCAAACAACATTTATTTTTGTGTTTCTGTATTTTTCATAATGAAAAAGAAAAATTAACTTCTATCTAAGATAAGGAAAGAAATTATAAATATTGGATGTCAAACAAACTAAAGGGTCAAAATGTTATTGTTGGCAACACCGGCGAAACACTGACTAAGTTCAGGTAGAAACCCACGAGGCACCGATAATCCGCTAGTACTTTACAAAAGACTGGTTAAATATCACTCATCCAATATCACACCAATGCATTTTGTCGGTCTTAAACCGTGAAGGGTAGGTGAAACACGGGTCTGGGCAGTGGCCTGAAGCCTTGCACCCCGACCTGCGTTCCAACTGGTGTTTCAACAGGCCTTATCGGCGGTTCCCAGGTTAACGCCGTTCATTGAATTTCACCCCCAAACTCTGTAAAATAGAACTTCATGACATTTATGTCTCACTCACTTGTTTTACATTGAGATTTTATTCTCTCAAGCTGCACAACAAAAATAAAAATTATGATTTGCCCTTAAGAAAGACGTCACCCCATCTATCATCGAGTAAATCATGCATTTGAAGCACATCATACTTCATCCTCAACTAGTATATCAACCACACAATACATGAAGCAGTTTTACAATAAAAGATACCCACATCAATATTCAACATTTTATCACAACCCTCGACATTCCCACAATATGAAAAACATGTAATCCATGAAAAAGCACAATATACGAGGGGAGGAACATAAATGAGGATAATTTCTTATCTATTGTGCTTGATTTTATATTCACATTCTCAAACACAAGCAACATTAAAGCAATGCAAGAGCTCATGAACACATACCAATTTGAGACTTTGATAAGAAGTGCAGAAATTAAAGCTTTGAGCTTGCCCAATAATGGTGATTCAAAGAATGAATGTTTATGTTTTTATAAGAGATTTTGAGTGAGTAGAAGCGAGAGTGAAAGAATGAGGATGGGGGTTTATATAGGTTGAAGAGAGATAATGTGATTAGCTAGTGGAAAGGTGGATTTAAATTGTGGGTTTTAATGGTGGGAAGGTGGGAAGATTAAAAGGGATACTTAACAACAACAAGATGAATGCCAAGGTCATACATGATGCGCTTAAATGGCTCTTAGGGAATAGAATTAAAGGGCAACGAAGGCCCTTAGATGGTGAAAAGGTGGAGAGAAGAGGTTTTGGGAAGATAAAAAGGTGTGTTTTGACTGGTGCGGGTAATTTTTAAAGTGTTATGAGTCGAGTAAGTCAATGGGTCGGTTAAGAGTCATAATTACACTTACGTACCTCTATTGGCGCTAGATCTGCGACCGCTAGTGGGTACCGGTGTCTCGCTGGTTCAGATGCCAACAACCTTCCCATGTGCCCAGTTCACTATGTTCAAGCTGCTCTCAATTGGCACTTGATGGGTCTCCACCTGAATTTCACCAGTGAGTCGCAGCTCACCCTTAGAGTTCCATAATTTCACCAGGTGCACTGGTTCGCACTCGCGCCAGATCGGCAGACTGCAGAATTCCACCAGCATTTCGCCTGTAGAACACCGGCTTCTACTCATTTTTACCCATCTTCTACTTCTCTCTTGCGTCAGGGCGACAACTCACTTAGTTTCAACCCTGTTTTCCTTCTCCTTGTGTTTCAGCTAATCTACCTATAAAACAAAAACAACAAAAAACATCAAAGTGCCCAAAGTAAAAACACTTGGGTTGCCTCCCAAGAAGCACCTTATTTAATATTGCGGAATGACGGATTCCAACTCACTTCTTAATACTCTATAGGATCATCCTCTGAATCAAATTTATCAACAGAACCTTTGTCTTGTGTTGCTTCATCATTCAAAACCCCTATCACCTTGCATTCATCTGGGGGCTTAGTGGTTTGCCAAACATTGAAGGTGACTTCCTCACCTCCTACTCTAAATTTCAGCTCACTAAGCTCAGCATCTGCAAATGCTCTATCTGTGGCAAGCAATGGTCTCCCCAAGATGATAGGTAGTTCAACATCCATATCACAATCATGCACGACAAAGTCAGCTAGAAGGATGAATTTGTCGACCTGAACCAAGAAGTCCTCTAATACTCCCACCGGTTTCTTTATAGAGTGATCAACAATTAACAACCTTATCAAGATGATAGGTAGTTCAACATCCATATCACAATCAAGCATGACAAAGTCAGCTAGAAGGATGAATTTGTCGACCTGAACCAAGACGTCCTCCAATACTCCCACCGGTTACCCCACTTCATGAAAATGATGGGGGGATAAGATTTATGCTTTCCCTAAGGTGACATAGGGCCTTTTTGAACACACATAATCTAATGGTTCAGCGGATAGTAAAGGCTCTCGGATCCTTTCTTTAGGAGCGGGGTTTCTTGTCATCATAGCACTACAGTGTTGTGTTACTTCCCCCACACCATTATCAAAGATCCTCTTTTTGTTCAACAAATCTTTCATAAATTTGGTATAACCGGGCATTTGAAACAAACAATCCACTAGAGGTATATTGATGGACAATTTACTAAACATCTCAATGAATTTTTGGAACCAATTGTCCTCCTTTTTCTTGTCTAACCTATGAGGATATGGAGGTGGAATCCTAGTCTCTTGGCCTATGTCGGGTAACGCCTCTTTGCTCGTTTCCTCTTCAACAGAATTATTCATGGGCGTCACATCAACTTCTCCCTCATCCAACTTTTCTTCATCATTCACAAACTTTTGTGCATTTGGCAACGAATCCTTTACTTCATTACTACTTTTTTTTGGGTTAACAACCTCTTTGGGATTCACACTCACATTTTCCAATACTTTGCCACTTCTAGTCACAATTTTCATACAATTGCCATCTTAATTCGGGTTGGGTATGGTGTCACTAGGAAGTGTCCCTTTCATTCAAGATTCATTTAGGAAGACAAATGATTTATTTATTCTTCCATGTTCTTAATCAACGTCAAGTGGGAGTTCACTATTGGGGCGAGGTTTGACACCTCCCATTTCAATTCCCTAACTCCACTATCAGTGGATTCCACTCTCTTTAGGACTCTAGCCTGCATCTCCACAATCTTGAAGCTTCCCACATCATTTATACTAGGTTATATTTGGGGATTTTCTGCCTTTCGAGGGGGAAACTATGGGTTTGAACTGCGATGGCAACGTTCCCTATCATGATTTTGATTACCCCATCTTTCATTGTGATCAACCCATCCTAGGTTATCTAGGTTCCTCCAACCTTGATTCTATTCCCTCCATTGCCAAGAACCTTTATTGGCACCTTGGTACCCTGGGCGAGACCCCCCCGTTTGATTTGCCATGAATTGGAACTCCTCTTCGTACCTAGGTGGTGAGGCATCTCTTTCATATGGCATTACACGTTGGGTTCCCACGACATTAACACTTTTAGACCTACTCCCGATAACATGCTCCGTCATCAACTCAAGGTGGGTCTTCATTTTTGGCAAATTCTAATCTCGCTCTTCATCCCTCTTTATCATCTCAACAGTCACAAAAACGTAAACCCACACCACTAGGAGGTACTTCAGTTTCCCTCGTGCGCCATGCTTGATTTGCTTTTGTCATACGATCCAGCAAAGCACTAGCTATTTCATAGGGCTGGTCCATAAGAGATCCACCCACCAAGTTATTTGCTACCGACTTGTTGATGGAGTCCAAAGAATAATAAAAACTTTGGAAGTCCATCCAAAAGCCCGTGGCGGGACATAGGGCTACTTTCTTCTTGAACCTCATCCATGCCTCATGCAAAGGTTCACCCAATGTTTGGCTGAACTTAATGATGTCATCTCTTAGATGCAACATCCTCGAAGGACGGAAAAACCTCTCCAAAAAGGATTAGGTTAATTCTTTCCATGAGGTTATACACCCCGGAGGGAGCTCCTCAAGCCACATGGTCGCTTCCCCAATCAAGGAGAATAGAAAGAGCCTCAATCTGATAGACACTTGGCTTATACTTGTGATGTTAAATGATTGGAAAATCTCAAGAAAATTTCAAAGATATCAATTTTCATCTTCACTTGGTTGACCACCAAAGAGTCCTTTTATCTATAGCAGGTGTAGCATTGTACTAATCATGTGAAACACCGCATTCGCTACCATGGGTTGTAGGCGAATTACACCTGCTATGTATGGCATCATAGGGTCATTATCTTCGTGGTCCATATGACCATCCACGAAACCCTCTTGAGATTGTTAGCCAATATCAGCCATCCTATAAAGGTAACCAAAAACAATAACAATTGTAAAAACAAAACACAAGATGCTTAATTAATTTAAGTAAACAATAAACTAAGGGCTATCTAACACCATTTCCTAGCAGCGATGCTATTTTTGATAACGTCCAAACTCACTCCTCATAAAGAGAGAGTGTAAACGATCATTAGAAAAACAAATATACTCGACAAGTGTCGGGGTTGAATCCCACAGGGCATAGTACATAGATGTCAGGAAAGTAGTCTATCAAGTTAAACTAAGTAGCATCATTGTATTTAAGTGAAACAAATAAAAATTTGGGGGTTAAAAAAATCACAATTAAAATATAAAAACAACTATTGATAAATTAATTAGATAATTAACTTGAATTAATAAAAGTGAGAAAGAGATAGGGGCATACATTTGAATTGGGCTTTTATTGGATTAGAATTTACTAGGCAATCGAATGTTTTCTCATAAATATAAATAGCAATGGACTAGGTGGCACTCGATGTTTCTCAACCACTAGGGTACCTTTTGCCTCGAGTTTTCTCTAACTTTCTAATCTCTACAAATCTAGAAGGAATGACGTTGTACTTTCTAAATAATGTACAGAAATAAGTCAAAATGCTCCTAAACATCCGTGTTGGATTATTTTGCCCTTCCTGCAAGCAGTGTCACTTGCTATTCATCGGCATTTCTCCGATGCCCATCCGCAGAACACCATTGCATCAAAGATGCGAGGGCAGTGAATCTGGTTCCAACCGGTGCTGGCACCGGTGGTTCGCAGGTACTGACCTGCATTCCATCGGTGCACCTTCTACTCTAGCCAGTAAGGTTATGTGTTTCAGTCGACATTTCACCGGCTCCATCTGGTAGAGCACCGGTCCCATCCGGTCAAGCTTCAATCCTCATCTTTAATTTCATGCTTTTGCCCAAGCTTTTTCATTCTCTCCATAAATTAAATACCTAAAAAACTAAAGACAAAGAGCATAAAATCCTCTCAAATGACTTAAAACTAAGCAAAAGCTCATTTTTAAAAGCCTAATAAGTTGGTAAATTACCAACTCATCATGTCTCCCATGAAGGGAGCAATGAGGTTCGAAAAGAAAGGGAAGCTTAGTCGCTGATATGTTGGTCCTTATAGGATTCTGAGGCAAGTTGGCAAGGTGGCATATGAGTTGGAGCTACCAGCGGAATTAGCTTTGTTGCATCCTATTTTCCATGTATCTCTGTTGAAGAAATGCATCGGTAACCAGCCTTAGTAGTTCTGGTGGTGAACATAGGTATGAAGGATAGCCTTACCTATGAGGAGGTTCTGGTTGAGATCCTTGATCATCAGGTTTTGAAGTTGAGGAACAAGGAAGTAGCTTCAGTAAAGGTATTGTGGAGAAATCAACTTGTTGAGGGAGCTAAGTGGAAGCAAATATGATGGCTAGATACCTACATCTTTTTTTATACCCCAGAAGCCCAAAGATTAGACTCAGGATATGAAACAGAGAAAAGTTTAAGAAAAACTAGCATCAGGAACAGAACGGGTCATAAGGTGACCTGTGAGAGCATCCCGCGAGTCGTGATGTGACTTGTGGTGAGATGTTATACCCCATAAGCCCAAAGATCAGACCTGGAAGTTAAAACGGAGAAAAACTCAAAATTGGCACCAGGCATCAAGAGGGGTCATGAGGTGACTCGTGAGAGCAGCCCTTGAGTCGTGATATGACTCGTGGGGAGGCCAGGTGAGGAAATTGGAAACTTGAGAAATAAGGTCCCCATGGGCATGGCCATGACTCGTGGTCAGGACCCACGAGTTGTTAGGCCAGTTGTAGGGAGTGGGGTTTGGGTAAAGAGGTGAAAAGAGGCAGTGAACTTGATGGGACGACCCCACAAGTCATGGTCAATCACCACGACTTGTGGGGAGGGTCGTGAGCAGTAGGATGAAGCAAGGAAAGAATCATAGGCAGTGCCCCAATGTGTGATGACCACGAGTCGTGGTCACCAGGGATGAATCATGAGGTATTTTGTTACGAGCCCTACAGGTTTGAGAAGCAGTGGACTTCACAGGTTAAGCCACGAGTCCTGGCCACAAGGGACGAGTCATTAGGTCTCTCATGGTGACCATCCATAATTTCCAAGTAGTGCACCTCACGGGTATGACCACGAGTCGTGGTCAGTATTACTTCACCCATGGGGACTGATAGTAAGTTTTTCCCTGTGAGTTTTCTAGGGTCATTCATTAATTTCCTACCCTTCTAAACATTAAACTATGTCATTTTAAACATAATTTTAGACTTATTAGTAGGGTTAAACAATTTCTTTCCTTGTTCCCCACTTAAACCGTCTGAAATTTGATCGAAGAATTCTCTCAGGACTCTCAGAGCAAGAACTGGGGCATCCTACTTCTCCTCATATTCTCAAGGAATTTTGTCAGTTTTCTTTATCAAGTATGTGGGAATTCAACAAGGGGATAGTTCTTCCCTTGTGTCCCCTAAAATCCTTCTCTAGTTTCTATAAATCCTAGCCCTGAGCTTTTGAATGTGAAGAGATTATATGTCAGCTTTCTTTGAATTCACATAGAATAATATCCATGATTATTTTAGACATGATTGCCATAAGTTCATGATTAATTGATGTTATTCCCATAAAAGTGAATTCTAGCCCTGAAGATTTTCGAATGTTAAGAAATTCTCGATAATGCTTCGTTTAATCCATGTTGAATTATTATGTTATATTTATTATGGATATTTCCACCAGATAGTGAAACTATTGATGCTTATCCCTGTACATTGAGTTTAGCCCTAGTCCTTGAGAGTTGAAAAGACTAGAATCTTGCTAATGTGATTAACCTTAAAATTGCCTGATTTTATTAGTGTGGTGAATTCCCATATTATTTTATATGCTAAATTATCTGTCAGATACATGGTTTCCTAGCTTGAGTTAAAATGTGAGAATACTCAATGTCTGTCAGAAATGCCATCTAATCAGTTTGACTACAAAATATCTCAAGGTGTCAGTATTACCTCCCAGTTATCATAACCAGATTCAGAATTTAGTTTCATTGGTCAACTAGGCAGTCATGACACTTTAGATATACATCTCTGACTAGCCTTAGGACCCCAGTATCAGATTTTTAGTTTTTTGGATAGATGGTTACGACGCTTCCAGATAAGCAGCTCTGACCAGTCTTAGAACCCAGTCACAGAATCCGATCCGATAAAACTCTCAAGGTACTTTTAGATATGTATCCCTGACTAGTCTTGGGCTCCATTTTCAAGCTATTAGCTTCGCATTCGTTCTAGGTTTATCCAGTGGGAGTAGGACTTAACACCGAGCGGACCGAGGTTCTAGCGCACCTAGGTTCCCAAAACTACGTTGCATAGGTTTTAGTATTTATTGGCTTGATTGGCCCCAGACTTTTGTGATCACCTAGTTCATACATTTATAACCTAGAAAGGTATATTGGGTCCTACCAATGGGGTGTATACATCGGACTCCACGTTAAGCTCACGCTGTTACATGTCGGTTATAGACTCTCTCACTAGCCAGTTCAGTCTAGACTCAATCTAGTTTAGTTCACATCAGTATTCCAGACTTAGAACATGTTTTGACCATCAGACTGGGTCTTCTAGACCACCTCATTATTTCAGTTATTAGATCAGTAGCGTAAGTTGGAAATGCATGTCTTTCAATTAAGCATTTCTCTTATTATTTATTATATTGTGTTATCTTCCTTTCACTTATTCTGTCCATTCAAAGTACTGATGCATACTTTTATACATTATCATTTTATGATACAACTGCAAGATCTCAGTCTCAGCTCCGTTAGCCGAAAGTTCACCAAAGATCTCAATCATTACAGTTGGTGAGTCCTCATCCTTCGAGGACAGAGATTTATTGCTTCAGTTTTAGTTTTCTTCCTTTTTATTTAGATTTGGAGTTAGCTGGGGGTTTGTCCTAGTAGCTCATCAGTCAAAGTGTCTTTCAAACATAGATTGGTTTCCTGTAATACCCCGAATATGCCTAAGGTTAGACCCGGGATCAAAATGGGAAGTTGGCTGAAAACTGGAGAAAATTTCTCTGGACGGATGATACGACGACTCGTGGTTGGACACCATGAGTCATTATTGGCAGTCGTGATAATGGAGTTCTGGGTGGCAGTGGTGACAACAGATGAAGCAACGAATCGTTGCTTGGAACAACTTTTCATTGTTTGCAATTGCAGGACGGGATGGACCTTGGCAATTGGGGATACCATGGGTCGTCCAATGACTCATGGTGAGAAGTGACAATTAATGGTCACCACACACCGTTTGGTTCTAGAAATTCCAGTGCATGTAACGAATCGACACCACGACGCGTTGGAAGTAACCATGAGTCGTGGTGAGGCTCGTTGTAAGGAAGTTCAAGTTTGTGAAGAAAGCTGACAACGATCGATCTAACGACCCCTCGTTTGAAGCAACGACTCTTCGTGTCGAGTCGTGGAAGGAATCCAAAGGCATGAAGTGAAGCAGTGGACCCAACGACAGGATACCACGAGTTGTGGTTTCATGCAACAACTCGTAGGATTAGTCGTTGGTTCACCAAGGGCGGTTTTTTAGGGAAATCTCATTAAGGGTATTTTTGACCTTCCTATGCTCTATGGCCCTAAACTACGTATTTTTATGTATTTTTCTGGGCAAGATAAGATAGGTTAAGTCCCTCATGCATAATCCATTCACATGCTTACAAATTAAGAGAATTCTAGAGAGATCAAGCATAGATTCAAGCTTTTCCCTACTAATTCTCCATTGGGCATTCAAGGAACCTTAGAATCTAATCTTACCCCGATATGTAGGGTTATGAATGGGTGTTTCCGTTCACACCCATGCCCATTCTATTTCAATTTATGAAAATCTACCAAAAATCTCATGGAGTTTTGAATTCAATTTTTGTGAAAATATAATGTTTTCCTAATGGGTTCTTATGAATTGTGATTTACATCATATTACATGGATTTTGATAAGATTTCATAGCTATATTCAATTATAAATTTATTGATTTCGATTTCTACATAATTAAGCCTAACAATGCATGATATATGATGAATCGATTTATGATCTACACTTCAATTGTTGATATTTACAAACCCAACATGATATATGATTTGAATGATTGATTTATTCAAATACCCAACATGATTTGATGATTTACAAGTTATATGCAGGATCTTCAAGTATGCATGGGCCTTATGATTTATGAACTATTGATGATGAAAAACATGTTTCCAATTTACCCATGTTTATAAGCATGTTTTCAAATGAATTGAATTGTTATACCCCATAAGATTGACACTTACATGGCCTATTCGCACGGTGATTGAGCATATTTGAAAGCCCTACGTGCTAGAGAAAGACCCGGGAAAAGATCGGACTAGAAACCTGTCGAACCATCGCGGAAGGAGCCGAGGCAGAGCCCCTCCGCGATGGCAACGTGTCACGGAGGTGGAGCCTCCGCGTTGGCTCCGTGACACGTTGGCCTTGTCCAGGCCCAAGTATATAAAGCCCCACTTCGATTTTAAATTCATTAAAACTTATAATTTCCAGTGAAACATAGAGGAAACAACAGAGAAGAGAAAGGGACGAAGGGGTAATATAATTTTAATCCGATTACGCTGCTAAACGTTGTCTAAACTCAAATTAACATCAGATACTGAGGTATTTAGCAGCAGAGAGCATTCCTACGGATTTAGTTTCGTGAAATACGCCCGACGAATCGTCGAGCTACCGAGCTAAGGTAAGTAGAATTGCTCCAAACTAGTGTCTATGTGTTTCTAGAGGTGAAGTGAATATTTCTCTCTTCTGGACCTCTGAAAAATAGCGAGTTTTCGACCGTCTTTCGATAAGCCTAAGTTTAGGCTATAAATTACATCGAAGTGACGTTGTTCATTTAAAATAAAGTTATATTTGGTATTTAATTGATATATTTATGAATGCAGTTGGGAGGAAATAGTTGAAGTACCGGCCAAGCCTCGTCCAACAGATGGATAGTTCGAGGATAAGGTATGTAAAGCTAGTTTCCTCGGCAAGTTAGTAAATCTCGGTATAGTAAAGCAATTTAAAGGCCAGTAGAATGTTCAGAAGTCATGTGTTGTGTTTGTTACGAATGTTGGTACGATATTAGAAGCATCAGGTTATAATTAGCACGAAACTTGTTAGCACGACATAGATTCTAATACAAGTGTTAGGAACTGCACAGCATGCTCAGTATATGATGTAGTACAAAATGTCAGGATATTATCGTATTCAATTGAAACCCAGTGAAGCAATGTAATATCTGTAAGACATCTCAGAAGTAGAATGATAGGTTAAAATGAAGTTTAGAAAACATATTAGAAATAGCAAATCATGTTACTATAGAAACTCAACATACAGTATGGTTTTCAACAGAAAGACTATATCTTGTCCAGCATTAGACTCAGTACGGTATGGCAGAAGATTATATATTATACATGCATACTATTGTCAGTCTCAGCATGTGTTAAGTATGTATATATTGCTATTACTAGCTCAGCACATAGTATGTACAAATACTTTACTACTATTAGCTTCAGTATATGGGATATGCAGATAGTATTACCAGTTGAGACCGTTGCATTGTTTTGGGGTTGGATTACCTAGCATCCATGACCGCCCCAGGCTTAATAGCTGTATCGACTCGTCCGCCAGAGGATGAGGATACGTCGCTCTACGGAGTGGCATGCCGTCCCACAGGGGACGAAGATGGGATGCCAGTTTTCCCCATATTGTGCCTTGATCGGCCCTTACACACCCCTGTCGAGCGGATACGTCCGGGTGTTGATTCAGGAGTCCTTCGGACTCAGATGCAGTTATAGTCAGGGGCTCAGCGTGCCCAAGTGCATACCCAGGGGACCGGCAGGATGCTTATAGCGATTATAGGAGATGGGATTACCGGGGTAGGGGTATAGATTCTGTGCTGGTTGTACCTCCCGGCTTATGGGGGCCGGGTAAGGTTTGTGTGTGTTATGCCATGTTATATTAGACACGAGTAGTTTGGCAGTAGAACGTTACGTCTCCAGGTATGACTCCTACTCCTTCTAGTATAATTAAGAGAAGGTATGATTTACATTATCAGACAGTTAATCTATTCCTTCCTACTTCAGTTTCATCAGTTGTATTGTTGTTTTCAGATATTTCCTTCAGTTATTGCTTTACATACTCAGTACCAGTGGTACTGACGCCCGGTGGGGCTCTGCATTACTTGCCTGCAGGTACTCATAGACGAGCAGGCGATACCTCGTGATTCCTGTCAGCGATCGAGTATTCAGCTCCTGTCATCCGGAGACTGAATCCCAGAGGTGTATTTCGTTTTCTTTTGTTGTACAGTACGGGTAGGTCGGGGCCCTGTCCTGATCATTTCTGTTGCTATTCCTAGAGGCTTGCAGCCTGTATATATTTCCCTGTTGTCAGTTGAGCCGGTCGTGTGAGGCCGTGCAGTTGTATAGCTGTTAGTACTTTTATCTCTTTTATATTGGCCGTGTGGGGCCATAGTTTGACAATAGTGGTGACCTTGCTGGTCACGTAGCTTTCCAGTATTTCATTGTTGAGTTACAGATAACTAGACAACATAGTGGCCTTGTCGGCCCACATAGGTTTCCCTATATTGATATGTTTCTGGTTAGTTTTCAGCACTGGTACAGGTGGCTACAGGCCTAGTCGGCCGGAGGTTGTATTTACAGCCGTCATATAGTCCGTTGTTTCCCTGAATCTGAGTTAGAGCCAGCCAGGCACCAGATGTGCTCAGGCTCAGCAGTCTAGCAGTTCAGGTCCTAGTAGGGCACCAGGTGCCAGTCATACCCCCCAAGGCAGGGTGTGACAAACTTGGTATCAGAGTAGGTCGTATCCCAGGGAGTCTGCAAGCCGTGCTAAGTAGAGTCCTGCCCATGGATGTGTTGTGCACCACATACTTTGGGTAGGGGGCTGCAAGGCATGATAGGATTGTTGTCTTTTATTCTTATTCAGTCGTGTTGTAGAGCGGTACAATATAGGGTTGAGTCCCTGAAAGCTTACTATACTCTTTGGTTACAGATAATGTCAGACCAGCGACATCCTATCACAGGCCGGAGCTTAGATATTGTTGCAGGGGAAGGCACCAGCAGGATGCCTCACCCTCGTTTAGAAACAGCCCAGTCAGAGGGCACTACAGAGGCATCGTCCCAACCTTCTCAGCAGTCTCCACCACATCAGGAGCCACTAGGCGCGACACTACCTCCAACAGTCCCTATATCGACCCCTTCCGACCAGGAGGTTAGGATTGCGGTAGTTATGTTAGCACAGATAATGGCTGCTCAGCGTCAGCCGATGCCGTCTACAGTTGTGGAGTCGTCAGAAGGGCCCAGTAGTTCTAGGGTCCGGGAGATCTTGGCTTTGAATCCCCTAAAGTTCACAGGTACGGACCGGACAGAGGACCCTCAGGATTTTCTGGATCAAATGCAGAGAATTTTCAGGGTTATGCATGCCACGCCTACAGAATCAGTTGAGTTGGCAGCATTTCGGTTACGGGACATCGCCGTATTATGGTATGAAAGCTGGGAAAGGTCCCGAGGGAGAGATGTTTCCCCTCCGACCTGGTCCAGCTTCTCAGGAGCCTTTCTGGATCACTATTTGCCGCGGGAGATTCGACAGGCCCGGGTAGACCAGTTCCTACATCTGGAGCAGGGGGCCGTGAGTGTTTGGGAATATTCCTTGCGGTTTAATTCCTTGGCTCGGTATGCACCGGTCTTTGTTGATACCATGGCATCCAGAGTACGCCGCTTTATCATGGGATTGAATCCAAAATATGTTGAGACTTGCATTACGGCTACACTGTGAGAGGACATGGACATTGCTCGAGTTCAGGCATTCACTCAGAATATTGAGGGCATCAGACAGCGGCATCGGGAGATCAGAAGGGCCAATCAGGAACAGCGTCGCCGAGACAGGCCAGTTGAGTTACAGAGGGAGGCTCGGGGAGGACCCAGGCCACGATTGTTAGATAGGCCGCCCAGGCCCCCGCCTCCGCCACAGCCGCAGGGGGGTAGGTTCAGCCGCAGGGGGCAGTCAGAGACTGGTAGAGGCTCACAGATGGTAGATTCACCATTACAGAGGAGGGCGGAGCAGAGTAGGTATACTCTACCACTCTGCCCTATATGCAGTCGACGCCATCCTTGAGCATGCAGGTATGGCTCCACCGCATGTTATATTTGTGGCCAAGAAGGCCATTTGATGAAAGATTGCCCAGCCAGAGGTCGAGAGGACTGGGATAGACAGGATAGGGCATCTGCAGGGTCACGAGCCACAGCATCCTCGGCAGGGCGCAGGCCCTCAGTTTCAGCAGGCAGGGGTCGGGGCAGATCAGAGGCCTCCAGTACAGGTGCGGGTCCAAGCCTCACATATGCCTTACCAGGGAGGCAAGATTCAGAAGCGTCACCTGATGTCGTGACAGGTATGCTAACTATCTGCTCACACCCTGCTTATGTATTGATTGATCCAGGGTCTACTTTGTCCTACATTACTCCATTTGTGGCACGAAAGTTTAGTATTGTACCAGAATTATTGCAGCAGCCCTTTTTAGTATCCACGCCCGTCGGTGACTCTATTATGGCTAGCAAAATTTACCGAGGGTGTACAGTAGAGGTTGCTGACCATCAGACCACAGTAAATCTGGTCGAGTTAGAAATGATAGACTTCGATGCCATAATGGGTATGGATTGGCTAGTACCGTGCTTTGTCAACGTTGAATGTTGGACCAAGACGGTCCGATTCCACTTCCCAGGAGAAGCAGTGCGAGAGTGGAAGGGCAGCACCGCTACGCTAAAAGGTAGGTTTATTTCCTACCTTCAGGCGAGAAAGTTGATATCTAAGGGATGTATTTACCATCTGGTCAGAGTTCAGGATGTCCAAGCAGGATCTCCGACACTCCATTCTGTTCCGGTAGTGAATGAATTCCCTGATGTGTTTCCTGATGAGTTACCTGGTATTCCCCCAGAAAGGGAGATAGATTTTGCTATTGACTTGTTACCGGGCACTCAGCCGATATCAATTCCTCCCTATCGTATGGCTCTTGCAGAACTTAGAGAATTAAAGGAGCAGTTGAAAGATTTATTGGATAAAGGTTTTATCAGGCCGAGTACTTCACCATGGGGTGCGCCAGTTTTATTTGTGAGGAAGAAAGATAGCTCGCTCCGAATGTGCATAGATTATCGGCAATTAAACAAAGTTACAGTAAAGAAAAAGTACCCGCTTCCCAGAATTGATGACTTATTTGATCAGTTGCAGGGAGCCAGATATTTTTCTAAGATTGACTTGCGGTCCGGATATCACCAGGTTCGAGTACGTGAGAGAGATATTCCTAAGACAGCATTCCGGACCCGATATGGACATTTTGAATTTCTAGTCATGTCCTTCGGGTTAACGAATGCCCCGGCAGTCTTCATGGACCTGATGAACAGTATTTTGAGACCTTTCCTGGACTTGTTCGTGATAGTATTCATTGATGACATTCTGGTGTATTCTCGCTCTGAAGCAGATCACCGAATTCATTTGCGGACAGTGCTCCAGATCCTCAGAGACCGCCAGTTGTATGCTAAATTTTCGAAGTGTGAATTCTGGCTTAACTCAGTGGCCTTTTTAGGTCATATCATGTCGGATGCTGGTACACAGGTAGACAAGCAGAAAATAGAAGCAGTTAAGTCATGGCCTAGGCCTACCACTCCGACTGAAGTTCGTAGCTTTCTGGGGTTAGCAGGATATTACAGGAGGTTCGTTGAAGGGTTCTCGACCATTGCGGCACCTCTAACCAAATTGACACAAAAAGCAGCAAAATTTCAGTGGACAGAGGCATGCGAGCAGAGCTTCCAGGAACTGAAAGACAGATTAACCTCCGCCCCAGTGTTAGCATTGCCGGAAGGCACAGAAGGCTATTCAGTGTACTGCGATGCATCAAGCGTCGGGTTAGGTTGTGTATTGATGCAGCATGGTAAAGTGATTTCATATGCTTCCAGACAGCTGAGGAAACACGAAAAGAACTACCCTACCCACGACCTGGAATTAGCCGCGGTGATCCACGCCTTGAAGATGTGGAGGCATTACCTGTACGGCGTCCATGTTGATATTTTACCAGATCACAAGAGCCTATAGTACATCTTCACTCAGAGGGAGTTGAATCTACGGCAACGCCGCTGGTTGGAGCTGTTAAAAGATTATGATGTGAGTATTCTATACCATCCCGGAAAAGCTAATGTAGTGGCAGATGCCCTGAGCTGTAAGTCAATGGGGAGTTTGGCGTATTTGCTACCTGAGAAGTGGGAGTTAGCTAAAGAAATCCATCAGTTAGCAGGTTTGGCCGTTCGAGTAATGGAAACAGAAAATAATAGAGCGGTAATTCAGAATTCTGCTGTGTCATCATTAGTTACGGAGGTAAAAGAACGACAGTACGAGGACCCTGACTTGGTCCAGCTCAGAGATAGAGTTCAGAAAGGTAAGGAGTCAGATTTCCAAATGACTGAGGATGATGTGCTACGCTGTAAGGGCCGCCTCTGTGTCCTGAATGTTTCAGGGCTTCGGGGGCGGGTCATGCATGAGGTACATTACGCTCGCTTTTCTGTCCATCCAAGAACGACGAAAATGTACCATGACATCAGAGACATCTACTGGTGGCCAGGTATGAAAGCTGAAATAGCTGAATTTGTATCTAGATGTCCAAACTGCCAACAGGTAAAAGCAAAACATCAGAAATCGAGCGGTTTGACGCAAGATATAACGGTGCCTATGTGGAAATAGGAAGCAATAAATATGGATTTTGTAACAGGATTACCCCGTACCAGACGCAGAAATGATTCCATTTGGGTAATAATTGACAGGCTGACAAAATCAGCTCATTTCCTACTAGTGAAGGCTACCTTCTCGGCTGAGCATTATGTCGAATTATATATCAGAGAAATAGTTAGATTACATGGCGTGCCGGTATCCATCATTTCAGATAGGGGAGCACAGTTTACAGCTAGACTCTGGCAGTCGTTCCAGAGGGGTCTGGGAACACAGATTAATTTGAGCACAGCATTCCATCCTCAGACAGATGGGCAGGCTGAACGCACAATTCAGACGCTCGAAGATATGTTGCGGGCATGTGTGCTGGATTTCGATGGTAGCTGGGATGAGCATTTGCCGTTAATTGAATTTGCTTATAATAACAGTTATCATTCAGCTATCCAGATAGCGCCCTTTGAAGCATTATATGGGCGAAAATGTAGATCGCCGGTGGGCTGGTTTGAAGTGGGAGAATCAGCGTTGGTTGGCCCAGACATTGTTTGGCAGTCAGAGGAAAAGGTAAAGCTTATCCGAGAACGTTTACTGACTGCTCAGAGCCGCCAGAAGTCTTATGCAGATATGCGGCGCAGAAATCTAGAATTTGCGATAAATGACTGGGTATATCTGAAAGTGTCTCCGATGAAAGGGGAGATGAGATTTGGCAAGAAAGGCAAGCTTAGCCCGAGATTCATTGGGCCATATCAGATTCGACGAAGAATAGGCCGAGTTGCATATGAATTGAACTTGCCTCCGGAGCTAGCATCTGTTCACCCAGTATTCCATGTATCTATGTTGAGGAAGTTCGTAGGAGACCCTTCCACGGTTGTACCAGTTCAGGATGTCCAGGTCACGGAAGAGTTAGCATATGAAGAGGTTCCAGTAGCTATCTTAGACAGATTCGTAGGTTGAGGACTAAAGATGTTGCGTCTGTCAAAGTATTGTGGCGTAACAGGAACCGTGAGGAAATGATATGGGAAGCTGAAGAAGATATGAAAGCTAGATATCCTCACCTATTTCAGGCCTAGTCAGGCGACAGGTATGTCCGTATTATTACTTATGTAATACCTTATGATTGTATATGTATAAATAAGAAAGATTGATACTTAGCTATCCAGTAAATCTTAAAACATTGTGTGCAGTACCTGTATTGGACTTTTCTGCATTTCAGGTTTTTGCTATAGTCCATATTACAGGGGAAACTCTGCCGAAATTATTTCTAAACAGGTATGTTAAGAAGTCCTCTAGATAGCAGTATTCATTCGAGGATGAATGTTCTTAAGGGGGGGAGAACGTTATACCCCGTAAGATTTTCGACACTTAGATGGCCTATTCGCACGGTGATTGAGCGTATTTGAAATCCCTACGTGCTAGAGAAAGACCCGGGAAAAGATCGGACGAGAAACCTGTCGAACCATCGCGGAAGGAGCCGAGGCAGAGCCCCTCCACGATGGCAACGTGTCACGGAGGTGGAGCCTCCGCGTTGGCTCCGTGACACGTTGGCCTTGTCCAGGCCCAAGTATATAAAGCCCCACTTCGGTTTTAAATTCATTAAAACTTATAATTTCCAGTAAAACAGAGAGGAAACAATAGAGAAGAGAAAGGGACGAAGGGGGTAATATAATTTTCATCCGATTACGCTGCTAAACGTTGTCCAAACTCAAATTAACCTCAGATACTGAGGTATTTAGCAGCAGAGAGCATTCCTACGGATTTAGTTTCGTGAAATACGGCCGACGAATCGTCGAGCTACCGAGCTAAGGTAAGTAGAATTGCTCCAAACTAGTGTCTATGTGTTTCTAGCGGTGAAGTGAATATTTCTCTCTTCTGGACCTCTGAAAAATAGCGAGTTTTGGACCGTCTTTCGATAAGCCTAAGTTTAGGCTATAAATTACATCGAAGTGACGTTGTTCATTTAAAATAAAGTTATATTTGGTATTTAATTGATATATTTATGAATGCAGTTGGGAGGAAATAGTTGAAGTACCGGCCAAGCCTCGTCCGACAGACGGATAGTTCGAGGATAAGGTATGTCAAGCTAGTTTGCTCGGCAAGTTAGTAAATCTTGGTATAGTAAAGCAATTTAAAGGCCAGTAGAATGTTCAGAAGTCATGTGTTGTGTTTGTTACGAATGTTGGTACGATATTAGAAGCATCAGGTTATAATTAGCACAAAACTTGTTAGCACGACATAGATTCTAATACAAGTGTTAGGAACTGCACAGCATGCTCAGTATATGATGTAGTACAAAATGTCAGGATATTATCGTATTCAATTGAAACCCAGTGAAGCAATGTAATATCTGTAAGACATCTCAGAAGTAGAATGATAGGTTAAAATGAAGTTTAGAAAACATATTAGAAATAGAAAATCATGTTACTATAGAAACTCAGCATACAGTATGGTTTTCAGCAGAAAGACTATATCTTGTCCAGCATTAGACTCAGTACGGTATGGCAGAAGATTATATATTATACATGCATACTATCGTAAGTCTTAGCATGTGTTAAGTATGTACATATTACTATTACTAGCTCAGCATATAGTATGTACAAATACTTTACTACTATTAGCTTCAGTATATGGGATATGCAGATAGTATTACCAGTTGAGACCGTTGCATTGTTTTGGGGTTGGATTACCTTGCATCCATGACCGCCCAGGGTTAATAGCTGTATCGACTCGTCCGCCAGATGACGAGGATACGTCGCTCTACGGAGTGGCATGCCGTCCCACAGGGGACGAAGATGGGATGCCAGTTTTCCCCATATTGTGCCTTGATCGGCCCTTACACACCACTGTCGAGCGGATACGCCCGGGTGTTGATTCAGGACTCCTTCGGACTCAGATGCAGTTATAGTCAGGGGCTCCGCGAGCCCAAGTGCATACCCAGGGGACTGGCAGGATGCTTATAGCGATTATACGAGATGGGATGACCAAGGTAGGGGTATAGATTCTGTGCTGGTTGTACCTCCCGGCTTAGGGGGGCCGGGTAAGGTTTTTGTGTGCTATATTATGTTATGTTATGTTATGCCATGTTATATTAGACACGAGTAGTTCGGCAGTAGAACGATACATCTCCAGGTATGACTCCTACTCCTTCTAGTATAATTAAGAGAAGGTATGATTTACATTATCAGACAGTTAATCTATTCCTTCCTACTTCAGTTTCATCAGTTGTATTGTTGTTTTCAGATATTTCCTTCAGTTATTGCTTTACATACTCAGTACCAGTGGTATTGACGCCCGGTGGGGCACATCATTACTTGCTTGCAGGTATTCATAGACGAGCAGGCGATACCTCGTGATTCCTGTCAACGATCGAGTATTCAGCTCCTGTCATCCGGAGACTGAATCCCAGAGGTGTATTTCCTTTTCTTTTGTTGTACAGTACGGGTAGGTCGGGGCCCTGTCCCGATCATTTCTGTTGCTATTCCTAGAGGCTTGTAGCCTATATATATTTCCCTGTTGTCAGTTGAGCCGGTCGTATGAGGCCGTGCAGTTGTATAGCTGTTAGTACTTTTATCTCTTTTATATTGGCCGTGTGGGGCCATAGTTTGACAGTAGTGGTGACCTCGCTGGTCACGTAGCTTTCCACTATTTCATTGTTGAGTTACAGATAACTAGACAGCATAGTGGCCTTGTCGGCCCGCATAGGTTTCCCTATATTGATATGTTTCTGGTTAGCTGTCAGCACGGGTACAGGTGGCTATAGGCCTAGTCGGCCGGAGGCTGTATTTACAGCCGTCATATAGCCCGTTGTTTCCCTGAATCTGAGTTATAGCCAGCCAGGCACCAGATGTGCTCAGGCTCAGCAGTCTAGCAGTTCAGGTCCTAGTAGGGCACCAGGTGCCAGTCATACCCCCAAGGCGGGGTGTGACATGAATATTGTAAAGCATGGTAAATTATTGGGCAATGCCCACATGTTGAAGAATGATTTGCAGTTTATGGAATGGAACTCATGATTTATCGATTTATGATGTTGGCCGACAAAAGGGCCTTTGATTCTTGGATAATCATGTTTTAATGCGGATCAATGAATGATGAATGTTTATTTCAGCCATGAATCTTAATGAATAACGTAAATGATTTACGTATGAGCCTAATATGCATACCTTGGGATCGGTGTCTAGCATTGAGCAGCCCGACATTCAAAAGAGTGTATCATAACCACCTACCACCGTGGGTTAATAATGATACATTACAATGATAATGATCTCCTATTTTCATGATATCACATAATGCACTTGCCTTTCTTGGCAAGTCAGGGATGACTTTGCCCATTTGAGTGAGATTGTTGGGGCATCATGAAAGGCTCTACCATGATGGTGTCCTTTATGACGAGACCTCTCATTATTCCACATGTTTTATGCGTTGTTATGTTTATGACTTTTTGCTGAAGTGATGATATTATGAAGTTTCTCTTATGATTATTATAATTAATGGTTTATGAATGATTTGAAAACCTTGAGCCTTATGTTATATTACGATGTTTATGATATGAGCATGATGTCCTACTCTTATGATGTTTTATGAATTTCTTCATGTTTGAAATGTCCGTTTTACTTACCTTGCATACTCGGTATATTCTATGTACTGACCGCATACTTTCTATGTTGTAACGTTTCATGATACAGGACTTGGCTCTCAAGCTCATCCTCATCCTTAGACCATCTCGGGATTATTATTATTATCATCTTTTTTGGTGAATCCTCATGTTCTGAGGGTCATTTGACTAGACGTTTATGTTATTCTACGTTACTGTATTTGGTCGGGTTTGTTGGGGGTGTTGTCCTATCAACCCATCTTATACAGTAGAGGCTTTCCGACAGTATGTAGCACTCAACTTATATATATGTTCAGTGTTTCCAAATGTTATGACATGTTATGTTATGTTTATGTTTCTGCTATGTTATATTATCAGTATTCCACTTAAAGTGAATGAAGTTAGATATGGTTATGCAATGGGTTGACTTGAAGCCTTTCGGGGTTCCTTGTCCGGTCTTACAATCCGGGTCTATGTTCAGGTCATGACATTTTCAGACTCGGATTGGATTTTGTTAGACTTGTCGTTTCATTTTAATATTTTCAAAACTACTGGTGGCCAGGTATGAAAAGGGAAATTGCTAAATTTGTAGCCCAGTGTCCTAATTGCCAACAGGTAATGGCGGAACACCAAAAACCAAGCGGGTTAACTCAAGACATAGTTGTGCCTCTCTGGAAATGGGAAGCAGTGAATATGGATTTTGTGGCAGGATTACCCCGTACCCAACACAGACATGATTCTATATGGGTGATAGTTGACAGATTGACTAAATTAGCTCATTACCTGCCAGTAAGGACTACTTTATCGACTGAAGATTATACGGAATTGTATATCCGAGAGATAGTTAGATTCCACGGAGTGCCAGTATCCATTATTTCCGACAGAGGAGCGCAGTTCACGGCTAGATTTTGGCAATCATTCTAGAAGGGACTGGGAATGCAGATTAATCTGAGCACTGCATTCCACCCTCAGACAGACGGACAGGCTGAGCGCACTATTCAGATGCTCGAGGATATGTTGTGAGCGTGCGTGCTAGACTTTGGTGGTAGCTGGGACGAGCATTTGCCGTTGATAGAATTAGCTTATAATAATAGCTATCACTCGGCTATTCAGATGGCACCTTTTGAGGCTTTATATGGGCGAAAGTGTAAATCGCCGGTTGGCTGGTTCGAAGTAGGGGAATCAGCGATAATTGGGCCCGATATTGTTCAGCGGTCAGAAGAGAAAGTCAAGCTTATCAGAGAACGCCTATTGACTGCACAGAGTCGCCAAATCATATGCAGATGTACGGTGCAGAGTCCTGGAGTTTAATGTGAGTGACTGGGTATTTATGAAAGTATCTCCGATGAAAGGGGTGATGAAATTTGGTAAAAAGGGTAAACTCAGTCCGAGGTTTGTTGGGCATTATCAGATTCGTCGAAGAATAGGCCAAGTGGCAGATGAGTTGAGCTTGCCTCCAGAGTTAGAATTCGTTCATCCGGTCATGTATCTATGTTGAAGTAATGCATAGGAGACTCGTCTAGAGCAGTCCCAATCCAGGATATCCAGGTTTCAGAAGAGCTGGCCTATGAAGAGATTCCAGTAGCCATCCTAGACAGGCAGGTTCGTAGATTGAGAACTAAGGATATTGCATCTGTCAAGGTATTGTGGCGTAACAGGAACCGAGAGGAGATGACGTGGGAAGCTGAAGAGGATATGAAAGCTAGATATCCTCACCTATTCCAGGCCTAGTCAGGCGACAGGTATGTCCGTATTACTGCTTATGTAGTACCTTATGGTTGTATATGTATAAATAAGAAAGATTGATGTTTAATTATCCAGTGAATTTTAAAGTATTACGTACAGTACCTGTGTTGGACTTTTCTGCATTTCAGGTTGTTGCTATAGTCCATATTACAGGAGAAACACTGTCGAAATTTTCCTGGATAGTAAATTGAGAAATGATAGAAGTTTACATTCGAGGATGAATGTTCTTAAGGGGGGAGAATGTTATACCCCGCAGGATTCTCGGCACCTAGATGGCCTATTCGCATGTTGGTTAAGCATATTTGAAGGCCATACGTGCTAAAGAAAGGCCCGGGAAAAAGATCAGACAAGAAACCTGTCGAACCATCGCGGGAGGAGCCAAGGAAGAACCCCTCCGCGATGGCAGCGTGTCACGAAGGTGGAGCCTCCGCGTTGGCTCCGTGACACGTTGGCCCTGTCCATGCTCAAGTATATAAAGCCCCACTTCGATTTTATTTCATTTAAACCATTGGAAATTTCCAGAGAAACGCAGGGGGCAGAGAGGGACGAAGGAACATAATATATTATCGTCCGATTACGCTGCCAAACACAGTCCAAACCCAAATTAACCTCAGGTACTGAGGTATTTAGCAGCGGAGAGCATTCCTACGGATTTAGTTTCGCGAAATACGGCCGACGAATCGTCGAGCTACCGAGCTATGGTAAGTAGAATTGTTCCAAACTAGTGTCTATGTGTTCCTAGCTGTGAAGTGAATATTTCTCCCTTCTGGACTCCTGGAAAATAGCAAGTTTTCGACCGTCTTTCGATAGGCCTAAGTTTAGGCTATAATTATATCGAAAGTGATGTCGTTCTTCAGAAAAAAGTTTTATTTAGTACTGATTGATGTATATGTGAATGCAGTTGGGAGGAATAGCTGAAATACTGACCAAGCTACGCCAGTTAGTCGGGAAATCAGAAGCAAAGGTATGTAAAGCTAGTTTCCTCAGTGAGTTAGTAATCTTGGTATAGTAAAGTAATTTAAAGGCCAGTAGAATGTTCAGAAGTTATGTATTATGTATATTACGAATGTTGGTACGATATTAGAAGCATCAGGTTATAATTAGCACGAAACTTGCTAGCACGATATAGATTCTAATGCAAGTGTTAGAAACTGCACAGCATGCTTAGTATGTGATGTAGTACAGAATGTTAAGATATTATCGTATTCAGTTGAAACCCAGTAAAGCAATGTAATATCTGTAAGGCATTTCAGAAGTAGAATGATAGGTTAAAATGAAGTTTAGAAAGCATGTTAGAAATAGTAAATCATGTTACTATAGAAACTCAGTATACAACATGGTTTCCAGCAGAAAGACTATATCTGGTTTAACATTAGACTCATTACAGTATGGCAGAAGATTATATTTATACATATATACTATTATCAGTCTCAGCATGTATTAAGTATGTACATATTACTATCACTAGTTCAGCATACAATACGTACAAATACTTTACTACTATTAGCTTCAGTATGTGGGATATGCAGATAGTATTACTAGTTAAGACCATTGTATTATTTTTGGGTTGGATTACCTAGCATCCATGACCGCCCCAGGGTTAATAGCTGTATCGACTCGTCCGCCAGAGGACGAGGATACGTCGCTCTACGGAGTCGCATGCCGTCCCACAGGGGACGAAGATGGGATGCCAGTTTTCCCCATATTGTGCCTTGGTCGGCCATTATACACCCCTGTCGAGCGGATACGCCCGGGTGTTGATTCAGGAGTCCTCCGGACTCAGGTACGGTTATAGTCGGGGGCTCAGCGAGCCCAAGTGCATACCCAGGGGACCGACAGGATGCTTATAGTTATTATAGGAGATGGGACGACCGGGGTAGGGGTATAGATTGCGTGCTGTTTGTACCTCCCGGCTTATGGGGGCCGGGTAAGGTTGTGTGTGCTATGTTATGTTATGCCATGTGATACGAGACACGAGTAGATTGACAGTAGAATGATATATCTTCAGGTATGACTCCTACACCCTCCAGTACAATTAAGAGTAGGCATAGTTTTACATTTCCGGTCAGTTAGTCTATTCCTTCCTATTTCAGTTCCATTAGTTGTGTTGTTGCTTTCAGATATTTCTTTCAGTTATTGTTTTACATACTCAGTACCAACGGTACTGATGGCCGGTGGGGCACTGCATTACTTGCCTATAGTTACTCATAGACGAGGGGCCGATACCTCGTGATTCCAGTTAGCTCACAGGGTCATCAGCTCCAGTCATCCAGAGCTAGATAGGTAGAGGTTTATCCCTTTTCTTTTGTTGTACAGCATGGGTTGGTCGGGGCCCTATCCCGACCATCTTATCAGTATTCTTAGAGGCTTGCAGTCTATATATATTTCCCTGTGGTCAGATGAGCCGGTCGTGTGGGGCCGTCCAGTTGTAGAGCTGTTAGTACTTCTGTTTCCTTTATGTTGGTCGTGTGGGGCCATAGCTTGACAGTAGTGGTGACCTTGCCGGTCACGTAGCTATCCAGTATTTCTTTGTTGAGTTACGGATAACTAGACAGCATGGTGGCCTTGTCGGCCCGCATAGGTTTCCCTATATTGATATGTTTCTGGTTAGCTGTCAGCACAGGTACAGGTGGCTATAGGCCTAGTCGGCCGGAGGCTGTATTTACAGCCGTCATATAGCCCGTTGTTTCCCTGAATCTAAGTTAGAGCCAGCCAGGCACCAGATGTGCTCAGGCTCAGCAGTCCATTAGTTCAGGTCCTAGTAGGGCACCAGGTGCCAGTCATACCCCCCAAGGCGGGGTGTGACAATTTTGCTATTGATTTGTTACCAGGTACTCAGCCTATATCAATTCCTCCCTATCGTATGGCTCCTGTAGAACTCAGAGAGATAAAGGAGCAGCTGAAAGATTTGATAGATAAAGGTTTCATCAGGCCGAGTACTTCACCATGGGGTGTGCCAGTTCTATTTGTAAGGAAGAAAGATGGATCGCTCGGTATGTGCATAGATTATCGATAGTTGAACAAAGTTACAGTGAAGAACAAGTATCCGCTCCCCAGAATAGATGATTTATTTGATCAGTTATAGGGAGCCAGATATTTTTCTAAGATTGACTTGCGGTCCGGATATCACCAGGTTCGAGTACGTGAAAGAGATATTCCTAAGACGGCGTTCAAGACCCGATATGGACACTTTGAATTTCTAGTTATGTCCTTCGGGTTGACGAATGCCCCAGCAGTATTCATGGACCTGATGAACAGTATTTTCAGACCATTCCTGGACCTGTTCGTGATCGTGTTCATTGATGATATTCTGGTGTATTCTCGCTCTGAAGCAGATCACCGGACTCATTTACGGACAGTGCTCCAGATTCTCAAGGACCCCCAGTTAATTCAGTAGCCTTTCTAGGGCATGTTATGTCAGATGCTGGTATACAGGTTGACACGCAGAAGATAGAAGCAGTCAAATCATGGCCTAGGCCTACCACTCCGACTGAAGTCCAAAGCTTTCTGGGATTAGCGGGATATTACAGGAGGTTTGTCGAGGGATTCTCTACTATAGAGGCACCTCTGACTAAACTGACACAAAAGGCAGCGAAGTTTCAGTGGACAGAGGCATGCGAGCGGAGCTTCCAAGAACTGAAAGATAGATTAACCTCCTCCCCAATGTTAGCATTGCCGGAAGGTACAGAAGGTTATTCGGTGTATTGTGACGCATCAGGCGTTGGGTTAGGTTGAGTGTTGATGCAGCGTGGTAAAGTGATTGCATATGCATCTAAACAGCTGAGGAAACACGAAAAGAATTACCCTACCCACGACCTGGAGTTAGCCGCAGTGATTTACACCTTGAAAATGTGGAGACATTACCTGTATGGTGTCCATGTTGACATTTTCACAGATCAGAGAGAGTTGAATTTATATCTTCACTCAGAGAGAGTTGAATTTGCGGTAACGTCGCTGGTTGGAGTTGTTGAAGGATTATGACGTGAATATTCTGTACCACCCGGGAAAGGCCAATGTTGTAGCAGATGCTCTCAGCCGTAAGTCAATGGGAAGTTTTGTGCATTTGCAGCCCGAGCAGCGAGAATTGGTCAGGGAGATACATCAGTTAGCCAGCTTAGCCGTTCATGTAGTAGAAACAGAGGACAACAGAGCGGTAATTCAGAACACCATCGTGTCGTCATTAGTTGTGGAAGTAAAAGAACGGCAATATGAGGATCCTGACCTATTTCAGCTTAAAGATTATATTCCGCTGAAGGCACCAGAATTCTGGGTAATAGAGGATGGAGTGCTGCGCTGTAAGGACCGTTTATGTGTTCCCAATGTTTCAGGCCTCCGCCGGCAGATCATGAACAAGGTACATTGCGCCCTCTATTCTCTCCACCCTGGCGCGACAAAAATGTACCATGATATCAAAGAAAACTACTGGTGGCCAGGTATGAAAAGAGAGATTGCCGAATTTGTGGCCCAGTGTCCTAACTGCCAACAGGTGAAAGTAGAACATCAGAAACCAGGCGGCTTGACTCAGGACATAGCTGTGCCTCTCTGGAAATGGGAAGCCGTGAATATGGATTTTGTAGCAGGACTACCCCGTACCAGACACAGACATGACTCCATATGGGTGATAGTTGACAGATTGACAAAATCAGCTCATTTCCTGCCAGTGAGAACTACTTTCTCAACCGAAGATTATGCGGAGTTGTATATCCGAGAAATAGTCAGGTTGCACGGAGTACCAGTATCCATTATTTCAGATAGAGGAGAACAGTTTATAGCTATATTTTAGCAGTTGTTTCAGAGAGGTCTGGGAATGCAGATTAATTTGAGTACCGCATTCCACCCTCAGACAGATGGACAGGCTAAACGCACAATTCAGACGCTCGAAGATATGTTGCGAGTGTGTGTGTTAGATTTCGGTGGTAGCTGGGACAAGCATTTGCTGTTAATTGAATTTGCTTATAATAACAACTATCACTCAGCCATCCAGATGGCGCCTTTCAGGGCAATATACAGATGAAAATGCAGATCGCCGATTGGCTGGTTTGAAATAGGAGAATCAGCGTTGGTTGGTCCAGACATTGTCCAGCAGTCAGAGGAAAAGATAAGGCTTATCCGAGAACGCTTACTGACCGCACAGAGCTGCCAAAAATCATATGCAGATGTGCAGCGTAGAGACTTGGAATTTGATGTAAATGACTAGGTATTTTTGAAAGTATCTCCGATGAAAGGGGTGATGAGATTCGGCAAGAAAGGTAAGCTCAGTTTGAGGTTTGTTGGGCCTTATCAGATTTGTCGAAGGATAGGCTGAGTAGTAAATGAGTTGAACTTGCCTCCAGAATTGGAATCCGTTCATCCGGTCTTTCATGTGTCTATGCTGAGAAAATGCATAGGAGACCCGTCCAGAGCAGTCCCAGTCCAGGATATCCAGGTTACAGAAGAGCTAGCCTATGAAGAGGTTCCAGTAGCCATCCTAGATAGAAGATTTGTAGATTAAGAACTAAAGATATTGCGTCTGTCAAGGTATTGTAGCGTAATAGGAACTGAGAAGAGATGACGTGGAAGGCTGAGGAATATATGAAATCTAGATATCCCTACTTCTTCCAAGCCTAGTCAGGCGACAGGTATGCCCGTGTCATTGTTTATGCAGTACTTTATAGTTGTGTATGTATAAATGAGAAAGATTGATGTTTAGCTATCAAGTGAATCTTAAGTATCGGGTGTAGTACCTGTATTGGACTTTTTCGCGTTTCAGGTTCTTAGTATAGTCCATATTACAGGGGAAACTCTGCCGAAATTTCCTTAGGAGCAAGTTGAGTCAATTGAATAGTCCTCTAAATAACACTTTCATTCGAGGACGAATGTTCCTAAGGGGGGGAGAATGTTATACCCCATAAGATTTTTGACACCTAGATGGCCTATTCGCACGTTGGTTAAGCATATTTGAAAGCCATACGTGCTAGAGAAAGGCTCGGGAAAGGATTAGACGGGTAATCGGTCGAACCATCGCGGAAGGAGCCAAGGCAGAACCCCTCCGCGATGGCAACGTGTCACGGAGGTGGAGCCTCCGCGTTGGCTCCGTGACACGTTGGGCCTTTCCAGGCTCAAGTATATAAAGCCCCACTTCGATTTTAAATCAGTTATTCATTATAATTTCCAGAGAAAACGCAGAACAATAGAGAGGGACGATGGAGGTTATCATATAATCGTTCGATTACGCTGCCAAACGTTGTCCAAACTTAAATTAACTCCAGATACCTAAGTATTTAGCAGCAAGGAGCATTCCTACGAATTTAGTTTCGCGAAATTCGGCCGACAAATCATCGTGCTACTTGGCTAAGCTAAGTGAAATTGCTCCAAACTAGTGTCTATGTGTTCCTAGCTGTGGAGTGAATACTTCTCCCTTCTGGACTTCTGAAAAATAGCAAGTTTTAGACCGTCTTTCGATAAGCCTAAGTTTAGGCTATAATTATATCGAAAGTGACACCGTCCTTCAGAATAATATTGTATTTACTACTAATTGATGTGTTTATGAATGCAGTTGGGGAGATTTAGCGGAATACTGACCGAGCCTCGTCCGACAGTCGGATAACTCGAGGTTAAGGTATGTGAAGTTGTTCTTCGGCAAGTTAGTAATCTCTAGCTTGATAAATCATAGTAAACTCCGTATTTGAAACTCTCGGAGTTGAACGTTGAGAACTAAGTAAATCTAATAGATTCTGAGTTGTGTTGTCGTATCGTATCCAGTCCGAAAGTTAGTAAAGCATGCGCCAAAGGGAGAGTTAGCATTCCAGATTCAATATAGCTTATTGTGTGATTAGCAAGCATGTTTTAGAATAAAAAGAGACATATTTTCAGAATAAAGGTTAGTAAAGTAAAATCAGATAGACAGACAGTTTTATGGCTACAGATTAGCCAAGCAGTTAAGTAAAGATTTCAAAATTAGTATAATCATTAAAGAATCAGTTCAGTATAGAAACAGATTAGAATAAGAAATTTAATTCCAGATAGTCTTTTTCAGTTATACATGCTTGCTACCTATATGTGCTATTTGTTTGTTGAGACTTGATGTGGCGTGAGGGCACCCTATTGAGCATCCTCGCCGCCCCTGGGTTGGTAATCGTGTCGCCCACTGAGCGGGTGGGTTTTACGTCACTCCGAGGGGTGGCATGCTATCCCCAGCTTGGACGAAGATGGGATGAAGCTTTCCCCATAGCAGTCTGATCAACATTACAGGTGCAGCTCCGGTTTCAGATAGCCCTGTTGTGTTTTGTGTCCAGGGAACCAGACCCAATCTGTTACTGTCTGTATATTCAGTTATTATAGGTGTAGCTCCAGTTTCAGGTAGCCCCATTGAGTTGTGTCCGGGGATCCAGACCCTACCTGTTACTGTCTACACAGGAGTCCTCCGGACCCAGACACGGTTGCTTATATCGGAGGCTATGGCCCGAGCTGGAGACCCAGGGCGCCGGTAGAGGAGCTCCGAAGTGAGCAGATGAGTGGAGTGACTTATTTTTTGCTGGTTTTGACCCGGGTAGGGGTATATAGATTGTTTGCTTTCTTGGCACCATCCGGCTTATGGGGGTTGATATTGGCTCTTGCCTGCTAAATGTATATGTATTTATGTGCTTTAAATATATTAGTTAATAGACAGCAGGTCGCTGTGACTACAGACACACTCCTGCCTATCAGTGCAGAAAGGTTTGATCTAGTTCCTATCAGCTCTTCAGATTCAGTTGTCTCCTGCTCACAGACTTGTTAGTTATGTTTTTTGTATTTAGTTGTATTATTTCAGTTGCTTTGCATACTCGGTACCAGTGGTACTGACGCCCAGTGGGGCACTGCATTACTTGCCTACAGGTAATCATAGACGAGGAGGCGATCCCTCGTGATCCTAGCCAACGCAGAGTCATCAGTTGCTGTCATCCGGAGCTTGATACTTCAGAGGTTTATATCATATCCTTTTATTGTACAGTACGGGTAGGCCGGGGCCCTGTCCCAACCATCTTATTAGTATTCCTACAGGCGTGCAGTCTGTATATATTCCCTGTGGTCAGTTGAGCCGGTCGGGTGAGGCCGTGCGGTTTGTTATAGCTGTTTAGCATTTCAGTTTATGTTGGCCGTGTGAGGACTTAGTTTGACAGTAGTGGTGACCTTGCCAGTCACATAATCTTACAGTAGTCTTGTGTTGAGTTACAGATAACTAGACAGCATGGTGGCCTTGTCGGCCCGCATAGGCTCCCTTATATTGAGATGTTTCTGGTTAGCTGTCATTACAGGTACAGGTGGCTATAGGTCCAGTTGGCCGGAGGCTGTGTTTATAGCCGTTATATAGCCCTTTGTTTCCAGAAATCTGAGTTAGATCCAGCCAGGCACCAGATGTGCCCAGGCTCAGTAGTCTAGCAGTCCAGATCCTAGTAGGGCACCAGGTGCTAGTCATACCCCCCAAGGAGGGGCGTGACATTGCCTAAGGGTGTCCATTGAGGCGGACTGATGTCTGATGTAGTGAGACTGTTATAGTGATTGAAAGTCTTCTATGAAAGGTCTTCTTCAACAAAAGGAGTTCCACTACAGCGGAAGCCATCTTCCCTAGAGAAAATCCTGACCCCAACAATGGAAACCTCTTCCCGAATCATATTCCACCTAATTTATGCATAGATCGGTCTAGAGGGTGACACCTATACACACCACACCAACTATTCAAGTAAAGAGCAACCAAATTAAAGTCTTAAGGACTGGAAAAGTTTCAAACTACCACCAAACCCAACCACCACAATATCTAGGATAAATACCCTATAAAAGTAGTAAATCTTAACCAGAGAATGATGTAAATTACTAAAGGACGTAAATACAAGTAGCATGCTTCAAAATATAATTGCCACAAGTATAAGAAGTAAACCTATCCTCATCAACCCATTATCAACTCAAATCAATGCATTTAGGCATGAAAAAGCTACCATTATAAGAGCAAACAACGTAATAAAGGTGTAAGGGTGAAATTACCTGAGAAAATAGAGCAGCACTGTGCAGTTGTAGAAAGGATTTGTGATGATTAAAGGATAGAATGTAGGAAATGAAACCAAATATGTCCCGCTGCACTTTTAATCTACCAAGCATTCCACTACAGCATAGACTATCTCACAACAGCGAGACCAATGTATCGAGAACTCCATCACTACAATGGTCCAATATGTGTCCAATATTATAGTTATATTTGCATAGTCTGATGTTTAGTATCATTCCAATAGGGGTTGTAAGACATCACGAGTACTTAACAAGAAACACCTGTGAATAAACCTATTGTGTTTTACTAAGAAAATAGTTGAGTAAATGCGCATAAGTGACAATTCTGTTCCAAGTGGGAATATAGTGAAGGGGTAATTTAATTCATGTGTAGTACTTGTATACCACAACATGGCATTCCTAGGACCTTGGTAGAAACTTTGATGGAATGATCATTAAAATTCAGCTTTTAAAATAAATGTGTGAGTTTGCATGGATGTATAGAAGAGACACATGGGAGGTAAAATATAGATTAGAATTTTGACATCAATATTGTAGGTAATTATCTCCCTGCATCACCTATAGCTGTTCGAGGATGAACATGTAATAAATTGGTATCTGATATAATGATCCGCTCAATCGTTAAAATATTGGCACCACGAGATAAGAATAATTTTTTTTATATGAATGACCTTTTTTTGTAATAAAAAGGTATTAGAAAATTTAGTTGTATGTGGATAGAGTTATGAATTTAAGTGGGAATAGGTAGGAAGAACTACTGTACCGGAAAACCCCACACCATAGAAGATCGCTACAGTGAAAAAGTCATCGCAGCAGTAGATGACGTAGATTAGAACTTTGTGTTTCAGTCTATCTTAAGATATAGTTCCTATTTTAATAAGGAATAGTTATTAAAAATGTCCTAGGGTAAAATTTTGGACATTCTAATAATGAGAAGAAGAGGGTGGCCCTAAACAAACAAGACTCTATCATCCTCCCCGACGACTTTCTTCAAGAACGGAACTCCTTATGTGCCTACACAACAACTTGTCCCCCAGGTAGTTTTTGACTTACCTTTATTTAGACTTTGATTATCAATTCATATACGTTTGTATAATTGATAGATATACAAGTATATCATTATGCCCGATACAAAGCCATAAATTGAATAATGCCTAACAATTAAAAAGTAGGTCGTTAGGTGATGCAGTAATTATAGAGTCAACTTAGTTACATTCATAACTCTAGTAGATAAAGGTTGTAAGACCTAGTCTTAGCGTTATCAATTTTCATATCCTTGTTAGTGTTTTCACTATTAAGGAGAGAGAATGATCAGTAGTAAAGGTTATTGATCTTGGAAAGGAATTTGAAGGAAAGAAAGAATGTACTAGTGTAGACCTATAGATGATTTATTTATGAACCAGAGACACGATTGGAAGAGAATAAATATCATATTTGGGGTGTAAGTTGCAAAAGAGATAGTAATTATGATAGGGACGATGATACGCCCCCGAGCATAATCATTTCAAAATGAAAATCATAATATTAGTGTAATAATTTTGTGATGCATAGGAGCAATTAATGGCTAACTCTTACAGAGCCATGTTAGGATGGTTGAATGGATAATAATTGAGATAACATTGTTGTACATACTTATTGGGTTATTGATTATCATGACTTGACACTGTTGTGTGAATAATATTATGCAAATTTATTAATACTATGAATATAATATGTGATTTTTTTGTATGATGATTGATTTGTGAATATGTTACAGTATGTTAATGCTTGTGGGAAAATAAAACACTATCTTGAGATGAGAGGATTGTGTCCGAGGTTAGCATCCGATGAACGGCTAGAAGGTTGATAACTAAGTAACATACAATTACTATGAGATAAGTGGCTCATGCTCGAGGTAAGCATCTGGGCGAGCAGATAATTATATGAGTGGCTTGTTCCCGAGGTTAGCATCCATGCAAATTATTGTGATATGAGTGGCTCATATTTAAGGGGAGCATCCGGACGAGCAGATGAGTGGGAGTGAGTACCACACCAGTACAATAAATGGATTTATAGAGTCCCCTACATGTCATAACTATAAGGGTAAGCATAAGACCCTCTGGCATGTGTGTACAAATACATGGAAAATGTGTGATTTATATGGTACAGTTGTGTGATACATATGAGATTGATATGTGATCAGGTTGATACATATAATGATTCTGATGAGGTACAGGGCTATGCAATTGTACTTCAATATGGACATGAGTCCATGGAGTTGAACTACTTTGTTTATTATTGCAAGATATTTATGATGTTTGTTGATGCCTATTTTAAAGACTTGTACTTCCCAAAAATGGAACAATATAAAATTTTGAATATGATTTCTTTTTATGAGCAGTATTAATGATTAGTCCTTAAGATTGATGAGTGTGTAATAAGCTCTATTGTTGCATTGGTCCTGACGGTAGGGATAGTCCTGTATAAAGGGGATAGGTTAGGATAATGAATATGAATAAGTTATTAGACGAGGGAGGATTAAAGATGGGTATTGTGTATTAATAAAGAAGTTAGTTGAATCGCAACGATGTTGATATTTGAGAATTAAAGATTTAATAAGCCACAAAAATGATAAATGTTATCTAGAAATAAGCATATGTAAGCATGATGGTGTGGAGGTGATGTAATAATGAGATAAATGTGTTAGAATTGAGAGGTGCCCTTTTATACCCCGAGAACTCAAAGATCGGACCCAGGAGTTGAAACAGGGAACATCTGAAAATTTGGGTTGCAAGCACAGGATGAGTCGTTGGACGACTTGTGAGGAGATCCCAGGAGTCGTCAAGTGACACATGGGGAGACTTATGTGAAAGGATGGTTGAAGGTCCCCATGGACGAGGGAATGACTCGTGGTAAGCCACCACAAGGCTTCAAGTTAGCCGTGAGGTGAAGTTGAAAAATAAAATGGGAGGGTCGCCCAGTGTACTTAATGGAAGGAGACCACGTCTCATCATGTCATGAAACGAGTCCTGGTGTGATTAATTGGGAGGAATTTTAATAAAATGATTTTTAGGAGGCAGTGAACGTGATGAGTGGTGGTCGCGACTCGTGGCCACTGGTAATGAATCATTATGTCATCCGTTAGAGGTTCCAGTGACAAGTTTAGACAGTGTACTTAACGGGCAAGGTGACAGATTGTGAGGACTGACAACGAGTCATCAGATCACTCGTTGGGACCCCTGACAGTTATTTTCCTGTGAGTTAGTAAGGGCTTCTACATAAATTCCTATGATTCTAAGGCATAAACTACGACGTTTTGGGTTATGAATAGGGAAATTTAAAGGGGTTAAGTTCAGATTTCACTCCATTCTTTCATGCATGCAAGGTAGAGGAAGTTAGGGAGTGAATGAAGCCTAGAATTCATCAATCCATAGTAATTTCTTCTTGGGTCATCAAGTGAGGTTTAGAATTTGATAATCCCAGGTATGTAAGGTCATCAATGGGTTAATTCTTCCACACTCATGCCCCTACTTTGTGATTTTACTTAGAATTTATCAAAAACTCATGGGGTTTTGAATTTAATTTATATAAAATCTAATGATTTAATTATGGTTTTTGTGATTTTGAAATATTATCATAATCTATTCATTTTGATTATTTTTTTGAGATTTAAATTGATTATAATGATATTTATTTTGATTTTCGAAACAATTAAGCTTAATTATGCATGCCCCATGATGAATAGATTTATGACCTATTATCCCATCGATGTTCTTACGAGCCCAGCATGAATTATATTCTAAATTGTTAATTCATTATGTTACCCATTATGATTTTATGAAATTAAAGCTATGTACATGATCTACAAGTATATATGAAACTTATTATTCATGAACTATGTTTTTGGCCAACTCACGAGCCTCATGTCATGGCTAGTTCACATATGTTCAAGCATGTTTACGACTATCATGATTTAACTAGCTCATGAAATCATGTATGTATTATTATGAGTAATATGTATGTTTTGGGAGTAGTATCGAACACCGAGTAGATTCGGGGCTCAGGTTAAGCCCCGGATCTCATGAACTATGTGCCACCGTAGGTATATTGGGACCCCTTTAATGTTAATCCCTAGCCCAAATGGCCCTTTTCATGGTGATATCACACTTTTATTGTTCTACCCTTGGCAAGGTATGAACACTCTCCCAACTAGGGTTACAAATCGGGTTAAATGTGTGCTCATATGGGATATGTCGGTTAAGAGAATCTCCCACAATTCCTCATTATTTATGCATGTTATGATTATGTATGTTGTCTCAAGTCATGTTAAGTAAGTCTCTTCTATTATGATTATGATTTGTTACATTATGAATTCTTTGAAAACCTTGAGCCATATGATTTGTCATATGATTTATGATACACGCATGTTGTCCTATTCTTATGATCATTATGAACTTTATACATGTTTTAAATGTCAGTTTTACCTACCTTGCATACTCAGTACATTTCAGGTACTGACCATACTTGCTATTCTGTATCGTCTCATAATATAGGTCCCAGCTCTCAGGCTCTTCCTCACCCATAGATAGATTCGGATAGGCTCCCAGCGCACTTGGTGAGTCCTCATGTTCCGAGGGCTAAATGTTCACACTCTATGTTATTTCTTTCAATTTTTAGATGTTGGATTAGTTGGGGAGTTGTCCCATTAATCCGTCTTTCATGTTTAGAGGCTATTCAGAGTACACATTGTATTCCGCTGTATTGTATAAGTCTAGTATTGCTTTTCCCTTATGATATGTTATGATTAAGCTCTTTATATTAAGTCTTCCACTCATGTGATTGAATTAGATGTATGCTCATGCCATGGGTCGACTTGGGGTCTTTCGGGGCTCCTTGTCCCGTGTCTACGATTCGGGTGTACGTTTGGGTCGTGAAAAACTTACTATCAGAGCCCTAGGTTTATGTGTCCTAGGGAGTCTAAAAGCTGCGTTAAGTAGAACTTTTTCATGGGTGTGAAGTGCACCACACTTATGACGAAGAGGCTACTAGATGTTTTAGAAATGTTCCCTTCTTTCATGATCTATGTGGTGCGATGAACTTCCTTTACTCCTCTAATTTGTGCTATTTGTGTTTGCAGAATCATGCCTCCACGTCGAGTAAATGCTAGGAGAAACTGAAATGGAAATGATCATGAGGGTGCCCATGATGGTGAGCATCAGCTATCTTCACCCGTTCATGATGAGCACGTACTAGAGCAAGCTGCCCACGCCAAGTTTAGGGCAGTGATTTAGATGCTAGCACAGGCCTTGAATGCCTAGGTACAACATCAGACAATGGCACATCTCCCTCAGAATGGGAATGCAGCGGCAACTAGGGTGAGGGACTTCTTGAGGATGAGCCCTCCGAAGTTCATGGGGTCAAGGGTGGACGAGGATCCATATGATTTTATTGAGGAGATTTTGAAAATCACCCAGGTTATGGGGGTGAACAATGGGGAATGCGTTGACTTGACCTCCTACAACCTAAAGGGGGTAGCACATATATGGTTTAAGCAATGGAGATATGCCAGGGTGGAGGATGTAGGCCCGATAGGCTAGGATGAGTTTCACACCACATTCATGGATCGATTCTTCCCTCGAGAGATGAGAGAGCTCAAGGCGACTGAGTTTGTATATCTTAAGCAGGGTAACATGTCTGTCTAGGAGTATGCATTGGAATTCACCCAGTTATCAAAATATGCTCCGGAGTTGGTGGTGGATCAGCGGGCTCGGGTGAGCCATTTTGTGCATGGGGTAGCAGACTACTTGGGCAAGGATTGTCAGATCGCTATGTTTCATCGGGACATTGATTTTTCCCGTATTGTATTGCATGCGCAGCAAATAGAGTCAGTCTACACAAGGTAGAGAGAGGAAAAGAGGGCTAGGATCAATAGCTACGGGGTTTCTCAAGCTATGTCAGGAGGTGGACCACGTCAGCAGACCCAGCAAAGGTCTATTGCTCCAGCTCCATCATCGTCCAGCATGCCATCCAGGTTCAGGGGAGACCAGAAGAGCTGGGCTACAGGCTCGAGGGATCATCGTAGCATACAGGTGGAGGGCACTTTTCTAGTTTGTGCGAAGTGCGACAGGAATCATCTCGGGAGGTGCCTGGTTGGCGTGGATGCTTGTTTCGGGTGTGGAAAGCCCGAACATAGGATCAGAGATTTCCATGCAGCCAGTTTTACCAGTCCAGCAAAATAACCCCCTCAGCAGGGTGCCTTCACTAGTTTAGCAGGTGGTCAGTGCCAAAACAGGTTTTATGCCCTAGTGCCTCGCTAGGAGCAGCAGGCTTCGCTAGATGTGGTCACGGGTTTGTTGCAAGTCTTCCATATTGATGCTTATTCCTTGTTAGATCCAAGAGCTACTTTGTCTTTTGTGACCTCATATATTGCTAATATTTTTTGAGTTAGTCCTGAAATTTTGTCAGAACCGTTCTCCGTATCTACTCTATCAATGAATCAGTGGTAGCTAGGCGGGTGTATAGGGGTTGCCTCATTATAGTGTTGCATAAGGTTATCTCTGAAGACGTAGTAGAATTGGCCATGACTGACTTTGACATCATTTTGGGTATGGATTGGATATTTTCATGTTACGCTTCTATTAATTCTAGGACCTGTGCGGTGGAATTTCATTTTCCGGGTGAGTCAGTTTTGGAATGGAAGGGTAATTCAGTCGTACAAGCCGGTCGGTTTATTTCATATCGTAAGGCTAGGAAAATGATCTCTAAGGGTTGCATGTACCACCTAGTTAGGGTTAAGGATGTAGAGTCTGAGACCCCGACTATTCAGTCAGTTCAAGTGGTGTGTGAGTATTTGGAGGTATTCCCCGATGATTTGCCAGGTGTCCCTCCCGAGCGGGAGATTGATTTCGGTATATATATTCTTCCCAACATGCAGCCTATATCTATTCCTCCTTACAGGATGGCTCCAGCTGAGCTAAAAAAGTTAAAAGGATAGTTAAAAGACCTGTTTGATAAGGGTTTCATTAGACCGAGAAAGTCTCCATGGGGTGCGCCGGTTCTCTTTGTTCAAAAGAAGGATGGATCCCTTCGAATGTGTATTGACTATCAGCAACCGAATAAGGTCACTATCAAGAACAGGTACCCCTTTCCCAAGATTGATGATTTTTTTACCAGGTTCAGGGTACCACGTATTTCTTGAAGATAGATCTCAGGTTCAGATACCATCAGCTCAGAATTCGAGAGTGTTATATCCCTAAGACAGCCTTTTGAACTCGGTATGGCCATTATGAGTTTGTAGTTATGTCATTTAGACTAACAAATGCTCCTACAGCTTTTATGAATCTGTTGAACAAGGTGTTCAAGCAATATCTGGACATGTTCGTAATTGTGTTCATCGATGATATCCTTATATACTCCCGGAGCGAGGACGAGCATGCTGCTCATTTGAGGGTAGTGCTTCAGACCCTCAAGGATCATCAGTTCTATGCAAAGTTTAGCAAGTGTGAATTTTGGCTAGACCTGTTGGCATTTCTGGGCCATGCGGTGCTGAGTGAGGACATACGGGTGGATTCTTAGAAAATCAAAGCGATGAAGAATTGGCCTAGACCAGAGAATCCTTCAGAAATTTGGAGTTTCTTGGGCCTAGCAGGATACTACCGAAGATTTTTTGAGGGATTTTCATCAATTGCAGCCTCATTGACCAGGTTGACTCAGAAAAAGGTGAAGTTCCGATGGTCGGAGGCTTGTGAAGAAAGCTTCCAGGAATTGAAGACCCGACTCAGTTCAGCACCAGTGTTGACTTTACCTGAGGGTACGGATGTCTTTGTTGTATGTTGTGATGCTTCAAGAGTCGAATTGGGATGTGTGTTGATGCAGCATGGGAAAGTAATAGCATATGCCTCTCGACAGTTGAAAGTTCATGAAAAGAATTACCCGACCCATGATCTAGAGTAGGCCGCGGTGGTGTTTGCATTGATGATATGGAGGCATTACTTTTATGGGGTCCACGTGGATGTATTCATGGATCACAAGAGCTTACAATATGTGTTCACGCATAAGGATCTCAATCTTTAGCAAAGGAGGTGGTTGGAGTTATTAAAGGGCTACGATATGAGTGTTATATACCATCGGGGCAAGGCTAATATGGTGGCGTATGGAATTAGTAGGCTCTCTATGGAGAGTGTGTCCCACGTGGATGAGTTTAATACCCTGGAAGTGCTTAGGAGTAGACTCGGGAAGCTAAAACGCAAAACTGCTAAAATTTGGGAAAAATGTTGTAGAATGACAGGTACCACGACTCGTGGTATGTAGCCACAGGCCGTCGTTTATGGTCGTGGGTTCAGGAGTTCAGATATCAGGGGGAAACAACAGTTGATTTGACGACCCTTTGTAAGAAACAACGAGCCATCGTGGTGGTCATGGTAAGGAGTCAGCCCAGATGGCTGAAGTAACAACAGGTGTTACAATGGTCTGTTGTGACAAATGATGGTCCATTGTTAGAAGTCATGGGAGGGCTGTTGACTGTCGCAGTGGAGACAACGGGTGTGAAGCACAACCCGCTAAAGCTTACAACAAGTCGTGGTGAGACTCGTGGAATGGGAGTATAGATTTTCAGAAGAAGGAAACAACGACCAAAGGAACGGTCTGTTTAAGCTTAGGAAGATCCGTCTTGTGTGTCCGTGGTACGATTCTGGGAATGGGCTTTCAGCAGTGTTTTCAACAAAGAGACAGGATGGGTCGTGGGTTGTTTCCACGACCTGTTGATACTACCCGTGGGTTTTATCCGGCCAGTTTTCTCGGCAAGTTCATTAAGGGCTATTTTATTTTTCCATGATTTTAGACCCTAAACTACGTCGTTTTGTATATTTTATGAGTATGATAAGATGAGTTAATTCCTTTATGCATGCCCATTCTCTTGCAAGAACTTTACAAAGGTTTTTGGAAGATTCAAGGTCTTCTTCCCCAAGTTTAAATCAATTTCTTTGTAGGTATTCAAGGAACTTTGAGTCAATCCATTTCCAGGTATGTAGGGTTTTAATGGGTGTCTTCCTTCCACACCTATGCCTAATTCCTATCAATTAGTGTTCAATTATGAATATCAATTATGGGGTTTGGATCAGTTGCATGTCTCATATATCTCTATTCATGGGTATGATTAGATTGAGTTGATATTGATGATTTACGAAACTTGGGCGGATTCTAACTTGTTTCTCTTATAAAATTTGTTTTTCTAAAAATTGAATCTAAAACGCCCATGGGTGAAGAGTTCATAAAAGAGGTGATTTATAGTAAATGTGTGATAATGATGAAGTTGGTGATGAAAAGCATGTTGCTAAAGCTACCCATGATATGTTGTTTTCAAAAATAAGAATGTGTAGATCCTAGTATGATAAAGATTTGGGAAATGGCCACATGTTGATTAAAGCGATGATTTTCCCAACATAAGCTTACCACATTGTTTAAAGAGAAATTTTCCAATTCTTCTTAAAAATTCTAGCTTGTGGTATGTTGAGTAAATATTTCTACATGTAGCTTACCACATGATTTGGAGTTGATGCTCCCACCTATGATTGAGCTTGTGGTATGCTTCGAAATAAAGCTTCTCATATGCATGAATTTATAATTGAGATGTATGGCATTATTGAGCTTTGTCGAAAGACAATGTTGAGCTTCATTTTCACATGATATCCAGTCTATGCATGATTTCATTAATGAGCTTTGTTAAAATAGACAATGTTGAGCTTTGTTTCATACGATGTTGAGTCATGCATGATTTCATTTATAGTTTCTTTAATAGACGATGTTGAGCTTTGTTATATATGATGTAGAGCATTACATGTTTCGGGAGAAGAGTCTAGCACCGAGCGGGTTAAGGGTCGACTACCCTATGCCCCAAAACTACGCGCCAATGTAGGTTGATACTTATACATTATTGGGACCTCCCTTGTGAGCTATCACCGGCCCTATTGGCCCTTGAGATTGATAATGATATCTTGGTAGCATCCATCGCCCTGGCAAGGTTATGGACGACTCTTCCCACTTGAGTGTGATAATTTGGACCATGTAATCTCTATCATGGTATGTCAGTTAAGTGACAACTCTCCCACTGTCCATATCATTTAGATTGCATATTCACTATTCATGATGATTAGTTATGCATGCATGTACAAGAAGTAAGGTTTGGCTCATGGTTTCTCTTTTGATATAAATGTCATGTTTCAGCTTGAGTCATTCGAGTCAGTTAGGATATTCTAAAGCCATGCATGATCATGTATAATATGAGTATAATTTAGTAACGAATGCATGTAGTCTTCTTCTTATCATTAAAAGCTAATGATATATGTATAAATTGCTTAAATGGATTTATATTACCTCGCGGTTTTACTTACCTTGCATACTCGGTACATTCCACGTACTAACCGCATACTTTCTATGTTGTATCATTTCATGATATAGGGTCCGAATCTCAGGCTCATCCTCACTCTTAGTCCATCTCAGCTTACGCTATGAGCTCATTGGTGAGTCCTCATGCTTCGAGAGTTGTTTGATAGACCTTTCATGTTATCTTGAGTTTCAGTACTGTTCGGGTTAGTTAGGGTTGTTGTCCCTTCAACACATCGTATGTAGTAGAGACTTTCAGACTAGTATGTAGTACTCAGCTCTTGTATACATCCAGTATTTATTGATGTTATGTTATTGTTACGTTTTCGCTATGTTTTATGTTTAAAGTCCTGCTTGCTTAATTGAGAATAGTCATATGCATGTTCCATGGGTCGACTTGGGGTCTCTCGGGGTCCCTTGTCCCGTGTCTACAATTCGGGCCTCTGTTCGGATCGTGACAATGAGGGAAAGAAGGAGTCGTGAAGGATTTCCACCGGCTCACTAGATTGGGAGTTAGATTGATCGAATCGACCGATAGCGGCATTGTTGTGCATAATGGGTCAGAATCGTCCTTTGTGGTGGATGTCAAATCTAAGCAAGATGAGGATCTGATTTTGAGAAAGCAAAAAGAAGTAGTGCAGAGTCAAAAGGTGGAGGTTTTCTCCCAAGGGGTAGATGGTGTGTTATGGTACCAGGGTCGCCTATGTGTCCCAGACATTGATGAATTGAGAGTTTGAATATTGCATGAGGAACATGGTACCAGATATTCTATTTATCTGGGATCCACTAAGATGTATCAGGACTTGTGAGAAATCTATTGGTGGGATGGTATGAAGAAGGATATTGCAGAGTTTGTAGCCAAATGTCCAAACTGTCAGCAAGTGAAAGTCGAGCATCAAAGGCCGTGAGGCGTACTTCAGGATATCAACATTCCCACATGGAAGTGGGAAGAGATTAACATGGACTTTATAACAGTTTTGCCACGCACTCGGAGACAGTATGACCCCATTTGGGTTTGTATGGACAGGTTAACCAAGGCTGCACACTTTCTATTGATCAAGACCACGGATTCGGCGGATGATTATGCCAAGTTGTATATTCGAGAGTTGGTTCAACTTCACGGAGTTCCCTTTTCTATTATCTCAGACCGAGGTACTCCGTTTAGCTCCTAGTTCTGGCAGTCTTTTTAGAAAGGGCTTGGGACTTAGATTAAGCTCAACACAACATCTCATCCGTAGACGGATGGCTAAGCGGAGCGGACAATCCAGACTCTTGAGGACATGTTGAGGGCAAGTGTTATGGATTTTAAAGGTAGTTGGGATGATCCTTTGCCCTTGATCAAGTTTGCTTATAATAACAGTTATCACTCTAGTATCCAAATGGCACATTTTGAGGCCCTCTATGGGCGGAGGTGTGGATCTCCCATCAGATAGTTTGAGGTTGGTGAGGCAGCTATGATAGGGCCAGATTCGGTTCACGAGGCGATGGTAAAGGTTCGGTTGATAAGGGACCGGTTGAAAACCGCTCAAAGTCGTCAGATATCATATGCCGATGTGAGGAGAAGAGACTTGGAGTTTGATGTGGACAATTGGGTATTTCTAAAGGTATCTCCCATGAAGGGAGTTATGCGGTTTGGGAAGAAGGGTAAACTCAGTCCCCGCTATGTTGGTCACTATAGGGTTGTGAGGAGAGTTGGTAAGGTGGCGTATGAGTTGGACTTTCCCTCGGAGTTATCTTCAGTTCATCCTGTGTATCATGTGTCACTTTTGAAAAAGTGCTTGGGCGATCCAGCTTTAGTAGTCCCAGCGGACAGCTTTTGGTGTATAGGATAGCCTCAGCTATGAAGAAATTCTAGTGGAAATCTTGGATTGCCTGGTTAGGAGGCTGAGGAACATTGAAGTAGCTTCAGTTAAAGTATTATGGAGAAATTAGCATGTTGAAGGAGCTACGCGGGAAGCCAAAGCGGATATGATGGCTAGATACCCACACCTGTTCTCTACTGGCTCAGTTTCCGCTTGAGGTGTTAGTTTTTCCCTAAACCTCTAATCAGTTTTCATGTTCCATTCATGCCTACAAGTTTTTTTTCCTGATATGTTAAGTGCATGTTATGTCTGAATTCAGTTCAGTTATGTAGTTCTTTTCGGAGGTAGTAAATCCGTCAGTTTTCAGCTTAAATGATCAGAAATTATATATGGAGATTTCTTGTTTCTAAGTTTTTTGCATATTTGTAACATTCAAGGACGAATGTTCTAAAGGGGAGATATTGTTATACCCTGAGAACTCAAAGATCGGACCCAGGAGTTGAAATGAACAGAAAATCTGGGTTGCAGGCACAGGACGAGTCATTGGACGACTCGTGAGGAGATCCCATGAGTCATCCAGTGACTCATGGGGAGACTTGTGTGAAAGGATGGTTGAAGGTCCCCACGCGCGAGGGAACAACTCGTTGTCAGCCACCACAAGTCGTCAAGTCAGCCGTAAGGTGAAGTTGAAAAATAAAATGAGAGGGTCGCCTAGTGTACTTAATGGAAGGAGACCACGACTCATCATGTCAAGCAACGAGTTGTGGTGTGAGTCATTTGGAGGAATTTTAATAAAATGGTTTTTAGGAGGCAGTGAACCTGATGAGTGGTGGCCACGACTCGTGGCCACTGGTAACGAATCATTATGTCGTCCATTGGAGGTTCCAGTGGCCAGTTCACACAGTTTACTTAACGAGCAAGGTTACGGATCATGAGGATTGGTAACGAGTCATCAGGTAACTCATTGGGACCCCTGACAGTTATTTTCCTGCAAGTTAGTAAGGGCTTCTACGTAAATTCCTAAGATCGTAAACCCTAAAATGCTACGTTTTGGGTTATGAATAGAGAAATTTAAAGGGGTTAAGTTCAGATTTCATTCCATTCTTTCATGCATGCAAGTTAGAGGAAGTTAGGGAGTGTTTCAATCCTAAAGGTCATCAATCCATTGTAATTTCTTCTTGAGTCATCAAGTGAGGTTTAGAATCTGATAATCCCAGGTATGTAAGGTCATCAATGGGTGAATTCTTCCATACCCATGCCCCTACTTTATGATTTTACTTAGAATTTATCACAAACTCATGGGGTTTCGTATTTGATTTATATAAAATCTAACTATTTAATTATGGGTTTAGTGATTTTTAAATATTACCATAATCTAAATTTTGATTATTTTTTTGAGATTTAAATTGATTATAATGATATTGATTTTGATTTTCGAAACAATTTAGCTTAATTATGCATGCCCCATGATGAATTGATTTATGACCTATTATCCCATTGATGTTCTTACGAGCCCAACATGAACTATGTTCTAAATTATGAATTCATTATGTTACCCATTATGATTTTATGAAATTCAAGCTATGTACATGATCTATAAGTATGTATGAATCTTATTATTCATGAACTATGTTTTTTGCTGACTCACAGGCCTTATGTCATGGCTAGTTCACATATGTTCAAGCATGTTTACAATTATCATGATTTAACTAGCCCTGAACTCATATATGTATTATTATGAGAACTATGTATGTTTTGGGAGTAGTATCGAACACCAAGTAGGTTCGGGGTTCAGGTTAAGCCCCGGATCTCATGAACTACGTGCCACAGTAGGTATGTTGGGACCCCTTTCATGTTAGTCCCAGGCCCAAATGGCCCTTTTCATGGTGATATCACACTTTCATGGTTCTACCATTGGCAAGATATGAATACTCTCCCGACTAGGGTTACAAGTCGGGTTTCATTTGTGCTCATATGGGGTATGTCGGTTAAGAGAATCTCCCACTTTTCCTCATGATTTATACATGTTATGATTATATATGTTTTCTCAAGTCCTGTTAAGTAAATATCTTCTATTATGACTATGATTTTTTTACGTTACGAATGCATTGAAAACCTTGAGCCATATGATTTGTAATCATGATTTACGATACATACATGTTGTCCTATTCTTATGATCATTATGAACTTTATACATGTTTTAAATGTGCGTTTTACCTACCTTGAATACTCAGTATATTCCACGTACTGACCGCATAGTTTCTATGTTGTATCCTCATGATACAGGTCCCAGATCTCAGGCTCATCCTCACCCATAGATAGATTCGAATTGGCTCTCAGTGCACTTGGTGAGTCCTCATGTTCCGAGGGCTACATATTCACACTCTATGTTATGTGTTTTAGTTTCTGGAAGTTGGATTAGTTGGGGATTTGTCCCATCAATCCGTCTTTCATGTTTAGAGGCTATTTAGATTACACGTTATATTCCTCCGTATTGTATAAGTCTGGTGCTGCTTTTCCCTTATGCTATGTTAGGATTACATTCTTTATGTTAAGTCTTCTGCTCATGTGATTGAATTAGATGTATGATCATTTTATGGGTCGACTTGGGGCTCTTGGGGCTCCTTGTCCCGTGTCTACGATCCGGGTGTACGTTTGGGTCGTGACATGCCCAGTTCATACTGAGCTACTAGATTAACAGAGGTACCAAAGTAGTGGTAGAATTTCCGCTGCAGCAAGATGCCATAGTGATCAAAGTACCGTTGCAGCAGTAGTGATCCAGAATACTGTATAGGGCTTATAGTTAAAGACTTATTAAAATTCAAGAAGATTAGTGTTAGTTGACATGTTATGAATAGAAACTACCAATTATCGAATTATATATTATTACTTAAATTAGTTATTGCGTATTGATATTGATTGTACATTATGTTTCATGAACTAATTTTAGTTGACCGATGATGCTTACCAGTATGTGCGGTATACTGATACTACTCTTGGTACTCCTTTTTGGGTGTAGGTTGTGGCAGTTAATGAAGTTTTATTTTTGAAATGGTGATATTCTTCATTAGCTTTAGCATTTCCTTCCTCGGGCATGTTGTGTCTTTTTGTTTAAATTACTTTGATTAGAGTTGTTGTACATGTCTAGAATAGGTCCATGAGAGTAGGTTGTTCGGGGGTTGCCGTTGGCATTTTAAATAAAATTGTGGAATTTTATTTGTAAAAAGGGTATGCACTGGAAATTGATAATCTTTATTTAGATGATATTTTCTTATCAAACTAAGTTTTATAAAAAAGAGTTTTCTAGAGTTGAGTAGGTGCCCGCATAACCTGTCAAAGTTGATAATGTCAAAGTCTAAGCTTCTAAAAGGAAAAAGAATAATTGATTTCATTGAAAACTCAATGATTTACTAATATAACTAATTTAATATTTAAAGTCGGCTGCGGTTGTGCTTCCAAATAGGTGGTAATGTAATTCAGTCTATCTTATGAATTTTAATTATGTGAATGCATGAACAACATTGCAGAGTCGAAGGCTCCTCTAAAGTTTTTCATCCCAATTTGAGTAATATCATTCTAAGTCCTTCTAGCATTTGATGTCTACTATTTAACCCTAGTCATAAATTATTGGTTGACTTTTTCTGTAACAATTCAAGTTATAAGATGGGGTTGAAAGCCCCAAATTTCCACTGTATAATCTTTTTCCTAATCTAGACTTCTTTGGTCAAGCAAGTAAAGAAAAAATGCATGTTTGAATATTTGCAATCACCAAAAATATTTAAGAATAAAAGAATGATAGTGTTCACGCAAAAGGCGCTATGAAAATATATTTTTTAGAAGACCCAAACACATAAACCCATATTTGATCCCATAACTCTAGCTATGTGGACTCGCTACTAATTGTAGCAACAACTAAAATAAAGATAAAGGAAATGTAAGGAAAAATCGAGTCTTATAATAAATAAAGAGGGAACATGGCAAAAATTTTGTTCAAATGATTGAAATCTTCAATAATTACTTGATGTATTCTATGTATGTTTTCAAGGTGGGTACACCTTGAAAAAGAAAACACAATATAAAAAAAAATTGAATAATGGTTCACAAAATTTTAGAAATGCCTTTTAAAGGATTTGAAATTAGAGTGCAAAAATTATAAATTTGCCACTGCAATTTCACTCTGTGATGGCAGAGCTGGTTAGCTATCCACATTCCAGGACATGTGACCGGTGAGTGGATCTCAACTTCATCCCTAGGTATTTTGAAACATCAACATGGAACCACATTTTTGAAATGCAGTTCATAGATCAGCTTCTGGAGTTTGCAAACTTTGCCCTGGAAAACCTCAGAACTTTGATTGCCGACACGAATGCTGATAAAAAAAACTAGAATGTAGAACATAGAATGAGACCTCAGAATGGTTCTTCGAGCTTTGGTATGTGTCTCTTTCTACAGTGAGGCTTCCCTTTTTGCAGACTGTAGTTTGGTTCTCTAAACTACACAATGGATGCTTTTCCTTTCAGTTGAATTTTACTCCTTTTTCTAAGTTGTGCTCCTTTTTGAAATCCTAGGTCCAATAACCTAAAATATATCAAAACAACATGAAAATTCTAGTTAAAATGCATTGAGGACCTACAAAGTATATGTTTTTGGTGCCCAATAAGATATAATTTCATGACTTATCAATATTTGGTTAATGTCATGCCCTAAAACTGAGGGGGTAGGCCTGACGGGCTTTCCGTACCTGACTGATCGGAAAGACGGCTATATAACATTTGTAATTGTAACACTCAGGCTAAGTAGTCCACCTGCCACAGTTAGCTATAGCTCAAAAATGAAATGACCATGTCACAACAAAAACTGAAACAAGTTGCGGAAGGCCAACAAAGACACATATGGGTCTAAAACTATACAATTATACAACCAATCCACAAAAACATCTAAAAGAGTAATAAACTGAATGCACAGGATAAGGGCCCCGACCTATCCATACTGTATGACAAAATTCAATAGAACGACAAGACCTCAACTCCTAATACCAATTTTCTATTGAATAGCAACTCCTACTGCAGTTGACGTTCTGTACCTCTATCTAAACCTGTCGCACACTTGCATGGATCCCCAGGCGAAGGGACGTCAGTACGAAAAATATATACCGCTATAGAAGACTAAAATCTGTAAATATAATAATGCCAAAGATAACTAAACCAGAGAAGGGATCACAACAATCAACGTGAAACTCTGAGATCTGCCAACATAATATCAACAAATAACAGCTAAATCTAACTCAAGAGAAAGGATAGGGAGAAACAACCTGTAATTTTGTAACTTGCTACCCTATATGAAGACTTTATGCATATGCATAACTCAATTGACTCATGCAAATACCTCCAATACCTGGATCAGAGTTGAAGAGAATCAACTTGGTGGCTATTTGGTACTTGGACCAGGATTTATGTATGGCTACTAATACTCAAACCTGGATTTATAAGAGTTACCTGATACTCGAACCTAGATTTATAAGAGTTACTTGATACTTGAATCATAATTTTATATGTTATTTGATACTCGGACTAGGATTTTTTTAGTCGACCTGATACTTAAGATTTTCATATAGCACCTTGAACCATTATCCATTTGATACTTGGACCAGAGAGGGCATGCTCTTATACTTGGACCGGATCGTATGCAGATATACAATAATGTAGAAAATGATAAATGGATACATGGACTGACAAACTAAACAATGCAACACAACTGACTCAGATAATGGGTCCAACTTAGGTGACCTACTGAACACCTTACCCCTAGAAACTGACAAGAGGGGACATAAGATTATCTTGATTCAGAGGCTTAATCATAAAATTGAGACTCAAGAAATATAGAACTTAAGCTCATCTACAGATTCTTGGAATCAACTCTGGATACTCAGACCCAACTTGGAATACATAGACTATACTTGAGATACTCGGGCGCCACTTTCGAATACTTGGATTCAACTTAGAATGCTTAGACTCAACTCAGTTTCAATTTGGAGAACTAATTTTACTTAGACTACTTAGACACATCTTTAGACTACTCGGAATCATTTAGGGTTCTTGGACTCACTTATGATACTTAAATTCATTTAAGATGTTTAAACATGCCTTAGAGTACTTTGACTCAACTTTAGAGTGCTCGGACTCTTCGTTAGATACTTAGGATCAAGCTCACTTATCTTAGGATTAGTAAACTCAATAAACTTATCTTCCTTTAGTCTTAAGTACCTCAAAACACAAACATAAGAGGATAGATAATCATATCAAGGAATCACCATTTTGAAGAACTCATTTACTCTCGCTAGGCTTAGCATCATATCTTGGCTTAGGCTTTACTCAGGCGTCATTGTCTTAGCTTTTTTATAATTTTTCTCTTAGCAAACAGAATGTTAAACAAGATTAAAATCACATATATTGTCACGACCTGAATGGAGGCTCGGATCGTGACACAAGACAAGGAGCCTCGAAAGACCCCAAGTCGACCAATGGTATAAGCATACATCTAAATCAACCAAGACACTTAATAATCGAAAATACAATCAAAGAGGAAGTCTAGCTTGAATATAACATCAGAACATAAAATCCGAAGTTGAATACATACATATGTCTAAATAGCCTCTAAACATGACGAGTTGATGGGACAAGACTCCGACTAACTCAACAAGCTGAAAATTGAAATACATAAAGAAGTGATAGATAGTCTGATCCTCGGAAGATGAGGACTCATCTATAAGCAGATGCTAACTTCGATAAGCTGTCTAATAATGGTACTAAACCTAAGAGCCGGGTCCTATAGCATGAAACGATACAACATAAAAAGTATGCGGTCAGTATGTGGACTGTATCGAGTATGCAAGGTATGAAAACCGCTAAAGTAAGAAAAACCTTTTAACTCAATGCATTAATTAAAACATAAACATCAATAAAATGAGAGTAGGGCTTGCATGCATTCTTTCTAAACTCATGATCTTTTCATTACATGAAAATACATAGCTTTATAACATCAAACTGACTCGAATTACTCAAAGATGAAATATGATATTTATTGAAAAGCTGAGCATTGAATGAAACCTTACATTTGGAACTTGCATGAGTATATGATAACCATTAGTAATGACTATGCATAACTGAATCATATAGAACAATGGGAGACTCATCACTTAACCGACATACCACGATAGAGCTTATGTGGTGCCAGTTATCACACTTAAGTGGGCAGAGCCGTCAAGAGCCTTAGTAGGGATAAGGATGCTACCATGATATCGATATCAAGCTGAAGGCCCATTCGGTCAAGGGGAAGCTCACAAAGGAGGTTCCAAGTCATATAATAGTATAAACCTACGTTGGCGCGTAGTTCTTGGGCATAGGGTGATCGACCCTTAGCCTGCATGGTGCTAGAATCTTCTCCCAAAAACATGCAATGCTCTACGTCATATAAAACAAAGCTCAATATCATCTATTGACGAAACTCAATAGTAAAATACATGTCAAATACAAAATCATGCATATGAGAAGCTTTAGTTCAAAACATACCACAAGCTGAAAAAACACTTGGGAGCCTTTGCTCCAATACCATGTGGTAAGCTATGCATAGGAAGACTTAACTAAAAACATACCACAAGCTAGAATATAAAATTTGGGAGTCTTCGCTCCAAAACAATGAGGTAAGCTTGGTTCGGGAAAATCAACATGTAAACTTAGCATGTGGGCATTGCCCAAAGCTTTATCATACATAGAAATGCTCAATTCTCATCAAAAATATAATTATAAACATGGGCAGCTTTAGATCATTATTTTCATCAGAATATCTCATCATTATCACATATGCTTCACAAATCTCACTTTTCATGATCATATCATCAATGGGCGTCAACATTAATAAGGCTAGAAACATAACATAATTGAAATCATTAGAAAATTAACCCATGCTTCACAATTTGATAATAAAGTCATAATCAATCCATACCCATGTAAGGAAATTGAAGATTCATGCATTTGGGTAAAAACCCCATAACTTGTTCATAGGAAATTCTCATATTTAGATATAAATTAGGCATGGTAGTGGAAGGAAACACCCACTCATAACCCTATATACCTGGAGGGGACTGATTATACCACTTTTCCGATTTCCCAAGAGGGATTTGAATGAAAATCTTGAAGACTTGCTCTAGATTACCTCCTCACTTCTCAAGTTTGCATGCATGGATGGAAATAACTCAGAATAGGTTTTCCCCTCCTTAACCCACTAAAACGAGCCTTAAACGACGTAGTATAGGCTTTAGGAACTTAGGAATTATGAAAAGACCCTTACTAAATTTGAAGGAAATTACTGCTAGGTGGTCCTAACGGACGACCTGACGACTCATGGTCCAAGGCAATGACTCGTTGTCCTGCTCATCAAGTGCACTGCCTCATTCTCTGGTATTTCCCATCTAACTGGAAATGGGAACCCCACAAAAAGTGGTGGCTGACCACGACTCATGGTCACCACCCGTGAAGTGCATTGTTTTATTCCTTCTCTTTTTCCTTCTCCTTCACCCCACGGCTAGCCTAATGACTCGTGCGGTCTAGCCACAAGTCATTACCACGCCCATGGGGACCCTTTTATCCAAACTTCCCAACTCCCTACCGGCCTCCCCCACGAGTCACCTAACGACTCGTGGGTTGTCCTCACGAGTCGTCCCATGACTCGTCCTGAGTCTTGATTATCAACTTTACATTTTCCCCATTTTAACTCCAGGGTCCGATTTTTGAGCTCCCGGGGTATAAAATATATGAAATAATGTAAAGGAAGAGCTCATAGAGCCCATGCTGAGGGGTCTCCAAACATAATTTATAGTGACGACAACAACAATTCGACAATTATATTTCAACTGTCTCATCTACAAGATATAATCTAAACACTTTAATATCATTTAAATATACAACTCATGAACTTAGGAATAGCTTAAGACATTGATTTTAACATATGCGATATCACAGCCACTCAATATCAACTTACAAACTTAATCGTGCACAAAGAAGAACGAAGGGGCGCTTTAAATACCATAGCACACTGTCTCCTACATTCACCAACCACTTTTATTTAAATCCTACACTTTAGAATTTATTTAAACTTCAAATTAAATCCATAACAATCAACAAGTTCCTCTATGAAATTTTGGAAAATTGGGCAGCAACATACCCCACAAAGACGTACAATAAACCACAACAATTTAGTACAAGTTTCCCTCCAAATTTTACATTCAAACATATAGAATTCAAGGAGGAAATTTGTTTATTTTGTTTGAGGATAACTTATCCAAGGTAGAAGTATTGTTACTCCTACTTTATTTTCCCAGAACTAGCCACAACTTGGAGCAATTCACACCATATCAATGCGAACAATAAGCTACAACAAGTTAACACACATATCACAATTTCTTTCCAAATTTTCTCCACCAACTTACAAAAAATAAAGGGCAAGATTACTTATCCTTATTTGGTAATATTCTTAAATATGATAGGAGAGTTGTCCCTCAATTTCCACAACCTATAATTTTATCAAAAGTGCAGCAACATAACAAATAGTCCGATAGAACAATGTTAGTAGCTTCACAATCTTCTTCCTGGAATTTGCTAGCTTTTAGTAGTGATTTTTAATGCTTATTTACCTTGATTCTTTGCTGGAAAATAGGGAGAAGATGAAGAACTTAAGAAACAAGGTTGGACATAAGATAAATCAAAATGTTTTTTACAATCTACAACATGATATTTAAAGAGGTGGGTCAGTGGAGGTACTAAGGCGGCAACTATTCCACTAATTGATAGTGCCTCAGTAAACTACTCATAATATGATAGGTCTTAAGACTTCTAATTCATTATAGATCAAGAGATATGATCATTTAAAGTGGACCCTTACTCATGAATTTCACATACTCTTCGCTCTTCCCTTTATACCTATTTCCCTCCATACCTATGGTGAACATACAAGCAATACATCCCTTAACATAGCATAAAAACATCAAATAATCATTAAAAGTTTTCCAGTGTATAACATCCTTCCCTCCTTAAAACCATTCATCCTTGAATGGGGGTCAACTCTACTTTAGCACATCTATAAACTCATTACATAGAACCTTAATTAATCAAGTACATACCTCGATGTCATATCAAAGTAACAAATAAGTGAGGATACTTTTTTCTCATTTCTTCTTCTGCTTTCCAGGTTGCCTCCTCAATATTATTGCTTCGCCATAACACTTTAACTGAGGCTACTTCTTTAGTCCTGAGTTTCCTAACCTATCGATCAAGATTATGAAATGGGATCTCCGTATAAGTCTTCTCCATAGTAATCTGGACATCCTCAATAGGCATAATACGTGTTGGATCTCATATACACTTTCGTAGCATTGGTACATGGATCATAAGATGAACTGCTGCTCACTCTACTGGCAACTCTAACTCACTAGCTACCTTGTCTATCCTATGGATAGCTCTATAAAGTCAGGAATACCTAGGGATCAACTTTCCCCTTCTTCCAAAATGCATGACGCCATTCATACGAGATACATTTGGAAGACCTAATCACCAACAACAAACTCCAGTGCTTGATGATGTACATTAGCACGGATCTGGGCTGTCTGAATTCCATCTCTCATAAGCTTTACCTTATCAACTGTCTTTTGTACTAAGTCTGACCCTGATGACCTTGCCTCGCTAAGCTCAAGCCAACCCACTATCGACAACACTTTTTCCCATCCAAAGATTCATAAGGAGCCATCTGAATACTCACCTGATAGATGTTATTATAAGAAAACTCTTTCAAAGATACATGATTATTCGAACTTCAAGCTAATTCTAAAACATCGGCATGCAACATATAATCAATAGTCTGAATAGTGTGCTCAGCCTGTCCACCTGTTTGGGGATGAAATATTGTGCTAAGGCCTAGTGCTTAGGTCTCTCTGTAATGACTTCCGCAGATTTGCTATGAACTAGGCTCCTATGTTAGAGATAATAGCCAAGGGTACATATGAAGGCGAACAACCTCACGTATATAGAGTCTAGCATAGTGCTCAGTTGTATAAGTACTCCTAATTGGTAAGAAATAAGTTGATTTCATCAGTCTTTCTACAATCACCCAAATAGAATTGTATTACCGACTTATCTGAGGAAAAACTATAATGAAATCATATTAATTACCTCTTATTTCCAAGATGGAATCTCTATATTCTGGGTCAAACGTCAAAACTTCTGATTCTTAGTCTTCACCTACTAGTAATTAGGACATTGGGATGCAAAATTTATGATTTCTTTCTTCATAATTTTCCATCAGTACAACCTTAAGTCACCATACATTTTTGTGGCACCTAGATGTACTGAGTTTGAAAGTGACGATCCCCACTCATGATCTGATCCAGTAAGTTACCCACATTAGGCACACATAGACGACACAGATATCTGAGAACTTTGTCTGGCCCACACTAAAATAGAGCCTACTTCTGTCGCGGTACACTGTCTCTTAACAACACCAACTCTGGATCACTGTATTGTCTCTGCTTATGCTCTTCTACTAAAGATGATTCTACCATATTCTGAACGACAACACCTCCTTCCTCAGTATCTAGAAATTGAATATGTAAATTAGCTAACTACTATAAGGCCTTTACCATTTATACCTTATCAGTATGAATATCACTCAAGCTTCCCATAGAATTATAACTTAAAGCATCAGTTACAATATTCACTTTTACTAGATGGTACAAAATTCTAACGTCATAGTCTTTCAGTATCTCTAACCATCTTCTCTGTCTCAAGTTCAATTCTTTCTGCTAAAATAGATACTGTAGGCTCCTGTGATTTATAAATATGTTAACATGAACACCATATAGGTAGTAACGCCAGATCTTCAGCGCAAATACTACAACCGCCAACTCTAAGTCATTAGTAGAATAATTTTGCTCGTGTTTCACAGTTGTCTAGAAAAATAAGTAAAAACTTTGTCATGTTGTTTCAGAAGAAAGCCCAAACCAAATCTATAAGCGTCATTATAAAGAACATAATCCTCTATACCTTCAGGAAGGGCTGAGATATGTCTGGAGTTTAATTTGTCTTTTAGTTCTTGGAAACTCTGCTCACACACTTCTATCCGCTAAAATTTAGTTGCCTTATGCGTCAATTTTGTCAATAGTGCATCAATAATAGAAAAGCCTTCAAAAAATTTTCAATAATATCCTGCCAAACCCAGAGCACTATAGACCTCCGTATGATTTAGAGGTCTAGGACAATCCTTCATAGTTTCTATCTTCTGACTATCAACCTTTATTCCTTCTTTTGTGATCACATAGCCAAGAAAAGGTACAGAGGTTAACCAAAATTTACATTTAGAAAACTTAGTATACAACCTGTCCTCTTGAAGGGTCTATAGGAAAACTCTCAAGTGGTCTACATGCCTAGCCTTTGATCATGAATAACTCAGGATGTTGTCAATGAAGATAATCACAAACATATCTAGAAACAACTTAAACATCCTGTTTATCAAATACATAAAGGCTACTGGTGCATTAATAAGCCCAAATGACATAACAAAAAACTCATAATAGCCATATTTTGTCCGTAAGGCTCTCTTCGAGATATCAGCTTCCCTAACCCGCAACTGATGGTATTCGAACCTTAGGTCGATCTTAGAAAATCATATAGCATCTAATAACTGATCAAACAAATCATCAATTCCAGGGAGGGGATACATATTCTTAATTTCCATTTTATTTAGCTGTCTATAGTCACCACAAATCCTCAACGACCAACCTTTCTTTCGCACAAACAAACCTGGTGTACTCCATGGAGATACACTAGGTCGGATGAAGCCCTTCTGAAGCAGATCCTTCAATTGCTCATTCAATTCCCTTATCTCTACAAGAGTCATTCTATATGGACGTATTGATATTGGCTTAGTACCTGGAAGCAAATCGATAGCAAAATATATCTCCTATTCAAGAGAAACCCCTGGTAAGTCTTTTGGAAAGATTGTTGGAAACTCAGTTACCACTAGAACCGACTACAAAGACACCAACTAGCTATCCAGGTCACTAACCCAAACTAAATAAGAAATGTAGCCTTTGGATATCATCTCTGAGCCTTAAGGTATGAAATAAACATACTTTAGGCATAGCTACTTTACCCTTCTATTGTAGGACTTGCCTGCCTAGAAAACGAAATTTAACAATTTTGACTCGGCTATTAACGTTATCATAACATGTTGCCAACTGATTCAATCCTATAATCACATCAAAATCAACCATCTCAAACTCAACTAAGTCAGCTAACATAGCTGTATCACATACCAACGCTGCATAATTCCGATAAACCATCCTAGCTAATGAGACTCACTAATAAGTGTAGAAACAACAAATGGCTTAGACAACAACTCAGGAACCATTTCAAACTCACTATCAACCAATGGAGTCACATAGGAAAGCGTAGAATCGGGATCAAGTAAGCATATGCTACACGGGAAAAGACAATCAATGTAATTGTGACTATTTCTGGTGATGCCTCCTGGTCTTGACGACCAGAAAAGCATAGAAACGGTTCTACACAGTCCCTAAACTAGAAGCCTCTCCCTTTGGCCTTTACCTTGATCAACTGTAGGCTAGAAGTTTGGTCTAGGAGGAGGAACTGAGGGTGAAGAAGTAGCTACAAATCTAGCTGGCTGTGAAGTGTCACCTCTGGTCCTCATTGGACAATTCCACAGAAAATGACCAGGCTATCCGTAATGATTGCATACATCCTAACCCTGCTGACACTGTCCTTGATTATTCTTACAACACTGGCACACGAGGGCAGAGGAGGTGTCTCCTGGTGTCGAGAATGAGATGGAAGCAAACCTTGATCTCTTCTATGTCCGTTTAAATCAGGGTGGAGCACTCTCTATAGGTTGGGCTGACTTCCTAGACAACTAAGCATGTAGATCTCCTCGAGACTCTCTATAAGATCTTGCAGTCCTAGCCCTCTTCCTCTACTACCTCCCCTATGGATATTCTGCAATGGATGGATCAAATCCTCTATCCTCTCGGCAAATCCTACATCCATGCAATATCCATATCTAGCTGGGTAGACACTCCCAAGCAATCATGAACTAGATGAGGTCCCAACCCCATCACAAACCAATAGACTTTAGTCCTCCTTGTTTGTACCATATATGGCGCATACTTATCTAGGAAATTAAACTTGAGGTTGTAATCACGGACACTCATACTGCCCTATTGGAAATGTAAAAACTGCTCAGCCAGAGCTTCTTGAAGATCCTATGGTAGGTACTGATCTAGGAAAGACTCTAAAAACTCCTCCTATTTCATTGGAGGTGCAATGGCTCCCCTAGATCGAGCTCAAGCCTTATACTATAAGATAGCTATATCACGTAGTGTTAATGTGGCTAACTCCACTCCCTCTATAGCTAGAGCTCGCATCACTCGCATAGATCTGATCAATAAAACTAGGAGGTCCTCGCTCAGATCAGATCTAGTGAAAAGCTAGAGGACTCAGACTTAGAAACATGCAGGCTTTAGAACTCTCATACACATGTCCTCTAGGTCCTTCTTCTACCTCCAACTGCCACTCTTAACCAACAGCTATATGGGCCATCAACTTAATAGCTCCCTTAATTTACTATCCCTTCGGGACTACAAGAGGTGTAATAGGCATGGGAGGATCGGCAATTCTATTACCCTTAGGTACTGCTAAGGCTGGCGGAGCTGGATGTCTTTCCATGGTGGCCCTAGATAATGCTGGAGAGGGTTTCGCACTTGGAGAAGGAGACTTGCTCTGACCCTCTAATCCATCTCCCTGATCATCAAGAGGGTGACTAGTACCATCTCCAACAACAATGCCAATCAAAAGCATAGCCATCTTCCTTATCACCGTCATACTAAAAAACATAAGCATGATTTAGATATTAGGATACCCTATAACTCAGCTCTATAGCACGAACTATTAGTCAAACAAGTAAACAACTCCTTAATGCCTTGTAGCCTCTTAATTATATGTATGGTGCACTCTCATAAGTAAGATTCTACTTGATACATCTTTGTGGATTCCCTAGGTCACTACCTGGATCTAATAAAAAATTTGTCACACTCCAAAATTAGGGGAGAGTGTGACAGGCTTTCAAAACCTGATTGATTTGAAAAGTTGGCTAAATAATTTATATAACTGTAATACTTAGGCTAACTAGGTCACTTATCATAGTCAGTTGTAGCTTAGTAATGAACCAACCAGGTCACAATGGAAACTAAAATAAGTTATAAAAGGTTAGCGAGACCACATATGGAACTAAAACCATACAACTATACAACCAGTTCACAAAAGCCTCTAAAAGAGTAATAAAATGAATGTATGCGATAGGGTCCTGGCCTACCCAAAATGTACAATAAAATCAAAAGAATGGCAAGACAGTAGCTCTTGAAAGAAAAGAGCATACTAACTCTTAGCTTTATCTGAATCTGCAGTATGATTTCAAGGGTCCTTAGGTGAAGAGAAATTAGTACGAAACTTATGTATCAGTATGTAAAATGAAAAGTTGTAAATAAAATAATGCCAAAGATAACTGCACCAGAAAAGGGAACATAACAATCAACATGAAACTCTAGAATATGTGAACATAACAATGGAAAATAACAACTGAACCTAACTTAAGAGATTGGGTAGGGAGAGAAACAACTTGTAATTCTGTAACCTATTACCCCGTATGCAGACTTTATGCATAAGCATAACTTAACTACTCATATGCAAGCACCTTGACAAGAATTGACTTCGTGGCTACCTGATACTTGGACTAGGATTTATGTATGGCTACCTGATACTCAAACAAAGATTTATAAGAGTTACTTGATACTTGGACCAAAATTTTATAAGTTGCATTATACTCGGAATAGGATTTCCACGACCACCCTAATACCTTGACCAGGTTTTCAAATAGCACCACAAACCTTCATGCATATGATACTCAAATCAAAGAGGGTGTGCTCCGAAACTTAGACTAGATAATACGCCGATATGCAACAATGCAGAAAATGCAGAAATATTCAAAATTGATTCTTGGACCAGCAAACTAAGTAATGCAATGCAACTCACAGGATGGGTCTAGCTCGGGGGACCTACTAAATACTTTACCCCTAGAAACTGACAGTAGGAGACATAAGACTTATCTTGACTTGAAATGATAAACATAAACTTGAGACTAAAGAAATATAAAACATAACCCCCTTTACTGATTCTTGGAATCAACTCTGGATACTCGTATCTAACTTGGAATACTCAACTCCACTTTTGAATACTTATATTAATATTAGAGCTTAGACTAACCTCAATTTAAACTTGGAGTACTTGGACTCGACTTAGAGTGCTTAGACGCGTCTTTGGACTACTCCGGACTCATTTAGGGTTCTTGGATTCACATAGGATTCATGGACTCTCTTAGGATACTGAAGTTCATTTATGATACTTAAACATGCCTTAGAGTAGTTAGACTCAACTTTGGATTGCTCGAAATTATCATTAGATACATATGATCAACCTCGCTTGACTTAGGATTCAAAAACATATCGTGCAGCTTAAGAGAGAGGAATCATGAAATCTCCCCTTAGCCTTAAGTACCTCAAAAATTATACATAAGAGGATGGAAAATTATATTAAGGAATCACCCTTTTTACCAACTCTTTTACTCTCGCTAGGCTTAGCATCATATCTTAACTTAGCATTAACTCACAAGTCGTCGCCTTAGCCTTTTTATTATCTTCCACATAGCAACCAGAACATTAAAAAAGATTAATATCACATATATGACATCATGTAAATGACCATCTCACAGTACCCATACTGAGGGATCTCTAAACTCAGTTTATAGCTATGATAATAATAGTAGGACAATTATATTTAAATCGTCTCATCAGCAAGCTATGATTTTTACACTTTAAACTCATTTAAATATACAACTCATGGACCTATGAATATCTAAATGTACTTATCTCAACATTGACACGAGCACACTCGCTCGATATAAACTTACAAATTTAATCGTGTGCAAAGAAGAACAAAGGGGCTCCTTACGTAAGTTAGCACGTCGTCTCTAACTTTTGCCAACCACCTTTCTTTCAAGGCTATACTTAAAAACTCCTATCAGCGTCAACGTATAGCCACAAAAATAAACATGTTTCTACATAAAATTATGAAAAATTGGGCAGGAACATACACTATAAAGACACACAATAAAGCACAACAAGTTACTACAAGTTTCTCTCCAAGTTTCACTTCCAAACATATAAAATACAAGGAGGAAATTGCTTACTTTTACTTGAGAAAAAGATAGCCAGGGTAGAAGTATTGTTCCTCCTCTTTCCTTTGCCTCGAAATAGCCCCAACTTGCACAAACTCACACCATAAGAATGCATACAACAATCTACAAAAAGTCAACATATAAATCAAAATTTTATTTCAAAATTTCCTCCACCAACTTATAGAAAATAAAAGAAAGATTACTTACCCTTCCTTGATAATATTGTTAGCTAAGTAGGAGTGGTGTTCCTCAATTTTCACAAACCAGATTTTTATCAAAACCATAGCTACACAATGAATAGATCGGTAGAACAACGGTAGTAGCTTCACGATCTTCTTCCTGAAATTTGCTAGTTGTTTGTTTTGATATTAATGGCTGATTTATCTTTATTCTTGGCTGGAAAATAGGGAGAAGTTAAGGGACTGGTAGAACAACTCTAGTAGCTTCACGATCTTCTTCCTGGAATTTTCTAGTTTTTGGTGGTGTTTTTAATGGCTAATTTATCTTTATTCTTGGCTGGAAAATAAGGAGAAGATAAGAAACTTGAACAATCAGGTCAGACTTAAGATAAGGGGAGATGTTTTTTATAATCTACCATTGGCTATCTAAAGAGGTGGGGCGGTGGAGGTAGTAAGGCGGCCTACGCCACTGCTTGACAGTGGCTCAGTAAAATACCCATAACTTTTTACTCCAAACTCTATTGACGATTGATTTTGTGTTATAAAAATTAGACTTAAATACCTTTAATTTGATAATTCTTATGACTTCTAACTCTTTATAGGTCAAAAGATATGATCATTTAAAGTTGAATCTTCCTCATGAACTTTGCATACACTTCGTTCTTTCCAGTGGCGGAGACAGAATTTTTATTAAGGGGTGTAAAATTATAAAGAAATAAACACACAAAAAATCAACAAAATAAATTTTACTAATTAAAGTAGAACGTAATTACATTATCACAATCGTACTTGAGAAGGTTTCATCTCTTGAAATATTTTTACTAATGAAAGCAGAAAGTAATTAAATTATCACAATGACAGTCGACACTCGGTAGAGTTGTAGAGAAGAATAAACAAATGGGCACACATTTTGAAATTGGGGATTTGTTTAATCCCTTTATATTTTTTTTAACCCTAATACCCTGTCCCCACTCCCCACACGTTTTTTTAGAAGGATAACTTCACATTTCAATCTTTTTAAAAAAAATGAAAATTTTGTTATAGTTGCTTAAAAAGAAAAGAAAAGATACTTTTGTTACAATGGGGGGTCGAACACACAACCTTAGGAAAAGTTTTGCAACCCTTTAACCAATAAGCTGAGCCTCCATCTTAACTAAAAAGGTGTAAACACTGAAATATATACCTATAAAATTAAAATTTAGTTAATCTATATATACCATATAAATTTTTGACAAAGGGGTGTTTCTTGACACCCCTCGGATGAGAGTGGCTCCGTCCCTAGTTATTTCCTTTGTACATGTTTCCCTCCTTACCTATGACCAACATACAGTCCGTACTTCCTTTAAAATCACATACAAATATCAAATAATCATCAAAAATATTTCGGGGTGTAACACTCGATATTTAGCTAAAATTACAATTAAAAATAAAGACAATTTTATTTCAGTTGTACTCACTTTCTTAACAAAGTAATATGTATTGATAAATTTGAAACAAATTTTTTTGAAAGATCAAATTATTTTGGAGATTTATAAAATTTGTGATTAATTTACAATTAATTAATTGATTACGCTTCTTATTTTGAACAATGTAAAATATTTAGTTGTAAAAGTAGGTTAATCATAGTATTATTTCCATAATTGTCCAAAATTGATATAACGTATATAATATGTTTCCAATTGAAATGGAAAAATTACCAAATCAATTTTTGTGAAAATGTTTTCAAACTTTATACTTTACTTGAAATATATAAGCTTAAATTATTAATTAAAATATGAAGTTAAAATTGGACATCAATAATTTTAAAATAAATAACTTAATTAGAAAAATGAAGTTAAAATATTTTTATATTGAAAGAGATTAAAAGTTTCAACACGTGCTATTCTTTTTTTTCTTTCTTTCGTTTTTAATTTCTTTGGATTCACTTTAAAATCTATAATAATTCTTTGATATATTTATAGCAAAACAAATTAAAATTTTCTTTCGTTTTCTTATTTCTCTATACATTCGTCAAAGATAACAAAAAAGAGCTACTCTAAACTCATTTTGGTTGAACTTTGCCTATGAAAATTTAAAAATTCATATTGCCGAGGATAATTTTGAAAATTATATGACAAAATGAAAAATTAAAATTTTAGTTGATTTTAAAGTTTTGAATATTATAAAATTATTAAATGACTATTTTACCTAATATAAAATCTATTTTTAAAAGGTAAAAAAATAAACATTTCGCGAAGAGCCTCAGCATTACTTTATATTCTTTAGTTTTAGAATACATGCTTTGCGTGTGTACTAATCTATCTCAACCAATAATGAATTCATTTAAAAATTTTGTTTGAACTACAAATAAAAGTATAATTTCTTGAAATGATGAATGTTGATTTTGTATTATTTTTGTTATTTTGTGATATAATATTGAATGTAAAATATCAAATATTTATTTTATATTTATATAACAATTCTTCTAAGAATCTTAAAATTAACAAAAATTAAGTTAAAAACTTTTCTTTTCCTTTTTAGAGATTTTGAGATGATTTTGATTTTGAGATTTTGATTATATAAAGTTTAAACATAAGTAATGTTGAGTGAACATTTTTCAACAAATAACTGAATATATATTATAGAAAGTCTTGAACTTATCTAGGGATACACTCATAAAGGAGTTTCACCCAGATGTATAGTTATATAAGGAAGGCTTATGACTTAGTAGAGTGGTGCTTCCTGAGGATAATACTATATGAGTTTGATTTTCCAAAAATGTTTGTGAACCTAGTGATGGAGAGTGTTGCAATAGTGCAATATTCCTTGATTATTAATGGTGGATTAACCCCACCATTTCAAGTATAAAAAAATTGAAGCAGGTTGATCCTATGTCACCTTACCTCTTTGTTCTATCTATAAAATATCTCCGCAAATCTCTGAAACAGTTATAACACATTCCTAATTCCAATTACCAACCAAGATGAGAGAGCATGAAAATTATACATGTTTCCTTTGCTGATAACTTGTTGATGTGTTGCAGAGCTAATAACAAGTCCATAGAGCTAATGCTTCAAGCATTTACACATTTTTCAGATGTGTCTATACTTCATGCTAACCAGGACAAAAGCTCCATATACTTGGAAGGAGTTACACATACAGTCAAGGACCAGATCTTGAAAGAAATGCACTTCACTAGAACTACCATTCAGATATTTGAAAGTGCCTTTATCCTCAAAAAAGATATGTATACAATAGTGGAGGCCGCTTGTGGAAAAGATGATTGCTAGGATTAAGTATTGGACAACTCAATTCCTATAATATAGTGGCATATTAAAATTGATTTAGAGTGTACTTTTTCAGATGCAAACCTACTAGGCTCAAGTTTTTGTTCTCCTTAAGAAAATCACCCAAATTATCACCAGTGTATATCGAACATTCTTATTCACTGGCGGTGTTGATACCTCCAAAAAGGCACTGATGGCATGGGAGAAACTATGCTTGTCTAAATCAGCTGGAGGCCTGAACATACTGGATGCTTATATCTAATATGATGTTGCTATTTGTAAGTTACTATGAGCTATCAGCAGTAAAAAAATACTTTATGGATCCAAAGGATCCACAACTTCAACATAAGAGACAATTATTTAAATAATATACCAATTCCTCAATATACTAGTTGGCTGTTGGAGAAGATCTTTGATGCTAGGAAATAGTTCATTAATAACAGTGTTCAAGCAACTATAAGGTTACCGTCACATGTGTAAGTTCAACATGCAGAAAGTCTATCAAGCTTTCTAAATCAACTCTCAAATGTCCACTGGAAAAGTATTACAATAGGAGCAGGAACAAAATCAAGACATCAATTTGTTGTACGTCTTGTCATCCAGAATAGATTGGCAATAGTTCATAGAATTGAAAAGTGTCGAATAGAAATGTGTCTTACGTAATACAGACCTAGAAAAGGTCTTGACTCACTTATTTTTTGAATGATCCTTGTCTAAACCCCTATGGGGAACTCTACTGCAATGGCCGGGAGAGACAAGATAGATTGCACATTGGGAGGAAAAATTCAAATACCTAAATTCCTTTTCTCTGTTATGTTGCAATTTATCATGTATGGAATGAGAGAAGCATTAGTGTTGGGCATATTTTCATGCCCATTTGCCATATTTTTACCCATATTTGATTATGTTTTGAGTTCATAATCCTTAATTTATTCTTAAATTCATGTGTGTGTGTATTTTATATTCTAACAAATGATTTGAGTTGATTTGAGTAGGAAACTAAGCAAAATGGGCTCAAAATAATGCAAGAAATAAAGATTTGAGAATTTGACAGGTTTGGTGCTATGGCTGGCGCCCCGCACCAAATCCCAGACTTCAGAGAAATAAATTCTCAGTCTGGTGCTATGGCTGGTAACCTGCACTAGCTCTCAAACTTTAGAGAAAAAATTCTCAGGCTAGTGTTATGGCTAGGGTGGCACGCCAGGCCTTGTTTGGAGCTGAAAATTACTGAAAATTTGACTATGTTTGAGGCGAGATAGGAGGGGCGGCGCGCCAGACCCATTCTGAGATACAAAATGCTGATTTTTAAGCAAAGTCTTAAAGGGTAGAAGTGTCAATTGAAGGCTCATCTATAATATAAGACTTAGGTCATTTTTACGTAGTTTTTAACTTGTGGGAGTAGTGTTTTGCTTCTTGAAGCAGTCTTTACTTATTTTTATTTTGTAGTTCATTCATGAAATCTTGTAAGCAGTTCAGAAGGAAGACAAGGTTCTACAACTATATTTTCTCTTCTTTACTTCGTATTTTCGCATCATGATGAATAAGTATTTACTTTTCTATTTGACTATGAGTGGCTAAACTCATATTCTAGGGTGGTGGGCATGGTGAATGGTTGACTGTTTGACAGATTAATTAAACTTAGTTTTGATTCTTCTTTTATGGTTATTTTAATTTATTTATTTTAATTTATTATTTATGAGACAGATCACCATGTACGTAATGTGTTGGCTTTCGATTAAACGTGGGAAAGGGAATCTAAAGGTTAAAAATAAACACCAAATGAGAATTCAAAACCCTTGAACCCATTGGTGATAGGATAGAAGTTGTCGTTAAGGATAGGGATATACCCTTCAACCCCGTTTAGTTGAAATACAAGTAGGCATAATCAGCATTTCATTGTTCTCTTGTGACCATAAGGATATAGGTGTTAGGGTTCATAAAATAGTTCTTGGATACTAGGGATAGTGGCAAGAAATGGGATAGTAACTTACAACTAACAATCGCAGGAAGAATTATGCCAGTTTAAACGTCTGGAAAACTCGTCATGAAACCAACGAAGTTTCATTGCCCTAGTGTGTCATTATTTTTGAAATATAATAAAGCTTGCATTTGTTTTAGTTAATTTTTACATTTGAAGTTTTAGTAGTTTAATTTTCCAAACCAATCTCTATTTTACTTATTTTATAGATTAGTGAAATCAAAGTACAATATTATAATGATCAAATTGACAAGACCCTATGGGTACGATATCTGGACTTAACAATCCTATATTACTTGATGGCCACGTGCATCTTCATGCGCTTGGGCGACATCAAGTTTTTGGCGTCGTTGCTAGGGACTTGAATATTGTTTAATCATTTGTAGGTTAGAATTTTATTTCACTAGTCTGTATATATTGTATAAATTTTTATTTTTCCTTTTTTAGTATTATACCACTCTTCTTAACATGACATCTTGGTATATAAATGAGTTGAATGACGGGTATTCATATTTTGGTGATCCGTATTCGAATTATGGAGGACCTCACTTGTGGGAAAACTGTAATACTTGCGGTGTATGTGGTGGTCTGGTGGAGTGTCTGCCTGAATTTTATTCCCTTTCCCCAAGCCCCTATTGCGGTCCTCCTGCTATTTTTAATTCTTACAAAAATGATGAAGATGAGGAACATCATGCTCAAACAAGCAATATGGAAAAAATGATCCTAGAGCATATGGAAGTAATGAGGGAGAAGCTTACTGACAAGGAGGAGCCTTAAAAAGGATGAATGCCAAGCTCCCAATGATGATGGCTGAGACTACAACTCGTAATGATTTGCAAGTAATGATCTTAGCTAATACTCAAGATAAACCTCAAGGGAAAGAAAAGAAGCACAGATAAGAGATAGACCAATTTGGGTAAAGTATTTATGACCTACACGATCTTTTGAATGAAAAAAGTTGAGGCGTATGAGGCCCAACTACAAAGTGTTGTGGATACTAGCCAATGATTGGAACAAGAAGAAGAATCTGTATCATTAGATGATTATTTATTGGTTGATGTTGATGTTGAGGAGATGGATAAAAGTGAGGATGTCAAGCATAATTCACTCTTGGAGTTAGGACGTATTGGCCTCATTCTAAACAATATTCGACATTGTGTTTGGTTGGAAGCCTAGAAATAGAGCCTTCCAAGCCTATGGAGAAATGTATAGATAAGCAACAACACCTCCATATTCTAAAATTTATTATGCCAAAGACACAGTACGACATCCCTCATATAAGGGCCAAGATGGGCAAGAGGCAATATTTATTACTTGGTACCTTCATGTTTACACCACTGCCCCTTGAACATAACAGAAAATTGGAAAAGTAACTAGGGGTGAAATTTATAAGCTCAAAGTGGAAGGAAAAGTGGTGAAACTTGATGGCGCCGTGTCGTGATGGTAAATAACGTGCTTGTTGGGAGACAACCCAATTTGTAATAGTGTACTTTTTCTTGTTTTTGTATAGTGTCATTTTCTTTAGTTTTTCTTTTGCAAAGAAGGGGAAGTCTGAGTACCCGGAATCAAAGCTAAGAAGCATGCTTTGAACTTAAGTGTGGGGTCATGCGACCTGTGAATTCAAGAGACATGATGCTAGCTAGGCCCTAGAGGGCCTCAGGGAGTAATTTCTCTCTCTAATCTGAACTTTAACTTTAGTGGCTCCGAGGATAGAGCAAGCCTTAAAGTGTACTATGAGGGCGTGTTTACCTGAATTTTGTTAGTTAAGAGTGAGCATGTCTATTGAGCTTTATTTGAAAATTTTTAAAAATTGGCATATCTCACCCAATCTTCGGCTTTTCTTTTAGCCTCGGTTCTTTTCAAAAAGAGAACCCTTTGAACCAGGTAATTTTTTATTTTGTTTTGTTTGAGACATTGTAGTCATAGAGTAATGAAGTTTTTCTATGATAGATGGACGACAACCGTCTTAGCGGATTTTTAGCATGACGAATTATAAGGTTCGAGAAGTATGTTCTCAGTGGAGTAGATATAGTAGAGTACATAAGAAAGTTAATGAAATGGTCAATAGAATTAAGGTTAAGGATGTGTGGAATAAGGTGTAGGATGAGATGCTATAATATGATAAGAATGTTAATTCGAATTAAAGCTAAAGGATGTTGGGGTATGATTAAAAGGTTTCTATGGTTATTGACAAATTAGGTAAATTGGAAAATACAATAAGGCTATAATGATTGTTAGTAATACAATGGAGATTTGAGGGTAAGTTTCAATAAGTGACTTAATTGAAGGATATAGTATTATTGTATAAATTAGAGCTAGTAAAGGATGTTGAGGAAGATTATTATTGTCATTGTTTGATGGGTTTAGAGATCACATCTATATGATGTAGGTGAAATACTAGGAAGCCCCTATAAGGAGGAAAATAAGTCATTATCGGATAGATGCCTAAGCTACAATTAAACCAACGTAAATAGGCCAATGCTTTAAGGGATCTCATGCTAACATTTTTACCGCGCTAGAACCTACCAAACATATAAATGATGATGAGAATTTATATCTCCTGTATCTAAGAACCCTTCTACTTGTTTCTTACCTGTGTTCATGACATAAGTATAAGTATATCCCAATAAGTATCCAAAGGTTAATGTAACTTCCCCGGTTTATAGAGCATTAAGGTTACTCACAGTCATACGTTTATATCCTCCTCTAAAGAAATAACTTTCCCATAAGTTAGGTACAATAGAAGGAAAGTATTACAATACGAAGACTACCAAAGGGTCAAAGTGTTCATACTCAATGACTCATGGAAGTATCCCTCTCAAGTAAACTAGTTCACATAAAGCCTAAAAAACTCAAGCTTTTACGAATTTCTCCAGCTAAGAGTCTTAAGGTACATACGATCCTTATGTTACAGAATTTCTAGAAAGATGTTAATGAGAGGCGATTAAATCCTGCAGTCACATTTAAGTAATATGTCTATATGTTCGACTTCTTTTAGATTTATTGTTGGAATTTCTAAAGTTCAAGAAAGAATTCATCACTTGCAGATAGCTCCTCTAATTTTCAAATAAGTATATGAGATCTGGTAATGATTAGTGAGGCCAAATGTTAAGGTCAAGCACTTTATCTAAGAGTCCTAAAGTTTATACATCCTTGATAACATCGAAAACAACTCTCCTATTAGGGAGGTGGCAACGTTCATTTGAAAACAAAGAGTCAAGGTAGTATTCCCATAAGAATTGGAGGTTAGATTCACCAAGTGTTGTAAATTAGTTTACACAAGCGTGCAACATGTCTAAATGAAAAGTATTTTTGCGGGATTGGTTTGAACTAGTATCAAATGAAAATGTAAAAACAAAATAGGGAAAAATGATTGTTGACTATTTTTACTTTGGAGTTTCGCAAACTCCAAAGCCAAATGTACGAAAAAACCAAACAACGCTTAAGGAAGAGATTAGCCTATTTCTAGCTCTAACTCATTAATGGAATTTGAATTAGGTGTAGACTATCTCTAACTCCAACCCATAGACCAAAACTCCAAATACTCACTATTGAAGTCTTACTAAACTTCATTTTCATTTCTCAAGCAAAAGCAGAATTAGAGACCCGTTAGGTCACTCGTGAGCATGAAGGGGTCAGGAATTTAAAGAATTGGGCAGTGTACTTGATGATTTACCTAACGACTCGTTTGTGGTAGTAATGAGTCGTAAGGTCCCCCGTGGGGGCCTTCCAGATTTTCCAGGCAGTGTATCTAACGAGTGTGACCACAAGTCATGATCAGTGACCACGACCCATTGGGTCACCAATTAGGATCACCTGACAGTTTTCCTTGCGATTCTCCAAGAGTTTTAGTAATTTCCTACTCTCCTAACTTCCAACTATGTCTTTTTAGTCATAATTTTAGTCCTATGAGTGAGGGAAAATGGTTCATTCCTCATTCCCACTCTAAGTTTTCAGAAAAGTCATCGTAATCTCTCCTCTCAAGAATCCTTCAAGCAAGCCTAGGGTTTTTCTCAGTTGCAGAAGTCCAAGCTTTCTCCTTCAAGAAACTTAAACTCAATTATGTGGGACTTCAACAAGGGAAATTATTCTTCCCTTGTGTCCCCCAAAACCATCCATAGTTTCTCTATCAATTTTAGCCCTAAGTTTTCGAATACAAAGAAAATACATGTTATTATTTTTTAATTTCACATAGATTGATATACTTGCTTATTATTGATATGATCTCCATCAATTCTTACCTGAATTGTTTATGTTCTTACCAAAGTGAATTTAAGCCCTAATTTTCGAGTAAAGACTAATTGTGTAGTAAATTCCGTCTGGTTTGTGAAGGGTGAGTTGGGCTGAATTTTCTGGTATTTCTTATTTTTGATATGCTGAGTAAATACTCCATTATAAGAATGATTTTAGCCTTTTTGGATAATATTTATTTAATTCTTGAAAATTTTCCATATTATGGAATTCCCATGTTGTTGGAATGAGTTGAGTTCTATATTTAGCTTCTTAGTAGTTCAGTTCAGTTAGAATGTAGAACCTCTTTTAGAACTTCTCAGAACTTGTCAACTAATCAATTTGACTTCAGTATTTTCCCGAGGTGTTGGTGGTGCCTCCCAGTTATCGGAATCAGACTCAAAATCCAGTTTATTGGTCCATTAGGCGGTCATGCCATTTTATATATATATATATAGCTCTTACTAGCCTCAGGACCCCAGTTCTGTTCACAGTTGTTCTTAGACAGTTATGATGCTTCCAGATAAGTAACTCTGACCAGTCTAAAACCAGTTTCAGAATCTAGTATGACAAGACTCTTAGGGTAGTTTTAGTTATATGTCCCTGACTAGTCTAGGACCCTAGTGTCGATCTATCAGCCTAGTAGTTCAGTTTAGATTTTTCATTGGGAGTAGGACATAGCACCTACCTGGCCAGGCTTCCAGCACACCTAGGTTCCCTGAACTATGTTGCCAGCGTAGGTTATAGTACTACTTGGCCTTATTGGCCCCAGACTTTTGTGATCACCTACTTCATGCCCTTATACCCTGGCAACGTATATTGGGTCCTACCGGTGGAGTGTATACATCGGACTCCACGTCTACTTCACGTGGTTATATGTCGGTTACAGACTCTCCGACTAGTCAGTCCAGCCCAGTTCAAAAGAAGCAGCTCAGCTCAATACAATGTCTCAGAATCAGAACTTTCAGACATAGGGCATGTCCATGATGATTAGATAGGGTCATCTTGACCATCTATACGCAGAATTAATTTCAGACTTCAAATGTTCTTAAACTTTATGTTTTCAGTTTTATTTTCATAAATTCTTTTATGCTATTATTCCAGAGCTTCCACTATATTTGTTTTACTTATAATACCAGTGTATGATAGACTAGGGGTTGACTTGGGGTCACTTTTGACTTCAAGTACCGTGTCCCGTCTAGGGTGTAGGAGTATGCTCTAGAGTTTACCAAACTGTCTAAATACTCTCCAGAGATGGTAGTTGAGCCAAGGGTTCGCATGTTGAAATTTGTGAATGGAGTGTCTAACATGGTTCTTAAGGAGTGTAGAACAACGATACTGATCAAAGATAGGGGCCTCTCCAGCTTGATTATCTATGTCTAGCAGATTGAGGTCGAAAAGCTGAAGGATATACAGTGAAAGAACAAATGGGAAAGGACTGGACAGTATGATTATAGCCATCAAAGCCCACAGTAGTAGCAGGAATAGCAACAGTAGCAGAGAGCCCCACACTTAGTTCAGCCAACGCCCCAACCTTTTGGTCCTGCTAGGTTTAGAGGGGTACGTCATTTGGCACTCAGTCTCATACCCACAGCACCGGGAACAGTATCCAACTTTCCCCAGGTGTGGCAAGAACCACCTGGGAGAGTGCCTTTAGTGTAGAGAGGGTTGTTTTGGTTGTGGACAGCTCAGACATCGGCTTAGGGAGTGCCCATCAGCTGGGGGAGGGAGATCACAATCCACCACATCATCAGTTCCAGTAGGTCGACCAGCCCAGCAGGCTAACACGTCAGGTACGGATGACAGTCAGCATCAAAACCATTTCTATGCTATGTCTTCCCATCAGGATTAGGAGAGCTCACCTTATGTAGTCACGGGTATGTTACGTCTCTTTCATCTGAACGTATATGCCCTTCTACATCTAGGAGCCACTCTTTCATTCGTGACTCCCTACATAGCAGTCAAGTTCAATATCAGTGCAAAGGTCCTCTGAGAACCATTCTCAGTCTCCACCCTAATTGGCGAGTTAGTTAGATCCAACCGGGTGTGTAGAAACTGCCCAGTCTCAGTTCTTAATAATGTCAAGCCAGCTGACCTGTAGAGTTAGACATGGTCGATTTTGACCTTATCCTTGGCATGGATTGGTTACGCTCTTTCTATGTCTCAGTTGACTACAGAACCAGAGTTGTCTATTTCTAGTTTCTGAATGAACCAATGTTAGAATGGATAGGCAGCAGATCAGTGCCTAAGGGTAGGTTTATTTCCTACCTTAAGGCCTAGAAACTTACCTCCAAGGGATGTATTTATCATCTAGTCCGGGTCAAGGATTCCAACTCTAAGACCCCAACTATCTAGTCTGTTCTACTGGTCAGCAAGTTCCCAGATGTTTTTCCTGAGGATCTTCCCGGAGTCCCCCCTGAACAGGAAATAGTCTTTGGAATAGGCCTCCTCCCAGATACTTAGCCCATGTCCATCCCTCCTTACAAAATGGCTCCAGCTGAGCTGAAGGAGTTAAAAGAGTAACTAAAAGATCTTCTTGACAAGGGTTTATCAGACCAGGTAACTCTCCCTAGGGTGCTCGAATGCTATTTGTGCGTAACAAAGACGGTACCCTCAGAATGTGCATAGATTACCGTTAGCTGAACAAGGTCATAGTCAAGAATGGATATCCCCTACCTAGAATTGATGACCTATTCGACCAACTTCAAGGCTCCAGTTGTTTTTCAAAAATTGATCTCCGATCAGGGTATCATCAGCTAAGGATCAGAGAGTGTGACATACCGAAAACAACATTCAGAACTCGATATGGTCACTACGAGTTTGTGGTGATATCCTTCCGGCTAACAAACGCCCCAGTAACCTTCATGGAATTGATGAAAAGGGTCTTCAAGCAGTATCTGGATATGTTCTTCATTGTATTTATCAACGACATTCTAGTATACTCCAGAAATGAGGAAGAGCATGTAAATCACCTAAGATTAGAATTACAGACACTCAGGCACCGCTAGTTGTTCGCTAAATTCAGCAAGTGCGAATTCTTTTTAAAGTCCGTGACTTTCTTAGGTCATGTGGTCTCAGGTGAAGGAATACAAGTAGACCCTTACAAGATAGTAGCAGTGAAAGATTGGCCCAGACCTACCTCTCCTACTGAAATTAGGAGTTTCCTAGTCTTAACTTGATATTACCGATGGTTTTTGGAAGGCTTCTCCTCTATAGAATCTCCTCTAACTAAGTTAACTCAGAAGAAGGTGAAATTTCAGTGGTTAGATGAGTGTGAGAAGAGTGTCAAGGAGTTGAAGAGTCAAATCACTGCTGATCTAGTTCTGACCTTGCCAGAAGGATTAGATGGATTGGTGGTTTATTGTGATGCTTCCAGAGTTGGACTCAGTTGTGTTCTAATGCAGCGGGGCAAACTGATAGCCTATGCCTCCAGACAGCTCAAAGTCCATGAGAAGAATTATCCAACTCATGAATTGGAGTTGGCAGTGGTGGTATTCGCACTAAAATAATGGAGACATTACCTATATGGGGCTCATGTGGATGTGTACACCGATCACAAGAGCCTTCAGTATGTGTTCAGCCAGAAGGACCTAAATCTCCGACAGAGAAGGTGGTTAGAGATCTTGAAGGATTATGACATGAGCGTGCTATATCACCGGGGCAAGGACAATGTGGTGGCTTACGCCCTAAGCATATGGTCTATGGGCAGTGTGGCTCACATTGAGGAAGGCAAGAAGGAGTTAGCGAATGATGTTCACAGACTAGCCCAGTTAAGGGTGCAGAATTCAGCCGAAGGTGGTGTGGTAATGCAAAGCGGGTTAGATTCATCCTTGGTAGTTGAAGTCATGTCCATACAGGATGAGGATTCCATCTTACTTAAGCTTAAGGGAGCAGTTCTCAAAAAAGAAATAGAAGCTTTCTCACAAAGGGGAGATGGGGTGCTCCGTTACCAGGGCAGATTATGTGTACCGAATGTTGTGAGTTGAGACAGCAAATACTGGTTAAAGCACACAACTCGAGATACTCCATTCACCCTGGTGGTACTAAAATGTACTGTGATCTGCAAGATATTTACTGGTGAAACAACATGAATAGAGACATTGCTGACTTCGTATCCAAGTGCCCAAACTGCCAGCAAGTCAAGGTGGAGAATCAATGACCAGGAGGCATGACTCAATATATCAGAATACCCATATGGAAGGGGGAAGAAGTAACTATGGACTTCATTACGGGTCTACCTCGGACTCATCTACAACATGACTCAATTTGGGTAGTAATAGACTGAATGACTAAGTCAACATATTTCCTCCCAGTCAAAACCACAGACTTAGCTGAAGACTATGCCAGACTTTACATCTGGGAGTTAGGCAGACTCCATGGGGTGCCTTTGGCTATCATTTCAGACAGAGGAACTCAGTTCAGCTCACACTTTTGAAAGTCCTTTCAGAAGGTACTAGGCACTCATGTCAAGCTCAGCACCACTTTTCACCCACAAACAGGTGGGCAAGCTGAGCAGACTATTTAGACCCTAGAAGATATGTTAAGACCATGCATGATCAATTTTAAGGGTAATTGGGATGACCATTTTCCTCTTATCGAGTTTGAGTACAACAACAGCTACCACTCTAGCATTCAGATGGCCCTGTTTGAAAAATTATATGGTAGGAGGTGTAGATATCCTATAGGGTGGTTCGAGGTTGGTGAAGCTACCCTAATAGGGTCAGACTTAGTTCACGAGGCAATGCAGAAAGTTCAGCTCATCCGAGAAAAATTGAAACAACTTAGAGCCGTCAGAAATCTTATGAGGATGTGAGGAGAAGAGAGTTGGAGTTTGTAGTCGATGACTGGGTTTACCTAAAAATTTCGCCCATTAAAAGGGTGATGAGGTTTGGAAAGAAAGGAAAGCTCAGTTCGAGATATGTGGGACCTTATAGAATTTTGAGGAGTATCGGTAATATAACCTATGCACCCAGTATTCCATGTTTCACTTTTGAAGAAGTGCATCGGGGATCCAACCTTAGTTGTACAGTTGGACAGTGTAGAAATAAAGGATAGTCTCTCATATGAGGAGGTACCAGTCTAGATCCTTGATCGTCAGGTTCGTAAGCTAAGGAACAAGGAAATATCTTCAGTTAAGGTTTTATGGAGAAATCAGCATGTTGTAGGAGCTACGTGGGAGGCCGAAGCAGATATGATGGCCAAATACCCGCATTTGTTCTCTACCGGCTCTATCACAACTTGAGATATTAGTTTTGGCCCTAGAATTCAATTTAGCTTACATGATTCAGTTCAGGTGTTCAAGTCACTTTTATGTTTTTGGATGTATGAATGAAAGGTAAATTCAGTTCATTCATGTACTTTGAAACGGATATAGTCATTCTGACAGTTTTGGAGTTAAATGAACAGTATTTGAAAGTTACGATTGTTATTCTCTGCTTCCCTGTGTGTTCTCTAACATTCGAGGACGAATGTTTCCAAGAGGGAGATATTGCAATGCCCCGAAAACTCAAAGACTAGATCCGGGACTTAAATCAAAAAATCTGGAAATGTGTAGAAATTGTCATAGAACAACTCACCTAACGGATTGTTGAGAGACCTAATGACTCATTAGGTCAGTCTTGGGAAGGAGGATTGAGATAAGATAAGGGAGAGTCCTGTACCCAACAGAAGACCTCACAAGTTGTGGTTAGGCACAACGACCCGTTAGGTCACTCATAAGCAGCGAGGGTCAAGGATTTAATGAATTAGGCAGTGTACTTGATGATTTACCTAACGACTCGTTTGTGGTAGTAACGAGTCGTCAGTTCCCCCGTGGGGGCCTTCCGGGTTTTCTAGGCAGTGCACCTGACGAGTGTGACCAGGAGTCAGTATCAGTGACCATAACCCATTCGGTTACCTGTTATGATCACCTGACAATTTTCCCTGCGATTTTCCAAGGGTTTTTTTTAGTAATTTCCTACTTTCCTAAACATCAAACTACATCGTTTTAATCCTAATTTTAGAGCTATTAGTGGGGAAAAATGGTTCATTCCTCATTCCCACTCTAAGTTTTCAAAAAAGTCATCATAAGCTCTCCTCTCAAGAACCCTTCAAGCAAGCCTAGGGTTTTCCTCCATTGCAGCAATCAAAGCTTTCTCCATCAAGAAGCTTCAAATCAGGTATGTGGAAAGTCAACAAGGGAAGTTGTTCTTCCCTTGTGTCCCCCAAAACCCTCCTATAGTTTCTCTATCAGTTTTAGCCTAAATTTTTGAATACATAGAAATTACATGTTATTATTTGTTAATTTCACATAGAATGATATCCTTGCTTATTATTGACATGATCTCTATCAACTCTTACCTGAATTGTTGATGTTCTTGCCAAAGTAAATTTAAGCCCTAAATTTTTTAGTAAAGACTATTTGTGTATTAAATTCCATCTGGTTTGTGAAGGGTGATTTGGGATAAAAGATCTAGCATTTCGTATTGTTTATATGTTGAGTAAATACTTCAATGATAAGAATGATTTTATCCTTGTCGGATAAAATTTCTTTAATTCTTGAAATTTTTCTATATTATGCAATTCCCGTATTGTTGGAATGAGTTAAGTTCTCTATTTAGCTGCTTAGTAGTTCAGTTCAGTTAGAACGTAGAACCTACTTAGAACTATTAGGAACTTATCAACTAATTAGTTTGACTTTAGTCTTTTTCCAAGGTGTTAGTGGTGCCTCCCAATTATCAGAATCAGACTCATAATCTAGTTTACTGGTCCATTAGGTGGTCATGATATTTTAGATATATATCTTTGACTAGCGTCAGGACTTTTGTTCAGTTTACAATTGTTCTAGATGGTTACGACGCTTCCAGATAAGCAGCTCTGACCAGTCTAGAACCCCGTTTCAGAATCTGGTCCGACAAGACACTAAGCGTAATTTCAGTTATATATGTCCCTGACTAGTCTTGGACTCCAGTTTGAGCTATCAGCCTAGTAGTTCAGTTTAGGTTTTCTTGTGGGAGTAAGACTTAGCACCTAGCAAGCCGTGGTTCCAGCGCACCCAGGTTTCCAGAACTACGTTGCCAGCGTAGGTTACAGTATTACTTGGCCTGATTGGCCCTAGACTTTTCTGATCACCCAGTTCATGCCTCTATACCTTAGCAAGGTATATTAGTTCCTACTGGTGGGGTGTATACATCGGAATCCACGTATAGCTCACGTGGATATATGTCGGTTACAGACTCTCCCACTAGTCAGTCCATCCTAGTTCAGAATAAGCAGCTCAATTCCGTATAGTATCTCAAACTTAGAACTTTCAGACTTAGGGCATGTCCATGACTATTAGATAGGGTCATCTTGATCATTTCAGTTTACTTTAGTGGTTCAGTTCAGTATATTAGTTGGTCATTGTATGTCATTTCAGTTTTGTTATTTATATTCAACTATGTCTTCTCTCACTTACTCAGTACATTCAAAGTTCTAATGCATATTTTTATGTTGTATCATTTCACGACACAGTTGTAGGTTCTCAAACTCAGCAACGTTAGTTGCCGGGGTTCAGATCCTCCACCTCTGCTGTTAAAGTGTGAGTCCTCATCATTCGAGGGCCTTATTTCATTTCTTTCATTTAGTTCATTATTTTTAGCTAGACTTAGAGTTAGCTTAGGGCTTGTCCTAGCAACTAATCAGTTAGAGGGCTTTCAGACATAATTAATTTCATACTTCAAATGTTCTTAAACTTTATGTTTTCAGTTTTATTTTCATATATGCTTTAACACTATTATTTCCGAGCTTCCTCTATATTTGTTTTACTCAGAATACCTGTGTATGATAGACCAGGGGTTGACTTGGGGTCACTTATGACTTCAAGTACTGTGTCTCGTCCAGGGTGTAAACTCGGGGCATGAGAAGTTATTTCAGCAGACTACCCAAGGACGGTTGCTAGCGAGTCACAGTGTTTCTAAGGTTTTGGTTATATATCATATCATTAGCATAAATGTTTACATTATGCTACTTTTAGGTTTTGAAAGGGAGGGAATATTGGCATAGATGACATGTTATATCGTTGATCGAAATTATAGTTGAGTAGGGGCGCTTCCCACCCAATGTGCATACTGGGTGGGGTAGACACGAGCATAGTAGTCTTGTGCATACATTTTGCTGTTATATAACATTTATGTGACTGCATAGATTGAATTGGTACAGACTTGACATTCCAGTTAGGTTACATTTTTCAGAGCTTAGTTTATTTCTATCCCTATGTCTGGTTCATTTATCTTGAGTATTACTCATATGATATTGAGTTGTTGTCAGGTTACAATTTCTAGAGTCTCAGGTTGTCGCTACCCTTTTTATGCTCTCATCTCTTAACTCAAATATTATTATGATTACTGTTTTATGACTACTACTTTTCAACCTTACATACTAGTACATATAATTCATATTGACGTCCCTACACCTAGGAACCTACATTCATGCTGCAGATATGGTTAGAGGCCCAGATAACCCTTTTGTAGTAGGGGTTTGTGAGTTCAGCGACCGTTGTTGGTATGCTCCTTTCTTTATGGAGTGAATGTCTAGATATTTATCTTTGTTTTGCTTGAGTTTGATGTACATTCATGGGAAGGCCAGAGCCTTGTTCTGACCATCAGTATTGTATACTTTATATCGGCTTGGTGGACTTGGTTAATCTAGAGTATTTTAGTTTACGACCTTACTAGCCTTTGTGTTTTCTTAGTGTGTTATGTCCTTGATGGCATTATGTTTTGTTATTCTGTGACCATTATGTCCTTTTGTTATGCTATAGTTGATTGTGACAGGTGGCTCTCATGGCCTATATGTTAAAGTTACTAACATTATATAGCAAATTTCTCAATCCATAATGTACCGAGCGCCAACCGCACCCTTCCCCAGTTTAGGGCATGACACTGTCAAATAGAATCCCAAAAAGTACAAGTCACATGTGAGTTTTAAAATCAAAGAGGAGAGATCTTAGAAAATAGAAGCCAAAAACATTAAAGAGGTTAAATACCCTACATGGTTAGCCAGTATCGTAACCGTGCCAAAGAAAGATGCAAAGATCAGAGTCTTTGTGGACTACAAAGATATCAATAAAGACAGCCTAAATGATGGTTTTACACTTCCAAATATACAAATCCTTATTGATAACTATGCCACATAAAACACGGTCATTTATGGATTTCTTCGTCGATTACCACTAGATCAGATTGTGCGAAGATGATGCTGAAAAGATTTCTTTCTTTTCTACATAAGGGATGTAATGCTATAATGTTATGCTATTTTGGTTAAAAAAAGGTGGAGCTACCTACATGAGAGCCATGAATATTAATTTTCATGACATAATTCATAAGGAGATCGAGGATTATACAGATGATGTCATCATCAAATCGAGGAAGAGTTCATATTATTTAACCGACCACCAAAAATTCTCTTGATAGATTGGGAAAGCATAACTTGAAGTTAAATCCTGCAATGTATGTTGTTCGGCTTCTGTGGTGACTACACGCAAGTGCATGTGGTCGAACAAGTAGTAAAGTGGCTTAAGTAAAGCCAAGTATCGATCCCACAGGGACTGAGCTACGGTACTAATTAACTTAAGTGTTAATGAACTATATCTTTAAGAATGCAGACAACCAAATAAATAATATTTTGAGAGTTTGAGTTTACTAATTAATACAAATCTAAGGCAAAATTATAATGTGAGTCTGAACAATAGTAATGAGGAAGCTGAGGTTAAAACGAACATGCAGGGAATTAAATTATCAATACAATTCAATTAATCTTTCCTTCGATTGCTAGTCAAGAATTATTGCCTATGGATTGGAACTTTTGACTCCTATCCAACTTAAGAATCATGAGCCTTAATCTACATTTCTGTGATAAAAGAATTTCATGTTCTAGCCATAGATTCCCGATTCCTTAATTTACTAATAAGACTTTCAGATATATTTCTATTCTGAGTGTAAATCAATTCTCAATTTTCCAAACTAAGAAGAGATCATATCCTACCAATTCACATCTTTCCAATTTCTTTCCTTTTCAAAATAAAATTTGGATTTTTTAGATATACATTAACATTGGCCAAACATTAATGCAGTAAGAACAAGAATTGATAGAACAACCATTAAAGAAAAGATGAAATCTGAAGTGATTAACAATTGCATTCCACTACAATTGTTCTTAACCTCAGCAAGAAGTGGATTTAGCCACTCAATTGTTGATTTAACATCATCAAGTAGAATTTATACAAACAATTGAGATAAAAGAGAAAGAGATAGAGAAGAACCCTAGAATTTTCGTCCCCTCAACTGCCTGTAACCCACGTTCTTGCTCAACCAAGTCAGAATGTTTAAAATAAAACCTAAGTGGGCTATTTATACTATTGAGAATTTTTCCCGGAATAACAAGCAACGTGGCACGGAGTGTATCGCGGGGCACTCCCTCCGTGACACGCAGCCATCGTGTAGGCTCAATGTAATGTGTCAATTTTTATTTTTCTCACCTCGATTTTCTCCTTTGCGTTTCTTTGCATTGTTGCCCTCCGTTCCACCTGAAAATCACTTCACCACAAGAAATTGGTTAGAATTCGTAGGTTTAAACAAAAAATTTTCTTTATTATATTTATTTTTTTCTTTTTCTCTTTTTCTTATTTTATTCAAATATTTCTACTCATCTATTACAACAATTTTACGGGCTGCCTCCCGTGCAGCGCCTGATTTATTGTCGCGGCTCGACGTCATTCAATGCTCAATCATCCTCTACAGTGATGGAAGTCTTCTCTCGAATAACGTCCTCACCCCAATAATGCTTACATCTCTGCCCATTTACTAAGAACGTGGCACTTCTATCTTTTTTCCACAACTCCACTGCCCCATGCGGGGTCATTCTTACAACCTCAAACGGCCCTGACCATTTGGACCGCAATTTTCCTGGAAAAAGCCTCAATCTTGAATTGAGTAGAAATACTTTCTGCCCCGACTCAAAGATCCGATGCACCATATGCTTATCGTGCACCCTCTTTGTTTTCTCTTTGTAGCACTTGGCACTTTCATAAGCATGCCAACGAAACTCATCAAGTTCGCTGAGTTGCATCAGCCTTTTCTTACCAGCTAGCTCTAGATCCATGTTTAATTTCCTCACAGCCTAGAAATCTTAGTGTTCTAGCTCCACAGGCAGATGACCCACCATTCCATAGACCAATCTGTACGGAGAAGTCCCAATTGGTGTCTTGTACGCAGTTCTATAAGCCCACAACGCATCGTCGAGTTTGCTTGACCAATCACTACGTTGTGCATTCAATGTCTTCTGTAGATTCTGCTTTACTTCTCTGTTAGACACCTCACTTTCCCACTTGTTTGGGGATAATATGTTGTTGCTACCCTATGGCGCACCCCATACTTAGCTAGCAAATTCTTGAAACTTGCATTTACAAAATGAGCCCCTCCATCACTGATAATGGCTCGGGGTGTCCCGAACAGGTGAAAATGTGCTTTTTCACAAATTTTGTTACCACCTTGTTGTCATTCCTGGGGAAAGCTGTTGCTTCAACCCTCTTTGATACATAATCAACGGCCACCAAGATGTAACGATTACCAAATGACGGTGGGAATGGGCTCATGAAATCTATACCCCATACATCAAAGATCTCAGCTTCTAATATCTATTGTAGCGACATTTTTTTTATTTTCAAATAGTTCTACTCATCTATTACAATAATTTCATGGGTTGCCTCCCGTGCAGCACCTGATTTACCATCGCGGCTCGACGTCATTCACGTTCAATCATCCTCTAGAGTGATGGACGTCTTCTCTCGAATAACGTCCTCACCCCAATAATGCTTACATCGCTGCCCAATTACTAAGAACGTGGCACTTCTATCTTCTTGCCACAACTCCACAGCCCCGTGTGGGGTCATTCTCAACACTTCAAACGGCCCTGACCATTTGGACCGCAATTTTCCTGGAAACCGCCTCAAACCTTAATTGAATAGCAATACTTTCTGCCCCGGCTCAAAGATCTGATGCACCATATGCTTATTGTGCCACCTCTTTGTTTTCTCTTTGTAGAACTTGGCACTTTCATAAGCATGCCAATGAAACTCATCAAGTTCGCTGAGTTGCATCAGCCTCTTCTTCCCCGCTAGATCTAGATCCATGTTCAATTTTCTCACGGCCCAGAAAGCTCGGTGTTCAAGCTCCACAGGCAGATGACACTCCTTTCCACAGACCAATCTGTACGGAGAAGTCCCAATTGGTGTCTTGTACGCAGTTCTATAAGCCCACAATGCATCGTCGAGTTTTCTTGACCAATAACTACGTTGTGCGTTCATTTTCTTCTGTAGAATCAGCTTTACTTCTCTGTTCGACACCTCCACTTGCCCACTAGTTTGGGGATGATATGTTGTTGCTACCTTGTGGCGTACCCCATACTTAGCTAGCAAATTCTTCAAACTTGCATTTACAAAATGAGCCCCTCCATCACTGATAATGGCTTGGGGTGTCCCGAACCTGCTGAAAATGTGCTTTTTCACAAATTTTGTTACCACCTTGTTGTCATTCCTGGGGCAAGTTATTGCTTCGACCCACTTTGATACATAATAAATGGCTACCAAGATGTAACGATTACCAAATGATGGTGGGAACGGTCCCATGAAATCTATACCCCATACATCAAAGATCTCCACTTCTAATATCTGCTGCAGCGGCATCTCCTGCCTTCTACCAATTATGCCAGTTCTTTGACATCTATCACACATTTTTACGTATGTCATAGAGTCTCTAAACAGTGTAGGCCAAAAGAAACTTGACTGAAGCACTTTGTGCGCTGTCCGCTCGCCTCCGTGGTGCCCTCCATACAATGAAGAGTGACAACTCCTCAACACTTCTACAATCTGGCTCTCCGGAATGCATCTTCTCATCACCTGATCCGGCCCCTGCTTAAAAAAGTACGAATCATTCCAAATATAATACCTGCAATCATATCTCAACTTCTTTCTCTGCTGAGGCGTAGCCTCCGGTGGATAGACTCCACTCACTAGCAAATTCACAATGTCTGCATACCAAGGGATTTCAGCTTCCCTTATTGCCAAGAGTTACTCAGCTGGGAACTCTTCTTTGATGCTATCACCTTCCTTCACATGTGACCGGCTTTCCAATCGCGATAGGTGATCTGCCACTTGATTCTCGCTCCATTTTCCGTCCCGAATCTCTAGTTCAAACTCTTGTAACAACAAGATCCATTTGATCAACCTGGGCTTTGCATCCTTCTTGTTAAACAGATACTGAATCGCTGCATGATCGGTATACACCACTACTCTAGAACCCACCAAATAGGACCTGAATTTATAAAATGCGAACACCAATGCTAGCATGTCCTTTTCTGTGACTGCATAATTGATTGCTTGCAATAGTGAATAGAAAGAAAAATTCTATTTCTCCACTGCCCCACTACAGCTCCTACCGCCACATCGCTTGCATCACACATTAATTCAAATGGTTGCTCCCAATCCGGAGAAATGAGGATAGGTGCTTCTATCAACTTCTGTTTCAACTCCTCGAATGCTTTGACACAATCCTCATCAAACTCGAACATCACCTCTTTTTCTATCAACCTGCGTATATGCATGAAATTTTAGAGAAGTTCTTGATGAACCGTCTGTAGAACCCTGCATGTCCGAGAAAACTGCGAACACCCTTCACTGACACAGGTGGTTGTAGCTTTTCAATAACCTCGATCTTTGCACGATCAACTTCAAACCCCTTGCAAGACACTTTATGGCCAAGGACAATACCCTCCTTCACTAAGAAATGACATTTCTCCCAGTTGAGTACAAGGTTGGATTCTTCACAACAAGCTAGCACCCTGTCAAGATTCTGCAAACAAGTAGCAAACGAATTACCAAAAATAGAAAAATCATCCATAAATACCTCAATGAAATCCTCCACCATATGATGGAAGATCGCTATCATGCATCTCTTGAATGTGGCGGGTGCATCGCATAAACCAAATGGCATCCGTCGGGAAGCATATGTCCCATAAGGACATGTGGAAGTAGTCTTCTCCTGGTCCTCTGGTGCTATGGCTATCTGGTTATAGCCAGAATAGCCATCGCCATCAAGGAAACAATAATATTCTTGACCAGCCAATCTGTCCAATATTTGATTAATAAAAGGGATAGGATAGTGATCTTCCCTTGTGGCCTCATTGAGCTTTCTGTAGTACATGCAAATTCGCAATCCTGTGACTGTGCGTGTAGGGATCAGCTCATTTTTCTCATTGGTGACCACGGTCATCCCTCCTTTCTTTGGAACACACTGAACGGGGCTGACTCATTCGATGTCTGAAATAGGATAGACCACACCTGCATCAAGCCATTAAATCACTTCCTTCCTAACCACATACTTTATCATCGGATTCAATCTCTGCTGATGTTGTACAGTTGGCTTTGCTCCTTCCTTTATGAAAATTCTGTGTGTGCAAAAGATGGATTGATACCCCGAATGTCTTGCATTTGCCAGCCCATTGCTTTCTTCCTCCTCTTGAGAACCACCAATGCATCCTTTACCTATGCCTCCGTCAATTCTACGGAGATGATGACTGGCAAGGTGTCATCTTCCCCCAAAAAGACGTAGTTCAAATGTGAAGGCAATGTCTTTAACTCCAGTTGGGTGCTTCCTCAATAGATGGTTTTGGCAATGGTTGTAGGGACCTCATCAACGGCTGAAAGTCTTGCTTCCTGAGATACCATTTTTATTCATTCAACATTTTCACCATCTCATAAGTATCTCTATCTCCTAAATGATCGGAGCTCATCAATGCTCTCACCGATGGATCTTGAGAATCAACAATCTGAAGAATTTCTTCTTGGTTTAGCACATTGATTGCTGAAAGCTCCTCATAGATGGCCGGAAGCTTCATGGCCTTATACACATCAAATACCTCCACTTTTTCATGAGCTCGCATGGTTAGCTAGCCTGCAGCTACATCAATCAAAGCTCTCCCAGTTTCCAAGAAAGGACGTCCCAAAAGAAATGGGACTTCCGCATTCGGCTCAAAGTCTAAGACAATAAAATCTACCGGGAAGAAGAGGGAGCCCACTTGCACCAGCACGTCCTCCACAATGCCATCTGGTCTAGCCAAAGAACGATCCGCTAACTGCAACATCACTGTAGTTGGTCTAGGACTGCCCAGCCCAAACTTCTTGAACATCGATGTCGGCATCATGTTTATGCTTTCTCCCGAATCACATAGTCTACGAGCTCAGATACTTTTCCTGATTGTTATCTGAATTGTAAAGCTCCCAGGGTCCTTGAGCTTTGTTGGCAACCTGTTCTGAATCTGGGAAGTGCACTCCTTAGTAAGCGCCACCATAGTATACTCCATCAATCTGCTTTTGTTAGCTATGATGTCCATGATATACTTTGTATATTTAGGCACTCCCTGAAAAACATCAACCAAAGGTAAATTAATGTGTACCTGTTTAAGCACCTCCATGAACTTTTTAAAACAATCGTCCTCCTTGTGTTTCTTTAATCATTGAGGGAACGGGGGTGGTGGTCTTTCTGCTTCAGCTGCCTTCTCCTTCCCCCTCTCATCATCATGTTCCCTATCTTTTTCCACTGCTCATGATTGCTGAGGTGATCTTTCTAGTTCGATCTTTGTTGTCAATGCATTGACCTGCTTGGGATTTGGGTCAGAGTCACTCGGTAGTCCTCCTCTGGGTCTAGTGTTTTGAGCTCCAGCTAGTTGTCCAAATTGGTACTCCAATGCCTTTGTAGCTAACTGGTTGTTATTTAAGTCTGCCGCTAATTTCACATAATCAGCCTGCATTTGAGCTTGGTTAGCTATCATTGTTTTGAACATTTCCTCAATGTTGTTGGTTAGTGGAGGAGGTGCATTGTTTCCTCTGTACTGAGACTGATAATTATGTTGCCCCCCTTGATTTCTCTGCATACCCTGATTTGAACTCTGCCTTTGATGGCTGTTACTACCCCAAGAGAAATTCGGATGATTCCTCCAATTTGAGTTGTAATTATTGCCATACTGTTGTTGGTGATTATTTCTCTGGATGTTCCCAACAAAGTTCACTGAATCAGGATTTGCACCACAACACTCAGCTGAGTGTTCATTACTACGGCATACTTCACACCAAACCTGCTACAGCACATTAACTGGGGCTTGTGGTTGATTCAAGCTCATACTGCTAAAGTGGGTGTTGAGTTGATTTTGCAATGCAGCTATCTATGCAGCAATAGCTGTAAAACCATCCACCTCAAAGACTCCTGCCGCTTTCCTTGTTCCTCCTCTTGAATAGTCCGCTCCACTATGGATTTCCCTGTGAAATACGATTTAACAAAGTATATAGTTCCTCATAAGTCTTTTCTAATGCTTGTCCCCCAGCTGCTGAGTCTAGCAAAATTTTTTGTGTGGGCTCCAAACCCTCTATGGAAGTATGCACCAGCACATCATTGGACTGCTGATAGTGAGGACAATCCGTAAGCAATGATTTGAACCTTTCCCAAGCTTGATACAAATTCTCCCCCTCTCTTTGTTTAAAATTTAGAATTTGACTTCTAAGTCTTGCTGTTATCCTGGATGGAAAGAATCTTATCAAAAACTTTCTTGCAAGATCATACCAAGTGGTGATAGAGTTAGGTGGTTCATCTTTCAACCACCTCTTTGCTTCCCCCAATAATGAAAATGGGAATAATATACGCCGCACGTAGTCGGATGATACTCCAGCGGGAATGTAAGTGTCACTTATCTCCAAAAAGTTTTGGAGATGTTGTTGTGTATCTTCATGAGGGAGACCTGTGAATTGCCCGCTGGTGTGCAACAATTGCACCATGTTCTATTTAAGCTCAAACCTCCCTCTTGGCTCTGGTCTGTGAATACTTGATGTAACATTGTTAGCATGTGGGATTGCCACTTCGCGAACCGGCCTAGCTGCCATTTCCTCGGGTACTAACACTTCCCTCACAAGTGGTGGATTGTGTTGTTGCTCCAGAATTGCCTTTCTGAGCAACTGTAGCTTTTTCTCTAGAGCTTCTCTTCTTTGACGATGAAATTGTCTTTTCGGCTCTATGTATGAATCCACCAACTCCTTGTCTCTTGCCAGTGTTCAGGAGAATTCAATATCTGCAAGAGAAAGGCTAAGATCAAGTTGTCAGCACTTAAATAGAATTTGTAAACTAACACTAATAAAATAATTTTACCAATTGCCAGTCCCCGGCAACGGCGCCAAAAACTTGTTCGGCTTCTGTGGTGACTACACTCAAGTGCACGTGGTCGAACAAGTAGTAAAGTGGCTTAAGTAAAGCCAAGTATCGATCCCACAAGGATTGAGCTACAGTACTAATTAACTTAACTGTTAATGAACTATATCTTTAAGAATGCAGACAACGAAATAAATAATATTTTGAGAGTTTGAGTTTACTAATTAATATGAATCTAAGGCAAAATTATAAAGTGAGTCTGAAAAATAGTAATGAGAAAGCTGAGGTTAAAACGAACATGCAGGGAATTAATTTATCAATACAATTCAATTAATCTTTCCTTCGGTTGCTAGTCAAGAATTATTGTCTATGTATTGGAACTTTCGGCTGCTATCCAACTTAAGAATCATGAACGTTAATCTACATTTCTGTGATAAAAGAATTTCATGTTCTAGCCATACATTCCCGATTCCTTAATTGACTAATAAGACTTTTAGATATATTTCTATTATGAATATAAATCAATTCTCAATTTTCCAAACTAAGAAGAGATCATATCCTAAGAATTCACATCTTTCCAATTTCTTTCCTTTTCAAAATCAAAATTGGATTTTTTAGATATACATTAACATTGGCCAAACATTATAGCATAAGAACAAGAATTGATAGAAAAACCATTAAAGAAAAGATGAAATCTGAAATGATTAACAATTACATTCCACTACAATTATTCTTAAGCTCAGCAAGAAGTGAATTTAGCCACTCATTTGTGGATTTAACATCATCAAATAAGTAGAATTTATACAAACAATTGAGATAAAAGAGAAAGAGATAGAGAAGAACCCTAGAATTTTCGTCCCCTCAACTGCCTGTAACCCACGTTCTTGCTCAACCAAGTCAGAATGTTTAAAATAAACCCTAAGTGGGCTATTTATACTATTGAGAATTTTTCCCAGAATAACAAGCAACGTGGAACGGAGTGTATCGCGGGGCACTCCATCCGTGACACGCAGGTATCGCGGACCTTCACTGGAAGTCGGCCCCCCAGGCAATTTAACGTTAACGTGCCACGGCCTGCATCGCGGAGCCTAGCCAACGTGACACGGTGCTATCGTGCACCTGCACTGGAAATTGCCAAATTTATTTCCTCTGAGGCAGAGTGCCTACGCGATGGCAACATGACATGGCTCCATCGCGGAGCCCTTGTTTTTGCTGATCTTCCATGTCCTTTTTCACTCCTTGTTTCCAAGTCCATTCCCGATTTTACCAACATGTATCTTAGCTTCCCAAAATTCCACTTTACCTGCTAAACAATACTAATCATGTTGGTTAGTATAAATTCACATTTAACTACAAATCACATGAGAATGTACACAATAATGATATACAAAGAAGTCGAAATGAAGCATTTGAGTGTCACTTGGGCATAAAATTCTGCCCAAGATCATCTGTGTTTGGGGTGTCTGCGGCGAAGTTGTTAGGATTATCGTAAGTTGTTGGGGTATTGAGTTAGATCTGATTAATATCAAAGCCATCTAATATCTTTCTCCACCAACGAAGAAGAAATAAGTGAGTTCTCTGTAATTTATATCATGATTCAATAAAAATTTCTCCAGTTCTTCTAATTTGTAACTTCCCCGAAATTGAAATACTTCCTACACTACTACATTAGAATGAAATTGAATATCATGTCATTCCCTAGCCTAATCAACGCTCATTTACGATTTTCAAATTGCTGAAGAAAATGTTGATATATAATGGACATTCGAATGTCCATTGGATTTCAGAAATCAAGGATTATTTGTCCAAGCCTCCTACTTTATCTCCTTCGGAACAAGGAAGACTTTTGCTTTTATATTTGTTAGTTTTGGACAATGCTTTCGGTTGTGCTCTGGGACAACTTGATGAAATAGGAGAGAAGGAGCAAGCAATATACTATTTGAGTAAGTAGTTCACTCCATATGAAGCTTTATATACTTAGGTTGAACACACATGTTGTGATTTGACTTGGTTAGCTTGAAAATTAAGACATTATCTCTCTGCATATTTTTCCTATCTAATCTCTAGGATAAACTTATTGGAATCCTTTTTCCAAAAGCCTATGCCAATAGGAAAGTTAGTCATATTGCTTAGCGAGTTTGAGATTGTCTATGTCACATAGATAGCATTCAAAAAAGGCAGGAACTACTAGATTATCTGGCAGTAAATCCCATGGACAATAAGTATGAGCCTTTGAAGATATACTTCCCTGATGAGGAGATAGCATTCATAGGAGAGGATATATCTAAAGCATATGATGGATGGGGGTTATCCTTAATAGAGATCCCAGTTCTAAAGGAGTAGACATTGGAGCTATGTTGGTGTAAGATATTAGTCATCATTACCCTATATCAGCAAAACTCAAATTTCCCTGTACCAATAATATGGATGAGTGTAAAGCTGACATGTTGGGAATTCGACTAGAGATTGACATGAATGTGAAAGAAAATTGGTAATTAGAGATTCAGATCTTTTAATTCATCAAGTGCAAGGAGAGTAGGTGATAACATACAAATTTACTCCTGTTAACGACTGAGTGGGAACAGTCGTTGATAAAACAAATATACCCGACAAGTATAGGGGTCAAATGCCACAAGAAATTTTAGTTGATCACAAAAGAGTTGTCAATCAAATTGACGTAACATGCATCAATGTTTCAAAAGCAATAAAGTAAAAATTGAGGAATCACAATTTGTCAATTGAAAGAGGAATTTGAATACGAGAACAGGGGAAAAGCATAGAAAGTACCAAAGGAGAGACTACTAGGGATTTGATATTGGTAGGGGCTTCATCAAATTGGGATTGCTAACAGCTCCTAGCATTACTCAATAGTATAATTAGTTGCGGACGAGGTAGCATCCTACATTTCTCAACCAATTAGATGATTATACCTCGGGTTTGTCAAACCCCAAAGGTCTTTTAACAACAACCAATCAACATGGGTAAGAGTCAACCATTTCTAACCTTGATTCTTAATGGAAGTGTGATGATTGGTTTTGGCTATGTTTGGCCCAACCCCACATGGTCAACACCCAATTACCCATTAGTATTTCCTCACACATACTTCAAATTCCTTTTTCAAGTAAAATCAAAGTAAGAAAATGCGACCCACATTCGAAACTATGAGTATTTAGATTAAAACTCAGAGGAAACACTAAAACTACCAATTAAGTAAATCTAAGATCCAATACACAATACACAATACACAATTTGAATCAACTCCAATTATTCACACACATCTATCAAGAAATTTAGCTACTCATATAAGTTGAAACAGAAATTTATTCAATAATGATTCAATATCCATTCAGAAACTAAGTACGAAAAGTTGAGCAAGAGTTTGATCTCTAATGGAGTTTTCTACCTTGTAGAAGAAGAAGATGAGTGTTTCTCTCTCTACTTCTCTCTAATTCAATACAAGACAATGTAATAGAATAATGAAAATTGATATATAATAATGGAAGGTTCAATTCCTTTTTGATATGCAAAAAAAAAAGCGAAAACCTTTTTCCTCTTTTTCTGAGCTGGACATTTTTACCCCTCTGCTGAAGGGCGTCACTTGCGATTCACCGGCGGTTCGCCAGTGCTAATCCATGGTTCGCTGGTCGATTTTGTCTGATAGTTAGTAAGTTCAAGAGCACTTCGTTGATGCAGATATGTGGTCCGCTAGTAGATGTTCTTCATCAGCATAGTTGGGGACTGTGATCAACCAGTGTTTCACCGATATCCTCCGGTGGAGCACCGGTCCTCATCTCCTTTTTTCCGTGCTTTTTTCTCAATCCATGCTTTTCCTATTCAAGTTAAGTACCTGCAAAGATCAAGAAAAAAGGGAATAAAGTCCACCTAAATAAGCTGAAAACTAAGTAAAAACTCATGTTTAACAGTCAGGTGAGTGGGTAAATTACCAATCCATCAAACCCCTAAACTTGAACCATTGTTTGTCCTCAAGTAATGCAATTATTTACATTTCAACAAATGGAACGGCATGCCATATATGAATCTATTCTCTAAGGACCAATGAGCATAAGACAACCGAAAAATTCTCACCAACTCAAGGAAAAATAGAAAACACTCCCCAAAATATGAGAATGTTTCAAGAGGTAACCACACTAAATAGGCATGATTCACAAATGTTTTCATTGTTCAAAATTAGGGCATGGTCTATCAAAACAAGAACACGTAGCATCTCAAATCATTACAAATTCATATTAAAAGCTTTCCTTGAAGCTCACAACACTAATGACCCAATCACTTCTTCGCACCAATGCAAGCATGTTCTCTATGGGGGTTATGCCACTCACAAGAAGAGAGAATGTTACACCCCCTAAGTATAATTGATTAGATGACATGTTCCTGTATTTATGGCGAGTGTTTAGAGCATGAAACGTGTGGGAGAAATCCTGAAAGAGGAACGCATGAGTACATCATCGAGCAGTGGGAGGATGAAGCAAGAAGTGGGGCACAAGCAGCGCCCCTTCCCTAACACCTTGAGCGACGAATCGCGCCCGTTTGCCGGCGCGCTGGTTGGGCGTCACGGCTCCCCTCGACTGCCTCCCATATATATATATATATGTTTTAAGTGAGAAGTTCTTCATTTTAATATTTCCAGAAGAGAGCTTTGGAGTTTGGCAATTTTTAATGAGGTTTTCGTCAAATTGAAGAATGATTATGCCATCAAATCATATTCAAAACGTCAATACTTCTTGGATAATAATTCCTAGGCATATGAAGAACCTATCTATGGAATTAAATCTTTTAAATTTGTTACACCCCACCTTGGGGGGTATGACGGGCACCTGGTGCCTGCTAGAATCTGGCTCTATTTAAAGAAACGAACCGGCTATATAGCGGCCGCAAATACAGCCCCCGGCCGATTAGGCCTATAGCCACCTGCAAAACACAACAGCTAACCAGAACAATGACACTATAATCTAAAGCAACTACTATTAACATTTGTGACTGACAAGGTCACTAACTATAACCAGAAGAAGGCCCCACACGGCCAACATCAACAACTAAACACATATATACATGCACGGCCCCACACGACCGGCTCCACCACCACAGGAAATATCAGACTGCAAGCCTCTAGGAAGTAATAATAGAATTGTTAGGACAGGGCCCCGACCTACCCAAACTGTAATAAAAAAGGAAATAGGAACAACCTCCAACTGTCTAGCTCCGGAGGATAGGAGCTGATAACTCTGCTGACTGGATCATGAGGGATCGACTCCTCGTCTATGTGTACCTGTAGGCAAGCAATGCAGTGCCCCACGGGCGTCAGTACCACAGGTACTGAGCATATAAAGCAAACTGAAATATACAACTGAAATGGATAGCAACAATAACATGACATATAAGCAAGAAGTAGCTGAGTCTATCTAGCTGAGGCTAACTGGGGAGAGTTTATCTATTCTGTAACTAAAATGGGCGTACCTGACGACGTGTCATCCTACTGTCTATCAGTATCTAACAGCACATATAGATATACATACTAATACACACAATACCTGACCGACCCCCATAAGCCGGAAGGTGCCAACCAACAAAACAATCTATTTACCCTACCCGGGTCTAAACCAACCAAAAATAAGTCACTCCACTCATCTGATAACTGTGAGCTCCTCCTACCGGCCCCCTTGGGTACGTAGCTCAGGCCTTGGCCTCTGACAATAAACTGTGTCTGAGTCCGAAGACTCCTGCCTCTGGGCGCAAGCGCTCACGGGGTAATCTGTTGCTGTATCTGTGACTAAAACTGCCCCTGGGTGCAAGCACAGAACAGGGTAATTTTGTAAAAGTCTGTATCTGAAACTGCCCCCAGCCACAAGCGCATGCACAGTAATCTGCTCTTGTAAACAGGGTAATCTGGCTCTGCGTAGAGTAAACTAAACTGCCCCTTCAAGCAGGGTAATCTGGACCGTATAATTATGGTGGTCGGCCATCATCGTCCTCTAGGCAGACGACATCGCTCAGCTGGTGGCGGTTTCTGAATCTGGTATCGTCACAGCTATAACCCAGGGGCAGCGGGGATGCTAAAGGGTACCCACATGCCATAACAAGTCTCAACATGCAAAACACATACACAACAAGCATGCTCAAATGAAAAATTCTAATCATAGTCTCTTCTTTTATTTCAAGGCCAGTCCGTACTAAACAATTGATGCTATATCCTACTTTACACTATTTTTGATTGCTGGACTAACTACTACCTGGCCCTTATCTGTTTATCTGATTATTGTTATCCGTGATCTAAAGCTATATCAGTTTCTAGAGCCATATCTATTCCTGAGCTACATCTGTATCTGGTGCTATTTCTATATCTGATTACTGATCTGATTACATCTTGATATAACTCAATAAAATAGAACATGCCATCTATAACTGGATATAGCTCAATAACATAAGATGTGCCATCTGTTACTAGATACAGTCTCAACAAATGTAATACATACTGTCTGTAATCTTTCTAATTCATTGTACTACTTTTACAATTTCCATTCTGGGTATTACGTAAGAACATGCCGAGCTACTAGCTGATACCACATTACTATCTAAAATCATCTGACTATCCGTTATTCTGATTATCATATGATACGTAATAATATACTAGCATGCTTACTGGAAATTGTACTAAAATCATTCCTGTACGTTGGGAATCTATTAATAGTCTTTATTCTATTTATTTTCTAGACTGTACTTCCTGGCTTGCCGAAAGAATAGCTTTACATACCTGGTGTCCGAGTACCCGACTGACCGATGTGATTTCTGTCGGTACTTCTGCTGTTTCTCCCAACTACATTCATATACATGTCAATTAGAACTAAATACATTAATATTCGGGAGAAATTATGACTTTTGATATATATTTATCCCAAACTTCAACCTTTTGGAAAATGGTTGAAAACTCATTATTTCTCGATAGTCCAGAAGGGATAAATGCTCACTGCAAGGCTAGGAACACATTGGTACTAATTTAAAACAATTCTATTTACTTTACCTCGGTAGCACGACGTTTCGCCGGCCAAATTTCACGAAACCAACTCGTAGGATTGCTCTCTGCAGCTTTATACCACGGTATCTAAGCCGGAACGGAGTTTAGACCGCATTTCGTAGCGTAATCGGAAGGAAATTTGTATAAAAATCATGGGTTTCCTTCTTCTTCCTATATTCCCCTGTTTTTTTTCTGGAAATTCATTGATTTGAATGAAAAACCGACCTTTTATTTTATTTTTTCTTGCCTTCTAAATCTCTTAACCAACATGCCATTAGGGTATTTATTCATTTAAAATTTACGGGTTGTAATATCCTCCCCCCTTAAGAACATTCGTCCTCGAATGACATTCTGACCTATAGAAATCTTAACTGGCTAACTTATCCCTAAAAAAAAAGATCGGCAGAGTTTCCCCTGTATTATGGACTATCTCAAAATTTCTGAAAAGCAGAAAAGCCCAATACAAGTACTCCACACGATATAATAACATTCATGTATAACTGTCTATAATCAATCGCCTGCTTTCATATATGAAGTATAAGCATTAATAAGGAAAAAAACTGTTCTAACATACCTCCCATTTGCCTATGCCTAGAATAAGTGGGGATATCTGGCTTTCATGTCCTCCTCGACTTCCCAGGTCATCTCTTCTCAGTTTATGTTACGCCACAATACCTTGACAGACGCAATATCTTTAGTTCTCAATCTATGAATCTGCCTGTCTAAGATAGCTACTGGAACCTCTTCATATGCTAACTCTTCTGTGACCTGGACATCCTGAACTGGAACAACTGTGGAAGTGTCTCCTATGAATTTCCTCAACATAGATACATGGAATACTGGGTGAACAGACGCTAACTTTGGAAGCAAGTTCAATTAGTATGCTACTCGGCCTATTCTTCACCGGATCTGATATGGCCCAAAGAACCTAGGGCTAAGATTGCATTTCTTGCCAAATCTCATCACCCCTTTCATCGGAGACACCTTCAAATATACCCAGTTATTTACTGCAAATTCTAGATTTCTGCGCCGCATATCTGCATAAGACTTCTAGTGGCTCTGAGCAGTTAGTAGGCATTCTTTGATAAACTTTATCTTCTCCTCTGACTGTTGAATGATGTCTGACCCAATCAATGCTGATTCCCCCACTTCAAACCAGCCGATGGGTGATCTGTATTTTCGCCCATACAATGCTTCAAAGGGCACCATCTGGATAGCTGAATGATAACTGTTATTATAGGCAAATTCAATCAACGGCAGATGCTCATCCCAGCTACCCCCAAAATCTAGTACACACACTCGTAGCATATCTTTGAGCGTTTGGATAGTTCTTTCTGCTTGCTCGTCTGTCTAAGGATGAAAGGCTGTACTTAAGTTAATTTGTGTCCCCAGGCCTCTCTGGAACGACTGCCAGAATCTCGCTGTAAATTGTGCTCCTCTATCTGAGATAAAAGACACCACAACACCGTGCAATCTGACTATCTCTCTGATATACAGTTCAGCATAATCCCCAACAGAGAATGTAGTTCATACTTGCAGGAAATGGGTTGATTTTGTTAATCTATCAACGATTACCCAAATAGAATCGTTTCTGCGTCTGGTACGGGGTAACCCTATTACAAAATCCATATTTATCGCTTCCAATTTCCACAAGGGCGCAACTATATCCTCGTCAGACTGCCCGGTTTCTGGTGTTCTGCTTTCACCTGCTGGCAGTTAGGACATCTAGATACAAATTCAGCTATTTCAGCTTTCATACCTGGCCACCAGTAGATGTCTCTGATGTCGTGGTACATTTTCGTTGCTCCTGGATGGAGGGAATAGCGAGCGTAATGTACCTCATGCATGATCTACTGGCGAAGCCCTGAAACATTTGGAACACATAGGCGGCCCTTACAACGCAGCACTTCATCCTCAGTCACTTGGAAATCTGGCTCCTTACCTTTTTGAACTCTATCTCTGCACTGGACTAAGTCAGGGTCCTTGTACTGTCGTTCTTTTACCTCTGTAACTAACAATGACACAACAGAGTTTTGAATCACCGCTCCGTTATTTTCTATTTCTACTACTCGAACAGCTAAACCAGCTAGCTGATGAATTTCCTTGGCTAACTCCCGCTTCTCGGCTCGCAAATACGCTAAACTCCCTATTGACTTATGGCTGAGGGCATCGGCTAGTACATTAGCTCTCCCTAGGTGGTAGAGAATATTTACGTCATAATCTTTCAGCAATTCTAACTAGCGATGCTGCCGCAGATTTAACTCCCTCTGTGTGAAAATGTACTACAGGCTTTTATGATCTGTAAAAATGTCTACATGAACGCCATACAGATAATGCCTCCATATTTTCAGAGTGTGGATCACTACGGCCAGTTCCAGGTCATGAGTCAGATAGTTCTTTTCGTGCTTCCTCAGCTGTCTGGAAGCATAAGCAATTACCTTTCCATGCTGCATCAGCACACAACCCAGTCCAAAGCCTGAAGCATCGCAATACACCGCATACCCATCTGTTCCCTCTAGCAATGCTAGTATTGGGGCGGAGGTCAATCTGTCTTTCAATTCTTGAAAACTCTGCTCACATGCCTCCGTCCACTGAAATTTCGCTGCTTTCTGTGTTAGCTTTGTCAGAGGTGCTGCTATATTGGAGAATCTTTCAACAAATCTCCGGTAATACCCTGCTTAACCCAGGAAACTGCAGACCTCGGTCGGAGTGGTAGGTCTGGGCCATGTCTTGACCGCTTCTATTTTCTGTGTGTCTACCTCTATCCCAACCTCCGACAGGATATGCCCCAAAAAGGCAACTGAGTTCAGCCAGAACACACACTTAGAAAACTTGGCGTACAACTGACGGTCCCTAAGGATCTGGAGTACTGTTCGCAAATGGTTCTGGTGATCTATCTCTGAACGAGAATAAACTAGAATATCATCGATAAATACTATCACGAGCAGATCCAAATACGGTCTGAATATGCTGTTCATCAGGTCCATAAACACCGCGGGAGCATTCGTCAGCCCAAAAGACATGACTAGAAATTCAAAGTGACCATACCTGGTCCTGAAAGCAGTATTTGGAATGTCCCTCTCACGAACCCGGACCTGGTGGTATCCGGACCTCAGATCTATCTTAGAGAAACATCTGGCCCCCTGCAACTGGTCAAACAAATCATCTATTCAAGGGAGCGGGTATTTGTTTTTAACCATTACCTTCTTTAACTGCCGGTAGTCTTTACACATATAGAGTGAGCCATCTTTCTTTCTTACAAACAGAACTGGCGTACCCCACGGGGAAGTACTAGGCTCGATAAAGCCTTTGTCGAGCAAATATTTTAACTACTCTTTCAACTCTCTAAGCTCAGCTGGTGCCATGCGATACGGGGGAATGGATATAGGTTGAGTCCCTGGCAAAAAGTCAATTGCAAAATCTATCTCCCTTTCGGGAGGGATACCAGGCAACTCATCTGGAAATATTCCAAGGCATTCATTGACTACTAAAACAGACCAAAGAGTCAGAGGTTCCACCCGAACATCCTGGACTCTAACTAGGTGGTAAATACATCCCTTTGCTATTAATTTTCTCGCCTGAAGGTAGGAAATAAACCTACCTTTTGGCGTAGCTGTGCTTCCTTTCCACTCTCGCATTACTTCCCCCGGAAAGTGAAATCGGACCATCTTGGTCCAGCATTCTAAGTTGGCATAGCATGGTACTAACCAGTCCATACCCATAATGGCATCGAAGTCAACCATCTCAAGTTCTATTAAGTCTACTGTGGTTTGGCGATCAGCAACCTCTACCGTACACCCTTGGTAAACTCTTTTAGCTGTAATCGAGTCACCGACCGGCGTAAGCACTGAAAAGGGCTGCTGAAGCAATTCTAGTTCGATACCCAACTTCCGAGCCACAAATGGTTTAATATATGACAAGGTAGACCCTGGATCAATTATTACATAAACAGGGTATGAGCAGATAATCAATATACCTGTGACCACGTCGGGAGATGCCTCTAAATCCTGCCTCCCTGGTAATGCATAGGTACGGCTGGGGCCTGCACCTGAGCCAGAGGCTCCTGATCTACCTCGGCCCCTATTTGCTGAACCTGAGGGTCTGCGCCCTGCTGAGGCTGCTGGAGCTCGTGGTCCCACTGATGCTCTATCTAAACTATATCGGCTACCCTATCCTCTTGCTAGACAATCTCTCATTAAATGCCCTTCCTGTCCGTAGTGATATCACCCTGAGAAGCCTTGCCTGCAGGCTCCAAAATGGGGTCGGTGGCATATAGGACAAGGGGTAGGTGCAAATCTACTTTGTTCTGCCCTCCGCTGTTGAGGTGATGCTATTGTCCATAAACTGCTACCGGACTCTGACTAACTCCGGCGAACTAATCTGCCTCTCTGCTGCTGTACCGAAGGTAAAGATCTGGGTGGCCTATCTGAAAACCATGGTCTCGGCCCCCTAGGGGTTTCCCCCTGAATCTCAGCGGGTCTATTTCTATAGCGCTGCTATGAAGTCGCCTGCCTATCGCCCCGTTGCCGCTGTCTCAAGCCCTCAATTGTCTGTGCGAAGGCCTGTACCCTGGTTATGTCCATGTCCTCTCTCAAAGTATCCATCATGCATGTCTCTATGTAATATGAATTCAGTCCCATAATAAAGCGATGGACTCTGGACGACATGGTGTCCACAAATGCTGGAGCATAGCAGGCTAAGGAGTCGAACTGTAAAGAATACTCACGGATGCTCCTACCCCCTACTCTAGGTGTAAGAACTGGTCCATCCGGGCCTGTCTGACCTCCCTGGGTAAGTAGTGATCCAGGAAGGCCTCTGAGAAGCTTGACCAAGTAGGAGGGGCTGCATCTCTTCCCCGATATCTCTCCCAACTCTCGTACCATAATACAGCTATATCCCGCAACCGAAACATTGCCAGCTCAACTGATTCTGTAGGGGTCACATGCATAACCCAGATAATTCTCTGCATTTGATCTAGGAAATCCTAGGGGTCCTCTACTGGATCTGACCCAGTGAACTGCGGGGGTCCCAATACCAAGAATTCTCTAACCCTAGAACTACCTGGCCCACCTAGAGATTCTGCTGCTGCAGGTGGTACTGGCTGACGCTGAGTAGCTAGCATCTGGGTTAACATAACCACCACACTACATAGCTCCTGATCAGATGAAGTGGGTGCAGGAGCTGTGGGAGGCGGTGCTGCCTCAAATGGTGTCTGGCGAGGCAGAGACTGCTGGGAGGGTCGAGATGACACCTCTGCATCGCCCTCAGACCGCGCTGAATCTAGCTATAAGTGAGGCATCCTGTTGGTGCCTTCGCCTGCCGCTGTATCTAATCTCCTACCGGTAGCAGGGTGCCACTGATCTGCCATAGTATCTGTAGACAAAGAAGGTGGTAAGTTTCAAAAGAACTAATCCTATACTGTACTGTGCTATGGCATGACTGAGTATGAAAGAAGGGTAACCATCCTATTATGCCTCGCAGCCTCCTGCCTATAGTATGTGGTGCACGACATATCCATAGACAAGACTCTACTTAGCATAGCTTGCAGACTCCCTGGGACACGAACTGCTCTGATACCAAGTTTGTCACACCCCACCTTGGGGTGTATGACGGGCACCTGCTGCCCGCTAGACTCTGGCTCTATTTCAAGAAACGAACCAGCTATATAGCGGCTGTAAATATAGCCCCCGACCGATTAGGCCTATAGCCACCTGCAAAGAACAACAGCTAACCAGAACAATGACACTATAATCTGAAGCAACTACTATTCACATTTGTGACCGACAAGGTCACTAACTATAACCAGAAGAAGGCCCCACACGACCAACATCAATAACTAAACACATATATACATGCACGGCCTCACACGACCGACTCCACCACCATAGGAAACATCAAACTGCAAGCCTTTAGGAAGTAATAATAGAATGGTCGGGACAGGGCCCCGACCTACCCAAACTATAATAAAAAAGGAAATAGGAATAACCTCCAACTGCCTAGCTCCGGAGGATAGAGCTGATAACTCTGCTGACTGGATCACGAGGGATCGACTCCTCATCTATGTGTACCTGCAGGCAAGATATGCAGCGCCCCACGAGCGTCAGTACCACAAGTACTGAGCATGTAAAGCAAACTGAAATATACAACTGAAACAGATAGCAACAATAACATGACATATAAGCAGGAAGTAGCTGAGTCTATCTGGCTGAGGCTAACTGGGGAGAGTTTACCTATTCTGTAACTAAACTGGGCGTACCTGACGACGTGTCGTCCTACTTTATATCAATATCTAACAGCACATATAGATATACATATAAATACACACAATACCTGACCGGCCCCCATAAGCCGGAAGGTGCCAACCAACAGAACAATCTGTTTACCCCTACCCGGGTCTAAACCAACAAAAAATAAGTCACTCCACTCATCTGATAATTGTGAGCTCCTCCTACCGGCCCCCTTGGGTACGTAGCTCAGGCCTCGGCCTCTAACAATAAACTGTGTCTGAGTCCGAAGACTCCTTCCTCTGGGCGCAAGCGCTCACGGGGTAATCTGCTGCTGTATTTGTGACTGAAACTACCCCTGGGTGCAAGCACGCAACTAGGTAATTTTATAAATGTCTGTATCTGAAACTGCCCCCAGACACAAGCGCACGCAGAGTAATCTGCTCCTGTAAACAGGGTAATCTGGCTCTGTGCAGAGTAAACTTAACTGCTCCTGCAAGTAGGGTAATCTGGACCACATTATTATGGTGGTCGGCCATCAACGTCCTCTAGGCGGATGGCATTGCCCAGCTGGTGGCGGTATCTGAATCTGGTATCAACACAGCTATAACCCAGGGGCGGCGGGGATGCTAAAGGGTACCCACATGCCATAACAAGTCTCAACATGCAAAACACATACACCACAAGCATGCTCAAATGAAAAATACTAATCATGTTCTATTGTTTTATTTCAAGGTCAGTCCGTACTAAACAACTGATGCTATATCCTACTTTACACTGTTTCTGATTGCTGGACTAACTACTACCTGGCCCTTATCTGTTTATCTGATTATTGTTATCCGTGATATAAAGCTATATCAGTTTCTAGAGCCATATCTAGTCTTGGAGCTACATCTGTATCTGGAGCTATTTCTATATCTGATTACTTATCTGATTACATCTGGATATAACTCAATAACATAGAACATGCCATCTATAACTGGATATAGCTCAATAACATAAGATGTGCCATCTGTTACCGGATACAGTCTCAACGAATGTAATACATATTGTCTGTAATCTTGCTAATTCATTGTACTACTTTTACAATTTTCATTCTGGGTATTACGTAAGAACATGTTGTGCTACTAGCTGATACCACATTACTATCTAAAATCATCTGACTACCTGTTATTCTGATTATCACATGATACGTAATAATATACTAGCATGCTTGCTGGAAATTGTACTAAAATCGTTCATGTATGCTAGGTATCTGTTAATAGTCTTTATTCTATTTATTTTCTAGACTGTACTTCCTGGATTGCCGAAAGAATAACTTTACATACCTAGTTTCTGAGTACTCGACTGACCGATGTGATTTCCGTCGGTACTTCTGCTGTTTCTCCCAACTACATTCATATACATGTCAATTAGAACTAAATACATTAATATTTGGGAGAAATTATCACTTTTGATATATATATTTATCCCAAACTTCAACCTTTCGAAAAACAGTCAAAAACTCATTATTTCTCGATAGTCCAGAAGAGATAAATGCTCACTGCAAGGCTAGGAACACATTTGTACTAATTTAAAGCAATTCTATTTACTTTACCTCGGTAGCATGACATTTCGCCAGCCAAATTTCACGAAACCAACTCCCTAGGATTGCTCTCTGCAGCTTTATACCTCGGTATCTAAGCCGGAACGGAGTTTAGACCGCGTTTCGTAGCGTAATCAAAAGGAAATTTGTATAAAAATCATGGGTTTCCTTCTTCTTCCTATATTCCCTTGTTTTTTTTCCTGATATTTCATTGATTTGAATGAAAAACCGACCTTTTATTTATTTATTTATTTATTTATTTTTGCTTGATGAATTCACGCTGAGTAGATATCATGCGAATCACCTTTAATTGAGTCCTAAGCATCTACAAGTGACAACCTAGTTTCCTTGATGTAAAAGCTAGAATACAGAGGAATTATGAGTTTTAGATTGAAGTAGGATTGAGTGAGCAGAATTCAACTATTGAAGTATGTAAGGCTATTCTCTTTTGACAAATATCCTTGTCGTATAGTTGATACTACTTGTACCTCTATTGTAGCTTCTGATTATATATGTTCTGGTTAGCTGCTGTGAGACGAATTGAGGCATAACATGGCATTCCTTGTTAGGAAAGAGTACATTCAGTGGGACTATCGCTAGGAGCATTATAGGGACTTCCCTATTTACTTTTGTATTGTCTAGAAGGATTATTGGCTTCTTGAGATTGTATCAAGGCCTAAGAAGCCTCTAGTTAGCTATTGAGCATACCTTGTTAGGCTGGATAGTATAGGGTGCAACTGGGTCATATAACTTTCTGTTTGATGCCTATATAGGCAGTAATGCTTGCCCATAGGCCGTTGGTGTACTTTGATGCCTCCAGGTCTGTAATCTTGATAGGGTGGTCGTACTTTCGAGTTAATGGTACCAGGGTTGCCTAATGAACGGAGCAATAGCTACTGTCAATGACCATTTAGTTTCAAGTGACCTTCTTCTTATCGTGTAGGTCGTTCAAGAAACCACCCTAGTTGTTAGAAGTCTGATAGACTAAGTGATACCCTAAGGTTAGTGGTTGACATGGGGCCAACGCCCCGGGATACTCTTGCAAATGCCCACAAACATGTTGCCGCAAAGGGCTAAATCTAGATATACCTACCCATGGGGCTATGAATTGCTCACAGGAGCTATCTATTATCTAGACAGACCAAGTTGATGTCTAGGGGAATAAAACCTTAGTATCATAGAATTACCTCTAGGCTATGAATTGGAGTAAGCTGCTTGTGGGATGTTAGGGCTGATTGCTTAGGAACATATTCGATTGGTAGCAGCCCTATAGTCGTTCTAGGCGAAGGAACCATATAAATGGTCATCTACGATCTTGTTGTTCATTTAAGAACTACCAATGTCCTAGTATGACCTTCAGAGTACCACTTGGGTCACCCAAACCTCGCCCTTTCCTGTCTAAGTCGTTTGCAGTTGTAATTGCTGCCATGACCATTTGGTCAGTTGTAGGCATGATGAATGTGCCTGTTAGCTGCTTTATAGATAATTTTAAGGGAAATTAGTAGTTGTATTAGGCCTAAGGGGCTAGGTATGCCTATAGAGCAACGTGTAGTATATAAGTTAGGCCTACCAAATGTTATACGGATTGCTCAAGAAGCGAGCTAAAATCATAAACTGGCTAAGGGGCTATATTATGCTCATAGAGCTGTATGAAGTTTCGAGCAACTATATTAAGGCATGTAGAGCCATTTGATGCTTAGTGCCCTTACCAGCTTCCCCTATGCTCAAGTTTGCACCATTGACCCTCAATAGAGCCTAGTGTGTTCAGGGTGCAATTATAGCAGCCTAGAGGGCTCAAATATAGTTACAAGATCATTGAAGGATCAATCTCAATTCTAGAGGTTGGTTATCCCTTAGTAACAGGTTATCTACGAGTCTACCATAGAACAAATAGGAGAGGTATATAAATTTCTTGTACTTGCCGAGCAACCATCCAGGCTTATGGAGGCCAGGTTAGGTTTTTGTTTGTATACTTGCTTTCTAGATATAACTTATGAATGTATAACCATACAACTTAAGTTCTTGTTTGTATAGTTTTCTACTAGATGCAAGCTATGGTTATGAAAACATACAGGTTAACTTTTGCTCCTTTTCGCTGATTACTTTTAGTTCTTTATCAGCTTCTATTCAGTTGCTATTACTGCCTTACATATTTGGTATATATTGTACTGACGCCCATGCTTGGAGCGTTGCATACTTTCCTACAGGTTTAGACAGATAGGTTTTGGAACCTCCTTAGCAGCTATTCAAAGTCAACATATAAGTCAACTCATTTCCTTTGGAGTTTCCATATAGTAGAGGTTTTCATGTCTTTTGTTATATAGTTATTGGGTAGGCCAGGGCCCTGTCCCGACCAATATTTCACTCTTAGAGGCTTGCAGACTATAGCTTATAGTTAGTGGTGCGCTGTTGGCCGTGTGGGGCCTATATGTATTATGATTTGAGTGTTGGTTTCATGGGGCCTAGGTATGACATCTGTTAGACAGCATGGTGGTCTTGCCTGCCCACATAGGATGATATTGTTATTGCACCAGTTGGGTTAGCTATTTTTGCGCAGGTTTATATTGTAGCCTTGTCTGTTTGAGGCTATGTTTATAGCCGAGATGTAGCTATTGTTTTCTTGATATGTGTTGCAGGCACGCAACATAAGTGTATGTGTCCAGCCCAGGTTAACTCAGGTTAACATTAGGTGCCAGTTACGCCTCCTAAGGTGGGGCATGACAAACTTGGTATTAGAGCAACACCATATCCTAGGGAATCTGCAAGTCATGCCTAGTAGAGTATTGTTTATAAATGTGTTGTGCACCACATTTTATTAGCAGGGAGCTGCACGGCATGATAGTATGGTTACCTCTCCTTCCTAGATCGTGTTATAGAGCCGAGTTATGCAGGGTCAAGTCCCTAATCTTACATTGTTATGACTGTCTATAGTGATATCTGTGATAAGGCAGACTATATTTAATTGTGAGTGGGATACAACAGCAGGATAGGGTACTAGTAGGGTGCCACAGTTAAGGGATAGCCAGCCTGAGGGAGAAAGGGAGATATCTTTTCGATCTCCCCAGCATCCTCCTGAGGCACTAGGAAACTTATAGGTTAGCAGATATTTCAGCATCGTTCCCAGTTCTTCCTTCACCTTCGGACCAGGATGTTAGGAGTGTAGTATATATGTTGTCTTACTTGGTAGCTACTCAGTATTAGACAGGGACAACATCTAGTGTTGGATTACCTGAAAGGTTCGAAGGGTTGTGAAGTTGTGATATTTTTACTTCTAACCCTCTAGTGTTTATCGAGTTTCATACATCAGTCCTGCTATGAAATGATGTGGTCATTTCCTAACTCCTAGCCTTTTCTTAGTATAAGGAGAGCATAAGTGTTGACGCTATGTTGCTGAGATAAAATAGTAAAGGAGGGCTAGGTCTGTTAATTCTTGGGGTGTTATAAAAGTGGTCAAGACCCTTGGTACGTAAATAAGCCACCTAGACCTTCACTACAGTAAAATTAGGATAGAAGGTAAGATTTCTTGGTGTAGCCAAGTACATATGAGGGTACATAAGCAATAGACTCCCAGTAGCAGCAAAGCTCAGGTCTGAAATAGACTAATTCCACCGCAGTGTGTTGTGGGTGGTAGGGAATACCTAGAAAATAATCGCTATGGCCCCAGATAATTATGTTAAAGGACAGGGAGGTTATACCATGGGAACCGGCCAGAGTGTGGGTCAAGATGATATGGGCTAGTAGACTTGGCTAGTATAGTATATGGAGCATAAACCCCAGACTTTAGCCTATAGAAGTGAGGGCAAGACATAAGCATCTTGCTCTAGAAGAGAACAGAACAACACCTAGGCTGTAGCAGGCTGATAGAGCTTGGAATCACCACTGTATGTCGAGATATAAGCATCAGCTTGGCATTTAGATGATAGTGAGATTGTGACCTAGAATACTGCAGCATCACCTCTAGTGGTAGAGGTGGAGGTGTGATGGTACAAAGACCCTAGCCTAGTACAACTCAGAAACAAGTCCTAATAGGAGGAGTCATCGGCCTTTGAGATAGCAGGGGACCAAGTCTTGAGACCCAAAGGTCGACTCTACATTCCAAATATGATAGGGCTTCATTAGTAGATTTTTGCAAAGGTACACTATGTCCGTTATTCTCTTCACGCGGGTTTGACGAAAACGCATCAGGTTATAAAATAGATCTATTGGTTGCATGGAAAGAAGAAAGATATTGTTGAGTTGTAGCATAGTGTTCCAATTACTAGTTGGGAAAGGCTGAACATCAGAAACCTGGCGGCCTAATTTAGGAGATAGTCGTGTCTGCGTGAATGTGGGAAGTAGTCAATATGAATTTAGTTATAGGTTTACCTCATACCAGGCATAAATTTGATCCTACTTGAGTCATTGTAGAAAGGCTCAGTCAATATGAATTTAGTTATTGGTTTATCTCATACCAGGCATAAATTTGATCCTACTTGAGTCATTGTAGAAAGGCTAATGAAATCAATCCATTTCTTGCCGGCCAAAACTATGTCTTCAGTTGAAGATTATGCCGAGTTATATATTGAACATATAGTTCAACTACATTTCGATATTTTGGTAGAAGGGCACGATTCACAGCTATGTTTTGGAAATTACGTCAAAAAGGATTGTGGCGCAGATTAACTTGAGTACAACTTCTCATCCCTAGACAGATGGCCAAGTTGAGTGCACATTTTAGACACTAAAAGATATGTACGAGCATGTATGATACATTTCAATAAAGTTGAGATGACCATCAACCTCTTATGGAGTTAGTATATAACAACAATCACCATTCTACCATCAAGATGGCGCCTCATAAAGCTTTATATGGACGGAAATGTAGATCCCCCACAACATGGTTCGACGTGGGTGAATTAGGGTTAATCGGACCTAACATGATACATCAATCAGGAGAGAAAGTTAAACTCATCAAAGAGTGTTTACTGTCAACCCAGAGCCATTAGAAGTCCCATTTCAAGGTATGGCGTACAGACTTAGAGTTGATTTCGACGACTGGGTACTCTTAAAATTTCACCAATGAAGGGAGTTATGAGATTTGACAAGAAGGGAAAGATTAGCCCTAGATTCATTTGGGGACCATATCAGATCCCCCGAACAAGAGGCCTATGAGTTAGAGTTTCCTTCAGGGCTAGGATCTGCTCATCGATGTTATGCAAGCACGTAAAAGACCTTTCTTAAATTGTCCTAGTCGAGGATGTTCAATTACAGAAGAGTCGTCATACCAGGAAACTCTAATAGTTATGCTAGATTTCCAAATTACAATTTTACGACAATTGAGCATGTGAATCAACAAGCCAAAAAAGAAATATGGAATATATGACAAGAGAACGCTACATTTTTCATCTCAAATGCCCCATTTCTTCAAAACACAAATTTTTAATGCCATACAAAATTTTTCTGTGGTACCCCTTAAAAACAATTTCAACAAAACTAAAAGAAAGTTGCTTCACAATCTATCATTAGAAAATGTCACCCGGTTCGACAATAAAAAGAAAAGAAAAAGAAATGCTCCTTGGGAAGGAACTATGGTATAAAGAAACCCCTTGGAGTTTATTCTCTACCTACTATTTAAAAATGCAAAAATCACACTTGCACTAACATTTCAAGAGAAAATTTTTCTTTAATACATTCTAAGCCCGTCACAGGCTCAACAACCATTCCACAAATATAAAAATAACAGCTCGGCAAGGGAAACATTAATCATCAGCAAAATAAGCCTGATAAGGGCATCCCGAGCCTGACAAAGGCCCAAAAATCATCACATCTCAAAAAAAAGCCCGACAAGGGCAACATCAATTATCAATAACAATGACCACCACAAAAGAAACACTCATCCCACCTGAACTAAAACAATACATTGTACTTAATATATGCATACAAAACAAATAAGGGTAAGAACTTCCTGAAGTGCTCACTCATCATCATCCTAATCATCTTCAGCTTCAGCATCCCCATCATGGCCCTCGTCTCCCAGGTCCTCCTCCTCATCCCCCAATCCCTCGAATAAGTCGCCAATGGGGGCCTCAGACTGTACAAGGGACAGTCATAGCTGTGTTAATCGCGCTCATGTTAGGCACTGCCATTGATATTCGACCTTTCTATTCCCTTACTTTAGCCTGGAGAGAGGTGACAGCCCCCACCACAACATCGACACGTGAGCATAACTTTGTCAGATTATCATATATTGACTTCATCCCCCTTTTCAGCATCATGGCAATTGGGGTAAGGAGACTTTTAGCCAGTTTCTGAAGATGGCTCTCACGGGAGTGTGTCATCTATGCAATTTTGTAGAGGCTACTTTGTTGGGAAGATGTGCGTGAAGGTGAGGCTCTCCTAGTAGGTGCTTCTCCTGAAGCCTGGCCTGATGCCTTAAGATGTGGAATGTTGAGATCGGGGGCCATTGGGGCCTACTATAATCCATGACAGATGGATTCCTCGGGGACATCAAAGGATTGAAACTACTTTCACTTGCTTTTGGGAGCATCCGCATCCCTTTTTATATCCACTTTAATCACATCAAGAGTGGAGCTAGGGGCTTCATTAGGGAAAAATGGCACTCCGGCTAAAAGGCAAAATTGAGATATAAGCCCAACATGGGCATTGAAGTGTCAGCTTTCCTTTCCTTTCTCTTTATCTAAATGGCCACTATTTTCCAAAAATTTATGCGGACCCCTATCATGATGCAGGTGATGAGGATGGTCGCTTCCAAACATACCCTCTGCTCATTTTTCAAAGGCATAATATAGCCACAAATGAAACCCAGCCACATTTTGGCTTCAAACTTTAGATCATGCCAGGAGATCTTGTGTCACACACCGCCTTGGGGGTTATGACTGGCACCTGGTGCCCTACTAGGACCTGAACTGCTAGACTGCTGAGCCTGGGCACATCTGGTGCCTGGCTGGCTCTAACCCACATTTCTGGAAACAAAGGGCTATATAACGGCTGTAAACACAGCCCCCGGCCTATTGGCCTATAGCCTCCTGTACCTGTCATGGTAGCTAACCAGAACATATTCAATATAGGTAAACCTATGCGGGCCGACGAGGCCACCATGCTGTCTAGTTATCTATAACTTGACAATGAAATACTGGAAAGCTACGTGACCGGCAAGGCCACCATGCTGTCTAGTTATCTGATAATGTAAATCATACATTCTCTTAATTATACTGGAAGGAGTAGGAGTCATACCTAGAGACGTATCGTTCTACTTCCGATCTACTCGTGTCTAATGTAACATGGCATAACATAACATAATATAGCACACACAAACCTTACCCGACCCCCATAAGCCGGGTGGTACAACCAGCACAGAATCTATACCCCTACCCCGGTCATCCAATCTCCTATAATCGTTGTAAGCATCCTGCCGGTCCCCTGGGTACGCACTTGGGCTCGCTGAGCCCCTGACTATAACTGCATCTGAGTCTGGGGGACTCCTGAATCAACACCCGGGCGTATCCGCTCGACAGGGGTGTGTAAGGGCCGACCAAGGCACAATATGGGGAAAACTGGCATCCCGTATTTGTCCCCTATGGGACGGCATGCCACTCCATAGAGCGACGTATCCTCGTCCTCTGGTGGACGAGTCGATAAAGCTATTAACCCTGGGGCTGTCATGGATGCTAAGTAATCTAACCCCAAAACAATACAACGGTCTCAACTGGTAATACTATCTGCATATCCCACATGCTGAAGCTACTAGTAGTAAAGTATCCGTACATACTGTGTACTGAACTAGTAATAGTAATGTATACGTACTTAATACATGCTGAGACTGATAATAATATATATGTATAAATATAATCTTCTGCCATACTGTGTTGTATACTGAGTTTCTGTAATAACATGATTTACTATTTTTGACATGCTTTCTAAACTTCATTTTAACCTATCATTCTACTTCTGAGATGCCTTACAGATATTACATTGTTTTACTGGGTTTCGACTGAATACGATAATGTCCTAACATTCTGCATTACATCACATACTGAACATGCTGTGCAGTTCCTAACACTTATATTAGAAACTATATCGTGCTAGCAAGTTTCGCGCTAATTATAACATGATGCTTCTAATATTGTATCAACATTCGTAATAAACATAACACATGACTTCTGAATATTCTACTGGCCTTTAAATTACTTTACTATACCGAGATTTACTAACTTGTCGAGGAAACTAGCTTTACATACCTTCGTTTCTGATTTCCCGACTAACTGGCGTAGCTTGGTCGGTATTTCAGCTATTCCTCCCAACTGCATTCATATATATATCAATTAATACGAAATATAACTTTATTTTAAATGAAAAACGTCACTTCGATGTAATTTATAGCCTAAACTTAGGCTTATCGAAAGACGGTCGAAAACTCGCTATTTTTCAGAGGTCCAGAAGGGAGAACTATTCACTTCTCAGCTAGGAACACATAGACACTAGTTTGGAGCAATTCTACTTACCTTAGCTCAGTGGCTCGACGATTCGTCGGCCGTATTTCACGAAACTAAATCCGTAGGAATGCTCTCTGCTGCTAAATACCTCAGTGTCTGGGGTTAATTTGAGTTTGGACAATGTTTAGCAGCGTAATCGGATGAAAATTGTATTACCCCCTTCGTTCTTTTCTCTTCTCTGTTGTTTCCTCTCTATTTCACTGAAAATTATAAGTTTAAAATGATTTAAAAACAAAGTGGGGCTTTATATACTTGGGCCTGGACAAGGCCAACGTGTCACGGAGCCAATGCGGAGGCTTCACCTCCGTGACACGCTGTCATCGCGGAGGGGCTCTGCCTCGGCTCCTTCCGCGATGGTTCGACAGGTTTCTCGTCCGATCTTTTTCCCGGGCCTTTCTCTAGCACATATGGCCTTCAAACATGCTTATCCAACGTGCGAATAGGTCATCTAGGTGCCGGGAATCCTACGGGGTATAACATTCTCCCCCCCTTCAGAACATTCATCCTCGAATGTATACTGCTATCTAGAGGACTACTTAACTTACTTATTTAGAAAAATTTCGCCAGAGTCTCCCCTGTAATATGGACTATACCAAAAACCTGAAATACAGAAAAGTCCAATACAGGTACTGTACGCAATACTTTAAGATTCACGGGATGGCTAAGTATCAATCTTTCTCACTTATACATATACAATCATAAGATACTACATAAGCAATAATATGGACATACCTATCGCCTGACTAGGCCTGGAATAGGTGAGGGTACCTAGCTTTCATATCTTCTTCAGCTTCCCACGTCATTTCCTCACGGTTCCTATTACGCCACAATATTTTGACAGACGCAACATCTTTAGTCCTCAACCTGCGAATCTGTCTGTCTAAAATAGCTACTGGAACCTCTTCATATGCTAACCCTTCTGTGACCTGGACATCCTGAACGGGAACTACCGTAGAAGGGTCCCCTACGAACTTCCTCAACATAGAGACATGGAATACTGGGTGAACAGATGCTAACTCTGGAGGCAAGTTCAATTCGTATGCAACACGGCCTATTCCTCGCCGAATCTGATATGGCCCAATGAATCTCGGGCTAAGCTTGCCTTTCTTGCCAAATCTCATCACCCCTTTCATCGGAGCCACTTTCAGATATACCTAGTCATTTACCGCAAATTCTAGATTTCTACGCCGCATATCTGCATAAGACTTCTGGCAGCTCTGAGCAGTCAGTAAACGTTCTCGGATAAGCTTTATCTTTTCCTCTGACTGCCGAACAATGTCTGGGCCAACCAATGCTGATTCTCCTATTTCAAACCAACCAATCGGCGATCTGCATTTTCGCCCGCATAATGCCTCGAAAGGCACCATCTAGATGGCTGAATGATAGCTATTATTGTAGCCAAATTCAATCAACAAAAGATGCTCATCCCAGCTACCCCCAAAATCTAATACACACGCTCGCAACATATCTTCGAGCGTTTGGATAGTCCGTTCAGCCTGCCCATCTGTCTGATGGTGGGATGTTGTGCTTAGATTAATCTGCGTCCCCAGCCCCTTCTTGAACGATTTCCAAAACCTAGCCATGAACTGCGCTCCTCTGTCTGAAATAATGGATACTGGCACTACATGCAATCTGACTATCTCTCGGATATACAACTCCGCATAATCTTCAGTCGAGAAAGTAGTTCTAACTGGCAGGAAATGAGCTGATTTAGTCAATCTGTCAACTATTACCCATATAGAGTCATGTCTGTGTCTGGTACGGGGTAATCCTGCCACAAAATCCATATTCACCACTTCCCATTTCCAGAGAGGCACAGCTATGTCCTGAGTTAACCCGCCTGGTTTCTGATGTTCTACTTTCACCTGTTGGCAGTTAGGACACTGGGCTACAAACTCAGCAATTTCCCTTTTCATACCTGGCCACCAGTAGTTCTCTTTGATGTCATGGTACATTTTTGTCATACCGGGGTGAAGAGAATAATCATTTCTATTACCCGAACGGCTAAATTGACCAATTGATGTATCTTTCTGACCAACTCCCGTTGCTCGGGCTGCTCGTACACCACACTTCTAATAGATCTATAGCTAAGAGCGGTTGTTGCTCCATTACCTCTTCTTGGCTGATATAACATTTTCATACTTAGAGAGCTCGGCATATAATTGACGGTTATACTGACTGGTCTTGCCGAAGAGATCGACAGGTAGTTTACAGGCATAGCTACAGCTTACCTGGCCCTCTGGCCACATGCTAAGGCTACATGTTGCTGGGATAACCTGAACGACCGTCTACGCACCTTGTGCCTTTATTTGAACAGAGGATCCTGATATTGACCATGACCTCTAATGATCTGGCTGCATAACCTTAAATAACTGAATAGTCGGGTTGAATGACCCGAATGTGGCAGTAGTCTAACAATGCTCTAACTGTTCTACTTGAGTACTTATAGTTCATGCATAACTGCAGACTTGTGGGCATCTAATTACTTTGTCATTTTGCTTGAACCACTGTAAGGCTGGGCTTAATCAAACTTACTCCCCGGCGATCAATCTCTGGATCTTCACGGGGAGTCTACTGATTCCCTGGTCTTAAAAAAAACACTGTGCTAGCAGGGTACTATCAATTTCATACGCCTTGTGTGTATCCACTTGGATTTATACTGCTATTCTGGGGAATTCTCGGTCTTATGAGCTATTCTGTAAATACTGGCCTTCTGCTAGGGCTCTGTATCTGAATATCTTACGAAAACCAGCTGAAGTACTAGTCTGTCGCTGACTACTAATGTGGACCCTTCCTTGGGGTACCCACGGGTATTCTGACTGGGATGGCCGGCTGACTTATGGGGTGTTCCACATAATAACTGCTAGGTTGACTAAGGCCGACTCTCACCTACAAGGCTGGGAAAATGACGTACGACCACTTAACATACTAGGACAATTCTGGTATTCCTAATCTCTGAAATTTGCCTATTCGGCTTCTAATCCTGGTTCTAGCACATGCACTAATGTTACCGATCTTCAGGGATGCTTCCCTGCTAATGCAGGTGCCAGCTTGTCGGTAGACCGTCTAACTGCGCCCTTATCATCTAGCCATCTGGTTTAGGCCATTAACTCTGGTAAGCTCCTAGAGCCTGGATCTGGCAACAACACATAAGTCTATTAACTGAATAACTGAGTACTGAGATAATTTCTATGACTTCATACGTAATTCACACTTAATCTGCCCTTTCTCTTCTCCTTTCCCTTTCTCCTTTCTTCTCTCCTTTTCTTTCTTTCTTATCCCTTTTCTTTTTGGCAAAGGGGGGGGGGGGTCCTGCAATGCAATTTGTACATGCTTTCTATTACTAATCAACATCTGTGATTGTACCCCTTATAGGCAGCTACTCACAACATATCTATTATCTATATACATATATATATCAATAGCTACGTACAATATGTACTAAATTCTGCGGTAATACATAATCTCTGACATGCTCTGCTGAGTCTCATACCGTACATGATACACCGCTTCTACGGCCTAACAATATCTCCTGCCCTGACTTATCATTTCATTGTATTGTCACCCCGTTCTGAAAGTAACAAACATAAACACTTTAGTTATTGTCTGCTGTTTGAAATTCCGCCACTCTTGCGATGTGGGGTCAACGTTCAAATCTTGTGGCCTTACTAGGCATATATTGAGAGCCCATGATTGTCTGCTGGGCCTTATCTCTAGGCCACACTAGATTAGAATTGCTGTATTGGTAACTTCTTAACTTCTACATAGCGGACATACTGCGGTATTCTGAACCGCGATCTTACTGTCAGCCCGAGGCTTAATCCTTAATACGATATTTTATCAATCCGGGGGTAATTCTAACTTCCCCACAAGATCTGACATTCCTGCTTCTTTCCCTCATCTTACTTAAGCTGAACTCTGGGGTTCAAGGTACCTGCTCTTCATTGTTATCAAGATTTCTGGTCCAGTATCAGTTCATACTTCCCCTGACTTGCAGTCAGACCTATCTGATTCACATGACCCCTCCCCCTTTCGATATCACAACTGGATCATAACTACAATCTTACAGGTATGCCTTGCTATCTGTTAGCATATGTGGCGGACTTGGCCTTTTTCCGACTCGAACTTGACTATTACCCGGCATTCATCACTAACATGTCTTTTAGCCCTGCTTCGGGTAAGCTAACGGTCTTACTTTCTCTACTGGCTTATTATCATAAGGGTCTGCACTACTCACGTAATCATAGGGGCTCTTTATACTTTCTAACACTTACTGCTTGATTTGGCAACCTCACCTCAAGTCCTATGCCCCTTACGGAATATAGTCTTTAAGTTGAATCAGGTCAAGAGGTGGGAATACCCTTTTCTTATTGCTATAATACGAAGACATGGAACTGTACTTCATCTGAAAAGACGAATATGGGAACCCTGCATTTTCCTCTCTTTCTTTTTTTTTTTTTTCACTTATCTGATAGTCTGATATTATCTGATATCTTAACCAGATCTTATATATCTAATAAATAAGTCAACTCGTATGTACATTATACTTCTAACTTCCTATTCTGATGTTATCAACGTATACTGGGGATAGTACCGATAAAGATATCACGCTGGGAGGTCTCTGGTACCTCCTCCTGCTGCTGTAGTTATCATGTAACTGGCTGATACCCTCTTCTGTTGCTATATCTGATCTTCTACCTATGATAGGGTAATGCTGATCTGCCTTTGTATCTGCAATCAAAGAATACGGTAAGTTTTAGGGACTCAACCCTATACCGTACCGCTCTAAAGCACGACTGACTGAGAAGGAAGGGTAACCATCCTATCATGCCTCGCAGCCTCCTACCTATAGTATGTGGTGCACAACACATCCATAGACAAGTCTCTACTTAGCACGGCTTGCAGACTCCCTGGGACACGACCAGCTCTGATACCAAGTTTGTCACACCCCGCCTTGGGGGGTATGACTGGCACCTGGTGCCCTACTAGGACCTGAACTGCTAGACTGCTGAGCCTTGGCACATCTGGTGCCTGGCTGGCTCTAACCCACATTTCTGGAAACAAAGGGCTATACAACGGCTGTAAACACAACCCCCGGCCTATTGGCCTATAGCCTCCTTTACCTATCATGGAAGCTAACCAAAACATATTCAATATAGGGAAACCTATGCGGGCCGACAAGGCCACCATGCTGTCTAGTTATCTATAACTTGACAATGAAATACTGGAAAGCTACGTGACCGGCAAGGTCACCACTACTGTCAAACCATGGCCCCACACGACCAACATAAAAGAGATAAAAGTACTAACAGCTATACGACTGCACGACCTCACACGACCGGCTCAACTGACAACAGGGAAATATATACAGACTGCAAGCCTCTAGGAATAGCAATAGAAATGATCGGGACAGGGCCCCGACCTACCCGTACTGAACAACAAAAGGAAACGAAATACACCTCTAGGATTCAGTCTCCGGATGACAGGAGCTGAATACTCGGTCGTTGACAGGAATCACGAGGTATTGCCTGCTCGTCTATAAGTACCTGCAGGCAAGTAATGCAGCGCCCCACCGGGCGTCAGTACCACTGGTACTGAGTATGTAAAATAATAACGGAAGGAAATATCTGAAAACAACAATACAACTGATGAAACTGAAGTAGAAAGGAATAGATTAACTGTCTGATAATGTAAATCATACCTTCTCTTAATTATACTGGAAGGAGTAGGAGTCATACCTAGAGACGTATCGTTCTACTTCCGATCTACTCGTGTCTAATGTAACATGGCATAACATAACATAATATAGCACACACAAACCTTACCCGGCCCCCATAAGCCGGGCGGTACAACCAGCACATAATCTATACCCCTACGCCGGTCATCCCATCTCCTATAATCGCTGTAAGCATCCTGCCGGTCCCCTGGGTACGCACTTGGGCTCGCTGAGCCCCTGACTATAACTGCATCTGAGTCCGGGGGACTCCTGAATCAACACCCGGGCGTATCCGCTCGACAGGGGTGTGTAAGGGCCGACCAAGGCACAATATGGGGAAAACTGGCATCCCATCATCGTCCCCTGTGGGACAGCATGCCACTCCATAGAGTGACGTATCCTCGTCCCCTGGCGGACGAGTCGATACAGTTATTAACCCTGGGGCGGTCATGGATGCTAAGTAATCCAACCCCAAAACAATACAACGGTCTCAACTGGTAATACTATCTGCATATCCCACATATTGAAGCTACTTGTAGTAAAGTATCCGTACATACTGTGTACTGAACTAGTAATAGTAATGTATACGTACTTAATATATGCTGAGACTGATAATAGTATATATGTATAAATATAATCTTCTGCCATACTGTGTTGTATACTGAGTTTCTGTAATAACATGATTTACTATTTCTGACATGCTTTCTAAACTTCATTTTAACCTATCATTCTACTTCTGAGATGCCTTACAGATATTACATTGTTTTACTGGGTTTCAACTGAATACGATAATGTCCTAACATTCTGCATTACATCACATACTGAACATGCTGTGCAGTTCCTAACACATATATTAGAAACTATATCGTGCTAGCAAGTTTCGCACTAATTATAACATGATGCTTCTAATATCGTATCAACATTCGTAATAAACATAACACATGACTTCTGAATATTCTACTGGCCTTTAAATTACTTTACTATACCGAGATTTACTAACTTGCCGAGGAAACTAGCTTTACATACCTTCGTTTCTGATTTCCCGACTAACTGGCGTAGCTTGGTTGGTATTTCAGCTATTCCTCCCAACTGCATTCATATATATATCAATTAATACCAAATATAACTTTATTATAAATGAACAACGTCACTTCGATGTAATTTATAGCCGAAACTTAGGCTTATCGAAAGACGGTCGAAAACTCACTATTTTTCAGAGGTCCAGAAGGGAGAACTATTCACTTCTCAGCTAGGAACACATACACACTAGTTTGGAGCAATTCTACTTACCTTAGCTCGGTGGTTCGACGATTCGTCGGCCGTATTTCACGAAACTAAATCCGTAGGAATGCTCTCTGCTGCTAAATACCTCAGTGTTTGGGGTTAATTTGAGTTTGGACAACGTTTAGCAGCGTAATCAGATGAAAATTATATTACCCCCTTCGTTCTTTTCTCTTCTCTGCTGTTTCCTCTCTATTTCACTGAAAATTATAAGTTTAAAATGATTTAAAACCAAAGTGGGGCTTTATATACTTGGGCCTGGACAAGGCCAACGTGTCACAGAGCCAATGCGGAGGCTTCACCTCAGTGACACGCTGCCATCGCGGAGGGGCTCTGCCTCGGCTTCTTCCACGATGGTTCGACAGGTTTCTCATCCGATCTTTTTCCCGGGCCTTTATCTAGCACGTATGGCCTTCAAACATGCTTAACCAACGTGCGAATAGGTCATCTAGGTGTCGGGAATCCTACGGGGTATAACATCTTGCCACCCATGGAGGCCCAAAAGGTGCGTCGACGGCAATGACGGGAGCTATGCACCTGAACTGGTTCTCTTTGTTAGCAATTCTGGTAGCATGCTTAAATCCGGTGTCAATCTCGTCTTCCCAGAACAAAGAATTAGTGATCGCCGATGTGATGTCCACTTCTACACCCCTTACCATGACTGAGAAAAGTTAGAGAATTCGTCAACCTTTCCTCTGTGTTGCATGCTCTCTTTCCTATACTGGTATGATGCATCAAACACAAGCAATAGGTTATAGTATAAGTAAAACAGAGGATTGGAAAAGATGTGCCATTGGCGGTCAGGGATATGTGTTGTGATGTTGGGGAAGTCACCCCGCAGCCCCACCAAGTCAAAGAGCTTCTCTACCATGGTAGAGCGCCCTTTTCAAATAGCATAGTGCTCTTCCTTGTTGGACATGCAAAATATAATAGCTTTTGATGAGGCCAGGCCCTTTCCCTTGCTTGGTTTCCTAGATGAATTCATTTCTCCAAGACCATGTTAGTGATATACAACAACATATCTTTTTTTATTGTTTTACTTATGGAAAATAAAAACTTACATTTATTCTAAGCTAACGAAGGGAATTATAACAATTTTATGGCAAACAAGTTAAAGAGTTCAGTGGTTAAGCACTACTAGTACCAGCAGAACACTGGCAAAACACAGGTGGAGACCCGCGAACAGCTGGTTAGCCGTTGGTCATTGATAGAAAACTAGGGGAAAACATAGTTCATCCTTCGCCACACCAACATTTCACTGATCTCGACTCGCAGAGCGCCAGTGTAACGCAAGTCTAGGATAGTGGCCTGAAGCCTTGTACCCCAACATGCGCTTCATCTAATGTTTCACTGGGCCTAACCGACAGTTTGCTGGTGAACGCTATTCAGTGTATTTCATCCCCAAACTCAGTAAAATCAACAAAACATTCATATCCAAGATTCACTCACCCAAGACAACAAAAACAACAAAAACAAGTAAAAGTGACAATTTACCCTTAACAATGACATCACACCATCTATCATCAGGAAAATTGTGCATTCTAAGCACACACGAGACTACTCAGACTTCACCCCTAACTAGAATTAACCACTTCAATAATCAAGCATTTTTCCACAAACGATACCTATATTTTCATTCAACATTTTATCACCACCCCACATACCCACAATATGAATAATATACAAGAAATAACAAGCATAATAATGCGCTAATATGGACACATTAGTGGGGACAATTTCGAATTTCACATTCCCAAAATGATCCCCATCTTCAAATAATAATCAAAATAAATGTAGGAAACATATACAAAATAAATTTGATAACAAAGAGCAAAGAAAGATCAAAGCTTGTTGTTGCTTAATGATGGAGTATCCACAATAATTTTTTGCTTTAGTGTAGTGAAGAGAAAAGTGAGTAGTGATGAAATGAGGGGAGTGGAATACGATATTTATAAGAGAGAAGAAGTAGAGAGGATTGGTAGGTGAAGAGGTAAATTTAATGGCGGGATGGTGGAAAGGTAGTGTATGGGGAAGTTAAAAATATGTAATGGGGAAATGAAAAGGTGGGGGAAAGGGTTTATGGGGATTTAGATAGGTTTTGACTGGTTTTTCAAATATCTGGGTCAAGTCTTGTCGATGGGGTGGTCAACATTTTGAAAGGCTTGCATACCTGGACCTGTGTTTCACCGGCAGTCCTGCCGATTAGTACCGATGATTCACCGCTTTAATCGCAGGTGTCTAATCTTGGGAAGAATTATATGCCCAAGTGATACTCAAATGCTCTATTTCGTCTTGTTTATCTATCGTTATTTGTACATTCTCTTATGATTTGTAGTTAAAATGTAAATTTATACTAATCAACATGATTAGTGTTGTTTTGCAGGAAAAATGTAATTTTAGGAAGCTAAGTTGCATGTTGGTGAAAATCGGGAATGGACTCGGAAGCGAGCATTGGAAAAGGATAAGGACTAGCATCAAATAAAGGGGATACGCGATGGAGCCATGTCACGCTGCCATCGCGGAGGCAGTCTGCCTCGGGTGGGTTACTTGGACAAATTCCAGTGAAAGTCCGCGTCGGGGCCGTGGCATGTTGGCCAAGCCCCGCGTTGCATGCCATGGCACATTGTCCATATTTACCTGGAACATGAAATTCCACTGAGGGTCCACATTTGCACCGTGTCACGGAGGCAGTGCTCCGCGATGCACTCCGTGACACGTTGCTTGTTATTCCGGAAAAAATTCCCACTAGTATAAATAGCACACTTAGGTTTATTTTTAATTATTCTGACTTAGTTGAGCAAGAACGTGGGTTACAGGCAGTTGAGGAGACAAAATTCTGAGGATTCTTCTCTAACTCTTTCTCCTTTATTTCAATTGTTTGTATGATTTATATCATTTGATGATATTTAATCCACAAATGAGTGGCTAAATTCACTTCTTGCTGAGGTTAAGAACATTTGTAGTGGAATGTAATTTTTGATCATTTTAGTTTTTCATCTTTTCTTCCATGGTTGTTCTATCAATTCTTGTTCTTACTGCATTAATGTCTGGCCAATGTTAATGTATATCTAAAAAGTCCAATTTTATCTTGAAAGAGAAAGAAATTGGAAAGTTGTGAATTTGTAGGATATGATCTCTTCTTAGTTTGGGAAAATTGAGAACTGATTTACCTTCAGAATAGAAATATATTTGAAAGTCGTATTAGTCAATTAAGGAATCGGTTTCGTATGGCTAGAACATGAAATTCTTTTATCACAGAAATGTAGGTTGAAGGTTCATGATTCTTAAGTTGGGTAGAATACAAAAGTTTCTCTCCATAGACAATAATTCTTGACTAGCAACCGAAGGAAAGATTAACCTAATTGTATCGATAAATTACTTCCCTGCATGTTCGTTTTAGCCTCAGCTTTCTTATTACTATAGTTCAAACTCATTTTATAATTTTTTTTAGATTTGTATAAATTAGGAAACAAACTCTTCAAAATCTTCTTTAAACTGTTGTCTGAATTTTTTGAGTTAGAGTTCATTAACACTTAATTCGATTATTACCTTGGTTCAGTCCCTGTGGGATTGATACTTGGCTTACTTAAGCCATTTTACTACTTGTTTGACCACATGCACTTGCGTGTAGTTGTCAAATACACTGGCCAAGTTTTTGGTGCCGTTGCCGGGGACTGGCAATTGGTAAAATTGTTTTCCTAAGTGTTAGTTTACGATTTCTATATTGTGCTGAAAACTTGATCTTAGCCTGTCTTTTGCAGATATTGAATTCTGTTGAACACTGGCAAGAGACAAGGAGCTAGTGGACTTATACTTAGAGCCAGAAAGACAATTTCATCGTCAAAGAAGAGAAGCTCTAGAAAAGAAGCTGCAGTTTCTCAGACAAACAATCCTGGAGCAACAACAGAATCCACCACTTGTAAGGGTAGTGTTAGTGCCCGACGAAATGGCAGCTAGGCCGGTTCGCGAAGTGGCAATCCCACATGCTAACAATGTCACATCAAGCATTTGCAAACCTGAGCTAGGAGGGAGGTTTGAGCTGAAATAGAATATGGTGCAATTGTTGCACACCAGCGGGCAATTCCCAGGTCTCCCTCACGAGGATCCACAACATCTCCAAATCTTTTTGGAGATAAGTGACACGTACATCCCCGATGGAGTATCATCTGATTATATAAGGCTTACATTGTTCCCATTTTGACTATTGGGAGAAGCAAAGAGGTGGTTGAAAGCTGAGCCACCTAATTCCATCACCACGTGGGATGATCTTGCAAGGAAATTCTTGATACGGTTCTTTCCATCCGGGAAAATAGCAAGACTTAGAAGTTAGATTCTAAGTTTTAAACAAAGAGACGGGGAGAATCTGTATCAAGCCTGGGAAAGATTCAAATCCAAGATTGTCCTCACCATCACCAGTCAAATGATGTGCTGGTGCATACTTTCATAAAGGGTTTGGAACCCCACACAAAAATTTTGCTTGACTCGGTAGCTGGGGGACAAGCATTAGAAAAGACTTATGAGGAGCTGTATACTTTGTTAAATCATATTTCGCAAGGAAATCCAGAGTGGAATGCTGACTCTTCTAGAGGAGGAACAACGAAAGCGGCAGGAGTCTTAGAAGTGGATGGGTTTACAGCTATCGCTGCACAGATAGATGCGTTGCAAAATCAACTCAAGACCCACTTCAGCAACATGAGCTTAAATCAATCTCAAGCCCCAGTTAATGTAGTGCAACATATTTGGTGTGAAGTATGCGGTAGTAATGAACACTCAGCTGAGTGTTGTGGTGCAAATCAAGATTCTGTGAACTTTGTTGGTAATGTACAGAGAAATAATCACCAATAGTATGGCAACAACTACAACTCTAATTGGAGGAATCATCCGAATTTTTCCTGGGGTAGTAACAGCCATCAAGGGCAGAGTTCGAATCAGGGTGCACAGAGAAATCAAGGAGGGCAGCAGAACTATCAGACTAAATACAGAAGCAACAATGCACCTCCACCACCACCATCACCCAGCATTGAGGAAATGTTTAAGACAATGATATCTAACCAAGCTCAATTGCAAGCTGACTATGTCAAATTGGCAGCAGATGGAAAGAACAATCAGTTAGCTACAAAGGCGTTGGAGTACCAGTTTGGGCAACTAGCTGGAGCTCAAAACACAAGGCCAAGAGGAGGACTACCAAGTGACACTGACCCGAATCCCAAGCAAGTGAATGTAGTGACCATAAGGAGTGGTTTACAACTCAAGGAGGTGGAACCATAAAGACCACCTCAGCAGTCAGGAGAAGTTGAGAAAGAAAGGGAACATGATGATGAGATGGGGAAGAAAAAGGAAGTTGAACCAGAAAGACCACCACCTCCGTTCCCTCAAAGATTAAAGAAACACAAGGAGGAAGCGTGTTTCAAAAAGTTCATGGAGGTGCTTAAACAGGTACACATTAATTTACCTCTTGTTGGTGTTTTGCAGGGAGTGCCGAAGTAAGAAAAATATATCAAGGACATTGTGGCAAACAAAAGCAGATTGACGGAGTATGCTACGGTGGCGCTTACGGAGGAGTTCACTTCCCGGATACAGAACAGGTTGCCAACAAAGCTCAAGGACCCTAGGAGCTTTACAATCCAAATCACAATTGGGCAAAGTATTCGAGCTCGTGGACTATGCGATTTGGGAGCGAGCATTAACTTGATGCCGACATCGGTATTAAAGAAGTTGGGGCTGGGCAGTCCTAGACCAACTACAGTGATCTTGCAGTTAGCGGATCATTCTTTGGTTAAACCAGATGGTATTGTGGAGGACGTGCTGGTGCAAGTGGGCTCCCTTATCTTCCCAGTAGATTTTGTTGTGCTGGATTTTGAGCCGGATGTGGAAGTCCCATTTATTTTGGGACATCCTTTCTTGGAAACCGGGAAAGCTTTGATTGATGTAGCTGCAGCGCAACTAACCATGAGGGCGCATGACAAGGTGGAGGTATTTGAAGTGTACAAAGCCACGAAGCTTCCGGCCGTATATGAGGAGCTTTCAGCAATGAACGTTCTTGATCAAGCAGATAATGTTCAGATTGTTGATTCTCGAGATCCATTTGGAAAACCATTGATTGAGGACACCCCGCACGGGGCAGTGGAGTTGTGGCAAGAAGATGGAAGTGCCACGTTTTTGTTTCATGGGCAGCGGTGTAAGCATTATTGGGGTGAGGACGTTATTCAAAAGAAGACGTCCGTCACTTTAGTGGATGATTGAGCTTTAATGACGTCGAGCCGCGACGGTAAACCAGGCGTTGCACGGGAGGCAACCCGTGAAATTGTTATAATAGATGATTAGAATTAGTTTAGAAAAACAAGAAAAAAAGAAAAGAAATTAAAAATAAAAACAAAAACAAAAAAAAAATCATTAGTGTTTGAAACCTTTAAATTCTAACCAATTTCTTATTGTGAGATGATTTTCAGGTGTAATAGACGGCAAAAATGCAAAGGATCGCAAAGGAAAAAAATCGAGGTAAGTAAAAATTAAAAGTGGCAAAACAGTGAGCCTGCGCGATGGCTCCGTGTCACGGAGGAGGGCCTCCACGTTACCCTCCGTGACACGTTGAAGGTGTTTTGGAATTTTTTACAAATTCCAGAACCCCTGCGCAATGGCTCCGTGTAACGTAGGGGCTGCTCCCCGTTACCCTCCGTGACACATTGAAGTGTTATTCGCGACGGGTCATACCGGGTAACCGGGTGACCCGCGTGAAAAACCTTCTTTTTAACCCCAAAACACCCAAATTTTCCCATTTTTCACACCCCTCCACGACAAACTCCCCAAAATCCCTCCTCCCCCAACGTGACACGGACCTAGGATCAAATTTTCTTCAACTTTTCTTCAAGTTCATCGAATTAAAGGTACATTCTTGAACTTAACCTCAATTTTTGCTGAAATTTTCAATTTTTGAGCATGTGAGGTAACTAAAGCTTGCCCTAACTATAAATTGAGCATTAATTCATTTAAGTTATTGTTGATTGATGTTCGTAGTATCATTATGATTGTATGAACTCGATAAATACATGTTTGATTGAATTTGTGCGAAATTGGTAGCTAGGGTTGGAATTTGAATAGGAAGAACCTAAATTTGGTTGAAAATTTGAAAATGATTGGGTTGTGCATGTTGGGTGATGTAAATGATGTTGTGAATATGGATTAATATGCTGAATAAACAAGGGAATTTTCGGGAAAATGAAATTGGTGAATTGTATACGTTGTTGTTGTTGAGAAAAAGTTTGGCTAAGTGCTATGGGATGTAATGAAATCGATGGTGAAATTGTGATTAGTCGTACGAAGTATGAGTAGTACTTAGTCATTATCCCATCGACTTATCTAAATGCACGAGGCATGTTGGTTGACAAAAATTGGAATGGAATGATTGGCTTGCCGAATTGTTTTCATTGTGGCTAAAGATTAAGTGTGGGGTGGCCTAACTCAACCCAACCTTAATCAAAGCAAATTATTGACTTGAATAACATTGGGACTGTCTATTTGATTTGACAAGAACGATGGCAAGCAAGCAAGACAAAGGAAAGGGCGCATCTACATCAGGCGCCGGGAGAAAAAGAATTAGACTGGGACAGTCCCAGCGGCACCAGCTGTTCCACGCGGCCAACGCCGTCAATACGGAACTCGATGGGTGACAAACAAAGGGATGAAATGGTATGCCAAAACACAAGGAGACCAAATATTTCCCTGAGGAGCACATTGCAAGGGAGCCACTTGCTCAGGAATTCCCCAGAATAGTACATCGGATTGACCCAGCCAGGCTGAACTTCGTCTTCGAAGAGCCCAAAGAGTGCAATCTCCACATGATTTGGGAGTTCTACGCAAACTGGAACCCGACACTCCGCAGTCACACCGTCAAGATAAGGGGGTAGGTTGTCACCTTTGAGCCTCACCACCTAAATGCCATATTGGGGGCGCGGGACACAGACGCCCATGTACTCTGGCAGCTGAACATAACTCCACCCTATGCGGATATCAGACGCACTCTATGTGGAGCCCATTCGACAGCACAATGAAGCAGGCACAAGGAGAGGGGCTATCATCAGACGCTGCCCTGCTATCAAATGAACAGGGAAGACAGGATTTGGCTTAAGATCATGTGTTCCTGCCTGATCCCGGGGGTGCACATGACAGATGTCACTCGGGATCATGTGTGCTTGGTTTATGCTCTGACGAAAGGGCTGGAGATTAATGTTTGGGCAGTGATCATCTCCGCCATGAAGAGAGCCCGTTTGCATCAAGGGAACAGGTACGGGTTTGGTGGTTTGCTGACAACATTTCTGAGGGGCCTTGATGTCGAGGAGGATGCCCTAGACTACATCCCGCAGATGGATAGGCGTGCCTTGGACGTCACCAAAACTAAGGCACCTGACACCACTGACGGGCCAGTTCTCACACTAGCGGAGTGACATGCTCGCGATGATCAGTATATGCCCCGTATGTTCGGGATGCAGATGCTGCAGCTGAGAATAGGTGGGAGGCCAGCAACAGAAGATGAGCTGGGGCAACTCGAGCTAGATTACCCCTTTGGCAAAAATGCCACGGCTCTATGCCGAGTGGGGCCTGCTTTTATGGAGCCTGTTGATGATGATGTCCCCTCAGATGAGGAGACACGCTGCGATGACTCAGATGTTGAGTCAGATGAGGATAGCGGGGGAGATATAGATATAGGGGACGAGGCAATGACACCTGACGAAGAAGTTGAATACTTCGATTGATCAGGGAGTTTCACCACCTACTTTTGTGCTATGTTGAATTTGATGAACACTGCGGACAATGTTCGGTTTAAGTGTGGGGTGGGAGTAGTTAGGTGCCGGTTGCTTTGTTGTTGTTTAGGTTCTTGTGTTGTTGTTGTGCCTATGAAAAAATTGTGACCCTGTGATTTTGTGAGTATGTTTTGTATTGTAATTCGGTGTAATGAATGTTAAGCTGTTGTGTGCTATGCTGAATTGTTGTTAGCTGGTTGTGTAAATATTTTTTTCCCTATCGAAATTATCGATACTTTTAAAATCTTTTTAAAATTTTTTGTTGAATTTTTATGATTGGGTTTCTCGGCCTTTGTTTTTGATGCTTTTACCGAGAATAGTCCCATTGAACCGAAGTCATAAATAGACCGTTCCCTATGATGGATGGATGACGACCGTCTTAAGGGAAATGCTGTCGATAGGAGTAGCTTTTTTTCTTTCTTTTATTTTATTTCTTTTGGTTGTTCACAAAACGTGTCGCTACTTTATGGTTCGGAATTCTTTTTGCGTGTTGTACATGATATTAAAGATGCAAAGATGATTCGTATGAAAGCATGCAAATGTGAAGGATGTTTAGATACCTAGGCCATAGAGTTCAATTCGGTGTGATTGAGGCTTAATATTGAATTCTTGTAATTAGCTGATTGAAGAATCTGTGAATAAGTCTTGAGTTGAGCATGTGCAATGAGTGTGAGGTGAGGTTTTGATTCTTCCATGCTATTGTGAAGTGTCTAGAACTTGCCTGGTGTGTGTACGAAACAAAATGAAGGATGTGTAGTGTAGGAAAGGATGTAGGCATTTCTTTGATTAAACCGAAAGTTTTTATTTTCTTATCATACCTACCTTGAATGTACATCCTAGTTCGCCCCATTGAGCCTTTAGCCTATATTTTTGTTTCACTAAAGAGGTAGAAATTGAGCTTAATCCCTTCTTTTCTTTAGCCGTGAATTTGATCCAAAACTCTTAAGAGCTCAAGAAAAAAAATAATTTTCCCACAGTGTCAAGGAGTGAAAAGTGTGAAAAAGAAAGGAAAAGCAGAAGTGGTGAAAGTGAAGATAAGGTCAAGGGTGCACTTTCCGAATATAAATAAAATGAAGATGTATAACTAATCATTGTTAGTAAGTTGAGTGTGCTTAAATAAATGGGAACAAAAATAAAGAAAGACTTCAAGAAGGGGAGGATGAAGGAAGAAACAATGCCCATAATGATGGTGGGATGTATTGAAAAGCGCTTAAGGAGGCTAGTTTCTATTATTGGTTAGCCCAATATTTACTAGTTCCTTAGCTCACATTATAACCCGTCAAGTCCTACGTGATCTTACATCACGCTTCCTTCTATTAGTGGAGTAATACACTAGAGGCAAGCCTATGGTTCATGACATGATGCATGTGAATTCTTTGGGAGAGAGAGCGAAATCGTGTTTATATACCCCTACATGTAGTGGCTTTGGCAATCATATGATTGGAAAAGGGGTAATTCTCTTGTGTTGTGAGCGCACATGCTTGACGAGAGATTGAATTTCGTGTCAGATGTCTTGATTAGTATATTTGCATGAGTTTGCTGAGATCGCGAGTCGATTCTTGAGTCTAGGAGGTCTTAATGTGGTGTATGTCAGTGTGTTTATGAGACTATGCATGTTTTCTTGATAATTTGCTATATTAAATAATCGGTATAACCGTAGCTTGAATTGTCAAGCCAAAGTAGCTATACGTGGGTGTCAATTGCATGAGATATGAGATTATTGTTCGAGGACGAACAAGGTTTTAAGTGTGGGGTAAGTGATCTTGTGACGAATTATATGCCCAAGTGAAGATCAAATGCTCTATTTCGTCTTGTTTATCTATCGTTATTCGTACATTCTCATGTGATTTGTGGTTAAAATGTAAATTTATACTAACCAACATGATTAGTGTTGTTTTGCAGGAAAAAGGTAATATTAGGAAGCTAAGTTGCATGTTGGTGAAAATGGGGAATGGACTCGGAAGCGAGCATTGGAAAAGGTTAAGGACAAGCAGCAAATAAAAGGGCTCCACAATGGAGCCGTGTCACGCTGCCATCGCGGAGGCAGTCTGCCTCGGGTGGGTTACTTGGACAAATTCCAGTGAAGGTCCGCATCGGGGCCGTGGCATGTTGGCCAAGCCCCGTGTTGCATGCCGTGGCACTTTGGCCATATTTACCTGGAACATGAAATTCCAGTGAGGGTCCGCGTTTGCACCGTATCACGGAGGCAGTGCTCCGCGATGCACTCCGTGACACGTGGCTTGTTATTCCGGGAAAAATTCCCACTAGTATAAATAACACACTTAGGTTTATTTTTAATTATTCTGACTTAGTTGAGCAAGAACATGGGTTACAAGCAGTTGAGGAGACGAAATTCTTAGGGTTCTTCTCTAACTCTTTATCCTTTATTTCAATTGTTTGTATGATTTATACTCATTTGATGATGTTTAATCCACAAATGAGTGCCTAAATTCACTTCTTGCTGAGGTTAAGAACATTTGTTGTGGAATGTAATTTTTTATCGTTTTGGTTTTTCATCTTTTCTTCCATGGTTGTTCTATCAATTCTTGTTCTTGCTGCATTAATGTCTGGACAATGTTAATGTATATCTAAAAAGTCCAATTTTATCTTGAAAGAGAAAGAAATTGGAAAGTTGTGAATTGGTAGGATATGATCTCTTCATAGTTTGGGAAAATTGAGAATTGATTTACCTTCAGAATAGAAATATATCTGAAAGTCGTATTAGTCAATTAAGGAATCGGTTTCATATGGCTAGAACATGAAATTCTTTTATCACAAGAATGTAGGTTGAAGGTTCATGATTCTTAAGTTGGGTAGAATACGAAATTTTCTCTCCATAGGCAATAATTCTTGACTAGCAACCAAAGGAAAGATTAACCAAATTGTATCGATAAATTACTTCCCTGCATGTTCGTTTTAGCCTCAGCTTGCTTATTACTATAGTTCAGACTCATTTTATAATTTTGTTTTAAATTAGTATAAATTAGGAAACAAACTCTTCAAAATCTTCTTTAAACTGTTGTCTGCATTTTTTGAGATAGAGTTCATTAACACTTAATTCGATTATTACCTTGGTTCAGTCCCTGCGGGATCGATACTTGGCTTACTTAAGCCATTTTACTACTTGTTTGACCACGTGCACTTGCGTGAAGTTGTGAAATACACCAACCAGTGTCCATTACCCCTTTCAGTCTTCTACTTTGTATACACCAGGTGACTGGCGATTCATGCTTTTGCACCTGCATTTTGCCGTTCTAGCTGTCGGTTATGGCTCATTCTCCCAGGTTCCCTGATATGTACGTGTGGTGCGTCCGGCGGTTCACGGTTTGGTACTGACATTTCACCAGTGACTCGCCTATTTAGCCTTCTACTTTGCAGCTTTTTGCCCTTGACTCATATTCAATCGGTGCGTTGCGCATTTGGACCAGTATTTAGTCGGTTAAGTGCAGTGTGTGCCCTCTTTTTCTTCTCCTTGTTTGCATCTAATTCTACCTACAAAATTCAAAAACAACAAAACCATCAAATTGCTTGAGGTAAAAATACTTGGGTTGCCTCCCAAGAAGAACCTTAGTAACATCGTGGCATGATGTATACCTTTTTAATCTTCAATATTCTGGAGGGCCATCCTCGGATTCTACCTCATCATAAAAATTCCATCATGTTCCACTTCACCATCAAGCATTTCCATGACATTAAACTCATCTGGGGCCTTGATAGGCTGACATTCATTGAAGGTGACCTCGTAACAACCTACTTGGATCTTAAGCTCCCCCAGCTCCACATCAGTTAAAGTTCCTCCCACTTCTAGTAGTAGGTGGCCCAAGATAATCAAAACCTCTATGTCCATCACAAAATCCAGCATAATGGAATCAGTTGGGAGTAAAAATTTGTCCACCCTTACAAACATATCAACTAGTCGATCTATATGCCATCAACAACCTAATGGATGTAGGTTTCAGATTCCCTAGCCCGAGTTTATTGAAGATCAGTAGAGGCATTAAATTGAGCTTTGAGGTCACAAAGAGCTTTATTGAGCATGCAGAAGCCAATTGTACAATGAAGGTAACTGCCCTAGGATCCTAACATTTCGGAGCAAGGTTGCTAGTCATTACAACACTACAATGATGGGTCACCTCATTGATGCCCGTATCTACCACCTTCTTTTTTCTTCAAGAGCTCCTTCATAAACATCGCATAGCTTGGCATTTGAATCAAAGAATCCACAAACAGTATATTAATGGATAATTTTCTGAATATTTCTATAAATTTGAGAAATTGATTATCCTCCTTCATGGTCAGCCGTTGTGGATATGGCGGGGGAACTCTTGTTTCTTGATCTTCGTCATTGGGGACCTTTTTTCCCTTATTTACATTCACATTATTCGAGGGAGTCAAATAAACTTCTCCCTCAGCCATTCCTTCTTCATCATCACAAACTCTTGATGTTTTGGAATCCTTTTCCATAGTATCATCATCAATTGCCCTTGGGGCAACAACATCTTTGGGCTTCACTCCCACATCCTTCAATATCTTTCCCCTCATAGTAACTATTGCCATACAAGGACAATCTTTCTTTAAATTGGGGATAGTTTCACTAGGGAGTGCACCATTCATGCTAGGGTTCATTTGTGAAGACAAATGGTTCATTTGTGCTTCAAGGTGTTTGATTGACGCCGAGTGGGAGCTTACTGTTTAGGAGAGGTTAGATACCTCCCGTTTCAAATCTTTAATCCCACTGTCGGTGTATTCTACCTTCTTCAACACCCAAGATGACATGTCTTCAATTTTTGAGTTGCCCGAGTCACTCACTCAGGGCTGACCTTGAGATGCTTCCACTTTTGGAGGAAGATCATAGGGATTAGCACTTCGATGATATCTCTCTCCTTCGTGATTTTGATCTCTATTACCCCATCGATCATTTGTCTCCCCCCATCCTAGATTATCACGGTTTCTCCAACCTTGATTCTACTCCCTTGGGCACCAAGGGCCTTAAGTGACACCTTGATACCCAGGGTGAGAACCCCCCAACTGGCCCACTAAGTATTGACACTCCTCGTCATATCTCAGGGGTAAAGTGTTATCATCAAATTGAGGATAGCTTTGGGCACCTATAATATTCACACTCTTCATACCTGTTCCCATCACATGTTTAGTAATCAACTCTAGATGGGTCATCATCTTAACAAAAGTTTTATCTCTAGCCTCATCTTTTTTCCTCATCTCAGCATTCATGAGGTTGGAGGCAACACGAATAGAAGATACATCTGCTGCTCATGTATGCCATGCTCGATTTGCTTTAGTCATTCTTTCAAGAAGGGCTTTGGCTACTCCATTAGGCTTATCCATGATGGATCACCTAGCCAAATTATTTACCATTGACTTGCTGATTGAATCCAATGAAATATAGAAGCTCTAAAGTAAAACCCCATCGGGTAAGCCCTAGTTTAGGCAAATGGCTACTTTTTTCTTAAAACCTCAACCATGCTTTATGGAGTTGTTCCCCCGCAAGTTGTCGGAAATTAGTAATGTCATCCCTCAGCTGCTACATCCTCATGGGAGGAAAGAACCTATCCAAACATGATTTAGTGAGTTCATTCCAAGAGGTAATAGACCTGGGAGGCAACTCCTCCTACAAAGAAGTGGCTACCCCTATTTGTAAAAATGGGAAGAATCTCAATCTGATTGACTTGGATTATATTTGTATTGTTGAAGGGCTAACAAATCTCCAAGAAGTTACAGAGATGCCTGTTTGCATCTTCCCTAGGCATTCCTGTAAAGAGCCTCTTCATTTGAAGTAAGTGCAACATTGTACTCATCACATGAAAAATTGCATTCCTTACCGTAGGAGATAGGCAAATTTCACCCGCTACACTGGGCATCACAGTATCATCATCCTCATGATCCATATGCCCGTCAAGCAAACCTTCTCCTTCTAGTGAGTGCTGGCTCATATCAAGATCGGACAGCCAAAATAGGTGATAGGGGACTCTTTTTGTTAGAATCCCGTAACCGCCTTAATAGTAGCCACAGTAGGAGGGTGGGCAATAGTAGGAACCATGAAGTGACTTTTGTTCCTGTAATGAGTTGTCCTGAACTTCATGACTTATCAAGTGAGTCATTATCTTTAAAGGGTGGAAGGATGGAAATTTCTAGCGGTGAAAATTAGGCGAGGTGACGAGTCATCTAATCACCTAAGGAATCGTTAGGTGACTCATTAAGTGGAGGTATTAAATTGAGATGAAAATTTAGAATTTCTTCCAATGGAAATTAATGGAACCAATGACCCGTTGTTGCATTCAACAGGTCATACTCTATATCCATTGGTTGAGTCCAAAAGCTAAATTTTGAAGGCACAAGACCAACGACTGGTCCCAATGAGTCATGGTCACAACAAATGACTCGTCGTGTGACCCATGGATCACAACAGTCAGTTCTATAGACTTTCCTCCAGGGGCATCTTGGTAACTTTCAATTATTTTTACTCCTATTCTATGTCATTTTGGGGTAAATTATTAGGGCTTAAAGGGAGTTAGTAATTTCTTCTCCCTCATTTCTCACTGAATCTCTCAGAAATGGAAACTAAGAACGCAGGGTGTCTTTCCAGCAAGAGCTAGGGTTCTGTTTCTTCTCTAGATTTCCAAGAGCTTCATCAGGGGATTCGTCTGCAAGTATGTGAGAATTCAACAAGAGAATTCTTTCATCCTTATGTCCCAAAGCTATTCTCTGAAACCCATTTGTATACTATCCCTATAAGAGTTATGAGATAGGGCTTTTTAGATAAATTATGAATGCTTTTAAATTCTGGTTGTTTTGTTAGTGCTATTACCCTAGCATATTATCCTTATGATATTGTGTTAAATTTCATAGTATAATTTATGTCACTAGATTTAATATGTTTCATGGGTTGATCTTTTCATGACTTCAAATATGGTCTAAAATGTTATGTTTTCCATGGAATATTGCTTAAACATGATCCTCAACTTATATGATTTGACTTAAAGGTATTATTTTCAGACTATGAATATACTCAGTATTCTCTGGAAATGTCAGCTGATCAGTTTGACTTTTTATCAATCTATTGAGGAACTCAATAAATTCATTAGTATCAGCTTATTTATTTGTTAGTCATTCTTTAGTTATTATGATGCTTTCAGATAGAGCAACTCTAGCAAGTCTTAGAACACAATTTCATTAAGGTCCTTAGACACCCAGAACATTTCAGATAATTAGTTCTTACTTAAAAATAGGACACCAACTTTGAGCTATCAGCACAGTTAGTCACATTTAGGATTTCCAATGGGGAGTAACACTTAGGAACGAGTGGGATGGGGTTCAGCGCACCCAGGTTTCCAAAACTACGTTGCCACCGTAGGTTATTAGCCCGCATGGGCCCCAAACAATGATCACATAGTTCAACCACTATATCCTGGCAAGGTGCAGTAGGCCTTCTCCGATGGGGGGTATACATAAGACTCCATGTTTAGCTCATGTGGTTACATGTCGGTTTTAGTCTTTCCCATAGGATAGCTCAATCTAGTAAAGTCATAGTCTCCAGTTTAGTTTAGCCTTCAGGATTTCAGAGTATGCCTGTGACCTTCCAAAAGTTATTAGTACTTATAGTATTAGTGGACTTTAAAATTATTTCTATACTTACGAATCTAGATATGGTCATTTTATGTCTTGTCATTATAGTTTATAGATAGTCAGTATTATTATGTTTATTTTATATCTCACATACTTTGTACATTCAAAGTACTGATCACATATTTCCATGTGGTATATCATTTTATGACATAGGTTTAGGTACCCAACACCAACACTGTAGATAGCTCTCTCGGCAATTCTCCAGTACTTTCTAGGGGTGAGTCCTCATCTGCCGAGGGCCGGAGTTTCCATTTTAGCCTATTATTCTAGCTTTAGTTTAAAATATTAGAGTTAGCTGGGAATATGTCCCAATAACTCATCAGTTCCTTTTTAGGAGGCTTTTAGACAATATTTATAGATTCAACTTGGTTTATCCTTTTTATTGTTTGTTCAGATATTTTTTCTGACGAATCAATATTTGCTTGTTACTTTAGTCAGCTTCCGCTCATTTTATTTTATCTTGGGGTCACTTATGATCCTAAGTTCTGTGTCGCGTCCAGGGTGTGAACTGAGGTGGTGACAAACTTGGTATCAGAGCATTAGGTTTAGAGTGTCCTCGAAAGTCTAAAGCCGAGTCAAGTAGATTCCTTTTCGTGGGTGTAAAGCGCGCCACCCTCATAAAGGAGAGGCTACGAGGCATTTTTAGGAAAGGCCCTTTTATTCATGATTCTTATTATGTATAGAGCTTTACCCCACTAATACGTCCTCCTAACTCGTGCTTTATTCTTTTTTAGTCGATGATGCCTCCCATGAGAGGAAATGGAAGGAGGACCAGTAATGCTAATCAGCCAACCCCACCAGCTCATGCAGCCCCTCATGATGATCACGTGTCACATGAAGAGTTTTACGTTGCTATGCATATGTTGGCTCAATCAAGGACCAATCAGGTTAACCAGTAGGTCATGGTGCTAGTAAATACTAATGTTTCAGCAGTAGCTACCACAATCTAAGATTTTACTCGGATGAATCTACTAGTCTTTCATGGGTCTAAGACTAATGAGGACTCGCAAGAGTTCATTGGCGAGGTACAGAAGATCACCTAAATCATGGGTGTTACTTCTGTAGAAGTGTTGATCTGGATGCTTATGAATTAAAGGAGGTGGCTAAGATTTGGTATAAGCAGTGTAAGGAGGGAAGGCAAAATGGTGTAGGCCTGGTAAAACGGGATGAGTTTGTGACTGCATTTCTGGATTCTTTCCCCGAGAATTAATGGATGCTAAGGCAGATGAGATTACAAAGTTGAGGTAGAACGACATAATAGTATAGGACTACGCACTAAAGTTAACTCATTTGTCAATTATGCTCAAAAAATGGTTGTCGAGCCAAGGGCTCGCATGCTCAAATTTGGGAATGCAGTCTCGGACTTGGTGGTCAAGGAATGCAAAACCGCTATGCTCATCAAAGACATAGAAATCTCAAGTCTCATCATCAATGCACAGAAGATATAGGTGTAGAAACGAAAGTAGATAGCAAGGGACAGTAAAGGGTGAGGATAGGCCAGTTTGAGTACTCCCAGCAGAGGTCAGGCAGTGGTAATCACCCCCAACAGTAGCAACAGAGGCCTCCAACACCTTCTTCAGCCAGTGCTCCATCTTCTAGGCCCTGTAAGGATAAGAAAGGTGGGATATAAGGCCCTTAGTCCCAAATCCATATCTCCAGTAGCCGCACTTTTCCAGCATGTCATTCATGTAAGAACCACCTAGGTGAGTGTTGTCTAGGCAAACAGGGTTGTTTTTGTTGTGATTAGCGGGGTCACAAATTGAGGGATTACCCTTTAGCAGGATGGGGAAGGCCTAGTCCACTACATGAGCAGGTTCTCCGGGTCATCTAGCTCAGCAAAGTACTACCTTAGGTACAGGTGGTAGTCAATGTAGAATCAATTCAATGATTTATCCTCCCTTTAGGACCAGGAGAACTCAGCTGATGTAGTGATTGGAATGTTACATCTTTTCAGATAGATATGTATGCTTAACAACATCCACGGGCCACACTTCCCTTCGTGACTCCCTATATCGTTGTCCAATTTTATATTAGTCTAAAAATACTTTTAGAGCCATTTTCAGTCTTTATTTCAGTCGGTGAGTCAGTTAAAGCTAGTCAGGTATATAGAGATTTTATGGCTATAGTGTTACGTAAAGTCACCTTAGTTGATCTAGTAGAGTTAGATATGGTCGAGATCGACATTATTCTTGGCATGGATCGGCTACATTCATGATATGCCTCAGTTAACTGCTGAACTAGAGTCATTAGATTTTAGTTTCCCAATGAAGCAGCCCTAGAGTGGAAGGGTATCATTTTAGAACCTAAGGGTCGGTTTAACTCATACCTTAAGGCTAGAAAAATGATCAATAATGGGTACATCTATCACCTAGTTAGTGTCAAAGATTCCAGTTCTAAGGCCCTGATACTTCGTTCTATTCCAGTTTTAAATGAGTTTCCCAATGTGTTCCCCGAAGATCTCCCAAGCGTCCCTCTGAAGCGGGACATAGACTTCGGCATAGACCTTCTCCAAGATACCCGACCCATCTCTATTCCTCCTTACAGAATCGCTCCAGCTGAGCTGAAGGAGTTGAAGGAATAGATGAAAGACCTTTTAGATTAGGGCTTCATCTAACCCAGTATCTCTCAAAGGGGTGCTCCAGTCCTATTTGTACGAAAGAAAAACGGTACACAAAAAATGTGCATCGACTACCACCAGCTGAATAAGGTTACAATCAAGAATAGATATCCTCTACCAAGGATTGATGGCTTTTTTGACCAACTTCAGTGAGCTAGTTGTTTTTCCAAGGTCGATCATAGATCAAGATACCACCAACTCAGGGTCCAAGAATGTGACATTTAGAAAATATCTTTCAAAACTCAGTATAGTCACTATGAATTTGTAGTTATGTCTTTTCAACTAAGCAATGATCTTGCAGCTTTTATAGATGTGATGAACATGGTATTCAAGTCGTATCTGGACATGTTCGTTATTGTTTTTATAAACGACATCCTAGTTTTCTGCAGAACAATGGAGGAGCATGCAGACCACCTGAGGATAATGCTGCAGACTTTCAGGGACAACCAGTTGTTCGCCAAATTTTGGAAGTCGTGAATTCTGGCTGAAATGAATTGCTTTCCTCAGCCATGTGGTCTCTAGAGAGAGTATTCAAGTGGATCCTCATAAGATAGTGGCAGTCAAGGACTGTCCAAGGCCCACCTCCCTATCAGATATTAGGAATTTTTTTGGGTCTAGCCGGTTATTATAGAAGGTTAATTGAATTGTTTTCCTCCATATGGTGAAGTTTCAGTGGTCTGATGCATGTGAGAAGAGCTTCCAAGAGCTAAAGGCTCGACTCACTATAGCCCCAATTGTAGCTCTTCTAGAATGTTTAGACAGGTTTATGATCTATTGTGATTCCTCTATAGTTGGCCTCAGTTGTGTTCTAATATAGCATGGAAAAGTCATGTTTATGCTTCCAGCCAGCTTAAGGTTAAAGAGAAGAACTATCTGACTCATGATCTTTAACTGGAAACAGTAGTGTTCGCTTTGAAGATTCGAAGACACTCTCTATGGGGTTTATGTGGATATTTTTACTAATCACAATAGCTTACAATATGTGTTCAACTAGAAGGACCTGAACCTGCGTTAGATAAGGTGGTTAGAGTTGTTGAAAGACTACGACATAAGCATCTTGTATCACCAGGGTAAGGCCAACGTAGTGGCTAATGTCTTCAGCAAATTATCTATGGAATGTGTTTCTCATGTTGAGGATGATAAGAAATATCTGGTTAGAGATGTTCACAGACTGGATAGGATAGGGGTCCAGCTGGTTTACTCAGTAAAATGTGGATTTGTAGTCCAAAGTGGGTCAGAATCTTCCTTGCTAGTAGAGGTTAAGTCAAAGCAAGACGAAGACCCAATTTTGCTCATGTTGAAGGAAGCAGTCCTAAGGAAAGAGGTGGAAGCATTCTCCAAAGGGGGAGATGGTGTTCTTGGTTACCAGGGAAGGTTGTGTATTCCAGATGTAGACAATTTGAGGTAGATTATACTAATGAAAGCTCACAACACAAGGTACTCTGTCCACTCAGGTGCCACTAAGATGTACCATGATCTATGTGAAGTTTACTGGTGGAAAATGCATGAAGAAGGACATTTTGCCTAGTTTTGGCTAAGTGTCCAAATTGCTAGCAGCTAAAGGTTGAACATCAGAGACCAGGGGTATGACATAAGATATTAGCATTCCTATTTGGAAGTGGGAAGAAGTCAACATGGACTTCATTATAGGGTTGCCTTATACTCACCGACAACATTACTCAATATGGGTGGTTGTAGATCAGATGACTAAGTCAGCACATTTCCTACCAGTTAAGACCACAAACAAAGTAGAGGATTATGCTAGATTGTACATCCCAGAGTTAGTCAGAATGCATGGAGTTAACTTGTCTATTATTTTAGATAGGGTACTCAGTTCACCTTGCACTTCTGGAAGTCATTTCAGAAAGGATTTGGTACTCAAGTCAAGCACAACACAAATTTTCACCAACAGATAGATGTCCAAGCTTAGAGGACTATTCATACTTTGGAGGATATGTTGAGGGCTTGCTTGATCAATTTCACACGAAGTTGGGAAGATCACCTACCTCTCATTTAGTATACATACAACAATAGCTATTACTCTAGTATTAAGATGGCCCCATTTGAGGCATTCTATGGTAGATGCTGTAGATCTCCTGTAGGGTGGTTTGAAGTTGGTGAAGCCACCTTGATAGGACCCGATTTAGTACATGAGGCCATGCAGAAGGTTTAACTTATGAGGGAACGATGGAAAATAGCTTAAAGTTGACAGAAATTGTATGCAGATGTAAGAAGAAGGGAGTTAGAGTTTGCTGTGGATGATTGGGTATATCTGAAAATCTCATCTGTGAAAGGGGTGATCAAATTTGGGAAGAAAGGAAAGCTCAGTCGTATGTATTTTGGCCCTTATAGAATTATGTGATATATTGTCAATGTAGCTTCTGAGTCGGATTTTCTTGTAGAGTTAGCATCAGTGCACCCAGTCTTTCATGTGTCTCTGTTGAAGAAATGCATCAGTTGCCTGACCTCAATAGTTCCTCTAGAAAGCGTTGGTGTTAAGGATAACCTCTTTGACGAAGAAGTTCCAGTTCAGATCCTAGACCATCAGGTTCATAAGCTGAGGAACAAAGAGATCGCTTTAATAAAGGTCTTATAGAGGAACTAGCTATTTGAGGGAGCTAAATGGGAAGCAAAGGTAGACATAATGGCTAACTACCCTCATTTATTCCCTTCCAACCCAGCTTCAACATCACGTACTAAATTCTTCCTTAGTACTCTATTTAGTCTCGTACCCTTCATCTCTATTCACGCTTTAATGTGTACCCTAGTTGCATAAATTCAATTAGTATGTCTATCTTAGTTCAGTCAGGTATCCCAGTCCAAAGTCAGTGACTCCATCAATTTTTAGTTATAGTTTCCAGTTTTGATTTTGCAGTTCCCTCCCCAGCCTTCTATTATGCTTATTCTATATTCAAGTGCAAATGTTCCGAAATGGGAGATATTGTAACACCCCAAAAGTCACAAATATTAGACCTGAGAACTGAAATGAAGAAAACAGAAAAATCTACACTAGGTCACAAAATGAGTCGTTGAGTGACCCGATAGGTCGTTAAGTGACCCATCGTGTGTGCACCAGTTGGTAAAAGTTGGGAATTCCTAAGGACTTAACGAGTTGGGGACAAGTCATGGTGCCACTTCACGACTGATCAAGCGATCAATATCTTGGGAGGGTGTTCAGATGGGAAATTTCCAGTGGTGACAATGTGTCGAGGTGATGAGTCGTCTAATCACCTAAGGAATCATTATGTGATTCGTTAAGTTGAGGTATCAAATTGGGATCAAATTTTAGAATTTCTTCTAGTGGCAATGAATGGAACCAACAACCCGTTGTTGAATTCAATGAGTCATCCGTTCATCTGTTGATCAGGTCTAGAAGCTAAATTTTCAAGGCCAAGGACCATCTACTGGTCCCAATGAGTCATGCTCACAACCAACGACTCATTAGATCCCGACGGTCAGTTTTCCAAACTTTTCTCTAGGAGCATTTTTGTAACTTCCAACTATTTTAGCTCCTAAGCTACATCATTTTTGGGTTAATTATTAGGGATAAAGAGGAGTTAGTGGATTCTTCTCCCTCATTTCTCACTGAATCTCTCAGAAATAGAACGTATAATGCAAGGTGTCTTTTTAGCAAGAGCTAGGGTTCCGTTTCTTGTCCAGATATCCAAGAGCTTCATCAGGGGATTCTTCTATATGTATGTGATAATTCAACAAGGAAATTCTTTCATCCTTGTGTACCAAAGATATTCTCAGAAACCCTTTTCTATACTAGCCCTATAAGAGTTATGAGGTACGACTTTTAAGAAAAATTATGAATTCTTTTAAATTCTGACCGTTTTGTTTGTCCTATTACCGTAGCATATGATCATTATGACTTTTTGTTAAATTTCATAATATGATTTTTATCCCTAGCTTTAATATGATTCATGGGATGATCCTTTCATGACTTGAAAGCTTGTCTAAAAGCCTATGTTTTCCATGGAATATTGTTTAATCATGATCCTCAACTTGTATGATTTGACTTAAGGTCATTATTTTCATACTATGAATATACTCAGTATTCTCTAGAAATGTGGGCTGATCAATTTAACTTTTTATTAGTCTTTTGAGGAACTCAGTAAATTTAGTAGTATAAGTTTATCAACTTTTTAGTTGATCTTGAGATTATCATGACGCTTTCAGATAGAGCAGCTCTGACAAGTCTTAGATCACAGTTTCTTTCAGGTCCCTAGAATCTCAGAACACTTCTAGATAAGTAGTACTGTCTTAGTCATAGGACAACAACTTCAAGTTATTTGCACAGTTAGATATTTTAAGGATTTCTAGTAGGAAGCAGCACTTAGCACCTAGCGGACTGAGTTTCAGCGCACCTAGATTCTCGAAACTACATTGCCACCATAGGTTATTCCCAAATGGGGCCCAGACAATGATCACAAAGTTCAGCCACTATACCTTGGAAAGGTGCAGTGGTCCTTTTTCGGTGGGGGGAATATATCGGACTCCACATTTAGCTCACATAGTTACATGTCGGTTATAGTCTCCCCGTTAGTACTGCTCAGTCCAGTAAAATCATTGTCTCCAATATCGTTCTCCAGATTTCAGCATATGCTTATGACCTTCAGATAGTTATTAGTACTTACAGTATTATCAAACTTTTAGATTCTTTCAGTACTTAAGAATCTAGATACGGTCATTTCATGTCTTATCAATACGGTTTATAAATATTCAATATTCTTATGTTTAGCATACATCTCACATACTCAGTACATTCAAAGTACTGATCGCATATTTCCATGTGTTATATCATTTTATGATATAGGTTCAGGTACCCAGCACCAACGCCGCAGCTAGTTCTCTCGGTGATTCTCCAGCAGTTTCTAGGGGTAAGTCATCATCTATTGAGGGCCAACTTTTACATTTTAGCCTATTATTCCTTCTTGAGTTTACGATATTAGAGTTAGCTGGGGGTTTGTCCCAGCAACTCATCAATTCCTTTTAAGAAGGCTTTTAGAAAATGTTTTTGTTTCAACTTATTTTTATCCTTTTTAGTGTTTGTGCAGATTTTTTTGTGACAAATCAGTATTTTATTGTTACTTTAGTCAGTTTTCGCTCATTTTTTTTCTTTAGTAGATCTGTCTTAGTAGAAGTATACTTTACCATTGGTTTCCTTGCGGTCACTTATGATCCTAAGTACCGTGTCGCGTCCAGGGTGTGAACTCAGGTCGTGACACTAACGCATGGAATGGCATATTTCTAACATGATGTAAGACTATAAAGAATCTAAGTGGAATTTAAGTGAATTGTAAAACATTTATTTTTGAATAAAGGAATAAACTGAAAAATAACACTGAGTCATAAAGATGGAAATACTACTATTCTGTTTGAAAGCTTCTACTAACTGATGGGATGCTGGTTCAAGTTCCCAGCTAACTCCAATGTTTGAAACTAAACAAGAGATAAATACAAAATGAATAAAAGATAACTCCAATCCTAAAAATATGAGGACTCACCACTGACAATTACTGGTAAACAGTACAACGAGTCTATATGCGATGTTGCGGCTTAGTACCTGAATCTATATCATTAAATGATATAGCAAAAAGAGTATGCATTCAGTACTTGGAATGTACTAAGTATAAATGACATGCAACTAGAGTTTAAAACATCCTGATAATTCGACAAAAATTGTACTAAATACATAGCTGAATGCATAAGCTGGAGTTAAGTACAATGATCCAATATATGATGCATAAATTCTAATATGATTTGATAGTCTGAAAGTAGTTAATGAAAATACAAGTAAAAACTAATTTAAGGGTCATGTACATGCACTGAAAAATGAAGATGTAACAGTAATCTAAAGCTGTAATAGATGTGAACTATATTGAAATCGAACTGCATTGTGGGAGAACCTATTAACTAACATATAACTACGTGAGCTAGATGTGGAGTTAGATGTATACTTCCCATCTATAGGACCCACTATGCCTTGCTAGGGTATAGTTTCTAATCTGTGTGATCACTAGCTAAGGCCCATTTAGGCTAATAACTTATGGTGACACGTAGTTCTGGAAACCGGGGTGCGCTGAACCCCGGTACACTCAGTGCTATGTACTACTCTCAACTGAATATATATATATATATATATATATATATATATATACCGATAGATCAAAATCGGATGCACTAAGAGTAATTCAGAACTACTTTATCTGACAGTGTCTTGAGAGTCTATAGGACCTAATAAAACTGTTACTACTAATAAATACTGATTATACTGATAATTCTGAAAATACTTCAAAGAATATATATTCTTTAATCATGAGAAAATCATGTGTACTTGCAAGACCATACTATTCAAAACTGATGCTTGCTCATAAAGCAAATTCTTTGAAATCTTGCTAATATCAAGATCATGAAATACATTGTACAAGCTGAGATTAAAATCAAGAATATAATAGAATACTAGTCATGGAAACCTTGAAGCATTGAGAAGATAATGGAAATTAATCATGGGATGAAAACCCTAAGACATGGGTTGCAAAGAAGTTAACTGGCTAGGGTTTCTCAAATTCATGGGACACATAGAGGGAAGGAAACCCTTGTTAAAGTCCACGTACCTGGAGAAGAATAATTCCTTGCTATAGCTTGAATCTTTTAGATTTGGAGAACAACTCCAACCTTTGCTTGAGAGTATACTTGATGCTTCTACCATAAGTTTTGAGAGTGCGGGAGAGAATTAGAGGGGAAAGGTCGTCTAATCCTTTTAATTCCATTCCAAAACCCCAAAATGATGTAGTTTAAGAGTTAAAAGAGTGAAAACTTATGAAAATACCCTTGAAAATCATACAGGGAAAAACTGCTCGTCCAGAGCCACGACTCATACAACAACTTATGGTGACCCTTCGTGGTCACTAGAGACATGTTAGTCAATATCTGGACCTCTTGTCACGACCCCTTAGCACCATTCGTATCTCCATAGTACTACCCATATGTTCCTCTCGTGATTGCCAAGATATTTTGTTTGCTCCTCTGACCATCATGTCACGAATGGCACCACAACTGGTACCTCCCCACCACGAGTTGTACTGAGACTCTTACTGAGTGAAATTTTTTTTATTCTATTGGTTTCGACTCCAAGTCTACGGTGTAATATTAGGGACTTTTGGGGTGTTATATTACCTCCCCCTTCAGAAAATTCTTTGTTGAATGGACTCTAATAGAGCTTAAAACATAAGGAAAGAGATGTAATCCCAATGCTGATTGCTATAGATAAAATAATAATGAAGTGACTGACTCTGAACTGAGATACATATATTGAACTAGAAAAGAAGATATATGAGACCTCCGATCAAAGAGCCTATACATTTAAAAAAAAAAAGCAGAGAAGATCAAAGAAATGGAACCTAGACAGAGAAGAAATGCTTAGCGAAGAGCTCAGGAATGAGGCGGAGATTGATATTCATGAAACATACAAGCTTGCTAAGACATGAGAGGAATTGAGGGACATGAAACTAAGTAGAGTACTAAGGAAGAAACTAGTACCTTATGCTAAAGTTGAACTGGAAGGGAAGAGGTAAGGGTACTTGGCCATCATATATTCTTCAGCTTCTCGAGTAGCTCCCTCTACAAGCTGATTCCTCCAAAGGACTTTCACTGAAGTGACTTGGTTCTTCCTCAACTTATGAACTTGGCGGTAAGGAATCTCAACTGGGACCTCTTTATAAGAAAGATTATCATTCACCCCTACACCTTCCAATGGCATAACTGAGGTGGATTCACCTTATTCGATAGAGACATATGAAAGACTGGATGCACCGATGGTAACATCACAGGCAAGTCCAACTCATAGGGTACCTTGCCGAAGCATCTCAAGATCTTATAAGGGCCAACATAGTTGGGATTGAGTTTTCCCTTCTTACCAAATCTCATCACCACTTTCATGGGTGAAATTTTAAAGTAAACCCAATCATGATTATCAAACTCAAACCTATTCATCTCACATTTGCATATGATTTCTTGTGGCTCTAAGTTGTTCTAAGCCTTTCTCTGATAAGTTGAAATTTCTCCACAAATTTATGAACTCAATCAGGCCCAATCAGAGTAGCTTGACCAGTCTCAACCCACCCTATAGGAGACCTGCATCTCCTACTATAAAGTGTCTCAAATGGGACCATCTAAATACTGGAGTGGTAGTTGTTATTGTACGCAAACTCGATGATAGGTAAGTGATCATCCCAATTACCATTAAAGTCGATCACACAAGGTCTCAACATGTCCTCGAGGTCTGAATGGTCCAGTCCGCCTGACCATTTGTCTGTGGATAAGAAGTTGTACTAAGCTTAACATGAGTACCAAGTCCCTTCTAAAAGGACTTCAAAAAATGTGAGACACCTATTCAAAAGGATGGACAAAGGGAAACCATGCAGTCTGACCAAAACCCTAATGTAAAGTCTAGCATAATCCTCAGTTGAATCGGTAGTCTTAACTAGCAAGAAATATGTTAACTTAGTCAACTGGTCTATAACCACCCATATCGAATAATACTAAAGATGCGTACGAGGTAAACCTATAATAAATTCCATGTTTATTACTACCCACATCAAAGTAGGAATGCTGATATCCTAAGTCATACCTCCTGATCTCTGATGCTAAACGTTAACCTATTGGCAATTTGGATGCTTAGCCACAAACTATGCCGTATCCTTCTTTACGCCATTTAACTAATAGACTTCCCATAGATCACGGTACATCTTAGTGGAACTTGGCTGGATAGAGTATAAAGATCTATGGGCTTCTGTTAATACCTGTTGTCTCCACTCATCCACATTCAAACATACAATCTATCCTGATAGTTGAGCACACCATCTCCCCCTTTGGAGAATGCTTCCACCTCTTTTTAAGGACTTTTTCCTTCAACTTAAGAAATATTGGATCATCATCTTGCCTTTCTTTAACGTCCATCACAAGAGAAGACTATAACTCTTTCTAAATTACCACTCCACCTTTGGCTAAATAAACTAGATGGACTCCCAATCGAGCCATATAATGGATGTGCAGTTTTTTAGAAGTCTTTGGTGAACCTCCTATGGAACATTGTATTCCCCAAAAAGATCCGAATACCTTTGAATGAAATAGGTGGTGGAAACCTGGCTATCACCTCGATTTTAGCTTTGTTCACCTCTATCTCTGTCAGGACTCGAACGTAGTCCCGGATCGTAACATGGGACAAGGAGCCCCGAGAGACTCCAAGTCGACGTATGGTATGAACATACATCTAACTCAATATCAATAAAGAGGAATACTTAGCATAACGACATAGCGGGAGCATAAACATAACATGACATGGAAAGCGGAACGTACTACATCTATAACAACTAAATTCTACACATAGTTTGAAAACCTCTAACATATCCGATGGGTTGATGTGACAACACCCCCAATGGACCCGGTGTTATACCCTTGAAGCCTAAAGATCATACCCGGGAGTTGAAACAGAGAAAAACAGAAATTCTGCACCAGGTTATATAACAGATCATTAGGTGACCCATGAGGAGAAACCACGAGTCGTATAGTGACTCGTGGTCAAGTAAGAAATTGGCATGTACTAGGGAAGACCATGGGAATGACCACGAGTCGTGGTCAGACCAAATGACTCGTGATGTCACCTGTTGCCTGGACTGGTGCTTTGCAGTAGATTAGGGTAGTGGGGATCACGAGTGGTGACCACGAGTCATGGTCAACCATCACCATTCGTCGGGTCCCTCGTGGGGTTCCCTGATGATTTTGGGCAGTGTACATCACGACTCAAGGCCACGAGTCATGGCCAGTGGGAACGAATCATTGGGTCCCTCATTGGCACCCCCTGACAGTTAATTTTCTGCGAATTAGTAAGGTCCTTTTCGTAATTCCTAAGTTTCTAAAGCCTAAACTACATCGTTTTAGCCTATGAAAGGTGAGTTTTAGAGGGGAAAACTATCATAAGTCTTCATTCAACCATGCAAGAGAATAGAGAGCTGATCAAAGGGTGATTCAAGATTTTCTTCTTCAATTCCTTTCAATTCCCTTTTAGGCATTCAAGGGAGAGTAAGATTCAGCTATCTTCAGGTATGTAAGATTGCGAATGGGTTCTTCAGTTCACACCCATGCCAAGTCTCTACAAATTTATGAAAATCTATCGAAAATCTACTAGGGTTTTGAAATCGAATTTTATGAAAACCTAATGATTCACTAGTGGGATTTTATGTTTTATGAATCTCATTATATTCTATGGATTTGGATTAGTTTTTACAACATATTTTTACTTATAAAATTTTCGGTTTCAATTTCTATTAAATTAAGCTTATCTAAGTATGATCTATGATAAGTCGATTTATGATCTTTGCTTCAATTGATAATATTTACAAGCCCAACATGATTTGAGATTCGAAATATGAATTTATTTAATTACCCATTATGATTTGATGATTTTCAAGTTATATGTATGATCTATGAGTATTGAAGAAACCTATGATCCATGAATTATATTTTTTGCCAAATCACTGGCCTTATTGCGTGGCTAGTTAATGTATGTACAAGAAGGTTTATGATTTTCATGATTTAACGACCCTACGAACTCATGCATGTTATACTATGAGCACTATATATATTTTGGGAGTAGTATCAAAGACCGAGTAGGTTTGGGGCCCAGGTTCTACCTCGGATCTCATAAACTACGTGCCACCGTAGGTATGTTGGGACCTCCCTTGTGACTGTCCCCAGCCTAATGGCCCTTTTCATGGTGATATCACACTTTCATGGTTATACCCTTGGCAAGGTACAAACAGCCTCACAACTAGGTTTACAAGTCAGACTTCATGTGTGCTCATATGGGGTATGTCGTTTAAGAGAATCTCCCATTGTTCCTCATGATTTATGCATGTTTATGACTATGTATGTTGGCTCAAGTACTATTATTTATGGCTTTTCTCTCATGATTATGGTTACGATAGTGTTACAAATGTTTTAAAACCTCAATTCTTATGATATGTTATGTTACAATAATTATGATATGATCATGATGTCCTACTCTTATGATATTTTATGAGTTTTACATTATTTTAAATGTCTGTTTTACTTACCTTGCATACTCGTTACATTCCACATTTGACCGCGTACTTTCTATGATGTATCGTCTTATGATACAGGACCAAGCTTTTAGGCTCACCCTCATCCCTAGATCATCTCAGGGTCCATCTTCAGCTTATCGGTAAGTCCTCATGTTTAGAGGGCTATTTAATAGACGTTGTACCGTTTATGTTAGCACTTGTTCGAGTTAGTTGGGGGTGTTGTCCCATCAGCCCATCGTATGTAGTAGAAGCTTTCAACCAGTGTGTAGTACTCTGCTTGCGTATGTGTCACGCCTTGAGCCTACACCTTGGACGTAACACGGTACTTGAAGCCACGAGTGGCCCAAAGTCAACCCCTGGTCTATTATTCACTAGTATTCTGTGTAAACATGCACAGTGGAACTTGAAACAATATCATAGAGCATTTATGAAAGACAAGTCGGAAAACATAAAGTTCAAAACATTTGAATAATACTGATAAATCTGAAAATCATGTCTATTTAAAAGCCATCTAACTGAGAAGTTGCTGAGACAAGCCACCAGCTAACTCAAAGTCTAACTGAAACTAATAAATGACTGAAAGAAACAAATAATGCCCTCGAATGATGAGGACTCACACTTCACTGCTGAGGTGGAGAATCTAAACTGCGGTGACTAACAGTGCTGAGTCTGAGAACCTGCAGCTATATCATGAAACGATACAACATAAAATATGCATCAGTACTTTGAATGTATTGAGTAACTGGGAGAAAACATAACTGAATATAATGCCTGAACTGATATGACATGCAATGACCGATAAGTAAACTGAACTGAAGTGATGAAGTAAACCGAGGTGGTCAAAATGACCCTGTCTGATTGTTGAGGCATGTCCTAAGTCTGAAGGTACTGAGTCTGACATACTAAACTGAACTGAGTTAAATTGATAGAATTAGAACTGAACTGAGCTGCTTATTCTGAAACTGGACATGACTGACTAGTGGGAGAGCTTATAACCGACATATAACCACGTGAGCTAGACGTGGAATCCGGTGTATACACCCCACCTATAGGATCCAATATACCTTTCCAGGGCATAAAGGCATGAACTGGGTGATCACAAAAGTCTGGGGCCAATCAGGCCAAGTAATACTGTAACCTACGCTAGCAACGTAGTTCTGGGAACCTAGGTGTGTTGGAACCCCAGCCCGCTCGGTGCTAAGTTCTACTGCCACTGTAAAAACTAAACTAGATTACTAAGCTGATAGCTCAAAATTGGGGTCCAAGACTAGTCAGGGACATATAACTGAAAGTACCCTGAGAGTCTTATCGGACCAGATTCTGAAACTGGATTCTAGAATGGTCAGAGCTACTTATCTGGAAGCATAGTAACGGTCTAAGAACAAGTTGTAACTGAACTGGGGTCCTGGGGCTGGTCAGAGTTGTATACTTGAATTTCATGACCGTCTAATGGACCAAATAACTGTAATCTGAGTCAGATTCTGATAACTGAGAGGCACCACTAACACCTCGGGAAATGATTAAAGTAAAACTAATTTATTGACAATTTTTGCATAGTTCAGAAGGGATTCTACATTCTAACTAAACTGAAATATTAAGTAGTTAATTGAGAATTCGACTCATTCCAACAACACGGAAATTCCGTAATATAGCAACAAATCAAGAATTCAAGAAAGCTAATTTATCAAGTCTAAAATTATACTTATTAACGGAATATTTGCTCATTTCATATATACAAGAGTTTCAAAGAAAATTCAGGCCAAACATGCTTAATCCGCTAGAGAGAGATTTTCAAGAAAAATCATCTTCACACAAAAATTCAGGGCTTCAATTCACTCTTGCAAGAATCTCGATAATTTAAGTAAGAACTGATGGAATTCATATCAATAGTAAATGAAAATATCATTCTATGAGAGGTTGACGAATAATAACATGTAATTTCTTTATATTCGAAAAAACTCAAGGCTAAACTGATAGGAAAATCATGGAAGGAAATTGGGGGCACAAGGGAAAGAAAACTCCCTTATTGAATTCCCACATACCTGACTAAAATCCACCCAGAGAAGAGAACTTGAACTGCTGCAATAAATGAGAACCCTAAACTTGCTTGAGAGTTTTTTTAGAGGACTTTCCATAAGTTTCCTGAGAATAAACATGAGAATGAGGGTAGGAACCGCCCAAACCCTCTAATAAGTCTGATTTTACGTCCAAAACGTAATAGTCTAAAGCTTAGGAGAATAGGAAATTACTGAATAGCCCTTAGAAAAGTGCTAGGAAAACTATCAGGAGCCCCTAATAGGTGACCTAACGGATTGTGGTGACTAACCATGACTCATGGTCACTCCCATCAGGTACACTGCCTTGGATGCTCAATAGGTCACTACGAGGGACCTAACGAGCCGTGGTCACTGACTACGACTCGTGGTCACCGGTCGTGGACCACACTAGTTCACTGCTAGAGATTCAACTCTAGACTAGGTAACGAGTCACTTAACGAGTGGTTGCCAGAAGTGATGACTCATTGCACCCACTCTTCAAGTACACTGGTCGACAAAAAATATTCCCAACTCAGGCCCGACCATGTATAACGTAATGGGTCGTGGTCAGTGACCACAACTCATGAAGTCCCTTGTTAGGTGCACTGCCTCTCTCCTTTACATTAGCCAGCCTCCTCCACACGACTCACCTAACGAGTCGTGAGGTTACATAACGACTCGTTAGGTGGGCCGTCTTGCAGCATTTCTATAGTTTCTAGATTTTTTTTCTAATTTAAGTCTTGGATATTGATTTTGAGTTTCAGGGGCATTACAATATCTCCCTCTTGGAAACATTTATCCTCGATTGTTATAAAACACAGAGGAAAGCAGAGAATAACAATCAAGGTTCCAGATACTATTCATTTAACTCCAATACTAACAGAACAACTACCTCCGTTTCAAAATACATAACTGAACTGGATTCTCTTTTCATACATACATTCAAAAACATAAAAGAGACTTGAACACTTGAACATAGTCATGAAAAAAAATTGAGTTCTAGGGTCAAAACTAATTTCTCAAACTGTGCTAGAGCCGGTAGAGAACAAATGTGGGTATTTGGCCATCATATCTGCTTCGGCCTCCCACGTAGCTCCTTCAACTTGCTCATTTTTTTGTAAAACCTTGACTGAAGCTATCTCCTTTTTTCATAGATTATGAACCTCATGATCAAGGATCTAGACTACTACCTCCTCATATGAGAGACTATCCTTTATTCCCACACTGTCCAATGGCACAACTGAAGTTGGATCTCTGATGTACTTCTTTAGAAGGGACACATGCAAAACTAGATGTACAGCTTCTAGCTCTGAAGGTAACTCTAACTCATAGGTCACATTGCCAATATGCCTCAAAATTCTTTAAGGTCCCACATACCTCGGACTGAGCTTCCCTTTCTTTCCAAACCTCATCAGCCCTTTCATGGGGGAAATTTTCAACTATACCCAGTCATCAACTGCAAACTCCAACTCTCCTCTCCTCAAATAGACATAAGATTTCTGGCAGCTCTGAGCTGTTTTCAACCTTTCTCGGATGAGCTAAACTTTTTGCATTGCCTCGTGAACCAAGTCTGGCCCTATCAACGTAGTTTCCCCAACTTCGAACCACCTTATAGGAGATCTACACCTTCTACCATACAATGCTTCAAATAGGGCCATCTAGATACTAGAATGGTAGTTTTTGTTGTACGCAAACTCAATAAGAGGCAAATGGTCATCCCAATTACCCCTGAAATTGATCGTGCAGACTCTTAGCATATCTTCTAGAGTCTGAATAGTCCGCTCAGCTTGCTCATTTGTCTGTGGGTGAAAAGCTTTATTGAGATTTACTTGAGTTCCAAGTCCCTTCTGAGAAGACTTCCAAAAATGGAAGGTGAAATGGGTACCCCTATCTAAAATAATGGCCAATGGCACCCCATGAAGTCTAACTAACTCTCGGATGTAATGTTTGGCATAGTCCTCACCTGACTCTGTGGTTTTAATAGGGAGGAAATTAGATGAGTTAGACATCCAATCTACTACCACCCAGATTGAGTCATGTTGTCGGCGAGTCCGAGGTAGACCATAATGAAATCCATATTCACTTCTTCCCACTTCCACGTGGGTATACCGATATCTTGGGTAATTCCTCCTAGCCTTTGATGCTCTACCTTGACTTGCTGGCAGTTCGGGCACTTGGCTACGAATTTAGCAATGTCTCTTTTAATGTAGTTCCACTAGTAAGTATCCCATAAATCGCCGTACATTTTTGTAGCACCGGGGTGAATGGTGTATCTCAAGCTGTGTGCCTCAATCAGTATCTACTATCTCAACTTACCAACATTCGGCACATACAATCTGCCCTAGTAATGAAGAACCCCATCTGCCCCTTTGGAGAAAGCCTCAACCTCCTTTCTGAGAACTACTTCTTTATGTTTAAGTAGAACTGGATCTTCATCTTTTCTGGACTTAACTTCAACTACCAAGGATGAATTCGGCCCCCTTTGCATTACCATGCCACCTTTGGCTGAATCCACCAACTGCACCCCTAACCGGGCTAGCCTGTGAACTTCTTTTACTAGCTCCCTCTTGTCTTTCTCAGTGTGAGCTACACATTCCTTAGACCGTCTGCTCAGGGCATTGGCTACCACATTGTCCCTACCGGGGTGTTACAACACACTCATGACATAATCCTTTAGCAGCTCCAACCACCGTCTCTGATGCAGGTTTAGGTCCTTCTGGCTGAACACATACTAAAGGCTCTTGTGATCCGTGAACACATCCACATGAGCCCCGTACAAGTAGTGTCTCAATATCTTTAACGCGAATACCATCACTGCCAACTCCAAGTCATGAGTTGGATAATTCTTCTCATGATCTTTGAGTTGTCTAGAGGCATAGGCTATCACTTTGCCTCGCTGCATCAGAATGCAACTGAGTACATCTCTGGAGGCGTCAGAATAAACGACTAACCCATCTTATTCTTCCGGCAAGGTTAACACTAGAACGGTAGTGAGTCGAGTCTTCGACACCCGAAAACTTTTCTCACACCTTCCGACCACTGAGGGTAATCTATGCACATTCTGAGGGTACCGTCTTTGTTACACACGAGTAGCACTGGAGCACCCCAGGGAAAGATTTTGGGGCTGATAAAACCATTGTCTCTTTTAGTTTCTCCTTCAACTCCTTAAGCTCTGTGGGAGCCATTCTGTAAGGAGTGATGGAGATGGGCTGAGTATCTAGGAGGAGATCTATTGCGAAGTCTATTTCCCATTAAGGGGGAACTGCGGAAAGATCTTCAGGAAATATATCTGGGAACTCGCTGACAACTGGAACTGACTGAATGACTGGGGTCTCAGAGTTGGAATCCTTGACACGAACTAGATAATATAGACATCCTTTGGAAATGAGTTTCTGGGCCTTAAGGAAGGAAATAAACCTACCCTTAGGCACCGAACTGCTACTCGTCCGTCCTAACATTGGCTCATTGGGAAACTGATACTTGACAACTCTAGTTCTGCAATCAACTGAGGCATAACAGGAGTGTAACCAATCCATGATGAGAATAAGGTCGAAATCAACCATGTCTAGCTCTACGAGATCAACTGGAATTACTTTGTTTAAGACTGAGATTGGGCAATTTCTATACACCCGGCTGGCTCTAATTGACTCGCCAACCAGGGTGGAGACTGAGAATGGTTCTGAGAGGACCTCTAGACTTATATTGAACTGAACCGCCATAGAAGGAGTCACGAACAAAAGAGTAGCTCTTGGATCAAAGAGGGCATATACGTGTAGATGGAAGAGACGTAGCATACCAGTAACCACGTCAGGTGAGCTTTCCTGATCCTGACGGGAAGATAGATCGTAGAAACGATTTTGGCGTTGACCGCCTTCTGTACCTGAAGTGTTAGCCTATTGGGCTGGTCGAACTACTGGAGCAGATGATGTTATCGACTGTGATCTCCCTCGCCCTGCTGAGGGGCACTCCCTAAGCTTGTGTCCAATCTGTCCACACCCGAAGCATCTCTCATCCCTGAAGGCATACTCCTGGGTGATTCCTACCAAACTTGGGACAAGATGGATACTTGTTCCCAATACTGTGAGCCTGAGCCTGAGTGCCAGATGACCACCCCTCCGATCCTGGCGAGACCAAAAGGTTGGGCTGCTGACTTAACTATGTGTTGGGGCTCTCTACTGTAGTTTCTGCTTGGGTTGTTGTTGTGGGTGGCTACTACCGCTAGACCTCTGATGGCCGAAAACTGACTGGCCAATCCATGCTCTCTTGTTCTTACGTTCCATATCTTTCAGCTTTTTGTCCTCAATTTGTTGGGCATACACAATTAATCTAGAGAGGTCCATATCTTTGATTAGCATTGTCGTCCTGCACTCTTTGAGGACAAGATTTGATACTCCAATTATGAACTTCAACATGCGATCCCTTGGCTTGGTTACCATCTCCTGAGCATACTTTGATAGTATGGTAAACTCTAGAGCATATTCGTCCACTGTTCTATTTCCCTGATGTAGATTCATAAATTCCGCCATCTTAGCCTCCCATCAGCTCCCGAGGGAAAAACCTGTCCAGGAAATCCGTGTGAAATTCTGCCCACTCTACTAGTCCTGCTTCCGTTTGCCATCCTTCCTTCCACTAGTCATGCAAGACTTGGGCTACTCCTTTCAGCTAGTAGGCAGCCAAATCAACACTTTTAGAGGAACTGACACCCATAATTCGAGTGATCTTTCTAATCTCATCTACAAACCCTTGTGGGTCCTCTCCCACCTTCGTTCCATGAAAATCTAGAGGGTTCATCCCGGTAAAATCTCGCACCCGAGTAGTAGCTGCAGACCCATTTATGACACTGGAACCACCTGCCGGTTCACCTGGTTGGTCACTGTTTGATCCAGCAATTCAATGGCCGCCCTGAATTCAACAGTAGATATTGATTCATCCTGAGGAGCTGCCAGGGCTGATAGGGTGGGTCTGTTGGTGTTACTAGCCCTTCATCCATTTCAACTTCGGGGACGCATTGTTCACTGAAACGAAATAGAGCACACTTTAGAAGGGAATTTCTGGAATTGATTTTTGATGCACGATAAAGAATATGAGGAAAAGGGAATTTTTCTAATAACATCTCGTAGCCGCCACATCATAAGTGTGGCACAATTCATACTCATGAAAAGTCCTCTGCTCGAGGCGGCTTTCAGACTTTCCAAGGATACTCTAAACTTAGTGCTCTGATACCATGTTTGTGATGCCCCAAGCCGACACCCTGGACGTAGCACGGTACTTGAAGCCACGAGTGGCCCCAAGTCAACCCCTAGTCTATTATTCACTAGTATTGTAAGTAAACATACACAACGGAACTTGAAACAATATCATAGAGCATTTATGAATGACAAGTCTAAAAAAATAAAGTTCAAAATATTTGAATAATACTGATAAATCTGAAAATCATGTCTATCTAAAAGTCATCTAACTGAGGAGTTGCAGAGACAAGCGCCTAGCTAACTCAAAGTCTAACAGAAACTAATAAATGACTGAAAAAAAGAAATAATGCCCTCGGATGATGAGGACTCGCATGTCACTGTTGAGGTGAAGAAACTAAACTGCGGAGACTAATGGTGTTGAGCCTGAGAACCTGCAGCTGTATCATGAAGGATACAGTATAAAAGTATGCATCAGTACTTTGAATGTACTTAGTAAGTGGGAGAAAACATAACTGAATATAATGCCTGAACTGATATGACATGCAACGACCAATAAGTAAACTGAACTGAACTGATGAGTAAACTAAGGTGGTCGAAATGACCCTGTCTTATGGTCGAGGCATGTCCTATGTGTGAAGGTACTGAGTCTAAGATACTTAATTGAATTGAGCTAAACTGATAGAATTAGAACTGAACTGAGCTTCTTATTCTCAAACTAGACTGGACTGACTAGTGGGAGAGCCTATAACCGACATATAACCACATGAGCTAGACGTGGAGTCCAATGTATACACCCTACCGATATGACCCAATATACCTTACCAGGGCATAAAGGCATGAACTAGGCTAGTCAGAGCTATATATTAGAATGTCATGACAGCCTAATGGACCAAATAACTATAATTTGAGTCTGATTCTGATAACTGAGAGGCACCACTGACACCTTGGGAAAATACTGAAGTCGAACTGATCAATTGACAATTTCTGCATAATTCTGAAGGGATTTTACATTCTAACTAAACTAAAGTATTAAGCAGTTAATAGAGAATTCGACTCATTCCAACAACACGGAAATTCCGTAATATAGAAACAACTCAAGAATTCAAGGAAACTAATTTATCAAGTCTAAAATTATTCTTATTAACGGAATAACTGCTTGTTTCATATATACAAGAGTTTCAAAGAAAATTCAGCCCAAACATTCCTAATCTGCTAGAGGGAGATTTTCAAGAAAAATCATCTTCACACAAGAATTCAGGGCTTCAATTCACTCTTGACAAAATCTCCATAATATAAGTAAGAACTCATGGAATTCATATAAATAGTAAACGAGAATATCATTCTATGAGAGGTTGATGAATAATAACATGCAATTTTTTCATATTCAAAAAAACTCTAGGCTAAATTGATAGGGAAATTATGGGAGAAAATTGGGGGGCACAAGGGAGGGACAACTCCCTTATTGAATTCCCATATACCTAACTAAAATCCACCCAGAGAAGAGGACTTGAACTGCTGCAATAGATGAGAAACTAGCTTACTTGAGAGTTTTTTTTAGAGGACTTTCTATAAGTTTCCTGAAAATTAACGTGAGAATGAGGGGAGGAACTGCCCAAACCCTCAAATAAGTCTGATTTTTCATCCAAAACGTCATAGTTTATAGGTTAGGAGAATAGAAAATTACTAAATAGCCCTTAGAAAATCACTGGTAAAACTGTCAGGTGCCCTTAACGGGTCATGGTGACTGACCACGACTTACGGTCACTCCCGTCAGGTACACTACCTGGGATCCTCAATAGGTCACAACGAGGGACCTAATGAGCCGTGGTCACCAGTCATGGACCACACTAGTTCACTGCTGAAGATTCAACTCTAGACTAGGTAACGAGTCACTTAACGAGTCATTGCCATAGGTGACAACTCGTTGCACTCACTCTTCAAGTACACCAGTCAAATAAAAATATTCCCAACTCAAGCTTGACCACGAATGACGTAACGGGTCGTGGTTAGTGACTACGACTTATGAAGTCCCTCGTTAGGTACACTACCTCCATCTTTTGCATTAGCCAGCCTCCTCCTCACGGCTCACGTAATGAGTCATGAGGTAACTGAACGACTCGTCAGGTGGGCTATCCTGCAACATTTCTGCAGTTTCTAGATTTTTTTCTAATTTAAGTCCCCGATATTCATTATGAGTTTTCGTGGCATTACAATATTTCTAAGTGATTCCGTTTGTTATAATATTTCATGATTATACTTACGTTTCTGCTATGCCATGTGATTAGTCTTTCTATTATCGTGAATAAAGTTACATGTATGCTTATGCCATGGGTCGACTTGGGACCTCTTGGGGTTCCCTGTCCCATGTTACGATCCAGGCCACCATTCGGGTCGTGAAACCCGACAAGTCTAGAAAACTGAACATGAAAAGATAACTGATATCGAATTGGTCCTCAGAGAATGAGAACTCACCAAATAGATAGGTGCTAAACTCCGAGATGAACTACTGACGATGCTGGGTTTGAATATCAGAGCCTGTATCATAAAACGATACAACATAGAGTATGCGGTCAGTACATGGAATATACCGAGTATTCAAGGTAAGTAAAATGGAAATTTAAAAATATATAAAAAGCTCATAGGAGATCTAAGAGTTGGACGACATGCTCATAACATAAATATTGTGACGTAACATAAGGCTCAAGGTTTTAAAATCATTCATATCGTTCATAATCATAGTCATAAATGAAACTTTTTTAAATCATCACTTGAGGCAAAATAATATAAACATAATAATGCATAAAACAAGCAGAAAAATGGGAGGACTCGTCATAACCGACACCATCATGACAGATTCTTACATGATGCCCCAACTATCTCACTCAAGTGGGTAGAGTTGTCCTTGGCTTGTCAGGCAATGGACGTGCATTATGTGATATCACGAAAGAGGGGATCATTAACATTGTACTGTATCAACATAAACCTACAGAGGCACGTAGTTATGAGACACCGGCATGGGCCTTTGAACGTCGGGCTACGCGGTGCTAGGCACCGATCCCAAAAGCATGCACATTAGGTTCATACGTGAATCATAAACATCATTCATTGAGATTCATGGAAAAATAAATGTTAACAACGTTGATACCTATTTATATACATGATTAGCCATGAATCAAGGTCCCTTTTGTCGTCCAACATCATAAACCAATCAATCACGCAATCCCTATCATAAATCGTAAAACATTCTTGAACATGTGGGCATTGCCAAATACTTTAACATGCTTAAAAATAGTCAATTCACTTGAAAACATGATTATAAACATGGGTAACATGAAAACATGCTTTTGATCATCAATACTTCATCATAAAGGAACGTTCATCATAAATTTAACTTTCATGCACTTTTCATAAATGGGAATTTTAGTTTTAAAAGCTTGAAACATGATTTTAACGGAAAACAGCGTAAAACTTCCCCATATTTCGTAATTCAATAATCATAACTCAATTAGATGATGCCCATGTAGAGAAATAAAAATTTCATGCATTGGATAAATCCCCATAGAAATTACATAGGAAATTCATGATTTAGAGAGGGATTGGCATGGGTGTGAAAGGATTCGCCCATTCATAACCCTACATACCTGGGGAAGATTAAATTTCACCACTCTTTGAAAGTCAAATGGAAAATTGAAGTTACTTGAAGAAGAACAAGCTTGATCACGGAGATGGCAGTATTGAGAATTCAGCAAGAAGAGAATGTCGAGGCTCTAGAAAGGATGAGCATCAAATTCACAGAGATGATTGCTGAGGCTGAAGCTTGTGATAAATTGCAGGCAACAGTTGTAGCCGATATTCAAGAGGAAGTACAAGAGGAAGACAAGGGTGAATTTTTGGATGAAGCCCAACAATTAGAATCTCTTGAGTGTCCCCGTGATGGGCTCACACTTATGGAAAATCCATTCATGGAAGAAGAGATAGAGTATCCCCCATTTGACATTAATGGAGAGATAGATGTCGATGCTGAGAAGGTGTATACAAGTAAGGAGGTCAAGCACAATGCAGTTTCAGAGTTGACGTTTGTTGGACCACACTCGACGCATTTTTTGACATTAAGTTTGGTTGACAACATAGAAATAGAATCTTCCAAGCTTATAGAGAAATGTCTAGAGGAGGACCAAGCCCCGTATATCTTGAAATTTGCTAACTCAGTGAGACAAAATGACTTCGCTTACTTAAGGGACAATAGGTTCAAAGGGCAACATCTACTTCTTGGTCCTTACAATTTTTCACCACCACCCCTGGAGCATAAGAGGAAATTAGAGAAGAAATTAGGGGTGAGATTCATATCCTCAAGGTGGAGGAAAAAGCGGTGAAACTTGGTACGTCGTGCCGCGACGTAAAATTAGGCGCTGCTTGGGAGGCAACCCAAGGGTACCATGCGTACCATTTTAATTTCTTGCATTTAAGTTGATTTTATTTATTTTTCATCTTGTGTTGTTTTGGTGGAAAGTTAAGCACAGATGGAGGGAAGTCTGAGTACCCGTGGAGGAGTAAGCTAACAAGCATGGAAGAGAAAAAGTGTGGGGTCGAACACCCACTTGTGCAAAGTTTAAGAAAGGCATGTTGTTAGCTAGGCCTAAAGGCCTCAGGGAGTATTTCTCACCCTTTTTAAATTTTGATTTGATGCTATGAGGATATAGCATGATTTAAGTGTGGGGTGAGGGAAATTTCAAATTTTTGTGCTTAACGATTTTTTGTGAATGTAATGCTTGTGAGAAAATTGAAATTTTTTTTTTGTGAGTTAAGCATGAATTCATCACCCGTTGGTTTTTCTTTTCGGTTCTTTTCCGACGGGGGGTCTTTGAATCGAATAATAAAAATTTTCTTTTTCTGTCTTTCCTTTGTCTGTATATAGTGTTTTTAGTCATAGTTAGGGACTGTTTCCGACGATGGATAGATGACGACCGTCTTGAGGAAAAATTAGTCGGTAGGTGTTGGGTTTTTGAAACCATAACGAATTGGTGCTTGATGTTCTTTTTATGTGCTATACATGGTTGTAAGATGCAAAGTATGTTCAGTGTGAAGCATGCAAGTGTATAACTTTGTTTGAGACACTTAGGCTCTTGAATTTGACTCAATATGATGGAAGCTTAATTCTGAATTCTTGTGATTAGCTGAGTAAGAGTCTGCTGAATGTGTCTTGAATTGAGCATGTGCCATGAGTGTAAGGTTTTTGAGTATTCTATGCTATTATGAAATGTCTAGAACTTGCCTGGTGTGTATATAAAACGAAATGAAGGATGTGAATTGTAGGAGATGATTTAGGCATTTCTTTGAATGAACCAAATTTTTATCCCTCATTTTACCTACCTTGAAAAATTAATCCTAGTCAACCCCATTGAGCCGTGAGCCTATTTTTTGACAGCTGCAACATAAGCTTAATCCTTTTTATTTCATTAGCCTTGAAATTGAACCAGAACTCCTAAGCGCTTAAAGGAAAAATCCGAAAGAGCAAAGGAGTGAGAAGAATGAAAAAGAAGGAAAAGTAGCAATTGTAAAAGTTGAGAAAGGGCGAGGGTGCACTTGTTTGAATACGGGTGAGTATTAGTAGGGAGTAAGAAAATAAATAAATGAAAAGTTACTTATAGAACTCCTTACTAATAAGCTAAAAGCGCCTAAAGGAAGGGGGGAACAAAAGAGGAAAAAGAAAGATGAAAAGAGAAAAAGGTGAAGTGAGGGAAGGGAAGTTGTAATAAAGACATGATGTATTAAAAGCGCTTAGGAAAGATAGTCACTATTACTGATCATAATAGTACTTACCCGCACCTGAGATATATTACAACCTAAAAAGTCCTACTTGATCTTACATTCACCTATCCTTAAATTAGTGGAATAAAACACTAAGGGCAAGCTTATGGGTCATTACATGATGCATGTGAATTCTTTGTGAGAGTGAGTGTAATCCTATGCATGTACCCACACATGTTGTGATATAAAAATTGTTTTTGCGTGTGAAATTGGGTAACTCTCTTTCCGTGAGGGGCACATGTTGAATGAAGGATATAATTCATGTGGGATTTCTTAATCAGTTGATTTGCATGAGTTTGCTACGATTGAGAGTCGATTCTTGAGGTTAAGAAGTCTTAACATAGTCGTACTTCATTTCAATGATCACACGACCTGAACCAAGCCTTCCCACGAACCACACCACGACTCATTCCTCCTTCCAAAGAGTCATGGTTTCCTTCCTTTACATCAACTGGAGGTTTTAATACTCCTTCCCATGACTGCTCACCACGAGTCATCCAATGACCAATTGATCCTCATAATGGTCGTCCAACGAACTATTACCCTCCTCCCCCCGCCCCGCCCCTTAGGCTAAGGGCCAGTCCCGCCACGATATCAAACAATGACTCATGGGGACAAAAAACGGGTTGTTACTTGACCCGTTACTTCTAACAGACACCCAGCTAGACCTCAACACGGATGCTTCCCGCGGGTCATTGGTTGGATCGACGATCAGTTAGGTGACCCATTCTATGGAACTTTTCCCAAATTCTGCCAACTTCCATTTGTAAATCCCAGGTCTAATCTTAGGAACTTTTGGGGTATTACAGTATCCCCCACATGGGAACATTCATCCTCGAATGTGGGAAAACATAGAACAAACAGAGAAATGCATTCATTACACTCAAATACTGATCCTTTAAACCAAAAACTGACGGAATGACTATCTCCGATTCAAACTACATAGTTGAGCTGAATTCATGAATTTTACACACATCCATATACATAAAAGAATCTTGGACACATGCGCTGAACATGAAAATTAAAAGGAGTCTTAGGGCAAAAACTTCTACCTTAAGCTGGAACTGAGCCTGTAGAGAGTAAATGTGGGTATCTAGCCATCATGTCTGATTCAGCTTCCCATGTAGCTCCTTCAACGTGCTGGTTCCTCCATAAAACTTTGATTGAAGCTACTTCCTTGTTTCTTAACCTTCGAACCTGATGGTCCGGTATTTCCACCGGAACCTCCTCATAATTAAGGGTGTCTGTCGCATCGACACTGTCCACCGGGCAAACTAGATCTGGAAACACTTCTTTAAAAGCGACACATGGAATATAGGATGCACATAAGCTAATTCTGAGGGCAACTCCAATTCATATGCCATATTTCCAACCCATTTATAATCCGATAAGGGTCAATATTACGAGGGCTAAGTTTTCCTTTCTTCACAAACCGCATCACTCCCTTCATGGGTGAAACCTTAAAAAACGACCAATTATCGACTTCGAACTCAAGTTCTCTCCTTCAAACATCAACATAGGTCTTTTGGCGACTCTGAGCAGTTTTCAACTTGTCCCGTATGAGCTGACCCTTCTCGATAGCCTCATGGACTAAATCTGGTCCTATCATCATAGCTTCACCAACTTCAAACCAACCAACGAGCGACCTACATATCTGCCCATAGAGAGCTTCAAATGGAGCCATCTGAATATTGGAATGGTAGTTTTTATTGCATGCAAACTCGATAAGAGGCAAATGATCATCCCAACTACCTTTGAAGTCAATCACGCATGCTCTTACATGTCCTCGAGAGTCTGAATTATCAGCTCTGCTTGACCATTCATTTTCGGGTGAAATGTTGTACTGAGCTTAACCTCAGTTCCAAGTCCTTTTTGAAGCGACGTCCAAAACTAAGAGGTAAATTGGGTACCTCTGTCTGATATAATGGACAAGGGAAATCCATGCAACCGAACTAGCTCTCGAATATATAGTTTGGCATAATCCTCCGCCGAATTCATGGTTTTGACTAGTAGAAAATGAGCGGTGCTGGTCAACCTTTCTACCACAACCCAAATGGAGTATTAATGTCGACGAGTGTGAGGCAACCCTTTGATGATGTCCATATTGATTTATTCCAACATCCAAGTGGGAATAATGATAACTTCAAGCACACCTCCTGGTCTGTGATGCTCGATCTTTACTTGCTGACATTTTGGACACTTAGCCACAAATTCTGCGATTTCCTTCTTCATGCCATTCCACTAATAGACATCCCATAAGTCACGGTATATCTTGGTGGCACCCAGATGGATAGAATACCTAGATCCATGAGCCTCCTGCAACATCCGTCTCCTTAAATCATCGACATCTAGAACACATAAGCGACCCTGGTACCGAAGCACTTCATCTCCCCCTTTGGAGAAGACCTCTACTTTTTGATTCCGGAAGACTTCCTTTAACTTTACCAAAATAGGGTCTTCATCTTATCTAGCTTTTCCATCAGTCACCAAAGACGATTCTGATCCATTCTGAATAATAACGCCGCTATTGGTTGAGTCAACAAACCAAACTCCCAACCTTGCGAGTCGATGCACATCCTTCACCTGCTCATTCATCCCCTAATCCACATAGGACACACTCTCTATAGAGACTCTATTAAGTGTGTCTGCTACTACATTGGCCTTCCCCGAATGGTAAAGGACACTCATATCATAGTCTTTGAGTAGCCCCAACCACCTCCTTTGTCGAACATTGAGATCCTTCTGGGTAAACACATATTGTAGACTCCTATGGTTCGTAAACACATCCATGTGGACCTCGTACAAATAATGTTGCCATATCTTCAAGGCAAATACCATCGCAGCCAATTCGAGATCATGGGTCGGGTAATTCTTCTCATGAACTTGCAGTTGTTTGGAGGCATATGCTATAACTTTTCTATACTACATCAATACACACCCAAGTCCATTCCTTGAAGCAATACACCACGAACTCATTACTACCCTCGGGTAGGGTCACCACCGGTGCTGAGGTAAGTCGAGATTAGAAGCTCTTCTCACAAGCCTCTGACCATTGGAATTTCACCTTTTTTTGGGTCAATTTAGTCAAGGGTGCTGTAATAGATGAGAAACCTTCAACAGATCTCACATAAAATAGCCATCTAAACCCAAAAAGCTCTAGATATCTTAAGGATTCACTGGTCTAGGCCAATGCTTCACCGCTTCTATTTTTTTAGAGTCTACCTGTATGCCCTCACTTGCTACCACAATGCCCAAAAACGCCACTGAGTTCAAACGAAACTCGCACTTGATGAATTTAGCATATAATTGGCAATCCTTGAGAGTCTGTAGCACCACCCTCAAATAAGAAGCATGCTCCTCCTCGCTACGAGTGTATATCAAGATGTCATCAATAAACACAATCACGAACATGTCCAGGTATGGCTTGAACACATTTTTTCATCAAGTCCATAAAAGTTGTAGTCGTTAGTCAAAAAGACATAACCACAAACTCATAATAACTATACTGCGTCCTAAAGGCTATCTTCGGGATGTCACTCTCCGGAACTCTAAGCTGATGGTACATGGACCTGAGATCTATCTTCGAAAAGCACTTGGCACCTTGAAGCTAGTTAAATAAATAATCAATCTCTAGGTAGAGGATACCTGTTCTTGATGGTGATTTTGTTCAATTGCCGATAATCGATGCATATCCTAAGGGAACCATCCTTGTTTCGGACAAATAAAACGGGTGCATCCCATGGGGACTTGGTCGGTCTAATGAAACCCTTATCTAACAGGTCCTTCAACTATTCTTTCAACTCCTTTAGTTTAGATGGAGCCATTCTATAGGGAGCAATAGATATAGGTTGTGTGTCGGGAAGGTCAATACTAAAATAAATCTCCTGCTCAGGAGGAACACCCAGAAAATCATCAAGGAATATTTCGGGATACTCACACACTATCGAAAATGACTGGATGGTCGGGGTCTCAAACTAAACATCCTTAACGCTAACTATATAATACACACAACCCTTGGAAATCATCTTCCTGGCCATAAGATAGGAAATAAAATGACCTACAGGCATGACCGAACTACCCTTCCACTCCAAGACTGACTCACCTGGAAAATAGAACTCCACTGCATGGGTTCTACATTTAACAAAAGCATAACACGCATATAACCAATTCATGCCGAGAATAAAATCAAAGTCAGTCATGGCTAACTCTACTAGATCTGCGGAGGTGACTTTATGCAATACTGTGATCGGGAAACTTCTATACACTCGCCTAGCCACAACTAAATCACCAACGGGAGTAGAGACTAAAAATGGTTCTGACAGAATTTTGGGACTGACTCTAAAGCTACTAGCGATATAAGGTGTCACAAAAGACAAAGTATCCCCTAGATCTAACAAATCATGAGCATCAAGGTGAAACACTCGTAACATACCCGTAACCACATCTAGTGAAGTCTCCTGCTCCTGACGCGATGCGAGGGCATAGAATTTGTTTGGTGATGTCCTCCACCCCCACTAGTGGATGCCCCATGCGGTGCTGAATGTGCTGGAGCTACTGCTGACCTGGTAGTTTGTGCATGGCCTCCATCATCATCCTATCTAGAAAATGGACACGCTCGGCGGATGTGGTCGAATCTACCACACTCATAACAAATATCTAAGCCAAGCAAGCCCTCTCTAGAATGACTCTTGCACACTTTTCGCAGGTTGGGAAGATGCGCTCTCCCAACGTGCCTCTCTGGTCCCTCGAACCTGAAGCCCTGCTCCTCTGATCACCCTTGGATCTAGATGGAATGCTAGCTGATGATGGTGCTTGAGCTAGTGACCTCTGCTAAAATTGAGGGCGGTGACCACCACCGGATCTCTACTGACCCGCCTCTATCTGTTGGGCATACAAAACTATTCGAGGGAAATCCATATCCTATTGGAGCATAGCAATCCTGCAATCTTTGTCCAAATAGCCAGCCACACCTTGAACAAACCTGCTTACCCGCGCCCTCTAATCAACCACTAACTCTGAGGCGTACTTTTATAAGAGAGTGAACTCAAGGGCATACTCTTCTACCGTTATCCTAAATTGCTTAAGGTTCACAAACTAAGATGCCTTCAACTCCCTCATCTCATGAGGGAAGAACCGATCTAGGAATGCCACATGTAACTCTTCCCATGTGACAGGGCCTGCTCGGGTGGCCCTACTATCTCTCAATTTCTAAAACAAGATATGTGCGACCCCTTTCAACTATATGAGGCACACTCTGCACATTTAACCCTATTCACCCCCATGACCTGGATGATCTTCACAATCTCATCAATGAACTCATGTGGATCCTCAACTACTTTTTACCCGAGGAACTCTTGCGGGTTCATTCGCAAGAAATTCCTTACTAGAGCCACCGCTGCATTGCCATTTTGCAGAACATGCGCAACTACCTGCTGATTGACCAGAGTAGTCAAGGCTTGCATGAGCGTTTGAATAACTTCCTGAAACTCAGCATAGGTAATCAACTCCGGTGCATAGTGCTCCCGGACTGGTGGGGCCTGTTGGTGCCCGTTTCGGTTGCCATCCTCATGGACGTCTCCATTCCCATTCCTCCTACCATTTACTCTACGGGGAGCCATGATTCATCAATCGTGAATAGCACGAATCCGAATGATAGGAAGACATTTCATCGCACGTCATAGATCGTGAAAGAAGGGAATATGTCCTAAACGTCTCGTAGCCTCTTCGTCATAAGTGTGGCACGCTTCACACACATGAAAAAGACTCTACTTAATGCACCTTTCAGACACTCTAAGACACTTAAAACCTATGGCTCTGATACCAAGTTTGTCACGACCAGAATGTAGTCCTAGATTGTAGCATGGGACAAGGAGCCCAGCAAGACTCCAAGTTGACCCATGGCATGAACATACATCTAACTCAATATCTATAAAGTGAAATACTTAGCATAAAAACATAGCAGAACCATAAACATAACATGACATGGAAAGTGGAATGTACTACATGCATAACAACTGAATTCTACACATAGTCTAAAAGCCTCTAACATATCTGATGGGTTGATGGGACAACACCCCCAACTAACTTTGCAAGTCTGGTAAACTTAACCTGAAAAGATAACTGATATCAAACCGGCCCTCAGGGAATGAGGACTCACCAAAGAGTTGGGTTCTAAACTCAGAGATGAACTACTGACGATGCTCGATCTAAATATCGGAGCCTGTATCATAAAACGATATAGCATAGAGTATGCAATCAGTACATGGAATGTACCGAGTATGCAAGGTAAGTAAAATGGACATCTAAAAATACATAAAAGCTCATAAGAGATCATAAGAGTGGGAACACATGCTCATAACATAAATATTGTAACGTAACATAATGCTCAAGATTTTCAAATCATTCGTAATCTGTTCATAATCATAGTCATAAAAGAAAATTTATTAAATCATCACTCGAGAAAAAATAACATAAACATAATAATGCATATAACATGCGGAAAAATTGGAGGACTTGTCATAACCGACACAATCATGACAGATTCTTACATGATGCGCCAACTATAAAACTCAAGTAGGCAGAGTTGTCCCTAGCTTGCCAGGCAAGGGACGTGCATTATGTGATATCACGAAAGAGGGGATCATTAACATTGTGATGTATCAACATAAACCTACGGTGGCACGTAGTTATGAGACACCGGCATGGGTCTTTGAACGTCGGGCTAGTCGGTGCTAGACACTGCTCCCAAAAGCATGCACATTAGGCTCATACGTGAATCATAAACATCATTCATTGAGATTCATGGCAAAATAAATGTTAAAAACGTTGATCCCTATTTATATACATGATTATCCATGAATCAAGGGCCCTTTAGTCGGCCAACATCATAAATCGATCAATCACGCAATCCCTCTCATTAATCGTAAAACATTCTTAAACATGTGGGCATTGCCCAATACTTTAACATGCTTAAAAATACTCAATTCACTTGAAAACATTATTATAAATATGGGTAACATGAAACCATGCTTTTGATCATCAATACTTCATCATAAATGAACGTTCATCATAAATTTAACTTTCATGAACTTTTCATAAATGGGCATTTTAGTTTTAAAAGCTTGAAACATGATTTTAATGGAAAACAGCGTAAAACTTGCCCATATTTTGTAATTCAGTAATCATAAGTCAATAAATGATGCCCATGTAGAGAAAAAAAAATTCATGCATTGGATAAACCCCCGTAGAAATTACATAGAAAATTCATGATTTAGAGAGGGATTGGCATGGGTGTGAAAGGATTCACCCATTCATAACCCTACATACCTGGGGAAGATTAAATTTCACCACTCCTTGAAAGCCCAATGGAAAATTGAAGTTACTTTAAGAAGAAGAAGCTTGATCACCTCCCTAATTCCCTAACTTTGCATGCATGGATATGAATGAGCATAGGATAGGTTTTACCCACATAAAACACTGCATTTCGAGCCTTAAATGAAGTAGTTTAGGACCCTAGGAGTTAGAAATAATGAAAATGCCCTTAATGAAATTTCTGCACTAGCAGTGACAAAGACCTTCCTAATGGACCGTTCTTGGATACCACAACTCGTGGTATCCAACCGTCGTCTCCACTACCTGACTTCATGTCCTCAGGTTCGATCCCATGACTCGACAGGACGAGTCGTCATTTCAGACAATGATTTGTTATATCGCCCGTTGTTTCGCGCTTCACGACCTAAACCGAGCCTTCCCACAAACCACACCACGACTCATTCCTCCTTCCAAAGAGTCATGGTTTCCTTCCTTTACATCGACTAGAGGTTTTAATACTCCTTCCAATGACTTCTCACCACGAGTCATCCAATGACCGATTGCTCCTCACAATGGTCGTCTAACGACCTGTTACCCTCCTCCCCCCACCCCGCCCCTTAGGCTAAGGGCCAGTCCCACCACGACATCAGACAATGACTCGTGGGGACAAACAATGGGTCGTTACTTGACCCGTTACTTCAAACTCAAACCCGGCTAGACCTTAACACGAATGCTTCCCACGGGTCGTTGGTTGGATCTACGATCAGTTAGGTGACCTGTTCTGTGGAATTTTTCCAAAATTCTGCCAACTTTCGTTTTTAAATCCCAGGTCTAATCTTAGGCACTTTCGGGGAATTACAATATCTCCCCCACTTTGGAACATTCATCCTTGAATGTGGGAAAACATACAACAAACAGAGAAATGCAATTATTACACTCAAATACTAATCATTTCAGCCGAAAACTGACAGAATGACTATCTCCGATTCACACTACATAGCTGAGTTGAATTCATGAATAATACATATATCCATATACATAAAAGAATCTTGGACACATGCGCTGAACATGAAAATTAAAAGGAGTCTTAGGGCAAAAACTGCTACCTTAAGCTGGAACTAAGCCGGTAGTGAATAAATGTGGGTATCTAGCCATCATGTCTGATTCAGCTTCCCATGTAGCTCCTTCAACGTGTTGATTCCTCCATAAAACTTTGACTGAAGCTACTTCCTTGTTTCTTAACCTTCGAACATAACGGTCCGTTATTTCCACTGGAACCTCCTCATAATTAAGGCTGTGTTTCGCACCGACACTGTCCACTGGGTAAACTAGATCTGGAAACATTTCTTTAAAAGTGACACATTGAATATAGGATGCACATAAGCTAATTCCGAGGGCAACTCCAATTCATATGCCATATTTCCAACCCATTTACAATCCGGTAAGGGTCAATATTACGAGGGCTAAGTTTTCCTTTCTTCACAAACCGAATCACTCCCTTCATGGACGAAACCTTTAAAAACACCCAATTATCCACTTCAAACTCAAGTTCTCTCCTTCTGATATCGACATAGGTCTTCTGGCAACTCTGAGTAGTTTTCAACCTTTCCCGTATGAGCTGAACCTTCTCGATAGCCTCATAGACTAAATCTGGTCCTATCATTGTAGCTTCACGAACTTCAGACCAACCAAGAACAACCTACATCTTCGCCCATAGAGCGGGTTCAAATGGAGCAATCTGAATACTGGAATGGTAGTTATTATTGCATGCAAACTCGATAAGAGGCAAATGATCATCCCAACTACCTATGAAGTCAATCACGCATGCTCTTACATGTCCTCGAGAGTCTGAATTATCCGCTCCGCTTGACCATTCATTTTCGGGTGAAATGTTGTACTGAGCTTAACCCGAGTTCCAAGTCCTTTTTGAAGCGACGTCCAAAACTAAGAGGTATATTGGGTACCTCTGTCTATGGACAAGGGCACTCCATGCAATCAAACTAGCTCTCGAATATATAGTTTGGCATAATCCTCTGCCGAATTTGTGGTTTTGACTGGTAGAAAATGAGCGGTGTTGGTCAACCATTCTACCACAACCCAAATAGAGTCATATAATCGACGAGTGCAAGGCAACCTTGTGATGAAGTCCATATTAATTTATTCCCACATCAAAGTAGGAATAATGATAACCTCAAGCACACCTCCTGGTCTCTAATGCTCGATCTTTACTTGCTGACAGTTTGGACACTTAGCCACAAATTCCACGATGTCCTTCTTCATGCCATTCCTCCAATAGACATCACATAAGTCACAGTACATCTTAGTGGCACCAAGATGGATAGAATACATGGATCCCTGAGCCTCGTGCAACATCCGTCTCCTCAAATCATCGACATCTGGAACACATAAGCGACCCTTGTACGGAAGCACTTCATCTCCCCCTTTGGAGAAGACCTCTACTTTCTGATTCCGGAAGGCTTCCTTTAACTTTACCAAAATAGGGTCTTCATCTTTTCTAGCTTTTCCAGCAGTCACCAAAGACGATTCTGATCCATTCTGAACTATAAAGCCTTTATCGGTTGAGTCAACAAACCGAACTCCAAACCTTGCGAGTCGATGCACATCCTTCACCAGCTCATTCTTCCCCTCATCCACATGGGACACACTCTCTATAGAGAGTATACTAAGTGTGTCTACTACTACGTTGGCCATACCCGAATGGTAAAGGACACTCTTAGCATAGTCTCTGATTAGCCCCAACAACCTCCTTTGTCGAACACGTAGATCCTTCTGGGTAAACACATATTGTATACTCTTATGGTTCCTAAACACATCCTTGTGGACCCCGTACAAATAATGTTTCCATATCTTCAAGGTGAATACCATCGTAGCTAATTCGAGATTATGGGTTGAGTAATTCTTCTCATAAACTTGAAGGTTGTTTGGAGGCATATGCTATAACTTTTCAATACTGCATCAATACACACCAAAGTCTGATCCTTGAATCAATACACCACGAACCCAACAGTACCCTCGGGTAGGGTCAACACAGGTGCTGAGGTAAGTCGAGCCTAGAAGCTCTTCTCACAAGCCTCTAACCATTGGAATTTCACCTTTTTTTGGAACAATTTGGTCAAGCTTGCTGTAATAGATGAGAAACCTTCAACAGATCTCCCATAAAATAGCCAGCTAAACCCAAAAAGCTCTAGATATCTTAAGGATTCACCGGTCTAGGCCAATGATTCACCGGTTCTATTTTTTGAGAGTCTACCTGTATGCCCTCACTTGCTACCACATGGCCCAAAAATGCCACTAAGTTCAACCAAAACTCGCTCTTTATGAATTTATCATATAATTGGAAATCCTTGAGAATCTGTAGCACCACCCTCAAATAAGCAGCTGGCTCCTCCTCTCTCCGAGAGTATATTAGGATGTCATCAATAAACACAATCACAAACATGTCCAGGTATGGCTTGAACACCCTGTTCATCAAGTCCATAGAAGTTGTAGTCGTTATTCAAAAAGACATAACCACAAACCTATAATGACCATACCGCGTCCTAAAGGCTATCTTTGGGATGTCACTCTCCCGAACTCTGAGTTGATGGTACGTGGACCTGAGATCTATCTTCGAAAAGCACTTGGCACCTTGAAGCTAGTCAAATAAATCATTAATCTCTAGGTAGAGGATACCTGTTCTTAATGGTGACTTTGTTCAATGGCCGATAATCAATGCACTTCCTAAGGGAACCATCCTTCTTTCGGGCATCCCATTGGGACTTGCTCAGTCTAATGAAACCCTTATCTAATAGGTCCTTCAACTATTCTTTAACCTCCTTTAGTTCTACCGGAGCTATTCTATAGGGAGGAATATATATAGGTTGTGTGTTGGGAAGGTCAATACTAAAATTAATCTCCCGCTCAAGAGGAACACCTGGAAAATCATCAAGGAATATTTCGGGATACTCACACACTACCGAAACTAACTGGATGGTCGTGGTCTCAAACTAAACATCCTTAACCCTAACTATATAATACACACAACCCTTGGAAATCATCTTCCTGGCCATAAGATAGGAAATAAAATGACCTACAGGCATGACCGAACTACCCTTCCACTCCAAGACTGACTCACCCGGAAAACAGAACTCCACCGCACGGGTTCTAGATTTAACAAAAGCATAACACGCATATAACAAATTCATGCTGAGAATAAAATCAAAGTCAGTCATGGATAACTCTACTAGATCTGCGGAGGTGACTTTATGCAATACTATGATCGGGCAACTTCTATACACTCGCCTAGCCACAACTAAATCACCAATGGGAGTAGAGACTGAAAATGGTTCTGACATAATTTCGGGACTGACTCTAAAGCTACTAGCAATATAAGGTGTCGCAAAAGAAAAAGTATCCCCTCGAACAAACAAAGCATGAGAATCAAGGTGAAGCACTCGTAACATACCAGTAACCACATCCGGTGAAGTCTCCTGCTTCTGACGCGATGCGAGGGCATAGAATATTTTTTGGCGATGTCCGCCACCACCACTAGTGGATGCCCCATGTGGAGCTAAACGTGCTGGAGCTACTGCTGACCTGGTAGTTTGTGCATGACCTACATCATCATCCTATCTAGAAAATGGACACGCTTGGCCCATGTGGTCGAATCTACCACACCCATAACAAATATCTAAGCCGAACAAGCTCTCTCTGGCATGACTCTTGCCACACTTTTCGTAGGTTGGAAAGATGCGCTCTACCTACGTGCCCCTCTGGTCCCTTGAACTTGAAGCCCTGCTCCTCTGATCACCCTTGGATCTGGATGGAATGCAGGCTGATGATGGTGCTGGAGCTAATGACCTCTGCTGAAACTGAGGGCAGTGACCACCACCGGGTCTCTACTGAGTAAACCCATGGCTATTTGTCCGGGCCTTTTAGCCTCTCTCTCTCTCATATGAGCCACCTCCATCTGCTGGGCATACAAAACTATCTGAGGGAAATCCATATCCAGTTGGAGCATAGCAGTCCTGCAATCTTTGTCCAAATAGCCAGCCACACCATGAACAAACCTACTTACCCGCGCCCTCTAATCAACCACTAACTCTTAGGCATACTTTCATAAGAGAGTGAACTCAAGGGCATATTCTTCTACCGTTATCCTACCCTGCTTAAGGTTCGCAAACTAAGATTCCTTCAACTCCCTCATCTCATGAGGGAAGAATCGATCTAGGAACGCCACATGGAACTCGTCCCAAGTGGTAGGGCCTGCTCGGGTGGCCCTACTATCTCTCAATTTCTAAAACAAGATATGTGCAACCCCTTTCAACTGATATGAGGCACACTCTGCACATTTAACCCTATTCACCCCCATGACCTGGGTGATCTTCACAATCTCATCAATGAACTCATGTGGGTTCGCAACTACTTTTGACTCGAGGAACTCTTGTGGGTTCGTTCTCAAGAAATTCCTTACTAGAGCCACCGCTGCATTGCCATTTTGCGGAACATGCGCAACTACCTTCTGATTGACCAGAGCATTCAAGGATTGCATGAGTGTTTGAATAACTTCTTGAAACTCAGCTTAGGTAATCAACTCCGATGCATGGTGCTCCTAGACTGGTGGAGCTTGTTGGTGCCCATTTCCGTTGCCATCCTCATGGACGTCTCTATTCCCATTCCTCCTACCGTTTACTCTATGGGGAGCCATGATTCTGCAATCGTGAATAGCGCGAATTAGAATGATAGGAAGACATTTCATCGCACGACATAGATTATGAAAGAACGGAACATTTCCTAAACAACTCGTAGCCTCTTCGTCATAAGTGTGGCGCGCCTCACACACATCAAAAAGACTCTACATAATGCACCTTTCAGACACCCTAAGACACTTAAAACCTATGGCTTTGATACCAAGTTTGTCACGATCTGAATGTAGTCCCGAATTGTAACACGGGACAAGGAGCCCAGCAAGACTACAAGTCGACCCATGGCATGAACATACATCTAACTCAATATCAATAAAGTGGAATACTTAGCATAACAACATAGCAGGACCATAAACATAACATGACAGTGAAAGTGGAACGTACTACATGCATAACAACTGAATTCTACACATAGTCTGAAAGCCTCTAACGTATCAGATGGATTAATAGGACAACACCCCCAACTAACCTGGCAAGTCTAGAAAACTTAACATGAAAAGATAACTGATATCAAACCGGTCCTCAGGGAATGAGGACTCACCAAAGAGTTGGGTTCTAAACTCAGAGATGAACTACTGACGATGCTGGGTCTGAATATCGGAGCCTGTATCATAAAACGATATAGTATAGAGTATGCGATCAGTACGCGGAATGTATCGAGTATGCAAGGTAAGTAAAATGGACATCTAAGAATACATAAAAGCTCATCAGATATCGTAAGAGTGGGAACACATGCTCATAACATAAATATTGTAATGTAACATAATGCTCACGATTTTAAAATCATTCGTAATCTGTTCATAATCATAGTCATAAAAGAAAATTTATTAAATGATCACTTGAGCCAAAATAACATAAACATAATAATGCATAAAACAAGCGGAAAAATGGGAGGACTCATCATAACCGACTCATTCATGGCAGATTCTTACATGATGCCCCAATTATCTCACTCAAATGGGCAGAGTTGTCCCTAGCTTGCCAGGCAAGGGACGTGCATTATGTAATATCACGAAAGAGGGGATCATTAACATGGTAATGATAAACCTATAGTGGCACGTAGTTATGAGACACTGGCATGGGCCTTTGAACGTCGGGCTACTCGGTGCTAGACACCTCTCCCAAAAACATGCACATTAGATTCATACGTGAATCGTAAACATCATTCATTGAGATTCATGGATAAATAAATGTTAACAACATTGATCCCTATTTATATAAATGATTATCCATGAATCAAGGGCCCTTTAGTTAGCCCACATCATAAATCGATCAATCACGCAATCCCTATCATAAATCGTAAAACATTCTTGAACATGTGGGCATTGCCCAATACTTTAACATGCTTAAAAAAACTTAATTCACTTGAAAACATGATTATAAACATGGGTAACATGAAAACATGCTTTTGATAAATGAACGTTCATCATAAATTTAACTTTCATGAACTTTTTATAAATGGGCATTTTAGTTTTAAAAGATTGAAACATGATTTTAATGGAAAACAACATAAAACTTGCCCATATTTCGTAAATCAATAATCATAACTCAATTAGATGATGCCCATGTAGAGAAATAAAAATTGCATGCATTGGATAAACCCCCATAGAAATTACATAGGAAATTCATGATTTAGAGAGGGATTGGCATGGGTGTGAAAGGATTCACCCATTCATAATCCTACATACCTGGGGAAGATTAAATTTCACCACTCCTTGAAAGCCCAATGGAAAATTGAAGTTACTTGAAGAAGAACAAGCTTGATCACCTCCCTAATTCCCTAACTTTGCATGCATGGATATGAATGAGCCTAGGATAGGTTTCACCCACATAAAACACTGCATTTCGAGCCTTAAATGATGTAGTTTAGGACCCTAGGACTTAGAAATAATGAAAATTCCCTTAAAGAAATTTCTGCACTAGCAATCATAAAGACCTTCCTAACGGATCGTTCTTGGATACCACAACTCGTGGTATCCATCCGTCGTCTCTAATACCCGACTTCACGTCCTCAGGTTCTATCCCATGACTCGACAGGACGAGTCGTCCCTTCAGATAATGATTTGTTATATCGCCTATTGTTTTGCCCTTCACGACCTGAACCAAGCCTTCCCACAAACCACACCACGACTCATTCCTCCTTCCAAAGAGTCGTGGTTTCCTTCCTTTACATCGACTGGAGGTTTTAATACTCCTTCCCATGACTGCTCACCACGAGTCATCTAATGACCGATTGCTCCTCATAATGGTCGTCCAATGACCTATTACCCTCCTCCCCCCGCCCCGCCCCTTAGGCTAAGGGCCAGTTCCACCACGACATCAGACAATGACTCGTGGGGACAAACAATGTGTCGTTACTTGACCCGTTACTTCCAACTCACACCCGGCTAGACCTCAACACGGATGCCTCCCGCGGGTGGTTGGTTGGATCGGCGATCAGTTACGTGACCCGTTCTGTGGAATTTTTTCCAAATTCTGCCAACTTCCATTTTTAAATCCCAAGTCTAATCTTAGGCACTTTCGGGGCATTGCAATATCTCCCACTTGGGAATATTCATCCTCGAATGTGGGAAAACATACAACAAATAGAGAAATGCAATCATTACACTCAAATACTGATCATTTAAGCCGAAAACTGACAGAATGATTATCTCCGATTCAAACTACATAGTCGAGCTGAATTCATGAATCGTACATGCATCCATATACATTAAAGAATCTTGGACACATGCGCTGAACATGAAAATTAAAAGGAGTCTTAGGGCAAAAACTTCTACCTTAAGCTGGAACTGAGCCGGTAGAGAATAAATGTGGGTATCTAGCCATCATGTCTGATTCAGCTTCCTATGTAGCTCCTTCAACGTGCTGATTCCTCCATAAAACTTTGACTGAAGCTACTTCCTTGTTTCTTAACCTTCGAACCTGATGGTCTGGTATTTCCACCGGAACCTCCTCATAATTAAGGATGTCTTTCGCACCGACTCTATGCACCGGGCCAACTACATCTGGAAACACTTCTTTAAAAGCGACACATGGAATATAGGATGCACCGAAGCTAATTCTGAGGGCAACTCCAATTCATGTGCCATATTTCCAACCCGTTTACAATCCGGTAAAGGTCAATATTATGAGGGCTATGTTTTCCTTTCTTCACAAACCGCATCACTCCCTTCATGGGAGAAACCTTTAAAACCACCCAATTATCCATGTCAAACTCAAGTTCTCTCCTTCTCACATCGACATTAGTCTTCTGGCGACTCTGAGCAGTTTTCAACCTGTCCTGTGTGAGCTGAACCTTCTCGATAGCCTCATGGACTAAATCTTATCCTATCATCGTAGATTCACCAACTTCAAACCAACCAACGAGCGACCTACATCTACGCCCATAGAGAGCTTCAAATGGAGCCATATGAATACTGGAATGGGCTGTTATTGCATGCAAAACTCGATAAGAGGCAAATGATCATCCCAACTACCTTTGAAGTCAATCATGCATGCTCTTACATGTCCTCAAGAGTTTGAATTATCCGCTCCGCTTGACCATTCATTTTCGTGTAAAATGTTGTACTGAGCTTAAGCTGAGTTCCAAGTCCTATTTGAAGCGACGTCCAAAACTTATAGGTAAATTTGGTACCTCAGTATGATATAATAGACAAGGGAACTCCATGTAATCAAACTAGCTCTCGGATATATAGTTTGGCATAATCCTCCGCCGAATTCGTGGTTTTGACTGGTAGAAAATGAGTGGTGTTGGTCAACCTTTCTACCACAACCCAAACGGAGTCATTTTGTCGATGAGTGGGAGGCAACCCTGTGATGAAGTCCATATTGATTTATTCCCACATCTAAGTAGGAATAACAATAACCTCAAGCAAACATCCTGGTCTATAATGCTCGATGTTTACTTGCTGACAGTTTGGACACTTAGCTACAAATTCCGCGATGTACTTTTTCATGCCATTCCACCAATAGACATCCCATAAGTCATGGTACATCTTGGTGGTACCCGGATGGATAGAATACCTGGATCTATGAGCCTCATGCAGCATTTGTCTCATCAAATCATCGACATCTAGAACACATAAACGACCCTAGTACCAAAGCACTTCATCTCCCCCTTTGGAGAAGACCTCTTCTTTCTGTTTCTGGAAGGCTTCCTTTAACTTTACCAAAATAGGGTCTTCATCTTATCTAGCTTTTCCATCAGTCACCAAAGACGATGCTGATCCATTCTGAATAATAACGCCGATATCGGTTGAGTCAACAAATCGAACTCCCAACCTTGCGAGTCGGTGCACATCCTTCACCAGCTCATTCTTCCCCTATTCCACATGGGACACACTCTCCATAAAGAGTCTACTAAGTGTGTCTGCTACTACATTGGCCTTACCCGAATGGTAAAAGACACTCATATCATAGTCTTTGAGTAGCCCCAACCACCTCCTTTGTCGAACATTGAGATCCTTCAGGGTAAACACATATTGTAGACTCTTATGGTTCGTAAACACATCCATGTGGACCCCATACAAATAATGTTGCCATATCTTCAAGGCAAATACCATCGCAGCCAATTCGAGATCATGGGTCGGGTAATTCTTCTCATGAACTTGAAGGTTGTTTGGAGGCATATGCTATAACTTTTCTATATTGCATCAATACACACCCAAGTCGGATCCTTGAAGCAATACAGCATGAGCCATCAGTACCCTTGGGTAGCGTCAACACCGGTGCTGAGGTAAGTCGAGCCTAGAAGCTCTTCTCACAAGCATCTGACCATTGGGAATTTCACCTTTTTCTGGGTCAATTTGGTCAAGGGTGTTGTAATAGATGAGAAACCTTCAACAGATCTCCCATAAAATTGCCAACTAAACCCAAAAAGCTCCAGATATCTTAAGGATTCACCGGTGTAGGCCAATGCTTCACCGCTTCTATTTTTTGAGAGTCTACCTGTATGCCCTCACTTTCTACCACATGGCCCAAAAACGTCACTAAGTTCAACCAAAATTGGCACTTGATGAATTTAGCATATAATTGGCAATCCTTGAGAGTCTGTAGCACCACCCTCAAATAAGAAGCATGCTCCTCCTCGCTCTGAGAGTATATCAAGATGTCATCACTAAACACAATCACGAACATGTCCAGGTATGGCTTGAACACCCTATTCATCAAATCCATAAAAGCTGCAGTCGTTAGTCAGAAAGACATAACCACAAACTCATAATGACCATATCGTTTCCTAAAGTCTATCTTCGAGATGTCACTCTTCTGAGCTCTGAGATGATGGTACATGGACCTGAGATCTATCTTCGAAAAGCACTTGGCACCTTGAAGCTAGTCAAATAAATCATCAATCTCTAGGTGGAGGATACCTGTTCTTGATGGTGACTTTGTTTAATTGCCAATAATCAATGCATATCCTAAGGGAACCATCCTTCTTTTGGAAAAATAAAAGTGATGCATCACATGGGGACTTGCTCGGTCTAATGAAACCCTTATCCAACAGGTCCTTCAACTATTCTTTCAACTCCTTTAGTTCGGCCGGAGCCATTCTATTGGGAGGAATAGATATAGGTTGTGTGTCGAGAAGGTCAATATTAAAATCAATCTCCCGCTCGGGAGGAACACCCGGAAAATCATCAAGGAATATTTCGGGATACTCACACACTACTGAAACTGACTTGATGGTTAGGGTCTCGAACTAAACATCCTTAACCTTAACTATATAATACACACAACCCTTGGAAATCATCTTCCTGACAATAGGATAGGAAATAAAATGACCTAGAGGCATGACCGAACTACCCTTCCACTCCAAGACTGACTCACCCGGAAAATAGAACTCCATCGCACGGGTTCTACATTTAACAGAAGCATAGCACTCATATAACCCATCATGCCAACAATAAAATCAAAGTTAGTCATGGCTAACTCTACTAGATCTGCAGAGGTGACTTTATGCAATACTGTGATCGGGAAACTTCTATACATTCGCCTACCCACAACTAAATCACCAACGGGAGTAGAGACTAAAAATGGTTCTGACAGAATTTCAGTACTGACTCTAAAGCTACTAGCAATATAAGGTGTCCCAATGGACAAAGTATCCCCTAGATCTAACAAAGCATGAGCATCAAGGTGAAACACTCGTAACATACCAGTAACCACATCCGGTGAAGTCTCCTGCTCCTGCGCGATGCGAGGGCATAGAATTTTTATTGGCGATGTCTGCCACCCCAATTAGTGGATGCCCCATGCGGAGCTGAACGTGTTAGAGCTACTGCTGACCTGGTAGTTTGTGCATGGCCTCCATCATCATCCTGTCTAGAAAATGGACACGCTGGGCGCATGTGGTCAAATCTACAACACCCATAACAAATATCTAAGCCGAGCAAGCCCTCTCTGGCATGACTCTTGCCACACTTTTCGCAGGTTGGAAAGATGCACTCTACCTATGTGCCCTTCTGGTCCCTCGAAGCTGAAGCCCTGCTCCTCTGATCACCCTTGGATTTGGATGGAATGCTAGCTGATGATGGTGCTAGAGCTAGTGACCTCTGCTGAAACTGAGGGCAGTGACAACCACCGGATCTCTACTGAGTAAACCCATGGCTATCTGTCCGGGCCTTTTGGCCTCTCTCCCCCTCATATGAGCCGCCTCCATCTGCTGGGCATATAAAACTATCCGAGGGAAATCCATATCCTGCTGGAGCATAGCATTCCTGCAATCGTTTTCCAAATAGCCAGCCACACCTTGAAAAAACCTACTTACCCGGGCCCTCTAATCAACCACTAACTCTTACGCATTCTTTCATAAGAGAGTGAACTCAAGGGCATATTCTTCTACCGTTATCCTACCCTGCTTAAGGTTCGCAAACTAAGATTCCTTCAACTCCCTCATCTTATAAGGGAAGAATCGATCTAGGAACACCATATGGAACTCCTCCCTAGTTGTAGGGCCTGCTCGAGTGGCCCTACTATCTCTCAATTTCTAAAACAAGATATGTGCAACCCCTTTCAACTGATATGAGGCGCACTCTGCACATTTAACCCCATTTACCTCCATGATCTGGGTGATCTTCACAATCTCATCAATGAACTCATGTGGGTCCTCATCTACTTTAGACAAGAGGAACTCTAGTGGGTTCATTCTCAAGAAATTCCTGACTAGAGCCACCGCTGCATTGCCATTTTGCGAAACATGAGCAACTACCTGCTGATTGACCAGAGAAGTCAAGGCCTACACTAGCGTTTGAATAACTGCCTAACACTCAGCATAGGCAATCAACTCCGGTGCATGGTGCTGCTGGACTGGTGTGGCCTGTTGGTGCCCGTTTCCGTTGCCATCCTCATGGATGTCTCAATTCCCATTCCTCCTACCGTTTACTCTACTGGGAGCCATGATTCTGCAATCGCAAATAGCGTGAATTAGAATGATAGGATGACATTTCATCGCACGACATAGATCATGAAAGAAGGGAACATTTCCTAAACGTCTCGTAGCCTCTTCGTCATAAGTGTGGCGCGCTTCACACACATGAAAAAGACTACTTAATGAACCTTTCATACACCCTAAGACACTTAAAACCTATGGCTCTGATACCAAGTTTGTCACGACCCGAATGTAGTCCCGGATTGTAACACGGGACAAGGAGCCCAGCAAAACTCCAAGTCGACCCATGGCATGAACATACATCTAACTCAACATCAATAAAGCGGAATACTTATCATAACAACATAGCAGGACCATAAACATAACATGACATGGAAAGTGGAATGTACTACATGCATAACAATTGAATTCTACATATAGTCTGAAAGCCTCTAACATACCTGATGGGTTGATGGGATAACACCCCCAACTAACCTGGAAAGTCTAGAAAACTAAACATGAAAAGATAACTGATATCAAACTGGTCCTCAGGGAATGAGGACTCACCAAAGAGTTTGGTTCTAAACTTAGAGATGAACTACTGATGAGTCTGGGTCTGAAAATCGGAGTCTGTATCATAAAACGATATAGCATAGAGTATGTGATCCCTACGTGGAATGTGCCGAGCATGCAAGGTAAGTGAAATGGACATTTAAAAATACATAAAAGCTGATAAGAGTGGGAAAACATGCTCATAACATAAATGTTGTAACGTAACATAGTGCTCAAGATTTTCAAATGATTCGTAATCTGTTCATAATCATAGTCATAAAAGAAAAATTATTAAATAATCACTTAAGCCAAAATAACATAAACATAATAATGCATAAAACATGCAAAACAATGGGAGGGCTCGTCATAACCGACACCATCATGGTAGAGCCTTACATGATGCCCCGTCTATCTCACTCATGTGGGCAAAGTCGTCCCTGGTTTTCCCGGCAAGGGACGTGCATTATGTGATATCACGAAAGAGGGGATCATTAACGTTATAATGTATCAATATAAACCTACGGTGGCACATAGTTATGAGACACCGGCATAGGCATTTTAACACCGGGCTTCTCGGTGCTAGACACTGCTCCCAAAATCATGCACATTAGGCTCATACATGAATCATAAACATCATTCATTGAGATTCATGGCCAAATAAACATTAACATTATTGATCCCTATTCATATACATGATTATCCATGAATCAAGGGCCCTTTAGTCGGCCAACATCATAAATCGATCAATCATGAAATCCATATCATAAATCATAAAAAATTCTTGAACATGTGTTCATTCCCCAATACTTTAACATGCTTGAAAATATTCAATTCACTTGAAAACGTGATTATAAACATGGGTAACTACAAAACATGATTTTCATCATCAATACTTCATCATAAATCTTAACTTTTATGAACATTTCATAAATGGGCATTTTAGTTTTAAAAAGCTTGAAACATTTTTTAATGCATGTAGAGAAATCAAAATTTCATGCATTGGGTTAAACCCCATAGAAATTACATAGAAAATTCATGATTTAGAGAGGGATTGGCATGGGTGTGAAACGATTCATCCATTCATAACCCTACGTACCTGAGGAAGATCAAATTTCACCACTTCTTGAAAGCCCAACGGAAAATAGAAGAATACTTAAAGAAGAAAAAGCTTGATCACCTCCCTAATTACCTAACTTTGCATACATGGATAAGAATGAGCCTAGGATACTTTTACCCTCACAAAACACTGCATTTAGAGCCTTAAACGACGTAGTTTTGGATGCTAGGACTTAGAAATGATTAAAATGCCCTTAATGAAATTCCTGAAATTTCTACACTAGCAGTGGCAACGACCGTCCTAATGGGTCATTCTTGGATACCACGACTCATGGTATTCGTTCGTCATCACCACTGCTAACTTCTCGTCCTCACGTTCGATCCTATGAATCGACCGGATGAGTCATCCCTTCAGAAAATGATTCATTATATCGTCTGTTGTTTCCCCCTTCAAGACCTGCACCAAGCCTTCCCACAAGCCACACCACGACTCTTTCCTCCTTCGAACAAGTCGTGGTTTCCTTCCATTACATCGATTGGAGGTTTTCATACTCCTTCCTACAACTCCTTACCAAGACCCGTTGTTCCTCACAATGGGTCGTCTAATGACCCATTACCCCCCCCCCCCAAGCTGGAGGACTAGTCCCACCACGACTTCAAACACGACTCGTGGTAACAAACAACGGGTCATTACTTGACCTGTTACTTCCAACTTCTACCTGGCCAGACCTCACCACAGATGCTTCCGAGGGGTCATTGGTTTGACTAATGATCTGTTAGGTGACCCGTTCTATGGAATTTTTTCCAGATTCTGCCAACTTCCATTTTGAAATTCTGGGTCTAATCTTAGGCACTTTTGGGGCATCATAATCTCTTTTCGTGAAATTCTATGGGCTAGAACAATACTCTCTTAGACCATAAAATGGAATTTTCCCAGTTGAGTACTCGGTTGGTTTCTTCACACCTGCTAAGCACTTTACTCAAATGCTCAAGGCAATATTTAAAGGAATCACCCACAATCGAAAAGTTTTCCATGAATAATTCAATGGTGTCCTCCACCATATTTGAAAATATGGATATCATACAATACTAAAATGTGGTTGGTGCATTGAGCAACTTGAATAACATCCTCCTGAAAGGAAAAGTGCCATCAGGGAAGGTAAATATGGTTTTCTCTTGGTCCTCTGATGCCATGGAGATCTAAATATATCAAGGATAACCATCAAGAAAGTAGTACCATCCCCTTCCATCCAACCTATCAAGCATCTAATCCATGAAATGCATCGAAAAGTTGTCCTTCTAGGTCCATTGATTGAGTTTTTGATAGTCCATGTAAACACCGCTAACCTATGACCGGCCTTATTGAAACTAGCTTATTTTTCTCATTTGGAACCATCATGATTCCACCATTCTTTGGTACACACTACACCAGAATCACCAACTTACTATCAACACTAGGTTAGACTACACCACCATCCAGCCATTTTATAATCTCCTTCTTCACCACCTTTTGCACAGGTGAATTTTGTCATCACTGATGCTCTATACTTGGTACACAATTTGGCTTCGACTATATTTTGTGGGTGCATATGTCTGGAGGGATACAAATGATGTCGGTAATGGTCCAACCAATTGCCTTTTTCAACCTTCTCAACACTAACAATAGGGCCTTAACTCCCCACTCTATAAGATCTGCAGCAATAACCACTGGCAAGGTACTGTTCTCCCCCAAAAATGCATATTTCAAATATGGAGGTAGAGCTTTAAGCTCCTAGACTGATGATACTTCAACCAATAGTTTTGCTGGAGGGGTTGCACAGTTATTTAGATCAAGGTCAAACTTCTTTGGCCTAAAGTTATAGGACCCCATTCCCTCCAGTGCATTTACCCTCTCGGTGTACCCCTAGACATTATCCCCATCAAAGTTCATGAGTACGGCTATTAGTATCTCAAGACTCAGCCTTTCCTACAGAGGTACAAGCGACCTTTTGTCCTCTATACTGCTGATCATAGGTTTCTCTAACATTAAGGAATCGATACAATAGCCTGAGTAAAAGAAAAATAAAAGAAAAACATAAACGATGAAATAAAGAGTAAGAGTTAAATAAAAGCAAATAATGTAATCCTAAGCTGTATTACCCGGCAACAATGCCATTTTTAATAATGCTCAAATTGCAACCCTTAGGAAGTATAACGCAGATGTTGTCAATAAAGAACCCAACTAAGGTTAGGGTCGATCCTACAGGGACTATGATCAAGATATAGACTAATGCTAGTATTACAACTTTTAGTTCAATTAGTTCCTAAAGGGGGTTTTAAATCAACTAACAGTATTTTGAAATTGAGTTGTAGCCAATAGTTATGCAATCAACTAGGGAGGTGTTCCTTATGGCTTCCTAACTAGGTCCTTATTATTGCATTCGTGATCTAACCCAATACATAGCTTGAAGAACTACTAAATTATGCTCATCTAAGTGAATTATTTATCGCTATTAGATTACTCTATTCAATCACCTCGTCAGATATCATGAGCAGTTTCAGTTTAACCCTAATCAATAGTTCAAATTGACTCTTCTGTGCCCGCAACTCAAGCTGTTCAATGAAACTCAATTTCAAGTCTTTGTTGTTATTTTCTTTTCGCAATCTCGACTTCTCAAGGTTCAAGAAGGAGGACAATTCAGGTAAGTCCTAACTCTGTGCATCGTTAAGAAACGTTAATCATGAAGAAAAGAACAATACAAACATTTGTTTTGGTTTAGAATCACTTTGTGTTAACCCTAGTTAGTTATTCCACCATGGTTCCCACAATCCTAGTTGTGGAGGGTTTAGCTATTCATAATTACAAGATTAAAATTAGATTTCATGAAAGAAACAATAATTGAAGACTTTCAATAATGATGAAAGAAGAACCCAAGAATTGATTAGATAATTAATTGTGAAAAACTCAAGAACAATGATGAATTTTTCCCAAGTATTTGAGTAATTGATCTCCAAGAATATAGGAAACCTAAAAACTATGAATACAAAGTTAAAAGTGTGAAATCTCTCTAAGAAAAATAACTGAAAAGTATTTATACAATTAATGAAATCTTTACAAAATTAACATGGAGACTGTTGTTGCCTCATTCTATGAGTCGTAGCGTGATGCTACGAGTTGTGGCTTCTGGCCATAGTATGAAATGCATCCTTTGAATCTGTCACGTCCTGGAGGTTGGTAGACTCAGCCACTATGAGTTGTAAGTGCCTGTCGTGGTCTGAACTTCTAAAGTCTAACATCCTATTAATCTTACCACGAGTCCTTAGTATGGCCCATACCTAGGTGCTACGACTCATATAATCTACTCATACCCTAGGATCTACCAGTTGACATTTTCACTAAAGTTTTCCATGACTATTTGGTACGGTTCGTGTGCTGACATTATGATTCGTAGCTTCCACTAATAGCAAGATCTTCCACAAGTGCACATCTTTTGAATTTTTTTACAACTTCTAGGTATGGCTCGTACCAGGATGGTACGACTTGTACCATGAGTCGTACTTTGGCCTAGCACTTGTGCATTTTCTACAAAATTCTACTACAGTTGCTAGGTACGGCTCGTACTGAGACTTGTAGCAAATCACCATTCTGCATTTTTTTTTCCTTTTTTTCCATCTAACTTACGGACCTGATTTCCCTGAAAATAAGGTAAAAGTACCTCATATCTCTATAAAAACAGCTAAGACACAACATATTTTTTATGATTTAAGTGTAGAAAGTGTCGTAAGTAAATGACACATCAACACCGTCAACTTAGAAATTTTGCATTTCCTCATGCAAAAAAAAAACACTACTACAATAATGATTCTTAACTAGAAAGTAAAATAGAAGACCTAAAGGCAACAACACCAAAATTTTCACACATGGGGATTATCAAGTACTGACCTCTTTTTAAATTCAAAACCAAGCTGGCTATGCTTACATGCCACTACAACTCATGATACAAAGGGATCTAGAGATGTCATTCAATCATTAACAGATAACTAAGTTACACTAATTCCATTTACACAGACTTTTTGCAGAATCCAATGCAACCCATGTACCCTAACAACAAACGAACGCCTAAACACTCACAATGATATATATGTAAGAAACCAGGAATATCAAGGAAAGCTCTCACTCTCACAAATAAGTTCCAAATACTGCACAAGTGATACCATATGCATGCCTGTAGTTTCTCTACTCTAGCTTTTCATATAGTTAGGTTAGGATCACTATAGGACTTTTATTGGCTTGTTATGTAAGCTCAGGAACGGGTGTGGTACATATGGACAATAGTGACTAACCTTCCTTGGTACTACACAACTCTTGGCTTCACTTTTACCTTTTTTTTCCATTTCTTATTTTTCCTTCCTTTCACCATTTTATTCAACTTTCACTTCGTTGATATGGTGTATTTTTCATTTTTCTAGTTTTTTTATTTTGACTTTCAAATTTCTTTTTTTTTCTTTTTCTCTTTTTTTTGTCACACCACACATCACCTTTTACTGACTAGCTTTTTTCATTTCTCCCCCATATCATCTATGCACCGCTACCATGGCCACCCTCCACTTAGGCATTTGCCTTAGTTGAGGTTCACAAAGTCCATGGAGGGACCAAGGCCAAAACAGGTTCATTATAAACAAAATAGGGAAGGTATATGGGCTAATCAACAAAACGGTCAATTTTAGTCTCAAACATGGGATCAAGGGATTCATTTCATTTGCTAGGATAATTTAAGCTAAACATGAGCTAAATCAAAAATAGCCTATAATTCCTTCCCAAAAAACTATCCTATAACCTAAGCAAAGAGTAACTGGCAAGTTCTAGATCACCTAAACAGTATTAATCTCAGTAAGAACTCACTCACATATGGTATAGGTTTGCATCACACACTGCCTATCTTATTCATGCACAACTATGCTACAGTTGCTCATGCTAATCACTCAAATGCAACAAAAGATCCACAATAGTCATGCTTTGCAATAAACCAACAAAGCTAATCACAATACTTTTTAAAAGGGTCATTTTTTCTGAAAAATATCGAAACATTGAACACATGTGCATTTTTATTGGCTGTTAAGTACTCCTAAGATATTCTAGTTCAAAAAAACAAAACACCCTAAACCTGTCAATTCTACTAGATAGAATGGCCGAGCAAAAATAAACACAGAAGAAACCCTCAGATGAACAAAACAGGATCACCCTCCCCCCTTTAAAAGTATGCTTTTCCTCCAAAGCAAAGAAAATCAGAACTAGGAGAGGGACATACCCGTGGCGCTCTAAGCTCTCCTATCAGCTACTTAGACTTCACCAACCATTCATGGCTTGCCTGTCTTGCAACACATGAATTAACGTAGTGATACAATGCAAATCTCTTGACTATTCAAGCCTCATCAAGATATACCGACTCGATTCCCTCCACCTCATCAGTTTTTCCCAGATACAACTTTACTCTTTGATCGTTTACTTTAAAAAAATTTCCATCTTTTTTCTCCAGTTTAATGGTACCATACGGGAATAATTCCACCACCCTATTGAGTCCCATCCACCTAGTCTTCAATTTTCCTGTGTGCAAAAAGAGACTAAAGTTAAACAGTAGCACCAGGTCACCAGCACTAAACTATCTCTTTGCAATATTTAGATCTTGAAAGATCTTCGTTCTCTCCTTATATGCGGCTGCAATCTCATAAGCTCAGCATCGGAATTCATCTAACTCATTCAACTGATCTAGCAATAAGTTGGATGCTTCATTCTAGCCCAGATTTAACTTCTTAAGTGCCCTCAATGCCTTATGCTCCAGCTTCACTGATAAATGGCATGACTGGCCATAAACCAGTTGATATGGTGAGGTATGAATAGGGGTTTTATAGACTGTCCGATATGCCCAGAGTGAATCATCCAGCTTCTTGGACCAGTTCGTCCGATTGGTGTTCATTATTTTAGCTATGATTATCTTGATCCCTCTGTTGGATACCTCCACTAGCCCGCTTGAACGAGGATGATAAGGTGTTGTCACATTATGCTTTACACTGTATTTTTGAAGTAGTCGTCTAATGAGGCGATTAAAAAAGTTAGATGCATCGTCATTTGATGATGGCTATAGGAGTATCGAATCTGGTAAATATGTACTTCCACAGAAATATTGTGACACTTTTTCCATCATTGTTAGGGAGTGCAATGGTTTCCCCCCACTTTGATTCTTAATCCACAACCACAAAAATATGCTTTATCCCATACGAGCTCACAAATAGGCTCTTGAAGTCAATACCCCATATATCAAACAACTCTATCTCCAAGATTGGGGTCAATGGTAGCTCGCTCTTATAGGTGATGCCTCCTTGTTTTTGGCATTGATCATAGGACTTAGAAAAATCTTAAGAATCCTAATGGATTATGGGCTAATAATACCCACACTACAGAAATTTATGTGCAGTCTAGATATCTCTGTGATGATCCCTAATCGGTGATGAGTGGAAGGCCTCTTGTATACTTAGCATCTCAACCGCTGGAACGCATTTGCGAATCACTCCATCTACACAAATATGGAACAAATATGTCTCATTCCAATAGAATCTCTGCATATCAAACAAGAAATTCTTCCATTGTTATGTGGTCGATCTGTTGGAATCATCTCACTCACCGAATAATTTTCATAATTAGCAAACCATGGGATCAAATCATGTGATGTAGAAAACACTTATTCATCTGGAATAGCATCATTAATGTCGATCTTATCCTTTAATCTTGCCTTTGCCTCTACTGTAGATAGGTAATCATCCTCCTGGTTTTCGGTCCCCTTTTGGCCCTTTACCTTGAACTCAAATTCTTATAAGAGCAATACCCATCTGATTAGCCTTGGACTAGCATCCTTCTTTGACATCAGATACCGTAATGCTGCATAGTCAATATGGACAGTCACCTTAGTCCTGAGTAAGTATGCCTGAAACTTCTTGAATGGAAAGACTACTGCTAGCAATTCCTGTTCAGTCACAGTATAATTCTTCTGAGCTGCATTAAGTGTCTTACTGGCATAATAAATGGGGTGAAATTTCTTTTCTCTCCTATGGCTCAATACAACACCTAGGGTAACTTCACTAGCATTACACATTACCTCAAATGAAAGAGACCAATCTAGTGCTACTATGATGGGAGTTTAGGTGAGTCTCTCCTTCAGCCATTCCAAAGCTTTCAGATACACGTAATAAAAAATGAACTTTAACTCCTTCTCAAGAATACTACATAATGGTTATGAAATTTTTTTATAAGTCCTTGATGAGCCTCCTATAGAACCCTGCATGCCCCAAAAAGCTCCGAACACATTTGACAGAAATAGGTCGTGGCAACCCAGCTATCACCTCGATTTTAGCTTTATTCACCTCTATCCCTTTTCTTTAAATTCTATGGGCTTGCACAATACCCTCATTGACCATAAAATGGCATCTTTCCCAGTTGAGTACCAGGTTGGTCTCTTCACACCTGCTCGACACTTTATTCAAATGCTCAAGGAAATCTTAAAAGAAATCACCCACATCTGAGGAGTTAACCATGAACACTTTAATGGTGTCCTCAACCATGTCTTAAATGATGGACATCATACAACATTGAAATGTGGATAGTCATTGTACAACTCGAATAACATCCTTCTTAAAGCAAAAGTCCCATAAGGGTAGGTAAATGTGCTTTTCTCTTGGTCCTTCGGGGCTATGGAGATCTGAATGTATCCCGAATAACCATCAAGAAAGCAGAACTATCCTCTGCCTACCAACCTATCAAGTATCTAATCCATGTAATGCATCAGAAAGTGGCCTATTTGTGTCCATTAATTGAGTTTCTGATAGTCCATGCAAACACGCTAATGTGTGACCGCCCTGTGAAAACTAGCTCATTTTTATCATTTGGCACCACCATGATTCCACCTTTCTTAGGTACACACAACATTGAACTCGACCATTTACTATCAGCAATCGGATAGACTACACCAACATCTAGTCACTTGATAGTCTCCTTCTTCACCACCTCTTGCATAGGTGGATTCAATCATCTTTGATGCTCTATACTTGTTACATAATTTGGTTCCAACTATAATTTTGTGGGTGCATATACCTGAAAGGATACAGATTATGTCAGCCTAAGCAATATCCTTTTTGAACCTCTCAACACTGACACCAGGGCCTCAACTTGCGACTTTACAAGATCTGCAGCAATAATCACTGGCAAGGTACTGTTCTCCCTAAAAAAGAATATTTTAGATATGGAGGTAGAGATTTAAGCTCCAAGACTGGTGGTATTTCAAGTGACTATTTTGCTTGAGGGATTGCACGGTTCTTTAGATCAAGGTCCAGCTTATTCAAGTTGAAGATGTAGGATCACATTCCCTCCACTGCATTTATCATCTAGGTGTATCCCTAAACATTATCCTCATCAAAGTTCATGAGTATGGTTGCTAGTGTCTTAACACTCAGCCTTTCCTATTGAGGCGCGAGCTACCTCTTAACCTCCATCCTACTGGTCAGAGGTTGCTCTCACATTAGGGTATCGGTATGGTAGCCTGTGTAAAACAAAAACAAAAACAAAATAAAAACATAAATGAGGAAATAAAGACTAGGAGTTAAATAAAAGAAATTAATCTAATCCTAAGCAGTATTCTCTAGAAATAGTGCCATTTTTGATAACGCTCAAATTACATCGCTGAAGAAGTATAACACAGACGCTGTCAATAAAAAACCAACTAAGGCTGGGGTCGATCCCACAGGGAATATGTTAAGATATACACTAATGCTAGTATTCACACTTTTAATTCAATTATTTCCTAAAGGGGGTTTTTAGATCAAGTAACAATATTTTTAATTAGACTTGTAGCCAATTGAAATGAAATAAACTAGGGAGGTGTTCCCATAGCTTCCTAACTAGGTCAGATTATTACACTCGAGATCTATCCTAATACTTTGCCTGAAGATCTGATAAATTATGCTATTCTAAATGATTAATTCAAACCTATTAGATGACTCTACTCAATCATCTGGTTAGGTCCCATGAGCGATTTCAATTTAACCTTTATCGATAGTTAAAAATTAATTCTCCCACGACCGTAGCTCAAGCTATTCAATGAAACTCAATTTCAAGGCAGTGTTGTTCTTTTCATTTTCAAATCTCTACTTGCCTAGGTTAATGAAAGAAGACAATTTGGTCTAGTCCTAACATTGTGCATCATTAAGAAATGTTAATCATGAAGAAAAGAACAATACAGGCATTCGTATTGGTGTAGAATCACTTTGTGTTAACTCTATATTGTTACTCCACCATGGTTCTCACAACCCTATTTGTGGAGGGTTAATCTATTCATTATTGCAAGATTAACATTAGATTTCATGAAAGAAAACTATATTGAAGACTTACAATAATGATGAAAGAATAACCCCAGAATTGATTGCAGACTTAATTGTCAAAAATTCAAGCACATTGATGAATTTTGCCCAAATATTGGAGTAATTGATCTCCAAGAACTTAGGAAAACAAAAAACTATGAATAAAAAGTCAAAAGTGTTGAATATCCCTATGGAAAATAACTAAATATTATTTATACAATTAATGAAAACCTTTCTTAAATTAATAGGGAGAATGCTGCCACCTCATCCTATGAGTATAGTATGAAATGCAGCCTCTGAATCTGACAAGTCGTGGAGGTTGGTACGACTCGTACAATGAAACTACTAGTCATAAGTGTCTGTCATGGTCTAAACCTTTAAAGTATGACATCCTCTAAATCTTACCACGAGTCCTAGGTATGGTTCGTACCGTGGTGCTATGACTCGTACAATCTAATCATACCCTTGGATCTGCCAATTGACGTTTTCACTAAAGTTTTCCACGACTCTTTAGTATAGTTCGTATGTTGAAATTATGATTCTTGGCTTCCACTCGTAGTAGGAGCTTCTACAAGAGCACATTTTTCTAATGTTTTTCATGACTTATAGGTACGACTCGTACTAGGATGGTACGACTCATACCATGAGTTGTACGTTGTCCCAAAACTTATGCATTTGTCTCTAAAATTCTGCTACGTGTGCTAGGTACGACTCGTACCAAGATGGTATAACTAGTACTGAGACTTGTAAATACCATTTTTCTATATTTTTCTGCTCCTCTTTCACAATCCAACTTCCGAACATGATTTCCTTATAAACAAGGTAAAAACACCTCATATCTGTATAAACACACCTTTTTCATAGTATATTTGCTATGTTTTAAGCATCAAAAGTGCGGTAAATCCATGGAAAATCAGTAGGTTATCTAGGAACACCTCCAGATACTCACATACAATAGGAACTAAGTGAAGAGTAAGGGTCTCGGATATAAATTCCTTGACCCGAACTAAATGGTATACACAACCCTTGGAGATCATCTCTCTGACCTTGAGATAGAAACAAAGCAACCTATAGGCACAATTGAACTACCCTTCAACTCTAGGACTAGTTCATCTGGGAACAGAAACTCTATCATACGGGTTTTGCAATTGACTGAGGCATAACAAGCATGCAACCAATTCATACCGAATATAACATTGAAATCATGTCAACTAAGGTGTCATTTTGAAGAATCGTGATAGGGATATTTTTATACACCCTTCAAGCTAAAACTAATTCACTGACAAAAGTAGAATTGGAGAATGGTTCTGACAAGATACTTGGACTGATACATAAGCTAATAGGAACATAAGGAGTCACGAAGGATAATGTGGCCCCTGGGTATAACAATGCATGAAAATCGGTATGGAGGTCTCGAAACATACCAGTGACCACATCGGGTGAGCACTCCTGCTTCTGATAAGAAGAAAATGCATAGAACCAATTCTGGCGCTACCTGCTAACTACACTAGAAGAGGCGCCCTACTGAGATGGGTGAGCTATTGGAGCTGCTGAAGTGGTGGCTGATCTTGGGCAGATTTATATGCCCAAGTGATACTCAAACGTATCATTTTCGCCTTGTTTATCTAGCAATATGTATACATTTTCATGTAATTGGTAATAAAATGTGAATTTATACTAACCAACATGATTAGCATTGTTTTGTAGGTAAAATGTGATTTTGAGGAGCTAAAATGCATGTTGGAACAATATCGGAGTTGGACTTGGATTCGAGCACGAAAAATGCATTGGACTGCACTAATTAAAGGGGCTCCGCGATGGAGTCGTGTCACGCTGCCATCGCGGAGGCATTCTGCCTAGAGGGTGAATAATTAGTCAAATTGCAGTGGAGCCTCGCGATAGCTCCGTGGCACGGAGGCAAGCCTCCGCGTTTCATGCTGTGCCACGTTGATGCTTTATTCCCGGACCCCAAATTTCCAGTGAGGGTCCGCGTCCACGCCGTGTCACGGAGGCAGTGCTCTGCGATGCACTCCGTGACACGTTGCTTGTTATTCCGGGAAAAATTCCCACTAGTATAAATAAAACACTTAGGCTTATCCTTAATTAATTCAGACTTGATGGAGCAAGGACGTGGGTTACAGGCAGTTGAGGGACGAAAAAGATCAGGGTTTTTCTTTCCTTCTTTCTTCTTTCAATCAATTGTTTGTATGATTAACACTTGTTTTAGGATGATTAATCCACAAATGAGTGGCTAATTCCCTTCCTTGCTGAGGTTATGAACATTTGTGATGAATTTTGATTATTAATTATATGGTTTTTCATCTTCTTCTTCAATGTTGTTCTATTAATTCTTGTTTCTACTGCATTGGTGTGTGGCCGACATTAATGTATATCTAAAAAGTCCGATTTCACTCGAGAGAGCACGAAATTGGAAAGTTGTGAATTAATAGGGTATTGTTCTTAACTTGATTTGGGAAAATTGGGTTTTGATGTGCTTTCCTGATAGAAATATACTTGAAAGCCGTATTAGTCAATTTAGGAACCGGAATTGTACTGCTAGGTCATGAATTGCATTTGATCACAGAAATGTAGACGGATGGTTTATGACTCTTAAGTGAGATTAAATACGAGAGTTTTAATCTCTTGGCTAATGCTCTTGGCTAGCAACTGGAAGAGAGAGATTAATCAATTTATGATTATAATCAAGTTCATTACATGTTCTTAACCTTGGCATGCTCATAACCATAGTTTAAATTGAAAGTAGATAATTGTTAGTAGTTTTAGTACATAATTTATAAAACAAACTTTTCAATTGTTGGTTACGTTGTTGTCAGCATATTTAGAAGTGGGATAGAATATAGTATACATAAGCAATTTTTACTTATCCAGAGTCTCCTTGTATCGATACTTGGCTTATTTAAGCCACTTACTACTTGTTTGACCACGTGCACTTGCGTGTCAGTTTTTAACACCCAACAAACCACCCGAACAAGTTTTTGGAGCCGTTGCCGGGGAGACTAGGCAATTGGTGAAATTGTATTAAGTGTAAATTTACTGTATTTTTATTTTATTTTCTTAATTTTTGACAACTTGGTCTTAGCCTGTATTTTGCAGACTTGATTTCTGTGAACACTGGCAAGAGACAAAGAGCTGGTGGAATCTTATATAGAGCCTGAACGTATATTTCATAGTAAACGCAGAGAAGCTCTACAAAAGAAGCTGCAGTTGCTCATACAGACTATTATGGAGCAACAAAATCCACCGGTTGTGAGGGCAGTGTTAGTGCCCGAAGAAGCAGCAGCAAGGCCGGTTCGCGAGGTGGCAATCCCACATGCCAACAATGTAACATCAAGTATCCGCAAACCAGAGCCTGGAGGGAGATTTGAACTCAAGCAAAATATGGTGCAACTGTTGCACACAAGCGGGCAATTTACCGGTCTCCCTCATGAAGACCCATAACAACATCTCCAAAACCTTTTGGAGATAAGTGACACTTATATACCCGCTGGAGTGTCACCTGATTATGTTCGGCTCACATTATTTCCGTTCTCATTACTTGGTGAAGCCAAGAGGTGGTTAAAAGTTGAGCCACCAAATTCTATTTCAACGTGGGATGATCTTGCACGAAAGTTTTTGATAAGATTTTTTCCCTCTGGTAAAACTGCCAGACACAGAAGTCAAATTCTAAGTTTCAAACAGAGGGAGGGAGAAAATTTGTATCAAGCCTGGGAAAGATTTAAATCCATGTTGCGGGACTGTCCTCATCATCATCAGTCCAATGAGGTGTTGGTGCACACATTTATTGAGGGTTTGGAACCCCATACTAAAATTTTGCTAGATTCAGCAGCTGGAGGGAAAGCGCTGGAAAAGACTGATGAGGAGCTGTACACTTTGCTAAACCGGATTTTACAGGGCAATCCAGAATGGAATGCTGATTCATCACGAGGTGCGGCAAGGAAAGAAGCAAGAGTGCTTGAAGTGGATGGATTTACAGCTATCACTGCACAGATAGCTGCCTTGCAGAATCAATTGAACAACCACTTTAGCAACATGAATTTGAACCAGCCTTCAGCTTCAGTCAATGCGGTCCAGCAAATATGGTGTGAAGTGTGTGGAAGCAGTGAGCACTCAGCTGAGTGCTGTGGAGCAAACCCTGATTCTTTTAACTTTGTGGGCAATGCACAAAGAAATCAGCAGCAGTTTGGTAGTGGCTACAACTCAAATTAGAGGAACCATCCAAATTTTTCATGGGGTAGTAACAACCAACAAGGCCAAAGTTCGGGTAAGGGTATACAAAGAAATCAAGGAGGGAAACAGAACTACCAATCTCAGTTCATAAATCACAATGCCCCTCCTCCACCACCATCACCTAGCATTGAGGAAATGTTCAAGACCATGATCGCAAATCAAGCGCAATTGCAGGCTGACTATGTTAAATTGGCAGCCGAAGTGAAAAATAATCAGTTAGCGACCAAGGCTCTTGAGTATCAATTTGGGCAATTTGCTAGTGCCCAAAACACAAGGCCCAGAGGAGGACTGCCTAGCGACACGGATCCTAATCCGAAGTAGGTAAATGCAGTGACCACGAGGAGTGGTTTGCAGCTGAAGGAGGTGGAACCAGAAAGACCACCTCAAAAGTCAGGAGCAGCAGAAGTTGAGGGAGAACAATGTTCGGAAAGGGGGAAGACCAAAGAAGTTGAATCAGAAAGACCTCCACCCCCGTTCCCTCAACGACTCAAGAAACACAATGAGGAGGCGTGTTTCAAGAAATTCATGGAGGTGCTTAAACAGGTACATGTTAATTTACCTCTTGTTGATGTCTTGCAGGGAGTGCCTAAATATGCCAAATACATTAAAGACATCGTGGCCAACAAAAGTCGTTTGACTGAGTATGCCACGGTAGCTTTGACGGAGGAGTGCACTTCCCGGATCCAAAATAGACTGCCCATGAAGCTAAAAGACCCTGGAAGTTTTACTATCCAGCTTACTATTGGGCAGAATATCCGAGCTCGTGGATTGTGTGACCTGGGAGCGAGCATAAATCTGATGCCATCTTCGGTATACAAAAAGTTGGGTCTAGGGAGTCCTAGACCTACAACAATAATCTTGCAGTTGGCAGACAGATCCTTAGCTAGGCCGGATGGCATTGTTGAGGATGTGCTTGTGCAAGTAGGCTCCCTAATTTTCCCGGTAGATTTTATTATTCTGGATTTTGAACCAGACACGGAAGTCCCATTTATTTTGGGACGACCCTTCTTGGCAACCAGGAAAGCATTAATCGACGTAGCTGCGGGTCAACTTACAATGTGAGCACATGACAAGGTAGAGGTGTTCGATGTGTACAAGTCACCAAGCTCCAGATGGTGAATGAAGAACTCTCGGTGATCAATGTAATTGATCATGGGAATGCTAAACAAATGGATGATTCCCGAGAGTTGATGGGAAGACCACCGGATAGGTGTGAGCACTACTGGGGGGAGGACAATGATCGTGAGAAATCGTCCATCACCCTAGCGGACAATTGAGCATAACGGACGTCGAGCCACGACGGTAAACCAGGCACTGCACGGGAGGCAACCCGTGAAAAAAAAAATTTTCTTTTTTTTTTTCATTTTGTAAAGTGTAAATAGATTTTATTTTATTTTTCATTTTCTTGATTTAGTACAAACTTTTTTTCGTTTTAGTTAGTAGTTTTTTATTTTAGTTAGGTGAAACCTATTAATCTAACCAATTTTTTTTAGTGAGATGATTTTAAGGTTAAACGGAGAAAAATGTGCACGGAATCGTGAAGGAAAAGGGAGGTATGAAAAAAAAAATGTTGAAGACAGTGAGCTGGGGCGATAGCTCCGTGTCACGGAGGAGGGCCTCCGCGTTACCCTCCATGACATGTTGAAGTGTAATCTGGAATTTTCAAAAATTCCAGTAAGCTATCGCGATGGCTCCGTGTCACGGAGGCAGTGCACCGCGATGCACTCCGTGACACGTTGCCATATAAATTGTGACCGGTCACATCGGGTTGCCGGGTGACCCGCGTGTTTTCTTCATTTTAAACCCCCGATTTTGCCCCTTTTTCCCTCATTTTTACACTTCTCCGCGACAAAACACCCAAAATTCCCTTCCCCATCGACGTGCCACGGTATAAAGCAAAGAATTATCAAGTTTTCTTCGGTTCTTCAACTACGAGGTATGTTTTCCGATTATCTCTCAAGTTTTTGTCGATTTTATTCGAATTTAAGCATGGGAGGTGAACTAAATCACCCTAAGTCGAAATTTAGCATGAATTTGAGTTATTCCTTGATTGATAAATGTTCGGAATGTTGTAATGAGCGTTTGAACTTGTCGATTGCGTGAATGATTTGAATTTGATTGTGAAATTCAATTCTAGGGCTTGGTTGTTGGAATCGAAATTGGTAACTTGTTAAATTTGTGAAATATATGCCGGGTTGTATGTATTGAATGAGATAAGTTGTTGTAGAATATTGTATGAATGTAATAGACGACGAATTCTCGGGTTTTTGGGACAATGTTGAAAATTGTTCAAATTGGGTTGATTATATAGGTTCGTGTGTATATTGAATTTTTGTTGTTGTTTTTGTTTGTTGTTTGTCTTTGCTAAGTGCGATGGTTGAATTGCTAAAGATGGTAGTGATTGGGATTAGCTGTATGAAGTCTGAGTAGTACGCTAAAGTTATATCGTCGAATTTTTCTTTGCAAACGCACTAAGCATGAATTGTATAGTGTTTGTTTTTGGTGTAAAGAAAGTTATTCTTGCCGTAGTATCGTAACTGTAGCTAAGGACTAAGTGTGGGGTAAACTTAGCTGAACTCGACCTTATCCGAATTTAATATTCATTTAGCTTGACATTGCGCTTGTTTATATGTGTTGACAGGTAAAATGGCAAGTAGGCAGGATAAGGGTAAAGGTGCATCAACTTCAGGCACCGGGAGGAAAAGACTTAGGTTGGGCACAGCAGTCCCAGCTGCACTAGCAGTTCCACGCGGCCAGCGCCGCCAATACGGAACTAGGTGGGTAACTGATGAGGGGAAGAAGTGGTACACCAAACACAAGGAGAATAAATACTTCCCCGAGGAGCATATTGCACGGGAACCATTAGCACAGGAGTTCCCCCGCATAGTGCAAAGGATCGAGGCAGCTGGGCTCAGCTTCATATTTCAGGAGCCCAAGGAATGCAACCTACATCTAGTCTGGTAGTTCTATGCTAATTGGAACCCAGCAATCAGAAGCCACACAATCAAGATCAGAGGGCAGATAGTCACTTTGGAACCCCAGCAGCTAAATGCCATCATCGGAGCGCGGGACACAGACGCCCACGTTCTCCACCAGCTAAACATCACCCCACCATATGCCAATATTAGACGCACCTTGTGTGGGGCTCGATCCATAGCCAGATGGAGCAGACATAAGGAAAGGGGTTACCACCAGACTCTGCCGTATTCTCAAATGAACAAGGAGGCCAGAATATGGCTGAAGATAGTTTGTTCGTGCCTAATCCCGAGGGTGCACATGACTGATGTGACCCGGGACAGGGTTTGCCTGGTGTATGCCCTGATGAAAGGGCTGGAGATTAATGTTGGGGCGGTCATCATATCCGCCATGAAGAGAGCCTGACTACACCAGGGCCACAGGTATGGGTTCGGGGGACTAATCACCACCTTTCTCCGAGGCCTCGACGTCGAGGAAGAGGCTTTGGACTACATCCCGTAGTTGGAGCGGAGGGCCCTTGACGTGACCAAAACTAAGGCCCCCGACACCCCACACGGGCCAGTGCTGACGCTTGGCGAGCGACATGCTCGTGAAGACCAGTACATGGCACGGATGTTTGGAATGCAAATGCTCCAACTTAGGATCGGTGGGAGACCAGCCACGGAGGAGGAGCTATGGCAGCTCGAGCTGGATTACCCGTTTGGCGAAAATGCCAGGGCTCTATGCGGAGTGGGGCCAGCCTTTGTAGAGCCCACTGACGATGATGTCCCCACGGACGAGGAGACACGTCGGGAGGACTCCAATGTGGAGTTCGATGACGATGATGGAGGTGACTCAGACATGGGCGATGAGGCAGCAGCACCTGATGAAGAAGTTGAATACTTTGACTGATTAGGGAGTTCCACCACCCAAATTTTGTGATTTTTAATTTTTGTGAACACTGGGGACAGTGTTCGATTTAAGTGTGGGGTGGGGAGTAGTTAGGTGCTGGGGCTGGGCTGGTTTGTTTGTATGCTTTCCTCTGTTTTGTATGTATGTTTCCCTGTGTTTGTGAATTGCAAACTGTTCTGTAGCTGTACATATTTGTGGTATTGATGTGTGTTGTGGAATGTTGTTGTTGCCAGCTAAGTCTGTAAATCTGTAAAAAAATTTGTAAATATTTTCTTAATTTATTTTTTTCCTCTATCGAAATGATCGATATTTTTAAAATTTTGCGAAAATATTTTGTTCATATTAAAATATTTTGTAAATAATTTTTCCATCGAAATGATCGGTGTTTTGCAAAATATTTCAAATTTTTTTATTTTTTGGTTTCTCGGAGTTTGTTTTCAGTTCTTTTACCGAGAATAGTCCCATTGAACCGACGTCATAGTTAGTGACCGTTCCCTATGATGGATGGATGACGACCGTCTTAAGGGAAATGTAGTCGGTAGGAGTAGTGATTTTAATTTATTTTCAGTTTTTTTCTTTGGTGGATTGCATCACGGAACCTGTAGTTACTATATGGTTGTGAAATTTTAGTTGTGTGTTGTAACTGATATGCAAAATATAAAGGTGATTCGTATGAAAGCATGCAGTTTTGTAAATATGTTGAGATACCTAGGCTGTAAATTCGATTCGGTGTGATTGAGGCTTAATTTTTGAATTCATGTAATTAGCTAATTGAAGAGTCTGTGAATGCATCTTGAATCGAGCATGTGCATAAAGTGTGAAGTGAGGTGTTGTTATTCCATGCTATTGTGCAGTGTCTAGAACTTGCCTGGTGTGTGTACAAAATGAAATGAAGGAGGTGTAGTGTTGGAAAGGATGTAGGCATTTCTTTGTTTTAACCGAGAGTTTCTAGTTTTTTTTTCTTGTCATACTCCCCTTTTATGTGATTGTATACCCTAGTCAGCCCGTTGAGCCTTTAGCCTATTATTTGTTTCTTTTGTCCAAAAAGATTAAACTGAGCTTAATTCTTTCTTTTCATTAGCCGTAAAGTCTTTACAAAACTCTTAAGCGCTTAAGAAAAGAAAATAATTTTTCCAAAGTGTCAAAGAGTGAGAAGGGTGAAAAGAAAAAGAAAAGCAGAGTGAGGAAAGAAAAGAAAAAGGTTGAGGGTGCACTTGTTATAATTAGATGATAATGAAGGTGCATGAAAAACCTTTGTTGTCGTGTCAAGTGTGCTTGATGAAATGGGCCATACGAAAGTAAACCATCATAAATGGGATGATGAAAAAAAAAAGAAAGGAGAGAAACAATGTCCATGAGTTGATGGGAATGTGTTGAAAAGGCGCTTAATGATGCTAGTGGCTATTGTTGGCTAATCCAGTATGTACTAGTTCCATAGCTTCCATTACAACCCATTAAAGTCCTACGTGATCTTACATTGCATTTCTTTATATTAGTGGAGTAATACACTAAGGGCAACCTTATGGGTCATGACATGATGCATGTGAATTCTTTTGGGAGAGAGAGTGAAATTAATTTCTACATGCCCCTACTTGAATGTTTGTGTGTCACATGAGCATAAAGGGGAAGATTCTCTTGAGTTGTGACGACACATGCTTGATGAAAGATTGATTTTTGTGTCGGATATCTTGATTAGCTGATTTGCATGAGTTTGCCGATGTCGAGAGTTGATTCTTAAAGTCTAGGAAGTTTTAATGTATTAAAGGTCATTGCATTGTTAAGACCATGCATGTTTTCTTGATGATTTGCAATATTGAATGATCGGTATGACCGTAGCATAAATTGTCGCACCAAAGTGGCTAAGGTTGGGATGTAATTTGCATGAATTGTGTGTTTGTTGTTCGAGGACGAACAAGGATTTAAGTGTAGGGTAAGTGATCTTGGGCAGATTTATATGCCCAAGTGATACTCAAACGTATCATTTTCGCCTTGTTTATCTAGCAATATGTATACATTTTCATGTAATTGGTAATAAAATGTGAATTTATACTAACCAACATGATTAGCATTGTTTTGTAGGTAAAATGTGATTTTGAGGAGCTAAAATGCATGTTGGAACAATATCGGAGTTGGACTTGGATTCGAGCACGAAAAATGCATTGGACTGCACCAATTAAAGGGGCTCCGCGATGGAGCCGTGTCACGCTGCCATCGCGGAGGCATTCTGCCTGGAAGGTGAATAATTAGTCAAATTCCAGTGGAGCCTCGCGACAGCTCCGTGGCACGAAGGCAAGCCTCCGCGTTGCATGCCGTGCCACGTTGATGCTTTATTCCCGGACCCCAAATTTCCAGTGAGGGTCCGCGTCCATGCCGTGTCACGGAGGCAGCGCTCCGCGATGCACTCCGTGACACGTTGCTTGTTATTTCGGGAAAAATTCTCACTAGTATAAATAGAACACTTAGGCTTATCTTTAATTAATTCAGACTTGGTGGAGCAAGGACGTGGGTTACAGACAATTGAGGGACAAAAAAGCTCAGGGTTTTTCTCTCCTTCTTTCTTCTTTCAATCAATTGTTTGTATGATTAACACTTGTTTTAGGATGATTAATCCACAAATGAGTGGCTAATTCCCCTCCTTGCTGAGGTTATGAACATTTGTGATGAATTTTGATTATTAATTATATGGTTTTTCATCTTCTTCTTCCATGTTGTTCTATTAATTCTTGTTTCTACTGCATTGGTGTGTGGCCGACATTAATGTATATCTAAAAAGTCCGATTTCACTCAAGAGAGCACGAAATTGGAAAGTTGTGAATTAATAGGGTATTGTTCTTAACTTGATTTGGAAAAATTGGGTTTTGATGTGCTTTCCTGATAGAAATATATTTGAAAGTCATATTAGTCAATTTAGGAACCGGAATTGTACTGCTAGGTCATGAATTGCATTTGATCACAGAAATGTAGACGGATGGTTTATGATTCTTAAATGAGATTAAATACGAGAGTTTTAATCTCTTGGCTAATGTTCTTGGCTAGCAACTGGAAGAGAAAGATTAACCAATTTATGATTATAATCAAGTTCATTACATGTTCTTAACCTTGGCATGCTCATAACCATAGTTTAAATTGAAAGTAGATAATTGTTAGTAGTTTTAGTACATAATTTATAAAACAAACTTTTCAATTGTTGGTTACGTTGTTGTCAGCATATTTAGAAGTGGGATAGAATATAGTATACTTAAGCAATTTTTACTTATCCAGAGTCTCCTTGGATCGATACTTGGCTTACTTAAGCCACTTACTACTTGTTTGACCACGTGCACTTGCGTGTCGGTTTTTAACACCCAACAAACCACCCGAACAATGGCTAGGGCACGGCCTATATTGTCACCCTATCTAGCTGAAGGACACTCCCTATGCATATGTATGGGCTTCTAACACTTGTAGTAAACACCTGAGCGAACCAAGCACTCTCCTAGGTGGTTCTTAGCACATTTACTGCAAACTAGTTAAGTGCACTCTATTGTCATGCTCCTCTGACCCCTAGAGCCTGACGCTCTACTCTTATGATAACCTTGAGGTTTAGATGAAATGCTTGCTGATGAAGGTGTGTGGGCAGATGACCTCTAATGGGATTGAGGGCGATGTCCTCCCCTTGACCTATACTGGAAATGCCCATAGCTCCCTGTCCTGGCCCTCTTGGTTTCTCTCTCCCTTTCCTTCATCTACTCTACCTCTATTTGCTCGGCATGTATTATCAATCGGTAGATATCTATATCAATAATCAACATAGTGGTCCTACACTCCTTAACCAATGAAACTTAGGTGGGTTCATCCTGATGATGTCTCGCACCCTAGCCGCCGCCGCATTCCCATTTTGGTTCTCATGAGCCACAGCCTGCTGGTTGACCTTGGTGGTCATGGCCTACACTAACATCTAATGTAGCCTTGAACTCCGCATGAGTAACTTGCTCTAACAAGGGATCAGCTAGAGCTTGTGGGGCTGGCTAATGCCCATCGCCATTGCCATTGCGAAGGTCATTTTCATTGCTATTTCTTCTTTCGTTGATTCAGTAGAGAGGCATATCTCTATAAATGCGTGCAGCGTGATTTAGAGAAATAGAGAGGCATGTACTTTATTGCATAACATATATCATGAAACAAGGAAAATTTCCAAAAATGTCTCATAGCCTCTTCCCCATAAATGTGGCATGCTTCATACCCATGGAAAAGACTCTACTTAATGCGGCTTTCGGACACCATAGGATACACCTAAACCATTTCTTTGATACCATGTTTGTCACGACCCGAGGATGGACCCCGGATCGAGACATGGGACCAAGAATCACGAATGGCTCCAAGCTAACCCATGAAACAGACATAACATGAATAAGATCATCACTAAATCGGAAATAAAGCATGAACGTAACATAAGAAGAAGTCTGCAGATGATGAAAACATAAGTGTAGACACGAGTCAACAATGCTGAACTATTTATACATAGCTGTCTAAGAAGCCTCTAAACATATCATGAGCCGATGGGACAACACCGTCAACTAGATTTCTAATTCTAAACTAAAAGACGTAAACAAAAGAGTCATGAACCAAAACCTTCATCCTAAGATCATAAGGACTCACCAGAACAAGTATGGTATTGGACTCAAGCGGGTGTGAGCTAATTTTTGGACTGCGACTGATCACCCAAACTTATATCATGAGACAATATAGCATAGACTATACAATCAATACTTCAAATGTATTGAATATGTAGAGAAAGTAAAACATGTTAGTAAAAAGATAATCCAAAATCATGAGTACAAAAAAAGATAGACCATGAAAGTGAGGTCAACGTGCTAATAACCATATTCTTGAAGTAACCATAATTCATTAGATATTCATCGTAATCTAAAACTTAATGACCTTAGTTTTAAAAATCGAAGTCATATAATATACCATACCTGAAATCATAAGTGAAACTCATAAACGGACCAATGGGTCATATAAGTCATAAAAAATAGTATCGTAAATCATGAACATGAAAAACATAAAACATGAGGAACAATAGGAGGATTCCTCATACTCGACACAATCCTGATAGAGCTTACATAATGCTCCAACTATCTCTCTCAAGTGGGTAGAGCTGTCCCCAAGCTTGCCAAGGCAAGGAACAATTAAGGCATGATATCATTTTTGAATCCCTGTAGGGTTTGGACATGATAATATACCTATGGTGGCATGTAACTCTAAGAGTCGGGGTCTGCCTAAACCTCTAGCCTACTCGGTGCTAGACACTATTCCCAAAAATACGCACATGGCTCATAACCAACATCATGAAAACATACTTGATCTTGCATGGGCTAGTTTAAAATCATGACATCATAATCATACTTGACTTACATGAACTAGCCATGGAAATAGTGCCACAATTAGCATGATTCCTAAGCTTGACTTTTCATGAAATCCATACACACTTGGGTAAGGCTTCACAATTCAAAATCAAAAAATCATAAGTTTAAGAATTCATAAACATACATGCATATATTAATAACTCATCCTAACTTGAAATCATGGGCTCATAAGTATAAAATTCATAAATGATGCATAATTTGGCAAAAATCATCATAAAATTTAAATCATACATTCATAAGGAACTTAAGGGTCGAATCTGCCCTAATAACTATAACTCATCAATTAAAACATGAGGAAATTGAACTCAGATAGAGATAATGGAGAATTTCATTAAATTAGGTCTAACCCTAGAATTTCAAAATTTAGAATTTCAGAAGTAGGAATCATGAATTTGAACTTAAAAAGGGAATGAGGGTGGAAGTATTTCCTCCATTCATAACCCTACATACGTGAGCTTGAGGAATCTTTAACTTTATTGAAGAATCAAAATGGATTTGAGATGAAGGAGATGACGAAACCCTACCTTTACTTGAGGAGGAACCTTCAACATACAATGCTTTGAAAGAATGAGGACTTAGGCTAGAATAAACCCCTTAATACACCATTTAAGAAACCAAAAACGACATCACTTAGGGGTTAAAAGCTTAGAAAGTTATGAAAATACCTCTAGGAAATCCTACTTTAAACATGTTTGCCAGACTTCACGACTCGTACAGCGAGTCGTACCACCCTACCACAACTTGTGGTTTCTATCCATTACTTGCCATCCTATTTTTTGGTTCTCTATTCTCAAACCACGGGTGTCCATTATGAATCGTCACTGCATATCATAGGTTTTCCTGTGGTTCGTGGTCAGTGGACAGTCCTTGCACTTCCTTTGATTATCCACACTACGACTCCAAACAACAATCCGTTACAAGGTCTCACGAGTAATTACTTGACTCATTACTTCAGGACTTACTCTACAGATGCTGACAACGACTCATGACCATGAGCCATACCCACTCATCACTACTCATGGTGTGGACTCGTGGTATGGAAAATAAAAGTCAAGAAGCCTACCACAACTCTTCCCACAATCTGTCCTATCACCTCATGACTCGTACAATAAATTGTTCTGTGGAATTTTGTAGATTTTTCTACAAATTCTACTACAAGTCTAGGGCATGATCATAGGTACTTCTGGGGTTTTACAAAACCGCCGCTGCAAGCTCAAGGTCATGGGTTGGGTAATTCTTCCCATGAGTCTTGAGCTATTTGGAAGCATGGGCTACAACTTTACCATGTTTTGTAAGCATACAACGAAGGCAAATTCATAATGCATCGCAATAAATCACGACCCATCTAAACAATATGGTAGAGACAAAATTAGGGTAGTACTAAGTCGAGTCTTCAACTCTTGAAAATTGTTCTCTCAAGCATCAGACCACTGAAATTTGACTTTCTTCAGAGTCAATCTAGTCATGAGAGAAGCAATAGAGGAAACTCCTTCTAAAAACTATTTATAATAACCGACTAGACCCAAGAAGACCCTAATGTCTGATGGAGAAGTGGGTCTCCACCAGTTCTTAATTGCTTCCATTTTGTTTAGGATCAACTTGAATACCCTTTCTATGGATGACATGACCAAGGAATGTGACCAATTTAAGCTAGAATTCACACTTGCTAAAATTAACAAATAACTGGCGTTCCTTGAGAGTCTGCAAGTGTCACGTTCTAAACATAGACCTGAATCGCAACATAGGATAAGGAGCCCCGAGAGACTCCAATTCGACCCATGGCATGAACATACATTTAACTATGTCATAACAACAATACATCAACATGATAAACTTAGAGGAAGTCTAAAATAAGCATAATATCATAAATACATATGCATCTGAAGATGATTACATTCCATTGTTTGAAAAGACTCTAAGTATGATGAGTTGATGGGACAAGACCCCAACTAACTCTCTAAAACTGAAAACTGAAAATACTCAATCATAACGGAAATAAGGTGGGCCCATCGACATATGAGGACTCACCAATAGGGACTGATGCGAACTCTGAAAGATGGCTAGTGGTGAGGCTGAGCATGATGATCAGACCCTGTATCATGAAATGATACAACTTAAAGTATGCCGTTAGTACGTGTAATGTACCAAGTATGCAGAGTAAGTAAAACGGAAATTTAGAAATACATAAAAGTTCATAAGAGAAGGACATCATTCTCATATCATAAATATCAAAATGTAATATAAGGCTCAAGGATTTCAAATCATTAATAATTCCTTCAAAATCATAATCGTAAGAGAAACCTTATAAAAACATAACTTGAGCTGAAGTATCATAACATGACAATGCATAAATCATGAGGAATAATGGGAGGACTCATCATATTCGAGACCAACATGGTAGAGCCTTAGATGATGCCCAAATATCTCACTTAATTGGGCAGAGTCATCCCAGGCTTACCAGGCGAGGGACGTGCAATATGTGATATCACAAAAGAGGGGATCCATTAACCTTGTAATGTATCAAAATGGACATATGGTGGCATGTAGTTATGAGACACTGGTTTAGTCCTTTGAACACCGGGATACTCGGTGCTAGACACTGCTTCCAAAAATGTGCACATTAGGCTCGTATGTAAATCATAAATACTGTCTATCCATGTTAAGAGTCAGCCTCTTGTGCAATTCTTCTGAATTTCCAAGACTCAGTGTTACGGCTTGTACTAGTGTTATCAACTCATACTGAGAGTCGTAGGTTGCACCCTTCTCAATTCATCCATCTAAAACTTTTCACGGTCTTCAGTACGGCTCACACTGAGACTGTGACTTTTGCCCATTTTCTGCACTTTCAGGTTATCTTTTGCACATTCTTGCTCCAACACTTATTTGTCCTGTAATCAAATAAAAATTGCCTTATATCCATATATTCATATCTAAGTCCATACTATTTTCTTAGTTTTAAGCGTCGAAAGTGCTGTAAACTCACAACACATCATATATACCGAATACCGTACCGAAATTTAAATTTTTAATACCTTGATTTTGATATTATGGTATTTGGTATGATTTGAAAAATAGTTTGGTAATTTATATGATATTCCATTTTTAAAAAAAAAAAATCAAAATATTGAATATCATATCGAAGTATATAGGTGTATATATAATTCATATATATTATTATTATTTTAATACTAGAAATTACATGAAATAGTAGTAGTGCAAAACTTGTTATTTAAACATCGAAACTTTTACTACTCTATCTAGATTGAAGTATATTTTTAGTTTAATAGATTCAAGAAGGAAATTATTTATAATTTCTTTTCAATATGTTTACATGTGTACGATGTTAGTATAATATAATTATGATGTTTCTTGAAAATTCAAAGTCATAATTCTATATTGTATAAGTATATGCAAGTGGAAGTCGCATTGTCACGCCCCACCTTGGGAGGCATGACTGGCACCTGGTGCCATACTGGGATCTGAACTGACCTGACTAGCTTATGCACTTCTAGTGCATGCCTGCTTCTCAAATCAAGAAAAGAACGAGCTATATCTCAGCTGTAAACACACCCTCCGGCCGACAAGGCTGCATAGCCACCTGTAAAGGAAAACAGCTAATCAACAACATGCAGTAAAGGGGATCCTATGTAGGCCAACAAGACCACAATGTTGTCTAGTTATAGAAGAAAGGTAAATAAGCAGCTATATGAGGCCCCACACGGCCAACAACAACCAACTAACTAAATATTGTAGTCTGCAAACCTCCAAGAATGTAAATAGTGGTCGGGACAGGGCCCCGACCTACCCAAATACTATACAAATAAAAGATGGCCACCTTTACGACCTGGCAACTCCGAATGGAAAGAGCTGGCCAAACTGCTAACTCTGAATAGCTGCTAGGAGATCTCACAACTTGTTTGTCCAAACCTGTAATAAGTATGCAGCGCCCCATAATTGAGCATCAGTACAATATGTAACGAATATGTAAGACAGTAATGAAAAGCTGAATAAACGCTGATAAAGAAATAAAAGTGAATAATAAGAAGAGGTAGAACTTAACCTGAAAGCTTTCTTATCCATAACTTACATCTAGTAAAGAACTACATGTATTTGAGCTAAGGCTGTATAATTACGACTTCTGGGCGAGCGTCACTGTCAATCCGGGCGTCAAACTGCAGGTTATATTGCCTGTCTATGCCCTATGTTATCCAATTTACTAAAATATGTCCAACAGCTAACCCAAAGCCACTAAGGCCTTGGCATAGCGGCAACACATCAAAATTCTACTAACACAGTGAACAGAAGGACAGAAGGATTACTATAACACTTCTAGTGTGTGCCACACCTAACCTGCTCTTTCCCGATAAGGGATACTATATTTTATGCTCGATACATTTTCAAACAGCTAACCACAACATATATAAGAATTATCTACAAGTAGCAGCTAATACAACACATGGGATTTTTATATACAATCAAGAGCATAAGTCATATCATTATACAACGAGAATAACTTGCCGAGGAATAAACCCTAACATATCTCGAATGACGATTCTCATTTAACTGGCAAATTTCAACTTGTAAACGGTGGTTCTTTCCAATTGCAGTCCTAATGCTGAGGGAATAGGCTAATCTCAATACTAAATTTGGCAATTAATGATAACTTTCAATAATAATATTAAGTATAATTCAACTTCAAATAATTCAGCCAAAAACCTATAATTTCCCGAGTGTTCAAAAGAGAGAAACACTTACCTAATGCGTATGGCCGTTTAGGATTCAATTTAGAGTAATTCTTACAACTTTTACCCAGCGGAATTCCAGTATGCCGAGAAATTTTTCAAGAAATAACTCTGTAGAAATGCTTCCCGTAGGCCTAGAACTCGTTACCCGAAGTTAATTTGCATTTGAACAGTGTTTGGTAGCATAACCGGATGAAAATTCAATGAAAATTATGTTTTCCTTTATTTCTGGCCGAGAGGATATATGCAAATTCTTTGCAATTGAACTAAGGGTGTATATATATAAGTGTGGGTAGTGGAATGGGGGGTGCCCCGCGCCTATTAGAGCACCAGCAGGGCTGGCGCGCCGCGCCTCTCAAAGCGCCAGCAGGGTTAGTGCGTCGTGCTGGCCAGTGCACTGCCGGCTAGCGCGTCGCGCTGGCCCCTCGCGGCCTAGCCTCATTCGACCCTACTTCCAAGGCTCTTTCCACACGCGTCAAGCTCTCCTTACTCATCACAAATCCATGAGTACGCCTACTAACCGTTAACATTTTACGAGTGTAACATCCTCCCCCCCTCAGGAACATTCATCCTCGAATGCCATCTTCTGCTTAAAGGAGTTAACTCTCTTCACTGATTTGAAAATTTTCAGCAAAGTTTGCTCTGTATTATGGACTATCCGGGAAGCCCAAACACAGAAAAATCCAATATAGACATCTCACGGGACACTACAAGCAATGGTACAACATAGATTAACATCATAAAGGCAAATAACAAAACAACTTAACAACACAATAGCTGAACAATAATCTCACCTCAACTACCCAATCTGGGTCAGGTCTAAAAGAAGTGAGGATATCTAAATCTCATGTTGCCCTCAGCTTCCCAAGCAATTCCTTTTACATTTCTATTCCTCTATAAGACCTTACTAGGCTACACGGTAGTTCTTAAAATGGCCCCTTACAAACATGTCCATCTAATATAACCATTGGGGTCTCCTTATAGGGTAACTGTTCGGTAACTTGAGTATTTCCAACTGGGTCAACCTAAGAATAAATCTCCAATGCGCTTGAATAGTGTTGATGAATAGGTCCTAGCCCCGAAGGCAACTCTACTTCATAGGCCACTTGGCTGATTTTCTGGAGGATTTGATGTATTTTAGTTAATCTACGGCTAGGCTTGCCCTTCTTATCCGATCTCATAACATCCTTCGTTGGCAAGGTTTTTAGGAATACCTAGTCACTACTTCAATCCTGAACTACCTACACCACACGTTAGAGTGAAGCTTCCGACGACTCTGGACTATTGGTACCTATTTTCTAATAAGTTTAATTCTTCCCATCTTATTGATGCAGTATGCCCTGGTTCAACTATCCCTAATTTACCTGCTTCAAATCATCATATAGGGTCATGCACTTCTATCCCTCCGGGCATCTTAATTATGTTCTTGCTTAGTCATTTGTTTGGAGACGAGAAGTCGTACTCAACATAACATGCATCCCAATCTATTTTGAAAGTCTTTCAAAAACCTAGATGGGAGTTCCATTATTTGGAAGTTAATAGACGCTGAGACACCATATATCTGGAATGTTTCCTTAGTATTCAATTCAATGTAGTCTTTTAGCTAAAACATACCTCTATCCCACAACAAAAAAGCTAATCTCATCAGCCTTTCAGTAGTGACTCAATGGAGTCACATTTACGCCTGGTATGAAGTAACATTGTAACAATATTCTGACTGACTTCTTCCCACTTTTGCGTAGGCACGACTGTTCGGTGATCTTTGGGTATATAACTACACGCAAGTGCACGTGATCGAAAAAGTAGTAAAGTGGCTCAAATAAGCCAAGTATCGATCCCACAGGGACTGGACTAAAGTACCAATCTACTCAAGTGTCAATAAACTTTAATTCTAAATTGCAGACAACCATGTAAAGAAAAAGGTTGATATTTTGTTTCCTAATTTTATACTAAGTCTAAAATGAATATATAAGTTGAGTCTGAACTATAAGTATGAGCATGTTGAGGTTAAATGAACATGTAGAGAAATAAATTAGCGATACAATTTGGTTAATCTTTCTTCCGATTGCTAGTCAAGAACTATAGCCTATGGATTAAAACTCTCGTATTTAACACAATTTAAGAATCATGAACCTTCCACCTATATTACTGTGATAAAAAGAAATTCATGTTCTATCCATACAAAACCGATTCCTTAATTGACTAATACGACTTTCAGGTATATTTCTATCCTGAAGGTAAATAAATTCTCAATTTTCCCAAACTAAGAAAAGATTATATCCTATCAATTCACAACTTTCCAATTTCTTGCTCTCTCGAGTGAAACCGGACTTTTTAGATATACATTAACGTTGGCCACACATTAACGCAGTAAGAACAAGAATCAATAGAACAACCATGGAAGAAAAGATGAAAAACCAATTTATCAATAATCACATTTCAATACAATTGTTCTTAACCTCATCAAGAAGAGGATTTAGCCACTCATTAAACTAAATAAGTGTTAATCATACAAGCAATTGAAATAAAGAAGAAGGAGATAGAGAAAAACCTTGAGATTTTCGTCCCCTCAACTGTTTGTAACCCACGTTCTTGCTCCACCAAGTCAGAATAATTAAAAATGAACCTAAGTGTTCTATTTATACTAGTGGGAATTTTTCCCGGAATAACAAGAAACGTGTCACGGAGTGCATCGCGGAGCACTGCCTCCGTGACACGCCACCAACGCGGACCCTTACTGGAATTCGGACGTCCAGGTATTTAGGCCCAACATGGCACGGTGTGCAACGCGGGGCTAGGCCAACGTGCCACGGCCCCAACGAGCACCTCCACTGGAAATAGGCATAATTTCACCATCCAGGCAGAATGCATCCGCGATGGCAGCGTGACACAGCTCCATCGCGGAGCCCCTTTAATTCGTGCCTTCAAGTGCTTTTTTCCTTGCTAACTTCCGAGTTCAATCCTGATCTCTCCCAACATGCATCTTAGCTCCATAACTTTATATTTTTCCTGCAAAACAACGCTAATCATGTTGGTTAGTATAAATTCACATTTTATTACAAATCACATGAGAATGTATAAACATCGACAGATAAACAAGGCAAAAAGACACATTTGAGTATCACTTGGGCATATAAATATTTCCCAAGATCACTTACCCCACACTTAAATCCTTGTTCGTCCCCGAACAATCATCTTATCATCAAGAAAACATGCATAGTCTTATCAATACAATGACCTTCAACACATTAAGGCCTCCTAGACTCAAGAATCGACTCTCGATATCGGCAAACTCATGCAAATCAGCTGATCAAGATATCCGACACAAAATTTAATCTCTCGCCAAGCATGTGCCCTCACAACACAAGAGAATTTTTCCCCCTTTTTAATTTTATGAACACAAAGACATTACATGCAGGGGCATATAAACACAATTTCACTCTCTCTCCCAAAGAAATTCACATGCTTCATGTCATGAACCATAGGCTTTCCTTTAGTGTATTACTCCACTAATATAAGGACGTGTGTTGTAAGATCACGTAGGACTTAACGGGTTGTAATGTAAGCTATGGAACTAGTAAATACTGGGATAACCAATAATAACAACTAGCATCCTTAAGCGCTTTTTCAATACATCCCATCAACCTTATGGGCATTGTTTCTTCCTTCATCCTCCCATTCTTGAAGTCTGTCTTTATTTTTGACCCCATATCTTTAAGCATACTTGACTCAATAACAAAGATTATTTATACATCTTCATTATATTTAATTTATAACGAGTGCACCTTCGACCTTTTCTTTCCTTTCATCACTCTACTTTTTCTTTTGTTTTCACCATTCTCACTCCTTGACACTGTGGGAAAATTATTTTCTTTTCTTGAGCGCTTAAGAGTTTTGGATCAAATTCACGGATAATGAAAAGAAGGGGTTAAGCTTGGTTTACACCTTTTTGACAAAATAAAAATAATAGGCTAAAGGCTCAATGGGCTAACTAGGATGTATATTTAAGGTGGGTACGATAATGAAAAAAAAAGAAACTTTCTGTTAAAGCAAAGAAATGCCTACATCCTTTCCTACAATACACATCCTTCATTTCGTTTCGTACACACACTAGGCAAGTTCTAGACACTTCACAATAGCATGGAAGAAATGAAACCTCACTATACACTCATTTCACATGCTCAACTCAAGACATATTCACAGACTCTTCAATCAGCTAATTACAAGAATTCAAACATTAAGCCTCAACCACACTGAGTCGAACTCTATGGCCTAGGTATCTAACATATTTACAAAGTTGCACGCTTTCATACGAATCACCTTTGCATTTCAAATATCATGTACAACACGCAACCAGAATTTTGCAACCATAAAGTAACTACAGGTTTTGGGATGCAAACCAACAAAAGAAAAAACTAAAAAAAAAACAAAATGAACAAAGAAATCTACTCTTAATGATTGCATTTCCCTTAAGACGGTCGTCATCCATCCATCATAGAGAACAATCACTAATTACGACTTCGGTTCAATGGGACTATTCTCGGTAAAAGAACCGAAAACAAACGCTGAGAAACCCAAAAATTTAAAAATTCATGAAAGTTTTTTAAAAAATATCAATAATTTCGATAAAACAAAAATATATACAAAACCAGCTAACAACATTCAACAGCACACAACAGCTTCACCTTAATTACAATACAGACATACACAAAAATCACAGGGTCACAAGTTTATCCCAGCACAACAACAGAAAAGAGGCATTCATAATAACAACAGCAACCGACACCTAACTACTCCCACCCCACACTTAAATCGAACACTGTCCCCAGTGTTCACAAAATTCAGCATAGTACGAAAGTAGGTGGTGAAACTCCCTGATCAATCAAAGTATTCCACTTCTTCGTCAGGTGCCGCTACCTCATCTCCCATGTCTAAATCACCCCTGTCGTCATCATCTGACTCTATATCGGAGTCATCACGACGTGTCTCCTCATCTGTGGGGACATCATCATCAGTGGGCTCCACAAAAGCTGGCCCCACTCGGCATAGAGCCCTGGCATTCTCGCTAAACGGGTAGTCTAGCTCGAGCTACCACAGCTCCTCTTCTGTTGCCGGCCTCCCGCCTATGCGCAGCTGGAGCATCTGCATGCCGAACATGCGAGCCATGTACTGATCATCCCGAGCATGTCCCTCGGCTAGTGTAAGAACTAGCCCGTGAGTGGTGTCGGGTGCCTTAGTTTTGGTAACATCTAAGGCCCGCTTCTCCATCTGCGGGATGTAGTCAAGGGCCTCCTCCTCAATATCCAGGCCCCTCAGGAACGTGGTCAGTAAGCCACCAAACCCGTACCTGTGCCCTTGATGGAAACGAGCTCTCTTCATGGCGGATATAATCACCACCCCCATATTGATCTCCAGCCCTTTCATTAAGGCGTAGACCAAGCATACACGATCCCGGGTGACATCTGTCATATGCACCCCCGGGATCAGGCAGGAATAAACAATCTTCAGCCATATCCTAGCTTCCCTTTTCATCTGTGAGTAGGGCAAGGTCTGATGGTAGCCCCTCTCCTTATGCCTGCTCCAACGTGCTGTAGACTGAGCTCAACACAAAGTGCGTCTGATATCCACGTATGGTGGAGTGATATTCAGCTGCCGAAGCACATGGGCATCTGTGTCCCGCGCCCCCAAGATGGCATTAAGGTGATGGGGCTCAAAAGTGACTATTTTCCCTCTTATCTAGATGGTGTGACTTCTGAGTGTCGGGTTCCAGTTGGCGTAGAATTCCCGAATCAGGTGTAGGTTGCACTCCTTGGGCTTTTCAAAGATGAAGTTATGCCCAGCTTCCTCAATCCTATGGACAATCCTGGGGAACCCCTGTGCCAACGATTCCCTAGCAATGTGTTCTTCAGTGAAGTATTTGCTTTCCTTGTGCTTTGCGTACCATTTCTTCCCCTCCTCTGTCACCCATTTAGTTCCATATTGTCGGCGTTGGCCGCGTCGAACCGCTGGTGCTACTGGGACTGCTGTTCCCAATCTAATTCTTTTCCTTCCGGTGCCCAATGTAGATACGCCCTTCCCTTTATCTTGCCTGCTTGCCATTGTTTCTGTCAAACCAAAAAGACAGTCCCAATGTTATTCCAATTAAAATTAGCTTCGACTAAAGTTGAGTTAAGCTAGGCCACCCCACACTTAGTCTTTAGCCACAATCACAACATTATGGCAAGATCAACCTTATTTCCAATTATAAACAAAACACAACAAATATGCCTCGTGCATTAAGAGAATTCGACGGTATACATTCTATGTACTACTCAGACTTTGTACAGCTAGTCACAACATTACCATCGATAACATTTCATCACATAGCACTTAGCAAGGATTTCTATCAACAAAACCGATACAATTCCCCCAATTTCTATGCAATTTCAACAATTTCATTAACCCGATAATCCGTCGCGCCTTAATCGTCTTAACGTTAAGCACGACATCATTTACTTCATTCAACATGCACACACTAAGAAGAATTTCACATTTCAACCCAATTTTTGACCTCTTCATCTTTGAATTCTAACCCTAGCTACTTATCTACATCTATTTATCTAGTTCATACAATCACAACGATACTAGGAACTTCAATCAACAATAATTTACATGAATTCATGCTCAATTTACACTTAGGGAAAGTTTTCCTCACTTTCTATGCTTAAAATCGAAAAAATAAGGTAAGAAATGAGATGAAGTTAACAAACATACCTTAAATTCGATGATATCGAAGAAAAGTTGAAGAAATTTAGCTCCTAGGTCCATGTCACTTTGGGGAAGGGGGGATTTCAGGGTGTTTGTCGCGGAGGAGGTGAGGAATGGGAAAACAATGAGGGAAAATGGGGTTAAAAAGGGGGGGTTTTTGCGCAGGTCACCCGACGACCCGGTGTGACCCGTTGCAAAATACACTTCAACGTGTCACAGAGGGTAACGCGGAGCATGCCGTCCGTGACACGGAGCCATCGCGCAGGTGTTCTGGAATTTGTAAAAATTCTAGAATTACCTTCAACGTGTCACGGAGGGTAACGCGGAGGCCCTCCTCTGTGACACGGAGCCATCGCGTGGGCTCACTGTTTTGCCACTTTTTATTATTTTTCATACCTCAATTTTTCCTTTGCGATCCTTTGCATATTTATCCTCCATTCAACCTGAAATTCATCTAACAACAAGAAATTGGTTAGAATTATAGGTGTCAATCAAAATAAAAATTTTGTTTTTAATTATTTTTTTTTCATTTTTTTTCATTTTTTTCTACGAAATCTATTCACATTTTACAAAAAATTTCACGGGTTGCCTCCCGTGCAGCGCCTGGTTTACCATCATGGCTCGACGTCATTAAGCTTAGTCATCCTCTAGGGTGACAGACATTTTATCTCGACCACCGTCCTCACCCCAGTAATGCTTACATCTTTGCCCATTGACCAAGAATGTGGCACTCCGATCTTCTTGCCACAACTCTACTTCCCCATGCGGGGTCATTCTCACCACTTCAAATGGCCCTGACCATTTGGACCGAAGCTTTCTTGGAAACAACTTCAATCTTGAATTGAAGAGCAATACTTTCTGCCCCGGCTCAAAAATACGATGCACCACATGCTTGTCATGCCACCTCTTCATTTTTTCTTTGTAGTACTTAGCACTCTCATAAGCATGCCAGCGAAACTCTTCAAGTTCACTGAGTTGCATTAGTCTCTTCTTGCCCGCTAGCTCTAAGTCCATATTCAATTTCCTCACAGCCCAGAAGGCTCGGTGCTCTAACTCCACTGGCAGATGACACGCCTTACCATAGACCAATCGGTATGGTGAAGTTCCAATCGGTGTCTTGTAAGTAGTTCTGTACGCCCACAACGCATCATCAAGTTTGCTTGACCAATCATTCCATTGTGTATTTATTGTCTTCTGGAGAATCTGCTTCACTTCTCTATTCGACACCTCTACTTGCCCACTAGTTTGGGGGTGGTATGCTGTTTCCACCTTGTGGCGCACCCCATACTTGGCTAGTAGCTTCTCGAAACTTGCATTGACAAAATGAGACCCTCCATCTCTGATAATGGCTCGGGGTGTCCCGAACCTGGTGAGAATGTGTTTTTTCACAAATTTTGTTACCACCTTGTTGTCATTCTTGGGGCAAGCTATTGCTTCCACCGACTTTGATACATAATCAACGGCCACAAAGATGTAACGATTACCGAATGACGGTGGGAACGGGCCCTTGAAATCAATGCCCCATACATCAAAGGTCTCCACTTCCAGTATATTCTGCAATGACATCTCTTGTCTTCTGCCAATTGTTCCTGTAGGCTGACATCCATCACAAATTTTAACGTATGCCACAGAGTCTCTGAACAGTGTAGGCCAAAAGAACCCCCATACAACGAAGAGTGACAACTCCTCAACACCTCTGCAATCTGGCTCTCCGGGATGCATCTTCTCATCACCTGGTCCGGTCCTTGTTTAAATAAGTATGGCTCATCCCAGATAAAATACCGACAATCATGCCTCAATTTCTTTCTCTGTTGAACTTCGCCTCAGGTGGATAGACTCCACTCACTAGCAAGTTGACTATGTCTGCGTACCAGGGAACTTCAGCTTCCCCTATTACCAAGAGCTGCTCATCGGGGAACTCCTCATTGATGCTATCACCTTCCTTCATATGCGACCGACTTTCCAATCGCGATAAGTGATCTGCCACCTGATTTTCGCTCCCGTTTCTGTCCTTAATTTCGAGGTCGAACTCTTGCAATAACAGGATCCATCTTATCAACATGGGCTTTGCATCCTTCTTTTTAAACAGATACCGAATCGCTGCATGATCGGTGTACACAACTACTCTTGAACCACCAAATAGGACCTGAATTTATCAAATGCGAACACTAATGCTAGCATCTCCTTCTCTGTGATTGTTTGATTACTCTGGGAAGTATTTAGTGTTTTGCTTGCATAATGAATAGAGTGAAAGATTCTATTTTTCCTCTGTCCCAATATAGCTCCCACAACCACATCACTTGCATCACACATCAATTCAAATGGTTTCTCCCAATCCGGAGAAATAAGGACAGGTGCTTCTATCAATTTCTGCTTCAACTCCTCGAATGCTTTAACACACTCATCATCCAACTCAAACTTCACCTCTTTTTCTAACAATCTGCATAATGGTCTAGAAATTTTTGAGAAGTTTCTGATGAACTGTCTGTAGAACCCTGCCTCCCCAAGAAAACTGTGAACACCTTTCACCGACACAGGTGGTGGTAACTTCTCAATAACCTCAATCTTCTCCCGATCGACCTCCAACTCCTTGTGAGACACTTTGTGGCCGAGGACAATACATTCCTTAACTAAGAAATGGCATTTCTCCTAGTTTAGTACAAGGTTGGATTCTTCGCAGCGAGCTAGCACCCTGTCAAGATGCTGCAAACAAGTAGCAAACAAATTACCGAAAACATAAAGTTCATCCATAAATACCTCAACAAAATCCTCCACCATGTCGTGGAAAATAGCCATCATGCATCTTTGGAATGTGGCGGGTGCATTGCATAACCCAAATGGCATCCGTATAAAAGCATATGTCCCATAAGGACAGGTAAAAGTAGTCTTCTCCTGATCCTCCGGTGCTATAGCTATTTGGTTATAGCCAGAGTACCCATCAAGGATGCAATAATATTCCTGTCCAGCCAACCTGTCTAATATTTGATCAATGAATGGGATATAGGATAATGATATTTCCTTGTGGATTCATTAAGCTTTCTATAGTCCATACAAATCCGCCAGCCTGTGACGATTCGTGTAGGAATCAGCTCATTTTTTTCATTGGTGACCACGGTCATCCCACCTTTCTTTGGAACACACTAAACGGGACTGACCCATTCACTGTCTAAGATAGGGTAGACGACACCTGCATCAAGCCATTTAATTATTTCTTTCCTGACCACATCCTTCATTGCTGGATTTAACCTTCGCTGAGGCTGAACAGTTAGCTTTGCTCCTATCTCCATGAAAATCCTGTGTGTGTATAAAGCTGGATTGATACCCTTAATATCTGACATTTGCCAGCCCATTGCTTTCTTCCCTTTTCTTAGGACACCCAATGCTTCCTTCTCCTGTGCCTCCGTCAATTCTGCTAAGATGATGACCGGCAAAGTCTCATCTTCCCCCAAAAAGACATATTTTAAATGGGGAGGCAATTCTTTCAATTCCAGCTTTGGTGCTTCCTCAACAAATGGTTTCAGTAATGGTTCCAGAGACCTCATTAGAGACTAAAATTCCTGTTTCCTCGGATGCCTTTGTGACTCATTCAGCATTTGTACCACCTCATAAGCATCTCTATCTCCGAAATGATCAGAATTCATCAACACTCGGTGGGTCTTGAGATTCAACAATCTGATGAATTTCTTCTTGATCAAACACACAGATTGCTGAAAGCTCCTCATGTATGGCCGGCAGCTTCATGGCCTTAAACACATCAAATACCTCAACTTTGTCATGTGCCCGCATAATTAGCTGCCCTACAACTACATCAACAAGTGCTTTCCCAGTAGCCAAGAAAGGACGTCCCAAAATAAATGGGACTTCCGTGTCTGGCTCAAAATCCAGCACGACGAAATCTACTGGGAAGATAAGGGAGCCTACTTGCACGAGCATGCCCTCCACAATGCCATCAGGTCTGGCTAAGGAACGATCCGCTATTTGCAAGATCACTGTTGTTGGTCTAGGACTCCCTAGACCCAACTTCTTGAATACCGATGACGGCATCAAGTTAATGCTCGCTCCCAAATCACATAATCCACGAGCTCAGATATTCTGCCCAATTGTAATTTGTATAGTTAAGCTCCCAGGGTCCTTGAGCTTTGTGGGCAACCTGTTTTATATCCGGGAAGTGCATTCCTCCGTAAGAGCCACCGTAGCATACTCCATCAACCTGCTTTTGTTCGCCATGATGTCCTTAATATATTTTGCCTACTTTGGCACTCCCTGCAAAACATCAACAAGAGGTAAGTTAATATGTACCTGTTTAAGCACCTCCATGAACTTTTTGAAACACGCCTCCTCCTTGTGTTTCTTTAATCGTTGAGGGAACGGGAGTGGTGGTCTTTCTGGTTCTGCCTCCTTTTTCTTCCCCCTCTCATCACTTTGCTCCCTCTCAATTTATGCTGCTCCCGATTGTTGAGGTGGTCTTTTTGGTTCCACCTCTTTAAGCTGCAAACCAGTCCTTGTGATCACTGTATTCACTTGCTTGGGGTTGGGATCTGTGTCGCTCGAAATTCCTCCTCTAGGCCTGGTGTTTTGGGCTCCAGCAAATTTCCCAAATTGGTACTCCAGCGCCTTTGTAGCTAACTGATTGTTCTTTACCTCGGCTGCCAATTTCACGTATTCAGCCTGCAATTGAGCTTGGTTAGCTATCATTGTCTTGAACATCTTCTCAATGCAGGGTGATGGTGGTGGAGGAGATGCATTGTTGCTTCTATATTGTGATTGATAGTTCTGCTGCCCTCCGTGAGTTCCCTGCGCCCCCTGACTAGAACTTTGCCCTTGATGGTTGTCGCTATCCCAAGAGAAATTCAGGTGATTCCTCTAGTTGGAATTGTAGTTGTTGCCATACTATAGGTGGTTGGTTCTCTGTACATTTCCCACAATGTTCACCGAATCAAGATTTGCTCCACAACACTCAACTGAGTGTTCACTACTTCCGCACACTTCACACCAAATCTGCTGCAGTACATTCACTGGGGCTTGAGTTTGGTTCATGTTCATGTTACAGAAATGGGTGTTGAGTTGATTTTGTAAAGCAGCTATCTGTGCAACAATAGTTGTAAAACCATCCACTTCTAGGACTCCTGTTGCCTTCCTTGTTCCTCCTCTTGACGAATCAGCATTCCACTCCGGATTTCCCTGCGAAATACGATTTAACAAGGTATACAACTCCTCATAAGTTTTCTCCAATGCTTGTCCCCCAGCTGCTGAGTCTAGAAAGATTTTTGTGTGGGTTCCAAACCCTCTATGAAAGTATGCACCAGCACATCATTGGATTGGTGATGATGAGGACAATCCCGCAACATAGATTTGAATCTTTCCCAGGCTTGATACAGATTCTCTCCCTCTCTTTTTTCAAAACTTAGAATTTGACTTCTAAGTCTTGCTGTTTTACCGGATGGAAAAAACCGTATCAAGAATTTCCTTGCAAGATCATCACACGTAGTGATAGAATTAGGTGGCTCATGTTTCAACCACCTCTTGGCTTCTCCCAAAAGTGAAAATGGGAATAATGTAAGCCTGACATAATCTGATGACACTCTAGCGGGGATGTAAGTGTCACTTATCTCCAAAAATTTTTTGAGATGTTGCTGAGGATCCTCATGAGGGAGACCCCTGTGAACTGCTTGCTGGTGTGCAGCAATTGCACCATGTTTTGTTTGAGCTCAAACCTCCCTCCAGGATCAGGTTTGCGGATGCTAGATGTGACATTATTAGCACGTGGAATTGCCACCTCGCGAACCGGCCTAGCTGCTATTTCCTCGGGCACTAACATTGCCCTTACAATCGGTGGATTCTGTTGTTGCTCCAGGATTGTTTGTCTGAGCAACTGCAGCTTTTTCTCTAGAGCTTCTCTCCTTTGACGATGAAATTGTCTTTCCGGCTCTAAATATGAGTCCACCAGCTCCTTGTCTCTTGCCAGTGTTCAACAGAAATTAGTATCTCCAAAATACAGGCTAAGACCAAGTTGTCAACGCTAAGAAGAAATAGTAACTAACACTTAAGAAAAAAATTTACCAATTGCCAGTCCCCGGCATCGGCGCCAAAAACTTGTTCAGTGATCTTTGGGTATATAACTACACGCAAGTGCATGTGGTCGAACAAGTAGTAAAGTGGCTAAAGTAAGCCAAGTATCGATCCCACAGGGACTGGACTAAAGTACCAATCTACTCAAGTGTCAATAAACTTTAATTCTAAATTGCAGACAACAATGTGAAGAAAAAGGTTGATATTTTGTTTCCTAATTTTATACTAAGTCTAAAATGAATATATAAGTTGAGTCTGAACTATAAGTATGAGCATGCTAAGGTTAAATGAACATCTAGAGAAATAAATTATCGATACAATTTGGTTAATCTTTCTTCCGGTTGCTAGTCAAGAATTATAGCCTACGCATTAAAACTCTCGTATTTAACCCAATGTAAGAATCATGAACCTTCTACCTACTTTCTGTGATAAAAAGAAATTCATGTTCTAGCCATACAAAACCGATTCCTTAATTGACTAATACGACTTTCAAGTATATTTCTATCCTTAAGATAAATCAATTCTCAATTTTCCCAAACTAAGAAAAGATCATATCCTATCAATTCACAACTTTCCAATTTCTTGCTCTCTCGAGTGAAATTAGACTTTTTAGATATACATTAACGTTGGCCACACATTAACGCAGTAAGAACAAGAATCAATAGAACAACTATGGAAGAAAAGAAGAAAAACCAATTTATCAATAATCACATTTCAATACAATTGTTCTTAACCTCAGCAAGAAGAGGATGTAGCCACTCATTTGTGGATTAAACATCGTTAAATAAGTGTTAATCATACAAGCAATTGAAATAAAGAAGAAGGAGATAGAGAAAAACCCTGAAATTTTCGTCCCCTCAACTGCCTGTAACCCACGTTCTTGCTCCACCAAGTCAGAATAATTAAAAATGAACCTAAGTGTTTTATTTATACTAGTAGGAATTTTTCCCAGAATAACAAGCAACGTGTCACGGAGTGCATCGCGGAGCACTGCCTCCGTGACGCGCCACCAACGCGGACCCTTACTGGAATCCGGACGTCCAGTTATTTAGGCCCAACGTGGCACGACGTGCAACGCGGGGCTAGGCCAATGTGCCACGGCCCCAGCGTGCACCTTCACTGGAAATAGGCATAATTTCACCATCCAGGCAAAATGCATCCGCGATGGCAGAGTGACACGGCTTTATCGCGGAGCCCCTTTAATTCGTGCCTTCAAGTGCTTTTTTCCTTGCTAGCTTCCGAGTCCAATCCCGATCTCTCCCAACATGCATCTTAGCTCCATAACTTTATATTTTTCCTGCAAAACAACGCTAATCATGTTGGTTAGTATAAATTCACATTTTATTACAAATCACATGAGAATGTATAAACATCGATAGATAAACAAGGCAAAATGATACATTTGAGTATCACTTGGGCATATAAATTTGCCATAGATCAATGACTATCTCCCGAATTAGCCCATCGGATTTCTATTGCCCAGCCTTACCCCATTGGTCACTGGTACTCTATGCTACAACTCAACAATATCTTCCCTCTTCTCATGCCATCAGTAGATCTTTTATCACAACTTGATGTGTTTTCATTAAACTCTAGGTGGAGGAAGTAACGGACATGGTGAACCTTTGCCATAGTCGGCAAGCGAAGTCCTTCCACCTTTGAAACACAGAGTCGACCTCTGGGTCTCTTGACTCCGCCCCTTGTTATCTTAAGGGCCAATAACTTCCTATTAGGCCTTGTCTCTAGGTTGTACTAGGTTAGAGTCTCTGTGTTGCCACTCCTTTACCTCCACAACTAGTGGTGATATTGCAGCATTCTAGGTTACAACCTCATTATCTCTTAATTGTCAAGTCGATGCTTATTTCTTGACATATCAACAGTGGTCCCATGCACTATCAATCTACTTCAACCTAGAGGTGATTTCATTTCCCTCCAGAATTAGATACTCGTGCCTTTTCCCTTGCTTCCTTAGGCTGAGATTTGGGGTTCGTGCACTCTGCCTCATATTTTCAAAAATATTATTAACCAAGCCTACCAACCTGTATCTTTCTAACCTGTACTCAGGCCTATTTCATTCATATGATCTCTCTATCCTTTGACATAGAAAACTAGGGCCATAGCCAATATCTTGCGGATAGGCCCTACCACCATTAGCATACTGTAGTGGAATCTTCCTTTTTCTGACTTGAGCTTTACTATTACTGGGGGTTTATCGCTGATGGACTCTCTCACACGCACATGAGTGTTACTGGCAATTTTATCCTCCCTCCTGATTTACTACTGTAAAGGTCTAGATAATTTTTTGAACACTAAGGGTCTCAACCACTCTCTAATTCCTCTCGAAATCAACAATTCTAACCTTCCTTTATTAATCATTCTGGGCAATATGGCACTGATACTTACATTTTCTATTGTACTCGAAAAAATTCAACTGGGCAGTAGGAAGCAGCCCTATCATTCCATAACAACTGCAGGGCACGAAATTCATCAACTCTAAAGGATGGAGGTACACACCTCGCATGATCCTTCGTATATTTCAGGTAATCCAATGCTAGCTGTCGTCCCTGTCTAATTCTAGAAGTCTACTAAGTAGGCTAACTCATATATATATACCATACTCCTAACCTCCTATTCTGAGGTTGTAGGGAGAACTGGGGACGGTTTTTACATATCTATTACCTTATGAGGTTCCTGGTATCCTGGGAGGATACTGATAGATTAAAAAGACACCTGCTTCCGTCCCTAGGCTAATTATCTCCCAACTGTGGCGCCTCACTGGTACCCTTTCTTGCTACTGAAACTGAGTTGTGGCTTACTAAAGTCGGTCTTATACTAAACATTACTCTATACAGACATAACGATGAAAGCTTAGGCACTCAATCCTATACAACTCTGCTCTATAGCACGATCTGAAAAGAAGGAGGAGTAACCATACTATGATGCCTCGTAACTCCTACTTATAGAATGTGGTGCAATAAAGATTTATAAACAAGACTCTACTAGACATGGCTTGCAGACTCCTGAGGATATGACCTTCTCTGATACCAAGTTTGTCATGCCCCACCTTGGGAGACATGACTCGCACTTGGTGCGATACTGGATATGAACTGACCTGACTAGCTTATGCACTTCTGCTGCATGACTGCTCTTCAAATTAAGAAAACGACAAGCTACATCTCGGTTGTAAACACAGCCTCCAACCGATAAGGCCGCATAGCCACCTATAAAAGAAAACATCTATCTAACAACATGAAGTAAAGGGGATCCTATGTGGGCCGACAAGACCACCATGTTGTCTAGTTATAGCAGAAAGGAAAATAAGCAGCTATACTAGGACCCACGCTGCCAACGCATAAAATAAGACATACATGGACCCCACACGGCCAATAATAACCAACTAACTGAAGAATGTAGTCTGCAAGCTCTAAGAATGCAAATAGTGGTCTATCCATGGCCCTGACCTACCCAAATACTATACAAATATAAGATAGTATCCTTTACGACCTAGCAACTCCGAATGGAAGGAGCTAGCCAAACTGTTGACTTTAAATAGCTACTAGGAGATCTCACAACCATTTTGTCTCAACCTGCAGGCAAGTATGCAGTGCCCCATAATTGGGCGTCAGTACATATGTACCGAATATGTAAGGAACTAATGAAAAGCTGAGTAAATGTTGATAAAGAACTAAAAGTGAATAACAAGAAGGGGCAGAACTTAACGTGAAAGCTTTCTTATCCATAACCTACATCAATTAATGAACTACACGTATATGACGTAAGACTGCATAATTACATATTTATAAATTATAACTAGTAGGCAAGAATGCAAATATGAACCTAACTTGACTACCATAAGCCTAGAAGTTACAATAAACACAAAATAACCCGCTCGGTCCCCCCCCCCTTAAGCCCTGGTGAGCACACTTCAATCTATATACCCTTAACAAGGTCAATCTGAGTCACAAGTAACAATAGCGAACCTACCAGTCCCTGGGTCTGCAACTGAGCCCACTTGGCTCCTGATCTGTAGCTGTGTCTGAGTTCGGTGAACTCTTGATAACTACACCCTAGGCACAAGGGTCGATGAGGGTCAGTGATGTCGATACGACATAAAAATAATAGTTCAGCCATAGAATGGACTGTAATATAGCCCTTGGTCCTCTGCATAGTCCTTTGGGACAACATCTGGCTCTGCGGAATAATCATATATTGTCTAAGGCAACGACATTGCTAGTAACTCCGAGGTTGGTTGACTGTTATAACCCGGAAGCCCAAAGATCAAACCCGAGAGTTGAATCAGAGAAGAGTTAAAATCTAGCACGAGGCATCAGGATGGGTCGTGAGGTGACCCGTGAGAGCAGCTCACGAGTCATGATGTGACTCATAGGGAGTCCCAATTGATGAGTTTGCAGTTTGGAAAAACGGATCCCCATGGGCATGGCCACGACTCGTGATCAGGCCCCATGAATTGTTAGGCTAGCTATGAGGAGTGGGTTTTGAGTAAAGAGGATAAAAGAGATAGTGGACTTAATGGGAGGACCCCACGAGTCGTGGTCAGTCCCGACAATTCGTGGGATGAGTCTTGACCAACCAGGGAAAATTTATTTGAGGATGAGGCACTGCACATAACGAATGGTGACCATGAGTCATGGTCACCAGGTAACGAGTCATTATGTATTCCGTAACAATCCCAGAAGACTTGAGAAGTAGTGAACCTCATGGATGACTCCATGAGTCGTCGCCCTTGATGACGAGTCGTTAGGTCCCTCGTTGGGACCATCTGGCAGTTATTTTCTTCGAATTTAGTAAGGGCTTTTCCAAAATTTCTAAGATCCCAAAGGCCTAAACTACGTTGTTTTGAGTTATGAATGATGACTTTTAAAGGGGTTAAGTTCATTTTAGACCATTTAAATTCATGCATTCAAAGGTAGAAGGTGAGAGAGGGTGATCAAACTTAGTGCTTCAAATTCTCTTCAATTTCTTCATTGTCTATCAAGGAAGTGTAAGAATCAGCTACCAACAAATATGTAGGGTTATGAATAGGTGATTCCTTTCACACCCATACCTAATCACTCTCTAAATAATGAGATTTCTATGTCTAATCTATGGGGTTTTAACCCAATGCATGAATTTTCTAAATTCTATACATGGGTATGATTTACATATGTTTCTACTATAGAATTATGAAGGATGGGAAGGTTTTATATTGTTTTCAATTGAAAAGCATGTTTCACGTTTTATGATTTAAAAATCCCATTAATGAAAAGTTCATAAAAGAAGAGATTTATGATGAATGTATGATTATGATTAGATGTTATGATGAAAAGCATGTTTTCAAGATGCCCATGTGTTATACCCCGTAAGATTTCCGACACCTAGATGGCCTATTCGCATGTTGGTTAAGCATATTTGAAAGCCATACGTGCTAGAGAAAGGCCCGGGAAAGGATCGGACGGGTAACCGGTCGAACCATCGCGGAAGGAGCCGAGGCAGAACCCCTCCGCGATGGCAACGTGTCAAGGAGGTGGAGCCTCCGCGTTGGCTCCGTGACACGTTGGGCCTGTCCAGGCTCAAGTATATAAAGCCCCACTTCGATTTTAAATCAGTTATTCATTATAATTTCCAGAGAAAACGCAGCAAAACAGAGAGGGACGAAGGAGGTTATCATATAATCATTCAATTACGCTGCCAAACGTTGTCCAAACTTAAATTAACTCCAGGTACCGAAGTATTTAGCAGCAGGGAGCATTCCTACTGATTTAGTTTCACGAAATTCGACCGACAAATCGTCTTGCTACCGAGCTAAGGTAAGTGGAATTGTTCCAAACTAGTGTCTATGTGTTCCTAGCTGTGAAGTGAATACTTCTCCCTTCTGGACTTTTGAAAAATAGCAAGTTTTCGACCGTCTTTCGATAAGCCTAAGTTTAGGCTATAATTATATCGAAAGTGATGCCGTCCTTCAGAATAATATTGTATTTAGTACTAATTGACGTGCTTATGAATGCAGTTGGGGAGATTTAGCTGGAATACTGACCGAGCCTCGTCCGACAGTCGGATAACTCGAGGTTAAGGTATGTGAAGTTGTTCTTCGGCAAGTTAGTAAGCCTTAGCTTGGTAAATCATAGTAAACTCCGTATTTGAAACTCTCGGAGTTGAATGTTGAGAATTAAGCGAGTCTAATAGATTCTGAGTTGTGTTGCCATATCGTATTCAGTCCGAAAGTTAGCAAAGCATGCGCCAAAGGGCGAGTTAGTATTCCAGATCCAGTATAGCTTATTGTATGATTAGAAAGCATGTTGTAGAATATAAAAGATATAGATTTTCAGAATAAAGACTAATAAAGTAAAAATCAGATAGATAGACAATTTTATGGCTACAAATTAGCCATTGAGACAGATAGTATCCCGGCTACAGATTAGCCAAACAGTTAAATAAAGATTTCAGAATCAGTATAATCAGCAAAGAATTAGTTCAGTATGGAAACAGATCAGAATAAGAAACCAGATTTTAGATAGTCTTTTTCAGTTATACATGCTTGCTATTTATATGTGCTATTTGTTTGTTGAGACTTGATGTGGCGTGAGGGCACCTTATTGAGTGTCCTCGCCGCCCCTGGGTTGGTAATCGTGTCTCCCACTAAGACGGTGGGTTTTACGTCACTCCAAGGAGTGGCATGCTGTCCCCAGCTTGGACGAAGGTGGGATGCAGCTTTCCCCATAGCAGTCTGATCAGTATTACAGGTGCAGCTCCGGTTTCAAATAGCCCTATTGAGTTTTGTGTCCAGAGAATCAGACCCTATCTGTTACTGTCTGTACATTCAGTTATTATAGGTGTAGCTCCGGTTTCAGATAGCCTTGTTGAGTTTTGTGTCCAGGGATCCAGACCCTATCTGTTACTATCTACACAGGAGTCCTCCGGACCCAGACACGGTTGCTTATATCGGAGGCTATGGCCCGAGCCGGAGACCTAGGGGGCCGGTAGAGGAGCTCCGAAGTGAGCAGATGAGTGGAGTGACTTATTTTTGGTTGGTTTTGACCCGGGTAGGGGTATATAGATTGTTCGCGTGCTTGGCGCCATCCGGCTTATGGGGGTTGGTATTGGCTCTTGCTTGTTAAATGTATATGTATTTATGTGTTTTATATATATTAGTTAATAGAAAGCAGGCCGCCATGACTACAGACACGCTCCTGCCTATCAGTGTCGAAAGGTTTGATCTAGTTCCTATCAGCTCTTCAGATTCAGTTATCTTCTGCTCACAGACTTGTTAGTTATGTTATCTGTATTAAGTTGTATTATTTTAGTTGCTTTGCATACTCGATACCAGTGGTACTGATGCCCAGTGGGGCACTGCATTACTTGCCTGCAGGTACTCATAGACGAGGAGGCGATCCCTCGTGATCCTAGCCAACGTAGAGTCATCACCTCCTGTCATCCGGAGCTTGATATTTCAGAGGTTTATATTATTTCTCTTTTGTTGTACAGTATGGGTACGTCGGGGCCCTGTCCCGACCATCTTATCAGTATTCCTAGAGGCTTGCAGTCTGTATATATTTTCCTGTGGTTAGTTGAGCCGGTCGCGTGAGGCCGTGCAGTTTGTTATAGCTGTTTAGCATTTCAGTTTGTGTTGGCCGTGTGACGCCTCAGTTGACAGTAGTGGTGACCTTGCCGGTCACGTAGTTATTCAGCATTTTATTGTTGAGTTACAGATAACTAGACAGCATGGTGGCATTGTCGGCCCGCATAGGCTCCCTTATGCTTATATGATTCTGGTTAGCTGTCGTTATAGTACAGGTGGCTATAGGCCTAGTCGGCCGAAGGCTGTATTTACAGCCATTATATAGCCTGTTGTTTCCCTGAATCTGAGTTAGAGCCAGCCAGGCACCAGATGTGCTTAGGCTTAGTAGTCTAGCAGTTCAGGTCCTAGTAGGGCACCAGGTGCCAGTCATACCCCCCCCCAAGGCGGGGTGTGACAAACTTTGTATCAGAGAAGGTCGTGTCCCAGGGAGTCTGCAAGCCGTGCTAAGTAGAGTCTTGTCTATGGATGTGTTGTGCACTGCATCCTATAGGCAGGAGGCTGCGAGGCATAATAGGATGGTTACTCTTCTTTCATGCTCAGTCGTGCCATAGCACAGTACAATATAGGGTTGAGTCCCTAAAACTTATCGTATTCTTTGTCTACAGATAAGAATGGCATATCAGCGACACCCTGCCACAGGCAGGAGATTAGACACAGCAGCAGGAGAAGGCACCAGTAGGATGCCTCAGCATCAGTTAGAGTCAGCGCGATCTGAGGGCGACATAGAGGCTTCATCACAGCCCTCTCAGCAGTCCCCCTCACATCAGGAGCCGTTGGGCACTACACCGCCCTCGATAGCTCCTGTGCCTTTGCCATCAGATTAGGAGGTTCGTAGCGCTATAGTGATGTTAGCACAGAAGATGGCCACACAGTGCCAGTCAGTGCCACCTGTGGCAGCAGAGCCTTCGGGTGGGTCAGGTAGTTCCAGGGTCAGGGAGTTTTTGGCACTTGGTCCCACACAGTTCACAGGGTCAGCTCAGGCAGAGGACCCTCAGTTCTTTCTAGATCAGATGCAGAGGATATTCCGAGTTATGCATGTGACCCCTTCAGAGTCTATTGAGCTGGTAGTGTTCTGATTACGGGATATAGCTATATTGTGGTATGAGAGTTGGGAAAGGTCCCGGGGAGAGATGTTACCCCTTCGACCTGGACCAGCTTCTCGGAGACCTTTCTAGATCATCATTTGCCACGAGAGATCCGGCAGGCCCGGATGGATCAGTTTTTGCATCTGGAGTAGGGGGCGATGAGCGTACACGAGTATGCTTTACAGTTTAACTCCTTAGCCCGTTATGCTCCAGCATTTCTTGATACCATGCCAGCAAGAGTCCACAAATTTATCATGGGTCTGAATCCGGAGTATACTAAGGCATGTATGACGGCGACATTGTGAGAGGATATGGACATTGCCCAGGTACAAGCTTTTGCTCAGACCATAGAGTGTCTTAGACAGCGGCAGCAGGGTAGTAGACAGACCAATCAGGAACAGCGCCGTAGAGATAGACCAGATGAGATGCAAAGGGAAGTTCAGAGAGTACCCAGGTAATGACTATCAGATAGACCCCCTAGACCCCACCCTCCTCCACAGCAGCAGCAGCAGCGAGGTAGATATGTTCGTAGAGGGCAGTCAGAACCCAGTGGCAGTTCCAGAATAGTAGAGTCCCCGCAACAGAGAAGGGGAGAGCAGAGCAGATTTGAACCCTCACCCTGCCCTAATTGTGGCCGACCTCACGCCGGAGCTTGTAGATATGGCTACACTGGGTGTTATATTTGCAGACAGGAGGGTCATTGGATGAGAGATTGTCCGACCAGAGGTCAGGGGAGTAGAGACAACCAGGACAGGGGATCTGCAGGGCCATGTGCCCCAGCAGCCTCAGTGGGGCATGGACATTCAGGTTCAGTAGGCAGAGGCCGAGGTAGATCAGGAGCTTCTAATTCAGGTACGGGCTCAAGTCGTACTTATGCATTACCAAGGAGACATGATTCAGAGGCGTCTCCAGACGTAGTGATAGGTATGATGACTATTTATTCATGCCCTGCTTATGTACTGATTGATCCAGGATCCACCTTGTCATATATTACCCCATTTATGGCATGAAAGTTCAATATTGCACCAAAATTATTGCAACAGCCCTTTTCAGTATCCACGCCCGTCGGTGACTCTATTATAGCTAGTAGAATTTACCGAGGGTGTACAGTAGAGGTTGTTGACCGCCAGACTACGGTAGATTTGGTAGAGTTAGAAATGATAGACTTACGATGCCATAATGGGTATGGATTGGCTAGTGCCGTGCTTTGCCAATGTTGAATGTTGGACCAAGACGGTCCGATTCCACTTTCCAGGAGAAGCAGTGCGGGAGTGGAAGGGCAGCACCGCTACGCCAAAAGGTAGGTTTATTTCCTACCTTCAGGCGAGGAAATTGATATCTAAGGGATGTATTTACCATCTGGTCAGAGTTTAGGATGTTCGGACAGAATCCCCGACACTCCAGTCTGTTCCGGTGGTGAACGAGTTCCCTGATGTATTTCCAGATGAGTTACCTGGTATTCCCCCAGAAAGGGAAATAGATTTCGCTATTGATTTATTGCCAGGCACTCAGCCTATATCAATTCCTCCTTATCGTATGGCTCCTGCAGAACTCAGGGAGTTGAAGGAGCAGTTGAAAGATTTGCTAGATAAAGGTTTCATCAGGCGGAGTACTTCACCATGGGGTGCGCCGGTTCTATTTGTGACGAAGAAAGATGGCTCGCTCCGTATGTGCATAGACTATCGGCAGTTGAACAAAGTTATAGTAAAGAACAAGTACCCGCTCCCCAGAATAGATGATTTATTTGATTAGTTACAGGGAGCCAGATACTTCTCTAAGATTGACTTGCGGTCCGGATATCATCAGGTTCGGATACGTGAAAGAGATACTCCTAAAACGGCGTTTAGGACCCGATATGGACACTTTGAATTTCTAGTGATGTCCTTCGGGTTGACGAATGCTCCAGCAGTATTCATGGACCTGATGAATAGTATTTTTAGACGATACTTGGAGTAGTTCGTAATAGTATTTATTGATGATATTCTGGTGTATTCTCGCTCTGAAGTAGATCACCGGACTCATTTGCGGACAGTGCTCCAGATTCTCAGGGATCGCCAGTTATATGCCATGTTCTCCAAGTGCGAATTCTGGCTTAATTCAGTAGCCTTTCTGGGATATATTGTGTCGGATGTTGGTATACAGGTTGACAAGCAGAAAATAGAAACAGTCAAATCATGGCCTAGGCCTACCACTTCGACTGAAGTCCGTAGCTTTCTGGGATTAGCGGGATATTACAGGAGATTTGTCGAGGGATTCTCTACTATAGCGGCACCTCTGACCAAATTGACACAGAAAGCAGCAAAGTTTCAGTGGACAGAGGCATGCGAGCAGAGCTTCCAGGAACTAAAGGATAGATTAACCTCCGCCCCAGTGTTAGCATTGTCGGAAGGTACAGAAGGTTATTCGGTGTATTGCGACGCATCAGGCATCGGGTTGGGTTGTGTATTGATTCAGCATGGTAAAGTGATTGCATATGCTTCCAGGCAGCTGAAGAAACACAAAACGAATTACCCTACCCATGACCTGGAGTTAGCCGCATTGATCCACGCCTTGAAAATGTGGAGACATTACCTGTATGGCGTCCATGTAGACATTTTTACAGATCACAAGAACCTACAGTATATCTTCACTTAGAGGGAGTTGAATTTGCGGCAACGTTGCTGGTAGGAGTTGTTAAAAGATTATGACGTGAATATTCTGTACCACCCGGGAAAAGCCAATGTTGTAGCGGATGCTCTCAGTCGTAAGTCCATGGGGAGTTTGGCGTATTTGCACCCCAAGAAGCGGGAATTGGTCAGGGAGGTGCATCAGTTAGCTAGCCTAGCCGTCCGTGTAGCAGAAACAGAGGAGGGTAGGGCGGTAATTCAGAACACCGTCGTGCCATAATTAGTTGTGAAAGTAAAAGAACGACAATATAAGGATCCTGACGTAGTTAAGCTTAAAGATTATATTCCGCTAGGGAAGGTGCCAGAATTCCGGGTAACAGAGGATGGAGTGCTACGTTGTAAAGACCGTTTATGTATTCCCAATGTTTCAGGCCTCCGCCAGCAGATCATGAATGAGGTACATTGCGCCCGCTATTCTCTCCACCCTAGCACGACAAAAATGTATCATGATATCAAAGAAAACTACTGGTGGCCAGGTATGAAAAGAGAAAATGCTGAATTTGTAGCCCAGTGTCCTAACTGCCAACAGGTGAAAGCAGAACATCAGAAACCAGGTGGGTTAACTCAAGACATAGCTGTGCCTCTCTGGAAATGGGAAGCAGTGAATATGGATTTTTTAGCAGGATTACCCCGTACTAAGCACAGACATGACTCTATATGGGTGATAGTTGATAGATTGACAAAATCAACTCATTTACTGCCAGTGAGAACTACTTTCTCGGCTGAAGATTATGTCGAATTGTATATCCGAGAAATAGTCAGATTGCATGGAGTGCCAGTATCCATTATTTCGGACAGGGGAGCATAGTTTACAGCTAGATTTTGGCAATCGTTTCATAGAGGTCTGGGAACGTAGATTAATTTGAGCAAAGCATTCCACCCTCAGACAGATAGACAGGCTAAACGCACAATTCAGATGCTCGAAGATATGTTGCAAGCGTGTGTGTTAGATTTCGGTGGTAGCTGGGATGAGCATTTGTCGTTAAGTGAATTTGCTTATAATAACAGCTATCATTCAGCCATCAAGGTGGCGCCTTTTGAAGCATTATACGGGCGAAAATGCAGATCACCAATTGGCTAGTTTGAAATAGGAGAATCAGCGTTGGTTGGGCCAGACATTGTTCAGCAGTCAGAGGAAAAGGTAAAGCTTATCCGAGAACGCCTATTGACTGCACAGAGTCGCCAGAAATCATATGCAAATGTATGGTGCAGGAACCTGGAGTTCGATGTGAATGACTGGGTATTTCTGAAAGTGTCTCCGATGAAAGGGGTGATGAGATTCGGCAAGAAAGTTAAGCTCAGCCCAAGATTTGTCGGGCCATATCAGATCGTAGAAGAAATGGCCAAGTGGCGTATGAGTTGAACTTGCCGCCAGAATTAGAATCTGTTCATCCAGTCTTTCATGTTTCCATGCTAAGGAAATGCTTGGGAGACCCGTCAAGAGTAGTTCCAGTCCAGGATATCCAGGTTACAGAAGAACTGGCCTATGAAGAGGTTCCAGTAGCCATCCTAGACAGACAGATTCGTAGATTGAGAACTAAAGATATTGCATCTGTCAAGTTATTGTGTTGTAACAGGAATCGAGAGGAGATGATGTGGGAGGCTGAGGAAGATATGAAAGCTAGATATCCTCACTTATTCCAGGCCTAATTAGGCGACAGGTATGTCCGTATTATTACTTATGCAGTACTTTGTGGTTGTGTATATATAAATGAGAAAGATTGATGTGTAGCTATCCAGTGAATCTTAAAGTATTGTGTACAGTGCCTGTATTGGACTTTTCTGTGTTTCATGTTTTTGGTATAGTCCATATTACAGGGGAAACTCTGCCGAATATTTTCTAAATAAGTAAGTTGAGAAGTCCTCTAGATAGCAGTTTCCATTCGAGGATGAATGTTCCTAAGGGGGGAGAATGTTATACCCCGTAAGATTTTCAACACCTAGATGGCCTATTCGCATGTTGGTTAAGCATATTTGATAGCCATACGTGCTAGAGAAAGGCCCGGGAAAGGATCGGACGGGTAACCGGTCGAACCATCGCGGAAGGAGCCGAGGAACAACCCCTACGCGATGGCAACGTGTCACGGAGGTGGAGCCTCCGCGTTAGCTCCGTGACACGTTGGGCCTGTCCAGGCTCAAGTATATAAAGCCCCACTTCGATTTTAAATCAGTTATTCATTATAATTTCCAGATAAAATGCAGCAAAACAGAGAGGGACGAAGGAGGTTATCATATAATCGTTTGATTACACTGCCAAACGTTGTCCAAACTTAAATTAACTCCAGGTACCGAAGTATTTAGCAGCAGGGAGCATTCCTACGAATTTAGATTCGCGAAATTCGGCCGACAAATTGTCGTGCTATCGGATTGCTCCAAACTAGTGTCTATGTGTTCCTAGCTGTGGAGTGAATACTTCTCCCTTCTGGACTTCTGAAAAATAGCAAGTTTTCGACCGTCTTTCGATAAGCCTAAGTTTAGGCTATAAGTATATCAAAAGTGACTCCATCCTTCAGAATAATATTGTATTTAGTACTAATTGACGTGTTTATGAATGCAGTTGGGGAGATTTTGCTAGAATACTGACCGAGCCTCGTCCGACATTCGGATAACTCAAGGTTAAGGTATGTGAAGTTGTTCTTAGGGAAGTTAGTAAGCCTTAGCTTGGTAAATCATAGTAAACTCCGTATTTGAAACTCTCGGAGTTGAATGTTGAGAATTAAGCGAGTCTAATAGATTCTGAGTTGTGTTGTCGTATCGTATTCAGTCCGAAAGTTAGCAAAGCATGCGCCAAAGGGCGAGTTAGTATTCCAGATCCAGTATAGCTTATTGTATGATTAGCAAGCTTGTTGTAGAATAAAAAAAATACAGATTTTCAGAATAAAGACTAATAAAGTAAAAATCAGATAGACAGACAGTTTTATGGCTACAGATTAGCCATTCAGACAGATAGTATCCCAGCTACAAATTAGTCAAGCAGTTAAATAAAGATTTCAGAATCAGTATAATCAGTAAAGAATCAGTTTAGTATGGAAACAGATCAGAATAAGAAATTAGATTTCAGATAGGCTTTTTTAGTTATACATGTTTGCTATTTATATGTGCTATTTGTTTGTTGAGACTTGATGTGGCGTGAGGGCACTTTATTGAGCGTCCGCGCCGCCCCTGGGTTGGTAATCGTGTCGCCCACTGAGCGATTGGGTTTTATGTCACTCCAAGGAGTGGCATGCCGTCCCCAGCTTGGACGAAGGTGGGATGCAGCTTTCCCCACAACAGTCTGATCAGCATTACAGGTGTAGCTCCGGTTTCAGATAGCCCTGTTGAGTTTTGTGTCTAGGGAATCAGACCCTATCTGTTACTGTCTGTATATTCAGTTATTATAGGTGTAGCTCCGATTTTAGATAGCCCTATTGAGTTTTGTATCCAGGGATCCAGACCCTGTCTGTTACTGTCTACACAGGAGTCCTCCGGACCTAGACACGGTTGCTTATATCGGGGGCTATGGCCCGAGCCGGTGACCTAGGGGGCCCTGTAAAGGAGCTCTGAAGTGAGCAGATGAGTGGAGTGACTTATTTTTGGTTGGTTTTGACCCGTGTAGGGGTATATAGATTGTTTGGTTGCTTGGCGCCATCCGGCTTATGGGGATTGGTATTGGCTCTTGCTTGCTAAATGTATATGTATTTATGTATTTTATATATATTAGTTAATAGACAACAGGCCGCCGTGACTACAGACACGCTCCTGCCTATTAGTGCAGAAAGGTTTGATCTAGTTCCTATCAGCTCTTCAGATTCAGTTATCTTCTACTCACAGACTTGTTAGTTATGTTATCTGTATTCAGTTGTATTATTTCAGTTGCTTTGCATACTCGGTACCAGTGGTACTAACGCCCAGTGGGGCGCTGCATTACTTACCTGTAGGTACTCATAGACGAGGAGGCGATCCCTCGTGATTCTAGCCAGAGCAGAGTCATCAGCTCCTGTCATCCGGAGCTTGATATTTCAGAGGTTTATATTATTTATCTTTTGTTGTACAGTATGGGTAGGTCGGGGCACTGTCCCGACCATCATATCAGTATTCCTAGAGGCTTGAAGTCGTATATATTTCCCTGTGGTTAGTTGAGCCGATCGCGTGAGGCCCTGCAGTTTGTTATAGCTGTTTAGCATTTCAGTTTGTGTTGGCCGTGTGAGGCCTCAGTTGAGAGTAGTGGTGACCTTGCCGATCACGTAGTTATTCATCATTTGATTGTTGAGTTACGGATAACTAGACAGCATGGTGGCCTTGTCTGCCCGTATAGGCTCCCTTATGCTGATATGATTTTGGTTAGCTGTCGTTATAGTACAGGTGGCTATAGGCCTAGTCGGCCGGAGGCTATATTTACGGCCGTTATATAGCCCGTTGTTTCCCTGAATCTGAGTTAGAGCCAGCCAGGCACCAGATGTGCTTAGGCTCAGTAGTCTAGCAGTTCAGGTCCTAGTAGGGCACCAGGTGCAAGTCATACCCCCCCCCCCAAGGCGGGGTGAGACACCATGTTTATGATCATGTCTTCAATGTGAATTGAGTATTTTCAAGAATGAAAAAGCTTTGGGAAATGCCCACATGTTCTAAGTATGATTTATAATTTCCCGAATTAAGCTTACCACATGGTTTGGGAGCAAAGACTCGCAATTATCTTTCAGCTTGTGGTATGTTTTGAGTTAAAGCTTGTCATATGCATGATTTCATATTTGAGATATATTTGATGATTGAGCTTCATCAATAGACAATGTTGAGTTTCATTGAAAAATGTTGTAGAGCATATGCATGTTTTTGGGAGTAGTGTCTAGCATCGAGTAGGCTAAAGGTTGATCACTCTCTTCCTTAGAACTATGCGGCAATGTAGGTTAATACATATATATATTACTTCGGGACCTCCCTTGTGAGCTATTCCGTGTTATATTGGCCCATGAGCTTGATATCTATATCATGGTGTCATCCTTAGCCCTAGTAAGGCTTTGGACGGTTCTACCCACTTGAGTGTGATGGTTGGGACCACATAAGCTCTATCGTGGTATGTCTGTTTAAAGATGAGTCTCCCATTGTTCCTCATGATTTCAGTTATGCACGTCCATTATTCTTGAGATTTATACATTGATACATGTTCTAAGGTAGGTTTGACTCAATGTTCAGTGTTACTTATAAATATCAGATTTTAGCTTTGAGTCAATCGATTCAGTTATGATGTATGTTATGTTATGATGAGATCAGGATTTCAGAAAGAATGCATGCAAGCCCTACTCTAAGATTATTCTTAATGTTTGTGATTTATATTATGCACTGTCTTAAGTGATTTTACCTACTTACGCAGTTTTACTTACCTTGAATACTCGGTACATTCCATGTACTAGCTGCATACTCTATGTTGTATCATTTCATGATACAGGACTCGGATCTCAGGTTTAGCCCCGTCCATAGTCAGTCTTCAAAGCTAGCATCTTACGTTGTTGGTGAGTCCTCATCCCCCGAGGACTAGACTTATTCAGACTTTTTCTATGTATTCTCAATTTATGTTTTGTTGAGTTAGTTGGGATTTTTTCCCATCAACTCGTCATGTTTAGAGGCTTTTCAGACATATGGATGTATTCAGCTTCAGATTGTGTATTCTGATGTTAAGTTAAATTTAGAATTCCACTATGATTATCTTGTTGATTTATTCAGTTTATTGATTGAGTTAGATGTATGCTTATTCCATGGGTTGACTTGGGGTCTCTCGGGGCTCCTCGTCATGTGTGGCGATCCTAGCCCCCGTTTGGGTCATGCCAAAGTTGGTATCAGAGCAATAGGTTTGAAGTGCCCTTGGGATTCTGAAAGCCGCGTTAAGTAGTCTTTTTCATGGGTGTAAAGCACGCCACACTTATGACGAAGAGGCTATGGGACGTTTAGGAAATGTTCCCTTCTTTCATGATTTATGTCATTGCTCGGTGCTTTGGTAGGGGTTAAAAACCGACACGCAAGTGCACGTGGTCAAACAAGTAATAAAGTGGCTAAGTAAGCCAAGTATCGATCCAAGGAGACTCTGGATAAGTAAAATTGCTTAAGTATACTATATTCTAGTTTACTTCTAATTATGTTGACAACAATGTAACCAAAAGTTAAATAATTTTGTTTATAAACTATATACTAAAACTATTAACAAATATTTACTTGAATTGAAACTATGGATAAGAGCATGCCAAGGTTAAGAACAAGTAATGAATTCGATAGTAATCATAATTCGGTTATTCTTCTCTTCATGTTGCTAGCCAAGAACATTAGCCTAGAGATTAAAACTCTCGTATTTAATCTCACTTTAGAATCATAAACCATTCGTCTACATTTCTGTGATCAAATGCAATTTATGACCTAGCAATACAATTCTGGTTCCTAAATTGACTAATACGGCTTTCAAGTATATTTCTATCAGGAAAGCACATCAAAACCCAATTTTCCCAAATCAAGTTAAGAAAAATACCCTATTAATTCACAACTTTCCAATTTCTTGCTCTCTCGAGTGAAATTGGACTTTTTAGATGTAAATTAATGTTGGCCACACACTAATGCAGTAAGAACAAGAATTAATAGAACCACATGAAAGAAGAAGATGAAAAACCATATAATTCACAATCAAAATTCAATACACATGTTCAAAACCTTAGCAAGGAAGAGAATTAGCCACTCATTTGTGGATTGATCATCCTCAAATGAGTGTAAATCATACGTACAATTGATTGAAAGAAGAAAGAAAGAGAGAAAAACCCTTAGCTTTTTCGTCCCTCAACTGCTCCTAACCCACGTCCTTGCTCCACCAAGTCTGAATTATGAAAAATAAACCTAAGTGTTCTATTTATATTAGTAGGAATCTTTCCCGGATTAACAAGCAACGTGTCACGGAGTGCATCGCGGAGCACGGCCTCCGTGACACACTACGGACGCGGAGGCTCTCTGGAAAATCACCCGAAATCGGCCCAGGTAGCACCTTGCCGCGTTGGCAACGTGTCACGCTGCCTGGGCGGCGCGTTGCAGCCCCATGGTCGCAGAGTCCACCTGCCGTGGCACGTTGCTAACGCGCAGGTGGGCTGTTTTGAGTGGCCTGCCTGCCGTGGCACCTTGTTGACGCGCCGGTGGGCTGTTTTGTGCCTCTTCCTTGCCGACGTTCGCGTGTTAATTCCGTTTCCAAGCTTCTACTTCACCAACTCATGGATTAGTTACTCAAACATCATCAAAACCTACAAAGCAAAGGCTAATCATGTTGGTTAGCATATATCTCCACATTATATAAAATTACATGAAAATGTATACAATAACTTAGCTAAACAAGACTAATTGAGGTAATAAAGAGTATCTCGGGCATATATATTTGCCCGTTATCACAACCCCACACTTAAAGCCTTGTTCGTCCTCGAACAACCTTTTACATATCATGCAAATGGAGACTCCTACATAACTAATTTAGCAAGATAATTCAGGTTACGGCTATAATGATTACGTAAGATACAAGCTAAAAATAGAGCATGCCTGATTTGATCATTGAAATGAAGTACAACCATGTTAAGACTTCTTAACCTCAAGAATCGACTCTCAATTTTCAGCAAACTCATGCAAATCATCTGATTAAGAAATCCCACATGAAATATATCCTTCTTTCAACATGTGCCCCTCACGGAAAGAGAGTTACCCAATCACACGCAAAAACAATTTTTTACATCATAACATGTGTGGGTACATGAATAGAATTACGCTCACTCTCACAAAGAATTCACATGCATTATGTAATGACCCATAAGCTTGCCCTTAGTGTTTTATTCCACTAATATAAGGATGTGTGAATGTAAGATCAAGTAGGACTTTTTAGGTTGTAATGTAACTCAGGTGCGGGTAGGTACTATTATGATCAGTAATAGTGACTATCTTTCCTAAGCGCTTTTAATACATCACGCCTTCATTACAAACTTCCCTTCCCTCACTTCACCTTTTTTTCTCCTTTTAGTTTTCTTTTTCCTCTTTTGTTCCCCCATTTCTTTCGACACTTTTAGCTTATTAGTAAGGAGTACTTAAGCAATATGTTTCATTCATTCCTTTTCTTACTCCCTACTAATAACCAACCATTTTCACACAAATGCACCTTTTTCCTTTTCTCAACTATTTACAACTTTCTATTTTTCCTTCTTTTCCATTCTTCTCACTCCTTTACACTTTCGGATTTTTCCTTTAAGCGCTTCGGAGTTTTGGTTCAATTTCAAGGCTAATGAAAGAAAAAGGATTAAGCTTATGTTGCAGCTGTCAAAGAATAGGCTCAAGGCTCAATGGGGTTAACTAGGATTAATTTTTCAAGGTAGGTATAATGAGGGATAAAAGTTTGGTTCATTCAAAGAAATGCCTAAATCATCTCCTACAATTCACATCCTTCATTTCGTTTTATATACACACCAGGCAAGTTCTAGACATTCCACAATAGCACAGAATACTCAAAAACCTTACACTCATGGCACATGCTCAAATCAAGACACAATTAGTAGACTCTTACTCAGCTAATCACAAGAATTCAGAATTAAGCTTCCATCATATTGAGTCAAACTCAAGAGCCTAAGTGTCTCACACAAAGTTATACACTTGCATGCTTCACACTGAACATACTTGCATGTTACAACCATGTATAGCACATAACAAGAACATCCAGCACCAATTAGTTATGGTTTCAAAACCCAAAACCTATCGACTAATTTTCCTCAAGACAGTCGTCATCCATCCATCGTCGGAAACAGTCCCTAACTATGACTAAAAACACTATATACAGACCAAGGAAAGAAAGAAAAAAGAAAAGAAAAAAAAATTTTATTCTTCGGTTCAAATACCCCCCGTCGGAAAAGAACCGAAAAGAAAAACCAACGGGTGATGAAGTCATGCTTAATTCACAAAAATTTTTCAAATTTTTTCAAATTTTCAAATTTCTCACCAACTTTTGTACAAGCATTACATTCACCAAAAATCATTAAGCACAGAAATTTTGAAATTTCCTAGAAATTTTCCTCACCCCACACTTAAATCATGCTATGTCCGCATAGCATCAAACTAAAGGTTACAAAGGGTGAGAAATACTCCCTGAGGCCTTTAGGCCTAGCTGACAGCATGGTTTTCTTCAACTATGGACAAGTGGGTGTTCGACCCCACACTTTTTCTTTTCCATGCTTGTTAGCTTCCTCCTCCACGGGTACTCAGACTTCCCCTCCATCTGCGCTTAACTTTCCACCAAAACAACACAAGATGAAAATAAACAAAAATTAACTCAATTGCAAGAAATTAAAATGGTACCTGTGGTACCCTTGGGTTGCCTCCCAAGCAGCGCCTAATTTTTCATCGCGGCACGACGTATCAAGTTTCACCGCTTTTTCCTCCACCTTGAGGATATGAATCTCACCCCTAATTTCTTCTCTAATTTCCTCTTATGCTCCTGGGGTGGTGGTGAAAAATTGTAAGGACCAAGCAGTAGATGTTGCCTTTTGAACCTATTGGCCCTTATGTAAGCGAAGTCATTTTGTCTCTCTGAGTTAGCAAATTTCAGAATATATGGGGCTTGGTCCTCCTCTAGACATTTCTCTATAAACTTGGAAGACTCTATTTCTATGTTGTCAACCAAACTTAATGTCGAAAAATGCGTAGAGTGTGGTCCAATACACCTCAACTCTGAAATTGCTTTGTGCTTGACTTCCTTACTTGTGTACACCTTTTCAACATCGACATCTATTTCTCCATTAAGGTCAAATGGGAGATATTCTTTTTCTTCTTCCATGAATGGAATTTCTATAGGTATGAGCCGATCACGGAGACACTCAAGAGATTCTAATTGTTGGGCTTCATCCAAAAATTCACCCTTGTATTCCTCTTGTAGTTCCTCTTGAATATCGGCTAAAACTGTCACCTGCGAATTATCACAAGCTTCAGCCTCAGCACACATCTCTGTGAGTTTGACGCTCATCCTGCTTACAGCCTCTGCATTCTCCTTTTGCTGAATTATCAATTCTGCCACCGACTCCTTCATTGCTTCTGATTGCTCCAAGAGTTGTTTCATCATGTCCTCTATTTGAACTTGGCGTCCCAAGTCCTCATTTTCAACATGCCTATATTCAACAAAAACAACAAAAGGATCATAGTGGCTTGGGGGAGGGGAATATGCCTTTGGACAATCACCCCAATGGCCATATTGACACCCACATATATTGCACGTGTTACAGTTTTGCCACAAGTGGGGTCCTCCACAGTTCAGACAAGATTCACTAAAATATGAGTATCCACCATTGAAACCAATTATATTCCACGATGTCATGTCAATAAGGGTATACGAACAAGCAGAAAAATAAAATAAAATAAAGAAGAATTAAAACAAACACTAGACCAAGTTGTCAACACTTAAGAAAATAAAACAAAAATACAGTAAATTTATACTTAAAACAATTTCACCAATTGCCAAGTCTCCCCGTCAACGGCGCCAAAAACTTGCTCGATGCTTTGGTAGGGGTTAAAAACCGACACGCAAGTGCACGTGGTCAAACAAGTAATAAAGTGGCTAAGTAAGCCAAGTATCGATCCAAGGAGACTCTGGATAAGTAAAATTGCTTAAGTATACTATATTCTAGTTTACTTCTAATTATGTTGACAACAATGTAACCAAAAGTTAAATAATTTTGTTTATAAACTATATACTAAAACTATTAACAAATATTTACTTGAATTGAAACTATGGATAAGAGCATGCCAAGGTTAAGAACAAGTAATGAATTCGATAGTAATCATAATTCGGTTATTCTTCTCTTCATGTTGCTAGCCAAGAATCATAAACCATTCGTTGATGTTTCTGTGATCAAATGCAATTTATGACCTAGCAATACAATTTTGGTTCCTAAATTGACTAATACGGCTTTCAAGTATATTTCTATCAGGAAAGCACATCAAAACCCAATTTTCCCAAATCAAGTTAAGAACAATACCCTATTAATTCACAACTTTCCAATTTCTTGCTCTCTCGAGTGAAATTGGACTTTTTAGATGTACATTAATGTTGGCCACACACTAATGCAGTAAGAACAAGAATTAATAGAACAACATGAAAGAAGAAGATGAAAAACCATATAATTCACAATCAAAATTCAATACACATGTTCAAAACCTTAGCAAGGAAGAGAATTAGCCACTCATTTGTGGATTGATCATCCTCAAATGAGTGTAAATCATACGTACAATTGATTGAAAGAAGAAAGAAAGAGAGAAAAACCCTTAGCTTTTTCGTCCCTCAACTGCTCCTAACCCACGTCCTTGCTCCACCAAGTCTGAATTATGAAAAATAAACCTAAGTGTGCTATTTATATTAGTAGGAATCTTTCCCGGATTAACAAGCAACGTGTCACGGAGTGCATCGCGGAGCACGGCCTCCGTGACACGCTACGGACGCGGAGGCTCTCTGGAAAATCACCCAAAATCGGCCCAGGCAGCACCTTGCCGCGTTGGCAATGCGTCACGCTGCCTGGGCAGCGCGTTGCAGCCCCATGGTCGCAGAGTCCACCTGCCGTGGCACGTTGCCAACGCGCAGGTGGGCTGTTTTGAGCGGCCTGCCTGCCGTGGCACCTTGTCGACGCGTCGGTGTACTGTTTTGTGCCTCTTCCTTGCCGATGTTCGCGTGTTAATTCTGTTTCCAAGCTTCTACTTCACCAACTCATTGATTAGTTACTCAAACATCATCAAAACCTACAAAAAAAGGCCAATCATGTTGGTTAGCACATATCTCCACATTATATAAAATTACATGAAAATGTATACAATAACTTAGCTAAACAAGACTAATTGAAGTAATAAAGAGTATCTCGGGCATATATTTTTGCCCGTTATCAGTCATCCGATGAAATGTCTCCCTATCCTTCTAATTCGTGCTATTCACAATTGCAGAATCATGCCTCCCCGAAGAATTAATGGAAGAAGGAATGGGAATGGAGAAGGCCATGAGGATGGCAACGGGAATGGGCACTAGTAGGCCCTACCAGTTTAGGAGCACCTGGCACTGGAGCCGATTGCCCATGCTGTGTTTCGGGCTATTATTCAAATGCTTGTGCAGGACTTGACCTCTTAGGTCAATCAGCAGGCTATTGTGCATGTTCTGCGAAATTGAAATTCAGTGGTGGCTCGAGTTAGAGACTTCTTGAGAATGAACTCGCCAGAATTTCTCGGGTCAAAAGTAGATGAGGACCCACATGAGTTAAGAGATGAGATTGTGAAGATCACCCAAGTCATGGGGGTGACTGGAGTTGAGTGCGCAGAGTTGTCCTCGTACCAGTTGAAAGAGGTCACGCACATCTAGTTTCGCCAATGGAAAGATAGCGGGACCTCCGGAGCAGGCTCGGTCACTTTGGAGGAGTTCCACGTTACATTCTTGGATTGATTCTTCCCTCGTGAGATAAGGGAGCTGAAGGAAGATGAGTTCGTAAATCTGAAGCAAGGGAGGATGGCCATGCAGGAGTATGCTCTTGAGTTCACTCGCCTATAGAAGTACGCCTCGGAGTTAGTGGTTGATTAGAGGGCGCGGGTGAGCAGGTTCCTTCATGGAGTAACGGGCTATTTGGACAAGGATCATAGGACCGCTATGCTCCACCAGGACATGGAATTTCATCGGAAGGCTTTGTACACCCAATAGATGGAGGTCGCACATAGGAGAGAGAGGGAGGCCAAGAGGGCCAGGACTAATAGTCACAAATTCTCACAGCCGAGGTCAGGTGGTGGACATCAACTGTAGATCCATCAAAGGTCATCAGCCCCAGCATCTTCAGCATTGAATGTGCCATCCATATCGAGGCACGATTAGAGGGGGCGAGCATCAGGCTCGAGGGGTCAGAGCGGCAGACCCAAAGATTCTAGAATCCCAGCTTGCCGAAGTGTGGTCGGGGGAAAACGGGCCAGTGCTTGGCAGGTTCATGTTCTTGTTTCAGGTTTGAGAAGCCCGGACAAATGCTCAGAGATTTCTTAGCAGCAAGATGTTGGGGGCCCAGGCCTAGCTTCTATTTCAGCAGCCCCACCCATACGTTCAACACATCTGCGGGCATCTACTAGCATAGGTGGAGGTCAGTGCCAAAACAGATTTAATGCCTTAGCATCCTGCCAGGAGTAGGAGGTCTCCCCGAATGTAGTAAATGGTATGTTACATTTCACGACCCGAACGGAGGCCCAGATCGCAACATGGGACAAGGAGCCCTGAGAGACCCCGAGTCGACCCATGGCATAAGCATACATCTAACTCAATCAAAGAAACTGAATAATTAACACTATAATCATAGCAGAAGTCTAACTTAAACATAACATTAGAATACGAAATTTGAAGCTAAATTCACAAATATGTCCAAAAAGCCTCTAAACATGATGGGTTTATGGGACAAGACCCCAAAAAACTCAACAAAGATAAAACTAAAATACATATAAGAAATGTGAATAGTCTATTACTGGGGAGATGAGGACTCACCCACAATATGAATGCTAACTCCGATAAGCAGACTATGAGCGGGGATGAACCTGAGAGTCGGGTCCTGTATCATGAAATGATACAGCATAGAGTATACATTCAGTACATGGAATGTACTGAGTATGTAAGGTAAGTAAAACTGCTAAAGTAAGAAAAATCATCTAAAGGCAATGCATTAAGTAAAGCATAAACATTAAGAATTTGAGAGTAGGACTTGCATGCATTCTTTCTGAAATCATGATCTCTTCATAACACGACATAACATAAGTTCATAGCATCATAACTGAATCGATTGACTCAAAGCTAAATTCTTACATTTATAAGTAAAGTTGAACATTGAGTCAAACATACTTTAGAACATGCATATATATATAAATCTCATGAGTGTTTAATATGTATATCTGAAATCTTGAGGAACAATGGGAGACTCGTCTGTTAACCGACATACCACGATAGAGCGTACATGGTTCCAACTATCACACTCAAGTGGGTAGAGCCATCCAAAGCCTTGCCAGGGCTAGGGACAATACCATTATATCCATATCAAGCTCGTGGGCCATTAGGGTCGGGGATAGCTCACAAGGGTGGTCCCAAAGTAATATATATAATAGTATCAACCTACATTGGTGCGTAGTTCTGAGGCATAGGGTGATCGACCCTTAGCCTGCTCGGTGCTAGACATTACTCCCAAAAACATGCATATGCTCTACATCATTTTATAACAAAGCTCAACATAGTCTATTGACGAAGCTCAACATCGTCTATTGACGAAGCTCAATACCTAAATACATCTCAAATATGATATCATGCATATGGAAAACTTTAGCTCAAAACATACCACAAGTTGATAATATAATTGGGAGCGTTCTCTTCAAAACCATGTGTTAAGCTATGCGTAGGAGAACTTTAACTCAAAACATACAACAAGCTGAAAATATAATTGGGAGCCTTTACTCCAAAACAATGTGGTAAGATTAATTTGGGAAAATCATCATTCATACATAACATGTGGGCATTGCCCAGAGATTTATCATACTTGGAAATACTCAATTCACATAAAAAAACACTATTATAAATGTGGGTAGCTTTAAAACATGCTTTTCATCATAATATCTCATCATCATCATACATTCATCACAAATCTCATCCTTCATGCACATCTGATCAATGGCTTTTAATTCATAAGATTAGAAACATTATGTTTTTATTTGAAAATATTATAAAAATTGCCCATGTTTCATAATTCAATAGTAGAGTCGTAATCAAATCATACCCATGTATAGAAATAGGAGATTCATGAATTTTGGTTAAAAACCCATAGATTAGACATAGAATTTCATACTTTAGAGAGGGATTGGGCATTGGTGTGAAATTGAAAGCCCAATGGAAATTTCACCCCTCCTTGAAAGCCCAATGGTAATTGATTAAAAAAACCTTGAAGACAAGTTTGATCACCTCTTCAATCCTTTAACTTTACATGCATGAGAATGAATTCACTATAAGGGCTTAACCTATCTTAACACACTCAGAAAATATGTTAAAATGACGTAGTTTAGGACATTAGAGTGTATGAATGACAAAAATACCCTTAATGAAAAACCCTAAAAAATCTACATTGGCGGACCAAGGGAAGGACTAACAGCTCGTTGGAGGATACCACAACTCATGGTATCCATCCGTCGTCTGCACTGCCCAAAATTCGTGATCTCAAATTCGTCCCACGAATAGAAAGGAAGAGTCGTCCTTCTATTAAACGGGTCGTTACATCGTCCGTTGCTTCCTCCTTTAAGTCCTGCACTGGTTCTTCCAACGAGCTTCACCACGACTTCTTACATCCTCCAATGAGTCATGGTTGCCTTCAGTTAGGTCTACTGGAAAAACATTGATGCCCACACAACTAATGGAGACCACGACTCGTTACTTCTCACGACGGTCATGGGATTACTCGTTATATCCCCTGATGCTGAGACCCAGTCCTCACCACGACTCATAACAATGACTCATTATATTGGGTAGCGGGTCATTACTTCACCCGTGGTTACCCATTAACACCAGATCAAAACTTCCCACTACTGCTTCCAATGGGTTGTTGGTTGGACCAACGATCCGTTGGGTTGTCCGATCTGTGACATTTTTCCCAGTTTCAGCCAACTTCCAATTTTTAAATCCTGGGACTAATCTTAAGCACTTCCGGGGTATTCTAATATCTCCCCCTTGGGAATATTCGTCCTTGAATCTTGGAAACATATAGAAAATAGAAACATGCAATCATTACACTTAAATATTGATCATTTAAATCGAAAATTGACGGAATGACTATCTCCAATTCAAACTACATTAATTGATATCATGATTCACTTACACATCCATATACCTAAAAGAATCTTGATCACATGAACTCAACATGAAAACTAAATAGAGTTTTAGGGCAAAACTTATACCTTATGTTGGAACTGAGCTGGTAGAAAATAAATGTGGGTATCTAGTCATCATATCTGCTTTGGCCTCCCACGTAGCTCCTTCGATATGTTGATTCCTCTATAACACTTTAACTAAAGGTACTTCATAGTTCCTTATCCTTCGAACCTGATGATCTAATATTTCTGTCGAGACCTTCTCATAGCTATGTCTTTCTTTTACACCAACACTATCCACTGGGACAACTAGAGCTGGATCACTCGAACACCTCTTCAAAAGAGATACATGAAACACAGGATGCATTAAAGATAACTCTAAGGTCAACTCCAATTCATACGCCACCTTGCCAACTCTTCTCACAATTCGATAGGGGCCAACATAGCGGAGACTAAGTTTCCCTTTCTTTCCAAACCGCATCACTCCCTTTATGGGAGATACCTTCAGAAACACCCAATCATCCACCCCGAACTCTAATGTTCTCCTTCTTACATCGGCATAGGACTTTTAGCGACTCTGAGTGGTTTTTAGCCTATCCCTTATCAATTGATCCTTCTTCATAGCTTCATGATCCGAATCTGGCCCTCCCATTGCTGCCTCAGCAACCTCAAACTATTTGATGGGCGATCTAAATCTCCGCCCATAGAGAGCCTCAAACGACGCCATCTGAATACTATATTGACAGCTGTTATTGTAGGAAAACTCGATCAGGGGAAGTGATCATCCCAACCACCTTTGAAGTCAATCAGTATTCCCTTAACATGTCCTCGAGGGTCTGAATTTTCCATTCTGCTTGACCATCCATTTGCGAGTGAAATGTGGTACTGAGTTTAACCTGTGTGCCCAGTCCATTTTGAAATAACCTCCAAATTTGAGAGATAAATTGAGTACCTCTATCAGAAATTATAGATAAGGGCACTCCATGTAATCAAACTAACTATCGGATATATAGGCTGGCATAATCCTCCACCAAATTCGTAGTTTTAACTGGTGGAAAATATGCAGCCTTGGTTAACCTATCTACCATAACCCAAATGGAGTTATGTTGCCAACGAGTACGGGGTAAGCCTGTGATGAAGTACATATTAATTTTTTCCCACTTCCAAGTGGGAATACTGATATCCTTAAGTACACTTCCCTGCCTCTGATGCTCAACCTTTACTTGCTGACAGTTCGGACACTTGGCAATGAATTCTGCAATATCCTTCTTCATGCCATTCCACCAATAGATTTATTGTAAATCACATTACATCTTGGTGGCACCTGGGTGGATAGAATACCTTGATCCATAAGCCTCGTGCAACATTCAACTCCTCAAATCATCGACATCCGGAACACATAGGCGACCCTGGTACCGAAGTATACAATCACCCCGTTGTGAGAAGACCTCCACCTTCTGATTTTGAACGCCTTCCTTCAACTTTACTAAAATTGGGTCGTCATCTTGCCTAGCTTTCACATCAGTCACCAAGGACCATTTTGATATGTTCGGTACAACAACACCGCCATCAATCGAGTCGACCAACCTAACTCCCAACCTTACGAGTCGATGTACATCTCTCACCAGCTCCTTCTTCCCCTTATCCACATGGGATACACTCTACATAAAAAGTCTACTAAGTGCATCCGCTACCACATTAGCCTTACTCGGATGGTAAAGGACACTCATATCATAGTCCTTGAGTAGCTCCAACCACCTCCTTTGCCAAAGATTGAGATCATTCTGCATGAAACACATATTGTAAGCTCTTATGGTCCATAAATACATCCACATGGACCCCATACAAATAATTTTTCCATATCTTCAAGGCCAACACCACCGCTGCCAATTCAAGATCAGGGGTCGGGTAATTATTCTCATGAACTTTCAGCTGTCTAGAGGCATATGCTATAACTTTCCCATGCTGCATCAACACACACCAATGTCCATTCCTTGAAGCATCACAATAAATCGGGAACTTATCGATACCCTCGAGTAGTGTCAACACCGATGTTTAAGTAAGTCGGGTCTTCAACTCTTGGAAGCTCTTCTCATAAGCCTCCATCCATTGGAACTTCACCTTCTTCTTGGTCAATTTGGTCAAGGGTGCTGCAATAGATGAGAAACCTTCAAAAAATCTCCGATAGTTGCCAGCTAAACCCAAGAAGCTCCGAATATCGAAAGGATTCATCGGTCTAGGCCAATTCTTGACCACCTCTATTTTTTGAGAGTCCACCGCTATGCCTTCGCTTGATACCTCATGGACCGAAAATGCCATAGACTTCAACCAAAACTCATACTTGCTGAGTTTTGGCATATAATTGGCTATCCTTGAGAGTTTGAAGCACTACTCTCAAATGAGCGGCATGCTCCTCCTCGCTCAGAGAGTATATCAAGATGTCATCAATAAACACAATCACGAACATGTCCAGGTATGGCTTGAACGCCCTGTTTAACAAGTTCATAAAGTTGTAGGAGCATTCGTTATTCCAAAAGACATAATTACAAACTCATAATGACCATACCACGTCCTGAAGGCTGTCTTCGAGATGTCACTCTCCCAAACTCTGAGTTGATGGTACCCGAATCTAAGATCTATCTTCGAGAAACACTTGGCACCTTGAAGCTGGACAAATAAATCATCAATCTTGGGTAGAAGATACCTGTTCTTGACGATGACTCTTTTCAATTGCTGATAATCAATACACATGCGAAGAGAACCATCTTTCTTTTGGGAAAAGAGAACTGGTGCACCCCATGGGGACTTGCTCAGTCTAATGAAGCCCTTATCTAACAAGTCCTTCAACTGCTCTTTCAACTCTTTTAGCTCGGCTGGAGACATGCAGCCTATATCTATTCCTCCCTACATAATGGATCCAACCAAGCTAAATGAGTTGAAAGAGCAGTTGAAGGACCTGTTAGATAAGGGTTTCATTAGACCGAGCAAGTCCCCATGGGGCACCAGTTCTCTTTGTCCGAAAAAGATGGTTCTCTTCGAATGTGTATTGGCTATCGACAATTGAACAAAGTCACTGTCAAGAACAGGTTTCCTCTACCTAGGATTGATGATTTATTCGACCAGCTTTAGGGTGCCAAGTGTTTCTCTAAGATAGATCTCAGATCTAGGTATCATCAACTTAGAGTTCGAGAGTGTGATATCCCGAAGATAGCCTTCAGGATGTGGTATGGTCATTATGAGTTTGTAGTTATGTCTTTAAGATTAACAAATGCTCCTTCAACTTTTATGGACTTGATGAACAAGATGTTCAAGCCATATTTGGATATGTTCGTGATTGTGTTTATCGATGACATCTTGATATACTCTCTGAGCGAGGAGGAGCATGCCGCTTATTTGAGAGTAGTGTTGCAGACTCTCAAGGATCGCCAATTATATGCCAAAATTTACCAAGTTTGAGTTTTGGTTGAACTCTGTGGCATTTTTTGGCCATGTGGTATCAAGAAAAGGCACAACGGTGGACTCTCAGAAAATAGAGGTGGTCAAGAATTGGCATAGACCAATGAATCCTTTCGATATTCAGAGCTTCTTGGGTTTAGCTAGCAACTATCGGAGATTTGTTGAAGGTTTCTCATCTATTGCAACACCCTTAACCAAATTGACCCATAAGAAGGTGAAGTTCCAATTGCCGGAGGCTTGTGAGAAGAGCTTCCAAGAGTTGAAGACCCCACTTACTTCAACACCGGTGTTGACTCTACCGCAGGGTACCGATGGGTTTGTGGTGTATTGTGGTGCTTCGAGGATCATACTTGGGTATGTATAGAAGCAGCACGGGAATGTTACAGCATATGCCTCTAGACAGATGAAAGTTCATGATAAGAATTACCCGATCTATGATCTTGAATTAGCCACGATGGTATTCGCCTTGAAGATATGGCGACATTATTTGTACAAGGTCCATGTGGATGTGTTTACAGACCAAAAGAGCTTAAAATATGTGTTCATGCAGAAGGATCTAAATATTCGGCAAGAGATTGTTGGAGCTACTCAAGGACTATGATATGAGTGTGCTTTACCATCCGGGTAAGACCAATGTAGTTGCAGACGCACTTAGTAGACTCTCAATAGAGAGTGTGTCTCATGTGGATGAGGGGAAGAAGGAGCTGCTGAGGGATGTGCATCGACTCCCAAGATTGGTCGACCTGACCGATGGCAAAGTTGTTGTTCATAATGGATCAGAATCGTTCATGGTGAATGATGTGAAAGCTAGATAAGATGAGGACCCGATTTTGGCAAAGTTGAAGGAAGCGGTTCACAATCAGAAGGTAGATGGCGTGCTTCGGTACTAGAGTCGCTTATGTGTTCTAGATGTTGATGATTTTAGGGGCCGGATGTTGCACAAGGCTGATTGATCCAGGTATTCTATCCATCCAGGTGCCACCAAGATGTACCGTGACTTACCGGAAGTCTATTGGTAGAATGGCATGAAGAAGGACATTGCAGAATTCGTAAGTGTCTGAACTGTCAACAGTTAAAGGTTGAGCATCAGAGACTGAGAGGTGTGCTTCAAGATATTAGTATCCTACATGGAAGTGGGAAGAAATTTATATAGACTTCGTCATAGGTCTACCTCGTACTCATCAACAATATGACTCCATTTTGGTTGTGGTGGACAGGTTGACAAGGCTGCTTATCTTCTACCGACTAAAACCACGGATGCAGCAGAGGATTATACCAAACTATATATCCGGGATCTAGTTCGATTGCAACGAGTGCCCTTGTCCATTATATTGGAAAGAGGTACCCAATTTACCTCTCAGTTTTGGAATTCATTTCAAAAAGGACTAGGTACTCGGATTAAGCTCAGCACAACATTTCACCTGCAAACGTATGGTCCAGAGGTGTGGAAAAACTCTTGAAGACATGCTAAGAGAATGTGTGATTGACTTCAAAGGTAGTTGGGATGATCATTTACCTCTTATCTAGTTTGCATACAATAACAACTATCATTCTAGTATCCAGATGGCACCGTTCTAGGCTCTCTATGGATGAAGATGTTGGTCGCCCATTGGTTGGTTTGAGGTTGGTGCAGCGGTGATGATAGGACCATATTCGGTTCATAAGTCTATGGAGAAGGTTCAGTTGATAAGAGATAGGTTGAAGACCGCTCAGAGTCGCCAAAAGTCCTATACTGATGTGAGAAGGAGAGAATTATAATTTGAAATTGATGATTGGGTATTTCCTAAAGGTGTCTCCAATGAAGAGAGTGATAAGGTTCGGAAAGAAGGGGAAACTTAGTCAGTGCTAAGTTGGCCCATATAGGATAGTAAGACGTGTTGGCAAGGTGGCTTATGAATTGGAGTTGCCCTCAGAATTAGCTTCTGTGCATTCTGTATTCCATCTGTCGCTCTTAAAGAAGTGTTTGGGCGATCTATCTCTAGTTGTCCTGGTGGATAGTTTTAGTATGAAGGACAGGCTCAGTTATGAGGAGGTTTCGGTAGAAATACTGGACCGTCAGGTTCGAAGGCTAAGGAACAAGTAAGTAGCTTCAGTTAAAGTGTTATGGAGGAATCAGCATGTTGAGAGAGCTAGGTGGGAAGCCAAAGCGGATATGATGACTAGATACCCACATTTATTCTCTATCGGTTCAGTTCCAGCTTGAGGTATCAGTTTTCCTCAAGGAGGACTCCACGAGTCGCGTCCCTTGATGATGAGTCGATAGGTCCCTCGTTAGGACCATCGGGCAGTTATTTTCTATGAATTTAGTAAGAGCTTTTCCATAATTCCTAAGATCCCAAGGCCTAAACTACATCATTTTATGTTGTGAATGATGACTTTTAAAGGGGTTAAGTTCATTTTTAAGCCATTTACATTCATGCATGCAAAGGTAGAAGGTGAGAGAGGGTGATCAAGCTTAGTTTTTTCAATTTCTTGGGCTATCAATGAAGTGCAAGAATCAGCTGCCAACAGGTATGTAGGGTTATGAATGTGTTATTCCTTTCACACCCACGCGCAATCCCTCTCTAAATCATGAGATTTCTATGTCTAACCTATGGGGTTTTAACCCAATGCGTGAATTTCCTAAATTCACTACATGGGTATGATTTAAATATGTTTCTACTATTGAATTATGAAGCATGGGCAGGTTTTATATTGTTTTCAATTGAAAATCATGTTTTATGTTTTATGAATTAAAAAGCCCATTGATGAAAAGTTCATGAAAGAAGAGATTTGTGATAAATGTATGATTATATGAGATGTTATGATGAAAAGCGTGTTTTCAGGCTACCCATGTTTATGATCATGTCTTTAATGTGAATTGAGTAATTTCAAGCATGATAAATCTTTGGGAAATGCCCACGGGTTCAAAGTATGATTTATGATTTCTCGAATTAAGCTTACCACATAGTTTTGAAGCGAAGGCTCCCAATTATCTTTCAGCTTGTGGTATGGTTTGAGTTAAAACTTGTCATATGCATGAGTTCATATTTGAGATGTATTTAATGATTGAGATTCGTCAATTGACAATGTTGAGCTTAGTTGAAAAACGACGCAGAGCATATGCATGTTTTTCGGAGTAGTGTCTAGCACCGAGTAGGCTAAGGGTCGATCACCCTATGCCTCAGAACTACACGCCAACATAGGTTATTACTTATATATATTACTTTGGGACCTCCCTTGTGAGCTATCCCCACCCCTATTGGCCCATGGGCTTGATATTGATATCATGGTATCGTCCCTAACCCTAGTAAGGATTTGGGCGGTTCTACCCACTTGAGTGTGATAGTTGGGACTATGTAAGCTCTATCGTGGTATGTCGGTTAAAAGATGAGTCTCCCATTGTTCCTCATGATTTCAGTTATGCATGTTCATCATTCTTGAGATTTATACATTGATACATATTCTAAAGCGGGTTTTACTCAATGTTCAGTGTTACTTATAAATATCATATTTCAGCTTTGAGTCAATCGACTCAGTTATAATATATGTTATGTTATGATGAGATCATTATTTCAGAAAGAATGCATGCATGCCTTAATCTCATATTCTTAATATTTGTGATTTATATTATGCACTGTCTTTAAATGATTTTACCTACTTACGCGGTTTTACTTACCTTGCATACTCGGTACATTCCACGTACTAACATCATATTCAATGTTGTATCGTTTCTTGATACAGGACCTTGCTCACAGGTTTAGCCCCGTCCATAATCATTCTTCAGAGCTAGCATCTTATGTTGTTGGTGAATCCTCATCCCCCGAGGACTAGACTTATTCAAACTTTTTCTATGTATTTTCAGTACCAGTTTGGTTGATTTAGTTGGGGTCTTGTCCTATCAACTCGTCATGTTTAGAGGCTTTTCAGACATATGGATGTATTCAACTTTAGATTGTGTATTCTGATTTTAAGTTAAATTTAGACTTTCTCTATGATTATCTTGTTGATTTATTCAGTTTATTAATTGAGTTAGATGTATGCTTATGCCATGGGTCGACTTGGGGTCTCTCGGAGCTCCTCATCCCATGTTAAGATCTGGGTATCCGTTTGGTTCGTGACATTAATTAAAGGCTATCCTAGGTGGGGTTAATCCCAACCGGTACACTGCATCTTAATCTCAATCTGTCCACTCAAAAGGCGTATCTGGCTCATAAGGTCTAACGCGAATGCTACTCCCCCCTAAAGTAATCGTCATAGCTGCTAATAAGAACACCTCGTGTGCCTAAACCTGATCAAAGGATCCTAATACTGATCATAATCTCTAAAGGTCTGGACCGAATAGGGCGAGATCTAGAATGGCCTAACGATACTCTGAATTTCATGCTAGGACAGTGGCAACTCATAAGCGAACCATAATATCGCGAATAGTCAACTGACTATTGTAGGGCTGCCACTTAATCAGACCTGCTCCTGACCAGTCATCCCCTAACCTTCCCCAAGCGGTTTACTATTATTCCTAGCCTGAAGGTACTACTATACTACTATAGTTCTAGTCCCTTGGACACTAACTTAGTTTTTTCACATTTCATATAACTTTTCTAGGCGACCCCTAACCTTGTAGGTAGGTTTACTTGGTTCTAGCCACACGCGGCAACTTATACTTGAGTATCTATAAGAGCAGGCTGGGGCGTTGGTCCCGTATTTCACTACTGATAAGATTTCATCCTTAGGGTATCCATGGATTTATCTGACTCGTATGACTACAGTGACCTCCAGGGCGACCTGTATAGTGGCACTAAGTCGACTGCAGCTAATAATCACTAGCAGTGGTTAACTATAAAATAGGTTTTCACCTTTTCCACCGGCAACCTTGGTGCTGCTGATTATAGGGTAGGACTATCTTATTTAAATTCTGGCCCTGGAGATGCTAGGGTACGCCAAAGGCTTTTGGGTGAGCGTCACTGTCTATCCGGGCGTTAAATTACAGGTTATATCGCCGGTTTATGCCCTATGTTGTCCAAATTACTAAAACAGGCCCAACAGCTAACCCTAAGCCTCTGAGGCCTTGACACGGCTGTAGCACATCAAAATTCTACTAACATAGTGAACAGAAGGATAGAGGGCTTACTATAACGCTTCTAGTGTGTGCCACACTTTACCTACTCTTTCTTGATGAGGGATACTATAATCTATCCACAATACATTTTTTAACAGCTAACCACAACATATATAAGCATTATCTACAAGTAGCAGCTAATACAACACATGGGATTGTTATCTACATTCAAGAGCATAAGTCCAATCATTACACAACGAGAATAACTTGTCATGGAATAAACCTTAACATACATCTAATGTGGATTCTCGTTGAATTGGTGAGTTTCAACTTGTAAACGGCGGTTCCATCCAACTACAATCCTCATGTTGAGAGAATAGGGCTAATTTCTCTACTAAATTTTGCAATTAATGATAACTTTTAATAATTCATCCGAAAAACCTATAATTTTCTGAGAGTTCAAAAGAGCGAAACTCTTACCTGATGCCTGTGGTCATTTAGGATTCAACTTTTAGTAATTCTGACAAATTTTATTCGGCGGAGTTTCGATTTTCCGAGTTAATTTTCAAGAAATAATTTCGTAGAAATGCTTTTCGTAGGCCTAGAACTCGTTACCCAAAGTTAATTTGTGTTTGGACGGCGTTTGGTAGCATAATCGAACGAAAATTCAATGAAAATTACGTTTTCCTTTCGTTTTGGCTTAGAGGATATATGCAGCTGCTTTGCAATTGAACTAAGGGGGTATATATATAAGTTTGGGCGGTGGACTAAGGGCCTAGCACGCTGCGCCTCTCAAAGCATGCACCGCGCCGCGCTTCTCAAAGCGCTAGCAAGACTGGCACGTCGAGCTGGCCAGTGCACTACCGGCTGGCGCTTTGTACTGTCCCCTCACGGCCTAGCCTCGTCTGACCCATATTCTGAGGCTCTTTCCACACGCGTCAAGCTCTCCTTACTCATCACAGATCCACTTGTATGCCTACTAACCGTTAATATTTTACGAGGTGTAACGCATATAAACTATGATTACCAATTTACCATACCGCAAAATATCAAACCATACATTAAAATACCAAACCATATTGAATTAATTTTGTATGGTAATGGTATAGTATTTTTAAAAATCAAAAATCAAAAATGAAAAATATTGTACCGAAGTTGTAAACACCTTATCATCCCATATCATGCCTACCCCTACTTGTACCCACCTAAGCTGTTATTTGGTTTACTAATATTTTTAGATACTTTTGAAGATAATTTTTCCTTTCTACATAATTATTTTCTATTTATTTTATTACTTTCTACATTTTAATGCACATTCGTTATTATATATTATTTTCTATTTATTGTTATTGATTTGCTTAATTTTGTATGTAATTACACATCATCGATTTTACTTCTAATGTGTGTATGTGTTTGTGTGTTTTTGTGTGTGTATGTAACTTTATTATGTGTATATTTAATAAATCACATACTATTTTTTAAACATAATTTCACATAGCTTTACCAAAGTGTGTATAATTAATTTAAATAATAACACTTTCTATCGTCTCCTCCATTTCCAGCCACCATCAATCATCAAACCACCACGAGCCAGAAAACCAGTGAAATAGACCTCCCTTTCTCTCTCTCCTTAAAACTCTACCAGTTCCATCTCTGCCTTCACTACCAGTGAAACCACAAATCACCACAACAACCTCACTCTCTCCCTCTCCTCTTCCTCTTCTCTTGTTTTACTATAGACATCATTTTTTTATTCTTCTTCAATGAAACATCCACAACAACACATAAACAAGATCCCCTTGCGCTCATTTATTTGTCTGTGTCACATTGGGACCAGTTCTGTGATTGTGGAAGTAGGCACTAACCTCGCCCTTTGTCGCATCTAAAGTGTTTTTAAGATCTATTATGGACTGTTATGAATCCGTCTCAACAATTATCACTCTTTTGTTTATTCCTGCTCCTACCCTCAATCTTAGTCTTAACATGAATGCAAGATCTAGAATTGTTCCTAATTGCCTTGCTAATTTGGGATAAAAAATAGTGATCACTGTTTGTTCCCTTAGATCACATGCGAAAATCCTTAATTTTGGGAACCTAATTTTTGACCTACTTTATGAGTAATGTCTAATTTGGTTTTCAATTCTTGTTAATGTATAATATGTAATCTTGACGATTTGCCTTAGTTGATATGGAGGCATTAATGGTGATATTCATATATATATTTTGAATTACGTTTTGAATATGTAGATGCCTGATTGTCCCTTCTATTAATATTTTCATAATAGCCTTTCTAAATATATAAATTTAGACTAAAATATTAACTTTCCTTTTGAAGTACGAATCTTAACAATTTTTATGCTAATATAGTGACTTGAAATATTCTTTTCCTTTCTTTTTGAGTTTCAGTTCATGACTTTTTCATATGGAAACTATAGGTATTAGAATTCACAGCAGTATGTGCATGGTAATATGATTGTGTGAAAGCTTTTTATACTTGTTTATTTCTAAAAACATTCAGCAACTATGACTAACATGTTCCCTTCCCTCCAAAATTTGGGATTGATGGTAGTATGTATATGTTAAATATGATTATATTCTCATTGCATTCAAACATGTAATAGCCTAAACATTTCTATAAAGAAAATCTGATTTGATTCATTTTCTTCCCCTTTTTTCGTTTCACTAATTGGAATAGCCTATTATTCATCTGTTTATCGAAAATCTGATATGGTTGGCCTTACTTGAATTCTTAAGGCTATATGGTGTTCCATCTAATTTGTTTTTTTCTTGTCATGTCCCAAAATTGAGGGAGGTCGTGATTGGCTTCTAATACATTATTTACTGGAAAGCCAACTATATAATATTAGTAACTATAACATGCAATTAGACCAGCCCACCTACCACAGTCATCTATCACTCAAAAAGGGACTGACTAGGTCATAATATACGACAACAAGAGATAAGATGTTGATAAGGCCACAATAGAATTGAAACAAACAATGAAAAGGTAGTAAAGCTACATACCAAACTGAAGCTATACAACTAGTCCACAATAGCCTCTAAAGAATACATAAACTGAATGCACAAGACAGGGCCTCGGCCCACTCATACTATACATCAAAAAACTCAAAAGATAACAAGACCTCAGCTCCTTATAGAAGGGGAACACACTAACTTTCTGCTGAACAGCAGCTCCTACTGCAGCTGATAGTCAGAACCTCTATCTATACCTGCACATGATTGTAGGGGTCCTTGGGTGATGAAATGTTAGTGTAAAAAATATGTACTGATATGAAAAATTTAAAGTTGTAAATAGAATAATAATTGAACTAGAGAACGGAACACAACAACCAACCTGAAAGTATGAAACTTGTCAACATAACAATGACAAATAACAGTTAAATATAACTCAAAAGACAAGGTAGGGAGAGACAAGCTACAACTCTATAACCTACTAACCTATATGAAGACTCTATGTATAAGCATAACTCAACTGACTCATGTGCAAACACATCTGATACTTGGACCAGAGCTTATGCGAATGGATTTGGTGGCTACCTGATACTTAGACCATGATTTATGTATGGATACCTGATACTTGGACAAGGATTTGTAAGAGTTACCTGATACATGGACTAGGGTATTTATAAGTTTCTTGATATTGAAACTAGGATTTCCATGGGTTATCAGATACTTTGACAAGGATTTTCATATAGAGCACCTTGCACCATAAACAATCCGATACTTGGGACAGAGAGGGTGTACTCTGATAGTTGGACCATATAATAAGCAGATATGCAACAATATAGAAAATACAAAAATATGCAAAACTGATACTTGGACTAGCAAATTGAATACCAATACATGACTGACTTAGAAAGTCGGTCTAACCTTAGGGACCAACTGAACACGTAATCCCTAACAACTGACAAGAGGGGACATTTGACTTAGGTTGAATTTAGAATCTTGACATAAACTTGAGACTCGAGGTATATAGAACATAACCCTATTTACGTGTCACGCCCCCCTTAGGGGGCGTAACTAGCACTTAATACCACATTGGACCCTGAGTTCACCTAGCTGTACATATACACTTCAGGTACATACCAGCAACATATAATCAAGAAAACAATCAGGTAGATCTCCGCTCAAACATATCCTTAGGCTGACAAGGCTACAACATAAACACTTGCCTAATATTAGTTGACCCAATAGTCGCAATAATGAAATCAAGCTATATGGGTCGACAAGACCACCATGGTGTCTAAATCAAACCAAGAAGAAGACAAACGCAAATATACATATACACAATCCAACAAGGCAGATAACTGATAATGCAATTAGGCCCCACACGACCAACAATGCATGTCTAACAACCTATAGTCGGCAAGCCTCTAATGAGTAAGATATTGGTCGGGATAAGGCCCTGGCCTTCCCAAAAACTATACATCAAAAGACAGGAAAACCTCTAACATATGGAAACTCCAAAGGAAGGGAGCTTGCCAATCTGCTGGAGTGAAACGACTACTAAGAAGGTCTCGGAACCTGTCTATTAGAACCTGCAGGAAAGTATGCAGCATCCCATGCGTGGGCGTCACTATAACATGTACCAAATATGTAAGGCAATAATAATAAATTGGATGAGTTGATAAAGGAACTAAAAGTAATCAACAATAAGGGTCAAAAGTTATCTTGTATGATCTCGCAACGTGAATTGTAACTAAAAGGTAATGTTCAAACAAGAACTTAACCTGGCCCCTATAAGCTTGAAAGGTACAGACAACACAAAAAAACCTACTTGGTCCCCCATAAACCTCGGCAAGTACAAATCAATCTATATACTCCTATTTTAACCTCTGTAGCCTTGCAGGCAAGTTGTAACTAACATACTCATCTTCTATGATTGTATCCGAGCCTTCTAGTCTCCTGTAACTATGTCTGAGCCATCTGGACTCCTGTAACTACACCCCGAGCACACAAGACTCTACTGAGGGCCAGTGATGCCAGTACGGCATAAGGGAAGTCCGGAAGTGAAGAAACTTTAATATGGCTCTACAGGCCTCAATTTGGTCCTCCCAAATGTCATATTATTCATGTGAGCAATATGTAGCCCGTAGGAAGGTATAATTGAACTTATCCCTTCAAGTGAACATGTATGTGTGCATCTATATGAGTAGCCAAAGGAGTTGGCCCCATGTCTAACAGCTATTAGGATAAATTATATAGGGTATCTCATAGTTTATCAGTTTACTAACAGCTAGGGTGGTTTTTGGAGTGACCTATATGACAAGCTGTAAGTCCTATGAAGCTATAAGATCACTAGGAGTAGGTATTTCACCTAGCAAGCTACCAACTAGTTCATTAGGTAACTCTGGTGCCACTAACTTGAAGGTATGGCTACATTATCAAGATTCTAGTCCTGTAGGCATCAAGGTACGCCAACAGCCTATAGGCGAGCTTTACTATAAATACGCATCAAAAACAAAAGTTATATCGCAAAGCTACACCCTATGCTGCTCAAATTAGGAAGAAATGCTCAATAGCTAACAACAACACACATAAACAAGAACTAGTATGAAGACACAATTTGTATGAACTATACGATGGGAGTAACTTGCCGAAGGAGGTTAGCCTTAACATACCTCAATTGCCGAACTCCAATCAACCAATCCTACTTGAATTAAGGAAATGTAATCCCTCCATATCATAGCTCATATGTCGAGGCGATAGGGATATTCAATTTCAAGAAGTAGGCCAGAAACTTCATCCCACAAAACACAATGACAACAAGTCACAACAAGTTCAACTTGGCAAAACCTTACGAGTTCTTATAGATTAAGAGGGTAGAAGTACTTACTATCACTTGTAGATGTTATTGACTTAAATAGAGATGATTTCTATGACTTCTACTTTCTAGGGCTCCATCAATCCGAGCCAACATTAAAATTCAACTCCGTAGATATGTTCTTCATAGTCCCAGGATTCATTACCCAGGAAGAATTTGTGTTTAGAGGTGATTTGATAGCATAATTTTCCTTCACTATGATGGAAATCTAGAGAGAAATTGTGTAGGTATGTTGTTTCCTTCGTGACTTATTTTAAAATGAATAAACACATAGCATAACATATATATATAGTGGGGCGGTCCGTGAGTTCCGCGGGTTGCCTCCTGTCGTGGTGGGGTAGAGGGCGCCAACGGACTACTCCATGAGTGGGAGGGAGGTCTGTGATGCGACGCTCATAGCAGCCTGCCTCCAGCTCTTTCCACCCGCTCGCTCGACGACATGCTCACTCATTCCACCTTCGACCTTTTTCCCATCTATGCCGCACTCGAAGAACTTACGTCATGCATATGTACACATTTATTAGATGATGAAAATTGTGGGGTGTAACATCATTACCCCCTTAGGGACATTCATCCTCATATGTAATTCATCTTAAAGAGACTCAATTCTTAGGCATTGCCCAAATATTTTTGGTAGTGTCTCCTCTGTAATATGGACTATCTAAAATCTTGAAACGTAGAAAAGTCCAACATAAGCTTATCACAGGCTGCTACAAATATCTACACAACATAACTCCATAACAATAATGTGCATAATTAGCGACAACAATAATAAAGCAATAGTATAACGTCTGAGTCACTATCTCACCTCAACTATAACTGTCTGAGTCAATGTGCTACTGTCATAGGTTCTGGAATAAATGAGGGTATCTAGACCTCATATCATCCTAATATTCCCAAGTCATCTCTTCTACATTTTTGTTCCTCCACAAGACTTTAACAGAAGCTACATCCTTGGTCCTTATTCTTCAGACCTGCCGGTCTAGTATAGCAATTGGAGTTTCCTCGTTGGAAAATTCTTCTGTGACCTGAACATCCTTAACTGGGACAACCTGAGAAGGGTCTCCTGTACACTTTCGTAAATGAACAGATTCTATCCCCGAAGGAAATTCTAGCTCATAAGCGACTTGTCTTATATTTTGGAGGATTCGATATGGCCCAATGACTCTAGGGCTAAGCTTTCCCTTCTTGAAAAATCTCATAATTCCCTTCATCAGTGAAACCTTCAGGAATACCCAGTCATCGACATGAAACTCTAAGTCTCTACATCATATATCAAAATAGGTTTGATGACGCTGGGCTATTAGCAAACATTCTCTAATGAGCTTAACTTTCTCTTCAGAATAATGTATCAGGTCAGGTTCAATCAACCTTGAATCGCCTACTTCAAACCATCCGATGGGGAACCTGCATTTTTGACCATACAAATCCTCGTAAGGCGCCATCTTAATGGTAGAATAGTAATCGTTATTATATGCAAACTCAATAAGAGGTAGGTGATCATCCCAACTTCCTACGAAGTCTAGCACACACACCCATAACATATCTTCGTGCTTCTGAATCATGCGCTTAGCCTGGCCATCTGTCTTAGGATGAAAGGCTGTATTCAAGTTTACCTACATCCCCAAACCTTTTTTAAAGGACTTCCAGAATCTTGCTGTAAATTGTGCCCCTCTGTCAGAGATGATAATCACTGTGACACCATGCAGTCGGACAATCTCTTTAAAATATAACTTTGCATAATCTTCAGCTTAGAACAATGTCATGACTGGAAAGAAACAGGTTGATTATGTCAGCCTGTCAACAATGACCCAAAGAGAATCAAATTTATGCCTGGTACGAGGTAAACCTGTAGCAATATCCATATTGATTACTTCCCATTTCCACATAGGCACAACTATCTCGTGAGTCGACCTGCTAGGCTTGTGATGTTTAGCTCTTACCTGCTGGCAATTGGGACACTATGCTACAAACTCAGCAATATCTTTTTTTTACCCCATGCCACTAATAGATTTCTTTTTTTTATCATGGTCCATTTTTGTCGAACCTGAGGGAAGAGAATAACGGGAATAATGTACCTCTGCCATAATATTTTGATGAAGCCCTGCCACATCCGGAACACAGAGTCGACCTTTGAACCTCAAGACTCCGTCCCCGATTACCTCAAAGGCCAATGACTCCTCTTGTTGAGCCTTGCCTCTAAGTTGTACTAAGCTAGGGTCTTCGTACTATTTCTCTTTCACCTCCACAACATAAAATAGCACTACAGTATTCTGGATCACAACCCCACCATCATCTGAGTCTATCAATCGGACTCCTAAACTGGCCAACTGCTGCAGCTCTCGAGCCAATTCTCTCTTTCGTGGCCTCAAATACGATAGTTTGCCTATGTATCTGTCACTAAGGGTATTGATTACAATGTTAGCCTTCCCTGGGTGAAACAAAATATCTACGTCGTAGTCCTTCAGCAACTCAAGCCAACAACGTTTTCACAAGCTCAACTCTTTTTGCGTAAAAATATATTGAAGGCTCTTGTGATTAGTAATGATTTCTACATGAACACCATATAAATAATGCCTCCAAATATTCAACTACATGTAATTCTAAATCATGGGTGGGGTAGTTCTGCTCGAGCTTCCTCAGCTGCCTCGAAGAATAGGCAATTACTTTGCCATTCTGCATCAGAACACATCCTAACCCAATTCCTGAAGCATCACATATACAACATATCCCTCTGAATCCTCTGGAAAGGCTAACCTGGTGCAAATGTCAATCTGTCTTTCAACCCCTGGAAACTTTGCTTAAGCCTCGGTCCATTGGAACTTAGCTACTTTCTGAGTCACCTTCGTCAATGGTGTTGATAACACAGAGAATCCTTCCACAAACCTTTTGTAATACCCAACTAACCCTAGGAAGCTAAGAACCTCGATTGGAGTTGTGGGTCTGGGCCAAGTCTTTACAGCCTCGATCTTCTGTGAGTCAACCTAAGTGCCTACATTTGATACAATATGGCCTAAGAAAGCTACATATTTTAACCAGAACTAACATTTAGAGATCTTTGCATATAACTTGAGATCTCTAAGGACCTAGAGTACTATTCACAGATGATCTCTATGCTCAGCTTCTGAACGTGAATATACCAGAATATCATCAATAAACACTATCATACAAAAATCTAAAATAGCCTAAATATGTTGTTCATTAGATCCATGAACACTACTGGGGAATTCATCAACCCGAAAGACATAACTAGGAACTCAAAATTGCCATATATGGTTCTGAAAGTTGTCTTTGGAATATCTTTCTCTCTAACTCGTACCTAGTGGACCCTGACCTTAGGTCAATCTTGGATAAGTACTTCACCCCCTGCTGCTGCGAACAAATCATCTATTCTCACAAAGGGATATCTATTCTTAATAGTGACTTTATTCAGTTGTCGATATTATATACACATTCATAGTGAGCCATCTTTCTTTTACAAGAATAAGACTGGTGCACCCTATGGAAAAGCACTTGTCCTAATGAAGACATTATCTAATAAGTCTTTCAGCTGATCCTTCAACACCTTCAGTTCCACAGGAGCCATTTTGTAAGGAGGAATAGATATGTGTTGTGTATCTGGTGGCAGATTAATAGAAAAGTCAATTTCCCGTTCTGGGGAATACTAGGAAGCTCATCGAGGAATACATTAGGAAATTCACTAACCATTAGAATAGATTAAAGAGTTGGAGATTCTGCATGCACATTCCAAACTCTGATAATATGATAAATACATCCCTTTGCAATCAACTTCCTTTCCTAGAGATAGAATATGAACCTACCTTTTGGCATAGCTTTATTACATTTCCATTACCGCACCATCTCTCTTGGGATGTGGAATCAAACAATTTTTGTCCAGCACTCAACATTGGCATAACATGGTACTAGCCAATCCATGCCCATAACTATCCAAAATCGATCATTTCTAGCTCAACTAGGTCTGTAGTGGTTTGGCGGTGATGAGTTGGTAATTTACCAACCTATTAGGCTCTTGAGAATGAGCTTTAACTTAGTTTTAAAGTCATGTAGATGATTTTTAGGCCCTTTTTTCCTTTTTATGGGCAGGTATCTAAGTTGAAGAGAAAGAGCAAGAAGTGGATTAAAAAGGATAAAATCAGGTGAAAATCGGCATTCCACCGGAGGATACCGGCATTAAACACCGATGACCACTAACTTGAGGATAATATGCAACCGGTGGCCACAGATATAAAATGGGCGACTCACCGGTCAAAGCATCTACTGGTGCCTGTACTTTCTAGTTCAATGAGTAAATAAAACGGCAAATCGTGGATGAAGGCCGGTGAACCACTGAAGGTGTTGCCGAATGGGCCAGTAGAATCAATGGATGTGCAGAAGATGATGGATGGCAGTTCACGACAACCAGAGAACCCCCGGCAACCTCGCTAGTGACAAAACACCTAAACAAGGGCAATTACATCCAACACTGAAAAAGGAGTAGACTGGTTGCCATATTTTTTTATATATTCTAGAAGAAAGTACTCTGTACATAACTTTTATACTTTTTAGCTTTTTGAACATTCCTTTTTCCTTGCAAAGGAAGAACTTCATTCAAGGAAAGTGTGGAATTTTTTTTTCTTATTTTCTTCTTTTTCCATTAGCAAGGTACAACCATTGTTGCAGACTTATTTTAAGTTTTGTTTTTCTTGCTCTTATTAATGAAGTCATTGAGTTTATTGATGAATATACTCTATAGTTTCTTAATCATGATTAACTAAATCATCAACTAGAGGTGCGTTATGACGGGTGCTTAATTAGATTGGGTATTGCTAGATTCATCTTAATATTGCTTCATTAGTGTAAATCTTTGAGTTTTCTCCAATTTATAATTTATTATCCATATTTGCAAATGTGGGTTTACTTTTCTTACTTCATTTAGCTTGAAAAAGAAGAATTCAAGTATTGGGAGAGAATTTGATGGTGGGAATGGATGTGATTGTGTGGAGTTGGGAAAGAAATAGCCGAAACCAATGTTCATCATCCTAATTAGTAGTTGATGGCTAGAAATAGCTTAGTTATTAATCCAAACTCTATTGGGCTAATTGAATTGTGTCTTGAGGTTTGAAAGGACTAGAGGAAAAGGCATCTATATGGTTGAAAAACATAGGATGCCATCTTTCCCAAAGTTATTTGCACATATTCACAATGATTTGATGAGCTAGCATGTCCTTATTTGATTATCACCCAATTTATACCGCACATCTAGTCTTCTATCATTGTTGTATATCAATTTTTATTATTTTGCTATTTTTTCAAGCTGGTTTGAAATCCACAATATTGTAACTCTATTTCCCCCCCAAAATTTCCTATTTTATTTTCCTTCATTGGTGCAAATTAATTCAAATTTCCTAAAACAACGATTGCACACATTATTCACTTGTCTCTGTGGGATTTTACCTCGACATTCTTCGAGAATATTTGTTTTGATACAATGATCGCTTACACTTTCTTTAAACGAGGAGTGTATTTGGGCGTTATCAAAAATGACGTTGTTGCCGGGGACTAACGCTTCATATCCTTGTGTTTTTTTGTTAATTTGAGTTAATTATGCATATTAGTTATTGACATTGATTTTTTTTGGTTGTTAGGGTGAGTTCACATGAGCCATCATTCGCAAGCAGGAGATAGTTCGGTTGAGGGCCACAAGGAGCATGAGGAGGATAACCCGGTTATGCCTGAAGTTGCAGGAGCCATTCACCTACCAGCCATGGTAGGGAGTGCTGTGTTTCACATTACAGGTACAATATTACATTTTTTATAGATGAAAGGGCTCTTTGGGGGAAAACCGAGTGAAGATGCAATCGCCACTTGAGAAATTTCTTGGAAATTTTCCAACCCTTTAACATATCAAATATCAGTCAACAGTCTATCGGGTTAAGGTTCTTTCCATTCTCCAAAATGAGAGAGGCTACTATGTGGTTAGAGGATCTCCCTTTAGGTTGTATTACCTCATGGAAAGAATTGATTGAAGCGTTCTTGGATCTTTTCTTCCCTCCCTCAAATATGTTGCAGCTGAGGGAAGACATTACAAACATTAGGCAAGTGTCAGGGGAGCCTTTATATGAAGCATGACTAAGGTTCAAGAAGAAGGTGTCCCTTTGCTCAAACCATGGTCTCCCTAATGGAGTGCTCCTTCGAAGCTTTTACCGAGCCCTTGACTCCATCAACAAATCTGTACCAATAATTTAGCCGGAGGATCAATTACGGATCAGACGTATGGGTTAGCTAAGGCCCTCTTGGATAGAATGAAGAAGACCAATCGGGCATGGCATACTAGGAAGACTAATGTATCATCACATGATGGGAGTTCTGGTGCATCGGCAGCTGAAATGCAAAAAAAGAGATGAAGAGAGATGAAAATCTTGCTAAAATGATGACTCAGCTGGACTGAATGACTAAACATGTAATGGGGGCTAGGCCTAAGGTTGTGAATGTCGTAGGAATGCAAGGTCCAATGCAGTTTGAAGGAGAATCATCACAACCATGACACGAGGAGGAGTGTCAATAGATGGAAAATCAGATGGGGGGTTCTTGACCCGGGCATCAAGGGGATAATCAAGGCCCTTGGTGCCCACGGGAAGAGAATTAAGGTTGGAGAAACCATGAAGTACAGGGATGGCCTGAGAGAAATGAGAGATGGGGCAATAGAGAGAAAAATCGTGAGGGTTATTGATACCATCGAAGTTCGAATCCATATGTTCCCCCTCCTAAAGCTGAGAACGTTCAAGCTCAACCAAGTGTGAGCAATGTCGAGAGCTCAAAAATCAAAAAGATGTTGGCAAATATTCTTAAGAAAGTGGAGACAACTGACATTGGGGTCAAGGAATTGAAAGGGAAGGTGACTAACCCTGCCCAAACTGTGAGTCCACACTCAGCTTCCATTAAGCATTTGAAAGCCCAAATGAACCACTTGTCCTCTTAAATGAATCCCTGAATGAAGGGAAGACTTCTGAGTGATATAATGCCAAAAGAAAAGAAAGATAGTCAATGCATGGCCATTGTCACAAGGAGTGGGAAAATGCTTGGAGATGCAAATGTTAAGCCCAAGGAAGTTGTGGTTCCTAAGACAAATGATGAAAAAGAATCTGAGGCAGTGCCAAAAACATTAAATAGTGGTGATAATGCTACGGCTGAAGATGAAGGAGAGATTGAGGAAGTTCCCTCAAATGAAGATAAAGAAGAACTAAGAGTTTCACCTTCTTATCCACAGCGGTTAACAAAGAAAGAGAAGGATGATTAGTTTACCAAGTTTATAGACATGTTTAGCAAATTGTCCATAAATATACCATTGCTGGACGCCCTATGTCACGCCCCAAAACTGGGGTAGGGCGGAACTAGCACTCGATTCATTTTTGATCGAGAAGGCAGCTATATGACATCTGTAACTATAACACTTAGGCCATCCAGGCCACCTGTCATAATCAACTGAAGAATAAACTGGACCCATAAGGTCTCAACAATACGGGGTAAACAATCGAAATGCAGCCAAGGCGATTAGTGTGGTAAACCAAGCAACAATAACCCAACGAGGACACAGACTGAATAACAACGTACACACTAAGTCCACAAAGCCTCTAAAGAGTAAACTGACTGATGATCGGAACAGGGCTCCGACCTACCCATAACCGCATCTCAAAACTCAAGCATAAATAACTAAGCCCTAGCTTTAGGAAGAAAGGAGCATACCAACCATATGTTGATCTCACGAACAGCTACTCAAATGGCCATCCTGACCTCTACCTGCACCTGCGGCACGAACGCAGGTCCCCAAGCAAGGGGACGTCAGTATGAATTAAATGTACTGGTATGTGAGGCTGAAACTGTAACCATGCGATAACAATCTTGTAATAACTAACTTAGCACATAAACATATAAAGGATAAATATAACCTGAAACTCTGCAACCTGTAATATATATCAACTTACTATAACATAACTAAACTCAAGATAATTGAACCAGGAATAAGGAATGGTAACAACCTGGAATCCTGGAAACTAAAACCTGATAATAACTCTATGATGAGATGAAAATGAAATTAAGAATTGCACAAGAAAGAAACTATAACTGTAATGCCAGCGACCAGCCAACCGTAAATCCATATATAAAATTCGTCAAGCCAGTGTACCACACTGGGGTAAAATAAAAATATCTCCAGCCGATGTACCACATCGGGGTAAAATAAATAGCCGATGTGCCATATCAGGGTAAAATAAAAATATCTCCAGCCGGTGTGCAATACCGGGGTAAAATAAAAACATCTCCAGCAGGTGTGCAATACCTGGGTAAAATAAAAACATCACCATCCGGTGCAATACCGGGTAAAATAAAAACATCTCTAGCCGGTGTGCAATATTGGGGTAAAATAAAAACATCTCCAGCCGGTGCAATTCTGGGGTAAAATAAAAACATCTCCAACCGGTGTGTAATACCGGGGTAAAATAAAAACATTCTCAATCATAATCATTAATGGAGCCGATAAAGCTTATACTGAGTCAATTTAACACATGTAGCATTAAAATAACAAATGCTTAATCTGTGGTCATAAACGGTCTTTTTCGTAACATATAAATACAAGTGAGCACATATACCATGTAAAATTAGAAAATGTGCACATATATTGCGTAAAGCTATCAAATTATATACAAACATGTCAACTCAATGACTCGACGGACCTTCAGGAGGTTTAGCCAACATAAGAATTTTAGAAGACTTACAAGCAATGTCGTATAGATAGGCTTACCAATTTAACGTATCGCTTGAGTAGATGCACATAGATTCCCATTTCTATACAATCCTTTGACATTTGGGAACTACATATATATACTACCCACAGGGTGGTTCCTTTACATGTATTGACAACTATACCTGGAATTTCATTGCGAAACTTATCACGTGGATGAGCAAATTCAGTTCTCAATTCATTTGTCTTATTTGCAGGAAAACATGGGACTTATAACTTCAAGCTTGGAGTTATTGTCATAACACTTAAAATATACGTAGAGTTGAGAGCTGAATTACAGACATACAACGTATGAGACTTATTTATAATGTATAAACTCGTATTTAGTTAGCTGATTGACCTCCAGGTGACGTCCTGGGATTAGAAGTTCTAAGCTTAACTGATCATTTTCATAGTTTGTGCTTATACTTACTTAGATATTAGGAACATTGGTACATGGGAGAATCACTCTTCTGAATTTAGGGAATTCAAATGATAACTCAACAAGAGCTAAACATATAGATGCGTCACTTGAATATAACTGGAAAAAAATTCAACTATATGTTATAATATGAAAATCATATACATTAGACTTATTACTGGTAAGACATATAAAGAATTAAGTTCTTAGGCTGGTATGCAACATCAAACACTTGATCGGGACATTAGCATGATTCTCGGAATATGATCTCTTGAAAACTTCTTAGATTAGCATAAAACCCTTCAACATAATTTAGGGACTGGAAGACATTACTTAAGAATCTGAGATTTGGATTTGTTCAACTTGAGAATTCATAAGAAACTCTCCAAGTGCTTCCTTATAGGCAAATAAAGACTTATAACCATACTTGGGAGGACGCTGGATTGACTTTCACAACTTTGTAATTAACCGCTGAGCTTACGAAAGCTTACATCATTATAAATGGATTAGAAGCTCCTAGGATCACCCTTTTCGGCCACATAAGACCATTTCAACACTTAGAATCAATAACTTAACAAAAATGTTTAGGCGTATAGTAGAGAGCTTCTCTTTAACTTAAGTTACTATTTTACAAACGTTCAACTCTAGCTGATTTATACAAGGTCGTCACCTAATACTCATTATATAATTACCAAATAACACATTTATATCACTTATTTAACTTAATTCCTTCTCGACTCTCAGGAGGTTCAGATAGCACAAGAGTCACAGAAAATTTACGGCGGCACTCTAAAGACAATTCTTGTTACCCTAGCGTGTAACTTGAACGTAGGAATAAGCGTAAACATATACTTTTTTTCGTATAACCTTCTAACATTAATAAACTTTGTATAACCTTCCGAAAAATATGGTTTCATATAAATATCAATAATTTACACATTCGAGTTCTATCTTTCAAGTTCAACATATCAGTTTGTTCGAAAACTCGTTAACTAGTCAGTTAGACAATGGGAGAGAAATCAAGGAATCTCCTCTTGGCATTATCTACCTTAGAACATGTTCGTAAGAGGGTGGATAACTATTGTAAAGAATTTTCATTTCGTTGTTCTCATTTACCCTTATTTAGCTTAAAATTGTTTTCTAGTGTTAATTTCATTTGCATGTCGTCTTCTTTCCTTTTTACAAATTTCACATAGCAACTATAATTTTGAACACATTTGATATCACATGCATTAAATAATATAAATGACTAGCTCACGGTGCCCACGCTGAGGGGACTTCAGACTCGATTTACAACTACAACCATAATTGTAAACAATACGCCTTCCACTTCACATTCGTTCACTACAAGCATATTTAACTCTTCATGCCTTCAATGATGTATTTCCAATACTTTGGGCAGAATCATCTATGCCTCAATAGGAACACAAAACATAGGAACATTGGCCCGATCAACAACAAGATTTCGTGCTTGAAAAATAAGAATAGGGATGCCTTTACATACCTCACTTCGTTGCGTCTTTTTAGCCAATTTCTTCCGCTTGCTAGAAACTCCGACACCTTCAACTTCCTTACTTACACTACATGGAATGAGTATTGTTTATGCAAAGTTCCCAGTCACAATTCATGTCCCAAAACATAAAACCAAACAACCACATCATAATATAATTTTCAGCAATCCTACGTACCTTAGGGGTCTTAAACATGAGGCAATTCAAGAGAGTTTCGCTTACGTGCTTTTGGTGTTTAACCTCCCCAAAGGTGTGGTGTATTCCTTCTATATTTTGGATAAATTACAGCATCTATACAGCTGTAACAACCTCCCAAAAAGGGGCAGAAACCTCAGTCAAATATCACATAAAACACATATTGACTTTATGTCATTTCCTTACTTTAGCTTGAGAATTTGAGCGGATAAACCAAGTAGGAACACTTATCTTTCACTTGTGTATATACCCTGCCCATATGGGGTTCCTCTTCAGCTAAATTCCGTTCCAAAAATGTAGCAACCATGCTGCCAAACCGCAGCAACAACACACACCCACGCAACACATAAGTTCCAATTTCACTTCCAACATAACTTGTTAATTCATGATAATTCAAAGAGTAAAAACACCACCTCATTTTGTACTCAACACTCACCAATATGGAGGTAGAACTTCACCACCCTACTGCCCAAAAACACAGCATCTTGGCAACCAAAAACGCAGCAACTCGACAATTAGAAGCTCACAACATAAGAAACCATTTCCAAGCTTGTACTATAAGGAAATGTGACCTATGCATACAATTTCTTACCTGGGATTTGTTTTCACCACTGGATAGAGCTCTTAATTATGTGAATTTTAAAAAAACAATGAGGTGAAACGGAGTAGAAATGAGCTTTTTAGCTCAAAATTACTTCATATAGGCAAGCTGGGCGGTGCCCGCGTGCGGCGCACGTGCGACGTGCCCTCGCGCGCGCGCGCTCCTGCTGCCTGCCTGTCTCGGCGCCCGCGCGCATGGGCGCTTTTCTAGCCAATGGTGCTATCTTCAAACAAGCATAACTTTTTCCTCCAAACTCCGATTGACGAGTGATTTTTTTCACTGTAAACTAGACTCAAATATCTTTAATTTGATAGGCTATAAGACCTCAGAATCATTATATATTTGGAGATATGTCCATTTAAAGTTGACCCTTATTTACAAACTTCACATACTCTTCGCTTTTCCCTTTGCACATGTTTCCCTCCTCACCTACGGACAACATACAACCTATAATCCACTTATTATTACATATAACCATCAAATAATCATAAAAGAAATTCTGGGGTGTAACACCCTACTTCAAATGCCCAGATATGCAAATTTCATGAAAGAGCTGCTGAAGAAGAAGAAGGTTTTAGATGTGGGCACCGGAGAGCCAACACATCACCGTAGTGCTGTGATGATGAGCAACCTTTCCCCAACACGGGAAGATCCGAGCCCATTCACAATCCCATGCACTATTGGGTTATGTGTGTTCAATAAAGCCCTCTATAATCTTGGGGTAAGTGTAAATCTGATGCCTCTCATAATCTTCAAGAAATCTGGGCTTAGGAACACCAAACCTACATTAATGAGATTGTTAATAGATGATCGCTCTATTAAGACACCAGTGGGGGTTTAAGAACATGTATTGGTGAGAGTAGATAAGTTTATTCTTCTAGCTTATTTTGTAGTCCTTGATTGCGAGATGGATGTAGAAGTTCCATTGATTTTGGGGAGACCATTGCTCGCCCAAGATATAGCTTAGGTGATGTGGAGCTCGGTGAGCTCAAGTTTCGGGTTGGAGGTGAAGATGTCACCTTTAAGGTGTGCCAGTCTGCTGGACCTCCCAATGAATGTAAAGTGGTTGGACTGTTGCAGGAGGAAGTTGAGTCGGAGGATGATCCTTTGAAGATTGAATGATAAATGAGAAATATGTCGTGCCATGACATTAACTAAGGCACTTCTTGCGAGGCAGCCCAAGTGCATTCTTTTGAATATTCCTGATGTCATTGTTGTTTTTTATTTTATAGGATTAAGTAGGTGAGAAGTAAGGAGAAGAAGAATAAAACAAGGCAGGCACTGCGTTAAGATTGGCGAACCGCCGATCTAGCTATGCAACCCGCCGCCCATTTGATCATGGGAGCAAAAACTTGAGAACAAAAAGGTTAGACCGGCAAAGGTATTGGCGAACTGCCGTTAAGTAGTCTCTAACCACCGCTTGATGGCCAGTGCGTGTTAGAACACCTGAATAGTGGATGCAACAACGATGAATCACCAATCTAAAATATAGAACCCAAACCACGAACATCAGTCAATCTCCGATTTAAAAATAGTGAACTGGGAATAAAACCAAGCATGTGTTGGTAAGGCAGCGAACCGCCAGCTCCAACTGGCGATCACCGGTTTACCTCTAGTAAAGGTACATGTCCTGTTTTAAACTTTTAACCAAATCATGGACATACCTGACCCAGAATCAGTCTGTAGCCGCCCTACTCTTCTACAATTCTCAGTACACTCACACTTTCTCTCTCTACTAGACTAGTTTCGAAATTATGCCATTGTTGAGCATTACCCCGCTTCCACAGCTAGTCTTTGCAAGCATTCTCTACAGAGTGGTAATGTACCCTTAACTTTCTTGTTTTCTCAGCAATGGTAATTTGATATCATATGTGTATATATGCATATATATATTGTTATCACATACATTCACCTTCTTTTTACTGCCATTCTCCACAACATTTTCATGATTGATACCATACTTGTTATGTTTAATTAGTGGGATGATAGAAACATGATGTTGAAATAGGTGTGGAGGAAATGGTTATTCTTGCTTAGTAAAGTGGGGTGAAGTCTGAATAACCCCAAGGGATTAAAAAGACTTACTTTTCCCTATGATAGATCGGGTGACGCCATTCTTAAGGTTAAAATCGTCATTTTAGCCCTTCTCATGAGTAGATGTACTAATTTGTTATGTTGTGTCTTAGTGTTTGAGAAAATGTGATATGGGAATTCATGGTGATGAACAGGGGATGACGAGTACCGGCAATTCGTCGGTCGGGTCTGGCAAAATGCCAATGGAACGCTGGTTCAGGCTAATATTGGCTTCAGGCCACTACCTTGATCTCGCGTTACATCGACAGTTCGTGGATTGGGACTGGATATTAACCTCTCTATCGCTGGTTGAATATCTGCTACCCCAGTTTTCTGTTTCTTACCGGCGGTTCAGCGGCAGTCTATGGATACCCTCTTGTGGTTCATCGGTGTTTCTTCGGTTCTTCTAGTTCTTTTAATGATAATTCTTCATCTTTGTTTCACCTTTAAAGTCTTAGCGTAGTTTTTTGTTGTTTCCTTTTATTAAAAAATAAATATAAAAAGATACATTATGGTTTCCACTAATCGTGTTTGCAGAAAATGACTTCATCCAGGAACACAGGTAAGGGCAAAGCTTCAGTTTCTTCCTCCACAAAGGGAAAGGAAAAGGAAAAGGCCTCCGCAGTGTCCGCCAACTCTAGGGAAGCTATCATGTTCTATGTGCCCGACATGAAGAGGCACTACGCCATCTGCAAGGTCCGATGAATCACCATAGAAAAGAGGTTTAACTTGGTAGGGCTGCGTGGTGACCTCCCCAACATCATTGCTTAGTTCACCGATAGGCAATGAAACACTTTTACCAATCCTCTCCCAGACTATTATCCAAGCTTGGTGTCGAAGTTCTATGCTTCCTACTAGGCTAGGCAGGAAAGCATGAACCATAGAGGCAAAGTCGATGAATTCCCCTTCCTACCTTCTGTCATGGTGCGAGGGGTGGAAGAGGACATCACTCCAGTTGCCATCAACTATCTATTCTAGGAGGACGAGATTGACACTAGCTCAAACTACATGGCTAGGATTGCTGATATAAAGAACCAATTCACTTAGATAGCTCATATCATTTGGACCGACGCACCTTTCTAGGCTACTATGGGATGCGAAATTTCTCTCCATGATTTGAAATTTGAGGCCAAGTGGCTAGATTTCATCTGTCGATGCATCATGCCTTGAAAAAAAGAGCAGCGGATTAGCTTCAAATAGGCTATTCTTATAGCTTGCATCATAATAAGGGTCCCTATAGACTTTGGGGAGATTGTGGCTCAGTAAATTAACAGGAAAGTAAGACACAGCACTTCCATGCCATATGCCATGCTGATTTCTCAACTGTGCTTGCAAGCTAGAGTGCCACTATTCCTGGATGAGACCCCTCTCCCTGCTTGGGGTGTAATCACGTTAGACCGGAAGAGAGATGTTGAGGGACCCACAGTCAAGCGGAAGAGGATGCAGTTTGTCGGAGGGTCTCATGGTTCCAAGCAATCTCCCCAAGCCCAGATTTAAATATGCCTCACCAAGAAGTTTCAGGAAATACCTCTAGTTACGTACCTATTCCGGGAGAATCAACCCCTCTATCATCATCCCAATCAAGTACTCTTTCATAACATAAATATTGTTAAGAACTCTCCGGCATGAAACCAATGGTGTTACCTCTTGATTAGACAAGGGTGAATTTTTGGATGAAGCCCCACAATTAGAATCTCTTGAGTGTCTCCGTGATCGGCTCATACCTATAGAAATTCCATTCATGGAAGAAGAAAAAGAATATCTCCCATTTGACCTTAATGGAGAAATAGATGTCGATGTTGAAAAGGTGTACACAAGTAAGGAAGTCAAGCAAAAAGCAATTTCAGAGTTGAGGTGTATTAGACCATACTCTACGCATTTTTTGACGTTAAATTTGGTTGACAACATAGAAAGAGAGTCTTCCAAGCTTATAGAGAAATGTCTAGAGGAGGACCAAGCCCCGTATATTTTGAAATTTGCTAACTCAGAGAGACAAAATGACTTCGCTTACTTGAGGGCCAATAAGTTAAAAAGGCAACACCTACTGTTTGGTCCTTACAATTTTTCACCACCACCCCTGGAGCGTAAGAGGAAATTAGAAAAGAAATTAGGGGTGAGATTCATATCCTCAAGGTGGAGGAAAAAGTGGTGAAACTTGGTACGTCGTGCCGTGACGTAACATTAGGCGCTGCTTGGGAGGCAACCCAAGGGTACCACAGGTACCATTTTAATTTCTTGCAATTGAGTTAATTTTTGTTTATTTTCATCTTGTGTTGTTTTGGTGGAAAGTTAAGCACAGATGGAGGGGAAGTCTGAGTACCCGTGGAGGAGGAAGCTAACAAGCATGGAAGAGAAAAAGTGTGGGGTTGAACACCCACTTGTGCAAAGTCGAAGAAACGCATGTTGTTAGCTAAGACTAAAGGCCCCGAGGAGTATTTCGCACCCCTTGTAAATTTTAATTTGATGCTATGAGGACATAGCATGATTTAAGTGTGGGGTGAGGGAAATTTTAAGGGAAATTTCAGAATTTTCTATGCTTAACGATTTTGGTGAATGTAATGCTTGTGCAAAAGTTGGTGAGAAAATTTGAAAAATTTGAAAAATTTTTGTGGATTAAGCATGATTTCATCACCCGTTGGTTTTTCTTTTCGGTTCTTTTCCGACGGGGGGTATTTGAACCGAAGAATAAAATTTTTCTTTTTTTTTCCTTGGTCTGTATATAAAGTTTTTAGTCATAGCTAGGGACTGTTTCCGACGATGGATGGATGACGACCGTCTTGAGGAAAATTAGTCGATAGGTTTTGGGTTTTTGAAACCATAACTAATTGGGGCTTGATGTTCTTTTTATGTGCTATACATGGTTGTAAGATGCAAGTATGTTTAGTGTGAAGTATGCAAGTGTATAACTTTGTTTGAGACACTTAGGCTCTTGAATTTGACTCAATATGATTGAAGCTTAATTCTGAATTCTTGTGATTAGCTGAGTAAGAGTCTACTGATTGTGTCTTGATTTGAGCATGTGCCATGAGTGTAAGGTTTTTGAGTATTCTATGCTATTGTGGAATGTCTAGAACTTGCCTGGTGTGTATATAAAACGAAATGAAGGATATGAATTGTAGGAGATGATTTAGGCATTTCTTTGAATGAACCTAATCCTCATTATACCTACCTTGAAAAATTAATCCTAGTTCACCCCATTGAGCCTTGAGCCTATTCTTTGACAGCTGCAACATAAGCTTAATCCTTTTTCTTTCATTAGCCTTGAAATTGAACCAAAACTCAGAAGCGCTTAAAGGAAAAATCCGAAAGGGTAAAGGAGTGAGAAGAATGGAAAAGAAGGAAAAATAGCAAGTTGTAAATAGTTGAGAAAAGGAAAAAGGTGCATTTGTGTGAAAATGGTTGGTTATTAGTAGGGAGTAAGAAAAAGAATGAATGAAACATATTGCTTAAGTACTCCTTACTAATAAGCTAAAAGTGTCGAAAGAAATGGGGGAACAAAAGAGGAAAAAGAAAACTAAAAGGAGAAAAAAAGGTGAAGTGAGGGAAGGGAAGTTTGTAATGAAGGCGTGTATTAAAAGCGCTTAGGAAAGATAGTCACTATTACTGATCATAATAGTACCTACCCGCACCTGAGTTACATTACAACCTAAAAAGTCCTACTTGATCATACATTCACACATCCTTATATTAGTGGAATAAAACACTAAGGGCAAGCTTATGGGTCATTACATAATGCATGTGAATTCTTTGTGAGAGTGAGCGTAATTCTATTCATGTACCCACACATGTTGTGATGTAAAAAATTGTTTTTGCGTGTGATTGGGTAACTCTCTTTCCGTGAGGGGCACATGTTGAAAGAAGGATATATTTCATGTGGGATTTCTTAATCAGATGATTTGCATGAGTTTGCTAAAAATTGAGAGTCGATTCTTGAGGTTAAGAAGTCTTAACATAGTTGTACTTCATTTCAATGATCAAATCAGGCATGCTCTATTTTTAGCTTGTATCTTATGTAATCATTATAGCCGTAACCTGAATTATCTAGCTAAATTAGTTATGTAGGAGTCTCCATTTGCATGATATGTAAAAGGTTGTTCGAGGACGAACAAGGCTTTAAGTGTGGGGTTGTGATCACGGGCAAAAATATATGCCCGAGATACTCTTTATTACTTAAATTAGTCTTGTTTATCTAAGTTATCGTATACATTTTCATGTAATTTTAGATAAAATAAAGATATGTGCTAACCAACTTGATTAGCCTTTGTTATGTAGGTTTTGATGATGTTTGAGTAACTAATCCATGAGTTGGTGAAGTAGAAGCTTGGAAACGGAATTAACACGCGAACGTCGGCAAGGAAAAGGCACAAAACAGCCCACCGGCGCGTCGACAAGGTGCCACGGCAGGCAGGCCGCTCAAAACAGCCCACCTGCGCGTTGGCAACGTGCCACGGCAGGTGGACTCCGCGACCATGGGGCTACAACGCGCTGCCCAGGCAGCGTGACACGTTGCCAACGCGGCAAGGTGCTGCCTGGGCTGATTTCGAGTGATTTTCCAGAGAGCCTCCGCGTTCGTAGCGTGTCACGGAGGCCGTGCTCCGCGATGCACTCCGTGACACGTTGCTTGTTAATCCGGGAAAGATTCCTACTAATATAAATAGCACACTTAGGTTTATTTTTCAAAAGGAAGACTTGGTGGAGCTAGGACGTGGGTTAGCAGCAGTTGAGGGACGAAAAAGCTAAGGGTTTTTCTCTCTTTCTTTCTTCTTTCAATCAATTGTACGTATTATTTACACTCATTTGAGGATGATCAATCCACAAATGAGTGGCTAATTCTCTTCCTTGCTAAGGTTTTGAACATGTGTAGTGAATTTTGATTGTGAATTATATGGTTTTTCATCTTCTTCTTTCATGTTGTTCTATTAATTCTTGTTCTTACTGCATTAGTGTGTGGCCAACATTAATGTACATCTAAAAAGTCCAATTTCACTCGAGAGAGCAAGAAATTGGAAAGTTGTGAATTAATAGGGTATTGTTCTTAACTTTATTTTGGAAAATTGGGTTTTGATGTGCTTTCCTGATAGAAATATACTTGGAAGCCGTATTAGTCAATTTAGGAACCGGAATTGTAGTGCTAGGTCATAAATTGCATTTGATCACAGAAATGTAGACGGATGGTTTATGATTCTAAAGTGAAATTAAATACGGGAGTTTTAATTTCTAGGCAAATGTTCTTGGCTAGCAACATGAAGAAGAGAATTAACCAAAATTATCATGATTATCAAGTTCATTACTTGTTCTTAACCTTGGCATGCTCTTATCCATAGTTTCAATTCAAGTAAATATTTGTTAATAGTTTTAGTATATAGTTTATAAACAAAATTATTTAACTTTTGGTTACATTGTTGTCAACATAATTAGAAGTAAACTAGAATATAGTATACTTAAGCAATTTTACTTATCCAGAGTCTCCTTGGATCGATACTTGGCTTACTTAGCCACTTTATTACTTGTTTGACCACGTGCACTTGCGTGTCAGTTTTTAACCCCTACCAAAGCACCGAGCATATAGCTCGTCATTTTCATGATTTAAGAGTTAGTATTCGTTATGCACCTGAAGTACGTAAGCTGAGTGTGGCCAATTTAGATCCTAGTTGGGCACTAGGTGCTAGTCATGCCTCCCTAGGTGGAGCGTGACGAGAAGTTCATGAATGTTGAGATCTATGATATATGTTCCACTATGATGAGATATTTATGATGAAAACCATGTTTTAAAATTACCCATGTTTATGATCGTGTTTTCAATTGGATCAAGTATTTTCAAGCATGTTTAAGTATTGGGCAAGCCCATATGTTCATGTATGATTTATGATTTCATATCAATTAGCTTCTCACACGGTTTTTGAGTAAAGACTCCCAATTATGTTCATCTTGTGGTATAGTTTGAGCCAAGGCTCCTTGTTCTGATTTCAAATTATGTATGTACATGATTATTCAGATTCATCACTATGGGACGGTTAGCTTCATTGATAAACGATGGAGAGCATATGCATGTGTTTGAGAGTAGCGTCTACCACCAAGTAGGCTAAGGTTCGGTCAATCCTATGCCTCAGAACTACGAGCCAATGTAGGTATGATCAGATTATTTGGGACCTTCTTTAGAGTTTTCCCCTTCCCCAAGGAGCTTTCATCTTGATATTGATATCATGTTAGCATCCTTAGCCCTGGCAAGGCTTTGGATGGCTCTACACACTTCAGTGTGATAGTTGGGACCATGTAAGCTCTGTCATGGTAATGTTGGTTATAAGATGAGTCTCCCATTGTTCCTCATAATATCAGTTATGCATGTTTATCATTCATGATATATATATATACACATATATATATATATATATATATATATGTCTTAGGCAGGTTTGACCCAATGTTCAGTTTTACTTATGATTGTCAGATTTTAGCTTTGGATCATTCCATTCAGTTATGATGTTTAGTTATGTTCAGATCATGATTTCAAAAAATAGCATCCAAGGCCTACTCTCAAATTCTTATCTTGATTATGTTTTACATTATGCATGTTTTAATGATTTTAATTTCTTATGCAATTTTACCTACCTTGCATACTCGGTACATTCCATGTATTGACCGCATACTCTATGTTGTATCATTTTATGATACAGGCTCCGATCTTCAGACTAAGCCCCGTCATTAGCAAGCTTATGGAATTAGCATCCAGTCTCAGTTGGTGAGTCCTCATCTCCTGAGGTCTCTCAGTTGTTTCTTTACATTTTTAGTTTTAGACTTAGAGAGTTAATTGGGGTCTTATCCCAACAACTCATCGGGCGTAGAGGCTTTTCAGACATAGATTGTATTTAGCTTCAGATTCGCATTTGTATTCTTATGTTATGTTGTGTTTAGACTTCCATTATGTTTATTATGATAAACCTTTTGTTTTATTGATTGAGTTAGATGTATGTTCATGCCATGGGTCGACTTGGAGTCTCTTGGGGCTCCTTGTCTCATGTCTCGATTCGGCCCATGATTGGGTCATGAAAAACTTGGTATCAGAGCAATAGATTTTGAAGTTTCCTTGGGTGTCTGAAAGTCGCGTTGAGTAGAATATTTGTCATGGGTGTGAAGAGCACCACACTTATGACGAAGAGGCTACGGGAAATTTCAAAAATGTTTCCTTCATTCATGATCAATGTAGTATGGTGAAATGTCTCTCTATCCTTCTAACTCGAGCTATTCACAAATGCAGAACCATGTCTCCCCATAGTGTAACGGCAGAAGAAATTGTAATGGAAAGGGCCACGAGGATGGCAATAGGGATGGGCACCAACAAGCCCAACCAGCCCATGAGCACCATGCACTAGAGCCGATTGCCGATGCTGAATTTAGGGCAGCCATTCAGATGCTAGCACAGGCCATGACTGCCAAGGTTAACTAGCAGGCAGTATCACATGTCCCGCTGAACGGGAATGTGATGGAAATGAGGGTCAGATATTTCTTGAGGATGAACCCTCCAGTATTCCTTGGGTCAAAGGTGGACGAGGATCTACATGAGTTTATTGATGAGATTCTAAAGATCACCTAGGTCATGGGGGTGAATGGAGAGGAGTGCGCCGACTTAGCCTCTTATCAGCTAAAAGGGGTAGTGTATATCTGATTCAAGCAGTGGAAGGATAGTAGGGTAGTCAGAGTCGTCCCTATTAGTTGGGATGAGCTTCACATTGCTTTTCTAGATCGGTTCTTCCCTCGTGAGAGGAGGGAGATAAAAGAGGCCGAGTTTGTGAACTTGAAGCAAGGGAAGATGATAGTGCAGGAATATGCCCTAGAGTTCACTCTTCTCTCAAAGTATGCCCCAGAGTTAGTGGTTGACCAGAGGGCTCGAGTGAGCAGGTTCGTTTACGGAGTGGCGGACTACCTGGATAAGGATTGTAGAACTGCCATGCTGCATTAGGATATGGATTTTCCTCCAATAGTTTTGTACGCCTAGCAGATGGAGGCAGATCATCTGAGAGAGAGCCAAGAGGACCAGGACAGACAACTATAGATTCTCTCAGCTAAGACAAGGTGGTGGGCACCGACAACAGTCCCACTAAAGATCTTCAGCCCCAGCATCTTCCACTATGAGTGTGCCATCAAGACTTAGGAATGACCAGAGGGGACGAGCATTAGGCTCTAGGGTCAGAACAGCAGGCCCACAGATTTAAGTATTCCAACTTGCGACTAGTGTGGCCGCAGGAGTCAGTGTTTGGCAAGTACATATGCTTGCTTCGGGTGTGGAAAGCCTGAACATATGCTCAGAAATTTGCCAACAACCAGGAAGGGCCAGGATAGGGGCCAAGGCCCAGCTTCCAGTTCAACAGCTCCACTAGATGCCAATCTTTGTAGGGCGCATCTACTAGTGCGGGTGGCGAACAACACCAGAATAGACTTTATGCCTTAGCATCCTGCCAGGAGTAGTAGGCCTCCCTGGATGTAGTCACTGGTATGCTACAAGTTCTCCACCCTGATGTATATGCTTTGTTAGATCTAGGGGCTACCTTGTCTTTTGTGACGCCCTATGTGGCTAGTAATTTCAGAGTCAGTCTCGAAATACTATCAGAACCCTTCTCAGTCTCTACTCCAGTCAGTGATTCAGTTTTAGCTAGACAGGTGTATAGAGAGCTGGTCACAGTCCTTCAGAAAATCACCTCAGCAGATATAGTAGATTTAGCCATTATTGATTTTGACATTATCCCCAGCATGGATTGGCTATTTGTGTGCAATGCCTCAATTAATTATAGAACCCGGGCAATAGAATTCAGATTTTCAGATGAGCCAGTCTTAGAGTGGAAGGGTAGTTCAGTTGTGCCTGTAGGTTATTTCATTTCCTACCTTAAGGCCGGAAAGATGATCTCCAAGGGTTGTGTGTACTATCTAGTTAGGGTTAAGGATGCTACTTCCAAGACCCCAACTATATATCAGTTCCAGTAGTATGTGAGTATCCTTAAGTCCTCCTAGATGATCTACCGGGAATGCCTCCCGAGTAAGAGATTGATTTTTGTATTGACCTTATACCCGATACACATACTATATCTCTTCCTCCTTACAGAATGGCTCCAACCGAGCTAAAGAAGTTGAAGGAGCAGTTGAAAGACCTTTTAGACAAGGGATTCATCATATAAAGCAAATCCCCATGGGGTGCACCAGTTCTTTTTGTCTGCAAGAAAGATGGTTTTCTTCGTATCTTTATTGATTATCGACAATTGAACAAGGTCACCATCGTGAACAGGTACCCTCTCCCTAGACTTGATGATTTGTTTGAGAAGCTTTAGGGTGCTAAGTGCTTTTGATAGATAGATCTTAGATCCGGATACCTTCAGCTTAGGGTTCGAGAGAGTAACATCCTAAAGACAACCTTCAAGACGCGGTATAGTCATAAGAGTTTGTAGTTATTTCTTTTGGAATAACGAATGCTCCTGCAGTATTTATGGATTTGATGAATAGGGTGTTCAAGCAATACTTTGATATGTTCGTGATCGTGTTTATGGATGACATCTTAATATACTCTCGGAGTGAGGAGGAGCATGGCGCTCATCTGAGGGTGGTGCTACACACTCTCAAGGATCGTCAATTATAGTAAATTCAATATATGCATGTTTTGGTTGAACTCGTTGGCATTTTTAGGTCATGTGGTGTGAAACGATGCAATAAAGGTGGACTCTCAAAAGATATAAGCGGTGAAGAATTGGCCTAGACTGGTGAATTCTTTAGATATCACGATTTTCTTGGGTTTAGCTAGGTACTATAGGAGATTTTTAAAGGGTTTTTCATCTATTGCAGCGCCATTGACCAAATTGATCCCAAAGAAAGGGAAATTTCAATGGTCAGATGCTTGCGAGAGGAGCTTCCAAGAGTTGAAGGCTCAACTCACCTCAGCACCAGTGTTAACCCTACCCGAGGGTACTGACGGGTTTGTGGTGTATTGTGATGCTTTGAGGATCAGCCTTGGTTGTGTGTTGACGCAGCATTGTAAGGTTATAGCATATTCTTCTAGACAGCTGAAGATTCATGAAAAGAATTACCCAATCCATGATCTTGAATTGGCGGCGCTGGTATTTTCCTTGATGATTTGGAGACACTATTTATATGGGGTCCATATGGATGTGTTTACGGACCACAAAAGCCTACAATATGTGTTTTCTCAGAAGGACCTGAATCTATGCCAAAGGAGGTGGCTGGAGCTACTCAAGGATTATGATACGAGTGTCCTTTTCAATTCAGGTTAGGTTAATGTAGTAGCAGATGCACTAGTAGGCTTTCTATGGAGAGTGTGTCCCATGAAGATGAGGGGAGGAAGGAGCTGGTGAAGGATGTGCATTGACTTGCAACATTGAGAGTTCATTTGGTTGGTTCGATCGATGGTGCTATTTTTGTTCAGAACAGATCAAAATAGTCCGTAGTGATGGATGTAAAAGCTAGACAAGATGAGGACCCTATGTTGGTAAAGTTAATGGAAGTCGTTCAGAATTATAAGGTAGAGGTCTTCTCTAAAGGGCGAGATAGTGTGCTTCGATATTGTGTGATCGAGATGTTGGTGATTTGAGAAATCAGATGTTACACAAGGCTCATGGTTCTAGGTATTCAATATATCCAGGTGCCACCGAGATGTACCGTGACCTACGGGAAGTCTATTGGTGGAATGGCATGAAGAAGGACATTGCAGAATTTATGGCTAAGTGTCTGAACTGTCAACAAATGAAAGTGGAGCATCATAGATCCAGAGGTGTTCTTCAAGATATCAGCATTCCTACTTTGAAGTGGGAGGAGATCAATATGGACTTCATCACAGGGTTTACTCGCAGTCTTAAACAGTATGGCTCCATTTGGGTTGCTGTAGATAGGTTGACACTAAAGCGACTCATTTTCTCTCGGTCAAAACTAACGATTCAATGGAGGATTATGCTAAGTTGTACATGCGGGAGCTAGTTCGGTTACATGGAGTGTCGTTGTCCATCATATCAGACAGAGGTACTTAGTTTACCTTTCAATTTTGGAAGTCGTTTCAAAAGGGACTTGGTACTCAGGTCAAGCTCAGTACAACATTTCACCCGCAAACGGATGGTCAAGCGGAGCGAACCATTCAGACTCTCAAGGACATGGTGAGAGCTTGTGTGATTGACTTCAAAGGTAGTTGCGATGACCATTTGCCTCTTATTGAGTTTGCATACAATAACAGTTATCATTCCAGTATTCAGTGGCTCCGTTTGAGGCTCTCTATAGGAAAAGATATAGATTGCCTATTGGTTTGTTTGAAGTCAGTGAAGTTGCAATGATAGGACCACATTTAGTCTATGAGACTATGGAGAAGGTTTAGCTCATATGGGACAAGTTGAAGTCAGCTCAAAGTCCCCAAAAGTCCTACGCGAATGTGAGGAGCAGAGAACTTTAGTTGAAAGTTGATGATTGGGTGTTTCTGAAGGTATCTCTCATGAAAAGAGTGATGAGATTCGGAAAGAAAGGGAAACTTAGTCCTCGTTATGTTGGCCCGTACCCAATTGTGAAACGGGTTGGCAAGGTAGTATATGAATTGGAGTTGCCCTCAGAATTAGCTTCAATCCATCTAGTTTTCTATGTATCGCTCCTGAATAAGTGTTTGGGTGAGCTCTAGTTGCTACGATGGACAGTGTGGTATGTTGTGCCCAGTGGTAACGACTCGTCTAGTCCCTCGTTGGGACTAGCAAATCAGTTTTTCCCTGCGAGTTTATTAAGGGCTTTTCCATAGTTCCTCTGATCCTAAGGCCTAAACTACATCATTTTAAGCTATGAATAATGAGTTTTAAGAGGGGTAAGTTCATTCTAAGTTATTCTTATTCAGATGCAAGCTTAGAGGGCTAGAGAGGTGATTAAGCTCAATTCCTTCCAAATTCTTCTATATTCTTCCTTTGGCAATCAAAGAAGTTTTAGAACAGATTCTCTCAAGTATGTAAGGTTATTAATGGTTGAATTTGTTCACATCCATGCCCAATCCCTCTCTAATTCATAAAAATCTATATGTTGACCCTATTGGGTTTTAACCCAATACACGAATTTCCTTAGCTTCTACGATGAGTGTGATCTAAGTATGTTTCTATTATTGAATTATGATTCATGGGAAAGTTTTAAAACGTTTTCAATTATAAATCATATTTTCAAGTTTTATCAAATATGATGCCCATCCATGAGAAGTTCATGAAAGTTGAGGTCGATAATGTGTGTTCAAGTATGATGAGATATTTATGACGAAAAACATGTTTCCAAGATACCCATTTTTATGATCATGTTTTCATGTGAATCAAGTATTTTCAAGCATGTTTAATTATTGGGCAAGCTCATATGTTCAAGTATTATTTATGATTTCATGTCAATTAGCCTACCACATGGATTTTGAGTCAAGACTACAAAATATGTTCATTTTATGGTATGGTTTGAGCCAAGGCTTTTCCTGTTATGATTTCAGATTATGTATGTATATGATTATTCAGCTTCATCACTAGACAATTATCAACTTCATTGAAAAACAATGGAGAGCATATGCATGTTTCTGGGAGTAGTGCCTAGCACCGAGTAGGCTAATGGTCAGTTAACCCTATGCTTCAGAACTACAAGCCAACGTAGGTATGATGAGATTATTTGGCACCTCCTTCGGAGCTTTCCCCTTCCCCAAGGGGCCTTTAGCTAGATATCGATCTCATGGTAGCATCTTTAGCCCTGGCAAAGCTTTGGATGGCTCTGCCCACTTGAGTAATATAGTCAGGACTGTGTAAGCTCTATAGTGGTATTGTCGGTTATAAGATGAGTCTCCCATTGTTCCTTATGATTTCAGTTATCCATATTTATCATTCATGATATATATATGTTTTAAGGCAAGTTTGACCCAATGTTCAGTTTTACTTATGATTATCAGATTTCAACTTTGGGTCATTTGATTAAGTTATGATGTTCAGTTATGTTCAGATCATGATTTCAGAAAATAGCATGCAAGCTCTACTCTCAGATTCTTTTCTTGATTATGTTTTACATTATGCATGTTTTGATGATTTTGCTTACTTAAGTTGTTTTACTTACCTTACATACTCGGTACATTCCACGTACTGACCGCATACCCTATGTTATATCATTTTATTATATAGGCTCTGATCCTCAGTCTCAGCCCCGTCACTAGACAGCTTCCGGAGTTAGCATCTAGTCTCAGTTGGTGAGTCCTTATCTCCCAAGGACCCTCGCTTATCAGTTGTTTCTTTACATTCTTAGTTTGATACTTAGAGTGTTATTTGGGGTCTGGTCCCATCAACTCATCAGACGTAGAGGCTTTTCAGACATAGATTGTATTCATCTTTAGATTCGCATTGTATTCTAATATTATGTTGTGTTTAGACTTCTTCTATTTTTATTATGATAAATCTTCCACTTTATTGATTGAGTTAGATGTATGTTCATACCATGGGTCGACTTGGAGTCTCTCGGGGCTCTTTGCCCCATTACTCGATTGGGGCCCATGTTCGGGTCGTGACAATGCCAAAGTCTACCAAGTATTTAAAAGATGTGATGGCCAACAAAGTGAGGCTGGTGGTTGTCCAGACGGTGGCTCTGATTGAGAAGTGCAACTACAGGGTGATGAAGAAAATGCCGAAAAAGCTCAAGGACACAGGGAGTTTCAACCTCCCCGTACAAATTGGTTAAACTGAAGTCATAAGAGCTCTATGTGACTTAGAGGAAGTAGTAAACTTAATGCCCCTATATCTGTTTAACACCCTGGGATTGGGAAAGCCAGGCCCATAACTGTAATGCTACAACCAGCAGACAAGTCAACAGTGGCACCGAAGGGAATTATTGAGGACCTTCTCTCCATAGTAAGTAAATTCATTATACCTACTGACTTTAGCATTTTGGAATTTAAAGTTTATGATAAGGTAACCCTTATCCTAGGACAACCATTCTTGGCTATTAGTGGAGCAATAATCAAGATAAGAGTTGGTACCCTTAAAACGATTTTCAATGACGAGGAAGATCTCTTTAGAGACTACCAGGAGATCAACCCACCCACACACTATAGAAATCTTTGTCAGATCAGTGTGGTCTCAAATGCTAAGTGTGGGGTGGTAGATTCCATGGGTTCACTGTTGTAGGACATGTTGACACTTCAACCCGAGTTTGATAGAGGGCAGAAAATAAAGAAGATAATGAAACAGAAGAGGGACAGGGTGGAGGTTGATCCCTCTAAAAACAAAAAGAGGAGAAGATGGTTCCCGAGTGGGAACACTTGTTTGAGGATATCTTGAAAAGGATAGTCCATGTCATGCCGCGATGTAAAATCAGGGGTTGCTTAGGAAGCACCCAAGAGTACCACCAGTACAATTTTATGTATGTATATATATATATATATATTTTATTTTGATTTTGTTTATTTTCACTTTTTGTTGTTGTTTTTGGTGTCTTAAGCACATATTGAGGAGAAGTCTGAGTACACTTAGAAGAGGAAGCTAAGAAGAATGAAAAATTGCAAGGGTGGGGTTGGTGACCCATGTGTTCGAAAAATGGTAAAAAGCATGTTTTTAGCTAGGCATAGAGGCGTCAGGAAGTATCTCCCACCCTTGTTTAATTTTAGTTGATTCTTTGGGGATATGGTATATTTTAGGTGTGGGGTGAGGGAAATTTCAAAATTTTGTGCTATGTTATTTTGGGTGAATGTGGTGTTGGGTGTAACGTTTTTTTTTTTTTAAATGTTTGAATTGAGCTTAGTTCAACCACCTTTTGGTTTTACTTGTTGATTCTTTTCCAAAGTGGGGCACTATAAACTAAGTGAAATAAAATTTTCCTTTGTCTATACATAATGGTGTTAGTCATAGTTAGGGACTTTTCCCGATGATGAATGGATGACGACCGTCTTGAGGATAAATTAGTCAATAGGTGTTGTGCTTGAACCCATAACTTATTGATATCTTGATATTCTTGTTGAGTGCTATACATGATTAAAAGATGAAAGCGTTTTAATTTTGAAGCATGTTTAGCAGTTGTATAATTTTTTTAGACACCTAGGATCTCGATATGACTCTGTATACTTGAAAGCTTAATTCTAAATTCTTGTGATTAGTTGAGTTAAGAGTCTACTATATCTATGTTGAATTGAGCATATGCACTGAGTGTAAGGTTTTTGAATATTTCATGCTATTGTGTAGTGTCTAGAACTTGCCTGGCATGTATACAAACGAAATGAGGGATGTTAATTGTAGGAGATGATTGAGGCATTTCTTTGAATGAGCCTAATTCTTATCCCATGCTTTACCTACCTTGAATGTCTATTCCTAGTTAGCCCCATTGAGCCTTAAGTCTATTATTTGTTAGCTGCAACATAAGCTTGATCCTTTTCTTTCAATAGTCTTGAGTTTGATCCAAAACTCCTAAGCGCTTAAGTGAAAAATGCAAGAGAGTAAAGGAGTAAGAATCTTGAAAAAGAAGGAAAATAGTGGTTGTGGGAGTTGAAGAAAAGACTAGAGGTGCACTTGTTCAAAAGGCATAAGTATTGGTAGGGAGTAAGAGAAAAAAAGAGCGAAAAAATTGCTTAAGTACTCCTTACTAATAGCCTAAGTGTGCCTAATCAAGTGGGGATACAAAGAGGAAATTGGGAGTTGAAAAGAATAAAGGTGAAGCAAGAGAAGAGATATCCATAATGAGAGTGTGATGTATCAAAAACGCTTAGGGAAGATAGTCACTATTACTGGCCAAAAAGGTACATACCCTTCCCTTAGCTTACATGACAACCCAATAAGTCCTACTTGATCTTACTTTAAGACATTCCTAAATTAGCAGAGTAAAACATTAAAGGCAAGCTTATGGGTAAATACATGTTGCATGAGAAATCTTTATGAGAGTGAGCGTAAGTCTTATTAATATATGCCCATGATATTGAATTTGAAAAATTGAGAGTGAAAATTGGTATCTCTCTTGTTGTGAGAGAACATGTTAGAGGAAGGATGAATTTAGTGTTGGACTACTTCATTGGATTAATTGCATGAGTTGTTGAGTTGAGAGTCGATGTTGAGGCTAAGAGGTCTTAACTTAGTTGTACGAATTTTAGATGCTTGAGCATATCATATGCTCTATTTGAAACTTTCTATCTAAAACAATCCTTGTAGCCTTAACTTGAACCCTCTTACTTCAGTTTGTCATATGTGAGTCCTTCATGTGCATGAGATGTAATAGAGTTGTTCGAGGACGAACAAGGCTTTAAGTGTGGGTGTTATACCCCGAAAGCCCTAAGACCATACCCGGGAGTTAAAATGGAGAAAATAGGACTTTCTGCACCAGGTCACAGAATGAGTCATCATGTGGACCATCAGGATGACCATGAGTCATTAAATGACTCGTGGTGAGGAGTTTTGACTTGTTTGGAAATTTTCAAGTTAGGGTGACCACGGGTGTGACTACGATTCGTGGTCATCCCCACGAGCCGTTAGGTCACCCGTTGTCAACGGAAGTTGAAGGATGACAAAAGCTTAAGTAGTGCACTTAACGGGTCCTTACCACGACTCGTTGGGAAGCACCACGAGTCGTGGTGTCTCCCATGGTGACCCCTATTTGGTTTCGACAGTGAGGACGATGGGAGGTGACCACAAGTCATGGTTACCAGTAACGAATAATCATGTGCCTCATGGTGATAATCTAGGTGAATTTTCCAGTGGAGGCGATGAACACAGACTACGAGTCGTGCCCTATAACGACTACTCGTCTAGTCCCTCGTTGGGATTGGTAGTCTATTTTTCTCTGCGAGTTTAGTAAGGTCTTATGCATAATTCCTATGATCCTAAGGCCTAAACTACGTCATTTTAAGCTATGAATAGTGAGTTTTAAGAAGGGTATGTTCATTCTAAGCCATTCCTAATTCGTGCATGCAAGTTTAGAGGTTTTGGAGAGGTGATCAAGCCTAGTCCTTCATGTTTTTCATTAATTCTTCATTAGGAAATCAAGAGAGTGGTAGAATCAGTTCTTCTAAGGTATGTAGGTTCATGAATGGATGGAAATATTCACACCCATGCCCAACTCTTCTCTAATTTATTAAATTCTATTGGTGGCTCAATGGTGTTTCATCCCAATTCTTATGAAATCCTTGTGATCTATCTGTGGGTTAATCCCCTTCATGTGTCATTTAATGTTTTATAATTCATGGGAAGATTTTATGACTACTTTGAATTATTAACTGATGATTTTGGAAATTTACCAACTGATTAGGCTCGTAAGCATGAGTTTTGCCTAGTTTTCGAGTCATTTAAGTGGATTTTATGCCCGTTCTCTTTAATTGTTTGGAGGTATTTCATGTGAGTGAAGAAAGCATGAAATTGAGAAAAACACATGAAGTTTGATATGGAATTTGATGAGTTAGCATATGAAGGAGAGGAGCCAAAGATAAGGGAAAAAGAGTGTCAAGGACATGCTTTGAATCGACTAAACGCGGATCCCGAAGGGCGAAACGCTGAGGCAACTGCTTAGACCAGTTGTTCAACTGGCGATCCACAGAATGGAACTAACTAAAGGCCCATTGAACCGACAGTTCCTTCTGCTAGAATACTATTTTCAACCGGAAATAGTTTGGTGCTCCGTAGATTGGCACTGGCTAAATGTCGGTTCTTCACAAGTGAGGACATCTAATGAAGGGTAAAATGGTCCAAAAAGGTCTTCAAAGCATCTAGAAACTCCAAGGGTATTTGGGGAATGTTGTACACAAGAAATTACATATGTGTGGATAGCTTTTATTGTACACCACTCATTCATTCACCATTCATTGATCTAGACTTCATCTTTTTCATAGAACTTTTAGATAGTACTTTTCTTCTTCTTTTTCTTTAACCCATTTTGGGGGAATACCATTGTCTGTAAGATCTTGTGAAGCAAATTATTCAAGCTAATGTGATGAATGTGAGGGGAATCCTCTTTGTGTCTTCTCTATACCACTAAATATGCTTAACTAATTTGTTAGCTAGAGGTATATTCATGGTGGGTTTGTTAAATTGATTGGGTTTTGATAGATTGCTCTTGAATTCTTATTGAATTGTAGATCTATTATCTTCTTCCAAGTTATAATTTCTAATATTGATGGTTTCAAACACTATTTGTGTTTTACTTTTCTTTGTTTTACTTGAAAGAGAGAGGTGAGAATTAGGTGAGAAGATATTAGTGAGGAATTGGAGTGTTTGTGGGTGGGATTAAGCTACAGATAGTTACAACCCACAATTTCACTCCATTAAAGGTCAAGGCTAGAAATAGCTAGTCCTTCCTCAAGCTTGCGTGGTTGATTACTCGAATGGGCTTTGGGGTTTGAAAGAACCAAAGGCATAAACATTCTCACGGATGAAAAATAAGAGAATATGAATTATTCACTGTTATCTATGTAAATTTTGTGTCTAAAGCATTGAAGAAATTCTCGATTTAATTGTGATCCCAACTATAGAATGTCCCTAGCCTCTCACATGTGATTGCTTCAATTGAAATTCCCCCCAATTAGTCTTAGTTTTGAATCATAGTTACTTGAAGTGATTTTGATGTGTTTGCTAGGATCTTACAACCACATGAGTCATCACTCCCAAGCAGTGGATAGCTCGGTGAATGGTAACGTGGAGCATGAAGATGATAACCCGGTGATGCTGAAGATTGCGGGAGCCATTCGCCTACCACATACAGTAGGGAATGTTGTATCTCATGTCACGAGCACCATACTACATTTTCTGAAAATGAAGGGACTCTTTGGAGGTAAACCAATTGAGGATGCAAATCGGCATTTCATAAATTTTTTAGAGATATGCCAGCCCTTCAACATCACAAACATAAGTCAAGATTCTATCAGACTAAGGCTTTTCCCATTCTGTTTAATGGGAGAAGCAATGATGTGGTTGGAATAGTTGTCCCCTGGTTGTATTACATCTTGGCAATAATTAACCGAAGCCTTCTTGGATCGGTTTCTTCCCTCCATCGAAGATGTTGCAGCTGAGGGATGACATCACAAATTTCAGGAAAGAGCAGAGAGAGCCTTTGCATGAGGCATGACTACGGTTCAAAAATAAGGTTGCTCTTTATCCCAATCATGGACTTCCGGATGGAGTACTTCTCTAAAGCTTTTATGGATCCATTGACTGCATCAACAAGTCTGTGTACAACAATTTAGCCAGAGGGTCTATTATGGATCAAACATATGGGTTGGCTAAAGCTCTTCTAGACAGAATGACAAAAATTAATAAGGCTTGGCACACGCGAGAGACAAATGTATCTACACATGAGATTAGTTCTAGTGCATTAGCGGCTGAATTGCAAAAATGGGATGAAGAGCGGGATGAAAATTTAGCTAAGATGATGACACAGCTCGAATTAATGGCAAAACATGTAATGGGGGTAGGGCCCAAGGTGGTAAGTGTTGTAGGTATCCAAGGTCCTTTGTAATATGAAGGGGAATCGTCACCACCAAGGTACGAGGAAGAATGTCAATACATGAGGAACCAAATGGGAGGTCCTACACCTAGAATTCAAGGAACCAATCAAGGCCCTTGGAACCCAAGGGACAAAAATCAAGGCTGGAGAAATCGTGATGCGTATGGGTGGCACGAAAGAAATGAAAGATGGGAAAATAGAGAGAAGAATCAAGAGGGCGACCGCTATCATCGGAGTTCAAACCCATATGGTCCCCCTCCAAAAGCTGGAAACTCTCACAGTCAACTAGGTGTGAGTGACGTAGATAGTTCAAAACCTAGAGGAAATGCTATCAAGAGTCCTATAGAAAGTAGAGTCACCCGAGAGGAAGGTCAACGAGTTAAGAGGGGAGGTGTTTATCCTTGCCCAAACAGTGAGCTCACATTCAGCCTCTATCACGCATTTGGAAGCCCTAATAAATCACTTGTTGGCTCAAATGAACCCTCGAATGAAGGGAACACTTCCTAGTGACACAATGTCGAATCCAAAAAAAGATAGTCAATGCAAGGCTATTATCAGTAGGAGTGGAAAAGTTATCAGAGATGTACTAGTGAAGGACAAAGAGGTTAATGACCCAAAATCAATGAGGAAAATGGACTCGACGAGATGCCAAAGACTCCAAGGAGTGGGGAAAAGAACGAAGAGGAAGGTGAGGGGAAGGATCATGAAATCCCCTCACATGCTGATGAAAATGAGGTGGGCATGAAGGCCCCAAATGATGATAAGGTTGAAGCAAGAGTTCCACCTCCTTATCCACAACAGTTGGCCGAGAAAAAGAAGGATGACCCGTTAAGAAAATTTGTTGATATGTTTAGCAAGTTGTCCATTAATATACCATTGGTGGATGCTCTTCTCCAAATGTCAGGATACGTGAAGTTCACGAAAGAATTGATGAAGAAGAAAAAGGTGGTTGATGTAGGTAGTGGGGAGACAATGCACCATTGTAGTGCCATGATGATGAGTAACCTTGTCCCCAAGCGGGAAGACCCTGCAGCTTTCACATTCCCTTGTACAATTTGGATCTACATGCTTAGAAAAGCTCTATGCGATCTTGGTGCCAGCACAAATTTAATGCCTCTAATCATTTTCAAGAAGTTGGGACTTGGAAGCACAAAGTCTACATCGATGAGGTTGCTCATGGTGAATTGTTGCATAAAAAACCTGTGGGGGTGTTAGAAGATGTGTTGGTAAGGGCGGATAAATTCACCCTTCCTATTGATTTCGTAGTCCTCGATTGTGAGATGGATGTGGAGATACCCATTATCTTGGGGAGATTGTTGCTAGCTACGAGGAGAGCGGTGGTTCATGTATAGCTAGGAGAGCTCAAATTTACAGTAGTATATGAAGAAGTCACTTTCAAGGTTTGGCCATCAGCTGAAACACCCACTGAATGTAAGGTATAGCGGTGTTGAAGAATGAGGAAGAGGATAATGGAATTGAGATGGAGGAGACCAAGTCGGAGGATGATCCATCAGTGGAGAATTGTTAAATGAGAGCTACGTCAAGCCACGAAGTTAACTAAGGCGCTTCTTGGGAGGCAACCCAAGTATTTTATTCCATTTATGTTATGTTTTAGTTGTTTTTATTTTTGTAGAATTAACGAAGCAAGGAGCAAAGAGGGAAAGAACCATAACAACGCGGGAACAACACTGGACCGGTAGTCGTTAGACCAAAAGCGCGAACCGCTGCTTCAGGGTACGAAAAGGCAAAAGGCTAGGACTTTGAGAATTCAATTGACGATCACTCCGGTGAACCGCCTAAGCAAAACCATGTACTGCCGGCAGGTTGCCAATGCAACACAGACCACTGAAGCATTGGAGCCTAAGAGACAGCCCACCAGCGGGTCATCGATCAAGTTCGCGAACCGCTGGTCAACAGCAGCTGAGATGCTGTGCACTGGGCATGAGTTTTAGTGAAAAATGGTAAAGCAGAAAAAAGCTGGTTCAATTCGCCGAACCACCGATGCATCTCCGGTAAAGGAACGACTTTGTTTTAGAATTTAAATTAAGTATAGACCCACCAAACCCCAAATACTAGCTGAGCCGCCCTATTCTGCACAATGTCCTCTTAAACCTCCCTTTTAACCATTTTTTCACACCCTTTTTGTCTTCCCATAGCCAACCTTTCAACTTTCCCACCTTTCCACTTCCCACCAACATATTAACTCACCATTACCACCCCACCCTATCCTCCACCTATCACCATTCACCTTTCTCCCTATAAAACCCCACTCTCCTTTCACCAACACCCTCACTACACTCACATTTCCTTTCTCCACTACACAACCTCTGAAGTTGCCATTGTGAAAGTTGCTAAAGCTCCCACAAGCTAGAGTTTGCAAGTTTACTATGACAAGTGTGATAATGATCCTTGCCTCTTTCATGTTTTCAATGGCTCATTAGTGGTGATTTTCATGTGGCTTGACAATACCTATCCTTTCCCTTTTAATGCTTTCCTTTCCCATGGGATTCATGAGTATTTTCTGTTTGTTGAAATTGGTGGGGAATAAGTGTTCTATTTGTGTGACCTTTAAATGGGTGAAGTCTGTGTAACCCAATTGGAGTGAAATGTCATGTTTTTCCCAATGATAGACTGGGTGACACTATTCTTAAGGGTAAATCATCATTTGAATCCTTTTTCAGGTGTAATGGTGTTGTTTTTATCAAAATGTGTGTGGGTGTTTGTTCATGGGCACCGTTGATATGTTTGAAATCAATTTTGGGATGACGATATTTGGCGATTCACTGATCGGGTCCGGCGAAACATCGATGAAATGCCGGTCCAATTTTAAAGTTGGTTTCAGGTCACGGATTGGATCCCCCGTTACATCGGTGGTTCGCGGATCGGGACCAGTGACTCGCCGCCTTGTTACTGGCAAACTATTGGTTTGCTTAGTCTTCTGATCTGTATTAACGAGTCAGCGGTGGTCTACAGACTCCTCCTGCGACTTACTGGTGTGTCGCCGTTGCTATTAGTTGTTCACATAATGGTTTTTAATCCTTGTTTCTTAGTTCACCCTTAGCATAGTTATTGTTAATTTAGTTTCATTATATAATGGCTATCACTAACACCAAGTTTGCAGAACTACCATGTCTTCATCCAGAAATACAGGAAAGGGCAAGGCCCCCGCATCATCTTCCAGCAAGAGCAAGGGCAAAGCAAAGGCCTCTGCACCACCTAAAAACACCAAAGAGGCCATCATTCTCTTTGTACCAAACACGAAGGAACATTATGTCATATGCCAGGGTCGGTCCATAATTGTGGAGAAGCGATTCGACCTGGCAGGCTTGCGGGGTGATCAACGTCGCCCAAATTACACCTCGTAAATGAGATATAAATGGTTGATGTCAAATATAGAATCCAAAAAAGGTTGAGGTCGATCCCATAGGGAATATGCAAAGAACTTGAGTTAATATGACTAGCTATTACTATTTGCTTACTTATTTCCTAGGGGGGAAAGAATTGAAAAACAAAATAATAAACAAGAGCAAAGACTAGCAGATGCTTAAATCAACTTCGGTTGTATTCAATCGACAAGTTACTAGGATTGTGTTCTGCATGACTTCATAACCACAAGGCTTTTACATAGTGATCTGTTCCGGTGTTTGGCATGCAATATTGGTAAGTTAGGTTCATCTAAATGGTTGGTCCCCTATCTAGATGATTATCACCATGCAACTTGGTCTGTATATGCATGTATGCTTAATTAACACTTACACTTAATATTGGATTAGCTATCCCAGGACAAGTTCAAGCTATTAGATAAGGGTTGATAGCCTCAAATCTCCATTGTTAATCCCTTTTCCCATTCGCTATCCCCTTAACTTGGTAACTAAGAATAAGGCAAGTTCCAACGTTTGCAACCGTTAAGAAATAATTAAAATGAAGGGAAAAACAATACATGCATTAAACCCCGTTCAAGAATCACTAAGTGTTTTACCTATGTGTGTTAATTCATCATTGTTCCCACAACCCTAGTTATGGGTTTAGCTACTTATATTTGAATAATCATAATCACAAATATAGAAGAAATCATAATTGTAACTTACAAAAATTCGTAGAAGAAAACCACGTGAATTAAATAAAACTCCAAAATTGATGCACAAAACTTCAATGTCTTTTTGATTCCCAAAATCAAGAAAAAAGTTACAAACTTTGTTTCTTGAAACAAGAATCCTCATTAACAACACCAAAATTTATGTGAAAGATAGTAAAAATAAACTTTACACGGAAAATAAACCTTAATATTGTATTTATAGTTCCAAACAAATCTTATCCTAACTAAAATTTAACTCTAGGTTGGCAGGGGTAATGAGCCAAGTAATGAATCAATGGGTCTCTAATGAGTTGTGGCCAGTGAATTTGACTCGTTCTCAACAGCTTGTCCAGTCTTGGTGATGGGTTACCTAACGACCTGTTAGGCCTGGGCACGAGTCATTAGGTCCCTCATGGCCCTGGCTCACCAAATCCTCCAATGCACTTAAGGGATGCCCACAATGCCTGATGACGAGTTGTCGCTTCACCTGACGACTTCTTATGTCTCTCGTTGTCTTCACTGGGCACTTCTTCAGAATTTCTCCTCCCAGTTTCCACAACTGTCATAACGAGTCATTACCCAATGTAACAAGTCGTGCCTTCAACTCATGAGGTACACTAGATCCTCTTTTAAAAATTCCTGCTCTTCTCCAAGACTCTAGGCATGAGTCGTGCATTGGAACAACGTCTCGTGACCTGGATAGCAGTCTTCACTTTTGTCCATTTTTTTCTTACTTAGCATGTTTCCCGTTTCGGACCTGTTTTCCTACAACATTTAACACAAATGCATCATATCTAAATAAACATACATAGAATGTGCATAGTTTGTTGGTTTTAAGCGTCAAAAGTGTTGTAAATCATGGCACAGCAACACCCTCAACTTAGAACTTCTTCATGTCCTCGGAAAAAAATAAAATAAAATAAACTACTTCGACGCTTCAATTAAAAGAACCTTAGGAAACTTACGACAATCACAACTCTTCATCTAATCAAATTTTGTAACCCCTCCTTTATCATACAAAATCAAATCATAATGCATATGTAAAATTTTCAACCATGACATAGAGGAACCGAAACATGGAAAAATACTGTCACTTGCAACCATGAACATAAATCTATAACCCTGACCCAAATGGTTTGTAGATGATTTTATTAACGAAATGCTCTTAGCACAAAGAAATCCCACACTCACTCATGTGTATATGATCATATCAACATATTTTTCTTGGGACTAGGTAATATCATACTCGCTCTCTCAATGAAATTCTCATTGTACGTATGCAATACCACAAGCTTGCCTTTACTTTCAGTACCTCAAATTTCAGACTGGTAACAAGGATCACTATAGGACTTTTTAAGGTTGTAACATAGGCTCGGGTTTTGGTATGGTACATATGGGACTATTAGCTTAACCCTCCTTGGTACTACACACACTTTTTGTCACGCCCCGCCTTGGGGGGTATGACTGGCACCTGGTGCCCTACTAGGAGCTGAACTACTGGACTGCTAAGCCTAGGCACATCTGGTTCCTGGCTGGCTCTAATTCACATTTCTGGAAACAAAGGGCTATATAACGGCTGTAAACACAGCCCCCGGCCCATTGGCCTATAGCCTCCTGTACCTGTAATAACAGCTGACCAGAACAAGCAACTATAGGGAAGCCTATGCAAGCCGACAAGGCCACCATGCTGTCTAGTTATCTGCATTCAGCAATAAAATACTAGAAGGCTACGTGACCGGCAAGGTCACCACTACTGTCAAACTTATGGCCCCACACGGCCAACATACAGGAAGCAAGAGTACTAACAGCTAACAACTGCACGGCCTCACACGACCGGCTCAACTGACCACAGGGAAATATATAGACTGCAAGCCTCTAGGAATAGCAATAGAAATGATCGGGACAGGGCCCCGACCTACCCGTACTATACAACAAGAAGGAACTGAAATACACCTCAGGAATTCAGTCTCCGGATGACAGGAGCTGAATACTCGATCGCTGACAGGAATCACGTAGCATCGCCTGCTCGTCTATGAGTACCTGCAGGCAAGTAATGCAGCGCCCCACCGGGCGTCAGTACCGCTGGTACTGAGTATGTAAAGCAATAACTGAAAGCAACAATATAACTGATGAAACTGAAGTAGAAGGAATAGCTTAATTGTCTGATAATGTAAGTCATACCTTCTCTTAATCATACTGGAAGGAGTAGGAGTCATACTTGAGGATTGATCGTTCTACTGTCGATCTACTCGTATCTACTATAACACAGTGTAACATATCATAACATACATAGCATACACAAACCTTACCCGGCCCCCATAAGCCGGGAGGTACAATCAGCACAGAATCTACACCCCTACCCCGGTCATCCCATCTCCTATAATGGCTATAAGCATCCTGTCGGTCCCCTAGGTATGCACTTGGGCTCGCTGAGCCCCTGACTATAACTGTATCTGAGTCCGAAGGACTCCTGAATCAACACCCCGGGCGTACCCGCTCGACGGGGGTGTATAAGGGCCGACCAAGGCACAATATGGGGAAACTGGCATCCCATCTTCGTCCCCTTGCGGGACGGCATACCACTCCGTAGAGTGACGTATCCTCATCCTCTGGCGGACGAGTCGATACAGCTATCAACACTGGGGCGGTCAGGGATGCTGGGTAATCCAACCCCAAATAATACAACGGTCTCAACTAGTAATGCTGTCTGCGTATCTCACATGCTGAGGCTAATAGGGGGAAAGTATCACATATAATACATGCTGAACTAATGATAGTAATCTGTACGTATTTAATACGTGCTGAGGCAGGTAAAGATGTATAAATATGAATATAGTCTCCTGCCGGGCTGTACTGGGGCAAATGCTATATAAGATAATGTTTCTTCTGAAAACTCTGCTGTTTACTCAGTTTCTGTATACACTATATGCTGGACTAGTGATATAAATATGTACATACTTAATACCTGCTGAGGCTGGAAATAATATATATGTATGTACGAATATGGTCTTCTACCAGACTGTACTAAGGCTAATGCTGAACATGATATAGTCCTTCTGCTGAAACTATGTTGTATACTGATTTTCTATAGTAACATGATTTACTATTCCTAACATGCTTTCTAACTTCGTTTCAACTTATCATTCTATTTTTGAGCTGTCTTACAGGTACTACTTGCTCAACTGAGTTTCGATTGAGCACAATGATATACTAACATCCTGTGTAACATCGCATACTGAGCATACTGTGCAGTTTCTAATGCTTATATTAGAATCTCTATCATACTAGCAAATTTCACGCAAGTTGTAACTCGATATTTTCAATATCGTACCAACAGTCGTAACAAACGTAACACATGACTTCTGGACAATCTACTGGCCTTTAAATTACTGTACTGTATCAAGATTTCTTAACTTGCCGAGGAAACTAACTTTACATACCTTATCCTTGAACTATTCGTTTGTCGGACGAAGCTCGGCCGGTACTTTAACTGTTTTCTCCCAACTGCATTCATAAACATATCAATCAATACTAAATACAACTTTATCTCAAAAGGCAACGTCACTTTCGATATAGTTTATAGCCTAAACTTAGGCTTATCGAAAGACGGCCAGAAACTCGCTATTTTTCAGAGGTCCAGAAGGGAGAAATATTCACTTCACAGCTAGGAACGCATAGACACTAATTTAGAGCAATTCCACTTACCTTAGCTCGGTGGCTCGACGATTCGTCGGCCGTATTTTACGAAACTGAATCCGTAGGAATGCTCTATCCTGCTAAATACCTCGGTATATGGGATTAATTTTAGTTTGGGCAGCGTTTAGCAGCGTAATCGGATGAAAATTATATAATTTCTTCGTTTCTCCTTTCTCTCTGCGTTTGCCCTCTGTTTTCTGGAATTTCCTTTGATTTAAAATGAAATTAAACCGAAGTGGGGCTTATATACTTGAGCCTGAACCTGGGCAACGTGTCACGGAGCCATCGCGGAGGCCTCACCTCCGTGACACGCTGCCATCGCGGAGGGGCTCTACCTCGGCTCTTCCCGCGATGGTTCAATGGGTTTCTCGTCTGATCTTTTTCCCGGGCCTTTCTACAGCACGTATGGCCTTCAGATGTGCTTAACCAACATACGAATAGGTCGTCTAGGTGCCGGAAATTCTACGGGGTATAACACTTTGACTCCACTTTTTCCCTTCTTTTCATATTTTTTCTGTTTTTCCTTTGCTTTCTTCTTTATTTACTTTCATTTGCAACTACGAGTGCAGTGTTCCTTCATTCAAATATAAATTACTTTCACATTTTTATTTTTATCTTTTCTTTACTTTCATTATGGACACCACACCCTCTCTTTCATTTTCAACCATGACACAGAGTAATTGAAACTTGGAAAAATACTGCCACTTACAACCATGCACATAAATCTATAACCCTAACCTAGACAGTTTGTAGACGATTTTGTTAACCAAATGCTCTCACCAAAAAGAAGTCCTACACTCACTCATGTGTATATGATCATATCAATGTATGTTTCTTAGGACTTGGTAAGATCACACTCGCTCTCTCAAAGAAATTTTCACTATGCGTATGCAATACCATAAGCTTTCCTTTACTTTCAATAGCTCGAATTTTAGATGGGTAACCAGGATCATTATAGGACATTTTAATCTTGTAACGTAGGCTCGGATTTTGGTATGGTACATATGGGACTAGTAGCTTAACCCTCCTTGGCACTACACACATTTGACTCCACTTTTATCCTTCTATTCATATTTTCTCCCTTTTTCATTTGCTTTCTTCTTCTTTTTCTTTCGTTTGCAACTACAAATTCGTTGTTCCTTCATTCAAATATTCATTACTTTCAATTTTTCTTTTTTTTTCCTGACTTTCATTACGCACACTGCACCCGCTCTTTCATTTTCATTACCCAATTTCACTCCACCCTACTCTTCTTAATCATCCTTATGATAGCCACCCTTAACTTAGGCGATTTGCCTGAGTTGAGTATCATAGTGTCCAAGGAGGGACTAGGGAAAAAACAGGTTCATTTTAATTAAAACAGGAAGGTGAATTTGTGTTAACAAAAAAGAAAGGTCAATTTAAGATAAAAAATTTCGATCAAGAGATATTTATTTTCATTTGGTAGGTCTTTTAAGGCTAAATTGGACTCATTAGTCAAAAATGGCCTATGATCCTTTCCTAGTTTCCCATCCTCTCTCTTAGTACGAATGACCATGCAAGTTCTAGATTGACACACACAGCTGAATTTAACTATTATGTCTTAGTCACTCACAGAACAGGCCAACATCATCACTTCTACTAACTTCTAGTTCAAGTGCAGTCATACAATGGTAAACATGTTCAAAGATTTAATGCCATGCAAAGATTCACAAAATCATACTTGTCGATTTTAACACAGACATAAAAAAAAATTTGGAGGGGTATCACATTATCTGTTCAACTAGTTCAACTAAATTATAAAATTCATGCTCTTGACTGTCTTAAGTTCACCTAATTTTCTTTTGACTGACACAAACAAACACAAAAACATGAAAACCTAAACCTGTCGGTTCTACTAGATAAGGAACACCCTAGGGAAAAGATATCTGGCAAGAAAAACCCTCGGGTTATGTTCAGCAAAAATACATAGGTATCCCTCCCCACCCCCATCAAGAAAAGCATGTGTCGTCCTCGATGCATATATTTTAAAGCAAAACCATGGAAATAGGGAACATACCTATGCGACCTAGGAATATATGACTTGGTTGGTGGGGGTGCAGATAGTCCTCCAGTGTCATCTCTTGTACCACTAGCTTGACCTGGTGCATTTTCAGAACATACTGAGCTCATACCTTCTCCACGAGCTCTCACTGCCTTAACTCCGACCCTCTGTTGAGCCTCCTCTCTAGATAACTATAGCACTATCTCTATCTCTCTCTGGTCTCGCTTCATCTCAGGGAGCAGAGAATCCTCCTCCTCACAGCTTGCTTCCTCACAAGGTCTCTTGCCCTTATCTTGTGCCACTAGTTCCTCAGTGATGAAGTTAAATATTGGTGGTAGCTCTTCTTCGCTCTCGTCATCAATCACTTGAAGCATGGGTGGAGCGATCGCATCTACCTGTCATGCGGACAACTACAACACCTCCGCTAGAAGTGCTGCTACCACCGCATACCACCTTGCCAGCTCAGGCGCTCATCCATACACCTCTTGAAGGCATCTAACCGGCCATGCACTGAGCTAGAGAGCTCCTCCAAGTCCTTTGTAACCCATGACTTACATTGCTTCATTAGTACTTTAACTTGAAGAGCTTTGTGTGGTTGCTTTTTTAAGGTTTTCACTAACCGTCTAGCCATGTCGGTCAAGAATTCTTGGGAAATAGTTACTAGACCGGATGAAGGAGCACGTGAGGGTGCAACAGGTGGCCGAGGTGCTACTGTTGTGGATGATGACTCTAGAACCTCAACAGGTGCAGGAATGTTGGCTGCATCTGTAGCCTCAGGCTGGCTACCAACCTCTCTTGCCTCTGTGGGCGCTGCTGCAATCTCAGTAATCAATGCAAACTCAGTCTGCATACCATTGCTCAATGCCTCTTCCTATAAATTCGCTCCAGTGGATGCAACAGACTGACTCCTCGCTCTCGATACCGGGTTTGTTTCATCTTTTATCAACCCAATATCAATGATCTTATGGACCACCACTCGCTGATCAACCAACGGCAATTCTGGAACCTTTGATTCCTGACAGAGTCTATCAATCAGGCATGGAAAGGGAATTGTAGCGCTATCATTTATGGCCCACTCTTGAATATCTTCAGCAATATACTACAGGAAATTTATGGCATACCCTACAGGTCTGTCAAGTGAGAGAACATCATCATTGTTGGTCGGTACCAGCTTATGCCGAACAAATGTCCACCAGAATTTATCATGGAAGTTTAGTGTATCCTTTTTCATCTAGGACTCGGTGCCATGCAACCACTCAACCAGAGGACCCCTTGTGGCAATGACTCGTGATAACCAAGTGTAACTGCCTGATTCGTTCTATAATGTTCAGCTTCTTGGTTTTGACATTCTTGAGCTCGAACTATCTATGATCGAACTCGGCTGTATTTATCGGGGCATGATAGTCTTGACCATACAACAGTCTGGAGATGGTCCTCTCAGAGATATTTACAGGCATCTCCCGAACCAACACCTGCATCAATGCGGGTCACTTCAGGCTGCATAAAACTCTCTAACCAGGCAAGGGTTGTAGCTCCACGATGGATCAATTAACCACCCAAACCTGTATTTATCAAACAAAGCCTGCAGCTCAGGGAGGTCCTTGAGCCCCGTGGTGACCAGTCTAGGCTCCCCGTAGATGCTTTTCTTTGGATGGCCTTTTTCATTCGGAGCAATGTCCCTAATGTCCCTATTGTAAATGACCCTATTGTCTCACCTGAGGTGGTTGATCATTAGGTGTGTCTGAAGTCTCTATCAGCTCATCAACTATGCTCCCCTATTGAGCACATGACTAATCAGCAACTTCTGCATTTGCCTCAGTTGTGGTGCCCTCAGGAGCAATCGGGACTGTGGCCCTAGCATTCTCTTCTGCTCGGCTTGGTAGGTCTCTTACAAGTTGAGTAGGACAATCAACTAGGGTTGTCAGATTTGTAGGTCATTATGTCCTAGGCCTGTTGGATCTCCTCACAAGCTTCTCTTCTAAAACTTCATATTCTTCCTCCGAGCTACTGGACTCTTCGCAGGAGGAAGGCGCGTCCCTAAATCTACGATATGATGGCTTACTCCTCTCCGGCACCTGTTTTGTTGCCGGACCTTTCTTTGGTGTACCCTTCAATGCCATTGCACTTGTGGAATAAAGATTTGTATGCAAAATGAGATGAAACAAAATCAACTTTTAATTGTGTCCCTGCAGATAGGACGAGGGACTCAAGAAGTTGTTGCCAATGGCCACGACTCGTGAGGTCACTCGTTGTTTCCAAGTCATGTTTCTCTTTGTTGGACCAATGGACTTAACGACTGGTCAAAATGATTCGTTACTTAAGGCAATGGCTCGTTAGACCAGTCGTGAGGTACAATGATTACTTAGCCCAATTCCCTACTCAAGACGAGCTACACAACGAGTTGTTGGGTGATACCTCGACTCGTTATGTGGCTCGTGCTCAAGATTCTATGAAAAATAACATTACCAATGTTCCATCTCAACTAGATTAAAATTTTCACAAGAACAAATCATTATATTTATTAAGGGTCCCATGTTAAAATTCACATACAACATCATGGAACTAGGTCTCCATTGAAACTCATGGTATTGTTCAAATTCACAATTTTACA